>OX422216.1:361092389-362374175 GCA_949130495.1 Sambucus nigra | reverse complement strand
TGACTATAGGTCAATGAGCTACCGAGAAGTATCAAATTTCAAGTGTTCAAGTTGTATCTGAAGAGGGAAATCATAATTTGAATTCTACCCAAGTTTCAAAGTCAACTAGTACAGTAAGAAAAGCAATTGATACAACACATGAACGGTCAGGTTCAAATTCAAATTCGATCTTCTTATGTCATGATGGAAAATCCAAAAAACCTAAATTCGATGGTCCACCAAGTTCAGGTCCAAAGAAAAAAATGCGACTCAAGACGGGAGATAGGATAGCAAACGCTTTCTCTAAGATGGCTGCGGGTTCTAAGATTAGAGAAGTTCAAAAGGTTAAAGAAAATGAGCTTGGTTTGTACCAAAAATGCATCAAGGATTTGAAGAAAATGGAATAGTTGGATGAGTAAGAGACACTTAAGTCCCTAAGTGCTTTTTGGGATGAAAAAATGTTATTGCATTCATGAAACTTAAGGGTCCTTTGCGCTTGGCCTTTTTGAAGTAGTTGTGGTAGTGTAGGTCTACCACAAAACTGTGGTTCAGTTAGAATATATGTTGAGACTAAAAATAAGTTTATTGTTATTATTGATGCTTCTCTAGTGGTGTTTATACTCAATATATATCCAGTGAGGTTTACCACAAAACAATGCTTCTCTAGTACAGTTTATAATCAATAGAAAAGATGTAGTTATTCCAACTAAGGTTTTTTTTATGGTGTTATTGTTATTATTCATGGGTTGATTGTAGCTGATACTCTGTTTTTATTTGTTTTTTTAGTTGTTTTTTTCTTGGTTAAAAAGATGGAAAATGTATGGCAGCACTGCTAAAGCAGTTTTTTTCCCAATAAGTATATATTGGTTATATTTAGCATGAAAATTTTTAGGTTTGATGTTGTAGTCAGTGTCTTTTATTATCAAATGCCTTCCAGACTATTCTAGGTGTACCTGGGACAATGTCTGATGTTGAATTTTTGATGGTCACTTATTTAATTTCATTTGCATTTTAGTGCAATTTGAATTTTATCCAAGATGACGTCAATATTTATCTGCACTAGTTAACATAATATCTGGCATCTAAATATCCTTTTACTACTTTCAATGATGGCAGCACTGTTTTTTCTTAGTGTTTGCACTGCCAACACCAAACTCCACAATGGGGCTTTCACTTGAATCAAGCATGGTAGTTTAAGGACATAAGTTCATTCGTATGTTTTGTAATTAAACATAAGTTCATTCTTATCTTTTGTATATTTTTGTGCGATGGTAGAATCTGATGATGAGTATCAAGAATTGGCTGACATGGCCGCTGCAATTGTTGCTCTTTATTACACGAGTAGAATTCGAAAAAAAAACATGTCATAACTCCACCCTTATTGGTGCAGCATATGTTGATGAAATACTTAAGTCGTGAGGTTTGTCGAACGTATTTTCCCATTTTTCAAAAGCTTTGTAATATTTTGAGAGAGCAAGGTATTTTGAATGACACATCACGTGTTAATATAGAAGAACAATTGGCTATGTTTTTTTTCACTGTTGGTCATAGTGATGGGAATCGGCTAGTTTAAGAACACTTTCAACATTCAGGGGAAACGGTAAGTTGGTATTTTGATAAGGCGTTAGATGCCCTCACCCAACTCTCAAGTGATTTCATCGAATGTCCTTCAAACAACACATCAATGGAGATTTTACCTGATCCTAGATTTTATCCATAATTTTAGGTACTTCAATTTTAAATTCATAACTTTATTTATGTGTCTTAAAATTCAAACTTTATTGACTTGAATGTATTCTTCAAATGACTGTATTGGAGCAATTGATGGGACGCACATCTCTGTTATTGTTAGGGAGGATGAACAAGCTTAGTTTTGGGATCGGTGGGGAAACTTATCCCTGAGTGTTATGGAAGCGTGTTCTTTTGATTTGAGATTTACTTATGTTTTATCGGGCTAGGAGGGATCTGTAGAAGATGGTCATGTTTTGCTTGCGACACGAGAAAAAGATTTCATTGTTCCTAAAGGTATTATTCCTTTTAATTTAAACACATTTGAGATTCTAATTATATAAATGGATATTATTTTACGCATGGTTCAATATTGCTTTCTCAATTTTTTTATTTGTGTTAACAGGTAAATTTTACCTCGTGGATGTTGGTTACAAAAATTTGCTAAGTTTTATTGCACCATATAGAGGTGTTAGATATCATCTAAAAGAATATGATGCTGGACTTCGGGAAATGCAATTGAGAGAAAATTTGTGGTTCTTGAGCAACAGTTTCCTATTTTAAGGATGCCACTTTCATATCCATTTCCTATTGAAGTTCCATTAAGAATCCATGAAAGAACCATAATAAAAGTAAAAGTTAATCTTATAATTTACAGTAAAACAATCAAATAAGGTAAGAGTGAAAGAGACATCCAAATGTCTACAAAAATACCATAGTAGACACCGTCTGATGAAGAACAGGCTTACTAACTTATTGGATAAAAATTAATTTTATAGGTTATAATCGAACAATCAAACAAGGTACAAATTAAAGAACGTATAAAAACACTATCTTGCCAAACTTAAAGAAAGATAATAATAATAATAATAATAATAATAATAATAATAATAATAATAATAATAATAATAATAATAATAATAATAATAATAATAATAATAATAATAAGAAGAAGAAGAAGAAGAAGAAGAAGAAGAAGAAGAAGAAGAAGAAGAAGAAGAAGAAGAAGAAGAAGAACCGAAATGGCCTAAATCTTTACCATCAAATTACTTATTAAATTCAACCACAAAAATATCATGATAGGAATAGATAACAATACCTCCCTGTGATTGATCTTGTCATCATCAATTTTCCTTCTCCCGGAGACAGGCCTTCTTGACACAACACAACCCGCAAAGACAGCAACATTAGTAGCAAAGTCAATCCTTGGCCCACACAAAACATCGCTAGGAACATCTTAATTAGGCACCCTATTTTTCTTATGTTTTTTCCAGATCTAGTCCCTTATCAAAGTATAGATCACTATGATCCAGATCTAGTCACTTATTAAAGTATCAAGTTTATTCTAATTTCAGAATGAAAATTTAAGAATATTAAAAGCACGAGGTATCAACAAACATGGAAAATTGATTAGAAGTAAAACAAAATGCTTTAATAAAGTGGGAGAAAAAGAAAAATGAGATTACGATGGTAGCCAACAAGATCGACAGGTGCAGGTCGGAGAAAGAGAGATTTCAGGACGGTGGAAGGCTTTATTTTGTTCGAAAGGTGCTTCAACTGATTCTGCTTATTGCATTGTTCTAACTGGAGAGTTGTACATGGAGATATAGAGAGAGCTAAGCATAGAGGTCAAAGCAAAGAGAGGGACGAGCGGGGGTGAGCGGGAATGAGAAGGATGATAGAGCGGGATTCCAAAGTGAGTATATTGAATTTTTTTAGGGTGTTTTATATTTTAGTCAAGTGCACTCAATTTTGTCACACTTTTAAAATATTGCCAAATTTTGGCACTCTTTGGCACTATTTTAAAGTGTGCCAAATTTTCATTAAACCGTGCCAGAATTTGGCACAATTTTAAACTGTGACAAATTTTAATATCGTGGTGTGCCAAATAGCTATTTTTGGTGTAGTGTTTGTTAGTATTTTCCCTAGTGGGTGTAAGCTCATACCCCGCCCTTTCCCAAACCCCTCAAGTACTTCAGGTAGAGGAACGGCAAGGATAACTGGAAAGGAAATGAGAGTTATCCACGACTACAAAGCTCGACGACTATGGAGCTCTATCACTATTTTATTTTAATATGTACTTTAATTTTGAACAATGGCTTTTAGCATTTGAATCTGACGCAAGGACTTTAGGTATGGTTGTAATAATACTAGGTAAATGTAGACTTTAATTTTAATGACTATTTATTTCATGAAACTGCAAAACTCTTTTATTTCAAGTGTTTCTCTGAATTTCGTAAGCTGGAGATCATTTCATCAATTAAATTAAACATAATTTGTGACACAAATCAATAAAGCAAGTGTTTAGATCAAAAGGGAATTCTCCTAAATGAAATCAAAGTAAAAAAAGGTTTTTCACATTGACACTCGAAAATGGGGTATCACACTTTTGGTCTTAAAACCCCTTTGGTTGTTCCACGTAAACCTCCTCCTAAAGAATTCCATTAAGAAAGGAACTATTGACATACATTTGGTAAAGCTTAAATTGTAGATGACATGTTATGGTGAGTAGTAAGTGGGCGGACTCAAACCTTGCAACATAAGTGAATGTCTCGTCAAAGTCCACACCTTCAACTTGTGTGTAACATTGAGCGATCAACCTATCCTTATTAGGAACGATGGTACCATGCTCATCTATCTTATTTTTGTACACCCACTTGGTACCATTAACATTAGTCTATCTAGGTCGGGGGACTAGTTCTCAAATATCATTCTTTCATAATTGAAGAAACGTATCTTCCATAGCACTTATCCAATGCTCATCTTTGATTTATTCCTTCACATTATTGGGATTTAGTGTAGAAATGTAGTAGCTAATCTCATTCTCTAGTTGAGCATGACTCTTGACACCTAGTGTAGGATCACCAAGCATGTCGTTAGGGTCATGACTCTTTCGAACCCAAGAGGGTGGATCCTCTTTGTTAAGAGAGGGGTCCACCATGGTGGTGTAGGGAACAATGAGATCGTCACTGGCGGTGAATTGTTCTCACATGCAAGATCGTGATCAATAAATGTAGTCAGTTCATCATCTCTAATTGTATCGTTTATCGATTCCATGTCTTTAGAGCTTTTAAGGTTTACATCCTATAGGCTCTACTAGTCGATGAATATCCTAAAAGTATTCCTTCATCGCTTCTAGATTTGAATTTCCCTAAGTGCTCTCTATCTCTAAGGATATAGCAAGGACTCCCAAAAACTCAAAAATACGATAGGTTGGATTTCTTACCGATCCACAACTCATATGGAGTGCGAATTGTATGTGGACGAAGATAAACCCTATTCAGCGTGTGGCATGCAGTGTAAATCTCACGCGCTCCAAAATGTCTCGATACTTTCTTTCCAAGAATCATAAACCTTTCCATCTCGTAAATTTTTTTATTCTTCTTCTTAATTATGCCATTTTGTTGAGAGTACGAACGTATAAAAGCTCATGTTTGATGTCAACCTCATCACAAAAACCATCAACTCCGACAACTTTAAATTCAGTGACATTATTACTATGAATACGATTTATAGTGACACCATGTTAGTTTTAAAGAACACGACACTTGACGGTTAGAAGCTCAATAGCATCGGACATTTCTCTAAGAAATCCAATGATAGAATATTTTGAAAAGTCATCAACCATCACTAGAATATACTTCTTACCACAAATACTCTCCATACGCATGGGACCCATAAGATCCATGTGTATCAACTCTAAAATATGAGAGGTGGTAATGGTATTAAACTCCCTATGGGAACTCTTGATTTTTTTCCCTTGTTGGCAAGGACTACAAACCGAGGATGTTGGTTCTCCAAATCATGGTAAGCCACAGACTAGGTCTTTCTTAACTAACTTTGCAAGATCTCTAAAATTGACATGACCTAGTCATTGATGCCAAAGTCCCACGGTGGAGACCTTAGCACTATTTCACATTGAAGAGTACTTGGAAACAATACCGTATCGATTGTCGGTAGTCCTCACACCTCGTAGAAAAAGCTCATAGTATTTATCAAAAACATTACACTCCGACCGATTAAACTTTACTGCAAAGTTAGCCTCGCAAAGTTGGCTTATGCTTATTAAGTTAGCCCTCAATCTTTCAACATACAACACATTGTCTAGCTTAGGAAAGATGAAAATATCCAGGCAACCTCGTCCTAATATGATATACCTACTCCCATCTCCAAAGGTGACTTTCCCTTCCTGGAGCTCCACAAAGTTAGTGAAATGTGACTTGTTAGCGTTCAAGTTTCTAGAGCACCCGCTATCAATACCATTGGGAATTATATTGAACCTTAATATCAACATGAACAACAAAGGCGTTTTCTTCACTTTTAAGTACTTAAGAGGTGATAACCTTTTGCTTGCCCTTATCATTATTGGCATTAATCATCGTGTTGGAAGTGTTCAAAAAGCGTAAACATCCTTTAAAATTACTCCATTAAAATTTTACAAGCAATGACTAGAAAATTAACTTGCTCTCTAAGCCTATCAAAGTCTCTATAGTGGTGTGTAGGATCATGTGTATAAGAGACTCTTCCTAGCTTATAGAACTCCCTAAGGTGACCCTTTTGTTTACAATGGGTACAAACATGTATTTATTAGGTTCTAACTTGGTTAAAATGCCTAGGGTGAGTGCTCATTGGTGGGTTAGGTCGAGGCCCATTAGGATCCATTAAAAAATTGGGAACTGGTTCAGGTGCAATATTTAAAGTGGATGCACCTTCTTAACATATTCCTTGCCTTTCTTTAAAACCTAAATGAATACCTAGGAACATTTTTCTAACCATTTTAGATTTGTTCTCTAAAGTGACTTTAACCTTTTGGGCACGTTTGAGATCTTTCTTGAGTTGGCAAACATGGGATTCAAGTTTTTCACGGGTCTCTAATGATTCTTGAAGATCTCTCATAAGACTAGACACTTTGTTGATCAAGTATTTCTTTTCCCTTACCACCGAAACAAGTTGCTCACTCAAAGAGATTCTCATCGAGGTCTCACTCTCTCTCGAAACTTTCACCTCATTCTTTAAAGACAACACCCTAAGAGTAAATTTTGTATTTTTCTTTTTGGGTTTTAATGACTTGGTATAAAGTTTGAAATATGCGTATTGATGACCTCGTTCTCTCTCACTCAAATCATCATCCTCAAACTCATCAAAATTATTTGATTTATTATCGAGGTTATCACTTAAGAAACGTCCTCATTGGCGTGATACGTACTTGAAGTGATAATGTGACTAGTCGTGAATGCGGTGAAGTTACATCCATGTTTGATTCATCCTCAGAATCTACCGACTCAACATCATTATCGCTTAGAGTGGCATTATAGGCGGCTTTACCTTTGCCCTATCTTTTAATCCTAGTGGGACACTCATGGGCTTTGTGACCTTTCCCTCGCCCTCATAACATTTCTTCGATTCGACTTTCTTAGGATACTTACCTCTAGCTTTATTTTGATTATTCTCATAAAAATTCTTTTCTTTTGGCTTTTGGGGAACATGTCCAATTCATAAGTTTAAAGATCACCTACGAGTTCTTCTAGCCTAAATGTGTCTAGAATTCCCAAAGAGTTGAGGACGGTAACTTTTGCAATAAAAAGACAAGGGACTGACCTCGGAATTTTCTTAATAATTCTTGTTTTTAAAATTTTCTCACCCAAATTGAAACGAGAATTCACAATATCAGACAAACGTGCATAAAATTTATCAAAATTTTATATATCAAGCATGCTTATAGACTCAAATTGTGTGGCGGGTTTTTTAAGCTTAGAAGCTTTGACAACATTCGTTCCCTCGTGTGTGAGTTGGAGGATTTGCCAAGATTCTTTGGACTTGGTGCATGTCATGATACGATGACTACACCAAAAATAGAATCTAAACCTCGAGATTTGAAGTTAATCAGTCTAAAATCATCTGCAGCCCAATTAGTGACTGGCTTGAGACTAACGATATTTTCATGAGTCCCAATAGGAGGAGTCCACCCCCTTTCAACAGCAAGCCAAATGTGGTCATCGAGCGATTTTAGAGACAATCTCATTCAATCTTTCCAATATGCATAATTTGTGTCATCAAAAAAGGTGGCCTATTATACAAATTCTCCATATAACCACTTGGATTCATCTAAATAACTTTTAGAAACAAGATCTAATACTAATTTAAAAATTGGGTTTTATGGGGTGGTCCAATTATATAGATTTCGTAGATTACGTCACACACAAGACAAATACAATTTAATCCAAATTTTATCTTGATTAATTAGGGGAACCGAAACATGTAAGATATTGAAACTAAATTGAAAGAAACAAACCACAAGATTGGTTATGAGGAAAAAATCCCCTTCAGGAAAAAACTTTTATTTTCAGCATTGTTATAGTTAGGTAATAAAGAATGACATGGACAGAGTTACAGACATAGACACCACTCAGTATTGCAGTTATGTCTTCCTTCCTTGTTGTTGACATAAAAGTGATGCAGATCTAGCAATGCCCCATACAGCAAGCTCCACTTTCCTCGGTGTCCACCAATCTGCCTTAGGAAACTCCTTTCCTATATTCAATAGTGAAGAATCAACTCCACAAGAATTAGAACATATGATGTGTTCTTAGGGGTTTGATAAATTGATCACTAAACATCCAAGGGATTTGGATTTGGAAAAATAAAATGTTTTATAACAAAACGATGTATAAAAGGCTTGATAGATATTGCAAGCTCATATCTCTATATAAATGGAGAAAAATTTCCATGACATAGACTTGAAATATTGCATTTGAAATCAGGTAAAAAAAAATTCCAACTCATTCGAATGAGGTACATCTCGTTCGAACAAAGTATCCTATCTTATTCGAACACCTATCTAACGAGATAATAGAGTTGACCAAGAGTTGATAAAATTGATCTCATTCGAAGTTTTTCTAATGAGGAACATGTACTCTTTCAAACAATATTCAAACGACTTTACAAAATTTTCAAAAAAATATTTAAAAACACTTTGGAAAACTATATCATGTTTTCAAACATTTTAAAGTACCCCTAAATAAACTGATGAGACAAAATCAACCTCATATACCTTCTCCATGTGATTGTAGTGACAATATCAACTCTTTGATCTTCGATTGTTGCATTTGTTCACTAACGTGACTTCACTTGAAGCTCTTGAGAATGTACACGAAGATGTAGAGGTGAAATCGATAATGCCAAACCTAAAAACATAATTAGTATTATAAATCTTGCTCTTACAATTTTTTTATCTTTATAGTAAAAATATACTTTTCAAAATAAGTATCTATGAGCTAGGCTCTGAAACTAATTGTTGGCCCAGAAATATACCCAAGAGGGGATGAATTGGGTATGTGAGTTAAACGAAAAATTTAAAACTTTTTTAACTTAGATATAATAATTAATTGCAATATGATATAATTAATTATGGGCAAACAATTAATCAATAATAAATATAAGTAGTTAAAAGATATGGATTTATGAAACTTTGCAAACTAAGATTTTAATGTGGTTCGACATCTGCCTACGTCCACACTCGAGAACTTCACTATCTCCGGTTCACTTGTGGCGTAACCAAAACCTCACAAGGAATGCTACCTTGAAATTCGCAACTAATAAGATGTTATACTCGTCATTGCCCAAGCAGTACCCATTCCATAACAACGGCACTACCAGCCGTGAAGATACAATGAAGTTAACCGTTCGAAACAACAATGAAATCCGTAACCAAAATGTAAAGACAAGTAGCTTTACTAAAATAATGGAATAGTATGTTTACTTTCTCTCTCTAAAAAATATAAGTAAATAAGTAGTTATTAGATAATGGGTTCAGCACAAGTAGTTAACGGGATTGAAACTTGGCTTATAGAGGGATTGGGAATAGGGAATTAAGTTCAAGGGGGTTTTCTTGAAGCTATGGGTTTAATGGAGCTTTGGGGTTTAAAACTCACAAGTGATGTCTCTCAAGGATGGTAATACACAAGCTAGGATTGGAGGTTTCTCAATGGGATGTTGTTAGGAGCTTCTGTATCTTCGAATGGTTTGGGAGGCTTGTATTTATAGGGTTAGTATGAGATACGAGGCAGACAAAAATGGGTAGAAACATTGGTAGATAGTTGGGAAAGGTTAGGTAATTTGGATAAAAGTTTGGAGGATTTTACCAAAGTACAAGTTTTGAAATCTAGAACTTTCAGTCGACTGAAAGTGGACTTTTAGTAGGTTAAAACTCCTTCAGTTGGCTTGTTTTAAAGTTTTAATTGGTTGAATGATAGTTTATCTACCTAAACTTTTTCTTGGAGCTTTTAATCAACTAAACCTCAACTTTAGACGACTAAAACTCTTGGGTTTTAGTCAAAAGGTTATTTAGTTTGATTCCAAGCTTTGGGGAAGGTTTAGGGTGTTCTGGGGAGGGATTAGGTGAGTATTTTTTAGCTTACAATTGTTGAAATGGGTTACTTTATTTTTGTACAATAGCTTCTAAAGTGAAACAAAATAAAGCAATGTGTCAGGAAATTTGAGAATTTCTTTAACTTGTTTGAAACATCAATTTGAGGGCTTACATGATGCTCTTGATGTAGTTCTTACATGAGTAGGATCATCATAGCTTGTGGGATGTGTTGGCACAGGCTTCTTTGAACTGGTATATGTTTGATCATATTATGAGTCTTTTGTTCAAAGGTTTTTATGCAAGATTTAAATCAATCTTGAGATCTTCATTGTCTTTGGTTCAAGATCTTCATTGTCTTTTGTTGAGGGATTCATTGTCTTGCATGGGATGATTGTATGGTTACTTGGATGAATTGTTCATGGTTACATATCTCATAATTTATTGATTACTTATATTAATCTCAAGTACATTAGGGAGAAGATAGAGTAGTATGTTTGTATATCAATTGTGTTTTCATAAAACAAACTTCTTTTTAAATACATATTGGATTTATAGATCATATCATTGACGTAGACTTTGACTTCTTTGTGGAGAAGATCATGCAGGATGGTTGTAGCTTCTCTTTGATATGTAGTCCCAGTGTTTTTAGACTGAAAGGCGTGATAGTGTAAAAAAAGTACCTCGCAAAGTGGTGAAAGCGATGCTTTCCTGGTGGTCTGAATGCATCTTGATCTAATTATACCTCGTAAATTTGTAGACAATTACTCAAGGGCATGAATGGTTTTATTGTCGATGTTCATGTTGATATCGGGCTACCATTGGAGAAGTTTTTTTCATATCCCAGTTTTTGATGCACATTCGTACTTTTCCTCCCGATTTTGATATAGGAAAAATATTAGAGAGCCAAATTTGATATCCGACCCCACAGATGAAACCTACATTCAGTTGCTTGACCACTTCATCTTTCACTTTGAGGGACTTCCTTAGCTTCTGTTTTACTAGTTTGCATTCTGTAAAAGTCAAGATCTCATGTTTCTCAATATATAGGTCGATAACACACATATCATTGTAAGAAGATGTGAAGACATCCACAAACTCTTTTAGGAGCTCTTCTAGTTGCGATCGCTCATGCCTGTTAAGGGTTAACCCTATCCTAATCTCGCGTGGAGTGCTACTAGAACCAAGATTAAGAACAATGGTCTCATCATCATTAATTTGAACGTGGTTATGTTGTTTGATTTTTTTCCTTATGGAGATCAGTTAAGAATTATTAAGTCATAAGATCATCTTCATTAATTATATGATTAGAATTAATGTAATTAACATAAGGCACGAAAAGATACTCAAAATCTTCATTTATTTCATTAACATCATTTTCAAGAAATAAACCATTAACAACCTCATCAAAGGAGGCCTCGTTTACACTCGTATCAGTAATAGAAACGGGGAAACGGATTTAGGTTCATTCTCAAAAAGATACATATCAGGGTTTTAGACAAGCAGATTTGGGTTGATCGGAATGCTTCGCCAGTTGAGGAGAGGATTATCAGCAGGAGTGATCTTCAAATATGGGTTGGACAGCTCCGAATCATCATGGATCATACAAAGGTCCATTCCCAGATCATTGAAGCCAAATGATTTGTCGATGTCAAACTTTTCAGTGCTTTTGGTGTCAGAGGATCTCGAGTCAGTAGAGTTGATGGTCATGGGTTTCATCCCGTGCTTTGGGCCTTCAGTCCAAGTAATAATGTCCTCAAAGAAAATATCAAATTTCGACATCATTTTTTTCTCGTCAACATCATACCATGATTCGGGGAAGCCGCGATAGGGGAAGTCCTTACCTTCTTTGATGAAATGCCCATTTAGAGAGTTTTCAAACATGACTTATTTCATGTAAAATACTCTCTTTCGATATGGTTGATAAGATTCCATGAGCTCAGCTGGAGATGGTTGATATACCATGCCATAGGAGACAAAGCTTCCTTCAAAATAATCATCTCGAGTATTCCTTGTTGTCGACGGCCGAGCCACATTTCGGGAATGAAATGCATGTTTTTGAACATTTGGATCACATTGACATTAACATATAAGTTGTGTTCAGGACACACTTTGTTTTTGAAGTTTTTCCTACAAAAAAAGGTAGTGGATCAATATTGAAATCGGAGAGGAACATATCATTTGCGCTTCATTGGATCTCCAAAACCGGGTTGCTTATACCGATGCCATCGGAGTTATCATCATCTCTGATAATGGTGATGACATGGTTATCTGTGAAGAATTCTAGCTTTGGATTTTTGAGTGTTCAATTATGAGTTCATCTCATGAGATATTGAATCAAAATGAACTTTTAGATAAATAAAAAATAACGACCAAATCTTTTCAAATGGACGGTTATATTGGTAACGCACACATGCACGATAAGTTGAAATTGAGAAGTGAAGTTCTACTATATTTATGAAGTTTGAATTTAAGACTTGGTTATATTATTTTTTTGTCTTCTCTATTGAATTAAAGTTTTTTAATTGTATGGGTATATTCAGTGAAAACCCTCACGAGATAAAACTCGTCCACTAGGACAACCTAGGGGTTTAACGGTTTGTTGCACGTACTAAGTGCAATCGTAATTTTTACAAAAGTGAGTTAGATTTTTAAAAAAGGACTAGAAAATTTTAGATTTGGGGGTAATTGATGAGAGCATTATTTTTATTCTCTGAATTTGACGAAATTTGGTGAGCGTGTTCGATAATAAAAACTAATAGTCCCCAAGTTGGGAGAAATCGTGTGCCTTCTTCCGATCCAAGCTAAAGGAGCTGGAGTGTTCGATTTCAACACTGTTTTTTCGATGACTGCAAAAGACTTTTTGGCCAATCAAAGATAGACTCACTTCAATACAACATTCTCTCCTCCATCATTATAAATAAAAGGCAAGGCAGGGGGTTTGAGAGGGAGTTCAATGGAGCTATTTTTAGCACCATAATTCTGTCAATTTATATTACAAGTGTTCAACTTTGTGGAGAGGATTGTTCGTGATTGTAAATAGCGTTTTGAACTCAAGTTTTGTAAGTTGATAATTGTAATGAAAATTCTATCTTCATCTTGAAATCTCTTGGTATTCATTATGCCAGCTTAGATTTAATTGCTAGGATTAGGAGAAGTTTACTAATGTTTTGTTAGTGCGTGTTTGATTAGTTTAATTCTGTAAATTCCCTACATGTTTTAATCGTTTTAAAAATTCATAGTCATTAAAATAGTCACGAGAGTTATATTTTAAACCTTCAAAATTAAATATTTTATTCACATCCTTTGATTTTATGTATTTAGGTTTGATGGATTATGCTTATGTTAAATCGTTTGATAGTTCATGCTTATCTTTGACATAAAATGCTTAGAAGTGGTAATTTTATGCATATCATATAATTATATGTGCTTACGTTTAATGGGTTATGATTATGTAAGTCATTTGATAATCCATGCTTATGTTTGTCATTTAATGTTAGGATTGATATTTTTAAGGGAATACGATATTTTGTCATCTAAAAGAGATAAAAATATTTTGAACAAACTATCATGTTTTCATCTTTCGAAATTAACGTGACGAGAGTCGGTATAATTTTTAGTTATAAAAGGGAACTGCGAGTTAGGCTAATTAATCATAATCTAGTAAAAATGGTACACGGATCTAAAATCCTAGTAATCTTCTCATATCTATTATATACTTTGTGTTCACTCATTTATTTGTGTTTATTTTATTTCTTCTCTTCATTATATTTCTACACAAATTTTCTCTAGTTTAAAAGTCGATAATTTGTATTAATTGATCAAATCCTGGTGGGTTTGACTCGTACTTGCATAAGCTATTCTATAATAGCCCGTGCACTAGCGGTAATTTTTAATTTGACAAACATCATATGGTAGGAAGAGCTCATTATATAATGCATACCCAAGGACCCTAGACCATTCCCTCTCCTAACATTCTACATCCCTCATAGGTGTATACATAATATCTCCAATAGATATGAGAAAAACCGTCCTCACTAATATTTAAAGGAAATAATGCTCAAAATTATGGGTCCCTTGGGCCTTGTATTCGATCACCAAACGTTTGGGATTGACATAAAAAAATTTAGATCCAAGCACCTTTGATTAATCATGTTTTAGAAAACAAACAACATAAACTAGATCTATGCAACTAAATCTAAAGTTTAGTGCATGTCAATTACGTCGAGCAATCCCGAAGATCGACCGTTCGACCCGCTAAATTCGGGCTGAGCTTTAATTGAGTTTGAGTCGGGCCGAGTTTGAGCCAAAAAGTTAAGCACAAATTCAACCCGGGTCGAGCTTGAACCATGCACTGTCAAGCCCGAATTATGAAATAATATACATAAGAAATATGTAACTTGATATTTAATTATTTTTGTACTAGTTTTTTCATGTTACTAAACTGTTATAGATGATTACTTGTAAGAGGCTACTTATATGGGCCAATATTTTTACTTTTCTTGTTCCAAGAAAGATGATTGAAGTTTTATTGAAAAATAATAATAATAAAAAGGATACAAGTTTCCAAAAAAATTATTACTTCAATTAAAAAAATTGTAAGATTATATTTGGGGGAGAAATAAATTTTTTTATTTGGTGAATCCAATTCGGGCCTGCTCAAATCGGTCCCAAAGCCCGGTATATTTTGTGAGCCAAGCTTGAGCCAAGGGGCCTCAAGCTCATTCGGGTCGAGCTCGGGCTTGAGCGAGGTATTTTAATTCAGGTCGAGCCTGAGCAACCTCAAGCCCGACTTACAGAGCCCGATTGATAGGCCCAGGTTTAGATAACCAAACCTTTGAATTATGAAAATGATGTAGATGATGAAATACCACCTTAAATCCTCCTTGATATGAGAAAAATACCTTTGATCTTCTAGTATATGATTAAACTAAAGCAAGTTATATGTGCACTGTAGGAGATCAAAAGTAGGTAAAATAAGTGAAAAAAAATATTTTATCTCTCCTCACTCCGTCCCAAAAATATGAATATTTTTTTATCTCACTTTCTCTAACCCGTAAAAGTGTCTAGTGCATCTTGAACCCCTTTACTATACCTATATATGTAGGTAGATGAAGTGGGTTTTGTCTAATTAAGGTTTGAATAGATTTATGTGTTTTGTACTTGAAAATGAACTATACTAGGGACCCCAGGGATATGATTAAATTATCTTCCAAATCTAAATGTGGAATCCCAAATCAGTCTTCGTAATTTATTTTCTTTTTTGATTAAGTGTATCTAATTCAACTAAATAATTACAACTTCACTCCACTCCAATTTAATTATCTCAAAATTACTCGTATAAAGAGGCCTTGTTTGAATAGTTAGATAGTGCATAATATGATTCCGTACATTAAGTATTCAATACCCTCTTAGTGAAATTCAATTTGTCTCAATTAATTTTCACCAACGTCTTATTTATTGCTTAATCTCAAAATTAACTTATTTGATACTCTACCGGATTAAAAATCCACCAATCAGGTGTCCTGAAAAAATCAAAACTTACAAGTTTATCAAGGAGGTGTCATAATCCTGAATATCTTATGGATGCGGATTCCTCAAGAACATCATCTTAAACATATTCACAGAATGATTGCCCAACCTAAAGAGAATATTGACCTAATAAATTGAATTTCACTCATAGTAAATCAAACCAATAATTATATGGATATTTCAATCCTCATATCCCTTAGAATTAAGAATATATGCATACTTTGCCAATTGTGAGATTGTGCAAGTCTAATCTAATCAGCACCTAGGTTGGAATCTCACACTTGGCCATGCTCAATGCAATCCTGATGCAACGGTACAATCCTCTTTGAATTATCAAACAAGTTCATGAACCATCAAACATATTCCCGTAGTCAAGATAAAATACTAATATTGTATATGCAGTTTTACCTATAGGATGTCAACTCCCTATCTAGGTTGTAACATATTCAATCATAATAAAATCGAAATTCTGATTTTTTGTGATCGAAACAAATCCAACTCACCGTAAATTCTACTAAGTATAATTGGTCAATATATACAATATATTTATAAACAAATATAAATCATTCTTATAAACATAAATAACATTTCAAAATTAGTTAAGAAAATATTTTATTAATAAATATTAGATGTCAAAAGGCATGGTTTTAAGAATAAAACCCCAATACGTAATCCTCGTGATGAAGCACATTACGTACCGCATTATCATTCACTTTACCTTTGGAAGGAGCGAAAGTGGGCATCAAGGCAAAAGTTTCACGAATTGAGGGAGCAGATAAGGCCTCGATCACTGCAAGAGTTTATCCCACCACAACCATGGGGTGGCTGAGATTTAATGTTATTTAGTAAAAATTATGAGAATCCCTGAAAATGAACAAACAAATTTTGTAAGGCGAGTAGGTAAGAGAGAGTTAGAGATATACAACAGGATAATGATGAAAGAAACTCAAGCCAAGGGTCTAATTTATAGCCCCCATTATATCATTTTTTACAGGATGTTTTTTCCAATAGCGGGTCTCATCAACCATATCCAACATGGGTTACACAATATTTTTAATTGATCATGAGATTTTGAATGTTAAAAGAATGAAAGGGTTGATTTCGATAATGACATTCATTAAAAACATATGAATATTGCCCTTACAACATGCGGAAGAGGCAACAGGGTGCTATTAATGGTACCATAATAAGTCACAAGTGTTAAGACCTCAACCTCAGTTCTCAGACTCGTGATAAAGACTATGGACCATAGTTATAAGGTCCTCATGAATATATAAAGACCAGATATATAACACCCCGACCCGGATTTATGGGTTACCCGTGGTCAACCTGATCCGGCCCAAGCGTTTAGGTGTGAAGTGCGCTGTAACAACCTATATATTGTTGCTAGTACAGTTTTATTTTAATTAACATTTCACCAGTTTAGCATGCGATTTTAGTTTCAAGATAAACTATCTATGGGTCCCATGGGAGCACCCCGAAGTCCAAGTGAACAAAGCTACTAATGTAAACGTAAATAAAATATACTTACCTGTATAATGCCCTCAAAATACAGATTGGTCCCAACCTGTCGTAACAAAGTGGGGATGTGAGCTTATGCCCAGTGGGATTTATACAAGCAGCATAGAAACAAATGACAGAAAGGAGTACTCACACGCTACAATCACATGCATGCGAAAATATGTATATATCTACATAAGTATACCTTTGAAAAATACATGTTCCAATGCATTAATCATTTTACCTTCGAAAACCTTGCTTACGCAGATTAATTGACCTAATTCTTATTAAAGGCTTTCTTTATTAATACTTAGCATTCTCACTTATTTAACACACTCGGATCAACATTTGAAATCTATACACTTGATTTATCCAAACTCATTCCTTTACCGAAATTTAGCCTTTTCATTCATTAAACGTACTTTAGTATTTTCATTGGAAAGCGTCATTTCAACACACGCACTCACCATGTTAGAAAATACTTATTTGTCATTTGAAAACCAGTTTTCCATACATACTTATGTAATTTATGGGTTTAACAACTTGGTTGCTAAATCACCCATTTACCAATTTACCTTGCCCTTTTTACCTTATCTTATGGGCATTAATAGATTTACGCATTTACATGTCCATTTCACAACATTTATTACATTCATTCAAGTTAGGTTGTATTAACACATTTTACCACCACAACCCATTTCTTGATATGTTCCATATTTCCTTTATTTTTTCTCGAAATCTTCCAATATCGCATACTTCCACAAGTTTCATACCGCTGTCTATGCGCACCATATGCTCTGGCCAATGATTTAGGGCTTTTCACCGAAGGGCTTCGGGCCCTTCTTACTTTATCCCAATGTTATCCGAGTTCCTTTTAATCTATTTAATATTTTACACATGTCCACATTAGTCCACTTCTTTACTTTTATCCGACCGAAGCCAAAACCCGAACTTAACCATCCGTTTTTCCATCAATACCTGGAAAATTATTTCTTTCCCCTTTAGTCCTTTATTCACACACACGTGATTTATACCAAAATCATTCACGCTTTAGGACTTAATTCATTTTCACCCATACTAGTGTAAAGACATTCTGTGACATTTTTATTCCGTTTCACTTTAAGTAAATTACCAATTTACACTTTATTTGCCAAACTTGCAATTTAGTTCTTTAACAAGAATTATTTCTTCAAAATTATTATTAAGTTTCAAACTTAACATTTAAAATACTTTAACCATTTTAACACTTGATTAATATCACGCTTTTGCCCAACTTTCACACTTGTCAATTTAGCACCTTTAATACATAAAATATCACCCTTTATACTAGACTAAAATTTCCCTTTTTTGTCTTTCTTTATGTTAAAACCCAACAAGACCTTTTTTAAACTTGCTCACATATTTATCATCAAAATAGTACAAATTTATACACATAGAAAGTGGACTTTAAATACTAAAATCCTACCAAGTGGATTAAATATGCATTTTCTTCTAGAATCTTATACTATTTATCACAAACCTACTTTTCAAGTAAAAAAGACGTTTTATTAATTTCTTTAAACTCAGCAAATGTCCATTTGTGCCTAAAGTCACCATTTTAAGAGAAACTTAGAAATATTTATTTCATAAATGTTTCAACAAAATTAACGTCACTCCACATTTTTATTCCATAAAAATGTCCATTATTTTTTTTACTAGAAATACACAAAATAGTATTTTCTTACATTTTTAATCCATAAAAATGTTCATTATTTCTCTTTACTATAAATACATAAAATAGTATTTTCTTACATTTTTATTCCATAAAAATGTCAATTGTCTCTTTTCACAAAAATAACATTTTCTTACATTTTTATCCCATAAAAATGTTCATTATTTAATTTTTACTAGAAATACACAAGAATAATATTTTAACACATTTTTATAAAAATGTTGGTTATTTATTTTCTGAATTTTTTCTAGGTTTTCAAGACCCATTTGAATCATTACTTTTTATACCCATTTCATACAAATGCTAAGATGATTAATAATCAACAGTAGAATGCAAGCTAACATCCTTCCTACATATATTTAATCTAACATATGTAAATAATATGTTGAATTTATACTACACATTAAGCTTAGATCAAGTTAACTTTCCCCACCTTGATGAGCTCTAAAATGGTGGAAATGGTGTAGAAGATGGAGGACCCCCCACCTACAAAGGTGGCCTCAAAGGGGTCTCTAAATGCCCTTTTAAAGTTTGACTCCATTGCTACTCCAAGAGTGCTCCAAGACTTCATTCTCCACCTACAAGGTACCCTCTACAAACTCCATAGACATTCATATTTATCTTCTTCAAAAAGAACCCCACGGACATCTCCATATACATAGCTTCTTTAAAACCCTCAACAACTTTGTATAATTGTATTTATATCTTAATAACGGCGAAATAGGTGGTTTATGGTGTGTAGTTTATGTCTAGTTATCGGTGGGTTTGGTTGGTAAAACGTATTTACCAAAACCAACTCGATTTCTAAGGGGTAATACCGATCTTAGCATTTGTACCGCTCGGTACGTCAATACAATAACCAATACCGAACCACACGGTGTTTTCGATAAAATCGATAATTTCGATAAATGTGAAGATTATTGTTGATCAATATGGGAATGATGAAAAAAATATAAATGTAAAACGACATACCTGAGTCGCCGAAAAATGACAAGTAACATCCAAAAAAATGTGAGTTGCGAGTTGCGAGTTGCGAGTTGCTGTGAAAGTTAGAGGGTTCAAATGATATACTCGAGTCGTCGAAAAAAATACTTGAGTCGTTGGAGTTGCTGTGAAAGTTTGAGGGTTCAATAGTTGCTGACATATAACATACTTGAGTCGTCGGAGTCCAACATCTACGACCGTAGACGGCGAGAGAAGAGACGAGAGAAGCAACTAAGTGATGAGAGATGAGAGATGAACCCAAAGTTGTTGCTGCCCAAATTTCAATCCCTTTAGGTTTCACTTTCGTCCCAGAGTTAGGTTTTATTTTCCAAATATTGACGGTGGAGATTGATTAAAAAGTGGACAGTTATGATTTATGTTGAGATTCAATGGACCTAAGCTTTATACCATGAGCAATATTAAAAAGGCAGAATGGATAAAAAGTTATTATTTTGTATATTTGGGTTATAATTTCGATATATTTTAGCAGTATGCTTGGTATTTTATATTTCGGTACATTTGATACAGTAATTTCGGTAAATTGATTTTTAAAATGTTTAAACCAAAACCAACCACCAAAAAATCGATAATTTTGGTTTCGCTACATTCGATTTTCGATAAGTAAAAAATGTAAACCACTACCATTTTTCGGTACAAAACGGTACTGTACGGGATTTTACTGTACCATAACCACCCCTAGTGTAGTCACTACACTTAAAGAAATGGTGGACGACATATTAAGGAAAGGAGGGGAAACAGTGGGCTCTTCAGAGAAGGAGTAAGGAGGTTTTCTCCATCCCATGCCTTTCTCTTATATTCCAACAATGAGATGTCTACCAAATAAGGGAGACCTTATCCTCACAAAATCATTCCCATATTAGGTATTGGGTCTTCCACAAATCGACATCACATGAAATCTAATGGTCCCAATTGAGACAGCGTATACTTGTGTTGTTGGTTTATAGTTCGTGTCATTCCCTATCTCTGATATAAAATTGACGACCCAATATTCTTTTGTCATACCAAGAATTCCATCCCTATAGACATAGGTTTTAAACCCACAAACGAGTGTTTGACAGCGCATATGGCAGAACTGAATTTCTCGGACGTCATTCGAACGACTCTTCTCGTCGTTCAAATGAGATTCCTTCTTGTTCGAACGACCTACTTTCATCCTTCGCGAATTTGCCTCAATTCAGTTCCAGAATCTTAAGAAGGGCATGCAATATTTATAACTAGCAAGTTCTAAAAATTCTTATGTAACTCCCAAAAATCCAATTTCCTAAAATTTTCATCAACTATAATTAGTTCCTCCTCATATATAATCCATACATATAATTTAATTAATTTATCAGGACGGGATATTAAAACATCCGCCCTTCCCCTCACCTCAGCAAGTTTATATAAGTTAGGTCAAATATTCTAGACCCCGTGAAAGCTTATCAAAAGAAACCAAGGGCTAAAAAAGCTCAATTAATGTCCATGGATGGCTCACCAAAAATTAACATCCTCAGTCAAGGACTTTCCAAGTTCCTAGGCTCCTACTAAGATTTTTATGATCTTTCCACTCATATGATAAAAATATCCTTCAAAATCAGGCCCCATATGCCTTAATCAAAGGTTCGACAAGCATTATTCGTCCTCGATCCATCTTAGTTAACCTCAACAAAGGTGGAGTCCGTCCTCACCATCCATCATGGTCCATTAGGGACCTCCGAAACTTGTCCCCTACCTTGGACTCCCAAGGTTATCTTAAGAGAGACGAAGAAAACTCTTTTGGTATATATATATGTCTCCTAATACATTAAATCAGTGCTACCACAAACTACAACTCATGACTTGGAAGATCCTAATCAACATGTCACTTTATTTCAACCACCAGTAGACTTCGGGGCATTATGCTAATATCACCCACCCTTCTACAAATGCCTCCTATAATGATGGCACTTGGGAAAAGCTTTAAGGCATCAAACATTCAAACATTGAGAGATCTAGCACCAGTTGGAATGATAAAACACTTCCTCCTTTTTCGTACTTAGTGCATGTAATCTTACATACATACCATGTGTATTACCTTCATCCTCTTCGAGCCCTATGTGAGTTAAATGTTCTTAGAGTGCCTAAACATTGCATTCTAAAGACTCTTAATCATTACAAAAACCTTAGACAAACTCAAAAACATATATCATTTAGCCTAAGGGTTGTCATGCTTATAATCTTCACAATTTAAGTATATATATAAAGAGAGAAAAGTGTTACAATTGACCCCTCGTCAGAGGTACTGAACCACTGTATATATCTTGACTTTCCATCATTATTACAATACACGCAATACCCAATTCAATCAAGGGATCATTTGGTGAAGTTAAGGTTTTTAGTTATGCCTATTGGAACATGTCAAGACTTAACCTAAAAATCCTTGACCACCAGCCTAGTTGGCTTCTATAAAGCCGACACCATTTTTTAGAGTGAATACAAATTGAAAGTATCAACACAAAGGCTCAAAGACTTGAAATGAGCAAAGGAGGTCAATCCCTTTATCATAAGCCTCTAAACATTATTGAGCCTTGTTTATATGTCCTATGTGGAAATCTTAATCATCTGGGGTTATTAGATGTCATAGATAATGAAGAATTTACTCCGTTCAAACCCTAAGACAAATAATAATAATAATAATAATAATAATAATAATAATAATAATAATAATAATAATAATAATAGTGACACCTACAATTTCTCTTGGTAGCCAGCACTAGGATTCAATGGATCTTTGTATTGTGTTGCTACTAATCCATATCATATTTCCTTATCAACAATACATTTTGAGAGTTCCTCGTACAAAAAGGAAAGCCTTTACTGTATCACCACACGGCCATTTTTATATCCCTTGGGATTAGAGGAAGTATTTATGCGGGAAATAATCTAGCAATTGTTGCAAGGCAATCACATTCGGATTTTTGAAACTGCCAATATGAAGGCTCTAATGGCCCAAGTTGCAAGGGACGGGGGGAAATTCTCGTGCTAAACTATTGGACATAATTATATCTCCCGCTATAACCAAAGGAAAATTTGAATTATGCACAAAACAAGGAGGTGTTCCCCTTGTGATATTGAAATGGCATTGCATCTCGACGGTAAATAAATAATTAATATTATTTCAAATTAAAACAAAGATGATTTTGCATTACAAATTGCGGGAAAATAGGTTATCACGTCATTGTGACAATAGTGATTTGAAAAAGATCATCTTATCATTTTGTCTTATTTAGATATAAACAATTTAATCAAATTGAAAACATAATCAACCACACAACAAGAGGATTTAATATAGGAAATCTTTTTGGAAAAACCTTATGTGAAACCCATAACTTCTAGTAGCTAGGTAACAAATTACACGGGGAATAATGACTTGAAACATGACCCAATAAATATCTTACAAACTTTTTCCACATCATAATAGCAAGAGACAACTGAAAACTTATTTGTTCGACCACAATGTCCTAATGTATTGATCAATATTATTGTCTTATTCAATATTATCCTTTGGAACAATTAAAATCATTCATATTAAAAGAAGAAATCTCTTCCAGTTTTTGGATCAAATGTATCTAACTAACCACAAATATCATCTTACATATATAAAGCCAGCTACTAGGGCTTCATATTCAGCTCATTATTAGAGGCTTTGAATTTAGAGTGAGAGAATGTACCTCCTTTTGGAATCAGAAAGTCAGCACCGCTTCCTGAGTTGTTGGAGGACCCATCTACGTGTAATACTGGGTTTTGTATGAAAGATATGAAAGATATAAAAGACTATTTTTCTCACCAATAGCTTTTTAGACTCGCAAACCAAATCTCTCAAGAACTAAATGATAAAAAAAAAAATGGTTCAAATATTGTGAAGATTAGAAAAGAGTATTATTAATTCCTCGAACACAAACTCAGAAACCAACAAAAGGTTGATTTACTGCACTCAACTGAATTTTTTCTCTCCTAAATGATCTTTGTTCTCTCAAGAGTCTCTACAACGAGCAACGCAAATGAAGAAAACATCTTTACCCTTTATTAAGACATAGGATGGACACGTGTCACTTGGAGAATAAATCTTAAAGCTTTCCTTTTAACACAATTTCATGTTAAAATCCAACATACACATCTAATGTGATGAGTTGAATCTTCTCCAAAAAGAGAGGTTCACAACAGACTTAAGTCTAATGTTAAGCTGGCACGTGTATGAAGGCCATAAAGTGTGGAAGCTCTAGATTAAATATCCAATCTTACAACCTTTTCAGAATGTTTTCATGTGCAAAATTTTAGGTTCACAGGTAGCGAACCAGTTCAGAGTATGCCAATATGTTGCAAACATATTGAGAGTGAAAATGAACTGTAAATGCCCAAGCCCCTCCACATGGTGGCAATTGGTTTCTCACACCTGCAAAGTGGTTCATTAGTGCCTCACAGAATTACTTGCAAATTGCAGAGTGCCTGGTCTTTGAGTTCTTTTGTCTTCTAGAAAAGGGGAAAATACATTTATATAAACTAGGTGAATAAAAATCCATACCAATGGTATGTTGTATTGTATCAGTAAAAATGTTTAAAAGATATGGTTTGAACATGATTGAACTCCAAAACTTATGCAGTGGTTAGGAATCAGTAATCTTCCAAGCACTATCTGTGCCTTCAGCTGAATATAAAAATAACAGAGAATTAAGGTCAAATTCATATTTCTTCCTATATTTGAATTTTTAGGACAATGATTTTCAAGTTTATAAATCTAGTCTCTGTAGTACAATAACATTTATTTGTGTAATCTCTTTGGAGTTAGAAGTACACAAAATAGGTAAATTCATTTATTTTAGTTAAAAAAGTATTTATATTTATACCCTTAATCATACTCGTTAAAAACTCATTCTAAAAATAAACACATAACCTCACCTACACCCCACCTCACCCACCGGAATCCTTATCTGAACGCCGAAACCCTCGTCGGAGACCGCCAGAATTCTCACCGGATTGTCTCTCTCCTCGTTTCACTCTCCCTTCGCCTATTTCTTTTATTTTTTTGGGTCCGCGCCAGCGGCACCATTGCCAGCGCCGGAGAAGAAGGGTTTTCGCCAGATATAATATAGCTTTCGCCGGAAAAAATAGAGGTTTTAGTGAAATAATAAATTTATCGGTTTCGATTTTTTTGACAAAAAATGTCAAATATGAGTGTTGTTGGATAGATCTCGACGAGTAGATTTCAAATATATAAATTTTGTGAATTTTGGATTTATAGATATAAAGTTATGGACTAGTAAAAATTTGATGGGTTTTTATTTGTATGAGTTGTCAAATAGCATATTGGTCATTTTTCATGATGGTGTTTTTAATACAGGGATTAAATTTATAAAATTATGTGAAGTGACCTATTTTTATACACTTTGAATTAGATGGGACCTTTTCTCAAAAAACCCTAAAAATATATAACCAATTGACATAATACAACCAAAAGTATCTGACGCAAATCGGTGGCGTTGTACTGCACATATGACAACCCAAAAACCAAACATAGTTTTAAGAACAAAACTAAAATGCATCCCAAACACAATTTTCAGTAAACTCGTGACACAAAGTTACAAATGTACTTCAACTGGTTTAAACAATAGCAAAACATAAAAGAGATCCAAATAACTGAGTCCCAAAGAGATTCATTTAGAGGGTTTTACGCCTCAGTTTCCATACTTCTACTAAGTATGAGGGTTAGGTTTACATCCCCTAGGTTGAACACATTGAAGTTGAGAATACCGACCCACAAATTCCAAATTAGAGAAGGAGAACGATACCTCAACAGAAACTCCAAAGAATATCTGAAACCCCAATATCCTGAAACTTTAAAAAATCAAAATTATAAAATGAAAAAAATGTAGAATGGTCACAAACACACACAATACACACACAATAAGCCAACAACCCAAAACAAATCACTTTTTGCTAACCACAAAGTGTGGTGAATTGTTATCCTTTATGAGCACAGGCTATGCACATCACCATTCTTACAATCAATTATGGCCTTGCTCACAATTCAAAACCTGTATTACCACCTCTATAACTGCACCAAAATTGGAAATGGAAGACCTCAATTCATCAAATTAACTACCGCGAGGGAGGAATCCATTACAAACCTGTCACTATTTCGCATTTTGCACCTCCATTATAAACCCCCATTACAACAAAAGTAAAAAATCTATAAAAAGGCATCAATTTAAGAACGATGTTAAATATAGAAAAAATCTGAACGGAATCGCAGCTTCCATTTTCAAAACAAAATCCTTAAATTTCCAAAAAGAAACGTAAAAGATAGATGAACGAAAAAATCCTAAATACAAGAAAACATATTTGAAATGGAGAAATATGAAGGATATATAAATGGGATGTCGTCCATTTTTGTTTGTCACCAGTCATTGGTTTCGCGAGCACAGAGAAACATGGAGGGAGTTGAAGAGGGGTGGAGCGTTGCTGAGGGAGAGAAAGAGAGAATGTATAGGCAGATTGCAACGTTTGGAAAATGAAGAGATTTGTTTCTAGAGGAGAGAGGATTTGGGTGGGTGAGGAAGAGGAAGAGGGGGGAAGTATGCCTGTGTGGAAATGAGGGAGAGGGAAGGAAATAGGAAGCTAGGGTATTGACAGAAATTTGAAATATGTGAGGGCAAATTAGACTTATGATCATTACAAAAGTTTTAGGCTCTTTTTAAGTAGCAGAGATAAATGAAATTTGAGATTCAAACATGTATAAAATATATTTGCATATTATGTAAAGATAAAACTTCTCAGCACGCGAAAAGGATTATTTTGAATAATAAGTTTCCCACTACAGAAACTTTACTTCTAAACAAACAGTAAACTATGTCCATAAGTCACTTTTACCTCAATCAGGTTATGAAAATGAACAGGGAACGACAGAGTTTGGTGTGAAGATCTTCATCACTTTAAAAGCTTTAGGAGAGTTTATCGATCAAGACTCAATATGTGTTTTCTCAAGCATAATTAAGGTAATGAAAAGGGTTAGAACGCACAAAACATAACAAATAACCAAATATCTTATCACCTATGATAGGCACGTAAACCCAACTAAAGATTTGACATAAGAATAAGCACTCAACACTCTCAAGGACAAAATGAGATATTATGAATTCTTGTTTTCATATATAAATAAAATAACAAACGAATCAAAAGATGTTAACAAAAAAAACAAATATACCAATAGTCCATCAATATAATTGGCACTAATACTACCCCCTCTTCCCAACATGTTATAGCAATGATATCCCCCAATCACAAGTGCTTCTCTAAAAAGGCAATGAATTTATAAATTTTATTTACTTGCTCGGAAGGTTTGACCATTAAGCATGTAGATATTTTTCCCCTTTTTTAATTGGAATGACGAAGGAAAGATTGCGAAAAATGGAAACATATAACATCACAAGATATAATGAGACCAAATAAGAGATCTAAATGAAAACGTACAGGAATGTGGTATCAACATCTAAAACTGGAAAAAATATATACAAAAAAATTAGCATATGTAAAATCCAAAACAAGATATGATGAAGGTATAATAAAAATTATATAATAATTACAGCCAAACTTGTGTTTAAGAATGATAAAATACGAAGGGTAATCTTATGAAGACGCACTTTGAGTGGCTGATGTGTCTTCAATGCATTGATTGGTCAAAATTTATTGATTATGAGTACCTCACACATCAACCAATGCATTAAAGACACATCAACCACTCAAAGTTTGTCAATAAAATGAGTCACCATAGAATTACGAGAGACCCACTTTCAAAGTGGGCCTTGATGATCCTCATACACCATTGGTTAAAACATTAAAAACAGTGGAACCCACTGTAACTACTTATTTATTATTTTAATGTTTCAACCAACCAATAGTGTATGAGGGTCATCAAGACCCACTTTGAAAGTGGGTCTCCAAATCTGAACTCTAGAATTACTCGAATACAAGACATGAGTCATCACACTCCCACCTCTCAAAGCAAAAGAAAAAAAATTCTTGTAAAACTGATCATCGTCATCAATGGCCCGAGGAAGCATATACAGAATACCTTGAAGGATGGGCTGCTGTATATGGATAGATGTTAAGAGTTGACATGATCTAATCTTGATTATCCGTCAGTTTATGAGAAAGATCACGTGACCTAGACAACCCACCAAAAGATTTTTCCTCCACCTCTAGACAATGAGGTCAAAATTCTTGGGGGTAAATGCATGTGATGCAAGGTCAGAAGCAAGTGGCGTGTCACGTATGAGCCCTAGCCTTGTTATAAGACCAAATCGTAATGGGGATGTCTCTCGCATCCTTAAGTTCACGAGTAAGTACTGGAACCAATTGTTCATGGAAAATGTAAAAGATCATATTATCCCAAACAACAAACTGTGTCATTTCCCATTCAATTTGGTTGTAAACTGAATTAGGAGACGAATGAAATCAAGTAAAAGTAAATATTTTGATAATCTTGCACCAATGGCATGTAGAAGCCTGTGTTAACCCTTACAAAAACGTTCGGGGTTCTTCATCGGGTTGATGTTGGACACGGCTATCATGTTATTGAAACACGTTCACAATCCAAAGATGAAGCTCATCCAAGATAATGGTCAAAACCGGATTAATTTCACTCACAGAATCCTTTAGATAATCATAAATAAGTACCAATATCATGGGAATTTTATCGTCTGAAACTCTCTCTGCAAATGTCGTAGAGGCATAAAACTCCCGACAAATTTATTGTTTGCCTGCTAGACAAAAATAGTATCCCACAACAAGCATATAGATAGAATGCGTGGCAATAACGACCTCGGGGGCATAGTAGAGCGGCCAAAAGCTCTCTCCCAACAAATTATACGTGATTTTTTCGGATGAGCAATAGGGGAAATGAACCTCTTGATGTGGGGTTTTTCAAATCCAATTTGTGCTCTCTTAAAGGCTATACAAATATGTCACACAAATAACACCCAAACGGAATAGAAAAATCACATGGGTATTGATACAAAGATGGAAAAAGCATACAAGAGGTAAATCTAAGAATAGAAAACTGTATGAAATTAGTTTTAGGGATGATAACAAACAAACCCACTTTGCTCCTAATACACCTTTGTATCAGTATCCATGTTTTAGAGCATATAAGAGAGAATCAAATGTCCCTCTTTTTTTTTTTCCTAAAAGAGAGAAAGAAAGGACTTTTCGTACCAAATTCAACTTCCTTTTCACTATCGTTTAGGTAAAAAGCATTAGCGGGATATAGAGAATATGTGTTCGTGGAAGTTTCTTTCAAAATACAGTTGAGACTTTTAAAATAGGGAGTGTCAAAGCTCTTAAATCCCAAACTGAATTAAGCTATTGTACCTTGGGTTGATGTCAGTAGTATCTTTCCTAACCTAATCGATCTCTACTTCTCAAAGTAGTGATCAATACCAAGTTATGTTCAAGTAATGAAAGTTTGTTATTTAAAGCATTATTGCTTTTGTGAGGTTATGTTCACACCTTTTTCAAACCAAACACTTCACTACTTAGAGTCTCTCTCCTTCATAAATCTGAGTATATCCAGAAGGATAAATCCATGAGACACATTGGCCTAACAAATCGCTATCCATCACCCCATTAAACTTTTGTTTTTCAAAAAGGGTTATCTTGATGTAAAGTTTCAACTTTCTCTTCCCAGGGGTAAGAGATTACCTTATGACACAATTGTAGGCTCTTGTAGACTGGTCTTCTTCATTTTCAATTGAAAAAGGCGTAAGATCATCAACATGCTTAGGATCATCAATTGATTCAACGTCAAAACTCAACTGGCTCATTGGCAAAAAAATCTGTAAATTTATCATTTTTTAAAGGTGAGTCATTATATGAGTGGGAACATCCATCGCTCATGATATCTTGAATTTTTTTGCCACCCCATTGCTCTTTTTGGCATTGAAGAGCTATTCTTAGACATATGTCCTCTGCCACAACATGTGAATTAAGTAACCGATTCATTTGGGGAATCAAACTTCATTTCCCCATATCCTTAACATTTATCAAATTTGGGTGACATAAACTTGCAATTGCCCCCTCTTTGATATAAGAGCAAATATTTATATTTGCTCGTAGCTTAGGCTTTATTTTTATTTTGGCATATCTCGTTACAAACCGACTCGTCGAACCGAACTCCAACATCTTCAAAATCGAAGACACCTCTACATCTCAAGAAGATATAAAACTTTGGGTGTTCATAGATATTCTAAGTCATATTCTAGATGTGATTTTTTTTTTATAAAACCGAGGCTGCTTTTCGAAAGGATTTAAAAATAAAAATTTATTTTTTTGGCCTCGTTCGAACAAAAATGAGATTTTGTTAAAAGTTCCTCCTAGCGAACTTCGAACGAGGTTGGCACTGCTTGGCAAAACTTTCTCGTTAGAAGCTCGTTTGATGCTGGCTTCGAACGACATTGCTTTTTCGTTACAACGATTCTGCATCTCGTTCAAACGAAACCGTGTTTTCGTTCGAACGGCCTGCATTTCGTTCGAACGGGTTGCGCCGCCTCAAATTTTGTGTCAGACTTGTAAATACATGTTTTGAACTCTTTTTTCATGGGACTTCGGAAAAAATGCAAAGAGCATATCTTTGCCAAATTTTTTAATATTTTGTTTCACGAAACACTTTTCAATTCACAATCTTTACATCCCCGTATGATTTATGAATCTTTGTGAAACCCTATAGTTTCAATGCCTTACATAAACGTTGTGGAGAGCAATCTCTATGACTGACTTGTGAACCGACGGTTCACTGTTGAAGAAGGAAGAAGGTTGATTGGTGGATACCGAGGGTAGACCGCAACCTGTGGACGGCTCTAGACTGAGTCATATTCTATTGGAGGTTTTGTAGACTCTGCACATCCCACTTAGTTTAGCTAAGTCTCTGTAAGTCGTGTGTCTGTCAAAACTTACGATAGTGCTGAATAAAGGTTTTGCCCTTTTAAGGAATTTTTCCTCAATAACTATGTCGTCTGTATGCGTAGTTTAATTATTGTGATTGGAACACTCATTGTATGCAAACCTAATTTAATCGAAGAAAAACTTTGGTAAAATTGGATTTGTGTGTTGGGAATTAATTATATAAATCAATCCATTATATCACGCGCACTCTCAAATTGGTATCAGAGCTAGTTACACCCAAATATTGTGTAATCCTTTTCCGCCCCAAAAAAAATTATATCAATTTTTAGACAAACTGTTGATCTTTAAAAAGCCGGAATTTAATAGATAATTTGTATAATCGAATGTCCATTTTTTATAGTTCCAATTATGCTTACGAGAAAGCTAAGTTGAGGTCTACACTAAAATCAATTGATGAACGTGTCGGGTTGCTTTGTGAAAGAGGGTGGACACCACCCACTGTAACAGTTGATAATGTCGTTGGCCTTAAAACCTGACTCTCAATGGACAAAAGACGACTTTAAATGGAGCAATTTCAACTCGTGCGGATTGAGTAACATCTCGGGAGTCGTCACCCCTAACGAGTTTCGCCGCATTATGACGTGCACCATGTCTAAAGAAGCTTGGGATACCCTCCATCTCACTCACGAGGGAACTAATGATGTTAAAACTTCTAAGCTACAAAATCTCACAACACAATTTGAAACTATAATTATGCTTGAATCTAAATCATTTGACGAGCTTTACGCACGAATGTCCGATATAGTAAACTCGAGTTTCAATTTAGGTGAGAGAATACCTGAGAACCGCGTTGTTAAGAAAAATTTGAGATCACTCTCTGCCCGTTTTATTCCTAAGGTTACCGTGCTAAATTCGTTAGGAATCCTAGATACTATTAGGTTAGAAGAACTTGTAGGAGATCTTCAAACGTATGAGATAGATTTGTTTCCTAAAACTGTTAAGTCTAAGGAAAAGGGAATTGCACTAAAAGCCCAATCTAAAAAGAAAGAAGAAGTGTCGTCAGATTCTGAGTACGACTTTAATTTAGATGAATTTAGCCCTTTTTGTTAAAAATTTCAAAAGGTTTCTCAAAACTTAAAAAGCAAAACACTTCCAAAGAAAAGAAAAGTTTTGAGAAAGATAAAATATATAAATCGGGCAAGAAAAATTTTGGAAAAGAAAAGAAAGATTTCTCAAAGAAAGGCGAGGAGAGATATTATGAGTGTGAGGGAAAGGGTCACAAAGTTCATGAGTGTCCGACTACGTTAAAGAGACAAGGGAAAGGCAAAACTGCCTTAAACGTCACGCTTAGCGTTAGCAAGGTCGAGTCGGTGAGTTCGGGGGATGAATCACCATATAGATGTAACTTCACCGCTTCATGGCTATTCATGTTAGTACACCGAGTGCACCTCACGCCGATGAAGAAGCTACTAAACATTGACATCTTGATAGTAAGTCTAATCATTCCGACGAGAGTGGGGGGGAAAATGTTTTAAGTGAGAGCGAGAGTGACCTACAGCGCGCCTATGCCGATCTTTAAAGCTAAGAAACAAAACAAAGGTTTAGCTATGAGAATCTTAACCTTAGAGAAGGAGTTGAGAGAGGCAAGAGACAGTGAGTCCTCGCTGAGAGAAGCTTTGAGACATAGATTTTGTCTAGTTGAGAGCAAGGTTCTAAAAAACACGGAGCGTGATCGAGGCGTGGAGGTCAAGCTTTAAGCCTTAGAACCCTAGGGGGGCCTTAGGTGTAAAAAGGCGTGAAAAGGCGTTTAGGCCTTCTTAATATATTTTAATATTTTTTTAACCATAACAAGGCTACTAAAATACTAAAATTGTATATATCTAAAAATATGTCTAAATATATGCAAATTAAAATACTATTTGATTATTTTGGATGAGATAATGGTCCGGTTTGTAAAAAAATACTTTAAAAGGCGATGTCGTTTCACTAAAGCATTGTTGTTTTTAGAAAAAAATGCGTCTTAAGGGCTTTACCGATAATAAGGCGTAAAAAGCGTAAGGCGGGGCGTTTCACTCAAGCCTCAAGCCTAGGCGGATTTTTTAAAACAGTGGTTGAGAGAGAGAACGGGGACTTGACCAACAAGGTGTCTAGTTTTACGAGAGATCTCCAAGCATCCGTGGAGACTCGTGAGAAACATGAATCCCTTGTAGCCCAACTCGAGAAATATCTCGAACGTGCCCGGAAGGTCAAGATAACTATCAAGGATACATCGAAGAAGGCAGGTAAGATGCTCCTCGGACTCGTTTTAGGTTTTGGTGAGAGGCAATAGATTATGACGGTGCATCCACTTCCCATACCGCACCGGAACTGGTTCCTAAATTTGTGATTAATCCTTATGGCCCTCAACCTAAATCACAAAGAAGAGTTCAACCTAGAAAAGCGACCTACGATAGACCCAAACATGTCTATGTTTGCACTTTCTGCAAAGGGAGAGGTTACCTTATAGAGCTTTGCTATAAATTAGGTAGAACTAGGCGTACAAATACTCTCACGTATCGCTCTAGCGACTTTGCTAGTCTTAGAGAGCAAATTGAGTTTCTAATCACTACTTCTCATAGCTTGATGGAAGAATTTCAACGGATGTCTTTGCCGTTTGAGAACGCTTGCAATGTTCCGACTAGAGTCAACAACAATAAGGGCAAACAAAAGGTTACCTTCACTTGGGTACCTAAGCAAAGCGCCAAAGCCCTTGTTGTGCACGTTGTCCTCAAGGTTTATAATACTTCCCAATGGTATTTTGATAGTGGGTGCTCTAAGCACATGACTGGTGACATTTCCTTTTTCATCCACCCTGAGGATCGCAAGGAAGGTAAAGTCACTTTTGGAGATGCGAGTAGTTCTAGTATTTTAGGGCGTGGATGTGTTGAGATACGCGGATTCCCTAAACTAGACAATGTGTTGTACGTGAAAGCATTGAAAGCGAGCTTAATTAGCATAAGCCAATTGTGCGACGCAAACTTTACGGTAAAGTTTGACAGGTCCGAATGCAATGTTTATGACCAATCCGGTGAACTTTTACTACGAGGTGTGAGGACCGAAGATAATTGTTATGGAATTGTGCCCAAGTCCTTCCTTGTGTGCAGCAGTACCACAGTCTCCACTATGGACCTTTAGCATCACCGACTAGATCACGTGAACTTTAGAGATCTTGAGATATTAGTGAAAAAGGCCCTAATACGTGGCTTACCATCTCTTGAAAAACCAACTCCCTCGGTTTGTGGACCTTGCCAACAAGGAAAACAAATTCGAAGTACCCATCAGAAGTTGAATACCATTACCACCTCCCGTGTTTTGGAGTTGATTCACACGAATTTTATGGGTCCTACTCGCTCTGAGAGCTTAGGTGGTTGTAATACCCCGTATTTTTATGCTTTCTAAATTTGGGGATTTATTAAATTTAATGTGAGTTATTAATTTAATATAAATCCGGAAATTAATTATTTTTAATTACTAACGTGACGAGAGTTGGTAATCATTGGAAACTTGTTGAATATTACTAATGAGTAAAGTAATATAATATTGGTACTATTAAATGTCACGAGTGAATAAAATGACAATTTTGAAAATTTGAGTCGGGACGCGTCAGTGTCGCGTCGGGACTAAATATTGATTAATAAAAGTGAATAAATTATAAGTTGTCGTTTTGAGTGCGCCAAAGTGTCCGGAATGGTCGAGATAGTCAGAAAAGTCTACCCGGGGGTTTAGTTTGGGTCTCGGGGAGTTTTTAGGCCTATTTAGCACCCCGGGAGGGCATTTTGCATTTTTGGGTAATTAAACCCACGAAATTTATTTGGGTATATCAGCCATTTGGAATGGTCCCTTAGGGTTAGCAGACTCAAAACCTTAGAACGGCCATTAGAGAAGAAGGTGGAAAGCTTTCCAAGCAATCCAAGGCCAAAAACTCATCCGATTGCACCGCCACCACCACCAACGCGTAGATCGCGCGACGGGGAACGCAACCACACCAAATTCGTCCACAAATCAGAACTCTGAAATTCCCAGGCAAATGTTTATCTTGCTTATTTTCGTTAATGCATCACTCATGTTAATCTAGGGTTGATTAGGATGAGTTTCATGGAAGAAAACCTATGTTGGAGATAGGAAAATTGCATGTAGAAATGATATGATTGAAAATCTGGAAATCCCGTTCATATGTAGAGGTTTAACCACGGATTTATGATGAATTAGAAGTAGAAATTCTGGAAAAAGACTGATTAGAACAAAGTTAAAGAAATTTCTAGGGTTTTTGAGATTGATATAAGTTTTGGTCTATTAATCCATGGATATTGATGAAAATTCGCATGCTTTACGTAGATGTTTAATTTGGGTTTATAATGTTTGTAGTACGAATTTTTGGGAGTTTGGGTGTTAAAAATCTGAATTTGGGTGATGTTGGTTGATAGAACCCGTAACTGTTAATCTGCAGAATTCGCCATACCTGTTTGATCGATCGATCGAACCAGGAGTGTCGATCGATCGAGCCCTTGCCATCGATCGATCGACCCTTCCTGGCAGACTCATGTTTCCCCTTTAAATAGTGAATTCAAATTTAAATGAGTAATAATCTTTGGACATCCTTATTAAAATATTTTGGGTGATAAAGAAGACCAGTAGGACTTATTAAAAAAAATGAAACCTTTAATGTAAGACGAGATTTACATTTTTATGGAGATGTTCACATATAAGGGACGATGGAATTATGTATTAAAGGGAGAGACGCGTAAGGTAGTTACGTTGGAAAAATAGATGAGTATCTTAGGAGGATAGAATCAATGAGTGTTACGTAGTAAGTTGGAAAAATCCACAAATTAAAGTAAGAAACGAACCGTTATACGTGATAACTAAACAACGAGAAATAAGGATAAATATCATAATTATGGGTCGTGAGTATGTACCTAAACTTGATATGGAAATAGTAGTATGACTGTGTTTATGCATATACTATATACGTGTAAAAATCATACCCGCGCTACTTGCTATCCCTGAGATTACCGCGCTTGGACAGTCTTATCTCGATGGGACCTTTACGGGGGATATTGACTCATACCCTAGAAGATAGGAATCTTAGGTACAGGCTATCAAATCGATAGTCACGGTCCTAAGAGACGTGAGGGTATGTGCTGACCTCTTGGACTTGGAAACTATGCTTCGCCTCAATATTGTTTGTGTTTGTGTTAATACAGTTCAGAGTGATTCCGAACTTGTATTCCTTAGTACGAGTGATACGGGGATTGGATAGCAGAGTATGCCCGCACCATAATTTTTATGTGGGGTGCTGTTAGAATATATATATTAGATGAGTATTTAATATATATATTAAATTCTGAAATTTAGGAATTTCCTACTGTGTTTATGGTAAGTAAGAAATGAATAATGATTTCAATTGAGAAATACGTGTTTTGAAAGTATAGTATATTTCTGGGAAACTTTATTAATAAATAAAGTTAAAATGAGAGCTTTGTTACTAAATGAAATTTACTTCTTAAACAGTTGAATTGTTCAGTTTAAATCTTACGAGTAACCTAAGATAAGATGAGTTAAACCGTTGGGATGGTTAGTGCGATAGGTGTGCACATTAGAAGAGAGGTGAGAATTTCTCAAGGGAGTGTCGCACTAATATGTGGTTGCATTGGCCTGTAAACATTTTAAATACTTGCTAAACAAATTTTAAATCATTTTCACCATCGGGCTCTGACCCGTTTCCATTTTCTTTTCTCCCTTGTATATGTATGTATATATTACAGGTGCCCAGCCACAGGGGCGTCTTGCATAGGATCCTTTGGAAGGAACGCGCTGCAGCTTAGGTGGGAGTTGCAGGCCTCTTGCTTAGACGACCTCATTCATTTGATTCTACTCTTAGCATTATTTATTCCAGTTGAGCATGTGTCACCCTTTCCATTATTCAGTTGTTTTATTGGATATTGTAATCCATTTATTTCCAGTATTTGCACTTTGGGATTTATTATTGCTAGGATGTTTTCATTTAAAATATTAAATGTTGGATTCAATTAGTTGAATGCTTGATTATTTGGATTGTATGTTCCAGGATAGTTGTGGTGTGACTATTAAATTGTGAATTATGCAAAGTTTTAAATGTTGGTTTAATAAATAAATAAATAAAATTAATAAAAAAAAAAATTGGAAAGTAATGTCCAAATGGTTTTGACACTTAGCTTAATTATTTAGGGTGTTTAAATTGGAAAAAGTATTTTCGACAGTGATGCTAAGAATGAACCAACTGTTCACCTTGATTTTAATTTAATAAAGGAGTGATCGCCCGGTATTTAATTAGGCGGGGTGTCACAGTGGTAAGAGATATATTCTCGTGATGGTCGATGACTTTTCTATATATTCTATCGTAGGATTCCTTAGAGAAAAGTCCGATGCGTTTGAGTTCCTTACAACCAAGTATCGTGTCCTACAAAACCAACATGGTGTCACTATTAATCGGATGCGTAGTGACAACGACACAGAATTTAAAGAAACTAAAGTGGATTGCTATTGTGATAGAGTGGGCATCAAACATGAGTTTTCGATCATTCGTACTCCTCGGTAAAACGGGATTGTTGAGAGGAAGAACCAAACGATACAAGAAATGGCTAGATCCATGCTTCTTGGGAGAAACATGCCTAGATGTTTTTTGGCAGAGGCAGTGAGCACCGTATGCCATACGGTGAATAGGGTATATCTTCGTCCGCACACGCTTCACACGCCTTATGAGTTGTGGACGGGAAAGAAGCCCAAACTATTGTATTTTCGTGTCTTTGGGAGTACTTTCTACATCTTGCGAGATAGAGAGCACTTAGGAAAGTTCGACTCCCGGAGCGATGAAGGGATATTTTTAGGATATTCATCGACTAGTAGGGCTTATCGAGTTTTTAACCTTGCAAGCTCTAAGGTCATGGAGTCAATAAACGTCATGATCAGACATGACGAGCCACCGGCGTTTGTTGCTCCTAGCCCCCAGTGTGAGGATGATGCACCCCTGGTAACGATCCCATCCTTCCTCATGCTACCACGGTTTTCTCCATTCCTGATTTAGGGGAGACACCAACTTGGGTTCGAAAGAGTCATGACCATTCCGCTATACTTGGTGATCCTACACTAGGTCATTGTTGTTTAAGGCGCAGGCGCAAAGGTGTCTTTGAAGCCTAGGCGCTAGGCGCAAGGCGAGGCGCGTGCCTGATTGAAGCTAGGCGCACTTTTTTTAAAAAAATCAAAAAAAAAAAATCAAAGCAATATATTGATGTTATAATATGTGAAATATACTACAAAAACAGAAAAAAAATATGCAACAATACAAATACTAATTTAAATTCAGCAAACAATATGAAATATACTATAAAAACAGAAAAAATATGCAAAACAATAATTAAATTGAAATTGCAAAACAGTAAACAATATTTTCAAAACCGTAATTAAATTGCAAAACAGTAATTAAATGGTGTTGTATTTAAACTGCAAAACAGTAATTAATTAAATAGCAAAACAGTTTTAAAAAAATACTTAAAAAAGTCATTCTTTTTTTCTTTCTTTTTATTATATTTCAACTGATATTTTTTCTTTTTTGCAGAAAATAGTAAAAAAAAAGTCAGAAAATGGAAGAAAAAAGAGGCAGGAAAGGGAAAAGGCAGAAAAAAGTGGCCGGAAAAAGAAAAAAAGAAGGAAAAATAAATAAAAAAATCAGAGAATACATTAAGAGAAGAAATGGGCCGAAAAAAAAACAGAAAAAAAAAAATAGGCACCTTTAATAAGAGCAGCCGTTGAGAAAGAATAGCTGACGGAGAAAGCACATAGCAGTTGGAGAAGCACAGAGAAGACGAAATAGAGAGAGAAGAGCCGCCGGAGTTTGGAGGGTTTTGTGAGACTAGGGCTTTTCTTTTTTTTATATTTCAGTTATGTTTTGTTAAAAAAAGGTGCGTTTATGTTTAAAAAATAAGGGAACCAGGTTTTTACCAACAAAAATGAGATGAGACACCTGTTTAAAAAAAAAAAAGGGACAACAGAAGAAGCGCGCCTGGGCGAGCGCCTCGCGCCTGCTGCCCATAAGAGTGCGCCTAAGTAAATGCGCCTCGCCTAACCCCCCCTCAGGCGCCCACCCTGCGCCTAGGCGCGCCTTTAACAACTATGCACTAGGTGTCAAGACTCGTGCTTAACTCGAAAATGTGGTTATCTATCTGTATTACACATCCTTAGTCGAGCCCAAGAATATGAAAGAAGCACTTAAGGACGAGCATTGGATATCCGCCATGCAAGATCAGTTGCTTCAGTTTTGTAAAAACAATGTCTGGGAGTTAGTCCCCCGACCTAGCGAGTCTAATATGATAAGTACCACGTGGGTTTACAAGAATAAGATAGATGAGAATGGCACCATAGTTCGCAATAATGCTAGGTTGGTCGCTCAAGGCTACACACAGATCGAGGGTGTAGACTTTGACGAGACATTCGCTTCTGTTGCTAGGCTTGAGTCCGTCTGCTTACTACTCGTCATAGCGTGTCATCTGCGCTTCAAGCTATATCAGATGGATATCAAGAGTGCCTTTCTTAATGGCATTCTACAGGAGGAAGTTTATGTGGAACAACCAAAAGGGTTTGAAGACCCTAAGCACTCGGGACACGTCTTTTATCTTAAGAAGGCCTTGTATGGTTTGAAGCAAGCACCCCGTGCTTGGTACGAGAGGCTCACTTCCTATCTCTTAGCTCGTGGCTTCAAGAGAAGGGGAGTGGATAAGACGTTTGTGAGGAGAGAGAGTGGTGCTATTTTGATTGCCCAAGTTTATGTGGACGACATAGTCTTTGGATCCACATGCTCCTGCCATGCTCACACCTTTGAGGAGGAGACGAATAGTTACATTCTTCCTAAGTCTCCAGGTTCGTCAGATTGAGGATGGGGTATTCATATCTCAATCGAAATACGCAAGAGACCTTGTGAAGAAGTTCGGTCTAGACTCCGCTAAGCACTCACGCACCCCTATGAGTACCTCGACAAAACTTAGCAAAGACACTTTAGGCAAGGACGTAAAGCAAACCTTTTATCGTAGTATGATAGGTAATCTCCTCTACTTGACCTCAAGTCGTCCCGATATTGCCTTTAGTGTTGGAGTTTGTGCGTGACAACAGGCATCCGTTAAAAAGTCACACTCACACGCACTTAGATGTATCATCAAATACATGAGTGGAACTCTTTCATACAGTATTTGGTATTCCTTTGATACCGATGACCGGTTATCCGCCTATTCGGATGCCGATTGGATCAGAGATGTTGATGGTTGTAGGCGCACTTTGGGTGGGTGCATCTATTTTGAGAGTGCTCTTGTCTCCTGGTTGATCAAGAAGCAATCTTTATCCACGGCGGAGGCTGAGTACATTTCCGTCGGAAGTTTTTGCACGCAACTCTTATGGATGAAGCAAATGTTGGAGGATTATGGCATTTCACAAGGCACGATGACAATTTCTTGTGATAATACGAATGCGATTGATGTGAATAGGGTCATTGTCGTCTTTTATCATTTTTTAGTCATGTTTAGTATTTCTTTATTTTTAGCATTCATTGTATTTTTTCATTTTGTTTGGTATTTGGAGGAAGGAAGGTTATTTGGCATTAAGGGCATATTTGTAATTAGATACTTAGCTTAGTGGCCAAGCAACCTCCTCCCTTTAAATACCTCTTTTGTAGCGTCATTAAGGCATGCTACCATTTTGAGATATTGATATTAGACAGAGTTTAGACGAGAGTTATTTTCTTCTTGCTTCCAATTGACGTCTTTTTACGTCAATTGGTATCAGATCCTCATTAGTTCTACCCGTTGTTGTTGTTGTTGTTGTTGTTGTGTAGACAAAAAAATAGTAAACAACGCCAAATGGGACCAAGAAGAAGATATGCACCCGTGGAGACTCGTACCGATCGTTTCGAGGAGGTTCTCAACAAGTTAGTGGTTCGGATTGATGCCATTGATGCTCGCCTACCACCACCGGAAACCACCACCGACCGCTCTCGCACCGCCGCTACACCATCTCAAAACCCTAACCTAGTTCTCCAATTTCTATCCGCTCCACCCCCTTCAAAAAAAACCTAATCCAACAAACCCTAATGCCATATCTATCCCAACCAAGGCGGCCGATGGTGCCAACAGAGGTGGCCGACCTCCGGCCAGTCATCTTGAGATAAATCCAGTGCCAGAAGGTGGGTTTACAAGTAACACCGCTTCATCCCAAGGTCGGATCACCTTGGTTGTGGCCAACGAAGGCCCGATTGTAACCCCTCGGCAGTCAAACAATCCTTCCAACAGTCGCCCAGTGCAGACCATTACAACCGAGCAGTTTTCGGCGACAAAAGAACCCAACCAACTTCCAATCCATCAGATCTGCTCCACCAGAGGTCGTACAACATCGGTTGGAACTCCAAACCCTTCGCAAGTGCAAAACGGTCCAATATGGAGCCCCAATCTTCATATCTGCTCCGTCGGAGCTCGTCCAGTACCGGCCGACCAGCCCCCCCTTCTCCGAGTCAGTCCACCCCTACGGTGGCTGGAATACATTCCCCAACGATTGAGGAATTCATCTGTAACCTCTGGCGTCCAATGAGGGCAAATCTGACCCAGTTACAACCAACCGAAGGTGTTCAAAGGTGTTTCGACATTAATCCGGTGTTAGATGACTCCATAATGGTAATTGACAAAGAGTTTGCGCAAGAAACCCTAGCGTTTCAACTCCCCCACATCCAAGAAACCATAAACGCAAACCCTAGTCTCCCACAACATACCTCCACCCTCCAAAATCATCAAAAATCATCCAAAAACCCTCCACCACCACCCAATTCACCATTTCACCACCACCATCTCCCATCCCCACACCTTCCCCCACCTCGCATTCTTGTCTCACCCCATTTACCCCCACAAATTCACCAAACCTATCCCACAACTCCTCATCATGACCACTCCTTACCTCCTATCTCTATTTACCCTCGACATCACCCACAAAAACACCTGGAACCTCCCCATCTTCCCCCCATACCCCTTGCTCCATCCGTTACCACACCCTCACCCACCTCATTTTACTTTCCCCATGCCTCCGCCCCCACCTATTCTCCACACTTCACCACCACCCGGTCACCCAACACACGTACCCCACCATCATTCTACATGGGATGCCCGTTTCGTTCATTCCGCACTCGTTGACTCCCATGAGCGGGTACGGGAGTGGGTTAATCTTCCTCCACCTGACGGACCACCCTCACCCCGACCCCACTCTCTCACAAACATTGAGCCCCCACCACCCACTGAGTGGCGCACCGATGTGTCCCCTTTTGACTCATTGAATCCGAAGGTCACCCCATATGTGCCTATTGTTGAGAGACATTGCTTTTTGTGCTACTGGTGAGGGCACCTGATGGACCACTGTCCCTACCGACATCCTACGATTATGCTCCACCTCATTCCCCACCTAGGGAGGCCGTACCACCTTATACTCCTTTGCCTTCACTTGTCCCTCTACAGACACCACCACCAGCTCCTGATCCTCCTTACCCACCGGCTGGAGACCACGACAGAGAGCCCAGATTGTTGAGCCTCTGTCAGGCGATGATGATCTTGCTGTGGATGCCCTAGCCCTACAGGGAGGAGATGTCATCACACAGCCACCTTCAGCCCGACGCTGTTATTGAGGGCTTACCTCCTATCCAGTCCTGGGCCGAGCTCCGTTCACAGTTGATGACTGCTTTTGTTCCCGCTACCTAAGAGCGCGACCTCTTCCTCCGAGTACAGTCCCTCCGTCAGGACACTTTAGTTTTGGACTACACTGTGCGCTTCCAGCTTCTATGTACTCATGCCCGCCTCGGCGAGAGTGAGGAGCAGCGGATTAGCCATTATATTCACGGGCTGCGGAGTTATATTCAGCGGGATCTCGCTTTACGTGTCATTACCTCCTTTGCCAAGGCGGTGGAGTACGCCACTAAAGTCGAGTCCTTCCATCAGACTGCACCTCCACAGGGTAGCCGCTCCATGACAGCTCCTCCAACCCTAGTGACTTATGCCCCTCCTGTGACTCCGTCTACTGCAGCTATTTCTACTACCACGGTTCCTCCTCCGGCACCCACTCATCCAGCCACCTTCAAATGCTACAACTGTGGGGTGATGGGTCATCGAGCCTCAGATTGTTCCCTCCCTCGTCGCCGCGCCCTCTTAGCTTCAGGGGACCCTGAGTACCTTGAAGAGGCACCGGGCATTCCACCCCAGCTGGCTCGCATTACTATCCTTGATGGTGACACTAAAGGCCTTCCCCTCTGAGTTCGAGGACGATTTTTTTCAAGGGGGGAGAGTGATGTGAATGAGGGTTATTGTCGTCTTTTATCATTTTTTAGTCATTTTTAGTATTTCTTTTATTTTTAGCATTCATTGTATTTTTCCTTTTTGTTTGGTATTTAGAGGAAGGAAGGTTATTTGGCATTAAGGGCATATTTGTAATTAGATACTTAGCTTAGTGGCCAACCAACCTCCTCCCTTTAAATACCTATTTTGTAGCCTCATTAAGGCATGCTACCATTTTGAGATATTGATATTATAGAGAGTTTAGAAGAGAGTTATTTTCATCTTGCTTCCATTTGACGACTTTTTACATCAGCGATCCATATTGCCCGTAATCCTGTCCAACATTCGCGCACGAAGCACATTAGGATACGCGAGCACTTAATACGTGATCTAGTTGAGGAGAATGTTGTGTCCTTGAGCTTTGTGAGCATCGATCGTTAGTTAGTCGATATATCCACGAAACCTTTAGATGCACTTCGATTTGAGGATCTTAGGAAATCTTTGGATATTTGCACTGTTGACTGAGTCCAGATATTTTATCTAGTGTATGATGATTATCATGTTTACATCTTATATTCCTATTGCTAGATTGTATCATCATGGTGATATCATTGTATTTATATTTTTTATTTTTATATTTTTAGAAAAATCCAAAAAGAGTTTTTTCTTAAAAAATTTGAAAAATACAAAAACATTTTCGTTTTTTTATGAAAAAGGCCAAAAGATTTTATTATTTTGATAAAAATTTTGAAAAAGACAGAGTTTAGTATTTTTTTTTTGTCACCATATATGGATGAGCAGTTAAGATGTCCGGATCTCCCATTCATTCCATATTTCAATTTGACTTTTTCAAAGTATTTTGACACATGACATTTCATTCATGTGCTTAATAATGTGTGGATTCTACATGTTTGACTCCTATACTCCTTTAATGCACACGTTCACGAATTTGTTTGAACATGGCACTTACTTGTCACTTGTCGAATACGATGTTCTCATCTCAATTTTGCTCTATAACGAACCAAATGTAAAAACTAGATAAAAGTTGTGCATGTAAGAACCATTGTCCGGATAACCTTTATTTTTCCAAAAAAATTGTTAAATACTAAGCAATGGAAAGGAGCTATGAAAGATCAAATGTCTTTGCGTTAAAAGATTAGAGGCAGATAAAACTAGAAGTGTCAGGCCAATTTATGATACATTGATGCTTCGCTACATATGAGCATTAATTTCTTCAAAAATCATTGAGAGTATATCATATATGTGAGATTTTGAGGGAGTTAAAGTTGAAGATCAATGGGTTTGCACAAATTAAAGTGTCTCGGAAAAACATTATATAGTTTGGCGTCATTGGTGTGAGAATCATTTATGTTCATGACATGTTGATTAAGTTGAGTCAATTTCACTTGTATTCACCAATTTTACACCTAAGGTAGACTTTGAGATCTTTCGTTAGAAGTATCTCAAACCTTCGTGCACACATATTATGACTATATATGTTGATTTGCTAATGGAAAATATTCACACCCCTATATTCCGTTGTAACACCCCGTAATTTTATTGATTTTATTATTGGGATTAATTAAATTATATTTGGAAAATTGATCCGGTAAAATAAATATTAATTAACGAGATAAGGGTTCATGAGTGAGAAATACGGCAGTTACGGTAAATTTAGTCGGGACGTGCATGTCTCGTGTCAGGACTTAATTCGGAAAATAAAATGTAATTTCACTTTTGATATTTCATATGGTCATTTCGAGTGCGCCAGTGTGTTCGAAAGGGTCAAAATAGTCAGAAAATTCTACCCGGATGTTTAATTTGGGTCCCGGAGCACTTTTAGGCCAAACCGGCACCCCGTAGGAGTATTTTGGTCTTTTGAAATTTTGGAGAAAATAAACCTACGAAAATTGGAGAGTTATATCTACTATCACGTAAGGGGAATTAGGAAACCAAAGGGAGAGTCACAAGAGAGAGGAGAGGTGTTCCAAGACCAATAACCACACTCTTGCACTACCACCACCACCGGATTGTAGATCGGGAGGAGAACACAAATCCCACCATCAATTCTGCAGAAATGAGACCTCCTAATTAAGGCAAGTGTTTATCTTGCTGATTTATGCTTTGATATACCATCCATGTTAGAATAGGATGATTACTTTATAAATTTCATGAACTTTGGCATTAAACTTGAAGATATAAATCATGTTCATGGGTAGGAATGGTGATCGACTTGATCCCTTATACATGTAGGATGAATTTGATGAGAAATATCACGAAATTTGGGAAGAAATCTAGAATTATGTTGAGGTTCTTGAACAAGAATAATAATCTAGGGTTTTTAAAGATTAATCTGGATTTAATCCAATTTGAAGTTGCTCTTTAAAGATTTAATGATTCTATTACGTTAAAAATCGTTGATACATGTTACTATAATGTTTGAGAGCCTTGGTTGGGAGTTTGGGATAGTGTAATGTTGGTTTGGAGGTTTAACAATGGTGAAAACCCGTAGCAGTGAAGAAGATGAAGTCCAGGTACAGCGAACCGGTTCGCCTGCGACCCCCCCCCCCCCCAAAAAAAAAAACGGCTCGGCTGTACCGGTGGTGGCAACAGGGGTGGTAGGTGGAGCATGGGTGGCAGACAGTTGTAACTAATGGGCTTCTCTAACATCGAGGACCTTCAGAAGTAACTAATGGGCTTCTCTAAAGATTCCTAAGTTTTAGTTTAGGACTCAACAAGGTATACAATATATAAAACAGTTGGAAATTATCCGAACAGGATGGGAGCGTGTATTACAATGAGTAAACACTTGCTTAATCTATTTGCTCTTTGTTTTGCTTGTGTGTGCTGATTTAAACTGCCTTAAACCGTTCACAAGTCTCCCTTATATATGCATTCTCTTCGAGAGAGAATGAGTGGACTGCAACAACATGGCCGGGACTTTCTCTGAGGTCTGACGGCTACGATAACAAGGTGGAGTGTGGGGGAAAGGCTTACAGGTGATGTAAGGTAGTTAATGGGTACATTTAATGCGGATGGGAGTCGTCAATGCTAGTGGAAATGAATGGTGGCGGTACGTAGAACAGTGTTTGTCCTTTCTATTTGCCCGCCAGACAAGGCACAGAGGCTTAGCCAGACATCTGAGGGTCTGGAATCGGCAGAGGTTCCTCCTTAGGTGGTCCCCGTGGTATGTTGCAACAATATCTTTATAAAAGAGAGGTTATGGGACCTCTGGAGGCCATGTCTCTTCGGACCAAGGTCCATTGTACACGTCAGAGATGAAGGGATGCTGGTTCTAAGGTCTCTGCGCTTGGTTGCTGAGATGTGTTGGAAAGACCGAGTATTTTGGAGTAGTGAGGCGGCTAAGGCCTATGACGTTGTTGTGGTCCCTTCCCTAAGACAGTTGTGGTCTTAGGAGCTTAGTTGTGGTTTGGTAGAGTTCTCTTGCGTAAGTGAAGTTGAAGGGGTTGTGAACCCTTGGAATTCCAATAGTCAAATATGATATCATCATACAATATTTTTAGTCCATTACTGTTTTGGGGGCATCAGCAAAAAGACCATGATTTTGTTTTATATAATTTTTTTCGAACATAATTTTCGAAAAAAATTGGTCCCTCACCCTCATAGTGACATTAGCACATGTATAGTGACTTTAACATGTGTCTATTTCATGTCACAATGTGTGTGCTCATGTTACCATCATTGACTAAAAAATATTTTTAAATATGTAGGACTAAACATTAATTGGAATATTATTAGGGACAAAACATTAATTAATCAGAATTATCCTTATGGTGACTTTAGGCTAGCAATAGTAACTTTAGTTATGCACACTTGTGTAGCTAATGCTATGAAGCACCAACACTCTCCCGGAAGCCACGAGTCAGCTTTGACACGAGTCCGACAAGTGACACGCTCCGATACGTTGCCGACACGCTGGGACACGCTGGCCGACACGCTGGAAAACGTTGCCGACACGCTGGGATATAAAAAGGACACTTTTTTTATTTTATTTATTTTTATTTTCTCACGTGATTATGATTCTGCCTTATTTATGATTTTTAATGTTAGTGTTTTTGAATTTTGTTTTATATGGTCCATTTTCTTAATTTCATGTTAAGAATGCTCTAATAATGTATTTTATGGAAAAAAAATATTTTTATTTCATTAATATATATATTTAAATATATATTATATATTTTAACATATATTATATATTATACGTATCCTAGCGTGTCGTATCCTAATTTTTGGAAAAATCACGTGTCGCGTGTCGCGTGTCGCGTGTAGTGTCGAAACACGTATTACGTGTCGTGTCCGTGCTTCATAGAGCTAATGTGACATTGTTTAGCATTGATTTAGTGACCTTGTCGAAAAGTCACTCAAAAATACTAATTTGGCACGACAACGTCATAACATACACTGAAGTAACAACTGATGTTGATTGGACATTACCGCATTTGCATTATTCCTCACTAACTATTTAAGTTACCCTTTTCTTCTTAATTAATATAATTTATAAAATGTAAATAACTATGTGAATTGTACACTTATTACTACAAATAAATAATTAATAGTAATAAAAAGAAGGGGAGGTCATTTGTGTTTTGGGGTTATGCTTTGGCCTGACACGAAATGGCACGACAAACATTATTTAACCACGAATATAGCACAATACGACATTGTGACAATTTGAATCAAAAAATTTCAACATAAACACGACAGGAACACAATATATTGTGTCAATTTCTGTTATTTCGTGTCATGTCTAAATTGCTATCCTCAATTTTAAGTCATGTTTTTTAGAGACTATCTTAATTAAATATTTAAGTAACATAAATTTTACATACATCTTAATATAAATCACACTTCTAATTAAATATAAATCTAAAACAAATACAAAAAATCAAAGGATTAATGTGTAGGAAAGCATCCTCTAGCAAAATCACTAATTGAACTTCCTATTCCAAATTTATGAGATGTGAAAAAATAATGAGATTAACGGTTTTGATGGCTTTTGGTATTATCTGTCCATATGTATATCATTGCTCAAAACATAAATGGGTTTATATAAAGGTTAGGTAATGTAACCAAAAAATGAAGGGTTGGGTAACTATTAATGGTTCATTTGAAATTGGTTTGGCCTTAGGGGTATAAAGGTCTAAAAGTAAACATTTTGTTTAAACCACTTTTTAAGTTAGTATAGATTAATAGTGGAACTTCCTAAACCAACCTTTTCCACATCCTACTGAAAATTGACATCAAAACGCAACCGTTAACCCTAAATATCGTTATGTTAGTCCAAATTAATACTATCATCTTCAACCGCATAAAATTTTCTTTCGAAATGAAGAAAAATTGTTCTAGCCTGTGGAAAAAAAATATATATCCGACTATAAATTCATACGCAAGGTGGATGTCTTGCGATCAAAAGAAGGTTTTGCTCTCAAATAATTTTTATCCCCAAAAATCTCTACGAAGACATACACAAATTAACAGAATTGCTTTACCTTTTATTCGTTCCAAGGAGGGATATATGTCACCTTAAAAATCAATCTTCAATCTTCCTTTTCAAATGGAAGGTCAATAGACAACCTACACATATAATGTATGAGGAAATTGAAACTTGTCAATGGAAAAAGGGTGAGAAATTAGCATAATGATGTATATTGGTGACACATGGCGCGAGGAGGTGCAACATGACGAATTTCAATTTTTTATTGTATTTTCTTTTATGTTTTTAGTTAGAATAAATGAATGTTCCTTTGGAATATTCTAGGTTAGGTTATTTTAGTCATTAAGTCATTTTAGAGCTTTACTTGGTTTCCAAGTATTGTTAGGGGTTATTTTGTCTTTTGTTCATTTTGTCATTTTTAGTCTTTTAGCTTTTATGGGTAGCTTGGCTAGCAAGCTAACCTCACCCTATAAATAAGGCCTTTGGCCATCATTTGTAATCATAATTTGACTTTTAGAAATGAAGAATTAGAGTGAGAGTTTTCCTTTACATTTTGTTTTTGTTGTTTGTTGTTGTGTAGTGTACCTAAAACACTTCCGCTACTCACTACACATCAAATTGATATCAGAACGATGTTCGCTCTTGGTGTGTCTTAGTGATTGGTGTACGGAGCCCGGTGCGAGTTATGGCTTCGCCTCAAAATAACCGTTTGGCAGGGAGGGTGTCTTAGCCGAAAATGTTCCCGTAACAGCCGGGTTTGTGATCGTAACCCCAATAATCGATCAAATTTCCAATGAAAAATTATTATGGAGTATGGACCTCGACCCAAGGGCGAAGAAACACCGCTATGGGAGAGCACCACCTCATGTCACAACCCCTTTGTCCCCTCATTTTCCTGCCACCAACTCTACCACCCTACAATCAAAGCCCAAGATCTGAAAATTTTAGATCTAAAAATTTTAGTCATTAAGTCATTTTAGCACTTGGTTTCCAAGTATTGTTGGGTGTTATTTTGTCTTTTGTTCATTTTGTCCTTTTTAGTCTTTTAACTTTTATGGGTAGCTTGGCTAGCGAGCTAACCTCGCCCTATAAATAAGGCCTTTGGCCATCATTTGTAATCACAATTTGACTTTTAAATATGAAGAATTAGAGTGAGTTTTCCTTTACACTTTGTTGTTGTTATTGTTGTTGTTGTGTAGTGTAACTAAAACACTTCCGTTACCCACTACACATTTAATTGGTATCAGAATGATGTTCGCTCTTAGTGTGCCTTGGTGATTGGTGTACGGAGCCCGGTACGAGTTATGGCTTCGACTCGAAATAACCTTTTGACCGGGAGGGTGTCTTAGCTGATAAATGTTTCCGTAGTAGCCGGGCTTGTGATCGAAACCCCAAAAATCGATCAAATTTCCGACAAAGAATTGTTACGGTGTATGGACCTCGACCCAAGGGCGAAGAAGCACCGCTATGGGAGAGCACCACCTCATGTCACAACCTCTTTGTCCCCTCATTTTCCTGCCACCAACTCTACCACCCTAAAATCTAAACCCAAGATCTAAAAAATTTAGATCTAAAAAGACCACCCAAAACCCCCCAAACAACAAAAACAACCCTTGTCCAAACATTCTGAGGCTGACCCGACGTTCCAGACCAAGCTGCCACCCTCCGAAACTTTGTCGACCAGCATTGCACCTCCCCGACCCCTACCGGTTCATTTTCCGTCCAAGACGGAGGCCAGAACTCCCTATCGGAGCTATAAAAAAAATAGCCATCAACTCCTCTTATTCGGCGCCAACATTAGTCATTTTCGACCAGATCGGCCTCCGCTCGACCTCCCAGATGCAAATTCAGCACGAGGATGAAGTTTTATCAACTCCTAGGGACTTTCCGATCAGAACTGGACCCTCGAGGAGCAGTGACCCTCTTCATTCAAATCCAACCTTTTGCCGGAGAAAAATAGGGTCAGACGCAGCTCCGGTGAGGTGGGAAGTAGGACCAGTGCGATTTCCAAACCCAGATCCGCCCCGTTTTGAGGCAACAGCAGCGGCTCTGGTTGCCGAAGAAGGGATCAAGCCAGAATCAGAGGATGTCGTGACCTCTGGCGTTGATTTCCAGCCACAATCAATAGTCGACCAACCTCTGGCCACTCCTAAGGTGGTTGGGTGGGGGAGTACCAAGCGGGCTGTTAGGGTTTGGAAAGACAAGGAGGTGGCTAAGGTTTGTGAAGAAGAAGTGAAGTCAGCTTGGGTATCAATTAATGACATTGGGTTTTTAAGTGGGAGCTTGGGCTATATTTTGAGGAGTGTGGGCAACCCAAGTGGGCATTTTCTGATTTGGACCCAACTTTAAAAGAGGAACCACTTGGATTGGGGTTTAATAGGCCCAAAATGGATTTTATTAGGGTAGAAAAATTTGGACAGACCCCAATTTTTTATGTGTGGAAAAATATTTTATTTGGGCCGCAAAATTTTCTGAAAATTTATTTTTCACCCCCAATCATTCCTACAAAAATATTTTCAAAATATTTGTTCATTTAGCTTGGGCGTTGGCAATTTTCCCCTCACGCTCGAGGACGAGCTTTTTCGAAAGTGGGGAGAATGATATATATTGGTGACACATGGCGTGAGGAGGCGCAACAGGAAGAATTTCAATTTTTAATTGTATTTTCTTTTATTTTTTTAGTTAGAATAAATGAATATTCCTTTGGAATATTCTAGGTTAGGTTATTTTAGTCATGAAGTCATTTTAGTGCTTTACTTGGTTTCCAAATATTATTAGGGGTTATTTTGTCTTTTGTTCATTTTGTCCTTTTTAGTCTTTTAGCTTTTATGGGTAGCTTGGCTAGCAAGCTAACCTCACCCTATAAATAAGGCCTTTGGCCATCATTTGTAATCACAATTTGACTTTTCGAAATGAAGAATTAGAGTGTTTCTTTACATTTTGTAGTTGTTGTGTAGTGTAACTAAAACGCTTTCGCTACCCACTACACATCAAGAATACCGACTTTAAGGTGGTACATTTTCCAAGGAAATAATATGTCCAACCGTGAGATTAAATATCCTATTTGACATTTTTCAAAGATATTCCTCGGATCTTTTCAAGTAAAAAATCAATGTTGGCAGAAAGCAGATATGTTTTCAAGTTTCGAACATATTGCAAAGTCCCCTAAAAAATTAACCCTAAATCCATGAGGCCTTCCACATGTGGTGGGCCTAAAGCTCAACCGAGCTCATTAAGGGCTCATTCTGGACCAGTTCAACCTTGCGGTGATCCCGATACGTAGGAATAATTCTAGGACCAATGTAATGAGGACTCTTAATTCCAAATATCCACCTTTCAATACATGTAAGGTTTATAACAAATAGGTACGATCTCGTCTTCAGAGATAAGGGATAGTTGCCAACAACTCAAGATTAACTCAAAATCCCTGATGGATAATATAGATTACATATCAAAATCTCCAAGGAAGATCACTATAGAAACGAAGTCTTATGCCTTGTATAACTCTATCCACTCTACTAGCGGTGGTTCTATACTTGTGTCACAGGATGGCCCACCATTGTACTCTTTTTCGATGTAATGCAATCACCCTTATAGCTCAAAAAGTACATAGCATGTTCTCAAAAAGTACATTATCTTTTACTATTTCTTTGTTAAAATTAAGCACCATTTGTTGGTGTCATCTGTGGCGCAACGGTTACGCTCTCTTGAAATAAGTTTTTCACTGGGCACTAATAAGGTCAGTCTACAACAGCTGTTTCTGGAGGAAACCTTCAAATCCAACCTATCTAAGCCCAGATCCGCAACTTCTGATGACCTGTCGTCATCGTCGGACTCCGTCGACCCTCACCAGAAGGGAGTGAACCCTATCGGATCTGCGATAAGGCTTGTTGATCGCAAAACAGGAGCCGTCGAAGCTTGTTGTCCCAAAGGAGTAAAACCCTAGCTTCATTTAGGAAGTATATTCTGAAAATGCCCCAACTACTTTATAACATTATTATCAGCCTAAATCCCCAAATATTACACAAACACGCCCTCCACTTATTTGCCCCCCTACCCACTCCTGAAATTTTAAAATTAGCCCCCTTAATTTCTAAAACCATATTTTAGCCCCGCACTTTCAAAGCACCCCAATTCCCACCCCAAAATTTACCAACCGGGCCCAATGGAGCTCCCTTCACCCCAAACCACCTCGAATACTACCCATCTACATTGGCTACCCCGCTTAAGGCATTCTCCCCACTACTCCCCACATCCCCAGTCGACGCCCGATCTATTTGTCGACGTCACAACACTTTTTGCCACCCCCAAGCTCTTAGCCCTCATTATTTGTCAAATTGCCCTGACGACTTAAGCGGTAGACAGCGGTTCTTTTGGCTTACCATGAGGCGGGAAACAAACGTTTTCATCACTGTTGTTACACTTATCAGATAACCAAGGGTACACCGCTACCCTTTCCCAATCACCCTTGGAAGGAAGTATCCATCGACTTCATCGTGGGTCTTCCCTGTACCACTCGGGGGAAAGATTCGATCAACGTCGTTGTTGATACAATTTTCAAAATGACAAACTTCATCCCTTTCTCCCGCACTACAGACACCTCTCATGTGGCCACTCTCTATTTTCATAAGATCGTTAGATTACACGATGTCCCTCGTGGTATCACCTTTGATAGGGACGTTCGATTTAAAAACCACTCTTGGCGGACATTGTGGGGTTTACTATGGTGCTCCCTCTAGTTTTGTACGACTTTCCATCCACAAATCGACGATCAGACATGGGTGGTCAGCGAGAGCACGAGAGAATTGCTCAGGTGCCTTGCTATAAAAACTCCCCAATGTTGGGACGTTACGATCGCCCATATCAAATTCTCCTTCAATAATGTCAACCGCTCTCTCTACTGAAAGACCATTCCAGATCATCTTGAGCATTTCACTTTTTATGCATGTCGATCTAACAAATGTTAGTTATAAGTTGCAATGAGTGATATGCAATTATCTAACTACTGAGTAGGCATCCAGATCAAAGAACCAATGAGGAATTGCTGATGTGTCAAGTTTGTTAAGTAGTTGTAGAGTTTGTTTGTAACTAACTAGAAGGAGAATAAAAACGTGTGTACAGCTTTTATTCTGTTATATGTAGTCTTTTTATATATAGTAATAGATGGGAGAGAGGTAGTGCAATCTTTGATCTGTAATTTTCTGACTTGCACTCAACTGCCTTGATAATAAATTTTTCTCTTTGAACTCCAAACAACAGATTGTCTGTGTTCTTAAATATCTGGTTTCTTGATTAAGAATTGATTAGCTCTTTCAATAAGATTTCTACTTCTAATAGACGTTAAACCTAACAAATTGGTATCAGAGCGTTTCAAGATCCATCAATGGCTGCTGCAAAGTTCAAAGTGGATCGTTTTACTGGTGAAAACGATATCAGCTTATGGAGAATCAAGATGAAGGCGTTGATGGTTCATCAGGGTCTTGCATATGCGATCTCAACAGAAGCTATGGCAAAACACACCTACGTTGGTAAAGCATATGAATTGCAATCAAAAGCACACAATGCGATTCTGCTGAGTCTTAGTGATGAAGTGTTGAGAGAGGTGTCTGAAGAAGAAACGGCAGCAGGGATGTGGAATAAATTGGAGAGTCTATATATGAAGAAATCTTTAGCAAATCGACTTTATCTGAAAAAGAAACTGTACACCTTGCATATGGATGAAGGAAAGGAGATGAGAAAGCATGTAGATGATTTTAACAAGATCGTGTTGGATCTCAAGAACGTTGATGTCAAGATTGAAGAGTTGCGCGCGCGTTCAAATTAAGAAATTACATAATTAAACTCAGTTTTATCCAATTAAACCCTAAACATGCATCTACGTGTGATTGAATAAGATGATGAAACAAGCAAGAACATTCAAACACACACATGTGAGGAAAAATCCCCCAAAGGGGTAAAACCTTTTATTTTTACTATAATATTGTAAGGAACGGTTACACGGATTACAGTAAAAATACAGTGACACAGAAATACCCGCGGGCGTCGGTTCTGTAGTCGACAGCTGGAACTATCCCTTTCCAGTAGGGCAGCAATGAAGAAGAACGACGGTCTTCTTCACAAGGGTTGAACAAACACAAGGTTGTGTTCTTGGGTTACCAAGTGATTCACAAAGGTATGAAAAGTTGTGTGAATCAAAACATGAGTCTTGGGACTCAAAAAGGTGAAGACTTAGAGTATTTAGGACTCTTAAAATCGTCTATGAAAGTCTTGGAAAACAACTCCCCGAAGTTGGTTTAAATAAGGAAATCTGGGCCTAAAAAATCTCAAGTAGATCTGATCGATTTTATCTCAGGCGGATCGGTTCGGCTTGGAGGCGGATCGGTCCGGCCTCGGATCGGTTCGTTTTTGAAAGGGGCTTCTTCGGTTTGCATGCGATCTGGGGTATACTGGTTCTGATGCAAAGCGGATCGGTCCGGTATGAAGGCGAATTGGTTCATTTTTAAAAGGGGCAAACCGGTCCGGTTATGCAGAAACCAAATTCCAAGTGAAGATGCTTTTGATATTCGGATCCGTTGATGTAGATGCGATCTTGAATTTCTTCAACGGTGTAACGGCGTATGACATACTAATAGATAATGGACAAAAATGTCCTTACAAATCTCCCCCTATGTCTATGCCGGTACATACATAAAAATCCGAATTATCAACTAACAAATTTGCCTATACAAATCTACCCTTCCATGAACTCAAAACTGAAAAGGTACAAATGAATAAGTCTTCATCGTTTGCTCTTAAAGTCTTCCAAAATAATCAAAACTTTTCTCATCAGGGTGTGCAATCAACTGATCTTTAATCTTCGTATCTTCGTACTTACACACATGAGATAAAGCAAAATACCAAGTGACGTATCGAGTTTGAAATGAGATAAACATATATACCAATTTATGATGAAAGCATAAGTCAAATCTCAAAACTCCCCCAAAATTCAAGCTTCCCCATAAAATGATAATTCTTTCTCCCCCTTTTTATGATGTCCCCAAATAGACAAATGAGAAGAATGAATCAAATAAGCAAAATCAGGGTGTTACAAGGAATAAGCAACTATTTTTAAAAGTTTTCAAAATTTTTCAAACAAAACAAACAAAAATCACACCATGAACGAACACAAAACAACCAAGTCGATGATAGCGTAAATGTAGAGGTGTGATCAAATTCGATAGGAAAATCAATGCATACAGACATGACATATGTGCACGATGAATATCGGATACTCCTAACGAATGAACTCAAAATCTTCCTTTGGTGTAAAGAGTTAGAAATATTAGACATTGACTCAATCAAATCAACAAATCAAAACTCAAAGTGATTTCCACACCAATAACGTCCAAAACGATTTCATGCTTTTTCAGGACTTTCAAGGAAGTGCAAACCCGTTTATATTCTCCAACCAAACTCCCTCAGTTAAATATTTTGAATAGAGGCTTTCTAAATTCTCGAACTTTGGAGAATTGATGGTGAAACCTAATGGCCCATATTTGGCATATATTGCTTTTTATTACCTTTAAATTTTTCGGGCTCTTTTAATCTCTTTGGACCCCGGATAATAAAATTCCTCAATTTTTTAGGTCCTTTTTAACGGTGGCTTAGAATCGCAAAGGCTAAATGAACCTTTCGCAGCCCTTCCCCGTTTTCAAATAAACACGCAGTCTCACCAAAACGGTTTTTACATGCATTTCAATCTTGTCAAGTTTTATCGCATATGGTTAGTTGTATAGACAGAATTGAGATGGAAACACTCAAGCCAATATGTGATAGACAAGTACAATAATCAAATATACGCAACCATGTAGAAAGATATCACTAATCACATCTCAAAGACTCTAATCAATGTAAAGCACGTGGATGAAATAATGTAGCGTCTCAAATCTCTATCAAACAGTCACATGGATAAATGGAATGAAGTTGTGACTCGGCTATCTTAAATGCTCATCCATAAAAGGTGCAAATAAAAATACAAAAATCTTTTTGTGCTTTTCTAAAATTTTTATAAAAGAAAATCTTTTTGGATTTTTTTCAAAAAAAATAAATAAATAAATATTTGTACAACAAAGCAATAGTACATATAAAACAAACTAGCAATAGGAAGCATATGATATGAACATGAAAAAGCATCATATCCTAGACACAGATCAACCCCTCAGTCAACAGTGCAAATCCCCAAAGACTTCCTAAGACTCTCAAATCTAAGGGCATCTAAAGGTTTCGTGAAAATATCGGCTAACTGACGGTCGGTGGGTACGAAACTCAGGGATACGACTTTCTCCTCAACTAACTGACGTATAAAGTGCTTGCGTATCCTGATGTGCTTTGTGCGTGAATGTTGAACTGGATTGCGGGATATGTGGATCGCACTCGTGTTATCACAGGAAATAGTCATGGTGTCCTATGAAATCCCATAATCCTCCAACATTTGCTTCATCCACAAGAGTTGCGTGTAACAACTCCCGGCGGCGATGTACCCAGCGTCCGCGGTGGACCAAGAGATGGAGTTTTTCTTCTTGCTCAACCAGGAGACAAGAGCAGAACCAAAATAGAAACACCCACTAGAGGTGCTCCTACAACCATCTACATCCCCGGCCCAATCGGCATCCGAATAGGCGGACAAACGGTCATCGGTATCAAAGGAATACCAAATACCGTATGAGAGAGTCCCACTCACGTATTTAATAATACGTTTTAGAGCAAGTAAATGTTACTCTTTCGGGGACGCCTGATATCGCGCACAGACTCCAACACTAAAGGCTATGTCGGGAGGACTAGTAGTCAAGTAGAGATGACTACCTATCATACTCCGATACAAGGTTTGCTCTACGTCCTTGTCTGAAGTGTCCTTACTAAGCTTGGTAGTGGTACTCATAGGTGTACGTGCATGCTTAGCGGAGTCTAACCCAAATTTCTTCACTAGGTCTCTAGCATACTTAGATTGGGAGATGAACATCCCATCCTCTAGCTGACGAACCTGGAGATCAAGGAAGAAAGTAAGCTCACCAACCATGCTCATCTCAAACTCACTTTTCATCTCCTCCTCAAAGTGATGAACATGTTGGGAGCACGTGGATCCAAAGACTACGTCGACAACATAGACCTGGGCAACCAAAATAGCACAGTCATCTCTCCTGACGAACAACGTCATATTAACTCCCCCTCTCTTGAAGCCACAGGCTAAGAGATAGGAAGTGAGCCTCTCGTACCAAGCACGTGGTGCTTGCTTCAAACCATACAAGGCCTTCCTCAGATAGTAGACGTGCTCCGGGTGCTTAGGGTCTTCAAACCCTTTTGGTTGTTCCACGTAAACTTCCTCCTGTAGAATGCCATTTAGAAAGGCACTCTTGACATCCATCTGATATAACTTGAAGAGCATATGACATGCGATGGCGAGTAGTAGGCGGACGGACTCAAGCCTCGCAACAGGAGCAAATGTCTCCCCAAAGTCTACACCTTCTATCTATGTGTAGCCTTGAGTGACCAACCTAGGCTTATTTCTTATTATGGTACCATTTTCATCCATTTTATTCTTGAAAATCCATCTGGTACCTATCACATTAGTCTTACTAGGTCGGGGGACAAGTTCGACATTATTATTTTTAAACTGAAGCAAATCATCCTGCATGGCAGATATCCAGTGTTCATCCGTGAGTGCTTCTTTGTGATTCTTGGGCTCGACTTTGGACGTGTAGCAAAAATGGTTAACAACGTTCTCGAGCTGAGCACGAGCCTTGACCCCTAGAGTGGGATCACCAACAATGGCAGAAGGGTCATGACTCTTGCGAACCCAAGCAGGTGTGTCCCCTAACACAGGAGTAGGGTCCACAGAGTGTGGGCGAGGTGCAGGTAAATTACTGCCAGAAACATCCTCAACCTCACACTGAAGGCTAGAATCAATAAACGCCGAAGGTTCGTCATCTTGCACTGTGACGTTTATTGACTCCATAACCTTAGAGCTCTTCAGGTTAAAAACCCGGTACACTCTGCTATTCAATGAATATCCTAACAGTATTCCCTCGTCGCTTCGGGAGTCAAACTTTCCTAATTGCTCTCTATCCCGTAAAATGTAGCATTTACTCCCAAAAAACGAAAATATGCAAGATTGGGTTTCTTGCCAGTCCACAATTCATAAGGCGTCTTAAGAGTGTGTGGACGCAGGTAAACCCTATTCACCGTGTGGCATGCAGTAGACACTGCCTCTGCCCAAAATCTCCTAGACACGCTACGACCTAGAAGCATAGATCTAGCCATTTCTTGGATCGTCCTATTCTTTCTCTCAGCAATCCCATTTTGCTGAGGAGGCTTCACAGCAGAAAACTCATGTTTGATCCCAAGGCTATCACAGTAAAGATCTACCTTTGCTTCCTTAAATTTTGTGCCGTTGTCACTACGAATCCTATTAATAGTGACTCCGTGTTGATTTTGTAGGACACGGCACTTGGTCGTTAAAAACTCTACAGCATCGGATTTCTCCCTCAGAAAACCTACAATCGAGTATCTGGAGAAATCGTCTACCATCACGAGGATAACCTCTTACCACCCAAACTCTCAGTACGAGTAGGACCCATAAGATCCATGTGAATCAGCTCAAGTACTCGGGAGGTGGTAATGGAATGCAACTTCCTATGGGGGATCCGAATTTGTTTTCCCAACTGACAGGGTCCACAAACCGTGGAAGTTGACTTTCCAAGTGATGGTAAGCCACGTACTAGGTCCTTTTTAGCTAAACGAGTTAGATCTCTAACGTTCACGTGACCTAGACGTTGGTGCCACAGATCCATAGGAGTGATCGTGGCGCTGTTGCAGACAAGAGAGGATGTGGGCTCAGTCCCATAACAATTATCCTTTGTCGTCACCCCTCGCACAAAAAGTTTACCGGCTTGATTATAGACATTACATGCGTCCCGGTCAAACTTTACGGCAAAGTCAGCATCGCACAGCTGGCTAATGCTGAGAAGGTTTGCTTTCAAACCTTTGACGTACAAAACATTCTCTAGCTTAGGAAATCCTGGTAACTCTACAGTACCACGTCCTACAATGCTAGACTTGCTCCCATCTCCAAAGGTGACTCTGCCATCCTGATAATCCTCAAGAGATGTAAAAAATGAGGCATCACCTGTCATATGTCTGGAGCACCCACTATCAAAATACCACTGTGAGGTATTATGTGCTTTGAGAGCGACATGAACAACAAAGGCCTTTTTATCTTTCTTAGGTACCCAAGTAGAGGTGACCTTCTGTTTACCTTTATTGTTGTTGGTTTTAGCCGGAATGTGAGAAGCATTCACTGACGGTAAAGACATCCGTCGGAATTCCTCCATCAAACTCTGTGATGTGGCAGCTAAAAACTCAACTTGCTCTCTCAGACTGGTAAAATTATCAGTATACTATGGTGGAGCAGTAGTACGTCGTGTCCGACCCATACTATAGCAAAACTCCCTGAGGTGGCCTTTTCTTTTGCAATATGTACAAAAGAACACAGTCAAAGGCGGACCTTGGTTTGCTTTTCTTGGTCGAACTCTCCTTCGAGGTTTTTGACGATGGCCAAAAGGAGTCGTAGTAAACTCAGGAACTGGTCCAGGTGCAATTTGGGATGTGGAGGCACCATCATAACCTATTCCCTGCCTATCACCAAAACCTAAAGCGGGGTCGAGGAGCATCTTTCCCATCTTCCCAGATTTGTCCTCGATTTGTACCTTGACTTCCTGTGCTCTGTCCAGATCATGAGAAAGTTGGGCTACAAGAGCTTCAAGTTTCTTCCGAGTCTCCGATGAGGAATGGAGCTCACTCGTAAGACTAGCCACTTGTTTAGTCAAGTCCCCTCTCTCTTTCTCAAAACAACTCTCTCTCTAAACAACCTCTTTCTCAACACAGGCAGACTCACTCTCTCTTAAGGTAGTGCAGGTGAAGGACTCTCTCTCTCTCGTTTTTCTTAAGTCTTCCTCTAAAGCGGTGATCCTAAGAACTAACGCTTTGTTACGCTTTTTAGTTTTAAAAGACTCAGAATAAAGCTCGGCGTAGGCGCGTTGAAGATCACTCTCGCTCTCACTTGTGTCATCCTCCCCCTCACTCACATCGATCTCACTGTCGAGGTGTCCCTGTGAAGCAGCATCCTCATCGTCGTGAGGAGCACTAGAAGCACTCACATGACTAGCCATGTATGCGGTGAAGTTACACTCATGCGGTGATTCTTCTCCAGAATCCACCGACTCGACCTCATTGTCGTCACTAAGGGTAGCATTAAGGACAGCTTTGCCCTTTTCTCTGTTCAGCCTAGTAGCACACTCAAACGCTCTATGACCCCTAACGTCGCACTCAAAGCATCTCTCACTTTTCTTCTTAGGAGGATTTTAAAACCTTTTTCATTTTTCTTTTCAAACTTATTTTTCTCAAACTTCTTTTTATCTTTAAAATTACCATTTTTCTTGAATTTGAGAATTCTCTTGAAATTTTTAGCAAATAGGGTCAAATCATCTAAGTCAAAATCACACTCAGAATCTGACGTATCTGTCTCTCTTTTTCTAGATGACTCTCCCCTCTTTCTTACCGACCCCTCACTCTTTCTCTCCTGGGCATTAAGTGCAATTCCCTTATTTTTAGACTTGACAGATTTAGGAAACATATCAATTTCATACGTTTGCAAGTCTCCTACAAGTTCTTCCAATTTAAGCGTATTTAAATTACCCATAGAATTTAACACAGTGACTTTGGGGATAAAACGCTTAGGCAGTGATCTAAGAATCTTTTTAACAACTCTAGCATTAGGAATGTGTTCACCAAGATTAAAGCTAATGTTAACAATATCAGACAGTCTAGCATAAAATTCATCAAAACATTCAGATTCAAGCATGGTGATTGTTTCAAATTGAGTTGTTAAATTTTGTAGTTTAGACTCTTTCACAGCATTAGTACCTTCATGGGTAAGTTGCAAAACATCCCATGCCTCTTTTGACGTGGTGCACGGCATTATGCGTTTGAACTCATCAGGTGTGACAGACCCAGAAATGGCACTTAAACCCTTAGAATTAAAAGATGACCATTTAAACTCTTCTTCAGTCCAAGTAGTGACAGGTTTTAAATTGGTCACGTTTTCAAGAGTGACGGAGGGAGGCGTCCACCCTCTTTCAACCAAAATCCAGACACGTTCATCAATGGCTTTTAATGCAGATCTCATGCGGGCTTTCCAGTATGCATAGTTTGTCCCGTCAAAAACTGGCATTTTATTATATAACTTCTCCATTTACACACTCGTTTTCAAAAATCAATTTTTCAGAAAATTGATATCTTAGAAAAAATTTGCGAAAAATTAGAAATACGCGATAGATTAGCGTAACCTGCTCTGATACCAATTTGAAGAGTTGCGCGCGCGTTCAAATTAAGAAATTACATAATTAAACTCAGTTTTACCCAATTAAACCCTAAACATGCATCTAGGTGTGATTGAATAAGATGATGAAACAAGCAAGAACATTCAAACACACACATGTGAGGAAAAATCCCCCAAAGGGGCAAAACCTTTTATTTTTACTATAATATTGTAAGGAACGGTTACACGGATTACAGTAAAAATACAGTGACACAGAAATACCCGCGGGCGTCGGTTCTGTAGTCGGCGGCCGGAACTATCCCTTTCCAGTAGGGCAGCAATGAAGAAGAACGACGGTCTTCTCCACAAGGGTTGAACAAACACAAGGTTGTGTTCTTGGGTTACCAAGTGATTCACAAAGGTATGAAAAGTTGTGTGAATCAAAACATGAGTCTTGGGACTCAAAAAGGTGAAGACTTTGAGTATTTAGGACTCTTAAAATCGTCTATTAAAGTCTTGGAAAACAACTCCCCGAAGTTGGTTTAAATAAGGAAACCTGGGCCTAAAAAATCTCAAGTAGATCTGATCGATTTTATCTCAGGCGGATCGGTCCGGCTTGGAGGCGGATCGGTCCGGCTTGGAGGCGGATCGGTCCGACCTCGGATCGGTTCGTTTTTTAAAGGGGCTTCTTCGGTTTGCATGCGATCCGGGGTATACTGGTTCTGATGCAAAGCGGATCGGTCCGGTATGAAGGCGGACCAGTCCGGAGGCGGATCGGTTCGTTTTTAAAAGGGGCGGACCGGTCCGGTTATGCAGAAACCAAATTCCAAGTGAAGATGCTTTTGATATTCGGATCCGTTGATTGTAGATGCGATCTTGAATTTCTTCAACGGTGTAACGGCGTATGACATACAAATAGATAATGGACAAAAATGTCCTTACAAAGATCGATAATGAGGACCAAGCAATCATTCTGTTGAGCTCTCTTCCCTCTGTTTATGAACATTTTGTTGATACGATGCTATATGGTAAGAGACATTAACCATGGGAGAAGTCAAGGCTGCATTGAATTCTAAAGAACTGCAAAAGAAAATTGATGTAAAAGAAACTAGAGAAAACAGTGGAGAGGGTTTGTCTGTTCGTGGTAGATCAGAAAAGAGAGAGAAAAAGGGTAGAGGAAGGTCAAGATCAAAATCAAGAACTAGAAGAAAATGCTTTCATTGCCATAAGGGGGGACACTTTATCAAGAACTGTCCTGATAAGAAGAAGTCTGATGAGTCAAAAGATAGTGGAGATGCAGCTGTGGCCTCAGATGGGTATGACAGTGCAGAAGTTCTCGCAGTCTCAAAAGGTAATCCAGAGAAAGAATGGATATTAGACTATGGTTGTTCATTCCATATGACTCCAAACAAAAGCAGGTTCGAAGACTATCAAGAAAAAGATGGGGGAATGGTGCTTTTCGAAAACAACAAGGCATGCAAAGTTGCAGGTCTTGGAACAATCAAAATCAAGATGCATGATGGCATTGAGAGATTGATTCAAGGGTCAGGTATGTACCGAAACTTAAAAGAAACTTACTGTCTTTAGGAATGTTAGATCAGAGTGCATGTAGTTTCAAAGCAGAGAATGGTATCTTAAAGGTGTTGAAGGGTGCTCTGCTAGTAATGAAGGGCATTAGAAAGAATGGACTGTATTCTTTGGTTGGAAACACTGTGATAGGATCTGCTTGTACTGTGTCTGATTTAAACAAGGCCAAAACTAAACTTCGGCACCTCAGGCTTGGACATGTAAGTGAGAAGGGTCTCATTGAGTTGGGGTCTACTATGTGGTAGGGGTGGCCGTGGGCCGGGCCTGGGCAGGCCCGGTCGGGCTCGGGCCGGGCTTGAAAAATTAACGGCTATCCCAAGCCCGCTCGGGCCCAGATCGGGTCTTATTATGTAATCCCAAGCCCGCCCAGATTTGAAAGCTCTTTACCCAGGCCCGCCCAATCGGGCCTTATTATGTTAATTAAAAGATTTTTAAAAAAAATTAAAATACCTATTTTTTTATTTAAAGACCAATTTTTTAATTTAAAATCTGTTTTAAACTCTATATATTACAAAGTCCAAATATAAAGTTTCCCACTCTACATGAAAAGACTTGGTATACGTTTTTATATTTATAAAAGTTCCCCCCCATATATATATATATATATATATATATATATTTTCGGGCCTCGGGCCGGGCGGGCCTCATCGGGCTTAAGAACTCATGCCCAAGCCCGCCCGAAAAAAAATCGGGCCTATAAAATTTAGCCAAGCCCGCTTTGCGGGCCTATTCACCTTACCCAAGCCCTATTTTTTTATTGGGCGGGCCTCGGGCCTATGGCCACCCCTACTATGTGGGGATAAGATAGATAAACTGTCTTTCTGTGAGAATTGTGTCTATGGAAAAGCGAGGAGATTAAAATTCACAACTGGTATACGTAGAACGAAGGGGACATTAGATTATGTTCACTCGGATCTATGGGGCCCACCTAGAGTAAGCTCTCATGGAGGAAGAAGGTATTTCTTATCAATAGTAGATGATTACTCAAGAAAGGTTTGGGATTACTCAAGAAAGGTTTGGATAAAAATAAAGATGAAGCATTTGGCAAATTCAAACAGTGGAAGGCTCTAATGGAAAATCAAACAGGAAAGAAAGTTAAAAGGCTAAGAACGGACAATGGTTTGGAATTTTGTTCAGAAGAATTCAATCAATTTTGTGTTGATCAGGGGATGGCAAGACACAAAACAGTGGCAAGAACTCCGCAACAAAATGGTTTGGCGAAGAGAATGAATAGGACAATTCTAAAAAGAGTAAGATGCATGTTGTTGAATGCAGGTCTTCTAAAAACTTTCTGGGCAAAAGCAGTAGTGACAGCTTGCTATCTAATTAATAGGTGCCCCTCATCAGCCATTGAGTTCAAGACACCTAAAGAAGTATGGAGTGGTCATCCACCAGATTACTCTAGACTCTTTGGATGCATAGCATATGCACATATCAGTGAAGGGAAGCTAGAACCAAGAGCAAAGAAATATGTTTTCTTGGGCTATCCAGAAGGAGTAAAGGGCTATAAGTTGTGGTGCATTGAACCTCGTCTGAGCAAATTCATCATGAGCAGAGATGTGATCTTCAATGAGAACCAGATGGCCAAGAACTCACAAGAAGCGTCAGATGGAAAGAATGAAGAAACTGGTAGCTTGCAAATTGAGGTGGAGCCACACACAAAAGAACAACAGTATCACTTGAACGAAGCTAGTGGAGATGTTGAATCTACGGAGGAAGGACAGCAAGAGAGGCGTATTTGTTAGCAAGCGACAGGGAGAGAAGAACTATTAAACCACCAAGCAGGTTTGCCTATGCAGATTCGATCTCGTTTGCCTTGATGGTAGCAGAAGACATTGAAGGAAATGAGTCAATATCCTATCAAGAAGCAATGCACAGTAAAGACAGAAAACATTGGCTTGAAGCTATGCAAGAAGAAATGACTTCATTAGAGAAGAACAACACATGGGTACCTAAACCCAAGAATCAGAGAGTCGTGGGCTGCAAGTGGATCTTCAAAAGAAAGGAAGGAATTCTTGGAGTCGAGAAAGGAAGATTCAAAGCTAGACTAGTAGCTAAGGGGTTCACTCAGAAGGAAGGCGTGGATTTCAATGAGGTTTTCTCACCAGTGGTCAAACACAGTTCAATCAGAGTTCTGTTGGCTCTAGTAAATCAAGATGATTTGGAACTAGAACAAATGGACGTAAAAACAGCCTTTTTGCATGGTGAATTGGAGGAGAAGATCTACATGAAGCAACCTGAGGGATTTATGAAGAATGTTGGAGGTGATCAAGTATGTTGGTTAAAGAAATCTGTTATGGTTTAAAGCAGTCACCTAGGCAATGGCATAAACGTATAAACGCTTTGAACTTCAAACAACTGATTGTATCTGTGTTCTTAAATATTTGGTTTCTTGATTAAGTATTGATTAGCTCTTTCAACAAGATTTCTACTTTGAATAGACGTTAAACCTAACAGCAAAGTTACCTCCCATCGTCCTTTTGTCGCTGAGTTCGCCAGCCACATGATCGTCATCCATGAGGATGCCCGGTTCCGTCTTCAGCGTATGTATGTAAAGTTCATGTAGACTCTCACCGTCGTGCACTTGTGTTTCAGTCCGGGTATTCACGGTTTACCTCCGGAAGGCCCCTCGGCAGGGAAAGGGCTACAAGCATATTTGTCAAATCGTGAATCGAATCGAAAATCGAAAACCTATGAATCGTGAATCGTGAATCGTGAATCGTGAATCATAAGAATCAGTATAAAATGTTGAAAATGTAATAAACAGTATATAAATGCATAGAGAACACATTAGAATATGTAATAAAACATATTATGACCTAAAACATATTTCTTACTTTGTTTAACCATTTTGATGACCAAATATTAACAATAACAGCACCCACATAAAGATTAAACGCAAAAATATATTACGTCAAATGGTTACAAATGTAATACATAAACAAAAATATAATAACACAACATAAATATTTCATATAATAATAATAAAAAATACTATATAAATATACATCATATAAAATAAAAATCAACCTTAATACAGCCAAAAGACTGTCTTTTTGCCGAACAGATTAAAGAGTCAAATGAAGACACTTAACCGCTAGAATAGACAAGAGAAGTCGGTTAATAATAACCGAGTCAAAAGAACACAGTCGCACGCGGTTTAGAATAAAATCGAAGAGAAGAAGAGAGGAGATCAAGCACAGTGCAACACTAAAAGTTGAGGTTTTCAATTTCAGAACATTCTTTTCTCTAAAACTCAGTTTTATAAAAGTATGATTTATTATTTGCTTCTTTTTTATTTATTTTATTAAAACGCACTTAGGGTTATGACCGGAAAAAAGAAAAAAAATAGCGTGAATCGGACCTAAATCGTGAATCGCCCCCCAAATCGTCGATTACGCTTGATGTTTGAACCCCAATCGATGCTCAACTCGAGTTGAATCGTTTTATGTGAGAATCGAATCGTACGATTTTGACAATTATGGCCACAAGCTCCAGACGTACCGCTTTGGACCGTTCTCAGTGATTCGTTGTTGTGAGGACAACGCCTATGAGGTCGAGTTCTCACCATTCCGAGGCACACATATTCCTCCAATTCCTCTACCCTGACAGAAAGCCACCTCGTCCGTTCCCTCGTCCACCGCGTTGAGGGCGAATTAACTTCTGAGAATTTCTCCTCCCCGTCCAACGACCACACCCGCTTCCTCATCCCCGTTCAACGACTACACCCGCTTCCTCATCCGATGGCACGGCCGCCCTGAGGCAAAGGGCACTTGGGTAACCAACGCCACTCTTCAGCGCATTTACCCCGATTTCTATTGCTAGTATAGGGACTGTATGACAACTTTTCATGGTGAGGAAAGTGATGTGGGGGATATTTTTTTACTCTTGTATTTTTGTAGTGCTAATACGCCCACTAAATTATTCATTTAGAATATTAGTGTGCCCCTTTTTGTCAATCTACTTTTTAGGAATATATTGGCTAGCAAGATAACTTAGCTTATAAATAAGGCCATTGGCCTCCTTTTGTAATCACTACATTATTTTGCGAGATGGACGAGAAAAAGAAATTGGGCCCTTGACATCAAATTTTTGTTGCTGTCTAGTTTTAGATTAAATGGCTTTCGCTCGCAACCACATCAATTTAAGTATTACAATAATCAAGATAAAAAAGGGGGCGGGGGGGTTTTTACCAATTGGTTCGATTTACTAAGTATGTAGTCAAATAGGTCCTACGGGTTTTTTTGTTCCAACAAGGTCACATGAAAAATATATTTTTGCTCCAATAGGTCCTATTAGAAAATTGAATAATCACTACATGTATGAATACGACCTAATGAGAAAAATTTGTTTGGGTATGACTAATGAGAAAATTTCTCATGAGCTCCTAATAAAAAAAACTATCTACTTGAATGACTAGGCCTGACTCACCTCATAATGTAACCAGCAGTTGACAAGGATGTACAGAAAACAGAATGCTCAAAATGCTAAACCTCCAACAGTTGATGAATTCACTGACAGAACTCAACTAATTACATACATAGTGCTTCAATTATTAACTTCAAGTAAACTCCCAAGAAAAAGTTAAAACTTAAGGAAGTTAATGGAGATCAAGGCATACATGAACGGACCTTTTGCAAAGTACAACATATAGCTTGGGAAAACATGTTTTGGGCAACACATTAGATTTTGGACACTTCAAAGCAATTCGAACATAGATATATGTAACAGACCAGACCATCACATCCTCAAGCTCTCCTCCCAACTTCGGTATGAATTGTTCCTATATATAGAAGCACGATATTGAGTATCAAGTACGCAGTATGTTCAAAAGTTATTAATCAGTGGAATAAACTTAATGGGTGAAAATTTAAAATGACTCCAACATTTGACTAATCACAATTCAGTAATGCATTGTGAAAATTAATTGTTGATTTCCAAAACACGTGTTGCTTCATAAATGTAACTAAATGGATCTTAATAACAAAAAGAACTACCATTTAGCACTCATAAGCTAGACTTGAACTTCAGTTTCAAAATTGAACCCAGAACTCTCTCACTCTAACTTAAAACAGTCGATTTGTACAACATACTGTACAAACAATGCATGCCTCCTCATACACGGCAACATTATAAAAATCAGACAGAAATCAATGCTAGATACATATATACAGTCTTGAGTTATGCACCATTCACTATACTACTTGACAACTTGACGGGAATCCATTGTTATTTTTCATTTTATTTCTATTTCTAGTTCTTTTTAGGTATTTTCTCTCCTTAGAATATCAAAAAAAATCGTGCACTACATTCTCAATGCCGCTGAAGAAGATGACGCGAATTCAAGAGGAGATCAACCAAGAATTACAAAAAAGTAATTAAGAATTACTTGAAAAAATTCAAGAATGGAAGAAGACAAGAAAGAACTAAAAGAACAAATGAAAACCATAATCCAACTTCTTGCCAAGTCTCAAAACCCTAACCTCTCAATTGAAAGCCTAGTTCTAAACAACCATTTAGAAGGCAGCCCCAATCTATTCCAACCAAAAAAAAACTATCTCGGAGACACAAAAAAGCGTCGGCCAACGCCAAAGATTCGCGCCTGAGCAGTCCATCATTCCGATGGCCAGCTTCAAATCTCAGCATTCTGCCATTGCCGATCTGCCTGTATTAAGTCGCCGACAGCATGCTGTCAACATGGACCTAAATCCAACGCAGATGGAACAAGCCGCCGCAACAGAACTTGCTTACTGCGGCAATCCCGGGGTTCACCATTGGGTCGGCTCACCCTTCTGGTGATTGATCCCATCCTCTCAGCCCTAGACTTCCCCTACCCCGGTACTTACACCTCAAATCCCTACAAAAAAAACACATCCAAATCTTCAAAACCCTAATCAAGAAGGTGGAACCCTCCAACAAATTCAAGAACTTGGGTTTGACAACCCAAATTTGGTTTTTGACCCGGGTGGAAGTTATTTTTATTGGTTGACAAGAGAGGCGAGAGGAAGATGATGAATCTTGAAGCAATAATTGAATAATGACCCTTCCTCACATTCTCAAGAAAATATTTTTGGCCTCACAAGTCTTTGCGTCTCCTTTCAAACACATTTTTGGAACTTCTCACGCGATTCTCCAATTTTACAAGTTCGAGGACGAACTTTTTGAAGACGGGGAGAGTGATGGGAAAATATTGTTATTTTCCTTCTTTTTCATTTTATTTCTATTTTTAGTTCTTTTTAGTTATTTTCTCTCCTTAATTAGCCTCCAAGCATGTTTGAGACTAATTAGGCATTCTTTTATTTTTAGTTAGTCTTTTTTAGTCATTTTAGGCTATTACTTGATTAGCAAGTAATGACCCACCTATAAATAGCTTTGTAGTCTTCATTTGAAGATGGCTACCATTTTTGAAATACAATAAATTCTTTGTTTCTCTCTCTAGCAATCATATTGTCTTGATTTTTTGGTCATTGACGTGTAGTTCACACCAGAACTACTCATACAAATATAACCAGCTTACCTTTTTATAGTATAGTAAGAGAAGCCCGCTCTGATAGCCCAATCCACTTCACCTCCAGGATCTACCTGACCACGAAATTTTAATCATGTAAAATCCGTAGTAAGAGTTCACCAATTATCATATTGTCAAAGTATCTCTTAGGCAAGTTCGGGCTAACAGTTCTCATAATGTCCTGGGGAATTTTTAGAGGAATTATTAAAACAGTAAGGTTCATAAAATTTTCAGATGAGTTAAAATTTGAATCTTTGAGCAATTAATCATCAATTGAAACCCAAAATCCATGTCAGTGCATGTAATGAATGATACGGGGTATAATTGTAGCAAATTTTGAAGAAATTTTCACTCACTTGGGAGATTCTTGTCAATTTCTGATGAGATCTCAGTTGGGATTGCCACAAATGAAGCTATTCCAGTAGAGCTTGAAACTTTAATGTTGTCATAAATATCAACAGTACCCATCATCCTTGGAGGAAAAATTTCAGCCAATCATCAATAAAATTCCTTCCAATTAAATTGATTCTCCGATACTGAACTTATGGTGTTAACATCACTCTCTCAGAAACATTTTTGGGCTATTTCTCATCATTAGATCTGTAGCTCCACACACCAAGAGTCTTGTAGTCCCACACAATCTCGGATATCTCGTCTTGAGGCAAGCTTAAACCTTGTCTTTTAATCGACCTTTGCAGTTCACAGAAGAATTTCGGGTCCTGCAATCTTATATACTCGCGCAACACCCGCTCATGATCCGGGACCCAATTCCTTGGGAATGGAGTGTAATCACACGAAGGAATCATAGACATATGAGAAAATCGAACTCCTTCAATGGCATCAACAAGACCCATTCTCAAAAGATCCGAATACTCAGGAGCAGAATTGTTACTACTATCCCTCAACGAACGGCTAAGATCTCGTGAAGCTATCTTGTACACCTTGGCACGAGATTTCAGCCTATACCTTGCAGCATAAAGTTTAGCCAAGGAACTACGTACCACATAAGCACAAAACCCAACAATTTTCTTTCGATTATCTGCATATCTATACCAATCCGCCATGGTCTCGAGGAACTTATTCATCTGGGCATTTGTATGAGCTTGACCCGAATATAGCATTGGCGTGCAAGGCAGTGGCTCGGGGTCCCTATCACCTTTTACAAACTTAAGCCGCCTAAACTGTCGAATACATTGCTGTAAGCTAGCTGTTACCGAAAGCAAAGTCCCCACTCCTTTCTCACTCACAACCTTACCGCCACTTGCAGTGTAACGAAGAGTTGGGTGTATAACTCGTCGACAAATTATATGATCCAAAAACAGAATTCCCCTAGTTATATGTTCAATCTCCACCGTCGAATTGTCCAGCCTCAGCCCAAATTTTCTCTCACAAAACTCTATTATTTTCATCCTAATCTCAACCGCATCCTCTCTAGGCCCTCTAACTCCAATCAAAAAATGACCCCCGAAACGAATGTAATCCATTTTCCTCGTTTTCTCCTTCCCACTGGCAGGAACAAACTCCGGCCAAGAGGGGTTATGGCAACCATCATTTATAGAATCTTTCCATATAGAATCATGCCTGGATGGCCGAAAAAACTGAACTATTTTTTCCTCCATCATATGATCCAACTCATCAAGACAAATATTAGCAAGTAAAGGACTAAGAATCCCACAATAACCATAATTAGGTACCTTGGCCGCCTCCTCGGGAGCAAAATCAAAGAAAGTCCTCAACCAATAGGGGTCCGGCTTCGGCTCATTCTCGTTCAAAATCTTCTTCCTAGTAGAACCCTTTTTCCTCTTCTTCTTCTTTCTAGCATCCTCTTTACCCCCATCACCGCATTGCTCATGATTACGCGGTGTCAATCCGGATTTGATCAAACCCAATACTCTCCTATCTTTCACACTCTGTTCAACACAAGCCAATAAAACATTTGGATCAACATTGTCAAAAATTTGAGTTATATCAGCTTTCAAGAACCAGAGATAGCCAGCGAAGTTACTTCTAATGGTCCGGATAACGGAATGGGCATTTCGACCGGGTCGAAAAGCGTGGGACTTTGGGGAGAATTTGGGTTCAAAAATGGGTTCGAGTATGATTAATAGTAGCTGTTGGACAACCAGGTCTTGGAATGGGGGTGTAGTGGAGTTGAGAATGGATTGGAGTTTGTTTCTGGAGATTAATTTAGTGATGGGCTTTTCATGTGGGGCACGGAGGTAAAGGTGGAGCTTTTGGTTCCAGAGGAAGTGGGAATGAAGGACGGCGTTTCGGAGAGAGAGTAGGTCGGAGAGGATGGGGGAGTGGATTGCGTTGCGGGGAGGGAAGGAGCCGGTGACGTGGGCGCAGGTGCGTTGGTAGGCTAAGACCCACAGGTCCAGTTTGGAGAGGAAGCCAGTGAGGTTGGTGAAGGGTTTTGGGGGTTGCTTGGAGAAGGTTTTCACCCACAGGTCTGAGATCACTTGGATTGGATCTTCTTTTAGAAGAGAATGTGGGTCTTGTTGGTGCTGCTGGTAAGGGAGCGTTGAGAGAGCTCGAGTGGAAGAAATGCGGGGGAGGTGTTTGATGTATGGTCTCACTGACATTTTTGGTCTTTGAGGAAATTAACGAGTTTGGAGCTTCACACCGAGACTAAATCACATTTTTTATTTCGATCGAAGGCAACAACCTAACCCCGAAGAATACTTCTCTAAAATTAGTGAATTGGGTTAGCACACATGTAACAGTTAAAATGTCGCAAGAACTTTTAACGCAGCATTTTGACTCACGCCTCAATAATTGTAAGTGCGTTGGGATATTTGATTTAAATAGTTATGGCAATTCCAAACTATTAAATCAATTACCAAGTGATAAATTATAGCAAATTCAAAACAACATAGTGCAAATACGATTTGTGCGTTTTTACCCCATTTTATCTTGCCTAATAATTGCTATGGGATCATGCCAATTAAAGCAAAGTACTTTAAACAATGGGGAAAAACTTGGACGGCCTAGGCTACACAAGTCCACTATGATATAAGGATTTATATAAGACGACAGACAGATTTACTCACCAACTTGACTATCTTCAAGCTTGATGTAATCTTTGCTCATTGAGCTTAATCACAGCAACCGCAAGAATCCACTAACGGAACACAACGCAGTCTAACCATGCCTCGGTATCCACATGTCTAAACTAGGCTCCGTCAATCAGCAACACGAAAGTCCACCATACCAAAACTCTCAAACATTTAAAAATAAATCTTCTTGGGTTTCAAAATAAGAGATCTATGAACAAGATTAATATATTGACTATTGGATCATAAACAGGGTGTAAAACTGTATTTTGAGGCTTAAACGTTATTGTATAAAAAATCACTCACGAAACTGAATAATTTCCTTCAGAAAATCATTAGGAAAAGGTAGCACGCAAATTAATGCAAAAAATAACTCGTTCAGACGATATTGGGATCTCGTTCAAATGATTGTACTAAAGTTGTTAGAACGAGCTTCTAACTGTAGAAAGAAAGTTCGGACAAAATGGTATCATTTGAAGCTCATTCGAACCAAAAGTGATCCTCGTTCGAACTAGAGAGAAATCTCGTTTGAACGAGAATACGCTTCTCGTTAGAAATGACAAGCCTCATGTTGTTGGAATGACATTAAAAAATAAATATTATTTTTCAAAAATAATTTTAGAACAATATTTAAAGGCCCAATGATCAACATATTAAGTCAATTATACTTTTTCAATATCCCAAAGTGAAGACATGTGAAAATGGCGTGATGTTGATGTCTTTTTTCAAAGGTCGCTTAAAGTCTTCAATGTATAGGTTTGAGGTACAAACTTAAGCAATCCCAACATATGACAAAAAAAAAACCAACGGAATAAAGACAGATATAAAAATTAATATTTATTACAAAATTTGTTCTTACAAATCTCTCCATTTGGCTATTCCAGAACAAAATAAAAAACAAAGCTAGGACGTCAAGCACTAATGCCCAATCCCTAACCCCAAAAGAAAAAAGACACTCAAACACTTGACTAATTATATCGCTTATGAAGCTTTATTGCATCGGTGCTTGTATATGCACACTTAACACACCTTCCAAATGCATAAAGAATATGAAATCATATAACATTGTTATACCAAAATACTCTTTTAACATATGAAATCCGTCCCCCTTAATCTAATCCTTCTCCCCATTTTTGTTTGGGAATACACAAGGGTTAAAGAACATAATATGAATCAAATATGATCATTTAATGAATAAACAGATTATGCATTGCGAAGTCTATCAAGCAAAAATGAATCAATTAAGGACATGGACAAATTGGGCAACATAATAACAAATAATTCAAAAAATTATCAATTAATGACATAGATGAAATTCACAAAAGACTTGAATAAATACTACGACACGTCCTAAATTCATAAATAGATTGATCGTGTCTAATACAAAAATCATGGGAATAAAAAATATTTGGTAACTGTTGATCTAAAAAATTAGATTATCTCTAATTAATCAATCACACATAAAATAAATAAGACAAAAGATTTTTAAAGTGGTTCAGCCTTATAAGAATGGCCTACGTCCACTATTTTTGTATTGGTTACTGTTTGACTGGAATTCTCGATAAGTAGTTTACCAAGAGATCCAGAGTCCTCCTATAATGAGGAGGTTACAATGTATTTATAGCCTTGAGGCTGTACATGTGAAAGGATAATGCGCTGTTATCTAGTAGACATATACATTTGTACGATAATAATGAGCATTTAATGCGCAATCGTCCTTTTTATTCTCTTGATTTGGATGATCTGTATGTTGAGTTGCTCAGACCGCCTGAGTTGCACGGTACGCTTGAGTTGCTCGGAGCCTTAAGTTCCTCGGGGTGTCTAAGCTGCTTGGTATGATTGAGCTGCTCGGGGCGCTTGAGTAGCTCGGTGACAGTATGTTGTTCGTTTGAAAGTGTTTATAATTGCCAAGTAGATTGACACGTGTCTTCAAATGAATGGTTCGTGTCAGCAGATTAAATTTGGTATCAACAGAAGCCCCAAATGTTTCACACTTTGAGGTTGAAGAAAAGTGTGGAATATTCTGCTCGAAAACTGCTCAGATTATTAGTTTTTATGGTTTTTAGGAGAATGTTCGTTGTATATAACTCTTTTTTTAGCGCATAGTATCAGGCCTCATAAATATTTTGAATTTTCATGACCGCTTCGATATTTATGCCCCTTTTCTTCTTTTAGCCGCCGGAGACGCAAACGTCCCCCCTTGTAATCATTACCTTTCTCTATTCCCGAGATAAAGTATTTAAGCACGACAGAAATCCTATCGTCTTTCACTTTTCAAATATGTATCTTTGAACTCTTCATTTTCTTTCTATCTTGTGCCTCGTTCTTTCCATCATTCGTTGTCAACTGATCTCTCTTTTTCTGTAAGATTTACTTCCTTCTCTTTTATTTACTTTGTTCATCATGGTTTACCTTGTTGAATCGCTTGACAAATTTCGGTCTGAATTTTCAATCCCTTCGTGGATTATTTTGGAAAAACTTTATGAACCTTCTGATTATTTTTCTTTGGCTGAGGGACATTGGTTCCCCAGTCTTTTTGTAGCCGAATGTGGTTTTTCTTTCCCGCCAAATCCCCTGTGTTTGGAGTTTTACCAATATTTTGATGTTGTTCCTGCAAGAATAGCTCCAAATACATGGAGGATAGTTAATGGCGTACACAGGTTAAATTAACTTAATGGAACCCGTTTAGGGATTCCAGAGATTATGTATTGCTACAGATGGGTTATCAGCGATAATACTTTCTATTTAAAAACTAGGTTTTTGAATAGAGCGTTAGTTGTCAATCTTCTTGATGCCAATAGGGATTACTTTGATCATGGAGTGGTGATGAAAAATTGGCAACACCCTCCATTAAATGGAGATGATGTATACCAAGGTCCTAGATGTCCACCTTATGGCAATGGGATAAGTTGTTTTTATTTTTTGAAATCTTGTTTTCTTTATGTTTGATAAAATGTATCACTGATATTTGTTTTTGTTTGTTACAGTTGATAGTAAAAGAAAACCTCCAAAAGAGGCTGATGTTAATTTAAAGCATTTGAAACTTATCTGGAATTTGCAGCAATCTGTTGTTGAGGAGCATATTAGATTTGCTTCTTATTTGTTGCAGTACAAAAGTTATACTTCATCTTTCACTGCTCGTCCTCGTCCAGTGGTAGTTAATCTTGACTAAGTACCTGCCTCTAAGACTAGTGTGGAAGGTTCTTCCTCTGAGTCGAGTATTCCTATCAGTGATCTGATGAAGAAAAGAAAAGCTCCTGCCTTTTTTGACAAATCTGCCTCTGCCACTGTGGAGGCAAAGAAAAGTAAACAAGATGTTCCAGCAGAAAGGACAAAAACCACTGTGGAGAGACTGTCGTTGTCTCTCCTCCGAGCGAGGTTATTGTCATATCACCAATAAAGACAACGTCTTTAATTGAAAATGTTCCTGCTCCTCTGAGGTGGTTAAAGAAAAGCTCTTCTGAGAGACCTGCTGAACCTATTTCTCAACCTTTAAATATTGAAGGTAGTGTTCTAACTTTTGTTCCTCCGGGCTCTGCTGTGGGCTTGGTAAATTCCTGGACTATCCCAGAAGTCCAAGACATTGAAGACACTCTTTCTCGTGAGACAATCACTACTCTGGCTGCTCAACACATTGCCTCAGTAAGTATTTTTAGCTCGACCCCTTTATTTTTTTAATGATATGTTCATGTATTGACTTAAAGTGATTTCTCTTTTCAGCTGGTGATGTGTTTCAACAGCATTTTGAAAAAGGATGAAGTTATTAGGGCTTAAAGCTCCTCGGTTGGAGTAGAGGAAGCTTTTGTTGAGCCGACCCAATCTTTAAAAGACTCTCGTTAAAAGTACGAGGAAGATAAAGTTGCTTGGGAGAAGCAACTCAAGTCTATTGAGCTGGACAAAAATCAAGCTGTGAATGCCTCCAAGGAATTGGAGAAGAAGTTTGTGACACCCCGACTAATTAAATACCGGATAGCTACTCCTTTATTAAATCAATACAAAATGCCAAGTTGGTCCAGTTAATAGCATCACTGTCGAAAACATTTTTAATGATTACTAACCACCTAGTAATTAAAAAGTGAGTTGTCAAATTTTAAATTAAATCTGATTAACATGCAATAAATGAAATATAGAAATGTAACACAACCATTCATGATAAAGTCCAACTATAATGAATCAACAATTAAAGATGAGTCTAGAGGAAATACTCCTCACAACAATCCCAATATGAAAGGAAATAAAACAAGTCTGCATCCTGAATTAATTACAAACCAAAGTCTGAATAACTGAAATATAAAATGAAATGTCTCTAAAAGAAATGGGCGACATGCCCTACAACTGATGAAATCTGAATATAGAGTCAAGGCAAATGAAGCGTCTAATAGCAAGGCCCTGTAACTTCCACAACAGCTACAGCTCGTCACCTGACTGGAAATACTATGCATGGTGTCCTTGTGGCTGGGCACCTAAAAATGGTTTTTACAAAAAGATAGATTTGAAAGCAAACGGGTCAGAGCCCGAATGTGGAGAGTATTTTAAAAACAACAAGTGCTTTAATAACAATTAAAACAATAAATGCAAGATACATGTTAGGACGTGCTCTCACATGAAATATTCACCTCTCGTCTAACTGTGCAATCCTAACATTCCTGTACCCATTCATGTGTTATTATTTTCTAACTAGACCATCGTAAGTTCTAACCCAACTACTCGATTCACAATATGAATTCACAATGTTATTACTTAAATAGATAGCTTTACTTGAACTCGGATTCTCAATTGTTAGCATTACCGTTTACTGGAGGTTATCCCCTTATTTATCTTCTCAAGGAGTTACCATAAATGATTCTCATAAATAAACATCACAATTCCTTTTCATTCAACCGTATATTATTCACATCATATATATATACAATATAAGCACCCCGAGGCTAAGCTGCGGTGCACACATACTCTGTTATCCATCCCGGTACATCACGTACATAAGGATTACAAATTCCGAGTCTCTCAGGAATTGTTAGAATAAGCACAACACACAAAAATGGAGGCGAACATAATTCAACATATCCATGGGTCACGTACATACCTACGCTCCATAGTCAGCTGACTTAATAACTCACAATTAAGTCATTCCCTTGAACTATGTCCTCTAGGTACCCAACTAAATCGGGGCACACAAGGATTAGAAGGCCCTAAGCGAACGTAAACCTCCCGTGATAGCAAGTATGGTAGGTATGTCATACACATAAGATTATATATTAAGCATGCACACATCTTAGATATCTCAATATTAATAAAGGTATTTTCTATATCCTTATACCATTATTCCAATTGTATACATTTTTAGTCTTCCGATAATATATAATGTAGACTATCGACACATCTCACGTCATAGATTCTTATACTTAAAACCTATCTCAAAGGGGTTATTAAGTTTCCTATTATTCCCACATATTACATCATTATTCTTAAGGCCCTTACTTCTTCCCCAAACCTCAATTCATCAATTTATTCAAAATTACTCTTTTAACCCTAATATTATCTCACTCATCGAGCTTCATTAGCTTTTAGAATAATTCCTCAAATTAAATTCTAATTAAGGTCCAAACTTTATAACCATACCTACTGGTCTTCCTTAAGTCTAAGGATATTCATAAGGTCTCCAATAATATTTTCCAAGGGTTAACATCATTAAAATTTAACTAGGGGAAATTTTTACTCTTTCTGGGAAGGTCGATCGATCGACCTTGACCTTCGATCGATCGATGGTGGTCGATCGATCGACTGATGAATGTCGATCGATCGAACGCACCAGGTAGGCTACGGACTGCTTCGATTTGCAGTTTTCAAATCATCACAAAACACCATTAACAAGCATGAAACTCTAAGATAACGTTATAATATCATCATACAACCATCCTACAACAGTGTTAACGTTCTAAAACCAATAATTCATCATTCAAGGGCTTTGTTTGGATCAAATCTTCATCAAGAATTCCAGTTTTCTATTTCTTTCAAGAACATTAATAAACTTCTTCTAAAATCCATTTTTAGATCATTAATGGTTATGTTCTGAATGCATAATTCGTCCAGAATGTTTCTACATGCAACTCCTGACATAGTTCATAGTTTTAATCCTCAAATTCATGGGTCTAATCAATCTTCCAAGATAAATTTGATGATTATCCTAAACATGGAAAAGCATAGCATTGAATCAATTATAATTAAACCACTTGCCTATAATCTTTCTCTGAATTTGATGTTGAATCTTGAAGGCTGAGTTGTTCTCTCTCTCTCTCTCTCTCTGCATAATTCTCTTCTCTCTCTCTCTCTACAAGTTCTTCTCTAAGGATGATGACAATGGATGTGGGGGTTGGTTTTTGGCAAGTTAGAACTATTTCTTAACTTCTCCCGTAGCCCATTAAGTCCCTTAGTGTAGTTAGTGGGTTTAGTGGATAAAGAATAAGTCAGATTTTTATTTCTAATTTTCGTGGGTTTTAATTCCCAAATTTCCGAAATTACCAAAATGCCCTTTTAAGTTACCGGTATGACCCAATAATGCTCCGGGACCCAAACTTAACCCCCGGCTAGTGTTTTCTGACTATTTCGACCCTTCCGGACACGTTGGCGCACTCAAAGTGACCATACGGTTAATAGAAATAAGATTCACTTTTTAATTAAATAATTACTTTCCTGACGCGACCGTCACACGCGTCTCAACAAAATTTCTCAAATTGCCGTATTTCAATCTCGCGACAATTTCAATAGTTACAATATTCAAATATTGCCATATATACACATTATAATCAAATACTAACTCACATCTCGTTAATATTTTATTCGGATTAATTCTCAATTAATTCACATTTAATTCAATTAATCCCATAAATAAATATCGATAAAAATGCGGGGTATTACATACTTCCCCTCTAATAACAGAATTTCGTCCCGAAATTCGAAACTATAAAGTACCTGGTAAAAACAACTCTGGATAACGTTCGTGCATCTCATCCTCGCGCTCCCATGTAGACTCCTCGACATTATGATGTCGCCACTGAACATGCACTAACGGGACTATCTTTGACTGCAATTTCCGCTCACTTCGGTCCAAAATAGCAATCGGCCCCCCCTCGTAGGAGCTATCGGGGTGGAGATCGATGTCCTCCAAAGCAATGTGAGAATGAGCCAAATCATCTCTAAGATATTTCCTTAGCGAGGAAATATGAAACACATCATGAATCCGATGCAAATGCTCCGGTAACCCAAGTCTATACGAAACAGACCCAATCCGCTCGATGATAGGAAATGGTCCCACATATCTCGGTGCCAGCTTTCCCTTCTTCCCAAATCGCATAATCCCCTTCATAGGAGATACTCTGAGTAAAACCTGGTCCCCCACTTGGAACTCCCTGAAGAACCTCTTCGCATCAGCATAGCTCTTCTGCCGATCCTGAGCTACCCGAATGCGACTCTGTATCAATTATATCCTCGCCGAAGTATCCTGAATCACTTCCGGCCCAAGTAGTTTGTTGTCCCCCACCTCCAACCAACATGCTGGGGAACGACAAGGTCTACCGTACAACGCCTCAAATGGAGCCATACCAATGGTGAACTGGTAGGAGTTGTTGTAAGTAAACTCCACCAGTGGAAGATACTGCTCCCATCCACCCCCTAAGTCAATGATGCACATCCGCAACATGTCTTCCAACATCTGATTTATACGCTCGGTTTGCCCATCGGTCTGCGAATGATAAGTCGTACTCAACCGCAATTCCGTGCCCATGACCTCCTGAAAACTTTCCCAAAATCGTGAAACAAATATCTTATCTCGGTCAGACACGATATTTAGGGGCACACCGTGAAGTCTCACTATCTCTGCAATAAAGAGCTGGGCATACTGTCCCGTAGTGTAGTCTGTCCTTACGGGTAGAAAATGAGCGACTTTGGTCAACCTGTCCACAATTACCCAAATGGAGTCGTGACCTCTCTGTGACGTAGGCAACCCTGTGATAAAGTCCATGGAGATGCTCTCCCACATCCACATCGGAACCTCTAATGGCTGTAGAAGTTCTGTCGGTCTTTGATGGTCCACTTTTACCAGCTGACAAGTGGCACATTTAGAAACAAACACGACAATATCTCTCTTCATCCCGCTCCACCAATACTGACGTCTCATGTCCTGGTACATTTTGTCCCCACCGGGATGTAACGTGAACCGTGAGTCGTGCAACTCTGCCATCACCTCGTGTCGCAATTCCTCCCCTTTTGGAACTACCAGTCTCCCATTGAAGCGTAATCCCCCGTCTGAGCTAACGGTATAGGACTCGGCTCCCTCTGTTAATAATCGAACTATCTGCTCCTGACAGAACGAGTCATCTGCTTGTGCCTTTACTACTTTCGTGACAATCTGCGGTGTAACAGTCATCACTGACATGAATGATCGGGCCACTGCATCCTGGTGTCCCAACTCCTTCCACATCCCTCCCACCTCATCTACTGGCCTGCGGCTCAACGCGTCTGCTACCACGTTAGCCTTTCCCGGGTGATATTGGATATCAAACTGATAGTCCTTCACAAACTCAAGCCACCTTCGCTGCCTCATATTCAGCTCCTTCTGCGTGAATAGGTACTGTAGGGACTTGTGGTCTGTGAACAATCCAAACTTCTCCCCTAAAAGATAATGTCTCCAAATCCGAAGGGCAAATACCACTACCGCTAACTCCAAGTCATGGGTAGGGTAATTCTTCTCGTGAGGCTTAAGCTTACGGGAAGCATAATCTATGGCCTGACTCTCCTGCTGCAGTACACCTCCAAGTCCTTGTAAGGACGCATCGGTGTAAACAAGATACTCAACTCCCGGTCTCGGCAATGCTAACACAGGTGCTGAGGTTAACTTGTCCTTCAACTCATCGAATGCCAACTGACAGGCATCACTCCAAATGAACGGCACACCTTTACGAGTCATATGTGTCATGGGACCCGCTATCTTGGAGAAACCCCGAATAAACCTCCTGTAGTATCCTACTAAGCCCAAGAAACTACGGATCTCAGTCGGTGTCGTGGGCTGTCCCCACTCCCTCACCGCGGATACCTTCCCCGGATCAACAGATATCCCCGGTCGGAAATAATATGCCCCAAAAACTGAACCTCTTTCAGCCATAACCCGCACTTCTCATACTTTGCATACAGCTCGTTCTGACGTAGCGTCTGCAAAACCTGCCTCAAATGCTCGACGTGCTCCTCCTCTGTCTGGGAGTAAACCAGAATATCATCAATGAAGATAATGGTGAACTGATCTAGGAACTCTCTGAACACCCTATTCATCAAGTCCATAAACACGTCTGGAGCGTTGGTCAAACCAAAAGGCATAACCCTGAAAACGTCGTGTGATATCGATTCGATTCGCAAATTAATAAGATGGCACACTTATTTAATTAGAGTCTATTAAAACAGCCCCTACACATGCATCTAACCAAGATGAATCATTCAAGCCATGCATGATCAAAATAAAGACGAGCAATTGAGGAAAAAAAACCCTTCCGGGTAAAAACCTTTTATAACACTTTGAAAAGTTAACAAGACCTTTGACTTACATACAATCCTGATAATCGCCCACAAGACTATACTGCACGGTGCCTTCAGAAAACCTTCAAAGATACGAGAGACAGCGAAAGTACCCTCCAGGTGTCGGTTCGTCGTCTTTGGCTCGTCCACACGTAGAATGACTACGCTCGGTATCCACCGATCAAAGTATGGAGATACCTTATCCACAGAGGCTAAACAAATACACAAGATGTGTTCTTGGGTTACCAAAAAGATTCACAAAGGTTTGGCAATTGTGTGAATCAAAACATGAGTCTTGGGACTCAAAATATGAAGACTAGAGTAATTTGGACTCTCAAAAACGTCTTCTAAAGTCTTGCAAAACAACTCCCCCGAAGTTGGTATTTATAGGAAAAAATATGAAGAGTCCCGCTTTGTTAAAACTCTTAAAAACTTATCAGCGTACAGGTACACCGAACCCCATCTGGGGTACACCGAACCGGTTTGGATGTACCATTCCGGTATGGAGTTAAAAAACAGCATTCTTCAAGGAACTTTCTCCAACTTCAAAAGGTCATAACTTCTTCATCGTAGTTCGGATTGAGGTGCCGTTTCTTCCAGTATCTTCGTTGCGGCGAGCTATTCAACTTTCAAGTTGACCAGGCCTCCGGACTATGGATGTGAAATTACGAAAATGCCCTTGAACTTTCCTATCGTGCCTTTTTTCACTGTTTTGACTTCCCTTGCGTACCACTTGCATTAAGTCCCTAAAATCTTAGAACGTGAAGTCATTGAGGCAGATGTGGGACACATTAATGGAGATGTTGAATGCTTGATTCCCGGAATTCGGATAGAGGCCGTCATGTGAGATCGTGAGGTGACGTGCCAAATGTAGCGGCGTACGACATACATAAATGTAACATGTTGGACATGAGAAAAATGTCCTTACAAATCTCCCCCTATGTCTATGCCGGTACATACATAAAAAATCCAAATTATCAAATATGAAATTGCCTATACAAATCTACCCTCCCATGAACCCAAAACTGGAAAAGGTACAAATGAATAGTCTTCATCGTTTGTTCTACAAATCTTCAGGAATCTCAAATCTTTTCTCACCAGGGTGTGCAATTCAGAGATCATCAATGTAGTACCTACACACATGAGACAAAGCAAAATACCAAAATGACGTATCGAGATTGAAATGAGATAAACATAGATACCAATATATGATAAGCATAAGATAAATCTCAAAAACTCCCCCAAAATTCAAACTCCCCCAGAATAAGATAATTCTTTATCCCCCTTTTTATGATGTCCCCAAATAGACAAATAAGAAGAATGAATCAAACAAGCAAAATCGGGGTGTCACGGTATACAAAAAAAATACACAAACTATTTTTGATTTTTTCAAATTTTTTCGAACAAAAAAAAATTGATACCATTTGAAAAAAAAATGATACAAAAATCACACCATGGATTTAGACTCAAACAACCAAGTCATGGAAATGGAATGAATGGGTGTGAACACATTCGATAGGTAAATCAACTCAATCAATCATATGTGCACGATGCATATGTGTACTCCTAACGAATGAACATCAAAGGTATCCTTAGGTGTAAAAATTTGTTGAATTTAGATGACATCGTCTTATGCGAATCAACAAATCAAAGTCAAAGTGATTTCCACACCAATAACGTCCAAAACTATGTAGCGCATTTTCAAGCATTTCAAGGACGTGCAAACCCATTTTAAATTCTCCAACCAAACACCCTCATAAATATTTTCTTTTAGAGGTAATCTAAATTCTCAAACTTTGGAGAATTGGTGCAAAAACCTAAATGGCCCATATTTGGCATGAATTGCTTTTTATTGCCTTTAAATTTTTTCGGGCTCTTTCAACCTCTTTGGACCCCGGATAATAAAATTCCTCAATTTTTTAGGTCCTTTTTAACGGTGGCTTTTGCGCAAAGGATAGATGATTACCTTTCGCAGCCCCTCCCCGTTATCAAACAAAACACACAAACTCACAAAACGGTTTTTATGTGCACAATTTCCTTATAAAAAATTATCGTGCTTGGTTCGTTTTAAGGACAGGATTGAAGTGAAAACACCCAACCAACATGTGATAAGACAAGCACAATAATCAAACAAATCCGTGCATGTGTGCAATAAAGGAAACATGAGTCAAACATATAGGAAGTAACACTTAATTACATCTTAATGACTCCAAACATTATAAAGCACATGGATGAATTGACCTATTGTCTCAAAACACTATCAAATAGTCACATGAAAATGGAATGATGTTGTGACTTGGTCATCCAAAGTGTTCATCCATAACCGGTGCAAACAAAAAACAAAAAATCTTTTTGTATTTTTCAAAATTTTTCAAAAAAAATATATACAAAAAGTACATGTCACAACGCTAGCAAAAATATATCAAAAAGCATAACTAGCGTATGACAAACATGCAAACACAATCATCTATATGATATGGCAAGAGAAGAATCATGTGCAAGCAAACGGGAATCAACTTGTCTAAAATCTAGTGCTTCTAAAAGTGATTTTCTAACCCAAATAGATTTGAATCGTGTGGGGGCTTTGAAAACCACGGGAACACTAGACATAAACTTCCTAGGATTTTTTTCAAGATCAAAACAAAAACGCCTAAGGTGACCTTTCCTACCACAATATGAACATACGTAAACGGGTGGAATGACACCTAAAGTGTGATCTTTTCTAATATCCTTGGACTTAGTTGACCCTCTAAAGCAAATAATGGTTTTGGCTTTAGCACTAGAAGCATGAGAACAAGATGAGCCATTACCATCACTATCAAACCTACTTGAGTCTGTCAAATCATTTTTTAACTTCAAAATTTTTGACTCAAGCAAAGAATTAGACACTTCCAAAGACAGGGATTTCTTTTTCAAATTATCAATTAAACTTAACAGTTTATCACGCTCCCTCTCAATTAAAACAAACTTATCCCTAAGAGTCTTTTCACGTGCCGTAAAATCATCGATTAATTTTTTATCATTGACGGCACAAACGGGAACCCTAGAATTTTTTAAGTCCTCCAATTCCTTCTCTAAAACTAGGACTCTCTCATCACTCTTCTTTTTGGAAATTTTTAAAGAATCAAAATCAGTACACAAATTACCAAAGTGCTCACGACAAATATCACTTTGAGTTTGAAACTCTTGCAAATATTCAATCTTACTTTTAAAGAGAGAATTTTCTTTTTCCAAAACTTTAATTCTTTTGCAAAGTTTCAAATTCAAACTTTTTAATTTTTCAGCACGGTCGTGAACTTTTTCAAAAATAGGCTCCTCATTAAATGGGCGTTCCATTGAAAAATTGCGATTTTTCACAAAACAGATTTTTCAAAAAAAAATCACTATCACACGATTTTGCGAAAAAAAGGAATACGCAATAAATTAGCGTAACCTGCTCTGATACCAATTTGACGACGTGAGAAGTCAAATTGTATCAAAAAAAATAAATCCTTGAAAAATCAGGATCACGCGATAAATTAGCGTAACCCGCTCTGATACCAATTTGACGACGTGAGAAGTCAAATTGTATCAGGAAAAAAAACTTTAAAAATCAAGATCACTCGATAATTTAGAGTAACCCGCTCTGATACCAATTTGAAAACGTCGTGTGATATCGATTCGATTCGCAAATTAATAAGATGGCACACTTATTTAATTAGAGTCTATTAAAACAACCCCTACACATGCATCTAACCAAGATGAATCATTCAAGCCATGCATGATAAAATAAAGACGAGCAATTGAGGAAAAAACCCCTTCCGGGTAAAAACCTTTTATAACACTTTGAAAAGTTAACAAGACCTTTGACTTACATACAATCCTGATAATCGCCCACAAGACTATACTGCACGGTGCCTTCAGAAAACCTTCAAAGATACGAGAGACAGCGAAAGTACCCTCCAGGTGTCGGTTCGTCGTCTTTGGCTCGTCCACACGTAGAATGACTACGCTCGGTATCCACCGATCAAAGTATGGAGATACCTTCTCCACAGAGGCTAAACAAATACACAAGATGTGTTCTTGGGTTACCAAAAAGATTCACAAAGGTTTGGCAATTGTGTGAATCAAAACATGAGTCTTGGGACTCAAAATATGAAGACTAGAGTAATTTGGACTCTCAAAAACGTCTTCTAAAGTCTTGCAAAACAACTCCCCCGAAGTTGGTATTTATAGGAAAAAATATGAAGAGTCCCGCTTTGTTAAAACTCTTAAAAACTTATCAGCGTACAGGTACACCGAACCCCATCTGGGGTACACCGAACCGGTTTGGATGTACCATTCTGGTATGGAGTTAAAAAACAGCATTCTTCAAGGAATTTTCTCCAACTTCAAAAGGTCATAACTTCTTCATCGTAGCTCGGATTGAGGTGCCGTTTCTTCCAGTATCTTCGTTGCGGCGATCTCTTCAACTTTCAAGTTGACCAGACCTCCGGACTATGGATGTAAAATTACGAAAATTCCCTTGAACTTTCCTATCGTGCCTTTTTTCACTGTTTTGACTTCCCTTGCGTACCACTTGCATTAAGTCCCTAAAATCTTGGAACGTGAAGTCATTGAGGCAGATGTGGGACACATTAATGGAGATTTTGAATGCTTGATTCCCGGAATTCGGATAGAGGCCGTCATGTGAGATCGTGAGGTGACGTGCCAAATGTAGCGGCGTACGACATACATAAATGTAACATGTGGCTCATTCTGACGTAGCGTCTGCAAAACCTGCCTAAAATGCTCGACGTGCTCCTCCTCTGTCTGGGAGTAAACCAGAATATCATCAATGAAGATAATGGTGAACTGATCTAGGAACTCTCTGAACACCCTATTCATCAAGTCCATAAACACGGCTGGAGCGTTGGTCAAACCAAAAGGCATAACCCGAAACTCGTAGGAACCATATCTCGTTAAGAAAGCAGTCTTCGAGACATCCTCCTCCCTGATACGCAACTGATGGTAACCAGATCTCAAATCAATCTTCGAGAAGAAAGAAGCTCCTCTCAACTGGTCGAATAAGTCATCGATTCGGGGTAACGGGTACTTATTCCGTATCGTGACCTTATTCAACTACCGGTAATCCACACACAACCTCAACGATCCATCCCTCTTCTTAATGAACAACACAGGGGCACCCCACGACGAAGTACTCCTCCGGATGAACCCCTGACCCAACAACTGCTCAATCTGATCCCGTAACTCTCTCATCTCAGCTGGAGCCATACGGTAAGGTGCGCGGGCAATAGGCCGAGTGCCCGGCGTCAAATCAATCACGAAATCTATCTCTCTACTCGTAGGTAATCCAGGTATATCCTGAAATACATCGACAAACTCTCGAACAACCGGAATCGAATCAAGTGGTATCACCACTTCCTTAGAGGTCTCCTCCTCTATGTAGTACAAATGAGTGGACGATCCTCCCTCAGGGCGAGGCATCGCCACTAAAAACATCTCCTGCACGGGAATGACAAAGATAATACCCCTACTAAAACAGTCAATCATGGCTCGGTACGCTACTAGCCAATCCATACCAATAATGGCATCATACTCGGTCATCTCTAACACTAACATATCGGCGGATAAAGTAAACCTCCCGATCTCTATACCCACACCTCTACACATAAGCGAAATCATGGAACTCCTACTCAACGGTGAGTCTACATAAGTAGCGGTGCTCTCTGCGGTGTCTAACAACCCAATGGTGCGTGCAAATCTCATAGCAATAAAATAGTATGTAGCCCCCGTGTCAAATAAGATGCGCCCCAGAGTCCCCTGAATAGAGAACATACCCTCAATAGCTGGCGGATTCTGTGGGGCTGCGTCCTGCTGAAGCTGATACACTCTCCCATACTGAAGCTGTCCCTGCTGAACTGGGACCGCTGGAATGGGTGGTAATACTGCCATATACGGTGGTGCTGGGAGGGCGACGGGAAACATAGGCCTCTGTGGCTCGTGTCGAGCACCCTACTGCTGCTGCTGTGGGGCCCTGCCCTTATCAGGACAATCCTGACGTTTGTGGCCAATCTTACCACAAATGAAACACTTCCCCTGGAAGTTTCCCCCTCGCTGTCCCTGCTGCCCTCGGCCCTGGTGGCCGTTACCATTTCTGCCCTGGCCTTGCTGGCCCCGGTGAAACTGCTGTTGTTGACCATTTTGACTCTGCTGGCCCTGATGGCCGTTATGACCCTGCTGGCCATTCCAGAATCCTCCCTGACCGTTCCTGAAACCCCCTGATCGGAATCTCTTATGATCCCCCTGTCGGGAACCCTGATGACTCTGCCTATACTGACCCTGAGCTGATTGTGCCCCGCTGGCACCATTTCCCCCTGTCCTGCCCTGATGGCTGGACTCTCCTGATCGCTTCCCCTCTGTCAAGTGAAAGCGGTGGTCCTGGCAATGGAGCAATGCAGCGTTAACCACGTCAGAATAAGTGGCCAACGAGAGGTTCCCCAATAAATGCTGACGGATCCTCCAAGTCAATCCATCTATGAATTTCTGAATCTTCTTCTCTTCCGTCGGTATCTCATCCGGTACAATGTTCAGAAAATTTGTGAATTCGGCCTCATACTCGGCCACAGTCTTACCCTCCTGTCTAAGGCTCATCAACTTCCTCCTCATTTTCGTGTGAACAGCTGACGGAAAATATTTGCGGTCGAACCGCACCCAGAACTCCTGTATAGTGAGAGTATCTCTCTCCTCTGCGGTGGTAATAGACTCCCACCACTGCAATGCAGCTCCCACTAGCTTGAAAGTAGCTAGTATCTGCCTCTGAACATCGGTGCACTCATACATCCTCAAGTGCCTCTGAATATTCTTCCTCCGCTGACTGAATACCACAACATCGGATTTACCTGCGAACTCCGGAGGGTGTGCTTTCTGAAAAGCATCTCGAACTCGTTCCCAAGCAGACGGGAATGCATATGCCTGAACTGGCGCGGCTACCGGCGCCTGGGGTGGTGCCTGCTGTACAACGGCGAGAGCGGCATTTACCGCTTGGGCTACAATGGCTGCAACCTCGGCGGCATTCATAGTGCCCTGTACTGGAGCTGGCTGTGGCTCGGGATGTGCATCCCTAGGAACTCGCTGCGCACGTCGTGGAGGCATCTAAAATGAGAATAAAGTTTATAAGTTCGCAGTTATAAACTTAAAATAGCTGAAGAGCGAAGCATACATAAAAGAATACAACAGTCCTAAAATATAGGGCTCTATATCAAAGAAAGCTCAGCGAAAACATAATAAGCCGTACAGATCCTAAAGGACACTAGAACCTGATGCTCCGATACCACCTGTGACACCCCGACTAATTAAATACCGGGTAGCTACTCCTTTATTAAATCAATACAAAATGCCAAGTTGGTCCAGTTAATAGCATCACTGTCGAAAACATTTTTAATGATTACTAACCACCTAGTAATTAAAAAGTGAGTTGTCAAATTTTAAATTAAATCTGATTAACATGCAATAAATGAAATATAGAAATGTAACACAACCATTCACGATAAAGTCCAACTATAATGAATCAACAATTAAAGATGAGTCTAGAGGAAATACTCCTCACAACAATCCCAATATGAAAGGAAATAAAACAAGTCTGCATCCTGAATTAATTACAAACCAAAGTCTGAATAACTGAAATATAAAATGAAATGTCTCTAAAAGAAATGGGCGACATGCCCTACAACTGATGAAATCTGAATATAGAGTCAAGGCAAATGAAGCGTCTAATAGCAAGGCCCTATAACTTCCACAACAGCTACAGCTCGTCACCTGACCGAAAATACTATGCATGGTGTCCTTGTGGCTGGGCACCTAAAAATGGTTTTTACAAAAAGATAGATTTGAAAGCAAACGGGTCAGAGCCCGAATGTGGAGAGTATTTTAAAAACAACAAGTGCTTTAATAACAATTAAAACAATAAATGCAAGATACATGTTAGGACGTGCTCTCACATGAAATACTCACCTCTCGTCTAACTGTGCAATCCTAACGTTCCTGTACCCATTCATGTGTTATTATTTTCTAACTAGACCATCGTAAGTTCTAACCCAACTACTCGATTCACAATATGAATTCACAATGTTATTACTTAAATAGATAGCTTTACTTGAACTCGGATTCTCAATTGTTAGCATTACCGTTTACTGGAGGTTATCCCCTTATTTATCTTCTCAAGGAGTTACTATAAATGATTCTCATAAATAAACATCACAATTCCTTTTCATTCAACCGTATATTATTCACATCATATACATACAATATAAGCACCCCGAGGCTAAGCTGCGGTGCACACATACTCTGCTATCCATCCCGGTACATCACGTACATAAGGATTACAAATTCCGAGTCTCTCAGGAATTGTTAGAATAAGCACAACACACAAAAATGGAGGCGAACATAATTCAATATATCCATGGGTCACGTACATACCTACGCTCCATAGTCAGCTGACTTAATAACTCACAATTAAGTCATTCCCTTGAACTATGTCCTCTAGGTACCCAACTAAATCCGGGCACACAAGGATTAGAAGGCCCTAAGCGAACGTAAACCTCCCGTGATAGCTAGTATGGTAGGTATGTCTTACACATAAGATTATATACTAAGCATGCACACATCTTAGATATCCCAATATTAATAAAGGTATTTTCTACATCCTTATACCATTATTCCAATTGTATACATTTTTAGTCTTCCGATAATATATAATGTAGACTGTCGACACATCTCACGTCATAGATTCTTATACTTAAAACCTTTCTCAAAGGGTTTATTAAGTTTCCTATTATTCCCGCATATTATATAATTATTCTTAAGGCCCTTACTTCTGCCCCAAACCTCAATTCATCAATTTATTCAAAATTACTCTTTTAACCCTAATATTATCTCACTCATCGAGCTTCATTAGCTTTTAGAATAATTCCTCAAATTAAATTCTAATTAAGGTCCAAACTTTATAACCATACCTACTGGTCTTCCTTAAGTCTAAGGATATTCATAAGGTCTCCAATAATATTTTCCAAGGGTTAACATCATTAAAATTTAACTAGGGGAAATTTTTACTCTTTCTGGGAAGGTCGATCGATCGACCTTGACCTTCGATCGATCGATGGTGGTCGATCGATCGACTGATGAATGTCGATCGATCGAACGCACCAGGTAGGCTGCGGACTGCTTCGATTTGCAGTTTTCAAATCATCACAAAACACCATTAACAAGCATGAAACTCTAAGATAACATTATAATATCATCATACAACCATCCTACAACAGTGTTAACGTTCTAAAACCAATAATTCATCATTCAAGGGCTTTGTTTGGATCAAATCTTCATCAAGAATTCTAGTTTTCTATTTCTTTCAAGAACATTAATAAACTTCTTCTAAAATCCGTTTTTAGATCATTAATGGTTATGTTCTGAATGCATAATTCGTCCAGAATGTTTCTACATGCAACTCCTAACATAGTTCATAGTTTTAATCCTCAAATTCATGGGTCTAATCAATCTTCCAAGATAAATTTGATGATTATCCTAAACATGGAAAAGCATAGCATTGAATCAATTATAATTAAACCACTTGCCTCTAATCTTTCTCTGAATTTGATGTTGAATCTTGAAGGCTGAGTTGTTCTCTCTCTCTCTCTCTGCAGAATTCTCTTCTCTCTCTCTCTCTACAAGTTCTTCTCTAAGGATGATGACAATGGAGGTGGGGGTTGGTTTTTGGCAAGTTAGAACTATTTCTTAACTTCTCCCGTAGCCCATTAAGTCCCTTAGTGTAGTTAGTGGGTTTAGTGGATAAAGAATAAGTCAGATTTTTATTTCTAATTTTCGTGGGTTTTAATTCCCAAATTTTCGAAATTATCAAAATGCCCTTTTAAGTTACCGGTATGGCCCAATAATGCTCCGGGACCCAAACTTAACCCCCGGCTAGTGTTTTCTGACTATTTCGACCCTTCCGGACACGTTGGCGCACTCAAAGTGACCATACGGTTAATAGAAATAAGATTCACTTTTTAATTAAATAATTACTTTCCTGACGCGACTGTCACACGCGTCTCAACAAAATTTCTCAAATTGCCGTATTTCAATCTCGCCACAATTTCAATAGTTACAATATTCGTATATTGCCATATATACACATTATAATCAAATACTAACTCACATCTCGTTAATATTTTATCCGGATTAATTCTCAATTAATTCACATTTAATTCAATTAATCTCAAAAATAAATATCGATAAAACTGCGGGGTATTACAAAGTTGAAGGAGTTTGAGCAGAGCAACAAAGACTTTGAACAAAGCAACAAGGATACGGAGGTTAAGCTCAAGTCTGCTGAAGAGGAAGTTGCTAAACTTCAAGATGTTGAGCGACAGAAAATGGAGGTAGAAACGAAGTTGAAGGCTGCCGAGGAACTCCTTAGGGAAAGGACCTCCTCGGAGAAGGCAAAAAGGAATAAGGTAGTTAAAAAATCATTCAGTGCTGGTTGGGACAAAGGTTGGAATAAGGGCATGGCTGCCATGTTTTGTCAAATGGAGTATGCCAGCCTCAAATATTTTAGGGATGGATGGGTTGCAGCCTTGCAGAAACTGAAAGTTGCTGAGAATTCTGAATTATTTCAGCAGCACACTCATGGCCCTCCTCCCTCTCCTGGAGAAGAAGAAGAGGATGAAGCTGCTTCAGACGAATCTTCTATGATGATTGGAGATCAGGTCCATGTTGTTCCTATCATTCAACCTTGCTCCGAGCAACTCTAACTAACCAGTATTACCGAGCAGCTACCCTTATCCTCCGAGCAACCAGTTTCTTCCTCCAAACCTTATGAGGAAGTCATAGGAAATAAGGAGAGGGTGTAGAGTTGTTCGAGTTTTTATTTTGTTATTTTTGAATGTAACCTCAGACTTTGTATTTTCTCTTATGATGAAATAAAATTCAAATTTTGGTTGTTCATCTTGAATTTTCCCTTTTACTTGCTCTGTCTGTGTCATTATTGATTCTTTTTATTTCTTCTCTTTGCTAGTTTATGGCCAGGATAGAGCTCTTATCAGCTCATGACACAAAATTGATGAAGAAATGTAATGACTATTTTAAAGCTGGTCATGCAGATCTTAATGAGGATTAAATCATTGATATCCTTGGTTCAGATGCTTCTGAACGAGCAGTTGAAGCTTATCAATACCTAAAATGCTTGCTCGATCGTGCTGTTGCCAACAATGTGGCCTATTACGAGATGATTGAAGATCTCCAAGGAACCATCGAGGAACTCCGATAGAAATATAAAGAATCTTCTACCCTTTTGCACCAAGGATACGAGAAAAGATATCAACAATTGAGTGCTGATAAAGGGTATGACAAGTTTATCTCTACTTATGAGAAGAAAGAGAGTGTTCTAAATCTTGAAGTCGAATAGCACAGGCATATCGCCAAGTTGTTGGAGCAGGAGAATATTGCTTTGCAAGAAGAGATAAAATAACTCAAATTTGCTGCATCTTCTTCGGGAGCCTTGGTCCCTGTTAATGATGGAGGTTTTTCTTTCTTGGAGGTAGAAAATGTCAACTTACGAGATAAATTGGAAACTTTGAAAAGAGATGGACCCACCACATCTACTCGTGGACGAGCAAGGTCTTCTTCTCACGGACGATCAAGGGTTGCTCGGGTTTCTATTGAAGAAGCGAGAAGTCAATCGGTCTTGGAGAATCAGACATTTCAGTTGATGGCGAAGAATTAAGCTTTGACAGAAATGTCCAAGAAAATTCTGAATTTTACTGACCAACTCTCTTCTTAGAGTTCTGCTTTGGAAAATAAGGAAATTCTGGCGAAGAGTCTCCACGAGCAGCTGGAGAAGTTAACTTATCAGTTCCATAAACAACCCAGAGAGTTTTGGATAGCTGGGTATAATGAAGCCCTTTACCATCTTGATGCTCGGATCCAGCAGTCAAATAATGAGGGGTACAAGCAAGGGTAGTTGAATGCACTGTGTACTAAAATTGGAGCAGGGCCACTACTTATGGGATTATTATGACCCTGGAGTGCTCGATTTGCCCATGCCTCCTTTTAAGATTGACATCAGTTGGATTCCTGCTCGTCCAATTCCTCAATGCTTAATCTCCAAGTATCTCGGCAATTACAATCTTCATGCAAACTTTGAGATATCTCGCCTAGAGCATTTGCTTGATCGTCCCTCCGTGATGAATGTTTGAATGCTGCGAGATCTAAACTTTATAAATTCCCCTTATGCATTAGATGATCCTCCTGCTGGGGTAGAACCTATTTCAAAGGCAGAAGGAAAAAAAACAATAGAATAGGGTTTTTATGTAATGAAGTATATTTTTCACATTATATGTAATTCTACTTGATTTGAATGAAGAAATTTTTAGTCTTTTGCCATTTTTTTTTCTTCTAAATAATTTGTAGAATGTTCTTGTTTGTTTGTTTGTGAATATATGTACATTCTGCTTTGTTTTTGGATAATGGAACTTGTCTTATTTTATTGTTTGATTATAGTGACTTGTTACTCTTTGGGCCTAATCAATGGAATGATTTGCATCTCATGTTTCTACTTAGTTTGGTACTAACTAACCGGAGTTGATTGTAATTGATTTTCCGACCAACCGGAGTTGGTGGTAATTAATTTGTCGACCAACCAAAGTTGGTGGTAATTGATTTGTCGACCAATCGGAGTTGGTGGTAATTGATTCCCGACCAACCGGAGTTGGTGGTAATTGATTCCCGACCAACCGGAGTTGGTGGTAATTGATTCCCAACCAACCGAAGTTGGTGGTAATTGATTTCGACCAATCAGAGTTGGTGGTAATTAATTTCGACCAACCGGAGTTGGTGGTAATTGATTTGCCGACCAACCGGAGTTGGTGGTAATTGATTTGCCGACAATCGAAGTTGGTGGTAATTGATTTGCCAACCAACCGGAGGTGGTGGTAATTGTGGTAATTGATTTTCTGACCAACCGGAGTTGGTGGTAATTTATATGCCGACCAACCGGAGTTGGTGGTAATTGATGTGTAGTGTGTAGCACTAATATTCCGAAAAAATTTAACAAAGAAAGAAATTGGGTGAAACATCACTTTATTCATACTGAAGAAATTGCATTACATAAGAATTCTAATTACTGATAATACTTGCACAGATGCTCTGTGTTCCATGCATTCTTAAATTCTTCTCCTTCCAAGGTTTCAATCATGTATGTCCCTGGACGAACAACTTCTGTTACTCTGTAGGGTCCATGCCAATTGGCTTCCAGTTTGTTATTCTTTTGGACCACTTTCTTCAGCACATAATCCCCTTCCTTCAAATCACACTTCTTCACTCTTTTGTTATAGAACAAAGTTGTTTGTTGTTGATACGATGCATTCCTGATTGCTGCTTCTTCCCTAACTTCTTTGAGCATATGCATGTCTAATCTTCTCATCAAATCACTGACAGGAGACTTGAAATTAAGCACCCTATGCGTGGGTAAACCCAATTCAGCAGGTATGATGGCCTCACTCCCAAACGCTAGCATGTATGGATACTCTCCAGTTGCTGTTCGTGGTGTGGTACGATAAGCCCACAACACAGAATGTAGCTCGTTAATCCAATTTCCTTTTGCATTATCTAGTCATTTTTTCAAACCATTCAACAGCATTTTGTTTGTCACCTCAGTTTGCCCATTGCTTTGGGGATGGCCTGGTGCAGAATGGGTCTTCAGTACATTGGATTGATGACAATACGCTGCAAACTCCTCGTTGTCAAACTGGGTTCCATGGTCAGTAATGAATGCATGTGACAGACCATATCTGCAGATAATATTCTTCCAAATAAATTGATAGACTTTATCGTATGTCATATCAATGAGAGGCTTAGCTTTCACCCATTTGATAAAGTAATCCACAACAACCATGAGGTATTTAAATCTTCCCCTGGTCGTTGGAAGTGGCCCGACCAAGTCTATTCCCCACATGGCGAATGGCCAAGGAGACGTGATGGGTGTTAACAATGCTTGGGGAGTTCTTCGGATAGAAGAGAAGCGTTGACATTTATCACACTTCTTGGCATAAGCTACACAATCAGCTCTCATCATCGGCCAGTAATATCCCTGCTTTGTTATTCTTTGTAAAAGCGTCCGACCTGCCACATGGGCTCCACAAGACCCTTCATGAACCTCTCCGATCAAATCTTTCACTTCGGAGGGGTGAACACATCTTTGTAGCCTTACTATAATTCCTCATATATATAAAATGCCATTGGTCAATACATAACGAGCAGCTTTAAACTTTAGTTTCTTGGCTGCGAGTTTATCTGTTGGTAAAGCCCCCTCTTCATTATAAGCCCTGATGGGGTCCATCCAAGATGGTCCTAAGTCAAGGGCGATGAAGTTGATCATCAGATCTTCATCGATGCTCCGACTAGCCAGGATTTCTATTGAGATTGTTCTTCGTAACTCGGTGCGTGTGGTCGATGCTAAATGAGCTAGGGCTTCTACTCTTACATTCTCTAATCTTAGTATTCTAATTAACTGAATTACAGTAAAACTTGATACAAGCTCTATCGCTTTTACATGATACCTGGCCATTAATTCTCCTTTTGCTGTATACACCCCCAGAATTTGATTTACGATTAACTGTGAGTCACTGAACACAAAGACTTGCTCTGCCTTCATGGTTTTTGCTAAGCTTAGACCCATGATCATTTCTTCATATTCGGCCTCATTATTAGAAGCCTTAAATTGAAAGCGCGGAGAATATTCCACATCAACCCCATCTAGGTTGTTTAAAATAATCCCTGCTCCACTGCCTGTAGAGCACGAAGAGCCATCTACATACAGATTCCACACAGGTACTTCATTATCAAACTCTTGGTCAGACAGAGTTCCTCGGTGGAATATTTAACATTTTCTTTTGTCTTCCTCCAGCACTTCTCGCTGCTCGTCCACCGACATAAGTTGGTCGGGGTTTAAATTTGATGATCCTGTAACATCCACAAGTTGGTCTGTATTCAACTCCTGCTCGTCGGAGGAATCCTCCAGAGTCAATTCTGCGATAAAATCCGCTACTGCCTGCCCTTTAAGCGATGATTTAGCCTCATAAACTATATCATATTCACCAAGTTCTACTGCCCAGTACATCAATCTTCTTAATTTCTCCGGTTTATGCAGAGCTTGTCTTAATGGCATATCAGTGTACACTACTATAGTATGGGCTTAGAAGTATGGCCTTATCCTTCTTCTTGCTTCAATCAGTGATAGCGTTAACTTCTCCAGCCTTGGATATCTGATTTTTGATCCTCGAAAATCTTTGCTGGTGTAATAGACTGATTTTTATACTCCGTTCTCCACTCTTATCAACGCCGAGCTTACTGCATTTTCTAAAACTGCCAGGTACAAGTATAGTCTTTCTCCCATCACTGGTCTAGATAATAGTGGAGGTGTCCCCAGATACTTCTTCAACTCTTGAAAATCCTCCTCGCATTCATCATTCCACTCAAAAGTTTTTCAGAGTGTTTTGAAGAATGGGAGACATTTTTCTGTTGCTCGTGACATAAATCTATTAAGTGCTGCAACTCGCCCTGTGAGGCTTTGCACTTCCTTCTTTGTGGTTGGAGATCACAGCTCCAATAGAGCCTTGATCTTTTCAGGGTTCGCCTCGATCCCTCATTGATTAATAATATATTTGAGAAACATACCTTCTTGTACTCCGAATATGCATTTGGTAGGATTCAATTTCATTTGATATTTCTCTAGTTGATCAAAGGTCTGACCTAGGTCAACGAGATTATCAACAACTTTCTTGCTCTTCGTCAGCATATCATCAACATAAACGTCCATGTTATGACTGATTTGCTCCGTAAACACCTTGTTCATCAGCCGCTGATATGTTGCACCTGCATTTTTAAGTCCAAAAGGCATGACATTATAACAATAAGTTCCCATTGGGGTGATAAAAGAGGTACTCTCCCTGTCCTCAGGCTTCATCTTAATCTGTTTGTAACCTGAATAAGCATCCGTGAAACTCAACAATTCATGCCCCGAGGTAGCATCCACCATTTGATCGATTTGGGGCAAAGGAAAATGATCCTTTGGGCATGCCTTATTAAGATCAGTGAAGTCTACACACATCCTCCACTTGTTATTTTTCTTCTTTACCATGACCACATTTGCTAGCCAATCGGGATATTTGACATCCTCAATAAAAGAGGCTTTTTATAGTTTCTCTACTTCTTCCTGTATAGCTTGGTTCTTCTCAGGGCTGAACACTCTTCTTCGCTGTTTTACTGGCTTGATTTCCTTGTTCATGTTGAGCTCGTGACATAAAAAACTCGGATCTATCCCTGGCATGTCTTCATGACTGCATGCAAAAGTCTGCTTTCTACGCCTTAGAAATGCTATCAATTCCTGTTTTATCGATACATCCAGTGAAACACCAATTTGAGTTGTTCGTTCTGGATGCTCGTCGTCTAGAATCATATTTTCAGTAGCCTCCATGACCTGGCCTTTCACGAGCTGAGACTCGTATCTAGGGTCTAACGTTTCAATCTCTGCCTCTTCTATTTCATCCACCTGATAGGTAGTAGTCTTCTTCCTGGATTCTTCATGCTCCTCCTGTTCGACAGATGAATAATAGCATTCTCGAACTACTTTTTGGTCACCTTTCATAACTCTCACTCCAAAATTGGTTGGGAATTTTAAATATTGATGTACAGTAGATGGTACTGCCTCGAACTTCTTCAGACCTACTCTTCCCGTGACGATATTGTAAGATGATTGAACATTTTTATCCATTACGAAGAAGCGTACTCTTTCTGTTCGACAAACAGGCCATGTACCGATAAGTATATCCAACTTGATCGTCCCAAGTGGAAAAAGCTTCTCGCCGGTAAAGCCAAGGAGGGGCCTATGATATGGCTCCAATTGAGATAGATACAGATTCAAACTGTCAAAGCATGGATAGAATAGGATATCTGTCGAGCTACCATTATCCACCAGTACTCGTGAGATCACCACTTCCTTCATCATCATCTTGATCACCAATGGGTCATCATGAGGATATAGTACTCCTCCTAGGTCGTTCTTAGAGAAACCAATGACCAGTTTGTCTTTATTCACCTTCCTCGGGCGATTATCTTCAGCCAGATTTATTCGTTGAATGTACGAGAAAGCTTGAGCCTCATTGAGGTAAGATTTTCTCTCCGCAGTCATATCTCCACCTTCTGCATCTCCACCTGTAATAATATTACATTCAAATGATCCGAAATGGATTGAAAATACCTCTCGTTCTGGCTGCCTTGGTCTTTTGGGGAGATCGGGGTCATCTTAGGCATCTTCTGGATCTTTTTCGTGACTTCTCTTCATGTCTTCTTTTGCTCGACGAGGAGATTTAGATCTTTGCCTTCTTCGATCGTTGGTCTTTTCACCATTTCGGTGATCAACATACTTGGTCAATTTTCCCCGCCTGATGAGTGCTTCGATTTTATTCTGGAGAGCTATACAATGCTTGGTAGTGTGACCATAGTCTTTATGGAACTCGCAATATTTGGACTTATTCCTCTTGTCATGATCTGCCTTCATTTTTTTTTGCCAGTTTAGCTTCTCGCTATTCTTGATCTCTTCCAGAATGTGGTTTATATCTACCTTCAAAGGAGTATAATTTCTAAATTTCTTTAACTGTTCCAGTGCTTGCTTTACTTTCAACTATCTGTTGCCACCATTATTCTTATGATCATTCTTATCAGTCTTGTCAGCTTCGACCTTGGTTTCCTTAGTATCTGTATTCTTCTTTGCAGCCATAGCCTCCTCAGCATTCATGATTTTGGCTGCTTTTGCCATCAGTTCAGCCATGGTCCTAGGCGGATCCTTGGCTAAAGTGTAGTATAATTTATTCGGCAATAATCCACTCATCAGAGCAGTAATTGCTATTTTCTCCTCGTAATCATTTACCTCAAGTTTCTCGTTATTGAAACGAGTAATATCGTCCCTGGTGCTTTCACCTGTCTTTTGTCTAACACTCAGCAAGTGTGCTACTCGTTTGACTAGTTTCGCTCCAAAACAGAAGTTCCCAATAAAGAGTTCTGCTAGTTGAAAGAAAGTCGCAATTTTCCCCCGAGGAAGGTTGTTGTACCATATCTGAGCAAATCCGGTAAGAGTTCCTGAAAATGCCCTACATCTCATCTCGTTTGGAACTGCATAGATATCGGCAGCAGCTTGGTATTATTTTATATGAAGGACAGGGTCAGTTTTTCCATCATATTTAGGCGTCACCATAGGAGCTTTAAATTTTGATGGTGTGGGAAAATCCATAATTGCCTGTACAAATGGTGTCCCTTGGACAAAAGTTCTTTGTAGAGGATCCTTGGCCTTAGCCATTTCCCCTAACCTGTTTTTTAACCTCTGAACAGAGCCCTTCCATGCATCGTTTCCCTCCTCGGGCCTATTATTTCGAGCAACTGATCGCGTTGAATTTCCCTTTCGGGCTCTTTCATTACGAGCAGTTAGTCGTGATTGGGCAGAGCCTTCCCTTAGATCAGATGGTCGTTGAGAGTTCCTCGACACAATTCTAGGGGGACTTCTATTCCTCCTAGGGCCCAAACGATCAAAATGAGAGACTCTACTCAACCTTTCAAGAGCACTGGTCCTTTCTGGAGATAAAGTGACGTTTTGTTGAGAGTCTATAGCTCGTACTGAGGAAGTTCGACCAGGCTGATAAGAAGGATCATTAGATCTTTCAGTACGTTATGAGTTGGTGCGTCTGGAACGAGATTCCTTTGGGAATAGTGTTCAGCTAGTTCGCGAAGAGGGTAAACGGGTATTTCTCTGAACACTTCGTTGTCCTGATTGAGCCGGCACTCCACCTTGAACAGTTTGTATAAGTTGTCGCATGGTTTCTTGCATGGTCGTCTAGCCTTGGGCCAAATTAGCCATTATACCAGCCAGATCTTGAACATTTGGGGGAATAGAAGGGTTTGGAGGGATCTCAGCGTTTCGATTACTGGATTCCGGATTATCGGCCATTGATAATGAATTGTTTTTGTGAAAAATGCTAATTACAATTGTTTCCCACAGACGACGCTAATCTGTTGATGTAAAAAATTAGATTATCTCTAATTAATCAATCACAGATAAAATAAATAAGACAAAAGATTTTTAAAGTGGTTCAGCCTTATAAGAATGGCCTACGTCCACTATTTTTGTATTGGTTACTGTTTGACTGAAATTATCGATAAGTGGTTTACCAAGAGATCCGGAGTACTCCTCTAATTAGGAGGTTACAATGTATTTATAGCCTTGATGCTGTACATGTGAAAGGGCAATGCGCTGTTATTGTAACAACCCGTCCTTTGGGAGACAATTAAATTCCATACTTGGATATAAATTGGAAATTTGGAGACTTTCTCGAAATAGTGATTTTGGGGATTCTCGAGGATTTAATGAGTTTCGATGGGTGTTGTAATTTCTTTTGGGACTAAATAGGTCAAAGTATTTTAATTATATGTCGCAGTTGAGTAAAGCGACAAAAGAGGTAAGATTTTAATTGGAAAATCCGCATTAAATTATAAGGGTTAGAATAGTGATTTGCGGTCAAGTACCTCGGATGGGAATTTCGACTGCGCCGTGAGTCTCAGAATGTCTGAGATAGCCGGAAAAGAGTGTCCGATTGTCGAAATTATGTTTCGAGGAATTTTAGAGTTAAACGGGCTCGTAATTGAGTAAACGAGTCGTTTTTGGGGTATTAAGGGATTTAAACCCTCTTCTCCTTATAAAAGGAGGAAGCGAGGGAGAAAAAGAGAAAGAAAGAAGAGAGAAGAGAGAGAGAAGAGAGAGAGGAAGAAGAAAGAGGAGGAGAAAATGGAGATTTTGGCCAAACTCCGCGGGATTCGGCTCGAGGTCGTCGGATTATATCCACGAGGCAAGTGTTTACTTGCTTTATTTACTTTTGAGCATAAATCTCATATCGTAGTTTGGTATAAACAAACCCTAAAGATTTTGGGTTGGGTATTCGTGAATAAAATGGGTTTTCGGGAGTTAAAATGAATAAACCCCTAAAATTTGTTAATTGGAGAAACTTAGGTTTTAACCTAAATTAATTGGTGGTTTCGGGTTCTAGGATGTTTAGAACCCTTAATATATGTGTATTTGTAGTTGGTTAAGGTTGTAGGATGTTGGGTGAGGCGATAAAAAGCTTTGAGGTGTATTAATGGAGGTTTGGGATCGTTGGAGATGATGATGAATAGTGACCAACGGGCTTTCCGAATCGATTCGGCCTTTATTCGAATCGATTCAGCTCTTGGTCAAAAAATAAAATTTGTAGATCTCTTCGACACGGTCGCGTGGGTGCCAACCGCGTATTTTTCTAATTTTTTTTGGATTTATAGTGATTTTTCTACGGAAAGCTGTCCGAGATCGAAATCATTAGATATAACTTATTGGAGATAAATATTAGAGGTTCTCAAAAGGATTGTTAGGACCTCTAAAGAATTTGAGGAGATATTAAAACTTTGGGTTTGTAGGAATAAATCCAAGTGAGGAATTAAATGTAGATTGGATTGAGTTTGGGTATTTTAGAATGTGAAAAATCACCCAAACTGTGACCCTCGAACAGGCCGAATCGATTCGGATTCAGACCGAATTGATTCGCCTAAGGGGACTTGGGTTTCTGCAGTGGGACGAATCGATTCGGGTTTAGACCGAATCGATTCGCCATTAGGGACCTGTTTGCAGAATGTTTTCCGAATCGATTCGGGTTGGGAACCGAATCGATTCGCCTAGCCGAATCGATTCGCAAATAGGGGAAATCGATTCGCCTTGGGAAGAATTTCCAGTTTCTTCCCTTAAAGAGTATAGGGGGATTAAATTACAATTTAGGGTCTTATATGGGGGATCCTAATTATGATACCAGGACTACCAAATGAGGGTTAGTTAACCTTTAGATGAGGAGAAGGCCTTGGATTGGTGTAGGGCATAATCCGGGGAACGAACATAGTTAACGTTCGGGACGAATAAGATTTGAGAGATAGAGTTCGGATACCATCGATCTTAGGTATCTATGTAATTGAATGTATATGAGAAAATACTTTGGGTTTAGTATCATGCTTATATGAATGCATGATTATGATTCCTTGAGGGAACCTTTGGGATTATTGATCATCGCTAGATGATATTGGCAATAAGGGGCATATATATATATATATTCGAGGAGGAATATAGAGTATATATATATATATATATATACTATGTGATTAAAGTATATATATGATATGATGTTAACGATTTTGAAAATAAAATATAAATGTTTTCAAAATGGAAAGATAAATGATTTTTTTAATTAATAAAATATGGATACAAACCTCTCTAAATCGCTATCATAAGGGAAGTTGCGTGCGTATGGTGAAGCCCCTGACTGATGAATGCAGGGTGGATATAGTCCTATAGGCCATATGAGCGTTTGTTGTATTTTTCTGCGCTGGTTAGGAGATTCCAGGTGTGGTCTTGACTATCCCGCAGGCATATGGCCGCTTCCCGACGTCTTGCGATGTAGGATCCCAGGTTGTCTTGATGATAGGTCCTGAAAGATGATAGCCATTTAGGGGCGCGCACAGTGGGGAAACCCGGACGGGCGGTCTTAGAATGCGTTATGTTAAAGCAATTCATGATAATGGATTGGCTTTAATTACATTTCTTGGATATAGGAAGGGAAATGGGTTATATGAATTGGGCTTCGGTAACACCTCCCGGATGGAAGAAGGTAAGTGGAAGCATATGATATGATCAAAATATTTTTATGATAATGAAAATGGCTTTGAATACATTTCCTGAATATAAAAAGGGAAATGGGATATTTTAAAATGGAAAAGCATTTTTATGACAATAAAATTGGCTTTTAAAAAGTTATATAATTTGTTAAAGCAATTCATCCCGATGATCGACCTTGTCGCATAGTAGTGTATCGGGGGGGTTCCTTGTTTGGATTTCGCTTTGCGAGACACCCCACGCACGAATATGGCATTGTGTTGAGACTGGGGAGAAGTTTAATCCTTAGTGCTCTAATATTAGTATTTCTTCTGGTATGTATATATTTACATATATTCTGTACTGAGGGACTGGCGGATCTCGACAATCGACCTTGCCGCGTAATAGTGTATCAGGGGGGTTCCTTGTTTAGATTTCGCTTTGCGAGACACCCCACGCACGAACATGGCATAGCGTTGAGAATGGGGTGAAGTTTATCCCTTAGTACTTGGACTATCTAGGGTTGATAGTGTTTGGGTGATAGACTAGTTTAGCAGGGTAGCTTGACTAGGATGTTTAGAGGGATGCGCTAGGAGTGCACTGTTAGAAGAGAGGTGAGGGGTATCTCATGGGAGTGCGATACCAAATTTAAATATGAGATAAAACCTTTTTCTAAAAAAAAATAAGACATTTATGCACTTGCTAAATATTTTCAAAACTCGGGCTCTGACCCGTTTATCTACTTTTCCTCTCTTGCTATATATATATATATATATATATATATATATATATATATATATATATATATATATATATATATATATATATATATATATATATATATATATATTATATAGGTGTCCAGACACAGGGATGGCTGGATGACACCTCTTTCGAGTTAGCCGTCAACTGCAGCAGCTGTGGATGAGTGCAGGTTTTTGATAGCCGCTTTCATCCTTGTACTCTAGATAGGAGGTGCTGTATAAATATTCGGGCCAATGGTCCAACTGCATTTATTTATTCTTTTAGAGCATCATTCGATATGGTTGTATATTTTGACCGAGTGTTCGGTTATTTTATTTCATTTCAGTTTCATTTACGCAAAACTGTGTGGATGTTTTAATTATCTTCGCTTAAAAAGAGTAGCTAAGTAAAAATTTTGACACCGGCCTAATAGGTTATTAGTAATTAATTGGACTTTCGACAGTGATGCTAAGAATGATCCATATGAGACTCCTGTCATAATTTGATATAGGAGTGATCGCCCGGTATTTTATTAGGCGGGGTGTCACAGATGGTATCAGAGCATCAGGTTCTAGTGTCCTTAGGAATCTGTGCGGACGTACTACATTTTCAGCATTGCTCTCGATTTTTTATAGAGCCTCAGGATTAGGATTGTTGATTTCTCTTGTGAGATTTCGTTCTCCTACCATATTATAAGATTATAGTAATCTTTTACGCACTCGTTTGAGAATCGTATGCGGGGCTTGGATGGCGGCAGGAGGTGGGGCTTAGTTGGAGCTTTAAGGTTGAAGCTCGTAGAGGAGTTTCCTTTTAACGAAGAAGTTAAGAGGACTAGTAAGATGATAGTAAGGAGCAGGGCGAAGTTATTGTTATGAGTTTTACCTCAAGGAAGAGGTATAAGTGGCGTGGCTAGATAAAGTCACGATGTTCGTTAGCCCTAGACTCGAGTGTGTAATTTGAGCTTTGTGGCGATATCGATAACATTATATCATGTATGCATATGTGTTGTCCGCAATAGCGGAGTTTTATTTTCCTTCATTCGCCATAGAGGCGGGTGTTGATATTATATATATATATATATATCTGGTTAGTAATACTCGTTCTATATGTTTATACGAGTATGGTGATATGGTGAGTATATAATGTTATTGGTATTTTCGGAGCGATAACAGGATATTGATGGCAAGATTATCGTGACCATGGTTCCTGGAGGGAACGGGTTGTTGTTGCGGTGTCTCACCTGGATACAGGTTGAGTTCACCTTTATTTTTATGGGTAGATGGAACTTCGATGAGCAGAGGTTTCATTATCGTGATTTGAGTATATGGCGACCTTATATATATGATTTAAGGTCGCAGGATTATTCTTGAGATGAAGATAAAGCTCATTATTGTTTGCGCAAGGACTTAAAATTTATGCGAGCGCAGGGTGGTGTGACTCTTAGTTAGAGATAGGAGTTCAGATCACCTTTTTGTTAGAATAGGGGATAGGGTTATCCCGGTTGCATGTTTGAAATAACGAAACTCCATGACCGACGAAGTCAAGTGTTAATGTGTGGAGGGGTTCCTTGTTTGGATTTTGCGTTGCGAGACGCTCTACACATGACTCTTAACAGCGTCGGGAGTGGAGAGACGTTATAGGATGCAAGGATGTTGGTTTTGTGGAAAGGTCTTATAGTGTGGATGAACCACTATAGGCTATGAGCCACATGATGTTGATATACTTATGGAAATATTGTGCTATGGAAAAGCACTAAAGTAGTCCTTTCACCACAAGTGGGTGGGTGGAGTAGGACTTAGAGAAATTGATTTGAGGATAACAGTCAGGCCTTAATGAAAAGGAAAATTTTGAGAAGGTATGTTTTGGGTATGATGTACGTGACACTTTTACAGAAAGTGGGCACTTCGATTGGTTAGGTTTCCTTCCGTATGGGCGAAAGGATAAGATAGTAGAAATGCGTTCGTAGTTTAGCGTAAGCGGGATTTAGGACGTCCCGCTGGTGTGCCTTGGGTCGCTATATCTTGATGACCGACAACGCGAGGGAGTAGTGTAACGGGAGGGTTCCTTGTTTGGATTTCGCTTTGGCGAGACGTCCCACGCATAAACCCAACAATTGTCGGGAGTTGAGAGAGGCCTTGGGCACTAGGGACATACTTAGGATTTCACTAGTTCGCATAGGTAGGGTAACGCTTAGACCGTAGTAGTATTAGGATGTAAGTTCGATAGAGTTAGTGGCGCCAATGTAAGGAGAATCAAATTTCGCGGGTTGGGAGGACCCACGTGTGAGTATTACACCAAGGAAAAGAGATCCTTATGGGGAGAGAATGTTATGTGTCAGACGTTCACGATGGATGTGCAGATGTGCACGGGTTAGAAAGTTGTATGGGCACCTTAGTAAGTTGGTTTATATACCGCCTGAAATAGAATGGGCGTGGTATGTAAATTTGAAGTTTATGCCGTGAGGAACTAGTAATGATGAGTGCTATGTGACGCTATTGGAGTCACTTTACGACCGTGGTAGCCGTATAGAATATGGTTGGGAACCATTGGGTTAGTATCGTTCCCCTTGAGCTATTAGGATTTGGAGCGATTCTAGGATTTGCGGTGTAGGTTGTATCTGAATTTTGAGGACGAAATTACGTTGTGAGGGGGGGAGTATGTAACAACCCGTCCTTTTGGAGACAATTAAATTCCATACTTGGATATAAATTGGAAATTTGGAGACTTTCTCGAAATAGTGATTTTAGGGATTCTCGAGGATTTAATGAGTTTCGATGGGTGTTGTAATTTCTTTTGGGACTAAATAGGTCGAAGTATTTTAATTATATGTCGCAGTTGAGTAAAGCGACAAAAGAGGTAAGATTTTAATTGGAAAACCCGCATTAAATTATAAGGGTTAGAATAGTGATTTGCGGTCAAGTACCTCGGATGGGAATTTCGACTGCGCCATGAGTTTCGGAATGTCCGAGATAGTCGGAAAAGAGTGTCCGATTGTTGAAATTAAGTTTTGAGGAATTTTAGAGTTAAACGGGCTCGTAATTGAGTAAACGAGTCATTTTTGGGGTATTAAGGGATTTAAACCCTTTTCTCCTTATAAAAGGAGGAAGAGAGGGAGAAAAATAGAAAGAAAGAAGAGAGAAAGAGAGAGAAGAGAGAGAGAGGAAGAAGAAAGAGGAGGAGAACATGGAGATTTCGGCCAAACTCCGCGGGATTCGACTCGAGGTCGTTGGATTATATCCACGAGGCAAGTGTTTACTTGCTTTATTTACTTTTAAGCATAAATCCCATATCATAGTTTGGTATAAACAAACCCTAAAGATTTTGGGTTGGGTATTCGTGAATAAAACATATTTTCGGGAGTTAAAACGAATAAACCCCTAAAATTTGTTAATTGGAGAAACTTAGGTTTAAACCTAAATTAATTGGTGGTTTCGGGTTCTAGGATGTTTAGAACCCTTAATATATGTGTATTTGTTGTTGGTTGAGGTTGTAGGACGTTGGGTGAGGCGATAAAAAGCTTGGAGGTGTATTAATGGAGGTTTGGGATCGTTGGAGATGATGATGAATAGTGATCAGCGGCCTTTCCGAATCGATTCGGCCTTTATTCCAATCGATTCAGCTCTTGGTCAAAATAAAATTTAAAGATCTCTTCGACGCGGTCGCGTGGGCGCCGACTGCGTATTTTTCTGATTTTTTTTTGGATTTATAGTGATTTTTCTACGGAAAGATGTCCGAGATCGAAATCATTAGATATAACTTATTGGAGATAAATATTAGGGGTTCTCAAAAGGATTGTTAGGACTTATAAAGAATTTGATGAGATATTAAAACTTTGGGTTTGTAGGAATAAATCCAAGTTAGGATTTAAATGGAGATTGGATTGAGTTTGGGTATTTTAGAATGTGAAAAATCACCCAAACTGTGACCCTCGAACAGGCCGAATCGATTCGGATCCAGAACGAATCGATTCGCCTAAGGGGACTTGGGTTTCTGCAGTGGGACGAATCGATTCGGGTTTAGACCGAATCGATTCGCCATTAGGGACCTGTTTGCAGAATGTTTTCCGAATCGATTCGGGTTGGGAACCGAATCGATTCGCCTAGCCGAATCGATTCGCAAATGGGGGGAATCGATTCCCCTTGGACAGAATTGCCAGTTTCTTCCCTTAAAGTGTATAGGGGGATTAAATTATAATTTGGGGTCTTATATGGGGGATCCTAATTATGGTACCAGGACTCCCAAATGAGGGTTAGTTAACCTTTAGATGAGGATAAGGTCTTGGATTGGTGTAGGGCATAATCCGGGGAATGAACATAGTTAACGTTCGGGACGAATAAGATTTGAGAGATAGAGTTCGGATACCATCGAGCTTAGGTATCTATGTAATTGAATGTATATGAGAAAATACTTTGGGTTTAGTATCATGCTTATATGAATGCATGATTATGATTCCTTGAGGGAACCTTTGGGATTATTGATCATCGCTAGATGAGATTGGCAATAAGGGCCATATATATATATTCGAGGAGGAATATTGGGTATATATATATATATATATATATATATATATATATATATATATATATATATATATATATATATATATATATATATATATATATACTATGTGATTAAAGTATATATATGATATGATGTTAACGATTTTGAAAATAAAATATAAATGTTTTCAAAATGGAAAGATAAATGATTTTCTTAATTAATAAAATATGGATACACACCTCTCTAAATCGCTATCATAAGGGAAGTTGCGTGCGTATGGTGAAGCCACCTAACTGATGAATGCAGGGTGGATATAGTCCTATAGGCCATATGAGCGTTTGTTGTATTTTTCTGCGCTGGTTAGGAGATTTCGAGTGTGGTCTTGACTATCCCGCAGGCATATGGCCGCTTCGCGACGTCTTGCGATGTAGTATCCCAGGATGTCTTGATGATAGGCCCTGAAAGATGATAGACATTTAGGGGCGCGCACAGTGGGGAAATCCGGACGGGCGGTCTTAGAACGCGTTATGTTAAAGCAATTCATGATAATGGATTGGCTTTAATTATATTTTTCGGATATAGGAAGGGAAATGGGTTATATGAATTGGGCTTCGGTAACACCTCCTGGATGGAAGAAGGGAAGTGGAAGCATATGATATGATCAAAGCATTTTTATGATAATGAAAATGGCTTTGAATACATTTCCTGAATATAAAAAGGGAAATGGGATATTTTAAAATGGAAAAGCATTTTTATGATAATGAAATTGGCTTTTAAAAAGTTATATGATTTGTTAAAGCAATTCATGATAATGAATTGGCTTTTAAATACATTTCCTAGATATGAGAAGGGAAATGGAAGGTTTTGAGATAAAAATGATAAGTATTGATAAATACTTTGTAAATGAATTCTCATTCCGGGAGATAGATCCGGATGTATATGGTAATATATATATATATATATATATATATATATATATATATATATATATATATATATATATATATATACGGATAACTTGGGTGCCGAGGGTCTAATGGATCTCGATGATCGACCTTGCCGCATAGTAGTGTATCGGGGGTTTCCTTGTTTGGATTTCGCTTTGCGAGACACCCCACGCACGAATATGGCATTGTGTTGAGACTGGGGAGAAGTTTAATCCTTAGTGCTCTAATATTAGTATTTCTTATGGTATGTATATATTTACATATATTCTGTACTGAGGGACTGGCGGATCTCGACAATCGACCTTGTCGCGTAATAGTGTATCAGGGAGGTTCCTTGTTTGAATTTCGCTTTGCGAAACACCCCACGCACGAACATGGCATAGCGTTGAGACTGGGGTGAAGTTTAGCCCTTAGTACTTGGACTATCTAGGGTTGATAGTGGTTGGGTGATAGACTAGTTTAGCAGGGTAGCTTGACTAGGATGTTTAGAGGGATGCGCTAGGAGTGCACTGTTAGAAGATGGGTGAGGGGTATCTCATGGGAGTGCGATACCAAATTTAAATATGAGATAAAACCTTTTTCTAAAAAAAAATAAGGCATTTATGCACTTGCTAAATATTTTCAAAACTCGGGCTCTGACAGGTTTATCTACTTTTCCTCTCTTGCTATATATATATATATATATTATATTATATAGGTGTCCAGACACATGGACGCCTGGATGACACCTCTTTCGAGTCAGACGTCAACTGCAGCAGCTGTGGATGCGTGCAGGTTTTTGATAGCCGCTTCCATCCTTGTACTCTAGATAGGAGGTACTGTATAAATATTCGGGCCAATGGTCCAACTGCATTTATTTATTCTTTTAGAGCATCATTCGATATGGTTGTATATTTTGACCAAGTGTTCGGTTATTTTATTTCATTTCAGTTTCATTTAGGCAAAACTGTGTGGATGTTTTAATTATCTTCGCTTAAAAAGAGTAGCTAAGTAAAAATTTTGACACCGGCCTAATAGGTTATTAGTAATTAATTAGACTTTCGACAGTGATGCTAAGAATGATCCATATGAGACTCCTGTCATAATTTGATATAGGAATGATCGCCTGGTATTTTATTAGGCGGGGTGTCAGAGTTATCTAGTAGACATATACATCTGTACGATAATAATGAGCATTTAATGCCCAGTCGTCCTTTTTATTCTCTCGATTTGGATGATCTGTACGTTGAGTTGATCGGACCACCTGAGTTTCTCGGTACGCTTGAGTTGCTCGGAGCTTTAAGTTCCTCGGGGTGTCTAAGCTGCTTGGTATGATTGAGATGTTTGGGGCGCTTGAGTAGCTCGGTGACAGTATGTTGTTCATTGAAAGTGTTTGTAATTGCCAATTAGATTGACACGTGTCTTCAAATGAATGGTCCACGTCAACAGACTAAATTTGGTATCAACAGTAACATTCTCAGCATAGTGAATAAAATAAAATGATAGTAGTAAATACAATATGAGAAATAAAATATTGAATAAAACAAAACATATCCGATACCATCCGCTGACGGTAGAAATAAACTCTATTCTGGAATATAAAAATCTCAACGATACAATATCCAACTCAAAAAAAGTACATCTTATACAATCTCCTAACTTGAAAAAATGTGAAATAAATACATTGCTTGAACTGAAATATAAATAAATATAGAAATGGAAAGGATCTACATTGCTCGACACCTGCATCCTAGGAATGATGAATAAAATGTCGTTAGAGATACCCCTCCAACGAATACCCCAAGTTTAAGGCAGCCACAATGACCTGAGACCGGTAGAAAATAGTTTAGCAATGAGGATTAAACCCAACAAGTCGATAATTAGTAAGAATATAAATACATTTGGGCCACAATAATAATAAATTATCTTTATCCCATATTAAGTTTATTTTAAGTTATTTAAGTTACCCAAACCCAAATAACCTAAATAAACATGCGGTTTAATTCCCAAACCCAAGTGAGGCCCAATGTGAAATAATTTCGTCATTAATTAAGTATCTATACTTCAACAGTTTTAAGTTTATCTCTTATAATAATAAACCCGTACATGAATAATAATTCTCTTACTAAATATTATTCCCTTGTCTTAACCATCTAAAGTTAGAATTCTAAATATATAAATCTTTAATGTATCAGTCTTTAATGTTCTCAAGTCACTGTTCAACATACTCACCTCTAGTATATTATTACCACCGAGTCATAAACTTATGATTATACATCACTAGTATAAGTTATAATCCAGTACCATATTCTCAAGGCATAATAGCACATAATCACATCATCCAGAAATATTCGTGAGTATACACAACTCACATAAAATCCCTTACGCCCTCTGGAGCTATCGGACCTCAATCCGAACCTCTATTTAGGGATTGATCGCACTATACTAGGTATAGTTATCGAGCATCCCAACCATATTACCTCAAATCCTCGGCAAGGGATAATCACTATGCATTCCCGTTTATCACACGATCTCCATACCCAAGTCTCTATGATAGAACTCCACCGTTTATCCCCCTTAGGAACATGAGTACGACATCCATAGGATCGGGGGCAAATAGGACCTAGGTAGAGCCTGTATCATCACTGTGAATACCATGTACGGTCAACGACGTACTCACCCTATCAAAATCTCTCCTAGTACGTTCCCCATGAGAACTCACACATTATGGTATGCTAAGTACAAACCTTACTCAATTGGTTGACACATACTGTATCTTTTATTACTAGTTAATACTCACGTCAACTATAATAAGTTATATATAAATGGGTAAATTACACCAAAAACCTCTAAACTATCTCGAGTTTATGGGTCACACTCCTTAACTATTTTATCCAATAAACTCACCCCTAAGCTATCAACCCGTTGAAATTAAACCTAAAAATCGGGTTCCCTCTTTTTGCGTAAATTGATTAAAATACCCTTGCATTAAATATTTTAGTATCCGCAATTACCTTAATACACTCTAGTCCAAACAATATTAACACAACATAACATGCCTCCTTACTTATCACATTTTCTCCTCTTTAGTCCCCATTCTCTCTCTTCATAGACGTACAAACATAAATCAACTCACATTTTACTAACTTGTTTTTTATTTAGATACTTTATTCCACATATATTACGGTGGACAAATAAGCTCTATAGATTGTTGTTCGACAAATTCTTCATCGGTGGCTCCTCGTACCCGATCTTCACACCCCTAAAGTTCTAAAACCTTTAAGAAAATAACCATCCACTATTTTCCAGTCTCCTCCGATAAAAAGAACACCTCCCTCTTAGGTGCATACTAGATATATTCTTCTTCATCTTAAATGGTCAAGCTGACATCTCTCTCTCCAGTGCATGCTTAAATCTCAAACGGTTAATTAATGGGTTTTGATGTTGGGTTGAGTTATAGTTTTGATGGTGTTGGGTTTGTTAAGATACTTAATGGTGTTTTGGGCTGTGGCGGTTGATAGTGGGAGCTGGTGGAGATAGTGATTTTGTTCAAATAGTATGGATTTGTTCAAATGGGTTGATGGTAGATCATGGCAATTGAAGGTTGGTCGGTTGTGTGAGCTGCCTACGTACCTCTGGGGTTTTTAAAAAAAATTATTTTGCTTGAAAATGGTTTTTACAGAGGATCAGGCCCACGTAGTTCTGGGTAGAGGGAAATTAAGATTTTTTTTGTAGAATATAAGGGAGATGAGAAGAGTCGTAGCGCGCCGAGATTTCAGACTAGGGGTAAAATTTCTTGAGACGGTCCAGGTTAACTGGATTAGCCATCTCTTCTCCATCTAAGTCGGTGAGCATGGCGGCACCGTCGGACAAGATCTTCTTAACAATGTATGGGCCGCTCCAATTGGGCTTGAATTTCCCTCTGGGGTCCCAGATGGGTTTTATTATTTCTTTGAGGGCTAAATCCCCCTTTCGAACACTGCGATCCTTGACTCTCTTATTGAATGATCGGGCTATTCGGTGATGGTATCCTTGTATGTGGTATAAAGCTTTCAATATCATTTCATCTAGGAGGGTTAGCTCGTCAAGGCGATTTTGGCACCATTCTTCTTCGCTGACCTTGCTTTCAAATATAACGCGGAATGAGGGTATTTCTAGCTCCACGGGTAGGACTGCGTCCATGTTGTAGACTAGAGAGTAAGGGGTAGCCCCAATAGAGGTTCGAATTGAGGTCCGATAGCCCCAAAGGGCGTCAGGGATTCGGTCGGCCTAATCTCAATAATTTTTGGTCATCTTACTAATGATGGATTTGAGGTTCTTATTGGTGGCTTCGACTGCACTATTGGTTTGAGGTTGGTAGGGAGAAGATTTATGTCTCTGGATCCTATACTCGTTGACCACTTTTGTGAATTCTGCCTCGTAATGTAACCCGTTATCTGACACTAGCTCGTGCGGGACCCCATATCGGTAGATGATGTTTTTCTTAATGAATTTGACCACTTTCTTGGCGTTCAGCACTGCGTATGACTCAGTTTCGACCTATTTGGTGAAGTAATCAATGACAACTAGGATGAACTCATGACCGTTGGGAGCCTTCGGTGTAACTTTCCCTATGATGTCGATACCCCAGGTGGAGAACGACCGGGGGGAAGTCATGTTGTATAATTCACACGGAGGCAGATACTGAAGATTAGAGAACTGTTGGCATTTGAGGCATCTTCGAACATAGGCGGTGCAATCCTGGACTATGATGGTCCAGTAGTAGCCTTATCGGATGATCTTCTTGGCAAGCATGTGACCGTTCATGTGGGATCCGTATTCCTTGCTGTGGATTCTCTGCATTACCTCTTCAATGTCAGCCCCTGCGATGTAGTGTAGATAAATTTTATCGAAGTTTCTTTTAAATAGTGCTTTATGACAGATGATGTACTGGGTAGCCAATCTTCGAAGAGTTGCTCGATCTTTCTTATTAGAACCCTCGGGATACCTACCGTGCTTGAGGAGGCGCCAGATGTCATAGTACCAGTAATTGGCTAGCTCGAGATCTTCTATGGTGATGAGCTCAATGTGGTAGCAGTGGGTTGGTTTTTCTTGCTTTTTTACTAGGAAGGGGGCCATTATTATTCTTTCGAGCGTGTCGACCATGGAGGCCAAGGTAGCAAGGACATAGGCTAGGTTATTCTTTGCTCGGGGTAAGTAATGGAAGGTGATATCTTAGAATTGAGAGGCTAGTTCTTTTAAGTGGGCATGAAAGGGTTGGATCTTCTTATCATTGACTTTCCACTTTCTGAGCACTTGATCGATGATGAGGGCAGAATCCTCGTAGACATCTAGGTGTTAGATACCTTTCTTAAGAGAAACTTTGAGGCCTACCGTACATACCTCGTATTCAGTCATATTGTTAGTACAAGGAAAATCTAATTTAATGGCGATGGGAGTGTGGGAGTCATCAGAAGTATCCCAATACCATATCCCTTTTTACTGGCTGCGCCGTTAAAGAACATTTGCCACCGGAGATTGTCCTGGGTAGTGCATGGGATGTTTTTATCTGGGAATTCAAAGATCCAGACATCACCTTCATCCATAGGGTAATCAGCGAGGTAGTCAGAGATGGCCCTTCCTTTCTTGGCTTTCTGCGTGGTGTGCACGATATCGAACTCGGTTAGGAGCATCAACAACTGGGCCATTCGGCTGGATAAGGAGAATTTCTCAAGTAGGTATTTCATGGGGTCCATTCAGGATACAAGTTTTATGGGGAAGGAGAGCATGTAGTGTTATAACTTTTGGGTGACCCAGACAAGCGTGACACATGACTTTTCCAAAGCAGTGTAGTTGACTTCGTATCCAACTAATTTACGACTGGCGTAATAGATGGCTCTTTCTTTGCCAGAATCTTTAAGATATTGGGCTAGCAAAGCCCCAGCTGCAGTGTGGGTTATGGTTAGGTATAGGAGCAAAGGGCTGTGGTGGCATGAGTACCGGGGGTTGGGTCAGATATTGCTTGATTCGATCAAAATCTTCTTGGCAGGCCTCGTTTTAAACCTTAGTTGAATCCTTTTGGAGTAGTTTGAAAATGGGTTCGCAGATGGAGGTTAACTGGTTGATGAACCGGTTGATGTATTATAATTTCCCAAGGAAACCTCAGACTTCTTTATCCGTTCGGGGAGGTGGCATCTCAAGTATGACTTTCATCTTGGCAGAACTTGCTTCTATCCCTTTTTCAGTGACCATGAATCCCAAGAGTTTTCCGTTTGTAACCCCGAAGACGCATTTCTGTGGATTGAGTCTCATCTAATACTGTCGCAGTCGTTCGAAGAACTTTTGGAGAGCGGGGATATGTCCTTCTCTAGTCTTGGATTTAATAATCATATCATCCACATAGACTTCAACTTCTCTATGAATCAGATCGTGCAGGATGGTTATGGCAGCCCTCTGGTAGGTAGCCCCAACATTCTTGAGACCAAATGACATGACGGTGTAGCAAAAGGTTCCCCATGGGGTGATGAACGCAATTTTTTCTTGATGATCTGGGTACATTTTGATTTGGTTGTATCCCGCAAACCCGTCGATGAATGACTTGAGAGCATGACTGGCTGTGTTGTCTATGATCATGTCAATATTGGGTAACAAATAATCATCTTTTAGAGAGGCTTTATTCAAATCCCGGTAGTCTACACACATCCGAATTTTCCCTCATGATTTTATCACATGCATTATGTTGGCCAGCCATGTGGATATTCGATCACACGAATGAAGCCTACGTCCAACTGTTTGATCACCTCTTCTTTGACTTTGGGCGACCATTTGGTGCGGATCTTTCTCAACCTTTGTTTAATTGGCTTGTAATCTGGAAAGGTGGGGATCTCGTGTTGAGAAATTTCAGGATCAATGCCGGGCATATCGTCATAGGACCATGCGAAGAAATCTACGAATTCCTTCAATAATTCTTTGAGTTGTGTGCGCTCATACTCATCAAGGGTAGCCCCTAATCTCGCGTAGTTGGATACTAGAACCGAGGTTAATAACAACGGTCTCTTCTTCATTAACTTGAATGCGGTTATGTTGTTTATTATTAACCTTATTTAGATCAGGTAAGAACTGTTCATTTGCAAAATCATCATCTTCAAAAGTTTGATTAGAATCTAAACAATTAATGTAAGGCACAACTAGATACTCTAAATCTTCGTTTATTTCATTGATAGGAAAAACAGCATTGAGAACCTCATCAAAGGAGGACTTGATTACATTTGAGCTAGGATAGACAACAAAAGAAGAAATAGGGTAAACATTGGGATTAGGGGGATTTCAACAGGTAGAACTGGCGCAACACGCCAGTTGAGGAGAGGTGTATCAACAGCTTTAATAATGTAGGATGGATCCAGTGATGTAGTGCTCGAGTGAACCATGCAGAGTGTTAGCCCCAGTGTATGCAAGTTGAACGAGTCCTCGGAGTCACTTTCTTCGGTATCTTTGATGAGCGGTTGTACACGGTGTTGGGAATTTTTGGCCTCTGGGTAGCTGTCTTGGAAAAATATCTCCATTCCAGGCTTCATCTTCTTATATGTATGATCATACCATGGTTCTAGAAAGCCGTAAAAGGGGGAGTTATCGCCCTCTTTAATGAATCGTCCATTCAAGGAGTCACCTGGGATAGTCTGGATGTAGTCCAATCTTCTCTTTGGTCGAGATTGGCGGATCATTCTGAACTCTTATTCTGATGGTTGATACCCCAAACCATAAGGAGGGAAATATTTCTTCGGTTCAATGGGATCAAGTATCCCTTGTCATCTTTATCCTAGTCCCAGTCCGGGCATGAAGTGCATGTTTCTGAACATCTTAATCACATTGACGTTGCCATGAGGGTCATATTCTGGACAAACCCTTTCTTTGAAGTTGTCTCCTTCCGGGATTTGAGGTGGCTCAACTAGGAATCCTAATAGGAGCATATCATTTCACACGTGCTGTATCTTAAGGATTAGATTGCTGGTGCTTGCACCCTCGATATTATTGTCGTTGCCCAAGATGGTGATGACCCGTCTGTTGGCAAAGAACTTCAATTTTTGATGCAGTGAGGAAGATACTCCCTTGATACTGTGGAGCTAAGGTCGTCCAGGCAACAGGTTGAAATAAGCTGGGATGTCAATAACTTGGAATTCAATGACAGGGTTTATAGGGCCATCCCCTATTACAAGTTTCATGGATCCTATCACCTCCCGACGGGTATTATCGTAGGCACGTACAATAGCGGAAGTTGGAGCGAGGTCATTTTATTTTAGTCCTAAGCATTTGAAGGTTCTTAATGGGCACACATTCAAGGCGTATCCATTATCGACAAGAGATAGTGGTACGATTTTCCCCATAACTTTTACGGAGATATTAAGTGCATGATTTTGGTTTGGCCCATTTCTGGGGATTTCTTCTTCAAAAAAGGATAACATTCAGGTAGAGGTCAAGGATCCCACCAAATTTATCGCTTCTTCTAGTGTAGTAGTGGGAGGAATTATGGGTCTAGTGAGTAACTTGATCAAAGCATATATGTGCAGTTGATAAGACATGAAAAGCCCCCATAAAGTGATGTTAGCTTGAGTTTTCTTCAGTTGATCGAGGATCTTGCTCTCCTCGAGGGTTATTTCTGGTATAGGAAGGTTTTCAACGCTCTTCCCCTTGTCATTGGCTGGTAGTGAGCTTGGGATCTGGTAATGCCTCCCTGATCTGGTCATATGATTTACTGAAGAAGGGAAGAACATGAACCCTGTTCCTTCATCAATCTCGGGTTGTTCTGCCACCTTGTTTATTTCTTCGAGGAGTTCTTCAAATGATATCATTCCACACATGTCGGCTATCGGGACAACCTTCTCGAAAGCTTTTTCTTCATTCGAATCTCTGAATTCTTCCCCCCATCCGCTTGTAAAAAATTGTCTTTCCATGTAAAGTCGATGCATTCCACAACTTCAATGGCTTACTCATACAGGTCTTCCTATTCTGTGGGGATATTTTAAGGGTGAAGGGACCAAGCGCCCTTGTAGCTTCAGAGTATTAAGTAACTTGATCATACTGTAAATATCATTGGTTTGCCTGAATAATTCTGCCATAATCTGGACGATATCATACACGATGACTTTATCGATCGGTACTACCCAATGGTCTGATTCTCGGACCCATTTTCGTGCTTCCAAGAATAGTGTACTGAACCTCTAGCAATCAATGGTCATCTATGAGGGTAATTTTATCCCGAACTCCAAGAGTTGGTTTAACACTTCTGATGATTCCATACTTTTATTTTTGAAACGGGTATGGACGGCGATGCATGCTCTAGTAAGGAGTGACAACGCCTGATCAATGAGGCTAATAAGGTGTAGGAGGAAATATGGGCAGGTTTGGATAGGTTTAGGAGAGTATATGGGTATGCTTTGGGTTGAGGGATCAAATTCTGGGTTTTCTTCTATGAAGATGGCATTGGCATGATTTGGGAGTGGGTTGTGAGTAGTGTTTGGCTTAGGATTAGATGGTGGGGCAATGGTACCCTGATCAATTAGACCTTGGATTATGTTTCAGAGGTGAAAGCATTGGTCAGTGGTATAGCCAGCGATTTGGTGAAAGGCGTAATGGGCATCTGCCTTGAAGTTTCTTAGGAGTGGATTTGGCAATGGACGAGGATCCAAGGGTTTGATAAGGTTTCGGCTTAGCAAGGCTTGATAAACTTTGGAAAGGGGAGTATGGAGCTCGGTATATTCCTTTCAGACTGGGATAGGGTGGATTTTTGGTGCCTATGATATGGTTGGTTGAGAAATGTTATTGATGGTTGAGACTGTAGCACTGGTAGGCTTATCATATTTTCTAGGGGTGAACTGTCCGGACACCTTATTTGGTTCAACATTTATTTTAGCCATGGCTTCCTCGATTTTTACTCCTGCTTCTCTGAGAGCTTGGAAGTGGGGGTAGTATTATCCTCCCATGGTCGCTCGGACATGGGGCGAGAAATTCTTCTTCACTATGCTGACTTGTTCTTCCTCAGAAGGCCGATTGGTCATGGTAGCTAATTTTTCCCTCCATCGGGCTATGAAGTTACTGACTGATTCCCCAGAGTCCTATTCGAGAAGCTCTAAATCACGGTGGGTGACCTTATTCTCTTCGTTGTACTTGTACTGCGATATGAATTCTCGGGTCACATCTTCCCAGCTATGGATTTTGGACTCCTCAAGAGACAAAAACCATCAGAGGGCACTATCCTTCAAAGTTTGCTAAAATAATTGGGCCATCACCTCTTCAGAAGCCCCTAGGAGAGTCATGGCACGGTGATAACTGCGAATATGGATGATCGGGGGTCCACTTCCTCCGAATTTCTCGATATTCATCATCTTGAACTTCTCGGGTAACCCTTCCTTAGGATAAGGAGACATGTGGGTGTAGTCTATGTAATTTTTGGCGATTCGAACTTGGTCTAACTTCTTAGTTAGCATCTTGAGATATTCTTAGACCTTGTTCAACTCCTCGTCTTTTGGGTCAATGACTATAGGCAAGTTAGCCCCAGACTGGGCAAGGTTCGACATCGAAAGTTGGGCAGTCGGCGGCCCATTAATAGGAGGGGCACGTGAAGCGTGCTGATATTCTTCGAGAACCTAGATAGGCTCGGGTGGACCCATAGCGTGAGGAAATAGGGCCTCAGACTCTTGAGGAACAGGAACTTGATTTCGTTGCATCTCCCGGACCTCAATCTGAAGGGTGTCAATCTTGAACACGAGCTCAGCTAGGACTGTAGCCAGATCCAGCTGCACAACGGGTGCTTGGTATGTGTTTTCCATGGGAAGTGGATGAATACCAGACTCGAAAGAGGTAGAAGGGGAACGGACAGAACTCTGGGGTGATTTGACTGAAGACCGAAGCCAATAAGGAGCCAGGCCAAGGGCGTGCGATCGACCCAAGAAGGCGTAAAATGGGATTTATTTTTTAGAAAAGGAATGAGAATATTTCTGACATTTTTTTATTTTTTGAGATTGAAAGACAAAATATTTTTGGATTTTTGATAAAGAAGGGAGAAATGTTTTTTGATTTTTTTGGTAAAGAAGGGAGAAATATTTTTTGATTTTTTTGGGAGACGATCTTAGCATGATTATTATGATTATTATGTTCTCAATTGTATTAAATTCTCCTAAATGCAAAATGAAATGCCAGACGGGACCCGAGCCTAGAAAAGTTTGGTTTGTAACCTATGCAAAGCTATGACTGGACTTGTAACCAGGCTCACGGGCATGGTCCCGTTTTAAAAATGCGCGAAAATTTAGGCGGAGGGCCGACCCGGAATTTCGGTAGAGTTTCGGGTTGAAATCGGAAATCTAATACGTGTGTCCTAGGCTTGACACCTATATGCGGGTATGCAGCTTGGTGGGGTGAATTGGAAAGGGTTCACCCCTTTGGCGTGGCATCCACAATATAGTCTTGCTCTTACGAGCAATCGATACGTGTGGACAAGCCATTTGATATACTTGAGTGTACGTGAATTGCCTCACTATATACCTTGTGGGGACGGTACGTGTAAGAGCGAATTCGATATACTCGACGTACGTAAACGAGTTCCCAGTGATGTACCTCCCGTCATGACTTCGGTCAAGAGGTACGATGCGGGGGAACCGTTCGATATACGTCGAAGGTACTTGGCCAATGGAAGGTGAGAGTCATATCGCTTAGGCTAACTGCGCCCTGCCGAACCAGCTCCCATCACGAAGTGACCCTCTAGTTACTGGATAAAATTTGATCAATAACAATGCTCTTTGGTGATATCGTGTGAATCATGCATGATCCTCTTATTAGTGACTTATGATGAGAGTGTCTTTCTTTATCATGCCCAACGGGGAGCAAAGTATGAGTACCAATGGTATACTAAGTATGGGTGATGCGTGCAACATGAGGATATATGTGATCCTAGGTGCACGTGGTGTAAAGTGTACATGGAGAATTTTCTACAAGTGTATGAATAGAAGCATAACTATGGGATATACATGAAAAAGGGGGACATGCAAAATGGGGGGAAATATAAACAAGCATAACATCCATGTAAATCGAGTCTAGCCCTCATGAAATATCCCCAGCGGAGTCGCCACTGTGGCCATCCCCGGATATACCCCCTTGCGGCGCGGCGGGAGAGGATCCCTCTAGGTCTCGCGCGTCCCTCTTGGGAGCGCTTCGGTCGGCGTCGGTTAATGAGGTGAAAAATGTAGAGAGATGGAATCGCGAGTCTATTTTACTCAAAACAGACAAAATAAAAGGGAGTCATCCTGAAGGACAGCATCCAAATACATACTGATACATACGAACCAAAATAGACTGGCAAAATGGGAAGGTGTTAGGCACCCATTTCGCCCTTACGGTCTCTCATGGGTTGTTGTTGTTTTCCTTTATTTCCCCGTGATATGTGTGCATGTGTATACGTAGCGGAGATAGGAATCATTGACTTGTATCATGGAAGAGATAAAACGAGTCATCCATAGGAATGTTCCTAAAAAATAATATTAGAAAATAGGATTTATGCGACTATCCTAGCGTCGATCATTATAAGGGAATGATAACGCATGTGGAATAATACGCCACTAAGAACAAATATACGTATATGTAAATATATAGAATCTAAGAGAGTTAAGTGTAAAGAACATGAAAAAAGTAAGAAAAGGACTTGAGTCTCAGGTTTTACCTCGAGACGCCTACATAGCCTATAGAGGCATCAAAGTCCACGTAGTTCGTATGCAAAACGAGGGGTGGAATTTATCCCATAAATCCAATAAGGGACTTCTCTTGTATGTGTGCATGTGTAAAAAAGTGTTTTAGTTGTGAGAAAAGTGAGAGAATCCCCGTTTGGAATTTATGAGCAAATCCTCTTTTTCTTATTTTTTTTTTAGTTTTTATTTTTATAAAAATAAGATATGTGCAATAATACTAGATAAAAAGTATATTAAGATATGTGATGAGAGAATAAAAGTGCTAAGTAATACAACAAATTAATGCGAATTTAAGGAGAGAGTTGAAGGAGTTGGACCTTATTGGAGATCTTGAGCTTGATCTTGGATGTTGGAGAGCAACCCTTGCACTTGGATGATGATGGAGGGTACTTAATTCACTAAATTTGATGAAAAGGATGATGAAAAGTGAAGGTTGGAAAGGGATTTGGATGCGGAAATCACGCTGACTTCGAGAGAGGTTTTTATGGATTCGTTGAGAGTGATGTATTTCAGATCTAGGCTCCCTTTGCAATGAGGTCAAGCCCTCCTTTTTATAAGCTCGGGTCATTTCCGATCGGCATAGCCATGGTCCTGCCAATCGATAGGAGCGTTTAGGCACACTGCCGATAGGCAGGGTCTGGGACCTGCCGTATGGCAGTCTCTTTCAGGCTCCTTTGGAAAATCGATCGTTGAGCGCAAACCATTGATTCGAATCGTGTACGGGGTGAATCGTCGAAAAGGTAATTTAGATACCTTTGATAGTCCTTTGGACTGCTCCTGGGTTTGGGAGTTGACCTTGGGTCAAATGTGGCTCAGCAGCGCTCATCAGTCCTTTGGATGGGAAAACTTCGGACGCAAACGGATCGTTCGTCCGGATGGTAAGTCAGAATTGCACACGAGGCGGACCATTGGAAAGGTGAGGAGATGTACTTCGACATTCCAAAGAGTTTTACTTGGTTTGGGGAGTTGACCTTGGTCATGGAAGCGCTCGGCTACCTTTTGGAGTAAAACGGATCGTTTGTCTGTACTGCAAGTTAGAATCGCGAACGGGGCAGACCATTGGAAAGGGGTTTCAGTGCCCTTCGAAGATTCATTCAGTCTTGGTCGAGCTGAAGAGTTGACTTTGTTCAAACGGAGCCGGGGAGCGCCCGATGGCTTTTAAATTAGGTTTCAAGGGAAAACGGGTCGTTCGTCCGCATGGTATGTCAGAATCGCACACGGGATGAACCGTTGGAAAGGGTTTTTAGCTCCCTCTGAAGATTCATTCAGTCTTGTTCGAGTTGAAGAGTTTGACTTTTTGGTCAAACGGAGCGTAGGAGGGTCTGATGACCTCTAGGTCAGTACCCGAGGTATAACTTGGGTTTGTAATGATGAAGGGAGGTGCTAGGGACCTTTGGAGAAGTTAGGGGGTATTATAATGGGGTTTTTACACAATAGATAACCATTGGTTATGTATTGAGGTTCTCGTTACTATAATATAGGCATGCACATGTAAATTTACATTAAGTCAACTTGCTATATAACACTTGCTTTTGGGTACATGCATGCATGTATTCTTCCACTTCTTATGCATGCGCATTCAATAACCCTTAGAACCGTTCGAGAGTCATTACCTATGTAATGAGATCTCTCGAATTGTCCCGTTTGGACAGTTTAGGACTATATAGTTTCTGTATAATAATATTCTTAGTGGCTTAAACTTGTTACTTTTGGGGGAAGTTCTGCTGTCGTATCTTAATGTTCTCTGGGTACATACTAGATAATGCGATGTTAAGTGTTATTTCAATTGATAAATTGAAATAACACTTGCACTTGTGAATCTATGCCGTGTACTTGGAGAACTATAGGGATATGCTGCCGAATTTTTCTCAAATTAAAACAATGTTCATGAGCTGTCAAGTATATTACAGAAATATGTGGTCTTGAATGGGATATGACCACTCACCCTTTAGAGGAGATGGAGGAAATATGAATGAATTCAAAGTGCGTGACCCGATATTGAAAGAATATTTAGATTTATAATGTCATTTACTTATATTCTTCTAGTGATTTGTTATTATCGGATTTGAATCAAAATTGATTTTTTTGATTAGTGAATATGTTGATTTGAATTTTAATCAATTTAAGCATTAATTCAAAATCCATGACATGACCCGATATTGAAACAATATTTTTAGATTTATAATGTCGTTATCTCGTACAATATTCTAATTCATTTGGATTTGATAATTTTCTCATATACATGTTTGTACTAGTAACAATAATTTTTACGAAAAATGTCTTCATCAGGGCATCGCTATAGCGGAGGCGACGAAGGCTCCTTGGCCACTAGGATCCCAAAAGGGGGAAAATTAGGATCTGTCGTCGAGAACAAGACGATATTACTGTCTAGATCCCTGGAATTACTGAAGGCGATCATCGACTCTGGGTACACTGATTGGAGGAAGGTTCCAAATGAGCTCAAGATCGCCATCTGGGGGGCACTACAGGTAGTGTATTTATGTTTATATTTATATTTTATAATTTAAATACAACTAACACTTACTTTACTTTTGGTTTGTATTTATTTGACATGATCAATTCAGTCTGCCCCCATATGTCCACAAATCCACATTGGAATAGTTAAGAGATCAGTATAAGATGTGGAAGAAAAACATACGGGATCGATACTTTGGGCAGACCCGGGAGTCCATTATGAGAGTACGCGATACCGTCTCATCAAAGGAGCCGATCTCATTGGCACAGTGGCAGCAGTTTTGCGATAATGATATCGAGGAGCGATAATTGACATCTCATCAATTGAGCAAAAAAGGTGGACGTGCACTGCTCCGGGCGGACGTCTTACACCGAGGTGGAGCATATGATGGTAAGTTTTTATTTTTATTTAATTTTAGTTTTATGTTATTCTAATTTAGCATGATTTTGCCTTACTTACTAATTCTTGCATTATTTTATTTCAGGAGACGGGGAGTGGCCCTGGGGGTAGGCCACATAGACTCGATGCCTATCTAGCAATTCGAATGAAGAAGGGCAAGCATAAGGAGGTGTCCCCGAGCGCAGCATCCACGATTGTAAGTTATAATTGTTTAATTTTTTTTAATTACGTTATAATGTTTTTATTAACTTAATTAATTGATCGTGTATTTTTGTCATTTCAGGCAAAGCTTAAGGAAGTGCATGAAAAGCAGTCTGATGTCAACAAAGCATCTTTGGCTAAGAACGCACTCAGCCAAGTGCTCGGGGCGGATCACAAGGGGAGGACTAGGGGGTGAGCTCTCGAATGGGTAAGTCGAAGATCATCGGGATAGAGACGAGCAACACTGGGCTGTCTCGTAAGGTGGACACCCATGACGATAAGCTAAAAAGGTTACATGTGACGGTCCTAGATATGTACGCCTTCATGAAGCGTCAGTAGGGATCCACCTCCAATAAGGGCAGCTCGATTAAGGGTACGGGAAAGGGAAGGGAAAAGAGGTAGATGAGGATGCCAATACTCCGTCGTCGATACGCACGGACTCACCAATACGCACGGACTCGTCACCCTTATGTAATTCATTTCCCATCTTGACCCCCGTCGAACGATCTATGTCAACAATCGGTTGGACGAGCATATTATTGATAGACGTATTTGGTGGAACACCGATAGAGAGGGGGTTGAAGGATTCGAGTACCCTCCCGGGTATGTTGGTTTATGGACGTGCCATGCAAGACTTTGAGGAAAAGGTTCTCGTCATGCATATTTTGACCGGAAAGGAGAATGCACCTTTGTGGTTGCAAGAACAATGCGAGGTTTGACGAATTAATGGGTGTGTCAATTCATATGTTGCGTGGCCTTTATTCCTCCTTTGATCTACTGTAGACCCTAGTCTATGAAATTATTTGTATTTATTTTAATTGGATATTGGATATTATTTGTATTTTTTTTATTTGGTTATGGATATTTACATGTTGGTTTTGTTTTGGCTATGGATATTTGTATTTATTTGTATTGGTTATTGAATATTTAATATTGCTTGATATATATGTTATTTAGACAGGTTAAAATTTGCTATAACAGGTACAAATATACTGCTGGGCAGTGGTAATGGTCATACTGTCCAACAATTTTTTTTTTAAATCTGCCCAGATTTGTCACGAACTTTAACCGTGATAAGTCCGTGACAAAGGAAACTTGTCATGAACTTGTCACGATCAAAGTTCGTGATATTTTGTTATTTCCCAGGAACATGCACGGACTTTGACAAGATCATATAATCTCTAAAATAAGAGATTTTGATGAAAATATTCAAGATAAAAAATAATTACAAAGTTTTTTGGGAATCTTAAATTATAGAAGAAATTTTATACAAGGGTTATCCCAAAAAGAATTACCTCATCTTGAAAAACTCAAAAAGAGTGTCTATGGCAAATATAACAAACTTATCACCGTCTTTGACCGTGACAAGTTCGTGACAGGTTTATTTTGTCACCCTAAAACTTGTCGCCATCAAAGACCATGACAAATTTGACTTGACAAGTTTTTTACCAAGACAAGTTGGCAGTTTTGGTGTAATGGCATTCAACTAATACTCAAGACCAAAAAAGTATACCCATGAAAGACATTGTGCACATACTGGAGGTAATAGGCTAAGATCAATCTATATCGGCCTTACCTATCCAAGATCATAAAAATGACATATGTATCGGGATGACAACTTCCCTTTGAAACTCGAACTTCACAATTCCCTTCGTTAGGGAGAAAATAAAAAGCACCTAATCTACCTCCTCAGATCCTAAGACACACATCTTTTTGCCTCCCAAACTCTTTTTCCTGCTCCGGCGGTCTTTCTACACTCTATTATAAACATCACCTCTTTTGAGGTGTTCCGAACACATCCTGATACAAATAACTTATTAACTCTTAGATCTAATCAACTTGGTAATTCTAACTCAAATTAACCAGATGACCCCTTATTCCTTTGGGACCTCTGACTATATGAGAAAAATCAAAGGATCTACTATCCCACTTCTACACTAGAATTACTAACACCTATAATTATTCAAATGACTCTGATGCTCTACCTTCATTACTGGCAAAGGTACACTTATACAATAACTATTCTACTATTTGCTTCACCTCAACACCAATACTGACTCCTCATATTATGTTACATCCGGTTACTTATGGGATGTAAAGTGAACCACAAAACATACGCCTCGACCAAAACTATCTTCCATAACTCGGTACCCTCCGCCACAAATAATCTCCCTTAGAAAACACAACCTAATTTTGAGGCAAAAGAAGAAAATGAACTCATCCTAATGATAGCTTGTATACCATCCCTTAGTAAAGAGTTCAATGCTTAGTCCTGAACCACCCACGACACAAAATCGGGTGTAACGACCACCACTGCTACAAAATCTTCTGCTTCAATAGGATGTCATCGATAGACATAACAAACCGATCCACTTACGGTCAGAATGCACTACATGACAATTTTATTGAACCTCTTTAATTTTCCATATCCCTTTATTTCTCAATTTTAAGGTAGTTTTGTTTTTCCTTTATTTTCAAGTTTCCATGTTGTGATCCATCAAGAGAGGTCTTTTCTCTATTTTTTATTCAATAAATTCTCATATTTATAAAAAAGGAACCCACTAGCATGACCTGTATGTGCATACTCTAAATTGTATTAGAAAAATAACTTCGGGATATCCTTCTCCCGATTCCCCGACCGGTGATAACTCGACCACAACACAATCTTCATAACAAAGACATTTCTCTTAAATGATCCAACAAATCGTCAACACATGACAAAGAACACTTTTTTTGCATCATGACCTTACCAACTCCCGATAATCCAGATAGCCTAAGCAAATCGTCCATCTTTTAATGAAAATGATTAGATCTTCTCTATGGTGATACATTATTACAAACTGGCATTTGGCTTAAAAGTCGTGGTGTTCGTTCCCACATTCATTCATCTTTGATGTTGATAGTCAATAAGGTTACCTAATGATGGGCCTAGAGCTAGTGCTAAAACTAAGGTTATAATTAATCTTCGGTGTAGGTAGCAACTCGACACCTTTTGAAATAAAACTGAAAGAATATCGAATAATCGGTAACATCTCTAAGAAACCATAATCTCTCTGATGTGATCACATATGTAAGATACCCGTACGTATTAGACTCTCCCTGGAGCCTAAACATAACTGTAAGAAACATCCCCTCCCTGAAAATAGCAAACATAAAATTCTACCCACGGTAATTAATGTAAGAGTAATACATAGCTACTAATCATTTCTGAACAATAAAACCAAAATACCACCTATCTAAATCAACAATACGGCTGAATACTAAGCCGACCAAACACAACTAATGCATCTCTGATGTAAGCCAATACCCCTACCCGCTGAGGTATTTACAAATAAAGAAAAATCAGTGATAAAAATCTATATATCTCAAAATCGTAGTGAACATACCAATAATAAAAGAACGAGAACTCCTTAATGTTCAAATAAGACTCATGCGCGTAAGTCATAAACATAAATGTTACAATCTCCCGGTGTTATCCTAATACCACGAACGCATCTCCTAATTAAGTTGTCTCACTCGCCATAAGTGTAATAATTTCATCTAAAGAAACTATGAAAATGGCAGCTCTGCTGACCCTATCTCTACGGTTGGTTCTGTTAATACTGTTATCATCGACCTTGTCCTCATTGGTCGTGGCTCCATTGACCATGACCATGATGCCTTTGGCTTAGATGGTCACAATAACTCGGATTGTCTACTACTGGGAACCTCTTAGGATATGATCCCTCGATGTGTTTCCTTCGTCGAGTGAGGGTTTCCTTAGTTTGGGGTTACGCTACACCATCTTTAATCTTTCGGGACTAATCTATCCCCAATCTTCTCAATCTTAGGAACTCAATCCTTTTGACATTTGTGATGATCATGGTAATAAAGGAAGGAAATTTCCACCACCTGAGAATGAGTGGTGAAGAACGGGTCACCTAATAACACCATCCGAATCATTTACATAAAATTTCTGCCAATGTAATATGCTTTTATGTACAGTTGTTGATAGTGCAATAAACCATTTTGGCCTCTCTATTACCCTCATCCGGAGCAGAAAGAGAAAGATAGTTGAACTCCACCTCATTCTAGCTACCATGCAGTCGCCCTAATGAGGTCTCGAGAACTTGTTCCTAATGCCCTTACGAATGGTGAGCGGAAACACTTCCCCTCAAGACATTTGTTAAATGCCTACTAAAAGTCTCACGCCCAGTAGGCCCTAACTCCTAAAAAAAATCAACCTCATGTGTGGGAAGTCTCATAAAGGAAATCCAAACAAGGAACCCTCTTAATGCACTTCAGTCTACTCGAATTATTCGTCTTGACTAATGGCACGAAACTCTTAGGCGATTATTATTATAAAGAGTACAAACACTAGATGGTATAACTCTAAAGTAGTCAAATAATTAAACGTAAAAGAACGATGGATGCACTCAAAACCCTTGGACACTAGAACCTGGAATGTTCTCATAGCAACTATGACACCCCATGAAATCCATAAATAGATTGATCAATTTTGATAAAAAATTACGAGAATAAAAAATATTTGGTAACATTCTCTGCATAGAAAATTAAATAAAACAATATAAGTAAATACAATATGAGAAATAAAACGATGAATAAAATAAAACATATCTAATACCATCCGCTAACAATAGAAATAAGCCCCAACTCTGGAATATTATCCAACTCAGAATACAAGTACATCTCATATAATCTCTGACTCGAGAAAATCTTAAATAAATACATTTGCATGAACTAAAAGATATATAAATATATAGATGTAAAGGAATTACACTACTCAATGCGTACATCCTGGGAATTATGAGTAGAACATTGTTAGAGATGCTCCTCCTATGCATACCCCAAGTATGCAGCAGAAATAATAGGCTAAGACTTGTAGAAAAAAAGTTCAACAATGAGGATTAAACCTAACAAGTCTATAATAAGCAAGAATATAACTACATTTAGACCACAATAATAATAAAGTATCTTCATCCCATATGAAGTTGATTTTAATTTATCTAAGTTACCCAAATTTAAACAACCTAAATAAGTATGCGTATCTACTCAAAAACCCAAGTGAGGCTTCATGAGAAATAATATCTTCATTAATTAAGTATCTTTATTTTAACAGTTTTAAGTTCATCTCTTCTAATAATAAACTCATACATGAACAATAATTCTCTTACTAAATCTTATTCTCTTATTTTAATTGTCTCAAGTTAGAATTTTAAATACATATATTTTTAATCTATCCGTGTTTAATGTTCTCAAATCACCGTTTAGCATATCCACCTATAATATATTATTAATATCCCCTTGTCATAAACTTATGATTATACATCACCAGAATAAATCATAATCCAGTGCCATCATCTCAAGGTACAATAGGACATAATCACATAATCCAGAAATATTTATGATTGTACACAACTCACATCAAATCATATGGGCTATAAACAAGCTCGCACACAAAAGATACGAAGGCCAATGCCTATCGCCTTGAGGGATCACTCATGTCATACTAGGTATAGTTATAGGGCATCCTAACCCTATAACCTCAAATCCTCAGTAAATTATAATCACCACACAATCTCGTCAATATCACAACCTCCATACCCAAGGATATATGCTAGAACTCCCCCATATATCCCCCTTAGGAACACAACTATGTTAGTTTTATGAATGAGGTACATAGGACCTAGTAGAGATCGTCTCATCACCAGGAGTACCATATTAGTTTTAGGATCGAAGTAAATAGGACCTAACAAATATTATCTTATCACCGTGAATACCACACAAGGTCACCATCGTATGTGCCCCATCAAAATCCCTCTTGTACATCCCCCACAATCATTCATATGCTATGGTATGCTTTCACATAAAGTCCAACAAATACGGTTGACCCTACATAAATGGATCAAACAAACAAGTACATACCCTACTTAATTGGGTTACATATAATGTCTCTTTTATTATTAGTTAATCCTCATATTAACTATACTCTTTTATTTATAATATTAGCCCGAACTCCCAAGGCTCTCAAAGTCTATGTATTGTCTTACACCTTAATATTAAAAAACAATATTCTAAATCAGCGACTACCCTACCTGATGGGTGTAAAAATACGATCTCGCTATTTAAAATCTTAATGTTATCGCTATTGAGGTACGAGACTTACACAATATGCTCATAAATTATCTCGAGAGTATTCAGTTTGTTTTATGTGTCAATTGCACTCATGTTTAATTGTGATATTCATTGGAATCCTAAAAAAATTGTTGGAATCTATTATTTGATTCAATGAGATGTATTATATTGTTGATTTGAGCATAGCGTCATGAGATTTTAATATGGCATGGAGAATGGGCCCCCGCCAATAGTCCAAAAACCATTATATGGCTTTGAGATGCCCATGGGAGGTGAGGTGAGGCCTGCTGACCCATTAATGTGTTGCTGAGAAATTAATATTGATATAATGCTTGTGTATTGCATTTTTTTTGTATATGCGCATTCGTATTATTGCTATTTATTCAACGTGCTAATTATTTTTGAGCATCTATTCCTGTCATATTGTGTACTTCCCCGTATTTTCTTTTAGTTGGCAGGTTAGCGTGGATTGGGACGCTATAAACTATTTTTGGAGAATTATTTTAGAGCTTGGCTTGGAAGATTTATTGTCTTGATGTATAAACTGGTGGTGAAATTTTAGTTGGAGAATTTCGTATTTGAGAGAAACGTTATTGTAATCATTATTGTGGAAATAGAAGAATTATGGATGTTTTGTATTTAAATTGTGGGTATATATATGCTATTTACTTTTTGGATGGTTTAGTTTATTTTTTATCGCCGTAGCACGCCGCATGTCTTTCCGGGCGCGCGAGGTGTTACAGATGGTATCAGAGCTTAGGTATACGACAAACCTCGGGTCTTGGGTTTTGGGTCTAGCATGCGGGTTAGACATGTTTTCTTTGGAGATAAATTTTTTTGGTGATAAGTAGTGTTAGGCATCGAGGTTAGATGTGAGGTGATTAAAGTTGATTTTTGGAGACGAGATTTATTTTTGGAGATTGTTGGTGTGGCCTGATTTTTTAGCGTTAGGCTTCATCGAATTTCGAGGGCAAAATTCCTTGTTAGTGGGGAAGTATGTAACAACTCGGATTTTTAAATGGGTCTTTTTTAAAAATTAATATTGGAATATTCGAGAAAAATAAAATTTTGAATTTAATGATTTTTATTAAATAAATATGTTGGTTATGATTTTAGAAGAATAAAACTTCAAGCGGAATGGAAATCGGATTTAAAATGGATTTTTGGTGGAGTTTTTAATATTTGCCTTATAGGCATTTTGTGGGGGAACTGTCGTCAGACCTATAGGGTTGATCGATCGACCCTGGGAGTCGATCGACCGTCTATGCCCAGATTTTGAGTCGACGGACTGTTTCCAAAAGTTTTGGTTCTTTACAAATTCTTTTTTTCCCCTTATATATAGAAGTCGTGGGTGAGAGTTTTAACCAACCTTTTATCACCTCCAATATGCAGTCGCCTTTTACATTTTCCTCTCCCTCTATATGCAAACCCTATCCCCTATTTTATTTAAATGTTCAACCTTAAATTTGGAAGCCTATTTGGGATTATCTCGTGTTGGGTCTAGAACGTGATTTGAATATTTTCGCGAGAGGAACGTGATGATGCAATCAGATTTAGAGGCTGAATTTATGTGACGATTCATGTGATGATTTTGAGGTACATGACTTACACATTATCCTCCTAAATTCTCTCGAGAGTATTCCGTTTGTTTTCTGTGTCATTTGCACTCATGTTGAATTGTGATATTCATTGAAATCTTGAAATTTTTTGGTGGAATTTATTATTTGATTCATTGAGATATATTATATTGTTGATTTGAGCATAATGTCATCAGATTTTAATATGGCACGGAGAATGGGCACTCATCAATAGTCCAAAAATCGTTATATATAGCTTTGAGATGCCCAGCGGTGGTGAGTTGAGGCCTGGTGACCCATTGATGTGTTGTTGAGAAATCAATATTGATATAATGCTTGAGTATTGCATTTTATTTGTATATGCACATTAGTATTATTGCGATTTATTCATCATGCTAATTATTTTTGAGCATCTATTCCTGTCATATTGTGTACTTCCCCGTATTTTCTTTTAGTTGGTAAGTTAGCGTGGATTGGGACGCTATGGACTATTTTTTGGATAATTATTTTAGAGCTTGTCTTGGAAGATTTTTTTTTTATGTATAAACTGGTGGTGAAATTTTAGTTGGAGAATTTTGTATTTGGGAGAAACGTTATTGTAATCATTATTGTGGAAATAGAAGAATTATGGATTTGCTGTATTTAAATTATGGGTATATAAATGCTCTATACTTCTTGGAAGGTTTAGTTTAGTTTTTATCGCAGTAGCACACCGCGTGTCTTTCCGGGGGCGCGGGGTGTTACAGTTCCAAACTTTCAACCTATTTCCCTCAAGTCCCACTAACAAGGTCTAAGGTCCTAAACGGAAACCAAATAGAGATTCAACTTAAAAATAGTCCCTGAACCAAAGTCATTCGAATGAAAATCCATGTTATTGGAACGATATGTCCTTCTGCTCTCGAACGCAAGCCCCTAGTCATTTGAACGAGATACCTTTTCTCATTCGAACGAGACACAACCTCCTTCGAACAAAATTATCGCATAATCCTTTCTTCTTTTTAATCCAAAACGACCATAACCCAAGAAAACATCAAACGTAAAGCCTATAATAATCAAATTACCCTTATCCATTCAATCTAATCACCATAACAACAATACTGACATGAATGAACTAACTCTAGATGTATTAGAGTACATAAAAGGATTAAATTTCAAATTCTAAAAAACTAACCTTAAGTTCATCATCTACTTAAGATTTATGAAATTATCCAATGAATTACATCCAGAAAATGAGTGTAAAATGATGGGTTTTGTAGATTAACAACATTAAGATTCATATATAACGTTTCTAAGTTCATATTTCAAAGATTCATGATTCAATTCTGGGATTTATCAACACACTACATTGGGTCTTCAAGGTGTGATTATGGCTTAAAAGTGTAATTTACTCTAATTACGAAAATTAGTTATAGTGTGGTTTCAAATTAAATTTCATGAGTTTGATTATAAAATCCAACATATGACCATTATTCAAACACAAACCTAACCATATTCTTAATCAAAATAGACTTACCTTGGAGTGATTGAAGAACCAGCTCCTAAATCCCCCAATTCTCTAAACCCAAAACCTCCATCTTCAAGCTAGGGTTTCACCACCTCTTCTTTAAATTTTAAGGTTCTCCTAAAAGTGTATTATGCCAAATGATTTAAGCTATTAGGTTATAATAAAATACTACCCACGAGGCCCGAAACTTGGTCCAAACCGTATATTAACCCAATGGAATTAAATTTCACTATTTTAAAATAAATGAACTTTCAAAGGTTCCCGAAAACTAATCTGAAATAGAACATATTTTAATAAATTAATTTCCTCAATAAGTTAGTTTATTAAGGCAATACAAATCACTTAAATTAAAACTTAATTATTAATTTTTTACGTGTGACTCGCAATATAAAAAACTACTTCACAATCAGTTTGACTAAATACTGAGGAAATAATCCAAATAAAGAAATCACCAACACCTAGTCCCTGATCATTCCATAGTTGTCCATATTACAAAGTCACTTAAAATATTTAATTAATGTATTACCGTGTATTATTCCAATTTAAAAAAGGTGTTAATTCACGTAACACATATACAATTATATATCAACATATAACAAATATAATAAGTAACATACCACATGTCACATACAAATAACAACTCATCACCAACCAATAATCAATCCTAATAATTAATTAAAAACTATAAAAATATGAGGTATTACGAATACCACAGGTACAAACACACACACACACACACACACACACACACACACACACACACACATATATATAGCCACACAAGATACGCAAAAAGAAGTTTTCATAATCATATGGCATAAATGTAATACCTCGTATTTTCATGCACTAAAACCATTAGATATGATTAATTGTGCTTGTTTAACATGTAACTAGGGGTGTAACACGGACGAATACGGAGAAAATACCATATCATCCATATCCATATCCGCCAATTCTCCGCATTATTCGTATTTGTATCCGTATCTGTCCAGATAATATTTTCAGCCATCCTTCTCTGTATCTTCTCGGATTTCTCGAATTCAGATAATATCCTTATCCGTTTTTATTATTTAATATATATTAATTAAGACAAAAATGGCTTATTAAACACTAATTTAACCATTGCATTAAATATATAATTCTCCAAGTAAGATTTAGAGAATGTGTGAAACATCAAATTAAACCATTGAACTGCACTATGTTGATTACAATGATTATTAAAAAATTAAAACAGTCCTTTAAACATACATTAAAATAGTGAACAAATACTGAAACAAATACAAAGAAATACCTTAACAGTCCATCAAAAAAATAATGAGAAACACATTTAAACGGTGAACAAATACATTAAAACAGTCCTTTAAACATACATTAAAACAATGAACTAATACTGAGTACAAATACATTAAAACAGTTCTTTAAACATACATTAAAACAGTGAACAAATACTATGAACAAATACTGAGAAATACCGTAACAGTCCATCAGATTAGTTAGCCTTACCAAATGGGTTAACCTTACCAAAATACCTTAACAGCCCATAAAAAAATACCTCAACAGTCCATTTCATTAAATAGGATAACAATCCATCAAATGATTTCCATTTCATTTTCAGTCCATAAATAAACAGGATAATAGTCCATCATTTATTTTGGGCTTAAGGTAGTTCATTAGTTCCTATTAAATATTTGGTAAGGAATTTGGATAAAAAATGAATCTGTTAAGGTAGTCCATCATTAGTTCATATTATGTTTTTGTTGGATCAAAAAAGAATCTATTAAGGTATTTGGCTCCATCGTTTTTTGACCCAATAAAAAAATACCTTAACCTTACCAAATGTTTAATAGCGGAACATAATACCTTACCAAATGTTTACCAAATAGCAGTGCATATTGAATAAAAACAAAAAGGTCGTACCTTAACCTTGCCAAAACTGACAGCAGCGAAGGAGTAGGGGGCACGATGGAAGAAGGCAGCTGCTAGGGCTTTTTTTTCAAGGAGACGAAATGGGTTTTAATATACTAGAAAGAGGTAGTTTGGGGAGGGGAGGAGTATATTTGGGGAATCAATCTAGCAAGATTATCATTTTCTCTTAGTTTTTTTTCCAATTCATTCTCTATTTTTATGTAGTTATATTTTATAATTTAATATAATAATTTATATTATTATATTATATAGTTATGTTATATTATATTGGTATATAATTATAGTTTACAATATAATATTATAATTTAAATATATTTAATATTAATAATAATTTATTATTTAATATAATATGGATACGGATATTCGGAAAAACAAATATCCATAAATATGAATACTCTACTTCAGATACGATTTATCCGTGTCAGATACACATGCTATCCGTATCCGTATCCATTTTCCTGGTTATTTTAACACACTATCCATATTCGTATCTATATCTTTTTTTTTCGATGAATAACCGTAAAATTTGGACTCAAATATCGAACGAATTCAAATTTTTGAATATTTGTTTACACCCTTACATGTAATGTCACTATTAAAATTTATATGTGTGATATAAATAAAATTTAAAATTTAATTTAAGACATGGTAAAATACTAATTGACTATTTTAACGTGACTGCGTATTATGGGTGACTATGGAATGGCCAATGACTCAGTATCAATGATTTTCTTATTTGGATTATCCCTTTGGTGTTGGGGATCAATGATCGTGAAGTAGTTACCCTTTAATGCCATGTCGCACCAAACTAATAAATAATTAAATACATTACTTTCGAAGTTGAATCGGCTTATCTCATAAAATTTATGAGTCAATATAATAATTAATGATGGGATGTTTTAGGGATAGTTTCGAGCTGGTTAAATGGTCAGTTTTAACTTAAAATTTTAGGTTTTAGGACCATGGGTTTTACATAAGCCTTAGGTATTGTTTACAATCATTTGGAGTAGATTTTGGGCTCTTTTAGGTGAGGCCCATTTGGAGCACAAGTACTATTTCGGGATTAACAAGTTTTAACGAGTCATTAGTTAACCAATAAGTCACATATAATAATTTTGGAATCATTTTAAGTCTACAGAGAGAAACTTGGAGAGAAGAGGAGGAGTTAGAGGGATCTTGCCCTAGTTTTTTTTCACCAAATTGATTGAGGCGAGTTTATTTAGAATAGAACCATGATTGACACTGAGTTAGATTGGCATTCATTTCTTGTACAATATATTGTACAAATCGACTGTTTTAAGTTAGAGTGAGAGAGTTTTAACTTCTATTTTGAAATAGAAGTTCAAGTCTAGCTTCTGAGTGCTAAATGGTAGTTCTTTTTGTTTCTCAGATCCATTTAGTTACATTTATGAAGCAACGCGAGTTTTGGGAATCAACAATTATTTTTCACATTGAATTGTGATTAGTCAAATGTTGGAGTCATTTTAAATTTTCACCCATTAAGTTTATTCCGCAGATTAATAACTTTTGAACATACTGCGTACTTGATAAACAATATCATGCTTCTATATATAGGAACAATTCATACTTAAGTTGGGAGGAGAGCTCGAGGATGTGATGGTCTGGTGTGTTACATATATCTATGTTTGAATTACTTTTATACTTTTTAAAAGTGTCCAAAATCTAACGTGTTGCCCAAAATATGTTGTACTTTGCAAAAGGCCTGTTCATGTATCCCTCGATCTCCATTACATTCCTTTAAGTTTTAACTTTTGTCTTGTGAGTTTACTTGAATCTAACAATTGAAGCACTATGTATGTAATTAGTTGAGTTCTATCAATGTATTCATTAACACATTAACTGTAAAAGGTTTAACATTGAGCATTCTGAACATCCTTATGTACTGCTGGTTACATCATGAGGCAATTTAGGCCTAGTCATTCAAGTAGATAGTTTTTTTTTATCTTTTATTTTATTTATTTATTTATTTATTTATTAAGATCTCATAAGAAATTTCCTCTCTAGTCATACCAAAATAATTTCTCCTTAATAGGTCCTATTCATACAATGGGTACGTTAAACCCATTATGGATTCTTTAGTTTGCGCACAATGGCGCACAATGGGTAGCATATACTGCAGTTGAGGAGGGGAATCCATTGTCATCTCATAAATTTGTGGGAGTGATGAGGGAACCAGTAAGGGAAGGGACCAGCTTAAAAATGTGTAACTATCACACGTCTGGAGGGCCAGACGTGGAATTGTTCCACGTTTGTAATTCCTCCACTAACGGCCACTTTCTTCAAATTTCAATCGCTATACAACGGTTGCAATATTTTTAGTTCTATAAATATTGCATTTTGACCACTAAATAGTTCACAATGTATTCTCTCTTCTCCATAAATTTAAGTTTCTACAACATAACAAAATTCCTAAATGGATTCTCCCTCTCGAAGTACAAGACTTACCAATTTAAGTGAAGTTGACGAAATTGCATTGTGTCATGCATATTGTCAATTTTCCATAGATGGAAAAATGAGCAGCAACCAAAGAGGGGGAACGATGTGGGAAAAAATACAACACGAATTCAACAATACCAAATGTGTGTTGTATCACCGATCAATAAAAGTTATACAAGGCAAGTGGCAAGCCATTAATCGTAATTATATGCTGTAAGTTGAGAAGATGACTCATGCATTTGGAGTGACCAGAGAGTGGAAAATCATGTACTCAATGGGTATACCTAAGCTGTAACATTTCAACCTTATTAATACATAAATTTTAATTTAGTACATTTTTTTAAAATTCTGTGGTAATAATATATTTTTTATCTTCCAAATTTATGTTTGATCAGATTCAACATGCGCTCGATGACTTTAAAAATGAGACTGGACGTAAATTTGTGTACTATCATTTTTAGGACATTTTAAAAGATGTGCAAAATTTTAATTTGGCAAACACATCCAATCAATTCATGGATGGCGATTTGACCCATCAACATGTGGTGAAGATATTGACTTTTCTAAGGACTTTGAATCAATGCGTACCCCTATGGCACAACCATTAGGGAATAAGGCTGAAAAATAGAGCTAAACGCAAGGAAATTTCTAGTAGTCTACAAGCTCACACCGTGCTAATTCAGAATTTGGAGAATTTTATTGAATCATACAAAGAATATTCTGCAGCAGCACAACTTAGCTGAGACGAGCTCATTACAAAGTTGGATGAGTTAATTTTAATAAGCAAATATGAAGTCCAATCCCAACTTATCAGGGATGAGAATGCGATTATTTTCATGTATACTTCTCAGTTTTCTCAATTTAATTACAACTTCAGAAAATGCAAACAAATTAGATACTTGCAAGGAGACATGTAAAAAGTCAGCAAAACCCGCCATCCCGAGGTAATTAATGCTACTATTAGTTGATTTTGTTTAGTTATATTTGGTTAATTATTATTATTGTATTCATTGTTTATATATTTTTTTATTTTACTGAATGGAAAATTTCTTTGAACTCTGAGTAATATTCATAATAATTATATGAAACTGAATTACAATATTATTTATATCAAAAAATAGATTTGCAATTACGTACAATAGTATAACGATAATGTAATACGCCTTCTCGGGCTACTCATGAAGATTAACATCTGCATACAAATTCCAGACACATTCCACAAGGTCATCTCTTAGTTAATTGTGTTTTTATTTGTTGTACATCTTTGCCTCACACACTCTAAACTGATATGCATTAGTGAGATTGTCTTGACTGATTGGTGGCATTGGATCTACTCAATACACCAACTAGGATCCCGTCGTCCATCCTCTAGTATCATGTTATGCAATATTATACACGCTTTCATAATTACCTTTAGATCTTTTTGTTGCCAGAATGTCGCCGAATTCTTTATGAAATAGAAATTTTGTTGTAGTGTTCCAAATGCGTGCTCAACATCTTTATGTGTTCCTTCTTGAAATTTGGCAAAAACACTTTATTTTTGAGTTTATGGTCATTTGAAACTCATAACAATGGATGCTAATGGTGGGTATATATCATAGGCTAGGTAATATCCCATGTCATATGTGTTCCCATTTATTTCATATTGGATTCAAGTTGTGTTGCATTTCAATAATTCATTAAACACCATTGATTTAGCTAAAACATTTAAGTCATTATACGCACCAGGCAGGCTAAAGAAAGAATGTCAAATCCATATATCATAAGGAGGTATAACCTCAAGGATTATAGTGGTACTTCCAACACGACCACTATATTGTCGCTTCTAAGCATGTGGACAATTTTTCCATTCGCAGTGCATGCAGTCAATGCTTCCTATCATTCCAGGAAATTCCCGTTTCACATTCCCTGCTTGCATTCGTATATCTTACGAGGTGACCGATAATAGTCTCTTTGGTAACACCGAACAATTGTGTATGCAAATATCTTTACAAACTTAATGGCAGTTGATTCACCAATTCTGCGATATTCATCCATTATGTTAGTGAACATGCACATTCCATCACAAAAATTTTGCCGACAGCTTAGGCCTTTTCGACCTAGGGCATGACGTTTTTGAAAAAAATAACCGTCCTTTTGTTTAACAGCTTCCATTATTTGCATAAATATTGGGCGATGCATTCAGAATCGACGACGAACTTAATCTAGAGTATACACCGCATTTCTAGTGAAGTAATCCGCCTATATGGGACTGTGAGCAGTCTCCCTAGCCCAACATATAACTCTTCTTTTGAAATTTCTCCGATATTATTTAATATTTGGGATATGGAAACACTTTTTTGGAATTGCATATGTAAATCGACACTTTTACCATGTGCCTATACACGTTGGTTGGTCGATGAAGCCACGATCATAAAATATTCCTCTAGTGTATCGTTCAACAGTTTTCAAGAATTGAAGATTTGAATACTTTTTATATAGTTTGGTGGTTTTACAATTAACTTCTTGAGTTTGAGGACTTGCAGAAATGCATGCCCAATGTTGCCTTGTATAGTTTACGTATAAGTGAAAATGTTTTCTATCTGCACAATGTTGAAATGACATGACATTTGCTAGAAGTGGAAATGTTCCCCGTCTTTACAACTATGAAATGACATTTACCAAAAGTGGAAATGTTTCTTATCCGCAAAAATGTTGAAATGAAATTTGTCAGAAGTGGTAATGTTTCCTGTCTACACAATTGAAGTGATATGCCATTTTCGAGAAGTGGAAATGTTTCTTGTGTGGATAATTATGAAATGACATTTGCCAAAAGTGGAAATGTTTCCCGTGTACAGAATGTTGAAATGACCATTGTAAAAAGTGGAAATATTTTTCGTCTCCATAATGTTGAATTTTGTGGGAATGCGGTCTATAAATAAAGAATTCCAAAATCATTTTGTGAAAACCCATTATCAATAAACTATTTAATAAATAATTATAGACTTAACACAATGAATCACAAATGATGGTCAACTGCCGAGGACTATTATTTCCTCACCGAATTGACAGACAAATAATATGACAAGGAAATTGGATTGGCTACGCCTATTGGAATACGTACCATATTCGAGTGTTGGAGGAACAACACGGGAATTGGTCCCCGTTTTCCTCAACTACCAGACTTTCAACAACATTGGCACATTTTGAAGTCTACATTACACCTTTACTAATTAGCGATAATAATTGGCGGATGTGGGTGGAATGCTTCGACCTTCACACTAATTGTGCGAAATAATGAGCCATCGGAGAGGTGGTGTCACCAAGTTTCACAATATAGGGATATACGTGGAGAAGCTATGTATCTATTTCATGAATTTAGGAGATCCTTGAACCTTCGTCAGACTATCTAACGTGTATGCAAGTTTTAAGAGTGGTATATTTCCCATTTTTTCATTGAGGCATCCATTTTCCGTTTTCAATTTAATAATATATATACACATATATTAGTTTATCATAATATATAAAATTATGTTAACATAAAAAAGAAAGAATGGAACACTAAATAATTTATGCATCATAAATTATAAATCGAAACGAATGGAATATGTAACAGGGTCCGTTCCTGACAACTTGGATGACAGTTGTAAAACCTTTCACACGCATATTCATCATCAAGGACCAAGATGTAGGTTTGCTAACTCCACCCACACCGACCAATAGTTAAATCTTTATCATACAAGTCAAACTTCAATTTGTGCATGAACTGACGTGCACGGATCTCGTTTGTCATACCACTTCTTCTTGCATTAGGTGGAGTCATCCAACGTTGCTCGACCGCTACGAAAGTGCTCGATAATACACGGATGTAGGGTTATAAATCAGGCTAGGTGAGCCAGGCTTGGGGTTGCTCAGGCTCGACCCGAATCATCTTACCCATGCTCAAGTCCGAGTTCGACTTGAACTAAGTTTTTTCATCTAAGCCCGAACTCGGCTCATAAATATTATGGGCTTCGTGGCAAAATTTGGGCAAGCCCAATTCTAAAGTTTTTGTTAAAAAAATTTGAATTAGTGTTTTTTTCTTGTATTTCCATTATGGAGAAAATGTACTCACTAAAATCTAATTGATGTTTCATAAAATAAATATATAATTATGAAAAGTATAAAATTAAAACTAGGGAAATAAAAGTGAAAAACCAATTAAATTTCATGCATATAACATTATTTTCTCATTAACAAATGCCTATTCTGACATGAGAAATTAAAAAATAAAATGATCACAATGAGATTGAAAATAAAATCATAAAATTAAAAACCACTTGTAATCTAATGGAATATGACAAAAGGAACTTTAAAAAAAAAGTAGTATATGAAATAAAACAGTGAAACCTATTTAAAAAATGGTAACATAAATATCTTATATTTTATAAAATTATTTATTTGTTTGTTCATTCAAAGTTTTGGCTTCGGACCCAATTCGGGCTTGTCAAGGTTTGGTTCACGCTCGACCTGAAATTCATTCGGGTTTGAATTTTTAGCTCAGTCTCGGCTCGTCTAAAACTTAAATAAAGCTCGGCCTGAAAATAGCAGGACAAACGGGTCGACTTCGAGCCTGCCCAACTCAATTTGTAGGCTACACAACTCTGAAATTTCGTCCAAAACAGTAGCGGCCCTAAAGCTACCAAAACCCGTAGGCAAAATGGTTCAGCCCCGGGGGCGAACTAGTTCGGATGCCTTGTTCACCCCAGGTTGGCTAGTTTTCGTTTTAGATGTGTCGAGTGAAAGGTAAATTAGAGTTGGTTATGCAATTCAGTATTTGGATGTCTTCATTTATTAGCTACGGTTATGAATCCATTTGGTATTGATAGTACATGAACGAGTTGCGATTTAGGTCTTATTTATAATGTTTTCTTTTTGTAACATTATGATTGGACATGTCACAGAAGTGGAAATATTATCCTTCTACAACATTTTGATTATAGCAGAAGTGGAAATGTTTTCCATCTACACCTATTTTGATTTAACGTGTGGTAAAAGTGAAAATATTTTATGTCTGCACCTTTTTTGATTTGACATGTGCCCAAAGTGGAAATGTTTCTCGTGTAGGCACGGATAAATTTTTCCAAAGTATTGAATTCGTAAAAAATTTAAGTCAAAGTTTTTTTTACAACACAAATGTGAAACAATTTAGAAAATTTCGACAACATTTCCTTTGTTTATAAGACTATCTACCATGTTTAAGAAATAAAATTAGTCCACAACAATAAATACTAATAGTCTAACTTGGACCTCGTGTAAACTTCATAGCCATCAAATACATATTTAAGCCATTAAGTTCTTTTTACAACACAAATGAAAAAAATATTTTAGAATATTTGGACAGAGTTCCCTTAATTTTTAGGACTATCCGCCTTGTTAAAGAAATAAAAAATAATTAAGCAAAAACAATACTATCATAACTATACAATTATGACAAAAAAAAGATAAAATGAACATAGTTCAATAAGCACTAATTTTGTGATCAATATTTTCTTCCAAGGGTTCGGGGGAATTTTCGCTGCAAAACATAAAGTATTGCAAGTCTTACCACAGCTGGACATTGCACAAAAAAAAAAATAAACAATGAAATAATCATAAACATAATTTTTACGCCTCAAAATAAACAGCCGACGAGAAAGTCCACTTAAAATATCACATTAAAAAGGTGGATAGTTAGATACGAACATTGAACCGTAAATATAAATATCAATTATTCAGTGGTAATTTTCCATTCAATTAAAAATACAATTCGATATTTGTACACTATACTCTTCTATAATATAATCATTACGAATTATAAAGTAGCATTGTAGGTTCCCCTAATGACTCACGAAGGGTGAATTACTATATGTAGTAGATGATGCTTTTCGTAATTCATTTAACCTCAAACATGAGAGAAACCTTTTTATCTTAGAGCAGAAACTAGTGCCACGTTTATTGCACTTAAATGTTGCATACCCATATAGATTATACTAACTCAAGAAGAGAGAATACTTGAATCACTATTCACAGTAATCAAAATTTACATTTAATATGATATGCTAACAACATGAAATCATTTAAGATTGAAACCCTCCTTTAACTACTCTTCTCATGACGACAAAGCTTACCTGACTTACGAATGTAGTACCGTTAAAATAAAAAAATAATCTTTAATTACGGCACATAGGTGGAGTTTTCTATTTCTATCAATCTATAACATTATATTTTAAATGTATAGTTTGTATGAATGACATGTTCATGGGTGAAAACTCATAACTTATATGGTATAATAAACTATTTAACAACTTCCAATAATATATAAATCATTTCCTAATCTCATAACTTATATGGTATAATAAACAACTTAACAACTCCTAATAATATAAAAATCATTTCCTAATTCTTTGTTTAGAACCCTTATGGAATAGTGAATATGCCATCTATTGATGTGATTACGGAATATGGAACACCCCTAATTAACTTATCCAACGATGGCATGGTTGCACATTTTTTTCTAGCACCAACATGACGCTCAAAATGTCGTTTATTGTTTGGACATCGAAGTGGTGACAATAGACATCTCGCCATCAATCTCGGTCATCTCGTTTTGCCTACACACACTAATTGCACGTTTCCATATTTTAAACTGAAATTTATTAAAAAATATAACATTCTAAACTGAAAATTATAAATAAATAACATTTTTGGCTGAAAGGTATGCTACAAATAGACGCCCAAAAGCGCATAACAAAAATGATGCAGTTTTGGCTCTAACAAAATGCTCGGTTAGCGCACAATTGCACAAAATAGTGCACGATTGCGTGCCATGTCACCCAAAAGCTTACGCTTTTTAAGTGTCATAGGAAAAATGCACAATGTCGCGTTTTCCCAATGCAAGGCGTAATAGCACGCCATCGCTTTCGCGATCGCGAGCAATTAAAAACACTGGTATAACCATATATAAATAGAAAAAAATCACTATGCATATCAAGTGAACAACAAAACCCAATGAATGCAAATCTACTAAATTCATGCTCACATTTCTCACTCGAGCAATAACAAAATGTGCCCTTTAGTCAACAGTGCAAATAAATAATTCATAGCTAACAAATAAATGGTCTAAAATAGAAAAATAAATAATAATTACAAATTTTCAAATTGTAGAAACAATAAAAAATGTAACTCTCGAGCTCAATAGAAAAACATAAAAAATTACCCCAACAGTGGTAGAGGTTATGAAATAGCTGTGGTAGAGGCTCTAAGTTCCTCCATATGCTATGTAATCAAGTACCTCAATTATTTCTTCGATTCGATAGTAGTATAACAATACGACGAACCCAATATGCTTAATAATAACAAACAGATGAATGAGACCTCGTAGAAAAATAGGACAAAAAAACATTTATAAGTTAAATTGTAAAAGTCACACCCTTATTTCTCGGGGGCGAATGTTATCTTAAAAAAAATACTAAATTATAATTAAGCCATATATAGTATGCGAATTAAGAATTTATAAAAACTAACTGTCTTACACTGTAGTTCAAAAGGCCTATTCTTCTATGATTTCTTTGTATATCTCAAACTGCTGCAATATAATTCCTGAGGTATCTGTCATTTCCTATTGGTACCTGTGCAAAATAACTGGAAAGAAACGAATCATCAAAATGGCTCAATAGGCGTTACCAGTTCTATAACAAGTACAAATATAAATAGAGTTCGGAATGTGTATGGAATTTAGTGTATCGATTAAAACGGAAGCAATTATTTTTTCATAGTAACCCTTAAATAAAATCAAGAGTCTGAACAGATAGTCCCATACTTACCAGCTCATTGAGGGTCATATATAGAAAGTTGAACTGATTATCCCATACTTACCAGTCCATTAAGGTTTCTATAAAGAAAATCGGTGTTATAGTAAGTGTAATGGAATAATGGTTCCTGGTAACAACGTTACAAATCATATAAAAAGTCAAGGATCTTTGAACTAATAATCACATACTTACCAGTTCACTAAGGGGTATATAAATAATTAAGCTATCAGTAAAATAAAAAAGAGTCAACCCAAAACCTTTGGGAAAAAGTAACCGGCTAGGCACATTAGCTAAGTGACACTCATACGTATGTAGCAATAAATCCAGGCTCTCAATAATTTGAGACCATTAGGCAAAAAAGAAAGTTATGTGGGATAACACGTCATTCTACGTCCTAGTTAATACTGATGCTTATACTAAAATGGCACAAAAGTGCAACGGTAACTGAATCAATATGAAACATGATACCAGTTATTAGGTGAGAAGGTTTAAAATTGATCCATAGTTTAATTCAAATACTGGTAATAATTCAAATACAGATGATACGTAACAAAATATGTAGTATGACAGTATAATAACATGGACACACTAAGAGTAAATAGGAGCTCACATAGTGATATCAATAACAATATGCCAAATATGTAAAGTTTACTATTAAAAAGTTATGAAATACTGTATGGACATAAATTTTCAATTGAGTCCCTGTATTATTTTGACTTAATTCCGTGAACAAAACGTATTTGTAATATGTCATAGGTTTTTTTTTACGATCCCACTTGGTCTATGACGTATTGAAGAAATTAAAGACGTTGCGGCAAAGCTTAAAAGATTTAATCATGCCGTAGTTTAAATTGGTGCATGTTTATTCGTCTTCAAAGTTAATTGCATTTCGAGATCACTCAGGTATGAATGCGTATAATTAATGGTGCTCGGAATTATTTTTATAAAAGATAAGGATGTATTTTTATAAAGAAAAATGTTTTAAAATGTTTTATAGTGTTTTAAAAGGTTTAAACTACGTTTTATGATGATAAGCTCGTAAAAGAGTTTGACATTTTTGGATCTCTAATTAGAAGAGACGGTTTAAAGAAAAAAGTCAAAAAGTCAAACTTTCGCGCTGTCGTTCAAACGACATCCAATCTCATTCGAACGAGATGGGATGTCGCTCGAACATGTTCCTCAAGTCGTTCGAACAACACATTTTTCGAGGCGGCATTTAAATCCTATTTAAACAGTGTGTGCATCATAATTTCGGAGGTGTGCTTTCTGGAAAATAATTTTACGAACCAGAACCTTGTTTGCACATGTTTTCTAAAGTTTACAAAGCATAAACACATCCTTAGAATTTTGCAAAGATCCGAGTTATCATTCTTATATGCTTACGTGATCTTGCTGCACCAAAGTTGTTTGTTCTACACATTGAACACAAAGGGTTTTGCGGTGGAGAAAAGAGAAGGACTTCTTGTTCGACATCGTAGACGAATCAAAGCCATATCGGTGGACACCGAGACATACGTGGACGCGTGTGTTGTGGATAGAGATCGTGGAAGACAGAATTTCTGCGTGGACACTATTGAAGAACGGTTGAAGATTAGAATAAGCGTCAAGACCCGTGGGGATCGAGTCTTAGTGTAAGGCTAATCTGTCTTTGTAAAACCATTGTTCATAGTGATTGTCTGGCTTGGGCTGTCCGAGGTTATTTTTCCGTTTTGAGTTTTTTCTTCGTACATCCGGCATTGTGAGTATTCTTTACTTTACTCACTTTAATCACTAGATGCATGTTTAGGATTAATCAAGATAAAACTGGTTTAAAGTAAGAATTGGGTTTTCACAACTTGGTTTGGTTCTTAATTAAAAGTTGGATAATTTTTTGATAAAAATTGGTTTGAAAGAAAACACACACATATTGGGCACTCTTCAAATACCTACTTGTGTTTTACGAGCTTTACGCTGTCATTCAGAGATCTTTCATTGTTGCGTTCCAGTTCCCTAAGTCATTTGTGCTCATGGGTTTAAATGAGAGTGATTATATCGGTGTTTTGGGAAGGATGGTTTGGGATTTATGATATCTTACGTCATTCGATAAATATTTCTCTATGACAATACATAATATATGAATTTCGTATATAATTCTAAACCGCGACCTCTAGTTGGCAGGTCGAAATAATATAAACATATTACGTTTTAACCGATGATAATGGTACGAATCCAAATTTATAGACAGTTTGAGATGTAAAATGTTCGAAATATTTGGAGAAATCGGTTATAACTTGTTTTATTTGTAAAATTATACTCATACGATTTTAGTAATTACACTAATGAAATAAAAACTCTCTTTTGTTGATAAATAAATAACAAGTATCTCGATATTGAAATAATAAGAGTTTTCTTGAAAAATATTCTTTAGGTGGTATCAAATGATTAGATTGGACTTCATATGTTTTAATTTTGGATAAATAACCCTTTTAACAAAATATTAACTCGGCCAAATATACGAGTTAATAAAGACATTAAATTTTCAAGGTAATCTAAAATAAACTCTTTCAACAAAATCGTGTGGTGCGACAAAAGTTGATATTTATGGTTTTTTATTTATATTACTCGGGTTTATAGTACAATAATTTATTGTTCGTGACACAAAATAAAATTAGAAAAAGTCAAAAATCCCCCCATTATTTGGACAATAATCCAATGGTTCTGCCACATCCAAAATTTATCCAACACAATAAAATAAACAGTACAACACCTACACAATCACAATAAATATGACTTATAATAGAGTCTCAGGTTACAACGACGACATAACCTCATGTTGTTTGGTATTATAACTCGTTTAAACATATTTTCTAAAAGAAAATGAACCGAGTCAAATACTCACTTTAGAAAAAATTACGATTACTCGTACGTGTTCAGGGATTCATTTTTACCATATTTTTTACATAATTGATACGTACGGGTACTAAAAATAAAAATGACAGTAGACCAAAATTTAATTGAAAACACTTTACTCGAAAATCAGACCGAGTCATGACATAATTCAACCAAAAAAATAACAATCCAACAAAATCGACTCGGAATCATTCTTGATTCTGGGTATTTGAACACACACACACACACACACACACACATATATATATATATATATAAGAAATAAAAAACGAAGTTGGAAATCAAAATGCACCCCCCGTTTGGGTTTTCTGGCCATCGGCCATGGCCATGACAGGGGGTTGGAACTTTAATTTACACACACACACACACACACATATATATATATATATATATATATATATATATATATATATATATATATCAGAAAATCAGAAACTCAAAGCTTCGTTAATGGCGGCTGGAGAGAGAAGTAGAAATAAAAATGAAATAGAAGAGGTAAAAGAAAGGGGTTACGAGTCCGGCGTGAAGGAGGAGAAGAGAGGGAGAGGTCGGAGGTTATGGTCGGTGGTGGAGGGAGAGGTGAGCAGTGGGGTTTGGTTATTTTTTATAGAGGTTTGAGGTTTTGTGGGTATAGGAGTAGTGCTTTGGCTCTTAAATTTTCTCAGAAAGATAGAATAAAATGAACCCATTTCGTGGGTTTTGAAATTGAATTACGGTTGTAGGTTCAAGCCTCTATTTATAGTATGCCTAAGCTGCACAATCAGAACAGTAGGCTTGGATAATTATTCAACTGAGCGTCTTTGGTACTCAATTATAACTTTTTTCGGGTATAATATTTTATAATTCTTGAAAGTCCATCTAATTATAAATTATTATTGAAGCGTGTAGGTCACATTACTATGTTATTTTCATGTCTACACTAATTTCGGGTTACACTAATTTATACACACCTTAATTTGAATAATAATTCAAAATAATCCGTTTTAATCTCGTTCTACTATTCGTTCAGATGAATAACGATTATTTTGAATAAAAGAATAAATGTTATAAGAGGTTATGTTTATTCTTTTAATGTTACAAGGCTTATTTTAATGTTACGAATTATAAAAGAATAATTATTTTGAATAAGTCGTAACATTAAAATAAGTCGTAACATTAAAATAATTATTTAGAATAATTATTTTGAATAAAAGAATAAATGTTCGAACCGCTAACATAAACATAAATCACAACCATTTGGCCCAAAACACGTCACACACAACCATAATCAGAGGTTATGTTTTTTTTATTATTTGAATATTTCACACGATCACAATTATTATTTTAATATGTCACATGATCACAATTTTGTGGATCGATTTGGTAAATCACTTTTGTGGCAATATCTATAAAGCATTAATAGTTTTGACATTAGCCAATAAAAATGAAACATAATATGCTATAAAACATAAAATAAAGAATATTTCTCCCATTGAATAGTTTTAAAACCAATATACTCAAAGAGCCAAACTATTAGAATCACAAAATACTAATAAAAATGTCAATTATAAATTATGATTTCCACTTAATTATTGATTTAGTAATTTGGTCATAAAAGCTATTTCACTATCTAGTTGTAAAAATATCCTTGTACTAAAAGAGGCAGTACTCATCACTCCATAATTTTTACATTGATATTAATTATCACTACATTTGTTTTGTCGACCAATAAAATGTCACTAAACAACTCGTTATATTATTGTTTTACAATATAATATAGAAGTGTACATCTAGTATCCTAACTCTTTTCTTATGGTGACTTTAAAATTTTGTTATAGTAAATACAAATATTTAGGGGGTTAACCTATTACTTTTTTTGGTGGGGGTGGGGCTGGCTAACCTAAAGGTGCGATAAACGTCAATTATTTCGGCGCACAATAGCAAGTCCAGGTGACTTTTGATAGCCTTGTATGGTATCTATCCATAACCATAAATTTGTCTTAAACAACTTAAAATAGTTCATGGGGGTAAGTCTATAATATGGTCCTTATGCATTATATTCCTGAGGGTATGCTAAATAATGAGCGTATAGGTGGGTAAGTCTTAGAATTCTTGATGAAATCGTTTAAAATTGACTTATTTTCATTGAGCTTTTGGTTGGATAATTGACATTTATGAGGATAACGTTTTTCTTTTATCGATTATTATGCTTGCAAAGACAATAATTCTCAATATTTACGAGATTAAATTCTACATTTTTCTAGAAATCCATGCAATCTCATTGAAGCTTCTATCTAGAGAAATTCATTGTGACGTATTTTGCATCTTGTACTATACGTATAAGGATGCATAGAAATTTGAACTTTTATATTAACAATCCATAATGATTTTAGAAAATTTATGCTCTGTCAACCTATGGCATTAGTGTGTACTTCCTCAACATACTTTCAAAACGTTCAGTTGATGGCCTATATCATTTGTATATATATATATATATATATATGTTTGAGTGATTCAAAATTATTACAACTTTTGGACCCTGTAGGCGCCAAATTCCTTTGTTTTTGGATTCTAAGTCTTAGGTATTAGTTCAATTGGGCTCTTATTTATTATAAATCCTTTTCTATTGGATTCTAACTCTTTGGTATCAGTTCAATTGGGTTCTTATTTGTTATGAGATTTGAATTTGGTCGAGTACCATCTCAGAAAATAGTGGTCGAAGTTTATAGGACCCGTTACATGCTAATTGAATTGGGATTGTAGCAATGTTTGAATAAATAAATCACATATTGTTATCCATATTGGAACTAATTGTACACATTAGTAAATACGCAATACAACTATAACGCATGGTATGAAAGTTTAAACATCTACCTCAAATCAAACTAAAACAAATTGTATAGAAGTTTAAACACGTGCCTTAAATCAGATGGTCAAACGTACCATGTGATTGAGATCCTTTTGTCCAATTAAGAACTAAAGGGTAAGTATCTCATAACCACACCGCTTGTCTCAAAAATTGAAATCAAGACTTAAATAGGTTAGTAACTCACATCCCCTCGGTTAAGGAAACAAATGTTTAATTAATAAATGGATCTCTAATCTACCTATTTCATAGGTAATTAAAAACCCTAGATGATACCAATTGAATCTAACTTATGCGCTATTTTTTGTTCTATTTCATTTACAATATAACAATAGAGTTTTATGTTATGTGTGTGTGTGTGTGCGCGCACGCATGTGTGTGATAGAGAAAAAATACCCTTAGCATAGTTACAACTGTTGAAACCCCATATGACCACTACAACCACCATTATAAAAAAATGCAAAATCTATAAAAATTTAAAAATATCATAATGAGTCTATGAGCCTTCTTATATACAAAACTACTGCATATATGACAAAAGAGAAAGCTGTACTCTATGAATTAATAAAGTTAACTTCAAGTGTTATATAATCAGTCCTTAGAGATGCAACTCCCCAAAGAACATGCTTAGTTATGAGATTTAAGGTATGCAAATCAATTGTCAAGAGCCCGTGGATTCAATTTATACATGTAAATAACATATAAAAAGTAATTATTGTGACTTGATAAAATAATGCATGCACTAAAATGAAGATGGAAAAATAAACTCCGAAATAGTACAATCATTCAACTAAAACTTGTAATTAATTAAGCTTTTTGATGGGAGGGGACAACATTTCAGCTTTGTATCTTTCAACACAATCTAATTCATAAGGCATGAGTGTAACCCAAAAATAAAACTGAGCCGCTAAAAGTAATTCATAAAAGAAAGAACACATAAAAGAATCCACAACAATCCTCAAAGAATGTTGGAATTAGAGGATCGGCAAGGCTTGAATTAGAGAAGGCCGTTAATGAAATAAGAGCTGTAAATAAGTTATATACGTAATGGGATGAAATGTAATAATAAACATAACAAACTCTAGACTAAGCCGTGAAAATATAACAAAAAATCCCAAAAAGTTAGCAATCATAAAATATAAATAAAAAGGATAATCAATGATCACACAAAATGTAAATATTGCAACCTATCCTTTCACATCCACATCCCCCCAGGTCTTGTCATATCCTTCGATTAACAAAAGTATTACTATCATAAAATTGTTAAAAGAAAGAAAACAGAGATAAAGATAATTTATAAGGTAATTAAATAAAGATATAAATGAAGCTTTCATATTGTGCCTAAAATATAAGTGAAAACTGAAAACTGAGGCCATTGTGAGTGTTTGTTTGTTGCAGCCATGATTTTCTTCTTGGCATTGCTTGGTTGATAGCCTCTTGGAAGCATATCGCTCTCAGCTGATCAAACTGTGAGCTGACCATATGAAGACTTTTTCTTAAAATTAAAACCACTACATATTCGAATTCAATAGTATCAGCGCTAGAACTATCAGCCTTAATGTCACGCCAACCATTTAAAGTCACTTTTCCATCATTTATACTTGTTTTTAAAATAACTATATGTTCTTTATAAGATTTGATAAAAAATGTTACTTCATGCTCAATGCTATCTATTTACAGTTTAGTGGTGATGCTTCAATAAGAATTATTTAGTGCTATGATGCTCTCAAGGGTTTTAAATGCAGCTCTAGTGAAAGACAAAATTTGTCTAGGTTTGTGCATAATGAAAGATGCCAATATGGTTGCCATTTTGGACTCATTATATCCCAAAGGCAGAGCTCCATGGTGAAAAACATCTTTGAAATCTTGAGTTCTATCTTTATTTTAGACATTCCTTTTATGAGCCAAAATGGATTGTTGAAGCTGCGGCAGAGGTGGAGTGAGGCCTTTGTAGGGTAAGACGTGATTTTGCAATCCTCGATCTTTTTTTCCTCAAACACATAATATTGGCCTAAGGAGCAGGTTTATAAATCAAAATTGAAGAGCCTTCACCACCAAGACCAACATAAAAACAACAATATCAGTACAAAAGCAATAACAATACAAAAAAAAAATAAAATGAAAATCAACCCACATGTAACCATGCAAGTGGCAATAATGAAAAGTCAATTAAAAACACCACATCAGTGATGTGTAAGAAGAAGAATAGAAATACTGAAATGAATTCAAATTACAAAATGAACAATTAAAAATAAAATTATTTACACAAAAAATAGATTATTTACTGAAGTCAAACACATGACAATTATTGATTGAAGTCAATGTCGAAAAAAAGATTCGACCATACTGGTTTTAAACGAAAAACTATTAAACAAACATTCCCCGTTTTGATCTTAGGTCGAATTGATGAAATTGTGAACAAATGAATAACAAAAGGTAATTTTATTAGACAACCTATTTAAATATTTCACTCGGACATTTTTACAAACATAGAACCTACATACTCTCACTCTCAAACACCACCGTAACTTAACATCATTATGGAGAGAAAAATCACCTAAATGTGTAGCATAATTATGGAGAGGCAGTAGTAAAAACAAAGATATAAACTATTTGTTTCAACTTTAAATTTATAATGGGTGATATACGTGTTTGTGTCCAAATTAAAACTTTTGATCCCCAACAAAGATTCAAGTTAGGCTCATTTTATTTACCTACAAATATTTAAGTTTTGATAAATAATCTCAAAACCCCAAAAAATGAATAGAAACTAAAGAATCAATTGTATCTACAACATAAAAAAATAGATAAAGTTGGAAGAACCAATTTTGGAGGCATTTCCAAATGTGCAGAATGAAACATTCATATAGAGAACGAATTACAAACTCTAAAACTTACTTGAAATCCCAGCACAAAAGATTGAAACCAATCCATAATAAAAAAAACATGCATACAAAAAATTCAAAATCGACATATTAAAGGTAGGAAATAAATCCATCTAAAAAAGACGCAAATTAAAAGTCATCAAGATAATGAAAAGCTTACTTGGTCAATTTATCAACAACACAACATACAACCTGTAAAACAATGAATATATAATTAATAGAATAAATTGTTAGGTCTGAAAAACAAATTCAAAAAAAGGGAAAGAAAACCATTGTTTATTCAAAATAAACCAACTGAGAGAAAGAGAGCTCGTTATTGAAACCATCCTATTCATGTGGGTAAATACGAAAACACCGAGACCTCACTATTGAAACCTCCAACCTACAAATTTAAAACTTAAAAATTAAGTAGGTGAAACCCCAAAATATTCAAAATATGATGGCTTAAAAGGTTACAAAATCGAAGTTAAATCTTATAAGTTAGCCGTGATGTTAAAGCCCCTAATCATTTGTAGAGGAAAACATATACACAGTAAAATCTTGCAATTTAAAACCAACAATCATCCTAAAAACATACTGCATTTCTTTAACTGAGATTAAACACAAATTGTAAGAAAATATACTATCTTGGAGGAGAAGTCAATTGATATCACGGTAAGAGAGAGTCTTGTAAGAGAGAGAGTGTGATTGCGTGTTGGGTTTCAAGAGACAATCATTGAGTTGCCCTAAAATACAGTTGTTGAAAGTGTTTTGAACTAAATTAAAGAAAGATTTGAATATTTGGATGTGATGATGAAAAAGCTAAAGAAAGATGATCACAACCCTTCATTTCTTGGCAACATCCTCACCCTTAATTGTCTTATCAACTTATTGAATAGTGAAAGACCCTTACTCTTTATTATATGGATTTATTTATTAGTTTATTCATTCAAAGATTAGGCTTCAATCCCAATTCGGGCTTGTTAAGGTTTTGCTCAAACTCGACCCAAATTCATTCGGTCCTGAAATTTTGGCTCAAGCTAGGCTTTACTCAAACTCAAATAAAACTTGACTTGAAAATAGCACGCCGAATGGGCCTGCCTGACTCAATTTACGGGCTTACACGGATGTGTGGAATGAAAGGTAAATCAAAGTTGGTTATGCAGTTCAGTAGCTGAATGTCTTCATTTATTAGCCATGGTTTTGAATCCATTTGGTATTGATTGTACATGAATGAATTGCCATTTAGGTCTTATATATAATGGTTCCTATCTGCAACATTATGATTGGACATGTCACAGAAGTGGAAATATTATCCTTCTACAACATTTAATTATAGTAGAATGTAAAAACCCGAGGTCTTGGAGGCGATGATTTATTTATTTTGGGAGAAATAAATATTATTTTTAATTGGAGATTAATTAAATTGGCATTTGAGGTCAAAATTTGAAGTTGTTAGAAAGTGTGTCGGATGGCGATTCTGAGGGTGTAGTTGTGTCCGGAAGGGTCGAGAAAGTCAAAATGACTGTACTTGGGGTCTATTTTGGTTCCGAAATAATTTAGGACCGTTTGACTCGAATTAAAGTTACCGGGTCATTTAAAGTGTGTATGATCATTTAAAGATGTGTATCTTGGGATTTAGGGCTTATTAAGCCTACGAGATATATTTCTCCAAAGAGAGAAAGAGAAATAGAAAGAAAGAAAGAGAGAAGAAGAAAGAAGAAGAGAAAGAAGGAGAAAAGAGAGAGAAAGAGGATTTTCTGGCTCATACGCGATCTCAAGGCGGATTCAGACCCTACGAACCCGAGGCAAGTGATTAAACTTGCTAAATAATTGTTGTGTACCATTTATTGCATGATTTTTGGATTGAATTTATGGGTTTTAGGTTTAGTTTATCAAAACCAAACTTTTTGGGAAAATCTTAGATTTGTAGTGAATAAATGGATTTGAGGTTAGAAATTAATTTATATGTGTTCTTGGATGAATATTAATGTTATATATGTGTTTGGGTTGGATAAAAATGGGTGGAAGATGATTGAAATGATTTTTGGGTATTTTAGGTTAAGAAGAAAATTGCCCATTTCATAGCTTGCGACACTTACCGAATCGATTCGGTTTGTTGCAGAAGCCACAGGTCTTCAGGGCCGAATCGATTTGCCCCTTGCGAATCAATTCGGTGTGTAGCAAACTCCCAGGTCCATAGGACCGAATCGATTCGGATGGGCCGAATCGATTCTCTTTTAGGGCCAAATCAATTCAGAGGGGCCGAATCGATTCGGAAACAGGGGAATTTTTGGAGATGTTTTTCTAGGAAGAATTTCATTCCGTTTTGTTCGAGGTTATCGATTGGGAACCTCTATAAGAGTTATGGGGAGTATATTTTGGATACTTTCAGAGTGTTTCCCTTATAAGAAATTATTGGAGTCTTATTGACTAAATTGGAGGAATACCGATTAGATATTATGGTGTATTCTAAGTGGGGAAGCCCACCTTAATTGGAGATTTTATTTGGATATGATAATTATATTAACATGAAAGAATGAGAGTAACTTAGAGATATCGGATCTTAGGATCCAATCCCAAATGGGATAACTTTAAAGGTTCATAAAACGAAGTGAACCCTATTATGGATGGAGAATTATAAATGCAAATTTGGAGTGCATGAGGATAAAGATTATCCTTAATTTAAATAGAATTGAGAGACAATTCATAAATAGAAGTGACATATGAGCTTCAAGCGAGAAATAGTATAGCGTATAGTAAGTGGGGAAGATGTGTGAGAATTGACGATTAGTATATCAAGAGGAAAATATACTAAATAATGACATAAATTTGGTTGCGCCTAAGGACGTATAATAAATATGAAAATGATGTGACAGGTATACCTTATATGATGGTATATCTTTATATGATGTGATGATGTATGTATACCTTATATGATGGTATATATATATATATATATATATATATATAGTGAAGCATACCCCCTCCTTGCTATCATTGGGAAGTTGCGTGCGATGCGGGTGAGCATCCTGACTTTAAGAGTAGGGTGTGGATATTCCCCAGGTCATAGTCGTCCATTGTGATTATTATTATGCGATATATATGCATTCTTTTTGGGAGTGAGAAGTCGGGGGTATGTGACGTTCTCACTTATCGGTTAGGATCTATGACCGCTTCCCAGGACGATGTGTGCGTGAGTTAATCACGAGGTGGGTGTCGTTGAACCCCACCAGGTGGCCCCAATTTGCTACGTTTATGGGCTGCTGGAAGATGATAGCATGTGAGCCTGCGTCCTCGAGTTATATCTCGGTTGGATGGTTATTATTATTTATTGTGCTTGTACTTGGGTATCAAGGGCATAATGGACCTCAAGGACTAACATTGCCAGCACTAGTGTATCGGGGGGGGGGGGGGGTTCCTTGTTTGGATTTCGCCTCGTTGAGACGTCCCACGCATGAACCGCAGTGTAATGTTGGAAATTGGGGATAAGTTAGTCCTTAATTCTCATACTTATATATATATCACCTATCTCGATGATCGAAAGTTCCAGGAGTAGTGTAACAGGAGGATTCCTTGTTTGGATTTCGCTTCGGCGAGACGTCCCACGCATGAAACGCCGTGTACTGTTGAGAATTGGGAATATTAATTAACTAAAACTGGATAATAACTTGGGTTACATGCATCATGCATTGAGGGAATAATGAACCTCAAGGATCGACACGGTCAGGAGTAGTGTAACGGGGGGGGGGGGGGGGGGTTCCTTGTTTGGATTTCGCTTCGGCGAGACATCCCACGCACGAAACGCAGTGCTGTGTTGAGAATCGGGAGGAGTTTAGTCCTTAACTCTTGATGCTAATAACTCATATATAATTATATATTGTATTCATGCCAAATGAGGGCATAACTAGAATATATGGAATTCTAGTAAATGAGAATGTTGATGTATTGTGATGATGTGATTGATTATGCAACCTTATATGTTCAATAAATGAACTAATATAATGAGAACTATGACACATTAAATGTAAAGAAATGTTTTAAATGGGAATGTAGATAAGTGTAGATTTTGAGATAAGTTAGATATTTTAATCTAATATGTATTTTGGGATCTAGTTAGATTCTTTGCCTAATTTTAATTGGGCATACATTTGGAGATCACGTGCATACGTTTAGTTGCGCGCTTTAGTTGAGAGGTGAGTTGGATTTTAAAGAAGAGTTCGATTCCACCTTAATCATGTAATAATGCATTTCTAATTATTATGCATTTTAATACACTTTCTATAAAATGTTTTTCAACTCGGGCTCTGACCCGTTTGTATCTTCTCCCTCATGTATATATTGTATTACCTTAGGTGTTCCTCCACAAGGACGCCATTGATGTTCATCCATCCAGTGTATTCGTGGAGCTGTGGCGGTAGCGGACTGTTGCGGCACTTTGTCTTAGACGATTCCTATCTTTGTATATCTAGATTAGGATTCAGTTTGTATATTGAGTTTTGACTCAAGTGTTGTAGATTAACACTTTTACTTTTCATTTCTCAGATTATTGTATTGTCTGTGACCCGACAACTTATTCGAGTATTTCATTGTAGATTTTGTTGTACATTGTATTGTACTCTTTCTTATTATTGGAGTTTGCACATATCACTCACTTTAGTTAGATGTATATTGTGGGTTATGGTTGCATTATTGGTTTTGTTGTTGTTGTTAAATAAAAGTTTTAAATTTTTGACAATCCATTTTTAATGATTTCGGGTAGTTAGCCTTATATTATTTAGTATTGTCAGTTGATGTTGAGACTGTGCCATCTGTGATACCTGATTTAATGTAGTATAGGGCTGGCCACCCGTTATTATTTTGAGCGGGTTGTCACAGATGATATCAGAGCATCAGGTTCTAGTGTATTTAGGATCTGTGCGGGTTACTACGATCTTCCATAAGCATTCTTGATGTAGAGCCTTATTATTAGGACGATTGCATTCATACGTCCATATTTCTTATGTGATTTGAAAACATTTGAAAGGCGTTCTGATACAATTGTTCTTGTTTCATATGCCATCAAAGGGAGGTCATTCAGTCAAGGCAAATAAAGGGAATGTGCAACTCCGAACGCCTCAAAGGAACGTGACTACAGATGAGGTTGCCAATATTGTGGCACAAGCACTAACTGCTGCCATTTCTACGATGACGCAACAATCTGCCGCTCAAGCAGCCCAACCCCATTCAGGATTGTCTTTATGGGAGCGAGTGAAGGAAGATTTTAGTAAGGGGTATCCTCCTGAGTTTGAAAGGGGAGTTGATGCAATGGCTGCAAGTCAATGGAAGAATAGTATGCAGAGGCACCTCCGTATGGTCGAGTGTAGTGAGGTGCATAAGCAATTTTTGGCCACCTTTAGGTTATCGGGTGCAACTCTCCAATGGTGGGAGTCTGTCACCACATCTGAACAGAGAGATACTTTACCTATAATAGAATTTTGGGAACTTTTTGATCGAAGATATTTTCCTCCCTCTACTAGGGATGTGAAAATTTTTCAAGGTAATAGAACGGTGGCAGAATATGAGGAAGATTTTTCAAGATGGGCAAAATTAGTACCTGATGAGGTAAATACGGAAGAGAAACGTATATCGAAAATTGTTCGAGGTTTAGATTGGAAAATCCGACAACATTTGTTAGAGAGTCCTCAGTTAGCGACTTTCGTCGAGGTAGTGAATGCGGCACTATTAAAGTGTCATAAATGTCATCTTTGTTCGCAAGAGAGTAATAACTTTGGAGATTCTAGTTCATCAAGTAAATTTGGCGATGAGAGTGCCGATAATGCGAGTGGGCAGAAAGGATTTGTGGATAAGTGTTTCTTTTGTAAAGAAATAGATCATAGAAAGAGAGATTGTCCTAAAAGAGGTAAAGGACCACGTTTTGATGAAATTTTGGAAGTGCAACCCCTACAACAGATTCGAGGTCATTTTAGATCGAGGGACTACGTGTGGGAGCCCATTGATGAGGATGGGCAATCGGACTAGAGATGGATAATTTAAGTTAATTTTCCTTTATGAATAGTATTATTATTATTATATGAAGTTTTGATATATCGTATAGGAGATATTGATGAAAGGGTAGTGCTATAGCCCTATTATGTATGTAATGACCCTAAGTGGGGATTTTGAGCAAGTTAGGCTCTTATGTAATTATCTTTCGATATAATAGATAATTTTGTAATATTCTCAAAAAGAGCTATAAACCTTGTGGTGAATGTAAGGATGGTTATGATGTGATAAATAGTAATGACAAAGCTACTTCTTTTTATATAGTCATGATAAACTTATATAATTATTGTATTCCAGATATGGATGAGCCTTATAAATGGCAATATGTTGATATGATATGAGATATCATTACTGAAAAGAGTTTAAAGATTGTGGATTGATGGGACGCAGGAAAATTTTAGCTCATAATTATGCTAATTTTTGTGAGCTACATGTTGTTATATGTATGATGATTAAAAAGACCTTGTGTGGGACATAAGGCACTTTATGTAAATATTGTAAGACATAAATTAAAATAGTTTTTCATAACTGTTTTTCAAAATAAAACTTTTTCTAGGCCTTGGGCCATATCAAAATGATTTTTTCCCAAAATATTTTCAAACTCTAGTCTGGATTTAACAAACTCTCAATCCCCGACGTCGGTACATAGTAGTGTATTGGGAGGGTTCCTTGTTTGGATTTCTCTTTTGCGAGACGTCCCCCGCACGAAAGTGGCGAATGTCAGGAATTGAGAGGAGTTATTTCTTTGGACCATTCAAAATTTTTATATTATTAAAAAGCTAGTATACTTTATACTTATGGAATTGTGGAAGGTTAGAGGCAAATAAAGCCTCATTATGATTGGTACGAGCGATAGCTCAAATATAAAAGGGTGTATGGGCGCCCTAGTTATGGAGATTGGTTTTATATAACTCATAATCAACTTAAAATAAAGTAAATTAAAATAAATTCGTCGTGGGAAGTTAGAAGTTTGGAGATATGATTAGTAAGGATGGGTGTAATAGGAACTAGTTGAGCTTTGGAGAATTAGGCTTAGCTAAAATTTCGAGGATGAAATTTTTGTAAGTGGGGAAGTCTGTAACAACCCAAGGTCTTGGAGGCGATGATTTATTTATTTTGGGAGAAATAAATATTATTTTTAATTGGAGATTAATTAAATTGGCATTTGAGGTCAAAATTTGAAGTTGTTAGAAAGTGTGTCGGATGGCAATTCTGAGGGTGTAGTTGTGTCCAGAAGGGTCGAGAAAGTCGAAATGACTGTACTTGGGGTCTATTTGGGTTCCGAAATAATTTAGGACCGTTTGACTCGAATTAAAGTTACCGGGGCATTTAAAGTGTGTATTATCATTTAAAGATGTGAATCTTGGGATTTAGGGCTTATTAAGCCTACAAGAGATATTTCTCCAAAGAGAGAAAGTGAAATAGAAAGAAAGAAAGAGAGAAGAAGAAAGAAGAAGAGAAAGAAGGAGAAAAGAGAGAAAGAGGATTTTTCGGCTCATACGCGATCTCAAGGCGGATTCAGACCCTAAGAACCCGAGGTAAGTGATTAAACTTGCTAAATAATTGTTGTGTACCATTTATTGCATGATTTGTGGATTGAATTTATGGGTTTTAGGTTTAGTTTATCAAAACCTAACTTTTTGGGAAAACCTTAGATTTGTAGAGAATAAATGGATTTGAGGTTAGAAATTAATTTATATGTGTTCTTGGATGAATATTAATGTTATATATGTGTTTGGGTTGGATAAAAATGGGTGGAAGATGATTGAAATGATTTTTGGGTATTTTAGGTTAAGAAGAAAATTACCCATTTCATAGCTTGCTGCACTTACCGAATCGATTCGGTATGTTGCAGAAGCCACAAGTCTTTAGGGCCGAATCGATTCACCCCTTGCGAATCAATTCGGTGTGTAGAAGACTCCCATCGATTCGCTTTTAGGGCCGAATCGATTCGGAGGGGCCAAATCGATTCAGAAACAGGAGAATTTTTGGAAATGTTTTTCTAGGAAGAATTTCATTCTGTTTTGTTCGAGGTTATCGATTGGGAACCTCTATAAGAGTTATGGGGAGTATGTTTTGGAGAATTTTAGGGAGTTTCCCTCATTAAAAATTATTGGAGTCTTAAGGAATACCGATTAGATATTATGGTGTATTCTAAGTGGGGAAGCCCACCTTAATTGGAGATTTTATTTGGATATGATAATTATATTAACATGAAAGAATGAGAGTAACTTAGAGATATCGGATCTTAGGATCCAATTCCAAATGGGATAACTTTAAAGGTTAATAAAATGAAGTGAACCCTATTATGGATGGAGAATTATAAATGCAAATTTGGAGTGCATGAGGATAAATATTATCCTTAATTTAAATAGAATTGAGAGACAATTCATAAATAGAAGCGACATGTGAGCTTCAAGTGAGAAATAGTATAGCGTATAGTAAGTGGGGAAGATGTGTGAGAATTGACGATTAGTATATCAAGAGGCAAATATACTAAACATTGACATAAGTTTGGTTGCGCCTAAGGGCGTATAATAAATATGAAAATGATGTGACATGTATACCTTATATGATGGTATATCTTTATATGATGTGATGATGTATGTATACCTTATATGATGGTATATATATATATATATATATATATATATATATATTGAAGCATACCCCCTCCTTGCTATCATTGGGAAGTTGCGTGCGATGAGGGTGAGCATCCTGGCTTAAAGAGCAGGGTGTGGATATTCCCAGGTCGTAGTCGTCCATTGTGATTATTATTATGCGATATATATGCATTATTTTTGGGGGTGAGAAGTCCGGGGTATGTGATGTTCTCACTTGCCGGTTAGGAGCTATGACCGCTTCCCAGGACGATGTGTGCATGAGTTGATCACGAGGTGGGTGTCGTTAAACCCCACCAGGTGGCCCCAGTTTGCTACGTTTATGGGCTGCTGGAAGATGATAGCATGTGAGCCTGCGTCCTCGAGTTATAGCTCGGTTGGATGGTTATTATTGTTTATTGTGCTTGTACTTGGGTATCAAGGGAATAATGGACCTCAAGGACTAACATTGACAGGACTAGTGTATCGGGGGGGTTCCTTGTTTGTATTTCGCCTTGGCGAGACGTCCCACGCACGAACCGCAGTGTAATGTTGGAAATTGGGGATAAGTTAGTCCTTAATGCTCATACTTATATATATATCACCTATCCCGATGATCGACAGTGCCAGGAGTAGTGTAACGAGGGGGTTCCTTGTTGGGATTTCGCTTCGACGACACGTCCCATGCATGAAATGCCATGTACTATTGAGAATTGTGAATATTAATTAACTAAAATTGGATAATAACTTGGGTTACATGCATCATGTATTGAGGGCATAATGAACCTTGAGGATCGACACGATCAGGAGTAGTGTAACCGGGGGGGGGGGGTTCCTTGTTTGGATTTCGCTTCGGTGAGACGTCCCACGCACGAAACGCAGTGCCGTCTTGAGAATCAGGAGGAGTTTAGTCCTTAACTCTTGATGCTAATAACTCATATATAATTATATATTATATTCATGCCAAATGAGGATATAACTAGAATATATGAAATTCTAGTAAATGAGAATGTTGATGTATTATGATGATGTGGTTGATTGTGCAACCTTATATGTTCAATAAATGAACAAATATAATGAGAACTATGACACATTAAATGTAAAGAAATGTTTTAAATGGGAATGTAGATAAGTGTAGATTTCGAGATAAGTTAGATATTTTAATCTAATATGTATTTTGGGATCTAGTTAGATTCTTTGCCTAATTAGAATTGGGCATACATTTGGAGATCACGTGCATACGTTTAGTTGCGCGCTTTAGTTGAGAGGTGAGTTGGATTTTAAAGAAGAGTTCGATTCACCCTTAATCATGTAATAATGCATTTATAATTATTATGCATTTTAATACACTTGCTATAAAATGTTTTTCAACTCGGGCTCTAACCCGTTTGTATCTTCTCCCTCATGTATATATTGTATTACCTTAGGTGTTCCTCCGCAAGGACGCCATTGATTTTCATCCATCCATTGTATTCGTGGAGCTGTGGCGGTAGCGGACTGTTGCGGCACTTTGTCTTAGACGATTCCTATCTTTGTATATCTAGATTAGGATTTAGTTTGTATATTGAGTTTTGACTCAAGTGTTGTAGATTAACACTTTTATTTTTCATTTCTCAGATTATTGTATTGTTTGTGACCCGACAACTTATTCGAGTATTTCATTGTAGATTTTGTTGTACATTGTATTGTACTTTCTTATTATTGGAGTTTGCACATATCACTCACTTTAGTTAGATGTATATTGTGGGTTATGGTTGAATTATTGGTTTTGTTGTTGTTGTTAAATAAAAGTTTTAAATTTTTGACAATCCATTCTTAATGATTTCAGGTTGTTAGCCTTATATTATTTAGTATTGTCAGTTGATGCTGAGACTGTGCCATCTGAGATACCTGATTTAATGTAGTATAAGGCTGGCCACTCGTTATTATTTTGAGCGGGTTTTCACAAAGAAGTGGAAATGTTTCCCATCTGCATATATTTTGATTTGACGTGTGGCAGAAGTGAAGATGTTTCCCATCCGCACCCTTTTTTATTTGACGTGTGGCCAAAGTGGAATTGTTTCCCGTTTGCACTTCTACAACAACCACTGCTGGCCATTTGAAATGATATAAATAACCTCTTCTAGTTTTGTTGAGATAAATAATAATGTCTTCTCCCATATATGGACATAATTGTTTATACCAAGACCACGATCATAATGTCTAGTATGGGAGGAAATGACTTATTAATAACGAGGCTATTGACACATCCAATAGGTTTGAACACCCTTGTGGTCGTATTTTTGTACATCCGTACTCGCTATTTAGGATGATATGAGACCAAGGTATATTAGCAGTTTAATGTGACCTAATAAATACAACATGCAAAAAATAGGGCCTGTTGCCGAAATTTTTATTTTATCGCCCCACACTGATGATGAAGTCGCAATTGATTTACTAGATGAAGAAATTAATCAAATGGAAAAGAGAATCCAAATATACCATGGTGCCTAATCATCCAAAAAAGGATCAAACAATGTTAGGGAGAAGTTATTGGAAATATATTACGACGAGACCTTACAATCTGACTGTTAACTATCTGATTTTACGCATTCTGAACATGATAAGTTTGACTACATCGATCCAAAAATTAACGAGGATGATTACGAACCTATTGTTGAAAATTACAACGCATTATATAATGACCATGCTAAGAATAAATCATACCCCCTAAGTTTTGTTCGAAATGGAAAAGTAATCTATTGTACATTACACATCACAGAGTTGCGTTTCATATGCCAGTACTATTAAATTGTTCTTTTCTTTATATAATTTGCTTTTCCTTATGTAATATAGTTACCAAGTAACAATATGAGTTATTCATATTTAAATAATATTTCAACCACAAGCCATAATGTAATAAATAAAGCTACAACCCGTCATAATTTCAATTACAGTGCGACAAATACATCAATATCTTTTACAACTATCCACATTTTCTGTAACATTGTAACAAATACATCGATTTATTTCATAAATATTATCGAGGAGATCTTCTACCATTTGGAAAAATACTCGGCATTCCCCATTTTTCGACGTTGCCAGAATCTTGTGGGTCAAGAAAATATGAAGAAGATGCAATATCTAGTGGCATGAAGTCATCTCGCAGATTAGGAGTTATATAAAAATGTTGAGATGAGCTTGGTCCTTGATCACAAAGATTATTAATTTAAGCAATATGCATTCTTTCTCTCTCAACATAGTGCTCTCGAACACTTTTCTAATAATTTTTCCACTCAAGGAACATAATTATCCAACCTTTATTCATGTATATATCAGTCGGATGTGCATGACTGCGTTGACTAGGCCTCACTACTTTCACCAACCTTGTCCTACCATCATAACCAATCTCTTAAACTTCCAACCTCAACGAAATTAAACATTGAGATTATTCCGTGGGATGTTATGTCTGATAAATGACATTTCTTGGTGTCGACGAAGGTGCAATAGGAATTCTGAGGTCATTTGGCGCTACAACCACAAATCCAACCCCATCATGGTTAACCCATCGAAATAATGGTGGCAATATACAATCATGAGAGACACTACTCCAATAACTATTCCACTTGGTTTGGTTAATATTGGTTAAATCGTCACCAAGAAGATCCCGATAGTTGTTCTGATAGAAAAAGTGTGAACGTGTCAAGTAGGACATTTGGTGTGGTAGATTCGACGGAATGGAGATGTTACGTGCCAATTATTTTTGACACCTATCACCTAAATCCCATTTACCTCCTAATCCTGGATCTAGTAACATACCGACGTAAGGATAAGTCTCTAGCCAGTTGCAGCCAACTGTGTTCATTTTGTATGAGCTCGTCAAATGATTATCAAGTAATAGACTCGAGCAATCGACTTAAACCTCATTTGACCCGAAACAACCACCCATTGATCTATCCCCCAACAAGCCATTTTAAGCCATATGTCTTCGGCATTGGCTAAGTAAAGTGAAGCAGCGGTATATAAATTCTCGTAAGCCCAATACTGCAAAATTATAAATTAATTATAAGTACCCAATTTCTCATAATTATATTAATAAATATAAAATATATTATTAATAAATATAAAATGTACTATGAAATATATTACATCGAAGAATTACCACATGCAATTCAATTGTTTGACCTCTAGACGACTCGCTGCATGTTATGCGTTAATATTCGAGAAAATATAACCGAGTCCTAGTCTAATAACGCTATATTTTATAAATCGTTTAGGCCTAACCAAGTAGAATAGTTGTATTTGAATTAGGAGAGAATACTGTGGCAAGAAGAAACATTACAAATATCCTTGATATTTGTAAGTATATAGTAGGGTGATTCTCCATTGTAATCCACCATTCTTGTAAATAATTGTTTTTAGAAATGGCGACCATATTTCTTTCAAAAAAGTGATAATTATTGATTCCGGGAAAATATGCTCCAATCAACATGTCAACGATCTTAGTGGATTCTATTGGAAATGGAGGCAATGCATCTCCCAAACCTATTGTAATTAGTGCAAAATATAAATAATTTCATTTATTCAGATTGTAATTCCAAATGAAATGTAATGAGCAAAGTTAAATTAAATACGCACATGTTATTTGATCAAAATCTAATGGAGTTATCTTAACCTCAAAATACAGAAAATGAAATGTATGGGTCACGGAGGACCATCGGGATTCTAGGCACTTTACTAATTTGTTGTCTGAATTAGGGAACCTTTGAGAAAAAATGCGAGAAAAGCCGGACATATCAATCCACTGTTTCACTTCTTTGAAACCTTGAATTTGGAAATAAATCTCCCACGCACCATGAATACTACCGCGCATATTGATAAAATCAATATCTGGTGATGTTGTCATGTTGACAATTTCGCTACTAACATGTCACTTGCCACCTAATAGTCGGCGTCGATCGATATACGCCATTTCTATTTGGGGTGCCAATTGTCTCTAATGGGTTCGAATTTTTATTCGTAAATCTTCTTTAGAATTTTACAATAAACTCCATATCATAAAATATAAGAATATTGAATATTACCACAAATTAAAAAAAATCAAGAGATGAATTTATGAGTGAAGAGGGTTAATTGAGAGTGAGGAATGATGAATATGTATAGGTTGAAGTGTAAATAAGGAGTAGTGTGTATAGGCATTGGTAGGTGGCAACGACTATAAAATAACGGGTGGATTGCAACGGTAAAAAAATTAGCCGTTTGGTTTACAAACGTGGGACATTTTCACATTTATAGCAAACATTGTAAGCCAAACATGTAACATTTACATGTTTGCAACCTTCTCCCTACCAGATGTCCCTAAGTCCCATGTTTCTCCCCAAATTTACCAAATCCCAGTGCGACTTAACCTCAATTTTCGCACCTCGTACCCATAGATTTATGGTATCCCAATGTGGATGGCCTAATAGGATCTCTTGGAGTAAAATTATATTTTCATGGGACCTTGTTGGAATAAAAAAAATCGTAGGACCTATTTGACTACATACTTAGTGTGCCGGACCAATCGGTGACCCCCATCCTTTTTTTTTCTTCATTATCATAATACTCAAATTGATGTGTGTCGCGAGCAAAAATAATTTAATTTAAAACTACATGACAAAATTTTGATGTCAAGTGCCCAATTTTTTTTCTCATTCATCTCTCGAAATAATGTAGTTATTATAAAAGGAGGCAAATGACCTTATTTATAAGCTAAGTTGAATCAATATATTCCTAAAAATTAGATTGACAAAAAAGGGTACACTAAAATATTCTAAGTGAATAATCTAGTGGGTGTACTTTTAATACAAAAATACAAGACTACTATAATACTCCTGCATCACTCTCTCCACTATGAAAAGTCGTTTTACAGTTACTATAATGGAAATAGAAATCGTGGTTAGTGAGCTGAACAATGGCATTGGTAACCCAAGTGTCCTTTGGATCAAAATGGCTATGCCATTGGATGAGGAAACGAGTGTAGTCGGTGGATGGGGAGGAGACGAGCACGAAAGCCAAGACACGCTCAATGCGATTGATGTTAGAACAAACAAGGTGGAATTCTATCGGGGTAGAGGAATCAGAGGGAACTCGACGACATGAAGGTGCGTTGTATGCGAAATTAAGTTGATAAATCAACATCATAGGTATTGAACCTTTCTTATAAATATTTTTTCTCATCCCCCACCAAAACGATACTCTCGCTAAGGGTGGAACGTTGTGCCTCCTCATTTCTCAAAAGGGACATTTTATTTTAAAAGAAGCATTTTATTTTTCATATTTTATAAGTTTGATGAATGTTTTTAACAAGATTGTCTTAGCACAACGTTTAGCACAAGGATTTTGAAGGTCACAATCTTCTTCATCACAAGAATCATCACTAGAATAGCTGGATGGAGATAAAGTATTAATTTTTGTACAAGATTCATCTTCACAGATGATGATTAACATAACCCTTTATCATTTTATGTAACTCCATCAAAAGAGTAAAAAATATGGGTAGGATGAACAATGTCTTAAAAAATATTAGTGCCTCTAAACATCACATTATTCTCCATATTAGTACAACTGCAAGTTATTCCTCTAGGTCTGTCATCCTTAATAATAAAAGGACCAAGTTGTGATACTAGTTCAGAGTGCATATTGTGATAAAAATGGAGACTATAAAAAATAATTTTCGTACAACTAAAAGTATATGTCACAATATTCACCAAATTTTTATCAACCACCTCCTATTTCAATCTTATTTAAGGATGTGGGCGATAAAATATGCATAAAAAGTAAATAGATACATAACATAGGATATAGGAGGATAAAAACTCGCTAACGAAAAAACATCAAGACAACGAAACAATCTTACTAAAAAATTGTAAAGACTTACAAATGGGATTACAAATGACATTCCTTCCACTCTAACTCACATCTCACACTTTTTCCACCAATCCGTAGCAAGCTGAAGATATATATAAACGTATAGAAATACTCAACATCTCTTATGTCTTGTGCACAATTATTCTTCGCTAATATTTGGACTTCAAAAGTGATTAGAACCCAAAACTAGGCACAAAGATTACACTATTGTTTGGGATAAACACCCTAAAAGTGTAAGAAAATAAATCATTTTTTTTTGCAAAAGTTCTCTTGATAAAATATTCGTCCTCTTTGATATTAATAAAGATCAAGAAATATAATTGATTAAATGAAAAAAGGGAGAAGAACAAAAAAGATGAACAAGATTTAGATATTAGATTGCCTTTATTAAAAGTTTTATTATTTTCCTAGAAAACGATAAGATGAAGAAGAAAAAAAATCTCTTTTGGAGCATATATCTCTTGAAGCTTTTCGAAATATATTTTCAAATGTTGAGCAATAATAGTGTTTATCAGGAAAAACACAAAAATGGGTTTACCTATTACCAAAGTGAGCTAGAAAGTCACATCTATTATACAAGGCATGTGAAGGAATGTTGTTGTGGGCCCTATCTAATCATCAACCAAAAAAACACAGAAAAGTGACTTTATGCATAAAATTTAAAGTCTAACTTGAGCCTAAATCTCTTCTCTAGTGAAGAAAATTCTAACTAGAGCGAACTTGCGGCGAAGCAAGTAACATATATTTCTAAAAATTTTTCATGCTTCTTTAAGGGAGGACAAGCGAAGAAATATATGATGGACCATTGTAGCGAATACCTTCACTATAACGATCCACGAGCAAAATAATTTTGTTATCGATTTATTATGTCATATATTGCTACACCATCGAAGAGCATTCAAGAGACATCTACATCAAAGACGGATCCGAATTACTCAAGTTCGTCATCATTCAAGACTCCGCGAAATTTACTTTGGTAAGGTTATGTTTTAAATACGTTAACTTTTCACTTAGAGCTTTTGGGATATTTTTTCAAAATATTTTCTAATTGTTGGAGCGGACTTTTACGTCAAATATTGAGAATGAGTATTTTTTCTAAGTTTTGAAGCGGACCTCGATTTTGATGCCTAGGTCGTTCGCGCGAGATAAGCATATCCTTCGAACGAGATTGGAAGTCGCGCGATGTCGTTTGAACGACATGCGTCCTTCGTTCGAGCGACATACGCTTCTCGTTCAAACGAGCTCTATTTTCGAGGCGACACATTTTTCTAGAAATACTCATTAATTGGTTCCGTTTTAATTAAGAAGTCACAGCGTTTTGACGAACAAAAATACTGCGAAAGAAGAATCCTTTTTGGCTTCTTCCTTAAGGGTTTTAATCCTTTTTGTTTTCAATTCACAAAACTCCCATATGCTTTAGTGAATTATTTGGTGTTTAATAACAACTTTGCTTTTGTTCAACCTCTGTGGATAAGGGATCTCCATATTTTATCGGTGGATACCGAGCGTAGTCATTTTGCATGTGGACGAGCCGAAGAAGACGAACCGACGCCTGAAGGGTATTTTGCTGTCTCTCGTATCTTTGAAGATTTGCTGAAGGCACCGTGCATCACACACTTGTGGGCGATTATCAGGTTGTATGTAAGTCAAAGGTCTTTTGAATTTTTCAAAGTGTTTATAAAAGGTTTTTTCCTATATCGGTCGTCTTTATTTTTCATGCATGGGTTGAATTTCTTATGATATTTAGATGCATGTGTAGGGGCTGAATTAGTTTGTTTAAAAATAGACTCCAATTAAATAAGTGTGCCAAATTAGATATTTGCGAATTTAGTCAATTATCACACAGTCACATTTTCTCAAATTGGTATCAGAGCCGGTTACGCTAATTTATCGCGTATTCCTATTTTTCGCAAAATTTGTGAGATACTGATTTTTTTTGAAAAATGAGTTTTGTGAAAAATTGCAATTTTTCGATGGAACATTTATCTAATTGGATGCCCCCCTTTGATGACTCGAGTCACAGTTTTGATGATATAAATAGTTTGAATTTGACGTTTGCAAAAAGAATTAAAGTTTTGGAAAAAGAAAATTCTCGTTTTAAATTCGCGATGGATCTTTTGCAAACCGTTCAAAATCAACTAGACTTTTATCATGAAAAATTTGTTTCCTTGGACCATGACTTTGTTGCTTTAAAATTGTCCAAGAAGGAGAGTGATGATAGGGTCCTATTTTTAGAGAAAGAATTGGAAGACCTTAAAAATTCGATAGTTTGTGTTTGTGCCAAAGATGATAAAAATATTTTAGTCAATGAGTTTGTGGCAAGTGAAGAGACTCTTAGGGAAAAGTTTGCCTTAATTGAGGGAGAGAGAGATACCCTTTTAGTAATTATTGAGAATTTGAAAAAGGCGTCCTTTAATTTGGAAGAGTCTAATTCTTTGCTTGAGTTAAAATTTTGGAAATTAAAAATTGATTTGACAGACTCAAGTAGGTTTGATAGTGATGGTAATGGCTCATCGTGTTCTCATGCTTCTAATGCTAAAGAAAAAACCATTATTTGTTTTAGAGGGTCAACTAATTCCAAGGATGTTAGAAAAGATCAACCCATAGGTGTCGGTCCTCCCGTTTACACATGTTCATATTGTAGTAGGAAAGGTCACCTTAGGCGTTTTTGTTTTGATCTTGGAAAATGTCCTAGGAAGTTTATGTCTAGTGTACCCATGGTTCCCAAAGCCCCCACACGACATTTCACATCTATTTGGGTTAGGAAATCACTTTTAAAGGCACTAGATTTTAGAAAAGTTGATTCTCATTTGCTTGCACATGATTATTCTCTTGCCATATCATACAGATGATTGTGTTTGCATGTATGTCATACGCCAGTTATCCTTTTTGATATATTTTTTCTAGCGTTGTGACATGTACTTTTTGTATAGATTTTTGCTTTTGATTTTTTTTGAAAAATACAAAAAGATTTTATTTTGATAAATTTTGAGAAAATTCAAAAAGATTTTTGTATTTGTTTGCACCTTTTATGGATGGACACTTAGGATGACCAAACCACAACATCATTCCATTCTTCATGTGACTATTTGATAGTGTTTTGAAACAATAGGTGAATTCATCTATGTGCTTTATAATGTTTGGAGTCATTAAGATGTAATTAAGTGTTACTTCCTACATGTTTGACTCGTAATTTCCTTTATTGCACACATGCACGAATTTGTTTGATTATTGTGCTTGTCTTATCACATGTTGGTTGGGTGTTTTCACTTCAATCCTGTCCTTAAAACGAATCAAGCGTGGTAAATTTTGATAAGGAAATTGTGCATATAAGAATCGTTTTGTGAGTTTGTGTGCTTTATTTAAAAAACGGGGAAGGGCTGCGAAATATTCATTTTGCCTTTGCGAATACTAAGCCACCGTTAAAAAGGACCTAAAAAATGGAGGAATTTTATTATCCGGGGTCCAAAGAGGTTTAAAAGAGCCCGAAAAAATTTAAAGGCAATAAAAATAAATTCATGCCAATTATGGGCCATTATGGTTTTAGCACCAATTCTCCAAAGTTTGAGAATTTAGATTACCTCTAAAAGGAAAATATATATGAGGGAGTTTGGTTGGAGATTTTATAACGAGTTTGCACGTCCTTGAAATTCTTGAAAATGCGCTAAATAGTTTTGGACGTTATTGGGGTGGAAATCATTTAGACTTTGATTTGTTGATTTGCATAAGACGATGTCATTTAAATTCAACAATCTTTTCACCTAACGATACTTTTGATGTTCATTCGTTAGGGGTACACATATGCATCGTGCACATATGCTTGATTGAGTTGATTTACCTATCGAATGTGTTCACACCTATACATTCCATTTCCATGACTTGGTTGTTTTAGTTTAAATCCATGGTGTGATTTTTTTTATTTTTGTATGAAAAATTTGAAAAATCAAAAATAGTTTGTGGATGTTTTTGGGACATACCTTTGCTTGGGTGTAGCTTGATCTTTGTTTGCTATGCATTTTTATCGTGACACTCCATGTTTTGATTGTTTCTTCTTATCGGTCTATTTGGGTACATCATAAAAAGGGGGAGAAAGAATTATCATGTTATGGGGGAGTTTTTTCATTATGGGGGAGATTTGATTATTAATGCTTTATTCTTATATCATTTCATACTCGATGCGTCACGAAGGTATTTTGCTTTATCTCATGTGCGTAGGTACAAAGATTGAAGATCATGATGTTGCACACCCTGATGAGAAAAGCTTTGAGATTTGATGAAGACGATTGAAGAACAGTTTTGAGGTCTTGCAAATTTATTCATGGGAGGGTAGATTTGTATAGGCAATTTGGTTTTTGATAATTCGAATTTTTTATGTATGTACAGCATAGACATAGGGGGATATTTGTAAGGACATATTTTCATAGGTCCGTTATCAATTTATTATGTCATATACCGCTACACCGTCGAAGAGCATTCAAGAGACATCTACATCATAGACGGATCCGAATTACTCAAGTTCTTCATCATTTAAGACTCCTCGAAGTTTACTTTGGTAAGGTTATGTTTTAAATACCTTAACTTTTCACTTAGAGCTTTTGGGATATTTTTTCAAAATATTTTCTAAGTGTTGGAGCGGACTTTTACGTCGAATATTGAGAATGAGTATTTTTTCTAAGTTTTAAAGAGGACCTCGATTTTGACGCCCAGGTCGTTCGCGCGAGATAAGCATCTCGTTCGAACAAGATTGAAAGTCGCGCGATGTCGTTTGAATGACATGCGTCCTTCGTTCGAGCGACATACGCTTCTCGTTCAAACGAGCTCTGTTTTCGAGGCGACACGTTTTTCTAGAAATACTCATTATTTGGTTCCGTTTTCATTAAGAAGTCACAGCGTTTTGACGAACAGAAATACTGCGAAAGAAGAATCCTTTTTGGCTTCTTCCTTAAGGGTTTTAATCCTTTTTGTTTTCAATTCACAAAACTCCCATATGCTTTAGTGAATTGTTTGGTGTTTAAGAACAACTTTGCTTTTGTTCAGCCTATGTAGATAAGGGATCTCCATATTTGATCGGTGGATACCGAGCGTAGTCATTCTGCATGTGGACGAGCCGAAGACGACGAACCGACGCCTGGAGGGTATTTTGCTGTCTCTCGTATCTTTGAATATTTGCTGAAGGCACCGTGCATTACACACTTGTGGGCGATTATCAGGTTGTATGTAAGTCAAAGGTATTGTGAATTTTTCAAAGTATTTATAAAAGGTTTTTCCTATATCGGTCGTCTTTATTTTTCATGCATGGGTTGAATTTCTTATGATGTTTAGATGCATGTGTAGGGGCTGAATTAGTTTGTTTAAAAATAGACTCCAATTAAATAAGTGTGCCAAATTAGATATTTGCGAATTTAGTCAATTATCACACAGTCACGTTTTCTCAAACTATACATTATTATAATATATATGGAGCGTAGTCCTTTGTATAATATTTTTGTTATGAGACGGTTGTAATACCCTAATTTTTTTGCATTATTTAATTATGAAAATTAATTTTGTGTGCTTGTTGTGTCTTGTGATGTCACTATTTATATTTTTATGTGTTATATTATCCATATTTTATATCAGACTTAGCATTCGGTAATTCATTAAATATATTATTAGAAGTGACTTAGTATTACAGGTGACTATGGAATAGTCATGGACTAGGTTCCTTGTTTGAATTATCCCTTTGGTAACGGGATTCAATTATTATAAAGTAGTTTTTTATAATATCAAGTCACACAAAATTAAGTAATAATCAAATTTTAATTAATTCAACTTATACCGGTTTAACTAAATTTAATATATCTCGCAGTAGTTTTGGAATGTTTAAAATATCCATTTTGACTTAATATATTAGGGTTCAATACCATTTGGTTGGTATGTAGTTTGGGAAGAGTTATACACATTTTAAAAGGTTATTTGGGCTCATTAGGTTGGAGCATAGGTTGGACCCAATATTAATTTCACGGGAATCTAGTTTATAAGTTTAGAAGGCAAACCGTAAACACTTATTTGCTATTTGGATAATCCTAAAATGCTAAGGAGGGAGAAGACACCAAGATGAGATGAGAAATGGTGGGATTTTGCGAATTGATTTCTCATTTAATCCACGAGGCAAGTTTAGTTAGAGTTTGATATTAATTGTTTTAGTGTTATGATATTTCAGTTCACTGAAATATAAACCTAATATAAATTATAATCTGATTTGAGAAGACTAATTAATGATATTGATAATTACCATAAATTAAGATAATAACCTTGTGAATGGCATAATTTGAAGTTGGGTAAATTCTTCATGAATTCGAGTAGCGTTTGTTATATAATATTTAGAATTGATTATATATTATTACTATTGTAAAATACCCATGCTAATTGAACAAATCAATGTGAATTCTAAATTAATTGGAAAAATGACATAAACTAGGGTTTTTAGTTGAATATGAGATTTACCCCTTAATCATGTAAGGATGATATGGAATTTTTAGAAATAGGTTTGGATTGATGTTGGGACAATTATTTATGAAGAAGGTTGAGTTCAGATTTAATTTGGGAGTGTAAGAGCAACAAGATTTATAATTGCTCATTATGTTTGTAAGTTTAGCATATTCCCTAACACCATCACATCATTATGTACATTTTAAAGACCTTCAATAAAAGAAACGTTAGTGACGGAATGCGACAATCGAAGAGTTGAGATCATAACCACAATCACCAAAGAATGTATATGAGTTTGATTTTGTGTAATCATTATGTTCAGGGGTATTTTAAAAGTGCTTAAAAATATAAAATATTTTTTCAAAAGTTTTTAATAAAAAATCATTTTAAGCCTGGTCGTAAGAGCGAGGTACTGAAGGTTGTTTGTGTAAGGACATAAATTTCCAATTGAGTCCCTGTATTGTTTTGACTATTCTGGGACAAAACTAAACCAGTGAAATGCCTAAGCCGGGACGTCAAGCCGTATGACGCCTAAATCCCATCCCATAAACCCAAATTCAAAAATTATAGGACACGGACTAGTATATGTAGCACCGACAAGCATGAATTGTCTGAATGTGATGCAGTCTTGAAATCTCGAATCTCTGAAGCATACGTACACACATGAAATATACAAACAAATACCTAGTGAAGTATGGAGGAACAAATGAAACCAATATATATCCAAACGTTACCAATTTTACAATAGATACCAATATGAATAAACTTTGAAAAATCAGTTGTTAAACAATTGAGCAACAATATGATACCAATTTGTACTACAAATTTGTAATACCAATTTGTAAAATATGTAATAAAAAAAATGCTCAACAAATCCCCCCTACATCACATACATCTCTCCCCCTTTTTGTCTCGAATAGACAATCCGGTGAAAAGATAAACGAATTAATCAAGTATCTAGCATGAAGATATACCAATTAAAAATCTCTAGATAATCATGAAACAACGAGCTAATATATGATCAAGTAATGACAAATCAATAGCTAGTAAACCAATGAATCACACAAAGAATATAGCAATCTAATTAGGTGTGATAAACGGAATCATATGCAAAAAATCAAATTTTGAACAATATAACCTGCATATAAACCAGTCAATCCAGAAAGCTTTCAGCAGTACCAAAAATATCACAAAATAAACTAGTGGACTGCAAACAAAAAGAAGCAAAAATACCCAGATTGTTGTTCCAACGAGCCAGGGACATCACTCAAACGAGATGAGGACGTCGCTCGAACGAGTCTTCTCGTGACAGGACAAACTTTCCCAGATTCCCAGAAATATCAAATATTTTTGCCCAGTGAAAAAACTTCCAGAAAAATCACACTGGAAGGGCCAGACAGCAGCAAAACAGTAAGATTTTAACACAAAATGGAAAAACGCATAAAAACTAATAATACGAGTTACATGCAAACATAGTACTGATGTGATCAAACATGGACATGGAATGTAAGGGCGTGAAACTACAACAAATGAGTCATAATTCCAACACATCGAAAAGATCAAGAAGCCCTAATTGATAGTGATAAATCATCAAACTTTATCATAACCATATGATAGTTAGAGTGTGAGCTTAATGAGCTAAACATACTACATGCACACAAATCCAGAATTTTGACGATTCTACAAAAAATAGCGCCAAATTGTAATGTTTCAACATTAGGATTAGATGTAAAAACCCGTTTAAATTTTCTCCAACCAAACTCCCTCATAAATATATATATTTTTTCAAGTTCTTTTGAGGTTTCTAGCATTCTCAACTTAGAGAAAATCCTATTGGCCCTTTTCTTAGCATTTTGCCTTTTTCTTTTGGGCACTTTTAAACGGTGGCTTTCATGACGAGTTAATTGAGCTCTCACAGCCCTTTCCCGTGAATCACTCATAATTTTTTCAATTTGGTAAATGGTTCTTACATGAACACTTCTCCTTAAGTCTACGTACGCATAGATGATAAGATTGAGATAAGAATGCCTCACCAAATTCAAATATGCAAGACAAGTCAAACAACCATATAAACTCATGCATGTGTGAAATGATGGCATATATACAAAGTCAAATCAACATGCATATCAACTTCTAAACAACCCCATTTTAACAATGGTTAAGATTATCCTAAGCATCGATAATAATGACCAAATGTCCTAGTCACATGGATAATGAAATGATGTGTGTGTGTGTGTGTGGGGGGGGGGGGGGGGGGGTCCAAGCACACCAATATGCCACATCAAACATGTAAACTCAAAAACAAAAGCCGAAAATATTTTTGGCTTTTCAAAACATATTTTGACTCAAATAAAAGCAAAATATTTTTGGGTTTTTCAAACGTTTTCTCAAAAACAAAATATTTTTTTATTTTTTCAATGGCACTCAAACAAATGATAAAGAATACAAAATGATACACATGTCATTATATTAGCAATGAATATATCATGAAGCAAACTAGTATATGACAAACATGGCAACACTATCATCCTTTAGATTTAGCATGGGAAGAATCAAGTTCACCCAAACTAGAATCATGATGTTTTATTTCTAAAGCCACTAAATCCGATTTCCTAACCCAAGTAGGTGTAAAATGACGCATGGGGGTTTGGGGTACTGGGGCAACTTTATTCCTAAACTTCCTAGGAGATTTTGTAAGGTCATAACAATAACACCTAAGGTGACCTTTCCTACCACAAAACGTGCAAGTGTAGCGATGGTGGGAATGATTACCTATATGTGGACCTTTTCTAACCGTCCTAGTGTTTCTCACACGTGCCGGGGGGGGGGGGGAATGGGAACAATTCACTTATCAAAACCTATACCTCCCCTATCTCCCTTAATTTGGACGATGCCTAATATCTCGTCTAACTTCTCCGACCTAGCCTCCAAATCAAACTTAACTCTAGACGAGTCTCTCAATCTCTCCTCCAACTCATGAATCTTAGACTCGAGCAAACGCCTTGACTCCTCAAACTCTAAAATCTCCCTTTTCAAAGACTCCGTAAAACCACGGAGATTTCTCTCACCCTCGACATACTCTAATTTCTCCCTAAGAGTCTTCTCTTGTGCCCTTAGATCCTCAATCAAACTATCATTATTTTCTATGGCATGCTCATTCAACTTAGCTTGCAATTTTGCATTTGCCTTTTTCGCCTTAACCATCTCGGCATACAACTCATTAAATGAAACTTGAAATTCTTTCAGATCCACTTCCTCTTCGTCACTCTCTTCACCCTCACTAACAAGGGATTCGCTCAAAACCTCCTCGGAAGTGTCATTCACATGAGAATCATCGTCGCTCACATGACATGCCATAAACGCAATAAAGTTATGATCAGTGGGGGAACTCTCTTCCTCTTCTGGATCACTATCACTTAAGGTGGCACTATATACAATGGGTTGCTTGCCCTCTTTCTTAAGTCTAGTGGGACACTCCTTAACTTTGTGAGCGTACCCCTCACACCCAAAATACTTATCCGACTCGTCTCTCTTAGGCTTCTCAAACGTATCCTTAGAGGTGGGATCAACTTTGTTGTTCTTGAATTTTTCAAATTTCTTGGCATCCTTCGATTGCTTTTGAAACTTAATAAATTTTTTCAATTTCTTTGCCAACAAAGCAACATCGTCAAAATCGAAATCGAAATAGAAATCGAAATCGGAATCCGAAACTTTAATTTTCTCCTTTCGGGTTTTCAAAGCAATACCCTTTTCTTTCTTAGGCACTTGCTTGGAGGTAATCATGTCAATTTCATAGGTTTGTAAGTCACCTACAATCTCTTCTAGTTTCGTCGACTCTAACTTACCCAAGGAGTTTAAAATAGTCACTTTCGCATCAAACCTACTAGGAAACGACCTAAAAATATTCTTAATGACACGGTTGTCAGGAATTTTCTCACCTAGGTTAAACAACGAGTTGACAATATTGGTCAACCTAGCATAAAACTCATCAAAAGTCCCACTCTCTAACATCCTAATGGTCTCAAAATGTGTAGTAAGATTTTTAAGTTTCGACGCCCTAACCATGCCAGTGCCCTCGTGAGTGAGTGCCAAAATATCCCAAGCCTTTTTTGATGTTTCACAAGTCATAAGTCTATTATATTCTTTCGGTGAGACATGCGAAGCAATAATGTGAAAACCCTTAGAATTATATTGTGAAAGTCTATGTTCAGTTTCGGTCCATGACTCGACACGCTTTAAATTAGTGACCTCACCTAAAATAGTGACAGGGGGGTGTCCAACCTTCCTCAACTGCTAGCCACACACGCTCATCAATAGATTTTAATGAACTTTTCATTATCATCTTCCAATAGGTGTAATTAGTTTCATAAAAAATAGGAGTTCGAAAAAGTTTGTTATTTCTGAAATTCATCTTTGAAAACACACGGGATCACAAAACAAATAAATTATATTTTCTAGCTCTGATATCAATTTGAAAGAGTGGTCCTACATGAGTGTGTTTCAATTTGGACAATGTTCCTTATCTCGTTCAATATCAATTGTTCGAATGTATCTTCTAATGATACAATTTCCTCGTCACTTTGGAATTCGTTCGATATCTCGTTCGATGTTCATTAAAATAACTTGGCATATTTTGTTTAAACGAATTGGCATAGTTCATTAAAAAAAAACATGTAAAATATTGCATTTTACTGGATTTCAAGCACCTTCTTTTCCACTTTATCTCTTGGATATTTTTCTCCCTTTTCAAGAGGTCCGGACTTGCACTTCTTTGTAAGACTTTTACACAGGTTTTTGTGATCAACCACTTCGATTTTTCAAATCCAAATCCAAATCCCTTGGATGTTTTATGATCACTTTATCAAATCTTCAAGAACACATTACATTTTCATATCCATGTGAAGTTAATTCTTCACCGCTTAAGATAGGAAAGGAGTTTTCTGAGACTGATCAATAAACATTGAGGGAAGTGGATCTAGTTATGGGGAGTTGCTAGTTATGTACTTCTTCTTGTTATCAACAAGGAAGTATACATAATTGCGATACTTAGTGGATTTTAAGTTTGTAGGTCTGTCTGTGTGATTAATGTAAATTTTACTTGTAATTACACTGAACATGTTTTTTTCCCGATAGGGCTTTTTCCTCATTTCTCATGTGGTGGTTTGTTTAATTTTACTTAGAAACTATATCTTGCATGCTTGGTTTCATCCAACTGATCAAGAAAAATTTGGATAAAATTGAATTTGGCTTATTCGTGACATACTCTACGATTTCTACATTTGACTATATAATCATACCACTCTTAACGCATTTTCAAATTGGTATTAGAGATTGTTTATACAAGTTATTTAGATGAATCTTGGAGGTGATATGGAGAATTCATACCTTAGGACACCTATGTTTGATGGGACTAATTATTCTTATTAGAAATCGCAAATGGGATTATCTTTAAAATCGATTGACAAGTGCGTTTGGCTTGCTTTTACAAGGGGGTGGACTCCTCCTATTGTGACTAATGAAAATGTCAGTAGTCTCAAACCAGTCGAAAATTGGACTGAGGATGATTTTATATTGAGTAATTTCAACTCTTGAGGTTTGAATGTGTAACACCCCGTAATTTTAAACCGGTGATAATTTATATTTACTTAGAAATTCGAAAAATAAATTTTTTGGATTTAATTATTTTTATCAATTTAATGTGTTGGATTTTATTTATGGAAAATATGATTTTAATTAGAATTGAAATCGGTTTTTTATTCATACATATTCATTTTGGGGCCACCTTGCATCTGAGCAGGACCAAATCGATTCGGTTACTGGCAAATCGATTCACCCTGGGCAGTGTTGCCAGTTTGTTTGCTTTGTTAGAGTTTGAGTTAATTAAAAATCTTAAACTTTTCCCACATTAAAAAAACTCGGGGTTAGAATTTTCTAAACAATTTTTCATCAACTTTAAACCAGAAGTCTTCCATAGCTTTACCACCTCTCATCTACAAACCCTAGCCCCAAAATAAATCAAGATTTAGCATAATTTTTGAAAGCTCAAACTGTGTTTTCTCAAGATTGTTCAAGAACGAATCTTTAATGATTTTTCAAGAGGAACGCAACTATCTAATCGGAATTTCAACCGAATTTTCACCAGGCATGAATACTTCTATCCTTTTTCTTTAGTATTATGCATTTTGAATATCGCCTAAACATTAAATTATATGTTTTCTCAAAATAAATTAAAAACTTTAATTAGGGAAAACGAATTCTATATTGGGACTGTTTTTATGAAAAATCTTAATATGAGTTAAGACTTATAACCCTTGTGTGCTTAGGGTAGATGTTGGATTCTTGTTAATATGGGCGTAGGTTTTCACGTAGAAAACTATTGTGGCTTTATTTAAATTCAAAGGGACTTGTGAATTCACATAAAGTTATGTAAGTATGATAAAAAGAAATTTTGTTGTGCGCCCCATAAACTCACATGATAATGAAACTATATTAGTTGCATAAAATAAGTTTCTTAATTATGAAAATTTATTTAACGAATTAAATTAGATCTATTTGCGATCGCATGAGAAATTCGTAGAATTGTTGATAAGTTGCCATATGCGAATTATTATTTTGATTATTTATCAAAGCAGGGACGAAGGTATTTTGGGTAGTTATGACCTCATCTTAATTTTACGAGTACTTTCTAGCTATGGGACTAGTAAGTATGTCTTAGTAGTGGTTAACAATTTCTGGGTATGGGACTAGTTAGTGTAGATTTTTACGGATGAGATATTCCTAGGTGGGATTGATTTTTGTGTCGTTCCGTTGATTTAAAAGTCTATGCGTAAGACTAAGAGGAAAGTAATGGTGGAGATTCATCCTATATAATAGGGTAAAACATACTTGTATTTTGGAGACTTCTAAGTACGGTACTAGGGGTAGGGTTGAGGATTTATGCTTTATAAAAGGTTGGGGCTAATATAAAATAATAAAAATTGAGAAATTGAGAATTAATACCTAAGATAAACGGGTGTTAAAAATGGATTTGCTGTGCGAGTATGTGTAGGGTTGACAGAATACGAGCCGACAGGCTATAGCGACGTGGGTATGTGTTGGTGTCACGAGTATGTGCGGGGTTGACGGAATACGGGCCGACAAGCTATAGTGACGTGTCGTGTACGGAACCTCACAAGTATGTGCAAAGCTGACATAATATGGGTTGACTGGATATAGTGAGGTGAATGGGTGTGATGTGTAGAACTTTATGTAGGGGTGGAAATTTTAGAAACGACACGAAAAAACGACACGGATTGACACAAAATTGACCCAAAATTGACACGATTTGTCTTGTTCGTGGCGTGTTTTTTTGACACAAAGTCGTGTCGTGTCCGTGTCTGAATTATGAGTCGTGTCATGTCATGATATCGTGTTATCGTGTTTTTTAGGCGTGAAATCTAAGAAATTCTTGTATTCATGTCGTGTCGTGTTATTTTTTATTCGGGTCGTGTTCATGTCAACTAAAAAAAATACGAATTCGTGTCGTGTCGTGTTCGAAAAAACCTTGTAGTGTCGTGTCATGTCATGTCAGCCCGAAACACGACTCATTGACCCGAATTGCCACCCCTAACTTTAAGCATGCCAAGAGTATGTGCAGGACCGACAAGGGGTCGGCTGGCCATAATGGTGTCGCATGAATAAAAATAATTGAATAATTAAATTAAGTAGGGATAAGAGCTAATTTTTAAATAATAGTAGTAATGGAATAATTGGACTTACACTTTGCGGGCGACTTAGTTACATGGAAAAATGGTAGTAGTTTATTATACTCACATGTTAATTTATATCTCGTTTAAATTAATATACTCTATTTTGGTGTTTATTATGTATAATGCTACTGTCTGGGTTCACGGACCCTAATTGGGGAGAGTAACTAGTATTCATGCAGTGGGTTCTGACCCATTGCATTGAGTAACATTTCTGGTATAGTGCTGAAGTAGCTGCATAGGAGGAATAAGAGATATTTTGGAGGTGCAGCTAGAGATTTGTTTTGGATGCTTTGGTAGTTTAGGATTAATTTCAATTTTCGTCGCTTTTTTGTGAGACTTTTATTTATGGATTTGGTGGTCCAATCAGTTCCACAGTTGTTTACGGTTTATGTCAGATATTCATAAGTTGGATTATTTCATTGAGATTTATATTCATTTGGAGTTGGAATTATTTTGAGATTAACATAATGATGAATTTTATCATTGCATGAATGGCTATATTATTGGATAAATTTGGTTGTTATGTTGTGGAAAATGTTTTATATGGCTCATATATCTGTCACATGATAAGAATGATATTTAATTTAGTAACGCCAAACGTAGTCTTGGTGGCGATCAACGCTAGAATGTGTGACGTGTTACAAAATGCTATTTTAGGTGTTGTCACACCCAAATAATTTCATTGCATCATGATGTGTACCATGTCTAAAGAAGCTTTGGGATATCTTCCAGCTCATACACGAGGGTACCAATGTTGTTAAAGCTTCTAAGCTTCAAAACCCAACCATACAATTAGAGACTATATGCATGCTTGAATTTGACACTTTTGATGAGTTTTATGCTCATATATTTGATATTGTGATTTAATATGGGTGAGAGAATTCAAAAAGTGCTAGTTGTTAAGAAAATTTTGAGGTCTCTCCCCTCTAGTTTTAATGAGAAGGTTACCGTCCTTAACTCTTTGGGAATTCCAGACACAATTAGGCTAGAAAAACTCATAGGTGATATCCAAACTTATGAATTAAACATGTTCCCCGACTTTCAAAAGAAAAAAAGAATATCTTTAGATGATAAATTAAAAAAATAAAATGTTTTTGACTCTGATTTTGAAATTGATCATGATGATCTTGTTCTGTTTGCTAATATATTTAAAAAAATTCTCAAATTCAAAAATAAAAATTCTTCTAAATTGGAAAATAAAAAGGTTGAGAAAAAAAATTCAAAGAGGGTAAGAATTTAATAATAATAATAAAAAGAGAGATAGAAGTGAACAACCCAAGAAAGTTAAATTGGAGAGATGTTATGAATATGAGTGGAAAGGTCACAAAGTCTATGGGTGTCCCACTAGGCTTAAGAGATTGGGAAAAGGAAAATTCCCCTATAATGCCACTCCAAGCAATAGTATGTTGAGTTGGTGAATTTTGGGGATGAATCACCGCATGAACGTACCTTTTGAGCGTTAATATTGTAGTAGGTCTCATGCTAATGTGGAAATTTCTAAACGCGATCTCCTTGACAATGAGTCGAATAATTTTGGAGAGTGTGAGGGTGATGATTTTAGTGAGGGAGAATGTGGTCTCCAATCTTCATAATCTGAGCTTTACACCGAGTCATTAAAAATTAAAATTTGACTTGTCGTGTGTTGGATTTAGAGAAGGAGTTGAAGGTTTAGAGAGAGTGTGAGGCCTACATGAGTCAACCCGAGAGATTAAAAATCTCTTTGAGGGATTAACTTATTTTAGTGGGTAGGGAAAAGATTGACTTCACTAACAAAGTGTCTAGTCTCACGAGAGATGTTAAGTAATTATGGGAGACTCATGAGAAACTTGAAGCTCTTATTTCTCGACTTTATAAAGATCTCGAATGTGCTTTGGAGGTCAAACTCACCTTAGACGACATATTTAAGAAATTTAGAAAGTGTTTCTTGGGTCTTGCTTTAAATTTTAAAGAGAGGTGTGACATAGGTTACGAGGGTGCATCCACTTCCAATACTGCACCCGAACTTTTTGCTAAGTTTTTATTAGATTCTTGATGAGTGAATTATTTTGTATGAATTATGCCAAAATCTAAACCTTGTTAGTCCCATTGTATCTTAAATAATGAGCTTTTAGAGTAATTTTTGTAAAATAAAAGAAAAAAAATGTAAGTTTGAATAAAATTCGAGTTAAAAATGCGATTTTAGTAACCCCAAGGGATGAAACCATAATTTTAGAAATTTTTTGGGCCTAAAAATAATTTTTAAATGTTTATCTAGGTAAAATAAAGTTCTCCCTAAAATTTGGTTAAATTTGGAGCTAAAACGAAAAAGTTATGAAATCCGGGGGTCTAAAATGCAATTAAGGGTACATTTGCAAATTTCTAAACTTTAAGGGTCTAAATATGAATTTATATAAGTTATTTTATATTTTTACTGGTACCTTTGAAGTTTGGTCAAGATCCGAGGTCATTTGGTGAAGATATGAAGATTTTGGGTAAAAATTAAAAGAGTATAAAGTCAAGGGGCCAAAGTAGAATAATGCAATTCCTAGAAAGGATGTCGGGTTATATATTTCTCAAGAAGTTATATTAATGAAAAGGATAGCTATCCTGGTGGTTGCTTACGTGTTATAGAGGCAATAGGTCAGAGGTTCGATTCTTCCCCTGACCTTTAAATTTTTGGTAAAAAACAGGCCTTTGTTATTAGGCCAAAACGCACCAGCCAAATAGGGCCCTAAGGCTAGTGCGCCCCAACTGTCATCCAGCGCACGCCAATAAGATTTTCAACACGTGCGGAGTTGAAATTCTGAGTAAACAAATCTTTAAACAGTTGATTTAACCTGATTAGATTACTCTAAAATTCAAAACGACCCAATTAGATAACCTCCAACTATTTCCAAACTCTAATTCTGTGAAAACCCTTTTTAATAATTAATTTTGGGATTTTAAAGTCCCATTTTTAATATATTAAATAAGTGTTTTATACCAATCCAAATAACTCTCCCCTAACCCTATAAATAGGACACCCTGGGCTCATAATTTGGGAGAGATTGTACAGATCCACTTTAGAACAATTTTTGATAGTTTTATTTTGAGAGTTTTATTTATATTTGAGGGCCAAGGATTGTATATTTGTGGGAGGAATTTTCTCAAGATTATTTGTGAGACACAACATTTGTAAATTTATTTTATTGATGAAAATTAGTATTCATTCTTGCAATATTATTATGTCTTTAATTAGGCTATATTAATTTCTTTACTAGGACTAGGTCAAATTTATCATGTTTGATTAATATTGTGAGTGATTTCAATTCGTCTTTATTCCCGATATGTGCTAAAGGTTTATAAAAAATGGTATTCATTTTAAACGACACAATAGTGTGTCTTAAACCTCCAGGTTTGTTTAAAAAAATCATATTTTTATTTTTAAGTGTGAGTACTTTTTGATGGATTATGCCTGCACTCGATTGTTTTGATAATTCATGCTTAAAGACTATACTTTGAAATTTAAAAGTGAACTTTTAAGGGAATACGAATTTTATCCGTCTAAATTTGGAGAAGTTAAAATTTTTATGTGAACATAACCATGTTATTTTTCAAATTAAATGTGACGAGAGTCGATTTAATTTGAGTTATAAGATTGGGAATGGCGAGTTTAAATTATTGCATAGTATTAGTTAGACGTGATAAAAGGATCCAATATCCTAGTTTCTCACACACTAGTCTATATCTTTCGTGGTCGCACTTTTTAATGGTGTTAGCTTAGTTTAATATTACATATCTTCTCTGCACGCATTTCATCTAGTTGGATAGTCACAATTATTGTGAACGAAAAAATTGATAAATCTCCGTGGGTTCGACCCGTACTTACACTCGTTATTCTATAATAGCCTGTGCACTTGTGGTATTTTATAAATTTGACAACAATTCTTATATCTCTCCATCTAATTCACTAAGGAGAACATGCCCTAGGCGTTTTAACCAAGGTCGACCCAAACAAATCTATGTCTGTACACATTGAAAATAAAAAGGTCACCTTAGGGAGTTTTGTATCAATCTATGAAGAGTCTCCCATATATATGGTCCTACACACTGTCATAGCGACCTTGCTATCTTCGAGAGAAAGTTTAGTTTCTAGTCAATACTTCGCAATGTTTAATAGAGGAATTCAAAGGTTGACTATGCCTTATGAGAAACACCTCTAAAACAAATAATATATTTCGGGTCATGTTTCTAATTTAGGGTTATTTTCACCTTGCTATCATTTACCCATATAACTAGATTAAATTCTTGTGTCATATTTAAAAAAAATCAGAAAAGATTTTCTTTTCTATTAAAATTTTCTTCTAAAAATTTAAAATAGATTTTATTTTAATAAATTTTTTAAAAAAATTCAAAAATATTTTTGTATTTTGTTTTATACCATATATGGATGCACATTTAAGTTCTTCAAATCACAATTCCATTCCATCCATTTATATGATTTCATCATAGTGTCATGATACTTGGCTTCATTTTTTAGTACTTAATAATGCATATTTAGCATTGCGTTTTATTTGTTCCTTACTTTTTTCATACTAGACTTATTATATCGCATTGATTGCACATGAGAATAAACTTTAGGACATTGTACTTTCTTGTGATATGTTGAATAGGATGTTCTCATCTCAATTGTTCTTAATAACGAACCAAATGTACTACGAACTAATTGTACATATAAGAACCATTACCTGATTTATTTTTTCTCAGAAAATTTATTGATATATGTTTAAACAATGGAAAAGGGATACGAAAGAAGCAATCTTCTTTACATTAATGGACACCATCGGCAAGAGCCCAAAAGATGATTTTAGGACATGAAGACAGAAGTGTCGAGGCCAATTTTTTTCATTTATTATTCATTAAAAGTGAGCAATATGATTCCTCCAGAAACTTTGGGAGCTTGTGCTTAAACTGTGAGATTTTGATGGTGTTATAAGTTGAATATTAATGGGTTTACGCAATTAAATTCGTTTAAAAACATTAAATAGTTTGGCTTTATTGATTTGAGAAGCACTGAAATTTATAACATTTCGTATGAGTTGAGTTGATTTCACTATGTTCAATTTTATCTTCATAAATGGTTAAATTGAGTTCTTTCTTAGGCGTGTCTCTTTGACTTTCTGAACTGTTGACTTTCTCGTGAATTAATTTCACATCAATTCATATCATATCCTCGATTTGGATGTTTTCATAATACTCCATGGTGTGATTGTTTGTATTAATATATATTTTTATATATACTAAAAAATTTCAAAAATAGTTTTGTTGATTTGTTGAATTTTCACCGCTTATGCTTAGTCGTCTAGTCTTTATGATATTAATTCTTATTTATTTCTCGGTGATGCTAAATTTTCAGGTTTAGCTTCTAACCCTTTGTCTATATTGAACAAAAAGGGGGAAGAACATATTAAGAGTGAGTTTTATGTTTTAAACTTCAGGCATGCATCCTGATAGTTCATTTATTTAACGTGTGTAGGTCCTTTTCCGCATTGATGATATCACGGACTACACGATGAAGATTTTTAATTGAGCCAAAGTTACAAGTGTCTTTTCCTTTTTGGTTTTGGTAGGGACATTACTTGAACTTGTCTTTGGGGTTAATTTTAACTATTGTGTTTTGTACGGGAATAACAAAAGGGAGATAGTTGTAAGAGCAAGATTTATAATTGTTCATTATATTTTTAAGCCTGGCATGTTCTGTTACACCTCTACATAATCATGTACATTATCAAGAGCTTCAATCAAAGATAAGTTAGTGACTAAATGCGACAATCGAGGATAAAAGAGTTAAAATCATCAATACAATCATTGAAGAAGGTACATGAGTTTGATTTTATGTAATCATTATCTTCAGGAGTATTTTAAAAGTGTTTGAAAACATAAAATGTTTTTTCAAAGGTTTCTATCAAATTTTTTTAAGGCATCTTGTTAGAACGAAGAACTGAAGGACGTTTAGACGATGTTCCTTATCTCGTTCGATTTTAATTATTTTAAAGTATCTTCTAATGACCCAATTTACTCATCGCTCTTTAATGTCATTCAATATCTCGTTCAAGGTTTGTTCAAATGACTTGGCATAGGTTGTTCAAACGAGGACTGTTTCATTCGAACAAGCCAGTGAAAAATTATTTTTTACTTGATTTAAACGCGATCGTTTCTAGTCTATCTCTTGGATATTTTTCTCCCTATTTAATAGGTACGAACTTGATCTTCTTTACACGACTTTTACATAACTTTTTGTGAAAAATCCAAACCGCTTGGATATTTTGTGATCACTTTATAAAACTTTGAAGAACACATCGTACATTCATATCCCCGTGGTGTTAATTCTTCACTATTGAAGATAGGAAAGGAATTTTCTAAGGATGATCAATGGACATCGAGGTGAGTGGAGCTTACTATGGGGCGTTGCTAGAGTTGCACCACCATTTTTTATTCAAAAAGAGGGAGATATAACTATGATACTTAATGGATTATAGGTTTGTATATGTCTATGTCATTTTGTAACGCGTTAGTTATAACAATGCTAAAAAGGGTTTTTCCCGATAGGTTTCCTATTGCGGATTATTTGATTTGATTTAGATCCTATATCTTTCATGTTTAGGTTAACAAAATTACCTAAGATAAAATTTGGATTAAATTGAATTTGGCTTGTTTCTGACTTAATCTACGATTTACACATTTGAATCCCATAACAAGGAAGAATAAAATATCTAGGATTGTCGATCAATCCATCCCAAGGGCCGATTGACCGGATTCCCTTATTTGTTTTAAGAATGGGCTAAAAGGTTGTTTGGGTGGGATTTCGTGGCATTGGGATAGGTTAGATTGGTCTTTGTCTTTTTTATACTTTTAGAATCAAGTTAATATTACTATTTTCAGGTTATGAAATTTGGTGTTTGGTTAATTGTGTAGTTTGACCTCAGTTGGGCTGTATGGGTTAATTTGAAAATGAGGTATTAGTTGCAAATCTAAGAGTAGTACGAATGTCACATGGGATGTTACAAGCTTAAATAATTGGACTATTTGGCTTGGTTTGGTAGGGTTATGATGAGATATTAATAGGACATATTTATCCTTTAGGGAGATTAGGATTATGTGAACAAAGCCCTTTGAGTGGGGATAATTAGCATAGTGTAAGTTAGGTGTGAGACTATACCAAGACTAGGGAAAATTGGCTGTTAGAACTAAATTTGAAAAGGATCAATTAAGGTGGCATGTATATCAACTTATAGGATATGAATATTTTGTAACTCTTTTTAGTTAGGTTGCATATTTCTTTGTTTGGACTGATTTTGTAGGGGCATACGTGTTTACTATCTTTATCCGTATATGCATACTATGGTGTGTGAGTATCATAATATACATACTATAGGGGACATCTTTATGGTTCACATATGATGATGAACTCACTAGTACCCCAGTGATAGAGACAAAATCCACTATGGTCATTTTATCCCGGACATTATGTGGTGATGTACTCCATGGAGATAAAAAAGGGAAACTTCATTTAGCTTAGGTATGGGTCCATATGATTGGCGTGAATGCGTAATGATTATACCTTATTAAAGTTTTTGGATTATAGACATGGAGCTACTTCAATTTCCTCCTCGAATGTGCGAGTGACCCCAAAGGCAATACACATAGACATTTGCTATGCGCGAGCACCAGCATATCCCACTTAATTTCACATGCCGAGGGCTTTACCAATGTTGGATGTATGGATTGTTTTTCTCCTACCATATGTGATAATGTGTTGCGGTATTAGATATAGTCCTACCGATTTATATATCCATACTAGAGATATATATGACTTATAATATGCATACATATACAGTTCTGACTAGAGAGCTATATATTACATATGATAGAGATATGCACATTGCATTAATGGCGTGAGATAGCCCCAAACAGATAGACTTGAGATATATGATTAGAGATTTCTAGTGGTACTTTGATTAGTAAAAAATATTTGCCCTATGTATGACACTACCATACAATATATTGCTCTTAATACAAGAGATTGATACAATAACAATATAGTAAAGAATAAAGAATCAAGAGATGAATTTTATTCAAACGAGATACATATGGGTATGGAATTAAAAGCACATGTTATTTTAGGTTGTTGGGTTGGGTAACTAATAACATAAAAAGGCACTAAAAGATGGTAGGAAGATGCATAGTTATATTGTAGACCAAGTTCAATTGAAATCTTATCATACATAAACTTATTTTTTACATTATTGTTATGTTTTTTTACAGGTCTTATTTTGTTGTTGTTGCTGCAGACTTGGGTTGATTTCATTAGGGCAATATCTCTAACAACATGAAAATTATCCATCCTATGATGTAGAATTCGAGGAATGTTGCTATTCTATATCTTACTATGTTTGTATATGACAGTACAAGAAGTTGTACAAATTTTCATTTTGGAGATACATTTTCTATTCTACAGTTGAGTTATTCTGTATTGGCAGTCTTATGGTATCATAGTTAGTTTTGTTTTATTAGATCTTTACTTCTTTATATAACTTATTCAATTTTAGTTTTTCATTTATGCTGAGTATTCTACCAAATGTTTTTAATTCCTATGAGTTTTGTTTTAGACCTGATATTATTCATATGAATTTTATGGGGTGCTAGTTGCTATTAGAGCATTCCAGGTTCTAGTATCCTTGAGTAATGATTGAGTCTATCACTTTTGTGCATAATGTTTTTTGATTACTCTAGAGATGTACTATATAGGAATTTTACTCTTGATAACGATGACTTCTTAAGGGGGCTTCACGCCATTATCCTAAAGGAAAGATTCGAATAAGATCGAAGTGTATTAGGAGGGTACCTTGTTTGGATTTCCTTTATGAGACGTACCACACACGGGGTTGATATATGTCGGGAGTAAGAGATCACTGGGCATGAGACCTTTACCAAATGTTTAGAGTATGATTTTAGTGGAAATTTCCTCTCACTATTCGAAACAACACGAGGAGAAAATTTCAAAAACCTCCCTAGAGTGACCGTGTGCTAGCTAGTATGAGAGGGAATTCAAATATCTTTCGCTTTCTACACCGGTATAGATTTATACATAAGCAAAGAAAGACTTTTTTTTATTATCTTTAACCAGTTTCGTGTATATCTATAGTGTTGCATAAGAAATTTATTTGGTGTTATTGCATTATCTTCCTTCACCATTTTGCCTAGGTTGTGGAAGTTTTCTTGTTACATCGCAAGAATAATTAAAACTATCTGAAGGATAAAGTTACTAAGATTGATAATATTGGGGATGGGTTAAGGATGAAAGACTAGAGATGGTATAGTGTTATTCAGAGTTGGGGAGGACCTCACTTGTGGAAGGAACTACAGTAGGGGATAAAATCCTAAGAGGTTTCAAGAGTGTACAAGTAGGGTTATTATATTCGTTAAAGACAAGAGATTTATGGCTAGTGGGTCCATGAACAATGTGACTAAGGTCGATGAGGCCATATGTAGTATCTTCGATAATAAGGTTAGAGCTAGCAGGGCCTCCACTATGGACTCTTTTTCGGTGCATCCTTTAGAAGGAAGAGTTACAATTGTGGCGAGAGAGTCAACTTATCTTCTAGATCCTTTAAGGGCAACCAATGTTATTTAAGGTATTACTAGGGGATAGTTATGATTATGTTTATGGCTCAAGCATACGGGTCTTATTTTATTATTGAGGAGTTCTCGTGATTTTATTAGTACTATGTTTCTACGAGTTAGCGATATAGATATTGTTATCATGGAGTTTACTTGATATGTGGTTACTATAACGGGTTGGGATGTTGCCTTACATTGTGATTCTGAGACATAGAAATTTATTTGGTCGGCTTGGTATTCATCAACTTTGTTGATTTAGACACGTGGTCTTATTCTTATTATTTATCTTTTAATAGTAGCTATATGTATTATGCTTATGTCAACTATCTAGGGTGGATCCTTATGTTTTCCATATTCGAACGAGGATTATTTTTATGGTTATACTTAGGCTTGGGAGAGGGTCTAGAACACACCTAGGTATAGATGCGAGCACATTAAGAGGGGACTATGGTTTCATAAGAATACTACCCATAGTTCAAATTTTTTAGATATATTCGGAGAGGTACCTAATTTCTACCTATATAAGAGATTAATTATAGCCTTAGTGTTGGCATTAATGTTGAACCCGTTGTGAGGAAATTTTATAGGGTTGACTTTGTTAAAGATAATGGAGGTGTCATGGGAGCATACACAAAAGTTTCTCATCGAGTCGGTTATTCGTGGAAGACACCACCATGAAAAAGCTCTAAAAGAGGGATGATTCACTAAGATTATGTGCGGACTACCAGGAACTTGACATGGTTAAGATACGGGACAAGTGTGCCTTATTACTTATGAACGACCTATTGGAATGGTCGAGGAAAGTGTTTTCTCCTGACGATTGACACATAGGAAAATTATCATCAGTGAAGGAATCGGGATGAGAATATACCAATGGCAGATTTCTGACACAGCATGGAGCCGGTGCATCATGTAGTGCATTTTGACCATATAGGATATCAATTCACCGTTATTAATAACTAGGACTGGTTTTCGATTAGTTTGATCGATAAATGGAGCATATCAATACCATACCAACTTTGAAATCATCAAACCAAAGTTACTAGTTTTACCAGCCGGTATACCAACCCATAAACCCAAACCAAACCATGCGGTACATTAGTAAAATAGGTTGTTTTGATAAAATCGGCTTTCAAAAAATATGGTAGATTTTGGTAAATTTATTTTAACGGTATTTTGGTACTACTTGGTACATAATGGAAAGTTTTTGGACCACTTACTTAAACCTTTCTATATACATATTTAAAAAAATAAAAAATAACCTACATAATTGTGTCGTCTCCATAACTATATATAAACATTAAACTCCAAAATAAACATCCCAAATTGTAATTTAAGTTACACTATTGTCCAAATAACTCGAATAAATATCAACCCATGTTGTCAAATTAAATGATAAACCAAAATGAAAGCATCTCACGTTTTTTGTTTCTTGCACTCCCCACTTCTTTATCTACAAAAGGAAAGGGTGTTGTTTTGTGAGATGAGAGAGAGCAGTAAGTTGTGGTATTAAATATGAATCATTAACCCTAGTCTTGTTATAAGTTGTGTTGTGAATGATCCAAGGGCTATAAAATTATTGATCCAAGGGTTACTAAAAGTTTGACTACTTACAAAACCAAAGAACAAATAAAATAAGCGTGGTTGTGTTTGACTTTAGTCATTGAGTATTCTTGTTTTATTTAATTTGGCATTTTTAATTTGGTAAGTTTGATAATATCATTTTCGATACGCTACATTAATTTCGGCATTTCATTTCGATACGGTACAGTCGGTAAATCGGTTTTTGAAATGTCAAAACCAAAACCAACCACAAAAAATTCGGTGATTTCGGTTTTGATTGTTTCGATTTCAGTAAGTAAAAATTGTAAACCATTACCACTAATTTTCAGTACAAAACGGTATGATAAAGGATTTTACCATACCATGAACACCCTTATTAATGACGATATGTTATTAAAGAAAGAATGGTGTAGTAATATGTGACACCCCGCCTAATAAAATACCGGGAGATCACTCCTATATCAAATTATAACAGGAGTCTCATATGGATCATTCTTAGCATCATCGTCGAAAATCCATTTAATTACTAATAACTTATTAGGCCGTTGTCAAAATTTTTCTTAACTACTCTTTTTAAACGAGTACAATTAAAACATCCAAACAGTTTATGCGTAAATGAAACTGAAATGAAATAAAATAACCGAACACTCGGTCTAAATTATACAACCATATCTAATGCTATGCTAAAAGAATAAATAAATACAATTGGTCCATTGGCCCGAATGTTTATACACTACCTCCTATCTGGAGTACCAGGATAAAAGCGTCTATCGAGAACCTGCACGCATCCACAGCTGCTGCAGCTAACGTCTGACTCGAAAGAAGTGCCATCCAGACGTCCCTGTGTCTGGACACATATGTATATATATATATATATATATATATATATATATATATATATATAGCAAGAGAGGACAAGTAGATAAACGGGTCAGAGCCCGAGTTTGAAAATATTTTGCAAGCGCATAAATGCTTTATTTTTAGAAAAAGGTTTTCTATCATATTTAAGTTTGGTATCCCACTCCCATGAGATACCCCTAACCTATCTTCTATTAGTGCACACCTAACGCACCCTAACAAAATACCCTAGTCAAGCTATCCCGCCTAACTAGTCTAATTTACCCGTCTACTAGAAACCTATACATCTCGAGTACTAAGGGCTAAACTTGCCTCCAATCTCATCACTGCACTAAGTTCGTGCGTGGGGTGTCTCGCGAAGAGAAATCCAAACAAGGAACCCCCCCGATACACTACTACTTGACAGGGCTAATGGTAGAGATCCATTAGGCCCGTAGTACAAAACTAATGTATTAATATACAAATCATATTCATTTTTATATACATCTTACAATATACATCCAAATACTATCTCTCGGACTGAGGTTTACCAAACTTAATTTCATCTTTATAATACACATCCGGATCTATCTCCCGGACTGAGGATTCATATACAAAGTATTTACCAATACTTATCATTTTTATCTCAAAACTTTCCATTTCCCTTCTTATATCCAGGAAATGTATTTTAAGCCAATTTATTATCATGAATTGGTTTAACATAACATATAACTTTTTAAAAGCCAGTTTTATTATCATAAAAATGCTTTTCCATTTTATAATACCCCATTTCCCTTCTTATATCCAGGAAATGTATTTTAAGCCAATTCATTATCATGAATTGCTTTAACATAACATATAACTTTTTAAAAGCCAGTTTTATTATCATAAAAATGCTTTTCCATTTTATAACACCCCATTTCCCTTCTTATATCCAGGAAATGTATTCAAAGCCATTTTTATTATCATAAAAATGCTTTGATCATATCACATGCTTCCATTTCCCTTATTCCATCTGGGAAACGTATCTGAAGCCAAATCAATTATCCCATTTCCCTTCTTCCATCCAGGAAATGTATTTTAAAGCCAATTCATTATCATGAATTGCTTTAATAAATCTAAGACCACCCCTCCGGGTTTCCCCATTGGACGCGCCCCTAAATGGCTATCATCTTCCAGGGCCTATCAAACAAGACAACCTGAGAACCTACCAACATCGGGAAGCGGCCATATGCCTGCGCGAGAGTCATGATCACACCCAGAATCACCTTACCAGCACAGTAAAATATATAATCGCTCATATGGCCTAGGACTATATCCACCCTGCATTCATTAGCCAGGGGGAATCACCATACGCACACAACTTCCCTTATGATCGCGATTTAAAGAGGTGTGTAACCATAATTTATTAATTATGAAAATCATTTCCTTTCCATTTTGAAAACATTCATTTGTATATTTTCAAAATCATTTATTCTCATATCATATATATACTTTAATCACATAGTATATACATACACCATATGTTCCTCCTCGAATATATATATGGCCATAATTGCTAATCTCATCTAGCGATGACCAATAATCCCAAAAATTCTCTCACAGAATCATAATCATGCCTTCATATATGCACGATACTAAACCCAAAGTATTTCCTTACTTTTATAACTAATAAATACCTTAATCATCTCTAAGGATTTTATTGGATGTCTCAAATTATACCAATTCACTCTAAGTGAATATATATATATATCTATATCCCCAAATTATCCTAATTATCTCGGAGGATATACTAACTCCACAATCGATTATAATTATGCTTCCTATACGCATAATTATATAGGCCTAAATGCCCACCGAAATATCCTATGGATTTATCTTTCCCGAACAACCTTAATTTAATGGGTTATGGATTTCATTTCCATGAACCCCAGGGACTACATCTTGTCCATAACATCACTTAAAGGTCCCCACCCTAACTTAGGAACCATAAAACTTTAAATTCTACCAATTCACTATTTTTATTCAAAAATATAACTTAAGGGTTATACATTAAAACCCTCACCTTGCCCTCCTAGATTCCTCAATTGGAAGACTATGTACTCTTAAAAGGTCCCTTATGTTATCACATAATTAACCTCGAATCACTACGAATTGGAATCCAACCCATCCAACTCACCCTAGAAAAACTGCCAAGCTTTTAGCAGGGGTCGATCGATCGACCCATGGTCATTGATCGATCGATGGCTTCGGTCGATCGAGCCCCCATGATCAATCGATCGATTATGGCGGGCAGCTTCTTCTTCGAGAAGCTGTTTCAACCATTAAAGCTTCTTCCAAGCTTTTGTCGCCTCACCCAACGTCGTACAACGTCAACCAACTACAAATACACATATATTAAGGGTTCTAAACGTCCTAGAACCCTAAACCACCAATTAATTTCGATTATTTTCTAAATTTCTCCAATTATCAAATTTTTAGGGGTTTATTCGTTTTATCTCTCGAAAACCCTTTTTATCCACGAAAACCCAACCCAAAATCTTTAGGGTTTGTTAATACCAAATTACGGTATGAGATTTATGCAAAAATTAAATAAATCAAGTAAACACTTGCCTCATGGATAAAATCCGACGATCCCGAGTCGAGTCCGACGGAGTTTGGCCTGAAATCTCCCTTTTCTCCTCTTTTCTTCCTTCCTCTCTCTATTCTTTCTTTTCTTTCTCTTTTCCTTATATTTTCTACCTCTCTCCCTCTTTATATAAGGAGAAAAGGGTTTAACCCCCTTAAAACCCAAAAACGACTCGTTTACTCAATTACGAGCCTATTTAACTCCAAAATTCCCCGAAACTCATTTTTGACAATCGGACACTCTTTTTCGGCTGTTTTGGCCATTTCGAGACTCATGGCGCAGTCAAAATTTCCATCTGAGGTACTTGACCGTAAATCACTATTTAACCCCACACGGCTTAATGCAGGTTTTCCCATTAAAATATTATTTTCTGTCACTTTACCCAACGGCGACATCTAATTAAAATACCTCGACATATTTACTTAACCCCAAAAGTAAATATATCACCTATCGATAATCATCAAATCCTCAAAAATCCCAAAAATCACTATTCCGAGAAAATCTCCAAATTTCAATTTATACTCAATAATGGAATTTAATTATCTCCAAAAGGACGGTTGTTACATAATAGTGAACGTTACACACAAATTTGGGATGTGGGTGGTCCATGAACAATCGTTAAAATTTTTACCTGGAGGTATTATTGAATTCATAATTAGAAGGAGTTCCATTTGTTTGTTTGATGATAAGAGAGGGTTACATTATCCCGGAGAGTGTGTTTATGCCAGAGGGTCCTAAGCTACATGAGGTAGTTTTAACCAAGGAACTTGTCATGTGATTCCTTTTACATCCCCAAATCGACTGGTTATAGAATAATTAGGGGAGTCCATATTATTGATAAGGTGAAGAAGGTTTAACATAGTTTGTGTCTAGAGGGTTCTCCTTCCAGTAAAGAGGGTAGATCACTAGAGAAATTTGAAGAATTGCAACATTCAAAATCCCAGAATGGAAGTGGGAGAGTAGACTTATTAATCTTTATTGGGACTAGAAGTTACAAAGAGGAAATGGATTAATTTGACCTTATTTGAGTTAGATTAACCCGGTTTACTAGAACTAAGAGTTAGTTATTTCTCCATGTTAGTGTAACACCCCGCCTAATTAAATACCGGGTGGCCAGTCCCATACCAAATTAAAACAGAATATAAAGTTGGCTCATTCTTAGCATCACTGTCGAAAACATTTACAACTCACCCAATATCCAATTAAGTTGGTGTTAAAAACTTTCCAAATTTTAATTTCAAAACAATCCATTTTTAGTTTACAAATAACACTACACATTTTATCCTAAAAAAAAAATAACCGAACAGATAATTTAAAAGAATTTAAATGCAATTGGAATAAACATTCCCAAATAATTATCCCATACAGTGATCCCAACAATAGTAAATGTATTAATAATGACACGAGTACAAAACTATTTGACTCCGACAGAAAAGAGATAACTGAATTCTTTTGGGCGACATGCCCTAACTAAAGAATACTGTGAATCAACTGAAGGTAGGCATCTAAGCAATACTCCATAGCTCCATAGCTCATCATAATCCACTAAGGTTGGCATCCCTGCTGTTGGACACCTGATATAGAAAGTACAATAGAAAAGAGAATATGCAAGGAAACGGGTCAGAGCCCGATGTGAAAATGATTTTTAAAATAGCAAGTATTTAACAAGTGCAATAAAGCATTTATTATGTACATGTTAGTATCCAACTCTCACTTGCTATTCTCACCTCTCATTTAGAGTGCATGCTTAACGTTTCCTATTAACCTCCTAGTTAATGGTTCCTCTTCACAAATTTTCCTAACACGATTCCATCCCATATCATAACCCCGTATGTCCCATACCATACGTCATATAATTATTCATATACGTTTCTCATTAACATGAATCGTTTCTCATTAATATGCATAAGCTTTCAATAAATATTCATTAACTTATTTCAATTCTTTTCTCAATTCACCGTTATCTAAAATTATCACACAGTAGATGATTTAACCACTATACACACATACATTTAATTCATTATAGATATATACATATACAATACGGCACCCCGAGTCATAGCTGCGGTGAAATGCATTACTCTGCTATCTTGTCCTAATATCCCTGGTCACCGAATAGGGGACTAAAGGTTCGGTGAAGATTTCTCGAACCACAAACATAAACATACAAATTGGAGGTGAACATAGTTCTCGTATCCATGGGTCACGCACATACCTACGTTCCCAAAGTCAGCGGACTTATTAACTCCCCGATAAGTCTTTCATAGACCTATTTTCTTGAGCGACAAATCAAAGATCCCATGGATTCATCAGGATATGACTGCCCTCACGTGCAAACCTCCCGTCGATAGCAAGTAAGATAGGTATGTCATACACATAAATTATCAGCAATCAGATAGGCATTATCATACCTATAATATAATATAAACAAGGTACTCACATTACCCTAAGATAGTTCCCATACGTAGCATTATATCTCTCAAATCCTACGTATTAAAATATTATGACTTTACTTATTTAATTCAATTATCCCCGAGCCTCACTCATTACTCAAGGTTCAAATAGGTTTTTCCTCAACATCTATTAAGTAAGAAATCACTAATATCCTACGGGCCCATATCATCATATCTCATGAATTACAACGAATTAAACTCTCCCTATATTAGTGTTATAACCGATAGTTTCAAATCTCTCATAAACACATCCTCTATCAACTAGGATCAAATATCATCATCACATGGATCATAGTTTATAATGTTTCATTCACCCTATAAGACTTATCAACAAAACTAACATCCTCACATCCTATAACATCTCTCCACTCCAGACGTTGTTAAGGTTCATGCGTGGAGCGTCTCGCAAAGTGAAATCCAAACAAGGAACCCCTCCAATACACTACTACTTAACTTTGTCAATCGTGGAGGTCCGTCAACTTCAAATACGCAATCGGGATAACCTCATCCCCTCTTTCAACCAAATGTGGTTTGAACTCCCATCTCTATCCAGGAGCTATACCACTAAGCGCTTGTGCTACACTCAGTCCTTGTGCAATCAATAATGAGCTTAAACTCAGTCCTTGATACTCAAATTGTAACCCTAAGGCTACCCAGGTGTTATATTAAATCTCCCCTACTGGACCTATCCTTAATCCTCATGCATACAAATTAGAATCCAACACATGAATCTAGCAACCTAAATCTCTTTCAATTTAATTATCATGATTCTAGTCAATTAAATCCCAATCAATTTAATTTGAATCTTATCTAGGACTTACTGATCTTCTCTAAGTCCCATAATATCCAATTAATAATCACAAAAGATATATAAAAGGTTTCGAATAAGAACCAACATTAAAAAGAAACAACTTAAACAATTCTGGGGAGGTCGATCGATCGAAGGCAGGGGGTCGATCGATCGATCGCCCAGATATCAGCCCAGTTTTTCTGCATTTCTTCTACTACGGGTTTAACCATTTTTTGATCATTCAAACCTTCATATTAACATCCCAAATGACTTATAATCAATACTACATAATATATCAACATATATAAATGATTTCTAATGATCTAAACATCCTAGAATCATCAAGAGATTGAATTAAAAGCATGTTTTTATCCTCTTTTCCCAGAAAATTATCAACATAATATCTTCAAGAAAACATCAATGGTTTTCAGAATTTCTTCAACAGATTTATGATTATTTCGTGGATTACCAACTACCTACAACATGAGTTTTATTCCTCTATATGTTCATATTTCCAGAAATCCATTACAACTCCATCTTTATCTTCCAAACATGAAAAATCATCTCTTTTTATAACTATTCTAACATGGATAATATACAAACTTAGATTGCAAATATCAAACACTTGCCTCTAATGAAGGTCTTATCCTTTGGGGTGGTGTATCACAGGTGGTTCTCCCCCTTTTTCAGCCAACTTCTGGTGGTGGTTGGTGATGACCTTTGGTTCTCCACCTTTCCAAGCAAGCTTTTCTCTTCCCAAGCAACCTTTCACTCTCTCTAAGAATATGACCTCTCAATATTGTGTAGAAGAAATGAATGAACCCATGTTCAACTAATCTACAAATACTTATAATAAGACAAAATCCGAAATCGCTATTCACCCCCTATAAAAATGACTAAAATGCCCTTTTGAGTTGTCTCTTCATTTCCAAATGACCCGAGACCCAAACCAGCATCAAAATATACTTTTCTGACTATTTCAACCCTTCCGGACGCAACGACGCAGTCGAAATGACTATAAGGTCGATAGCAAATAAAATCCCTTTTTAATTTAACAAATTAGTCCCGACACGTCCCATACCGCGTCCGACTAAAAATTTAAATTACTGAATTAACAACTCACAGCAATATCAATAGCATCACATTCATATATTACCTAAATATATTTAAGTAATATTCAGAATCATCCATTTTTAATATCCACAATTCGGATAAACCCAAATGAATTAATTAATAATAAAATCCAATTACTCCATTAATTTAAAATATATCCTATTTTAAAAGTCATTAAAATTACGGGGTATTACATACTTCCCCCCTTATAACAAAATTTCATCCCAAAATTCGGAAAGATAAATCATACTGGTAAGGTCAACTCCGAGTATAAATCTCACATCGCAAATAATCTATGTCGTACCGCCCATACACTACATTAACGAAAAACCCCATTGATGTTACACCAAGTCTCACCATATAGTTCCAACTGAATCAAATTTAAACTTCACGCAATCTTCCCTATACCATCCTCGTGACAAAGTTTGGGAAAAATGATCCTCACTTATTAAACAAATAAATCCTGAAGTCACAACTACTTACTGTTTCACAATTTATGAAAAATACCACAATCCAACCATCCAAGGCGCCCATACACCCTATCGTACAACTTTCATGATAATATTTATCGCAAAGGTTATAAACTCATATCCTACAGACCTAACATATTTCGACTCCCAACCGTTATTAGTTTCATGCGTGGGGTGTCTCGAAAGCAAAATCTAAACAAGGAACCCCCCGATACACTACTACCTAAAGTAGTCGGTCATCGAAACTCCTCAAGTCCTTAGTCAATAGTTTATAACCTCTCTACAGGTTTTATTGATTTAAAATAAAAGTCTACTCATCTACTCTCTTATTAAAGACAAGATGCTGGCTATATGCTCTCATATACCACATATCAATCCACGCTGATAGTCACATCGTGTTAGGACATGCCCAAAGTAAGTAATTCCGTGATAAAAATCAAACCCACGTGATGACATGAAAATATAGGTGTCCCACAACCCTCAGCGAGTCTACGTAAATAACAGTGCTATAGGCTAAACTTAGTAACCCATTAACCCACACAATATTAATCGCTACAAAAAATCAATATACGCCTCATAATTCCTTAGATAAAAAACATACCCTCATTCGCGGGTGGTGGTTGTTGACTCCCACTATTATAACTTTTCTCCGATGAGTCAAGAAAAAGTTTACCCCAAATTTTCAGTTCTAGTTCACCAGACTCCAATATATGCCCAAGCCTTTGAATATATTTCCTTCGTTAGGTAACACACACAATTCCCGCATTTCAAGAACTTCTACTTATGACTTTCCTCAAATTTTTTCCATAATAGGGGTGACCTCGACTACGGTCATCATACTCGAACATACTTCATAACCTCCTAAGTATGATCTCTGCTATCCGTTCAATGACCCTCATCTGCCATACTTCTTGTATGAACCCGTCCGAGGGCAAATAAGATTCACTAATATATACGAAATCTTACCAAAGAAATCAACAATCCAAAACATAGGGCTCTATATCAAAGAACGCTAAGCTGAAAACACGGTAAGCCGTACAGACCCTAAAGGACACTAGAACCTGATGCTCTGATACCACCTGTAACACCCCACCTAATTAAATACCGGGTGGCCAGTCCCATACCAAATTAAAACAGAATATATAGTTGGCTCATTCTTAGCATCACTGTCGAAAACATTTACAACTCACCCAATACCCAATTAAGCTGGTGTTAAAAACTTTCCAAATTTTAATTTCAACAAAGTCCATTTTTAGTTTACAAATAACACTACACATTTTATCCTACAACACAAATAACCGAACAAATAATTTAAAATAATTTAAATGCAATTAGAATAAATATTCCCAAATAATTATCCCATACAGTAATCCCAACAATAGTAAATGTATTAATAATGACACGAGTACAAAAATATTTGACTCCGATAGAAAATAGATAACTGAATTCCTTTGGGCGACATGACCTAACTAAAGAATACTGTGAATCAACTGAAGGTAGGCGTCTAAGCAATACTCCATAGCTCCACAGCTCGTCATAATCCACTAAGGTTGGCGTCCCTACTGTTGGACACCGGATATAGAAGGTACAATAGAAAAGAGAATATGCAAGGAAATGGGTCAGAGCTCGATGTGAAAATGATTTTTAAAACAACAAGTATTTAACAAGTGCAATAAAGCATTTATTATGTACATGTTAGTATCCAACTCTCGCTTGCTATTCTCACCTCTCATCTAGAGTGCACGCTTAACGTTTCCTATTAACCTCCTAGTTAATGATTCCTCTTCACAAATTTCCCTAACATGATTCCATCCCATATCATAACCCCATATGTCCCATACCATACGTCATATAATTATTCACATACGTTTCTCATTAACATGAATCGTTTCTCATTAATATGAATTAAGCTTTCAATAAATATTCATTAACTTATTTCATTTATTTTCTCAATTCACCATTATCTACAATTGTCACACAGTAGATGATTTAACCACTATACACACATACATTTAATTCATTATAGATATATACATATACAATACGGCACCCTGAGTCATAGCTGCGGTGCAATGCATTACTCTGCTATCTTGTCCTAATATCCCTGGTCGCCGAATAGGGGACTAAAGGTTCGGTGAAGATTTCTCGAACCACAAACATAAACATACAAATTGGAGGCGAACATAGTTCTCATATCCATGGGTCACGCACATACCTACGTTCCCAAAGTCAGCGGACTTATCAACTCCCTGATAAGTCTTTCATAGACCTATGTTCTTGAGTGACAAATCAAAGATCCCATGGATTCATCAGGATATGACTGCCCTCACGCACAAACCTCCCATCGATAGCAAGTAAGCTAGGTATGTCATACACATAAATTATCAACCAATCAGATAGGCATTATCATACCTATAATATAATATAATATCAACAAGGTACTCATATTACCCTAAGATAGTTCCCATACGTAGCATTATATCTCTCAAATCCTACGTATTAAAATACTATGACTTTACTTCTTTAATTCAATTATCCCCGAGCCTCACTCATTACTCAAGGTTCAAATAGGTTTTTCCTCAACATATATTCAGTAATAAATCAATAATATCCTACTGGTCCATATCATCATATCTCCCGAATTACCACGAATTAAACTCTCCCTATATTAGGGTTATAATCGATAGTTTCAAATCTCTCTTAAACACATCCTCTATCAACTAGGATTAAATATCATCATCATATGGATCATAGTCTATAATGTTTCATTCACCCTATAAGACTTATCTACAAAACCAACATCCTGGCATCCTATAACATCTCTCCACTCCCGACGTTGTTAAGGTTCATGCGCGGAGCGTCTCGCAAAGTGAAATCCAAACAAGGAACCCCTCCAATACACTACTACTTAACTTTGCCAATCGTGGAGGTCCGTCAACTTCAAATACTCAATCGGGATAACCTCATCCCCTCTTTCAACCAAATGTGGTCTGAACTCCCATCTCTATACAAGAGCCATACAACTAAGCGCTTGTGCTACACTCAGTCCTTGCACAATCAATAATGAGCTTAAACTCAGTCCTTGATGCTCAAATTGTAACCCTAAGGCTACCCAGGTGTTATATTAAATCTCCCCTAATGGACCTATCCTTAATCCTCATGCATAAAAATTATAATCCAACACATGAATCTAGCAACCTAAATCTCTTTCAATTTAATTATCATAATTCTAATCAATTAAATCCCAATCAAATTAATTTGAATCTTATCTAGGACTTCCTGATCTTCTCTAAGTCCCATAATATCCAATTAATAATCACCAAAGATCTACAAAGGGTTTCTAATAAGAACCAACATTAAAAAGAAACAACTTTAACAATTCTGGGGAGGTCGATCGATCGAAGGCAGGGATCGATCGATTTATCGCATAAATATCCGCCCAGTTTTTCTGCATTTCTTCTACTACGGGTTTAACCATTTTTTGATCATTCAAACCTTCATATTAACATCCCAAATGACTTATAATCCATACTACATGATATATCAACATATATAAATGATTTCTAATGATCTAAACATCCTAGAATCATCAAGAGATTGAATTAAAAGCATGTTTTTATTCTCTTTTTCCAGAAAATTATCAACATAATATCTTCAAGAACACATCAATGGTTTTCAGAATTTCTTCAACAGATTTATGATTATTTCGTGGATTACCAACAACCTACAACTTGAGTTTGATGTAATACCCCGTATTTTTATGGCTTTTAATTATGAGGTTAATTAAATGGAATTGCTTTTAATTTGGGATTTATTAAATTAATTTGGGATAATAAATTAGAAAATTAATTCGGATTTAAATGCTAGCGAGACGGGAGTTAGTATTTGGTTATTTATGTGTTGTTGAATATTACTGAGTTATTATGGTAATATTTGATCATAGAATTTATTAAAAGTGTCGTGAGTTGAAAATACAGCAGTTTCGATAATTTAGTTGGGACGCTAGTGTTAGTCGTGTTAGGATCCAATTTAATGGATTTAAAAGTATTTTATTTTTATGTCATCCGTATGAGATTTTTGAGTGCGCCAACGTGTTCGGATGGTTCGAGATAGTCAGTAAACACTAGCCGGGGGGTTTAGTTTGGGTCCCGGAGAATTTTTAGGCCTAACCGGCAACCCGGGAGGTTATTTTGGTCATTTTAAAAATTAAGGAATTAAGACCCACGAATTTTAGAGTTTATTTATATATTATTAGAAAGGCCATTAGGGCAATTATCATCCAAAAACAAAGAGGTGGGCTATGTGAGTTATAGGAGAGGTTACAAAAAGTTCCCAAGCCAAAACCACCACCCACCACCACCAATTTGGACGGAATTATGACCGAAAAAGAAGAGAGAACTAGCCCTTAAACAACAACAACAACGGATCAGAACATCAGATTTATAGGCAAGTGATTTATCTTGCAAAGATTCAAAGCATATACTTTACATGTTTTTATAGAATTGAAGATTACTCATAAATAATGAAAATTGAATGGATTTGAACGGTTTAAAATCATAATCTGGGTAGGACTTGCATGTAGGTTTATGTTGGAGATGTTAACAACTACGAATTTAAGATTTATGGGTAAATAATTTCGAAATTTGATTGGATTATGGGATGTTCTTGAAGAAATAGGAAAACTAGGTTTTTATATGAAAATTGGGTAAATTGATCCAAGTAATTGATTGTTATAGGTCGATTTGATGAATGTAAATTATGGGGAATGATGTAATTATGTTAGTAGGATAATTAGTATATTTAATTATGAGTTTTGGATGTTGGGATGATGATTAAGAAGTGTAAAAAGATGCAAACCCGTAACTGTTAAGAATTTCTGGGCTAATACCTATTTGATCGATCGATCGACTCAAGAATGTTGATCGATCGAACCATCGATCGATCGACCCCTTTTCTTCGATCGATCGACCCATGCTGATTTTTGGCAATTGTTTCTCTTTAATGTTTAAGGATTATTCCAAAGCCAATGTTGATTATTAGGGTGGGTAATATAATCTTGTGAGACTTAGATAAAACCAGTAGGGCCTTAGTTATTATCGGAGAATACTATAACTTATGGGATTGAATGGCGTTTCTTACGAGGGTCTACCGAGTGGGGTACGATTAGAAACCATTCGAATGAAACTATAACGGGAATTAATGATGATATAAGATTACGGGCAGCAACGGAGGGGTTTCAAGTACTGAGATGATATTAGAAACCAATAAGAGATATAGTAACCTTTCGAGATAGGTTTAAGTACTCAAATTGATACGACGAGAGAGTTAACAAATGAAAAATATATTATGTAATGTTCGGGGTACATTTGCTATGTATGAGATTAACTAGATGAAATGTGTGAACATCTATGTTGTTATATGATTTCTTAGGTTGTGTGAATGCCTAGTGTATGGATTTCTTATGTGTATGACATACCTACTATACTTACTATCACGGGAGGCCAGTTTTATTATGGAAAAGGACCCTCTTATCCTTGTGTGCCTTCGGGGGGATTTAGACTGGTACCTTAAGAACCTAGTACTGTGAATGACTTATTTGTGAGTTGATAAGTCAGCTGACCATGGGAGCGTAGGTATGTGCGTGACCCATGGATATGTGAACTATGTTTGCCTCCAATACGTGTGATTTGTATTTAGACGGTTCCTGAGTGATTCGGAACACGTGATCCTTACGTACGTGATGTACATGGATTTGATAGCAGGGTATGCGAGCATCGCATCTTAGCCTAGGGGTGCAATATATGCATTTATGTGCTGAGAGTGATATACTTATGTATTTGTGACTGGTTCATTGCTTGCTTAGTAGATGTGAATAACTAAGATATTTGAATGGGTTAAGAATGAGAATTTAATTGACACTTGAGATAAGTAATTTAATGAATGTGAACATGGGTTAATAATATGGCTTATTTGGCGGTTACGTGTAGATACTCTATGTTAGAATGCGATGGCAGGAGTGGTATAAACTAGTTAGATAGTGGCATAACTATGATGGGTTAAAGGCATACGTTAGGCGTGCATAGTAGTTGAGAGGTAAGAAACTCATGTGAGAGTACGCAACTAACGTGTTTATAATATGTGATGTTTAATTGTAATTTAAATCACTTGCTAAACTTTTAAACTGTTTTCACATCGGGCTCTGACCCGTTTTCCTCCAAATCTATTTTTGTTTTGTAAAAATATTTTAGGTGCCCAGCCACAGGGACGCCAAGTATAGGAGTTCCATTCTGATGACGTACTGTAGCTGCTGTGGAAGTTACAAGATCTTGGTAGTAGACGCTCTCATTTTATTCTTGATTCCTTCAGAGTCATTTGTATCAGTTAGGGTATGTCGCCCATTCTTATTTAGAGGTTGTAGTTGCAGACTTTCAGTATTTCAGTTTTTGGTTTATTATTTATTCGTACTCTTGTATTGGGACATTATTTACTCTGGCATCTTTATTATCTGAGTGTTTACTCCAGACTTATTTGATTTCATCTCGTTGAGCATTTATATGAGATTGGTTATGCGATTGGTGGTTTATTAAATAAATTCTTGTTTAAGTGTTGGCTTAATTAATAAAATTTGGCATCTCTCTTTTTAAATATTAGGTGGCTAGTAATTAATTAAAAGTTTTCGACAGTGATGCTTAGACTGAACCAACCGGGTATTCTGTATTAATTTAATAAAGGAGTAGCTACCCGGTATTTAATTGGACGGGTTGTCACATGTGGTATCAGAGCATCAGGTTCTTATTGTCCTTTAGGATCTGTGCGGCTTATTATGCTTCCAGCGTAGCTTTCTTTGATATAGAGCCCTATATTTAGGATTGTTGATTTATTTGGTAAGATTTTATTCTCCTGCTATGATGTATATGATAGTGTATCATATTGCAATCGGGTGTGTTCGTGCGCTGAACAAAGTAGTACGTCAGGCGAAGACAGTTAGGTGAACAGCAGGAGGCAAAGATAAGTTTAGGTTATTTGATTTATTTAAAGAAGGATGACCGTAGTTGAAGTCACCGATATTATGGCACGGAAGTCCTGGACGGTATAGACGGCTAAGGTGCGACTTGTGACTTCCAGGTACAACTATGGTAGGAGTGGGGCCGAATTATACTCATCCAACAAGGTTGGAATGGGAGAGAAAGAGTTAGGTGAAACATTGAAGAGAACCAACAGTAGCAATACTCGAAAGGCGGAGATGGCCTGTGCTAGCCAAACGAACGTAATATATCCAAAGGCTTGGACATATATCGGGGTATTTGGGGAAAATTTTTCTCGACTCGTAAGAGCGGAGATTCAATGGTGAGAAACAATCACCACACTTAAAAGTGGAATGTGATGTCGAGAGAAGGAGTACACATATAGTTTGACCATAAGTTCATTCACCAGATGTTTAGGGTGAAAGGAGAATGTTGTTCTGAACTCACACAAGAGGGCCGGACAGAGGTCACTTTGTGAGGAGAAATTTAATTATGTAGCGAACCTTACACCGGGTGAAGTAGGTGAAATGGAAAACATGATATTAAAGGGAGAATTTACTTACAAGAAGAATTGTTAGCTCTTATTGGTAATTCTTCTTGGGCGGTCGATGCAGATGGTAATAATGTGGCGTAGTGTAATTAGGAGGTAAACATTTCCTTGGGTGGGGAGATACAAGAATCGAGAAATTTCTATAGAGTAAGACTGGGAAAATGGTATTGGAGAAGCACCACAAGGGGAAGACCCAACGAAGAATCCGTTAAAATGGTTTGGATAGCTGGATTATTACTGAGCGATGGTGATTTCAGTAAGAGATGTGGAAACTAGTAGCGTGTTCCTTAGTTCCACCAAGCTAAGGGAACAATGGAGGTAGTCATTAGAGTCGAGACTACCAACGTTCGAGAGAAGGACCACCTTAACATGATCAGTGTGACGGAAGATACGTGGAGTATATGTAGAGGTATTTTGTGGGGAGTAAAACCCGTGCGTTATAAATGTTTCCCGATGCAAGTGTAGGGATAAAGTTATTGTGCTCGGCAAGGGCAATAGTTATTGAAAAATTTGATTTGGTACGGATAGGTGTGATAAGTCCAGGAACCATTTGAGCAGCCAGGATGATTGTCAGGATAGAAGTATGAGTTATATCCTCTGATGATGTTGCATGTTGTTTGTGATATGAACGAGTTGCTACAATTGTTATTATTGTTATTTTTGCATGAGAGCCGAGTTTAGTGAGTAACGACAATTTTATTATTTATGTGAATACTTTCCCTGATAGTATGGGATTACCTTTATTGTCATCCACGGAGGATGAATGGGTATATTGATAGCGGTATATACTTTATTGAATTTGCTCGTTTTAGTGCTGTGTTATACGAGTATGATATTATGTAATTATGGTTTTAAATATGATTATACCAATAGTGTGCTGGTATTGCAAATTTATTGGGGTTACTACCTTGGGGTAGAAAGTTTCATTCTGGTGAGGCCCCATCTGTGAGAGGGCCGGTCTCACAATTGTACTTTTGTATATATGTATATATATATATTGTTGTGATTTCAAAAAGGTATAATGATCTTGGATATTTAATCCCACTATGCGTAGGGATTTAATTGATATGATTCGTATGTAATTGGTTTACTAGTTAGCGAAAAGGTTTAACTGGTTATTATTAATTAACGCTCAGGATGTCATAATAAGTAGAGTGCATTGTTTTATTGCCCTTTAGAGATCTGGGAGTTTATACTCATAGTTGTGTGCCTAGGGACGGGATTTTGGGAGCCCCAATTATATTTTCATGGTGTATATGGAATGTGATTACCATCAATGTCAAGAAAAAGTGTCTTTCAGAAAGAGTTCCTTATTTAAGTGCAATTGAGGAAGGAGATGTAACTTTGTTGTTAAGAGACGGGAATATAGGGGTACATGTTATGGACTGAGGGCTTAACAAATCCCGATGACCGACAATGTTAGGTAGTAGTGTATCGGGGGGGTTCCTTGTTTGGATTTTTCTTTGCGAGACATCCCACGCGTGAAACTTAGTATGAGGTTGGTAGTAGGGAGATGTTTGACCATTCGTCCATAATTTGGAGTACCTCGATAGTTACGAAAGTAGGTAGTTAGAACTGGGAGTTAAAAAGGTAAATTACGATATAAGGCCAGTAGAGCCAGTGGTGTGGTAAAGAAGTACCGAAATTTTTTGTTTTATTACGGTAGGTTGAAGGATGCATTGAGGTTAAGAAGGATTTAGGATTTTAAATTCAGAGGGGATTGATAACGCCCAAGTGGTATAACCACGTTGAAAATGTAGCGACAATAAAGAGTTTGGAATAGGTATGAAGCATGTATAAGGTTTAAAACCGTATGGTTGGGTTATAAGGAGTGTAGACGTCTTGGATTATTAATGCGATAATCGCTGGAAGAAGAGATATAGAGATGTGTGAGATTTATACTTGTGAGACTATTATGGAAAAATAGTGGTGGTAGAATGGATTAAGCGTCGTAAAAAAAAAGGACGATAATCAGTGTACTCATGTGCGATGAGTAGCACATCCAAACTTGGTGGAAAGGCAATGGAAAGCATTTAACAAATATGTATTCCTTGAGGAGACAAATATTTAACTATTACGGATAATTTACGGCGGAGTTCCACCCAATCGAATGTTAAGGGTGGCTTACGCGTAAATAGAGTGAGGATGTTGATAAGGTATGAGAGTCCAGATATGCACAACGTGGTGAAAGGTGCACGGGTAGTAACTTTTGGTGTACGCCAAGAGGGGAAGAGGGTTAGTAAGTATCACTTAACGGGAAGAAGTATACGTGAAAGTCGGCATTAAAAGGGGTGTAGTGAGTAGTAGATCGGTTAAGGTAAGATGATCAACCAGATGATTTTGTATCAAGCCGATGATTCCAGAGATGGAAGAGCTAAGCTGGTAAATTTCCTTGAGGGGTTGCCAACTTAGAGATAATTAACGAGTTCCTTCGAATATGTGGGATAAGTTGTCCAGAAGGAGAGAAATTATTATATCCTTGGGTGGTTTACACTATTAGATAGTGAACACGCCGGTACGTGGTCCTATGCAATATTATTCATAATGAGGAGGATATCCCCAAAATCCACCTTCAACGTGGGGTATCAGGAAGTAGTGGAGATAACGTTTCGTTCGGAGAAGGTTGTATCACCTATAGCCCGAGCAGTAGGCGCAAGGTTACTGATGACTGGTGGAACTATATGAAAGCAGTTTTGGATTCGGTGCGATCATTTCATTTCCAAATCGGGTATAACTTGTAAGTGAGGTATATTGTAGTAATGGGGAGAAGGTATTACCTAATGGTAGAGTTGGGGGAAGGCACCCGTATCTATTTATAGTGGACAAGGTGCTTACAAAGGTTTGTGTAACACCAATTGGCTGAAGTGATTTTCCCTTGTGTAAAAGTCACAAAGTCGGGAACAAAGATTAAAAGAATGGGCAAGAGTAGTCAAATGTGTTATTGATTTCTTCCAGGACGGGAGTTTGGTGTTTTGATAAACGCGGGAGTTAATGCGTAGTGAGGTGCGGACTCACAATAATATTGAGATAATACGGCCAATGATTTATATGCTATATTTATTCGAATGTTGTTTAGTAAGAGCAAGCCTGACGTACATTTATTGAAGTTTAATCTGATAAACTATCAAGACTGTTAAATAAGCTTGTTGTGAAGCGAGGGCTTTAGTGTTTGGGCCTTTCTTTATATTTTGTTTTGAGTACTAGAGGATACCTAATTTTTCCAGGTATGCCTTACCTTTCCAAATTTCGGAACGAAATTCCGTTATTAGGTGGGGAAGTATGTAATACCCCATATTTTTATGGCTTCTAATTATGAGGTTAGTTAAATGGAATTTCTTTTAATTTGGGATTTATTAAATTAATTTGGGATAATTAATTAGAAAATTAATTTGGATTTTAAATGCTAGCAAGACGAGAGTTAGTATTTGGTTATTTATGTGTTGTAGAATATTACTGAGTGATTATGGTAATATGTGATCATTGAATTTATTAAAAATGTCGTGAGTTGAAAATATGGCAATTTCGATAATTTAGTTGGAGCGCGCGTGTCAGTCGTGACAGGACCCAATTTAATGGATTTAAACGTATGTTATTTTTATGTCACCCGTATGAGCTTTTTGAGTGCGCCAACGTATCCGTAAGGTTCGAGATAGTCAGAAAACACTATCCGGGGGTTTAGTATGGGTCCCGGGGCATTTTTAGGCCTAACCGGCAACCCGGGAGGGTATTTTGGTCATTTTTAAAATTAAGGAATTAAGACCCACGAATTTTAGAGTTTATTTATATATTATTAGAAAGGCCATTAGGGCCATTATTAGCCAAAAACATAGAGGTGGGCTACATGAGTTAGAGGAGAGGTTACAAAAAGTCTCCAAGCCAAAACCACCACCCACCACCACCAATTTGGACGGAATTGTGACCGGAAAAGAAGAGAGGACGAGCCCTTGAACAACAACAACGGATCAGAACATCAGATTTATAGGCAAGTGATTTATCTTGAAAAGATTCAAAGCATATACTTTACATGTTTTTATAGAATTGAAGATTTCTCATAAATAATGAAAATTGAATGGATTTGAATGGTTTAAAATCATAATCTGGGTAGGACTTGCATGTAGGTTTATGTTGGAGATGTTAACAACTACGAATTTAAAATTTATGGGTAAAGAATTTCGAAATTTGATTGGAATATGGGATGTTCTTGATGAAATAGGAAAATTAGGTTTTTATATGAAAATTGGGTAAATTGATCCAAGTAATTGATTGTTATAGGTCGATTTGATGAATCTAAATCGTGGGGAATGATGTAACTATGTTAGTAGGATAATTAGTATATTTAATTATGAGTTTTGGATGTTGGGATGATGATTAAGAAGTGTAAAAAGATGCAAACCCGTAACTGTTAAGAATTTCTGGGCTGATACCTGTTTGATCGATCGATCGACTCAAGAATGTCGATCGATCGAACCATCGATCGATCGACCCCTTTTCGTCGATCGATCGACCCATGCTGATTTTTGGCAATTGTTTCTATTTAAGGTTTAAGGATTATTCCAAAGCCAATGTTTATTATTAGGGTGGGTAATATAATCTTGTGAGACTTAGATAAAGTCAGTAGGGCCTTAGTTATTATCGGAGAATACTATAACTTATGGGATTGAATGACGTTTCTTACGAGGGTCTACCGAGTGGGGTACGATTAGAAACCATTCAAATTGAAACTATAATGGGAATTAATGATGATATAAGATTAGGGAAGCAACGGAGGGGTTTCAAGTACCGAGATGATATTACAAATCAATAAGAGATCTAATAACCTTTCGAGATAGGTTTAAGTACTCAAATTGATACGACGAGAGAGTTAACAAATGAAAAATATATTATGTAATGTTCGAGGTACATTTGCTATGTATGAGATTAACTAGATGAAATGTGTGAACATCTATATTTTTATATGATTACTTAGGTTGTGAGAATGCCTAGTGTATGGATTTATTATATGTATGACATACCTACCATACTTGCTATCACGGGAGGTCAGTTTTATTATGGAAAAGGACCCTCTTATCCTTGTGTGCCATCGGGGGATTTAGACTGGAACCTTAAGGACATAGTACTGTGAATGACTTATTTGTGAGTTGATAAGTCAGCTGACCATGGGAGCGTAGGTATGTGCGTGACCCATGGATATGTGAACTATGTTCGCCTCCAATACGTGTAATTTGTATTTAGACGGTTCCTGAGTGATTCGGAACATGTGATCCTTACGTACGTGATATACATGGATTTGATAGCAGGGTATGCGAGCACTGCATCTTAGCCTAGGGGTGCAATATATGTATTTATGTGCTTAGAGTGATATACTTATGTATTTGTGACTAGTTCATTGCTTGCTTAGTAGAAGTGAATAACTAAGATATTTGAATGGGTTAAGAATGAGAATTTAATTGACACTTGAGATAAGTAATTTAATGAATGTGAACATGGGTTAATAATATGGCTTATTTGGGGGTTACGTGTAGATACTCTATATTAGAATGCGAAGGAAGGAGTGGTATAAACTAGTTAGATAGTGGCATAACTAGGATGGGGTAAAGGCATACGTTAGGCGTGCACAGTAGTTGAGAGGTAAGAAACTCATGTGAGAGTACGCAACTAACGTGTTTATAATATGTGATGTTTAATTGTAATTTAAATCACTTGCTAAACTTTTAAACTGTTTTCACATCGGTCTCTGACCCGTTTTCCTCCAAATCTATTTTTGTTTTGTAAAAACATTTTAGGTGCCCAACCACAGGGACGCCAAGCATAGGAGTTCCATTCTGATGACGTGCTGTAGATGCTGTGGAAGTTATAGGATCTTTGTAGTAAACGGCCTCATTTTATTCTTGATTCCTTCAAAGTCATTTGTATCAGTTAGGGCATGTCGCCCATTCTTATTTAGAGGTTGTAGTTGCAGACTTTCAGTATTTCAGTTTTGGTTTATTATTTATTCGGACTCTTGTATTGAGACATTATTTACTCTGGCATCTTTATTATCGGAGTGTTTACTCCAGACTTATTTGATTTCATCTCGTTGAGCATTTATATGAGATTGGTTATGCGATTGATGGTTTATTAAATAAATTCTTGTTTAAGTGTTGGCTTAATTAATAAAATTTGGCGTCTCTCTTTTTAAATATTAGGTGGCTAGTAATTAATTAAAAGTTTTCGACAGTGATGCTAAGACTGAACCAACTGGGTATTCTGTATTAATTTAATAAAGGAGTAGCTACCCGGTATTTAATTAGACGGGGTGTCATATTTGATTCCTATATATGTTCATATTTCCAGAAATCCATTACAACTCCATCTTTATCTTCCAAACATGAAAAATCTTCTCTTTTTATAACTATTCTAACATGGACAATATACAAACTTAGATTGCGAATATCAAACACTTGCCTCTAATGAAGGTCTGATCCTTTGGGGTGGTGTATCACATGTGGTTCTCCCCCTTTTCTGGCCAACTTTCGGTGGTGGTTGGTGGTGACCTTTGGTTCTTTGGTTCTCCTCCTTTCCAAGCAAGCTTTTCTCTTCCCAAGAAACCTTTCACTCTCTCTAATAAGATGACCTCTCAATATTGTGTAGAAGAGATGAATGAACCCACGTTCAATTAATCTCCAAATACTTATAATAAGACAAAATCCAAAATCACTATTCACCCCTATAAAAATGACTAAAATTCCCTTTTGAGTTGTCTCTTCAGTTCCAAATGACCCGAGACCCAAAACCAACATCCAAATAGACTTTTTGACTATTTCAACCCTTCCGGACACAATGACGCAGCTGAAATGACTATACGGTCGATAGAAAATAAACTCCCTTTTTAATTTAACAAATTAGTCCCGACACGTCCCATACTGCGTCCGACTAAAAATTTAAATTACTGAATTAACAACTCACAGCAATATCAATAGCATCACAGTCATATACTACCTAAATATCTTTAAGTAATATTTAGAATCATCTATTTTTAATATCCACAATTCGGATAAACCCAAATGAATTAATTAATAATAAAATCCAATTAATCCATTAATTTGAAATATAACCTATTTTAAAAGTCATTAAAATTACAAGGTATTACAGTTAGGAGGTGTTGGAGACACTTCATAATAAGTAATGTTCACTATAGAACATGTGAATATTACCGAAGCAGGCAATGGAGATAATGAAGATGATCAGAAGCATGGTTTGGGGTTCCAGGAAAGGGTTACAAGGTGTTATTAATGGTATTATCGATGTGGGGAACTGTGACACCTCGCCTATTATAATGATGGGAAATTAATCCTCTAATAATATAAAACATGAATCTCAGTCTGGTTCATTCTTAGCATCACTGTTATAAAAACCAATTTAATTACTAATAACCTACTAAGCCCGGTGTTAAATTTTAAAACTTAATAACTTACCTTATTAAAAAAATTCAACTATCTAAATCACCAATCCAACATAAAAATAAGTGTAACCAATAACTAAACATTATCCAATAGAATATATTGAATACTGATGACTTGCAATAAATTAATTAATCGAATAACTCTCGATAAAACCAAATACAATAATTCACTAATGAAAAAAATAAAGTGAAGTCTGAACAATATGAGAACTCTCTAACTGGGTGACATGTCCTAAAGAGAACCTGAAGTAAACATCCAATTTAGATAACAATGATAGAAGCATGTAATAAATCCCTATAGGCATCCATAGCTGCTGCAACATCGTCTGACCAAAAGGATAACTAAGCCTAGCATTCATGTGGCTGAGCACCTAAAAGGTTTTAAAAAAGGGTTTTTGATATGGGCCAGAGCCCAAAATCATTTGAAAATATTTTGTAAGTATTTAAAATGCAATAATGCAAATATAACAGTATTGTTCGTAATTTCTGGTGTCATACTTACATGAGAATATTCTCACCCTCATCTATAGTGTGCACTTAACGCATGTATTTTAGTTTCCTAGTTATGCTACCCCACCTAACTAGTTTAATCACTTAACATAGCCTCACACACTAAACCTCTAGTTTAACCTTGTTACGTGTACTTTACTTTGTTTCTCATTTACTTGATCACGTAAGCCTATATCATTATAATTCTCGATTATAATCTTATCGTTAACAATTTAGATAACTCACACTAGTTATAATTCCAATGTTCAAACATTTATTTTATCATAGATACATATATAACACTCATTTATACGTATATTCATAGCATCCCAAAGCTGTTCTCCCGAATGCAATCCCTATTATGCTACCAGACTCCAGGTATGTCACGTACCACTCCTGGGCCACCAGGCTGGAATTTCACCATCGAACTCAAATTGTAAATACATAAATTGGAGGCGATCATAGACATACATCCGTGGGTCATAACCATATCATATTACATCATTAGACTATAAACTCACATATAGTGGTCATACAATAGTCCTATGACTTGGGGAATTGACCCAACACCTGCTGTTCATGCCAAAGCGGACCCCCCACTATGCGCAACCTCCAATGATAACATATCTAGAGTATGTATGTTCACATAATTACAATCCTCAAGTACCTAATTCTAACTATCTCGACCCATTACAGATCATCGGTGCACCATTATCAACTTTGTAAATAAGACCTCCCTATATTTGAGTGCTTTCGGAGATAATTAAGTTGTATTGCCGTCATAATTATTTAGGCCTCAATATGATATTCAAAAACCTATTTAATATCCATGGCATGGATTTATATTAAGGACTATATCTTAACATCAAGTTATCCAACTTTTAGTTCACTAGATGCAGAATTCCTCATAGCCTCCGAACACTTAGCCTCGGAAACCTTAAGAGCTTTCGCACCTTGCTTTAAAATCTTTTTAACATCATTCTTGGCCTTGACAACATCATCTCTGGACAGGTCAATGGCCTCCACCTAGAGTTTGGAAGCTCTGATAAAATCATTCTCAGATGCCTTCCTAGCCTAAAAAAAATGCCCTAACACTTTCCACCTTAACTTGGTGGGAGTGCTTGACAGCCTTATGAAGATTGAAGATAACTTCATACATTGACCTATGGCTTATGGTAACCTTAATGAACTGTAATAAAAAGAGAATAAGTTATTCAATTGAATATGAAACAAATCCATGGAGGCATATGGTATATCTAAACTTACCCTAAGAAGACAGTGGATAGTGAATTCCTCCAAATCCTCATCATATTCATTAAAGAGACATTTGAGGTCATCATGGTCTGTAACCCCCTTTATTAAAGGAACCACGATAGCAATAACGTATACGAGGCCCATACACGAAGACACAACACTACTTTTTGGAGTTGGAACATTTTCATTAATGTGAGTAGCCTTCTGCGGGGGAAATTCTGTAAAAGAAGTGTGGATAAAGTTTACTGTTCTTTATTTTTCTCCCTGTTAATAGGGGAAACCATCCTAACATTGGCCATATTTACTACACCATCATAAAAAAATGACACATTTGAATTGACAACCCTGACCTCAATTTGGTTCCCAAAGAGTACGTTAGTTGCCAGGGCAATATTTTTATCAATTGCCCTATTCCTCTTTTGGCCTTTTCCCTCCATCGATCTTGATTTAAATTTTGTATTCCCCCTCTAGCTCATCCAACTGGGAAATAAGCAACTCGTTATCAATCTCCATCACTCGATGCCCGTCCGCGGAAGAACCTATACAAGAGTTAGCACAGTTAATGCTCAAAACTACAAATAGAAATATAGGTCACTCCTTTTGAAGTTAATTTGTTTAAATCCTGGTACTAGTGTCATAAGTGACATATAGGCAGTGTAATACCAAACTCGTACTAAGCCTGAAGTTTTCCCAACTTAGGAAATTGTTTCTTCTTATCAATAATCAATACCGCAACCTTAATTCTTTTCCTTTGATGCTCGTTAGGAGTCAAACATACACAAATTGAAAATATTATGGTTTATACTTGTTTGAATGAATATCAAAGGCTGTAAATATATATTGCATATTATTTACCTTCCATAGGGAGACGCCCCCAAGACTATGGAAGCCTCTGAGCTTTATCTTGGATTTCTCATCATGCATTTCCCAGTTATTTTCGGATATAAAGAAGTATTTGCCTTTCTAGTTTTATGTATTGGAACTCCATCCCCTTATTCAGTATCTGTTACCATTTTGTCGCCCGATGTAGTAGTGCCACGGATTTTCCACAGAGTTCTCTTTTTTTCCTTTAAAAGTTAAAGAACTCCTTGAATGTTATATCTCTCCCAAACTTCTTCGGCAAAATTACCAAGGCTTCTAGGATATCCTTCTATCCATTAGAATTAACTTGGGCTGGGGCCAGCTCAATTACCTTAAAACTTTTCCTAACTAGTACTAGTACTGGAAGCCGGGATCCAAAATAAAAGCATATAAGGGGAGATAAATCCCATAATTTTGGAGCGCATGACATGATCACTGGACTAAATAAGAAAGTGTAGACTGTTACCTCAAGAAACTCATATTCCTGATCCATCTAAGACAACCACTCCTCATTTATGATACAAGGATAAATGAGGGCTGAAGGATCCTTTGTTGTATCAGTACCACGCTGATGACCCTACTTCAAGATTTCCCCACTTTTTGAGTAGGCATTTCTCCACTAGGACCCTTGAAACTCCTCTCAATTGGAAATTTGCTATTTAGGTATCATATATCTTCCTCAAATGCATGGCTACCCACTGTAGCCTCCCTTGGGTCCTTACAATCAGAATACTCTTTGGAGTCAGAATCAATGATTACATAGGTGAAGACTCCTTTAGTCTAACACACCACATATTTTTACCGGGTTTATGTGTAACACAGCGGGAGGGGAAAATAAAAAGGCCTTATTTAGAAATCCTCCAACTATTACCAAGTATTCCAATGCATAAGGCCGCGACAGTTACATGTAAAAGAAGAGGGATTTATACAATTAATGGGCTGCGACCATTATGAGCAAAATACAAAAAGCATAAGTTTTAAAGAAAGCCACATGAATAAGGCGGTGACATAAAATAGAAGACGAGTATAAAATAGGGCAAAAGACACAGACTATTATGTGTCTGCGATATGCACTACCTGATTTTTAAGGATTATTTTCGAATGCCTGAAGTGGATTAATGTTGGTGCAAAGTAATGGTAAAAGAGTAAAATGTTGTAGCTATTAATCAAAGGCCATGTACTCATATTTGTATGAAACCACAACTATCAAGGACAATGCCCTAATCATTAGGCAATACAAACACCTATGATCCAACTGATACGATCTCACAAGATCAAAAGGGCAAAAACTAGGGTTTTGGCCAAGAATAACCATGAATGGTAATTCTTATTCTTGACCCAAAACCAACTAAAAGTGCCCTAAAACGAACCCAAACAATTTCAATCAACTAGTTTTAACCCTAAACTAACCTAAATCTACTTGCCTATTATAATCACCGCCAACCAATAGTCAAAACCAACCAATACTCAAAAACTCATTTTGTAAATTTGAATCAATTAATTTCAGAAATTAAAATGGGGTTTATGTCTATGGATTAAGGTACATATGAATTTATGCATACAGATCTGGGTTTTTTTTCAGCAACAATAAACCTAACAATGAGTAAATTAAATCGATAGTTAAGGACCTAACCCAAGAATACCCTAAATCTACATTTGAATGATTTCAATGCTAACACAAGAGTTATTTTTGAAGATTAATACAAGAAACTGAAAGAAAATACAATGAAATCGCATAAAAGATAAAGAAAAACCAACCTGAAGTAGAGAAATGAAGTCGCTAGAGAATTCATCTGAGTGTCACCAAAAATCAACTTTAGTCACCAAAAATTGCATCAATGTTGTTTGATCTCAAGTGATCGAATAAGAGAATAAGGCCATGACCTCAAGCCTTTTATATTAGAGGTCGCAAAAAGTTGAGATGTCAGAATTTAGAACGTCTTAATGAGTAGTCCATGATACACACAAACCAATATCATTGAAACTTCCCCAAGCCTAGCCGCAGACCCAAGATAATCCTCCACATACAAAAATAAAAATCCATCACCAAATCATCTGCCTCTTGTAACTGAGACTTGGGGGGCTTATGCTATACCCAAAATATGTCCACCAATAGACATGTGGTATGGAGGCCCACATAAGAACAATGAAGATATGCTAAGATATTGACCAAGGGCTACAACCTATAAGGAAGACCTTGAGCAGTACCCAACCTAGACACATAATTGATTCCTTTACCCATTCATGTGCCCAAGACCATGGCCTGATGCACAAACAAGCCAAGGAATCCATAACACATCTACATCAAAGGGCCATGGTCGTTATTCTAAAAGACTACAACAACTTAACTGTAATACCCCGTATTTTTGATGATTTTAATTATGGGATTAATTGACTTAAAAATGGGAAATTTATTTATAATTAATACAGATTTAATTAAATAATTACTAGCGCGAAGAGAGTTAGTATTTACTGATATGAATTATGTTGAATATTACTTAGTGAGTAAAGTAATATGTATTTATGAATAAATTATCGCGAGCGAATAATATGACATTTATGGTAATTAAATCGGGACGCGCGTGTCTGCCGTGTCGGGACTAAATTTAATGGAATAAAAGTATTTTATTTATAAGTCACCCATATCATCATTTCGAGTGCGCCAAAGTATACGTAATGGTCGAGATAGGTAGAAAAGTCTACCCGAGGGTTTAATTTGGGTCCCGGGACATTTTTAAGCCAAACCGGCACGTCGGGATGGTAGTTTAGACATTTTTTTTTTTGGGTAATTAAACCCATGAAATTCCTAACCCTATATCAGCTGCTAGGGGTTAGGCTTCATAGAGATATCAAACACAAAAGCTTGTGAGACCATTGGAGGAGAAGAGTGAAGATTTTTCTAAGGCTTGAACCACTGTTGGAACACCGTTTGCACCACCATAGCCGCCAACGTATAGATCGGAGAGAGAGAATAAACCCCATACCTTTCATTACCAATGGAACAGACCATCTACGTAAGGCAAGTAATTATCTTGCATAAATTTATGATAGATATATGATCCATGTTAAAATAGGGTAATATATATATGAAAATCCCATGTTTTGGAAGATTTTAGATAGTGTAAATCATGATTCTTGGGTTAAATTTGAAATCGAATAGGTTTGTTTATGCATGTAGAATGAAACCCATGTTATTATAATCAAATTAGTTGAAGAAATTTGGTATTTACAGATTTAATTGATGATAAAGTCAAAACTAGGGTTCTTAAGACTAAATGTGAAATTTGGGTGAATTTATGCATGTTGATGATGTTTAAATGATTTCGATACGTTATGATTTGCCCATATATGTTAATATAGGATATGGATTACATGAATATTAATTTGGAGATGTTTGAATACGATTTTGGTGGATAAAAATTAAGAAACCCGTAACTGATAAGGAAATCTGGGAAATAACTCATCGATCGATTCAAGAATGTCGATTGATCGACTGATTGATCGATCGACCCATTTCTTCGATCGATTGACCCCCATGGAAAATGTGACTTGTTTCCTTTTTAATATTTGATTAAATAACAACTTTTAGAAATCTTTGGTGTTGATTAATTGAACATAATGAGACTTAGGGAAGGGTAGTAGGATATACTTAAGACCCGAAAAATATCATTTGGTATGGAATTGAATAGGGAAATTACGAGTGTTAATCGAATGAGTTATGATTGGAAATTATATAAATTGGGGTTTAAATCGGATAAATGAATATTCAATGTTAGTACCGGTAGTGGGGGTACATTATAGATACTGAAATAACCCAAGGAATAAATGGAGACTTGCTAACCTTCTTGGGATATGGAAAGGTACTTGAAGTTATGCGACGAGAGTTACCGCGTTAAATAAAATATTATGTAGGATATTGGAGATATAAATATACTACGTAGGAGACATGCAAATTGGGACATACATATACCTATATGGAATCTATATATACTTAGGTTGGTGTGATTACCTATCGCATGGGTTATTATGTGTAATGCATCATACTGCACTACTTACTATCATGGAGGTTTCCGTGATAGGACACTCTTATTCTAATGAGCCTATCGAGGGAATATGGACTTGTACCTTAGAACTATAGAACATTGGTACAACCTATTTGTGAATGATAGTGCAAACGGCCATAGGGGTGAGTGGGTATGTGCGTCTCCCTTGTGACTTGGAACTATGATTCGCCTCCATTATGTGTGACTTGTGTTTTTATATGGTTATAGAGTGATTATGAACCTACAGTCCTTCATGTAGTATGTGATATACTAGGACTTGATATCAGAGTATGCACGCACCATATCTTGGTCTCGGGGTGCCTTATGAGTATATATATATATATATATATATATATATATATCCTGATAGTGATGTATATATATACACTAGTGATTATTTTACTGTGTTGCTTAGTAGATAAGAAAGAGTACGTCATATAAAATATGTTATAATTGTGGGAACTTATATGAGAAAAGAAATACTTGAATTGATTAATAAATATTGGAAATGAAAGAGTGTATTATTCGGGTAATACGGGTGGGCACAATGACTTAGGCATCATAGTGAGAGACTTGATTCAAAGTATTTAGGTGAGATAGTATAACTAGTATGGGTTAGGAGTATACGTAGGAGTGCACAATAGTTGAGAGGTGAGAATTTCAAGTGAGAGCACGTGACTAACATGTATACAATGTCTGGTATTTATGCAATTTAAATACTTGCTGTTTTAAAAATATTTTCAACTCGGGCTCTGACCCGTTTGCTTTCAAATCTATTTTTTTGTCAAACAATTTTTAGCTGTTCAGCCACAGGGATGCCAAGCATAGGAGTTCCATTTAGCTGACGTGCTGTAGCTGCTGTGGAAGTTACAGGACCTCGATATTAGACTCCTCCATATTTATCCTCGATTCATTCAGAGTTATTTCTTTTAGTCAGGGCTGTTGCCCATTCTTATTTAGAGATAGTGGTTTCAGACATTCATTTATGTTTCAATTTTGGGTTTCATTTCATTTCGGATTATTGTATTTGGGATTTAGACTGGATGTGTTTATTCCAGACTCATTTTATTTCATTATGTCGTTTAATTTCCTATGAGATTGTTATTGGATGGTGAATGTTTAGTTAATCATTTAATTGCTTGCATGTTATATTAAAAAGATAAAATTTGACATCAATTTTTTTTAAATACTAGGTGGTTAGTAATTAATAATAATTTTTCGACAGTGATGCTAAGACTGATCCAACTGGATATCCATCTTTTAAAATGATTCCATCTTGATAACACTTAATCATAAGTCATACAAACCATACATGTGACACTCCGACCAATTACTAGAAATAGTTGTAATCACCTCCTCATTTGACAAGCTACATATAAGTAGTGAATCCCTATAAAATTCTCTCCAATATCTCTCCACATCCAAGTGCATACACCTGCCACTTGCTCCGGTAACTTAAACATTTATTGTCGTGGACTCCTGCAAGGCCATGAACATTTCTACATAAAACTTATATGTCATGATTTTAACATGATTCTCTCCTCTTGTCCTCTAAGTCTGTACAAACTTGCACTACTTCATACATATAATGAGAAACATGACCCATAGTGAATGTAGGCCTATTTCCATGGTTGAACCAATCTAAATCTCATGTTTATCACTCTTTATCCCTGTTTTACTTTACTTTTATACTTTAAATATTGTGTATGGCTTTGATTGTAGACCCTCTTAGTTTGAAACGATCATTTTTCAACTCATTATTAGTAAGAAACACACAAAATCTCACATATGTATCAACAAAACACCAATAAGATGTCAACCATCTGATTATAATAAAATTAATCACTATAAGCAAGATCAACATGATAAAAATCATATGGAACACATTATATGCATGTGAAACTAGTGTGAAATCAATTGCCATAGATTTTAACAAATTTAACATTGCAGTTTATCAAATGAATTTCAATAACACAGTTGAATCAAATACTCAATGTTTATCAAATGGTTTATAAGTCATTTTTCTAATCGTCATTATTAAATAAATCATCAAATCATCATGAATCAAGGACTTAACCATATATCATAAAAATAATAAATCGAAAATATTTTTGTACTTTTGAATAAGAATTATGCATGAATATTTACAAAATCATGTTTAGATAAGAAACTATAACATAGAAAGCAGATGCATTAAAAATGAAGATTATGTCTAGTCCTTAAAATTGAGTTCGGTGTCTAGATCTAAATCTTGGAAACTATCGTATATCCTCACCTCTATTTTGCAAGAAAAAAGGTAACCATTCTTCTTAACTCACCTACTTCACCTCTAAGCTTATGAATAGGATCTCTACGAAAAACTTCCTACTATTGTTCATGAACTTATTATGTCCTTAACTCAAGTAACTATACGATTTATTTGCGTCGCCTTGTAGTTTACAAAACGTATAAAAAGGTAAATTTCTTCACACAACAATCTTCTTTTCAAATCTTCTATCATTCATTATCAAGTCTTCCTTCTTAAACTTTCTTTTATTCTTTCTCAAATATTTTATCTCATAGAGATCTTTCAAACCAACTTTCTCAAGTCCTTTTCGTTTGAAATAAAAATGCCCAACATGATTCATTATACCATAAAATGAGCATCTAATTCTATTTTTCACAAACTCAAATTTAGATTCAACATCCGTTTATGCATTTGAACTTTCGTCGTTCAATTTTATTTTTCTAAATTTTTTCTCAAGCATTGAATTACTTAAACAATACCATGATTGTTCATTTTTTTGTTGAGCATTATTCAATAAAATGCTACCAAGTTTACTTTTTCTATCATAAAACATGATTTTCAAACCATTTTCATGTCCAAGTTCAATTTTCAACTATTCAATGCCAATTTTGAAACTTATGTTTTCAAGACCATTCATTTATTTTTCTTTCAAAATAGATGAATTTTATGTTTTCAAAGACTCACATTGTTTTGAAAAAATCTCAATACCTTTTCCAAAATTAAAATATCACAATTGAACCCTTTTTAGTCTTTTCTTCTTTCTCATCAAGTTAATTTTGTAAAACTTTGATTTTGTTCAAAAATTGAGATTTTACTCTTTAAGGTTTATATTTTTTTACATAAAGTTCATGAAAATCCTTTTGAAGGTCATTATCGTCATCATTACTATCATCCACATATTCATCATCAACCTCTTCATTATTAGCGCCACTACAAAATTTAGAATCACTAAGCATCCTATTCCTAGAAGCTTTCATCCGATTATTCTTCAGCACACTCATTTTTCTTCTCCTTGAAAATAGACTTGATTTCATTTTCTTTCAAAAATAAGGAATTGGTGTCCTTTGAATCATGTGATGAATATTCACTCAATGAGTCATCTTTATAAGCAGATAATTATTTTTTAAACTTTATTATGGGTCAAATTTATTTAACCAGGAATCAAATCTCCCCTCAAATTCACATTCAGAAACTTCACAAACAAGGAGTTCTTTCTTTACTTTTCCAATTCAAGACTTAATTCACTTTTCTCTTTATCAACATCCCCGATTTTTCCAAATCAAGTCTTAAATAACAATTTATTTTCTAAAATATGAATTTTATTCTCTCAAGGCATATATATCTTAAAATAACTCACCCTTCTCTTTTTCACACACTTTCAACTTTTGATTGGCAAGCTGACTATTCCTGTCAAATTCTTTAAAACACTATTTTTTGTTCATGGAGTTTGACTTCATTATATAATTTAACATTCAACACATCTTTATTTTGACTTGAGAATTTGACATTTTTATTTTCATCATGTTAATCAAAATCAATATCAATGGATTTCAATTTATTTTAAGAAAGAATTTATTTTAAGAAATATATTATTTCGCCACATTCTTATCAAATTGAGCTTTCAATTGATCTATCACTTTTACTTGACTAAAAATAATATATATAGCATTAGAATAATTAATAATTGATGGAAAATCAAAACCTATCATCATATCACCTATAGTCATAACAAGAAAACTAGGTCAATGATAAAAAAAATAATAATAAACACACAACAAGATAAAGATCAACTCAAGCACGTTAATTCTATTTAAAAGGAAAATATTCTCTTATATCAATTGTGAAATCATTTTATGTTCACAAAGTAAACATAAACAACAAACCTATAGGGGTGAATAGGCTTGGGGATAACTTATGACCAAATTTTTATTTCAACTATTGTTTCTTACAAACCCAATTAACTTAGCACATGAATTAACTAGATGGGATGGATTATGTCTCATATAAACAACACAAAAGAATAATTAGGTAGATCTAAAAGAAATAAATATAAATCACAACCTAATTTGAATTTTATCAATTAAGCTAGATCTAAATGTGATCTACATCTAGTGTGTGATCATAGTGTGAAATTAAAAGAATAGCAACCAAAAACATTCCATAAGACATATTTACAAGCAAAAAAACTCCACTCAGGGATAAAATCGTATTAGACACACTCTAATTTCTATTTCTACTTGAAAATAGTTTTACATGAAGTAAGAAGGGACCTCTCACTCATCCCCTTACGAGTAGTTACTTATGAACTTCAAACTTTCTCCCATGATGAATATAAATCCATAACGAGCTCCATGTCGCATATAAAGGAGCCATTCTTATCCTTGGAGTCATGCTATGATCTAAGTCCTCCAACGAATCAAAACACCTCAAATTTTAGATCGCGGGGTTCTTAGTAATATATTTAAAGCTAGATAGATTTTAACTGAATAAGCTATGTGAAGTCTGAACCAAAATACTCTCAATTCTCTCTCAATAGCATAGCTGAAGTATAACTCTAAATTTTATCAAAATAGGAGGGAACAAGTGAATTTATAAGAAGTAAGGAAATTATTCTCTCAAACTTAAAAAATCCTCTCAGAAATGTATTTGAGTTATGAGGTTTTCACACAGTTAGAAAATGAAGGGTAAATGGCCTTTAAATAGAAGTTTGTTTAAAAATGACGCCTCCATGTGCACAGTTAGATTTGAGTGTGTGAACGATCTCGTCCAATATAAAAATCGTGGGTGAGCCATTCGAATGGACACAAGACAAGGTTTGTTTGAACAACCTGTAAAAATGGACTAAAAATGAGGGTTTTTTGAATGGACCGTGTGAAAGGTCATAAAACACGATCCTTTCAAATAATTAGGATAAAAATAGTTTCTCAACTCATTTTTTAATTATGCCTAACAATCGATTTCCTAAACACATTTTCTCAAAGGTTCTGATATGTAATTTATAACATTTTAAAACTCATTCCATCAATTTTATTATCCTCACACACATTCAAAAATGTTTTGTGTACGTGTGTGTGTTTAAGCCATAATCAATTCACACTTTACTTAAAGGTCACAATGTTCACTTCAATGTGAATTCATGGAAATGGAAGCCTTCAAATGAGTGCAGGCATATGATTTTAATCTTTAAGGTTCATCTAACCTAATCAAGACCGCACCTCACTTATAACAAATCAAGTCTATGTGACTTAACTAACTCAATGTTTTGACACTGAAATATTGCCAATTTATAACTCCGAACAAAATTTACATTTTCATTCTAAAATACATTAGGTTACCATTTTTATTACTTAACGTTTAGTCTATTTAACCCATAATGAATCCTTAGCTGGGAGAGCACAATAACTATGAATTAGGGATAACAAAATCAGGGTGTTTGATGTTTGTTTAGGCCGGGCCCTAGGTGATATTTTCAGGTCACCCATGTATATCAGATTCAATGACAATGCCATGTATATTTTTGAATTTCTCTGAAAATATTTATAGTGAAGAATCAAGTCTATATAGCTTTGCCAAATGAAAAGGTTGGGGGCTCGGAGTTTAAGTTGGCTTCAAATAAGAGGTTGGTGGATAAAGTGGGAATTTTGATACATAGATATGAATATGTTTAGGGATATGTGGCCATTCCTTCTTGATTTTGACGAATTATGTCTCTTTTGAATGATTTTCTTCCCTCCCTTTCCAATAGAAGGTTTAAGAAAAGAAATTCTTCAATCAGTTGATATCAAAGGGTTTAGAGAACATAAACCTATTGAGATCAGCAAAGGTAGCCAGCCATTCGAAGTTTATTTTTATGACAAGGTAGGGTACTCCCGTGTTCGATGAAAATTTTCCTCTAGGATTCTGGGTAGGTTTGAGATTCTCTTTTAGCCCGATCCTTTTAAATTCTTGAGATATCCATTTTTGGTAGATCTAGTTAAGATACACAATTTTATCTTTCTCTAATTAAGAAGGGATATATCATCATATAAGCCTTGTACCTAGTCAGTTTTGGATACTTGGATTTCAATCATTACTCTAAGTGAAGGTACCTTAACTTTTATGGGTAAGAGCGCTTTAATGCCATAAACCACTGAGTAGGGGTGCCTACTATCGTGTTTCTTTCATTATTGAAGTAACCCCAGAGGGTGTATGGGAGTTTGTTTGATGAGTCATAATAAGTATTTTCCAATTTAATGATGATGTTATTGACATTCTTGTTATCATCTTCTATTGATTCGTTGGTCTGAGGTCTATATGGGGAAGACTTATGCCAAGTAAACCCATATTTGTGCAACAGATTATGGACTTCTTTCTCAAAGTGGAATAAAGCAGTAGATGATGTTTCGACGTATGTAATTGGAAACTTTTTTGGCATTGAGAACCAAATAAGAATTAGTTTCAAATCATTTAACGATGTAGTTAATGGGGAGTTTGTTGAATCCATGCCATGGTGAGGTCATTTATTATAACTCTTGGGTGATAAATATTGTCGAGGGGCATATTGTTTGTAATTGAGGCATTGTTTTAACAAATTATGTGTAGTTATTTTTCATTTTTGTCTAGTAGTACGATGGTCAAAGTATTTTACTAGAAATAGAGTGTCCACTCATGCATAGGACACAATCACCATTTTGGATTTTCTCCATAATTTCAATGGTCTCATCTCTTATGATGCATCTTATGTATACTTTGTTAAACCCTTTTTTGTAGAGTAGCCTCCAATAGATGATGAATTGAGTTGCTAATCGCCCCAAGGGTATCAATCGATTGGGGTAGATCATGGTGGATAACGGTTCTTATCCAATAATATACATATACCAAAATACCATATTGTGGTCTCAATTATCATTTCCTCAAGTATGTTGATCTAAAAACCATAGAAAAGGGTACTTCAACTAGTCACGATGAATGTGATCTCCATGGTTTTATCTGGTATGTCTTTTATTGAGGCCAAGCTAGGGACTACCTCCACAAAGTTATTTTTAGCCCCGAGGAGGAAGTTAAATTTGATAAGATCAAATCACAAAGAAAATTCTTTTAAGTAGGAGTGATGAGGTTAGATCTTATCATATTCGTATTCTATTTCCATAGTATTTGATTGATGGCTAGGCATAAGTCTCCTTAGGCTTTTAGCTTGGTGATTCCCATTTCCACTGGGATCTCAAGTCACATGATGCAAGACTTATACTTGTCCATATTGATGTTATATTAGTAGGTAAGTTTAATAGCAGTGGATAGTTGATATGAATAGGATGCTATCAAAATCTAACGGATGCCGAAGCCTCTCTTGTTTGCAGCCCCATCAAAGTAGATTTTCGACACCTTACTATCATCTATTGTGAGGAGGTCTTCATCTCGTAATTCTGTGATGCCTTCTTCTTATTCATTTTTTAGGGGTTTCCTTATAAGGAGGTTTTAGATGTACCTCCCTTTGGTATTTTTCTACTTGATGTCGTTAATTTCGAATTTGTGCAATTTTGGAAATAAGTCCATCATGTTGGATAGAGAGGAATTTTTGAATAGGTATTAAGTGGTTCATCATGGAAATGCATCGTATGTTAAAAGATATCATGTAATGGCAAAATTATGGGTGATCCATACAAGAGATACACAATCTTTTTGCAAGGTGGTGCATTTGCGGTAATAGGGTACTATCTTCCAATTGACATGGTGAATATCGCATTATTTTTGGGAACTCTCTTTGAGATGTTCTATCATGGATCCAATATTGGTGTCACTGATGGTCATTTAGTGTAACAACTCTCACAATTTGTTATTGAAGCTGGCTAGACCCAAATACCTAAATATGTAGTTCATTAAAATTAAATTCCATTCTTAGCATATGAAAGAACTATGAGACACTAATTTTTTTCCACAACACATACATCAATATAATCCAATGAATGTAAATCATTCACCACAATAAGATCCATCAGCATGATAAACAACTCTAATTATAGATCTTAGATCCAAATATAATAAAACTCCAATAATGTAATGTTAACAATAAGAATCTCTCTAACTTAAGACCCTAAAAAACCTTTGGAGTCAAATGACCCATCAAATCTCAAACAATTCCCTCATAAATAAAAAATGTAATGAAACTAAAGTATGCAGTAAAAGTAAGTCTCCAACTACAAGTCCTTTTGTCTTCAAAACTATACAACTACCTGATAACCTATCCCTAAAGGTTAGTCAACAATGACAAAACAATGCCCTTTGCAAGAATACCAATCACTCTTCCCAAATATGATCCATGAATCAATCCATAGGCATTATAAGAGATAAATATCAAAATATAATATTTTAATTAAGGAAGAAATAAAATAACAATATGAATAATGATCAACTATAACAGTTACCCGCATATAATAAGCCGTCTAAATACCCAGGTTCCATTATGTTTATTTCAACATTAATTAAATATCATTCCATTAAATTACTCAATTCAATTATCTTTCTCAATATTAATAATATTATCAATCCAAATCTATTATACCTACTTTTTCTTTCTATTGTCCGTGCACATACTCATGGTGGACGTAACATCTTAGCACATCAAATTCACATGTATCACTATATACCATCGACCATATTTTTGTTAGCCCGAACATATCGAAATGTTCCCCACACAAGTCACATCCCTATAACCAGTTACACTAGGTTCCTCAATCATATTAGTATCCATTCCACATGAAACACCACATATATCCATGTTGACAACATAAAGTGCCAAAGTAGCCCAAACAGTATGGCCCCTGCAATCGTTATAATGACGACCTAAACAGTGACACATATCAGTTCATCTCTAATATACGTTTATTATATTAGATTTTAATTATGTTTTTCTTTTTCGTGTTTTTGTTATTACAATTGTCCCTCGCCTATAATCCGGGCATAATAACTAAATCCATCCCTAGTCCCATACCTAGATATCGCCAGACCATAAGTATCACCTATTAGTCCTTTTAAGTAGAAACACAAACGTAGAAACAACTCCATAGTCCCATACCAATAAAGTTCAACAAAAATTAATATGCCTATTCACTAGTCCCATACATAGCAAGTAACATAATAATGCAAGGGTAAGTACAATTACTTATATAAATCACAATGTCCCAAATGATGTAATTTTATTAACAAGTGCAAATTCTACATTAGTTACCTTCTTATTCCAACATTGCAATTCTTTATTCGTAGTTATGCAAGTTTGATTTCATGTGCAATCAACCAATTATATCATGTGATACACGATTTCTAAATTTTCCCCAACAAGTTGTCCAAATTCAATATTTCAACACAATTGATAATTAATGGAATTAAATTATAAACTAGTTCAAACATGAGTATTGACAGCTTTTTAGCAAAATATAATAACATGCTACATCAAATTAATCGTTTACTTAATTTTATATATCATCGACATAAATAGATTAGTTAACACGAAATTCATCCTAACAACCAATAATAACAAAGTATAGCCATCTAAGCATGTCGTATTTCAAGTATTAAATTCAATGTCAGAAGTTTATAAGAACATATTTACAATTATGTTATCGCTTTCCCTTATGAAGTTGTTAATAGTATTAAGAAAAGATATGAATTTAATGAATAGGAACCATTTAAATGAACAATACTTAAGGAGAATAGTAGAGATATTCTTGCCTAAAAGTGAAGTATTATGAAAAATCCAAGTGCAACGTTGTGTTCATATCGTGAAAATAAGCAAGTTTGATGTTGTGGACTTCTTCAAAATATTAATGTAATGATTCAAAAATTGACTTGAAGTTTTGTTTTAATGGAGGATTATGGTTAAAAGGATGAGTTTTGTAGCTTCTGTTTGAGTTTCGAGAAAATACTGATAAAAGTATTTGTTTGTTTTGAAACAAAAAATCATAAGAATTTTATTAAAGAAAGATGAAAAGGAAAAAATATGAGTCAACTTACCTAACCTACCATCCACAAACATTTAGTGCTGTGGGCGTGGCCTAAATGACTAGAGGTCATGGTTATGCTCACGAGACTTAGTCCGCATTAGCGGTTGGGAGCCCAGCGATCTCCCCCCAATGGTTCGCTCACCTCTCTTATTTGTATTATAATTTTAATTAGGAAACCAATTTTAAAAAGTTCCACTAATCCCAAGCTCTATAAAAGTAATTCTTGACTAACTTTTTAAAAACCAAAACTTGGAGTCCCAAAAATTATAAAATTACTCAATTAACTCTAAGGCTCAATGAAATTAACTAAATTATTAAACAAATCACCAAAAACCCATTTAATTTATCAAAAAATCACTGAATTCAATTTAAATAAAAACTTTTTAACTTAATTCAAAGAGCTATAATGATAGTCCTTTTAATTAATTAACACACTTAATTAATTAAATCCAGTCATTTAAATATATGGGATATTACATGTAGAGCTATAAAGGTTGTCTTAGTTGAGGAGGTACCCGTATTTGTTGGTGAGTGAGATATTCTTGTATATTTTAGAATGTTTCAAGGTATTGATCATTCCACTAACTGGGTAATTCTTCCTTAAGCAATTAAAATATGGGCTTGTTGGTGGTGGTAATCTCATTGATGAACTGGGTTATGAATTGAATCTTGCCTAGTAACCCTTTAACTTCTTTCTTCATTGTGGGTGGTGGCATTTCTCATATGTCCTTGACCTTGGTAGGACGTATCTCAATTCCATCCTCACTAATAATAAATTCAGGGATTTTACCCTCGATATTTTTAAAGATTGATTTATGAGAATTTAGCCTTATCCTGAAGAGGTGTAGCCCTTGGAAGAAGTTCCAAAGTGATGGAATGTATCTTTCATGATCTTTTTACTTGATGATCATATCGTACATATTGACCTCTACTTCCTTATGATGAGATCATGAAGGATGGATATTTTTTTTCTTCTTATAGGATTCCCCTGCTTTGTTAGACCAAACGACATATCTATGTAACAATATGTTTCCCATGGGGTGATGAACTTGTTATTTTCTTGGTGGTCAGGTTTCATTTATTATACCCAGGGAAACTATACACCAAGGATTTAAGAACGTTAATAGCCGTATTATCTACTAATAGGTCCACATGTGGTAACGAAAAATAATCCTTGGGGTAGGCCCGATTGAAATACCTATAATCTATGCACACTCGGGCCTTGCCTTAGTCTTGTGTACGGGTACGTTGTTAGCTACACATGTCTAGTACTCAAAGGAATCCCAAACTTAGTTATTTTTCCATTTCTTCCTTTACTATCAAGGATAAATTGAGTATTAGCTTATGGTCCTTCATTTTTATGGTTTTTCATTGGAGAGAGTTGGTATCTCATGCATAGTGATGGGTGGATTAATCTCGATTATGTCAATGTAAGACCATGTGAATTAATCAAACAAAATTCATGAGTAGGTAGGTGAATTCATTTTGTTCCCTCTTAAAGAGGGAGGGAACAATTTGTAGATGTTTAGGATTTTCAAGTGCCCAAGTTTATGGTTACCATGTCACCATCATTGGAGACATACGTTTATTTTTGACATTGATTAAGATTTTATAAGTGTTAGTTTTATAGAATTATCTTTATTCGGTGAGATCTAATCCATCACTGTATTCATAACCATCATATGCAATACATGAATGAAAGTAATTAAAATCACAATTTATTATGTTATTAAATAGAGGAAGGGAAGCATTGTTAATAGTAGATAAAAATTCTTTACAAATTGAAACTGTAAGAGAAGGTATGGGGGCTCAGTTTTTATCTGGACAAACTCAAAAGACCTTTGTATAATGGGTGTCGGTATGAATTTAACTTACGTCTAATTATTTCGTATTCCCACTCCATTGATGTTAGGGAAGATGTGGGTCGACTTCTACTGGAGGACCTTTAGAGTAGCCTTGGTATGTTCTTAGGACTTGGTACTGACTATGGGATTAGTATGAGGAGTCTATTTGGCTTGCATGATTTTTCCTTATGGGTTTTTAATAGTGGCATGGGTGAGACCCATCATGGGATAAATTTCGGATATGAGCTATGAGAGGGATTATAGTATGTGTTAATGTTTTTCTTCATTCGACTAATAATCCCACGGTGGCTAAGAGGTTATATCTATATTTTTAGTTGAAGGCATATTTTTGGCAAAGGTTTTGTAGTATGCGGTACACGGAGGTAGAGATTGACTTAAGGGATACTGAATAACTGTCCTTACTCTATTTTGTTACTATAAGGGATGGAGGAAATATACCAATTGTTATGCAGGATTCAATTATGAAGATATTAGCATGGCAACCAAAGTGTTTTTTCAGAGAACAAGGGAAGGTAGTTCCCATTTGAATTCAGGTTCGGGGACCTTTTTTTTAATTATTTTTGACCCATGATAAGTTGAGCTCATTGTGGATGATTTAGTGTATTTTTCTATAGCCCACGTATAGTCCTTAGTCATAGTGGATCTCCATCGCTGATTATAAGGATTTATTTGCTTCATCCAACTAAGGATCTACGAATCCGTGATAAGGTAGGTATTCTCCTCGGAGACATAATTGATAATTCCAATCGCGGCTTCATTTGAGGTATAGCCAAAAGTGGATTTTCCTTTATTTTCCTTAACCGTGATGACTTCTGGATCTCCTTACTAATTTTCCCTAGTCCAAATCCTAGCATATATCCCTTCCTCTGAATGATTCGGGTGGAAACATTATGGATAACTATTTCCTCCTTTACCATTTGAGGGAGTGGGATGATCTAAAATCCATTGATTCAGATTTCAACACTATCATTGTAAGGACATAAGTCCCCGATTGAGTCTTAATGTTGTATTGGCTCAATTTCGGACAAAAACATTTGAGTCATAGGACAGTGTTCTTGTGTATCCTTCAAGCCTATGACATGTTTGAGTTGAAGACGTTGCGGCCTACTTTTCAAGAGAACATCATTGCCGAGTTTCACTGCCTTATTTCACGTCATCATCTTCATATTTTAAGTCTCCAAAGGTACGAATGCTTTTATATATTTGTAGGAGACTTGGAATAATTTTAATGGGTGTAATTTTTATTTAAAATAAAGTTTTTGGGCTTAAAATTAAAAAATGTACATCCTGTCACTTCGTTCGAAATTTTCGTTCGAACGAGAATTTCGTTCGAAAGAGTTTGCCAACGACTTTTCCCATTTGGTCACTGGAACTTCGTTAGAAGGTCGTTTACACGAGACTTTATTCAAACGAAAATCTCGTTCGAACGAGATTTTCGATGAGAAAACTTTTTGGCAGTTTTTAGCAGTTTTTCTCCACTATCCCACTCTTTTGTTCCCACTAACTCTTCCATATTTAATAAGTGCGGTAACCTCTTCTGAAAATTTAACTTTTGATAAATTCTAAATACTTCTTGAGAGAAAATTTGGAGAGAAAATTTCTGAACATCAAAAGTTCATTGTTTTGTGTTTTTGTGAATCCATGAAATACTTCCTACTAAAAACACATACACCCAACTGTTTAGTTTATTCCAAGTATTTCTACTTCTATATATTTGCTTGGAGCATTTTGGCACCGGGTTTAATTTTCTACCTAAGAAGAAAAGAGCTTGGGTCTTGTTTCTCTACCTCAACAAAAGGAGAATCGTTTTGGTTTCCACTGCGGTGTTCTCACATGGTGAAAGGAACCATGTGTGGGTGACGGTGTCCAAGAGCCCCATCGGTGGAGTTCGAGACTGTGGAGGAGTGCACGGTTATTTGCTAGGCAGAGGTTGAAGATCGAAGGAGCGCGTCAAGGCTTGAAGGGAGTCGAGTTTGTTGTGTAAGTCCTCTTGTCGAGTCTTTGTAAAATTTGAACCATACTTAGTGAATTTGTTAGGCCAGGGCCGTCCGAGGTTTTTCTCCCATTGTGGGTTTTTTCTCGTACATCGCCGGGTTGTGGGCTTGTGAATTTATTTTATCTTTTGCAAAAAATCACCTAGAACGCATGCTTAGGGTGAAAGGATAAAATTGGATTTAATTCGCAATCTTGATTAAAATGGTGCATGTTTAATTAATTGGGTAAATTTTGTTTAAGTTAACTTATTTCAAGTTGGCACTAAATTAATTAGATAATAGTCTTGTCTAGTTTGTTTAAACTTGATAATTAAATTAATTTGGTTTGAGTGAATTTAAAGTGTGTGTGTGTTCACCAGAATTCACTTATTTAGGTTTAATTTTAATTTTAATTTTATTTTTAGAAATTAAAATATGTGTTTAATTTAATTTTTCATCTTTTTAAGGCAAGAAAATCAAATAATTTTGGAAAAATAAATTGTTGTGTTGAACCATCTTTATTTCGCATTTAAAGGAAATTGATTTTAAAAGAAGTTTAAAATTGGGGTATACATTTCCAACAATTATGGTGGTTGTCTAAGTTAGGGATAGTACTGGTGTTGGCATTTATAGCCTAACCATCACCCCATGGATTGTGATGACCTCTACATCAAAAGGAAACTTTACTTTAATATATAATCACGAGAGTAATGATTTCATAGGGTGTATCAAGGATTTTCCTAGTAGGAGTTGGAAATTAGTCATGACATTAAGCCCCCGAAACTCAACCACTCAGTTCATGGGACCAACAATAAGGCTGAGGGTAATGGATCCAAAAACCTCCCCGAGAGTAATGCTATAGGACTTGATAGTGGTAAATGAGGGAGATAATCTGTAATGTGTGGATGGGCATACATTGATGGTGGAACTGTTTTCTATTAATGACAATGGTGTGATCTGTACACATTATTCAATAGTAATAAGCAATTCAAATCAATGATTGCGGCCTTGCTTGGGGAGTTCTTATCAGAGAAGTTGATGTACTACTACATGGTGATAGATCTAATGGTGTCGGACATCTCTGCTGGTGATAGATCATGAGGCAAAAAATATATGAGGGTGGCATGATATCCCATAGATGTGTCCAGTTGTCCCTATATGATAATGTTATCCAAGGTTTGGTGAATCTTGTCTTTAATCTTATTATTCTCTTACAGGAGGGGAACGATGACTTCCTTAGATACCCCTTTTCTTTTTTTGGTAGGATTTTGAGGAGTGGAGTGTTGTCATAATTTAGTGAGGAAGTTGACCTGTTTGTCTGAATGGATTTGAGGCCATGTCTATGCTTCTAATTAGGCATTTTATAGGAAGATTAAGAGAGCTTCTAAGGATAAAAGATGCGGGGAAAGGCAGGGTTAGATCCATTATCATTACTTTAGCCCAATCGAGGAACATAGACCGTGTTAGGTAAGTGGGAATATTATCTTATGTTTTAGGGAGATTAATAAATGTTATGTCATCCAGCCAAAACACTATCATTTCAGGAGGAGGAGAAGGCATTATGATTTCTTCCACTATTGTTTTCACATGCTCATCCTTTTGATAATTGATACAAGAGTGATAACATGTAGAGGTAGATGTCCCTAACCAAGTTTTATTATCATAAGCGGGTTCTTAGAGGTCTTCATCCATTGGAAAGGCAACATTTTTTCTCAGATTTATATCTCTCACTATGTTTATCGCTTCACAATAGATTTCCTTCTAATAGCACCAGTATTAATCATATTTGAGTCCCCGAAGTGAGTTCCATTTAACAAACCTAGTGATACCCTAGGTTAAAATTATGTACCAAAGGCTGTCAAATTTCCACTATGTATTGTTGTGGGGAGTAAGGTTTACAATTTCTATCCGAAAGTTATATGTATATCTTTGGGTAAAAGGGCCCCTTAGTGGTGGATGACCTCAGTGGGTCATTTTTTCTTGGAGTTCCATAATACTAATAGTGTGGGATTCACCTAGGTATGTACTCGTAGCTTTGTCCTATGGTAGTATGGTGATGCATACAACGTGGGATCCCAATTATAAATAGGTCAAATGATAACTATATAATGGGCATGTATAGTTGATTATATGGATAGACAAGGTGTTCCATAGGATCATGCTCAATGATTGGGAGGCTTACAGGTGAACTAGGATTTAATTTGATGGTTTTGAAAATAATATCTTTAAATATTTTTGGAAGGTCATCCCATCGATTTGTTCTGATACCTTGGTATATGTTGATATTGGGGAGTTATAGTTCTCCCTAATTGTTGAAGAATTACAGTAGTGGTCCCTCTTAGGAGACCCTTGGTCCTAGACAATTAATATTATGGTGGGTGTTAAATTCATTTGAAACCTCAGACCGAGTAGGTCCACCCCACATGAGCTCAAATTAGTTAATGGGGAGAAGTATCAAAGTGATATACTAGTATATAAAGTCATTAAAATATCAACTGAGGATACTTATAATATGAGAGGTGTTGCTCAATATATTATATTATAAATTAGAGTTTTACAATCTATGGACATTTTGATCTTTGGACAAGAAGGATTGATTTGTCAATGATCTTCATTACTATTTAAAAGATCCCTAAGAAGTAATTAATGGACTTCTCTAAGGATTATTTATCATAGTTTAGGCTCAATAAAATATACAACATACAAGTTATTGGGATTGGTCCAAATGTAAGAGAAAAATTTATAATTGCTTATTTTATTTTATTTTGCTGTATCCCTCTATACCCCGCCGCACCTTCATGATCGTTCTCAAATCTTTAAAGAGAAGAATCATTGGTGACACTTGCAAAATTCAAGATCATTCATCACATCTTTACTCAAGAAGAGTTACGAGGCGGTTTAGTAAAGCCATAAAGTTTTAGGGGCCATTTTTAATAGATTTTATCTTTTAAAATGATTTTTTTTGAAAAACTCACTAACTCATTAGAACAAGTTGATATGTCATTCGAATGAGTTAGGTAGGGTCATTAGAATGAGGTTCCCATGTTCGAACGAGGTATGCAACATCACCTATTGGATCAGCTCTAGAATGTTATTCGAAGTATCACTTGAAATCATTCAAATGAGATCGGTGTAACACCCCGTATTTTTCATGCATTTAACATTTAATTAATTTGGGAATTCAAAATTACTTGTGTGTCGTAATTTTAATTAAATTAACTATGGCAAGTTATATTTAAATATTAATAGAAAAGTGAATGGTTAATATTTAGGAAACTTAATTACTAAGTGAATAGTAATAATGTAATTACGTCATTTCGAGTATTAATGACGGGACATGTACTTATTTCAGCCGGGAGTCGATATAGACTAATTTGGGTGTGAAATAAGGATTTTTAGAAATTAATTCGGATGCCAATTCTGAGTGTACGGTTGAGTTCGGATGGGCCGAGATAGTCGAAAAAGTGTACCCGGGGGTAGTAAACGGGTCACGGGACGTTTTCAGACATAGCCGGGCTCACACGGGGACATTTGGGTCACTTGGGCTTGGCCCATTAGGCAAAAAAACGGGATTAGCCTAATTAAGCAAGTATAAGGAATTAGGGTACAATTTATTAGGGTGGGAAAAATAACTTAGTGGGTTAGGAAACCCTAAGAGCAGTTAAGGCAAATTGGGGGACAAAGAAGGCCAAAAATCAAGGAGTTCATCTTCAACCTTGAGCAATCACAACTCAAAATTCAGACTCTACAAACCCTAAGGAAAGTGGTTAACTTGCTGTAGAATTAAATCTATTTTTCAATTCATATTTATGTGATGTGATTGATTAAAATTCATTTTGGGTGTTAAGGGCATAAAAATGGGGTTGTGAAAACCAATAATCTGATTTACGAATTTGAGTAGGGATTCATGTAAAATCTGAGAATATTATATTGATACATATCTGGTAGGATGTAATCTGGATAACTAGAAACAAATTTGAAGAAGAAATTTGAGGTTTGAATGCGTTAAGGGTTAAAGGTAGATTTTCCCCCAAATTATGAAATCAGTAGATAATGGACGAATTAATGAGGTTTGTGGACATTATGGAGCCCCCTCATCAGGTTTATAATAAGCTTTATTGATGAGGAGTCTTGTGTTTAGTATTAGAAGAAGATAGAGATTTTAGAATTTCGTCCATGGATGAAACAACCTTCTGGAGAAGACGAAGACCTGCTCGATCGATCGATCGAAGGTCTAGGGTCGATCGATCGACGGTCGGCAGACTTTGGCAATTCGGCCAGTTTATTTATATAAGGGAAATTTTTTATAAAATTCTTTCCATATCTTATGTAATAAGAAATAAATATATGGGGTTACACACTAATTAATTGTGAGGGAAATTAATTGGGACTCGGGAGAAATTTAGGTGTGACGCCATGACTAAATTGTGAGAATAATGTTTCACAATAATTAGGAACGGATTTAGTTGGCGAGTCCGGGGCTATTGGTTTAGCGATACCAAGGTGTTGAAATTATTTAAGTGAGGGCTAAATAATTTGGAGTCGGGAATTTAGACTCGGATGTTGTTTTATTTCGGGCCACGAGAGTAAGTCCGAATTTATGGTGGGAGTGACAGCAAAGGTAACTTAGTTAATTAATGTGCAAATTAATTAATAGTTAGAGTTGGACCATAAAGTCTTAATAATTTAAATAGGCTTGTGTTATAGATTTAGTACATGACATAGCCGGGACATTTTATATTTATATATATACGGGATGTGATAATATATATATGATGTGTACATTAATAATCAGTGTCTAGATATTATTATTAGTATATACTCTAGTGCTATAGGGGGAGGTTGCGTGTAGTGGATGAATCCCCTAGCTTGAGGAGTAGGGCGAGTATATTCCCAGGTCATAGCGTCCGTTATACGGGTGAGGGGCATCTCACTTTCAGGGAAGGAATATGACCGCCTAAAATTGTATGTTTTAACCAAGTTAGTGAGCGGTTCTGACTTGGGTAACTAGGTTACGTGAATATACCTAGTGGGATATCACTTTAGAAAATTTACATCCTGTGAGTATCTCCTCGGGTGGATGCTAGTTATTAAATGTATTTCAGTATGTTTGTGAATGCTGCAATATGACTATAAGTATATAATTAGGTAATTAATTATATACGGGCTAATTAATACCAAGCATGAGTTGCTTTATATGTATAACAAGTATGGAAGTTATATGAATTTAAAAAGGGAAATGATTAATTAAGTTGATGTTAATAATAACTTAAAAATCATAAATTCGGTATACTCGGTTAGAGTAGGGTGAGTCAAGGAGATTATATTAATTATCTAGTCATGAGATAAATAACTAGGTGAATTAATTATGGCGTAGTAGTGCACATTAGAGGAGGGGTGAGGAAGTCCTCAAGAGAGTGCGGCACTAACTAAAATATGGAGAGCATGCATATTTATTTATTACTGCAAGTTAATCATTTGCTAAATGTTTTTCAAATGTTTTGGGTACTAACCCTTGCTATAAAAACTTTTAAAAACCTTTTCGGTGTCCAGCCACAGGGACGCCACGCTTGACTAAATTTCTGGGATCCGTTGCTGCAGCACATGTGGATGTTGCGGGACTTTGATAGATGCCTCATTCTTTCATTCATAATGTAGAGATTTCTATCAGTTATTATTGCTCACAGTTCTTTTAGTATTCATTACACCTGTTGAGACTTATTTCTTGTCTTTACTTTTATTGGATTTTTGAACCGATGGTTTATTCGGTCAGTTAATTATTTGTGAATGGTTATTTCAGTTAACTGTGATTGTTATATTATTTTATTTTCCGCATGAAAGTTCCATTTAAATTAATGAAAGATAAAATTTGGCACCCGTATATTTTTCTCACTTAGGTGGTTGGTAATTAAAAAGGCGACATTGATGCTAAGAATGAACCAACTGAGAAACCTGTTCTAACTTAATTTAGGACTGATCACCCGGGGTTAATTAGGTGGGGTGCCACAATCGGGTACATCGTTCAAATGAGGTGGCAGTTCAATTAAATGAGTACACGTAATTTTGTTTTTTAAACAAATATTTTCCAAATCTTTAATCCCTATCTATTTGCAACATCTTTTATATAAATGGAGATGTGGGATTAGACTGTTGAAAAAGACTTCAAGAGTTCTTTTTGTGATCAAACTCTATAATTTTTTCTTTCAAAACCCATATATATTTTAGGTTTACTTTGCCAAACCAAAAATAACACAATCTAAAGTTCTAAACCCTTATAGATAAATTCTTTACTACTATTTTATTAAGTTAAGGCTTTAAAGTTGAAGTATAAGGCAATTGTGTATTCTAAAGGCTGATCGATGGAGACTGAAGGAAGATCTACTTCATGTGGGTGGTGCTTGATTGTAATGTTTTTTATTAAATATTTGAAGAAACTTGTGCATTATATTTAGTGGATATCTAAGTAGTTTGTAAGTCATTACATGCCCCTCTTATCTTTAACTATGCTAAATTATTGGTTTTCTCAAAAGGGAATTTTTTTCTATTTCTTGTCCTTTCTATTTTGGCTTCATGTCAATGTTGCATGTTTACTCTAATTTAAACAAGATAAAATTTGGAAAGGTGAATCTTTGTTTGTGTGTCCTTATATACAAGTGAATCCATATAACCCCTGATTTTCACAAAAGCTTCTTATAAATTCTACTAATAATGTAATAAACAATAATGAATAATTATTATAGCTATGTCAGATGATTATCTGATAATTTTCTAGTCAAATAATTTGGATAACTTGCCTTTAAATGTTCACAAGAATTCTCTCTCTCCCCCTCTCCACCTCTCTCTCTCTCTCTCTCTCTCTCTCTATATATATATATATATATATATTGTATGCATTCCCTTATAGAGAAAATGAGTTGACTATAGCAACATAGCAATAGTTTCCCTAACGTCTTGTGACTATATTAACTCGATGTAGTGTTTATGAAATTCTTGAAGGTAGTGAAAGGTATTTGGTCGTAGATTTTAATTTGGATGGGAGTCTTCAATGACAATGGAAGTGACTAGTGGTGGTCGATAGAACGAAGTTTATACCTTCTACATACCCATCAGTGAAGCAACTGAAGCTTAGCCAGATGTCCGAGGGATCTAAAAATGGACAAGGTTCTTCAAAAATGTTTGAGCATATTCCTGTTATGTATTATGATGAGTCTATCATGGGAGAAGAGGATGTGGGCCTCGTAGAACTCAATTTATGCTATAAAATGTTTTGCGGAGTTTATAGAGACTTGAAGTTGTTGACTATGAGGTTTCTGAGTTGTGAAGGCCTTTTTGTAAGGTATGGGCCTTGCCCTAAGGTGTCCATGGTCCTTGGGATGTCCTCCCATATAAGACTGAAAGTGAGAGATGTTAAAATTTTTGGAATTTTTGAACCCTTAAATGTTGTATTATCAATAGTACTTTATTGCTCATTACAAGATTTACATGGTGCAACACTTATCCATTTAAATGAGTAAGAACAAAAATTTGAATAACCATCAAGATTCTTATCATCATAATATTTCATTGGAAATGATCTTACATTGAGTCTTGGAGGTAGAGAATATTGAAACATTATGCCCTTAGTGGCTATAAATGAATTCCCTAGGATCGTTTAAAATCTTCACCATTTTCATTAGCAATAATAATTTTCTTTCTTGAGCTTTCTCTTTGCAGCTATTAATTCCCTCTCCTTTCTCTTAGGAAAATGTTTTATTAGTATATTTATCCTTCTAAGGTTTCGAACCCCACTCTTTTATTTACGTTAGAACCCCACACCTTTTTCCTTATACATCTGAACAAGGGGCTAAAACTCAACCCAGTTCCCATCATGGTCAATCCTTATCGACTTCCAAGTGATAAACTACTTAGGAAAGAATGATCCCAAATTCTCTAGTAGGGACCAAAATACTTCAAAGAGAACTAAGAGGGACCTGTAAGGTATCATGGAGAGATATCAAATCCTATATGTTATGATTCTAAGGCATACAAAGTAGGATTGGAGAGCCTATTTGTAGGCCCATTTTCCCACTCCCTCGTCTTATAATGGGGATTTTGAAATTCAGAGGGGAAAACCCTTATCAAATCATGGACAACTCTTGTAGATGTCAAATGTCCATTGATGATATTGTAGCCAACTCTTAATATTATAAGCATTCTTAGACTCTTTAACACCATTATACAAGGATGGAGGTTCAAAGCACAACCTCAGGCCTAGGCCAGACCTTTCTTAGGCCCCTAAAACCTTAGTTAACTTAAATAAAGGTTCCAGGTACCATCGTCTCTTACCTCTTCTATAATGGTAGGTCATTATTACATATTTCTAAAATCAAACTCGGAGATCACATCTCTAGTATTCTACCATATCTGACGTACATATCAAACCTCAATCTGAGCAAAAATAACCTCCCTAGGCCATCTATTCGTAAAAACAAAGATATATCATTTCAAAATAGCTCCAGACCATCCAACGAAAGACCTATGGAAATTCCAGACTTTCGAGGCCACCATTAAATCTCCAATAACTCATCTAGTGGTTAGGTGAAAAATTGAACACTATTACACCTACCTCCACCACTCATCTTCACTTGCATTGATGAATCTCATCTACATTGAATTCACCCAAAAAATACCTCACACTTCTTGAAAAACTTTAAATATCACTTCACCCACCAACTGTCGCTGTTAGATCTCAGAGACACGATAACCATGTTGTCACAGTCCACCCATTCTCTCTCCAATATATTGTTTATATGAAAATATATGGAAAATAGTTTAAGATAGGTTCTAGTTATTATACATCCACAAAGTAAAGAGTTTTATCTTCTCCAAGTGTTTAATCATTTTTCCATAAGCTCTCAACCCACTATTGCGAGCATGAAACCACAGTTTGGATCATTTCTAACTATTTTAGTTATTGAACTCCTATTGGTCCCTAAATTAATACTCAAAAACCCTTAAAGAAGTCGGTCAGTTACTTCCTAATGTTCCTTGGATTATTTAGAAAGACCATAAGGAGCTCATACTCTCTTGGCCAAATCCTAGGAGGTATCCTAGATGGTAAGGACTGTATATTATCTAATAAACATTATAAAACCCTTTGATAGTGGATGTAAGATCCTCAGCTAAGGTATGAAACACTTTATATACTTATCCTTCACCTTGAAACTTCTCCCCTTTAACTTGTTTGAGGTCTAGATAGGAGAAACTATTGGGTTTGAGGTCACTTGAGATTTTAACCTATCGGTTTAGTGTCATATGTTGGAATGACAAGTTAGATTTCTTCGAAATACACATTTTAGTATTTTTAAGATGAAAATCAATGAGTCTAGTCTCGCTCTTTCAATGATATGTAAGCCTTATAAATGTAGCTTCAATGAGTATAGTCTAGTCTTGCTGATATTCGTAAGAGGCTTCCTTTACTACTCGTGGAAGAGGATTCGACTATGCTCAAGCGTAGTGGTACTTTGGAGAACCAAGATCTATAGTTGGAGGGAGAGAATGGTCTAGAGGGTGTGCTTAGGGTTTGCCAATGACCAGTGACCCATATCCATTTAAAAAATTGGTTGTTACTTCATGGATATCAATATCAAGGTGGGTATAGGGTGGATGGACCTGGGATAATAAGATCGAGAATATGCAAGACCTAATGGTGAATTTAATGAACCAATAAAAGAAGCAAACTCCCAACACCTTTGAGTGATTTGTCCAAAATATGTTGCCTCCATTCTCAAATGATGTTCATCATTATGCTCTTACCCTATGGTTGAATATGCTTACTATTGAGCCACTTGATGGTTTAAATACCCCATTGATTATATGGAAACTTACAGTTGAATCGTGCTAGATCAAGATACCCCAAACAAGGTCTTGTGCAGAGACTTTCCATCTAATTTGAGAGGAATGTCTAGGAACTAGGGACCATTAGGAACTTTAATGATTTGGAAAGATTCTTTCTCATCCATTTTTTAGGAGCTTAGAAGACTAGGAATCATTTCACTTATCTTCCCCATTTCAGACAAAATATTGACAAAGCTCTCAGGGAGTATTCTAAGAGTGTTAATTAAGATGCTCTCCAAGTTGATGACCTAACTGACACCAACGGTGTAGTTGCCTTCATCTAAGGCTTATTATAAAAGATTTATTAAGGTGATTCAGCAAAAATCCTCATAAGTCCATTACAGACTTGCCAAAAAATATTAGAAGTATATAAGTGGAGAGGATGCAATATCGAAAAGACATACCATAACCTCCCCTCAACAAGCCAAAAGGAAAGATATTTTATCTCGCCTTGGGGAGCCCCATGAGGCAACTTAGGCCAAGAAAAAGAAAATAAAAGGTAAGAAGAACGGACATCTAAAAGCCAAGTACTACACTCTTCTCACAACTACCATTAAATAGGTCTTTATACCATGATAAGCTCAAGATCTGATACCTCATCCCAAGCCACAAGGGCCATAAATGATCGAATGGAGCAATTTTAGTATTGCAGGTTCCACAAGGACTAGGGAACACCATTAATGACTTTTTTAGGTTAAGGATTATATCAAAAGAGCGATCAAGAAGGGATATATCAAGGAGTTCATAGTTAAATACGCGAGCAAAGGTTAGAAAAATAACAACAACAAAAAAGTATGATGTCCCCCTAATTGATGTCAAAAATACTCTCGGCGAGTTTTGATAGGTGTTTTTGTTGATGTTTATTCTTAAAAACATATGTAAAACATTTCTTAATTAATTAATAAGAGATTGTTTTATTCATTTTAAAATGATAATCAATTTTGCGAGAATGCGTTATATTTGTTTATATATTTTCTTTTATATTTGATAATGCCCTATACGGTGTGTACGTAAATAGGGATGGTCCGAACAAATTGTCACACCCGATGTTCTATATCTTATAATGCCAAAGTAACAATATTAATTTAAGCCGAAGGGAAATAAAACTTTATTTATGTGGATGCAATCATCTTATTACATAGCTTGGAGTCTCCATAAAATAGAAATAAAAGGGTATCTCGAAGTCATCATACAACATAAATAAAAGGGGGACTAATAGGTCACATAAGCTGGTAAGTTGTGGTGAAAGTGTTCCAGTGGGTGCTACTGTCTTTTCTAGTTATCGCCAACACATACATAATCGAAAACATATTCCTCGATAAGACTGAATAAAAATCTAGTGGGGTTGGGGGGGGGGGGGGGGGGGAGGTATTTCTCCTTCTTCGAGTTCATTTTTCATTTGGAAGGGAAATAAGTCATCAAAACTTTGCAGAGTAGATAATTTTATTTCTATAACAAGTGTATATATGAGAGTTTATTAGATAGCCATTGAATACTGATAATATGTCACCGTTATAATAAATTGGAACAAACCGAGATAGCAACAATAACGAAATAGGGTATATGGAGTTTCGTAAATATTTGTAAGAGTAATATGGTGATTATAACTGAATAAGTATTTTATCAAGTCATCAGAATAAGGTTCTAACTATAATAGGATAACCCATAATTATTAGTTATAGTGACTTCAAATATATAAATACGCTTTTAATAACATCCAAAACCTTTGGATAAAATCAACCCATAACCTTTGAGGAAGTAACCAACTAGGCACACTAACTAGGCAACATTTATACATATGTAACACTAAAACTAGGCTCTAAAACATTTCTTAAAACTATTTTCTCAACAAATTGATTTCTGGAGAACCAAACAGGGTGAGATAATACACCATTTTGACCAAAAAATAAAATATTTTTTTGGAAATTTTTTTAGAATTTTCTAATTGGAGACGCTCCCTCACGCTCTGGGTCAAAGTCCTGCGTGGATCGATTTGACTTCACTCTCGCACGTGTACTACACTTATTCAAAAACTGACAAAATGATATCACTATTGATGAAAATTGATATAAATATGACTATGCAATGAAGTATGATGCCAATTTTTAAAATTTTAATTTAGAGACATGAAATTTCAATGCACACAATGAGAATTACTAATATGATCATATAGCATGCCAGGAAAAAATCAAAAGATAAAGACTATGGAAAATATGGACTAAATTCTAACGAAAAAGACTTAAAAAAATTATACTATATTATATATATATATGCAATTTATGCCAATGAAATACGTGTCATGTATATAGGTATAAACAAATAAAAAAACTTGACATAAATACATAAGCTTTACGCACTATCATAGTATCCATGTGTCTAAACACATGGAATAGAATGCATGGGTGTGAACAAGATACAAATGAATTATGATCCCATCACTCAAATATGTCCAAGGAGTTTTATTTGATAGCAAAACTTTATTAAACTAAGATTTAGCCCCAAGTGAAAAAATAAAGTGAACTCTATGAACAAACGCACTCAATGCAAACTAGCCTAGAATATCGATAGTTCTACAAATCAATAGCATCAAGACAAAATAAATATAACTAGGTTTCATTGAGAAAACCGTTTGATCTTAAAAAATGCACCATCAAAAGATAAATATATATCATATTTTCTTTTCACTCATTTTTTTTTGAATCTATCACATTTGAAAAAAAATAAAAATAAACAAGTTGATTGTGGAAATTTTTGTTTTTTGATTGCCGTCAATCTTTTCAATTGGCTCTTGCCAACAGTGGGTTTCTCGTAATGGAGATTTTCTCCTTTCATAGCCCTTTTCCGTTGTGACACCCCGCCTAATGAGATACCGGGCAATCATTCATATATCAAATTAAAACAGGAGTCTCATATGGATCATTCTTAGCATCACTGTCGAAAATCCATTTAATTACTAATAACCTATTAGGCCGGTGTCAAAATTTTACTTAACTACTCTTTTTAAGCGAAGATAATTAAAACATCCACACAGTTTTGCATAAATGGAACTGAAATGAAATAAAATAACTGAACACTCGGTCAAAATATAAAACTATATCGAATGCTGTACTAAAAGAATAAATAAATGTAATTGGGTCATTGACCCGAATGTTTATACAGTACCTACTATCTAGAGTACAACAATGGAAGCGACTATCAAAAACCTGCATGCATCCACAGCTGCTGCAGCTGACGTCTGACTCGAAAGAAATGTCACCCAGGCGTCCCTGTGTCTGTACATCTATATATATATAATATAAAAAGATAGGAAAAGTAGATAAACGGGTCAGAGCCCGAGTTTGAAAATATTTTTCAAGTGCATAAATGCCTTATTTTTAGAAAAAAGGTTTTATCTCATATTTAAATTTGGTATCACACTCCCATGAGATACCCCTCACCTCTCTTCTACCAGTGCACTCCTAGCGCGTCCCTCTAAATAGCGCGTCCCTCTAAACATCCTAGTCAAGCTACCCTGATAAACTAGTCTATCACCCAACCATTATCAACCCTAGATAGTCCAAGTAATGTACTAAGGGCTAAACTTCTAGCCAGTCTCAACAATAAGCCATGTTCGTGCCTGGGGTGTCTCGCAAAGTGAAATCCAAACAAGGAACCCCCCCGATACACTACTACGCGGCAAGGTCAATCGTCGGGATCCATTAGACCCTCGGTACTCGATTTATCCATATATATACATATTACCATATACATCCGGATCTATCTCCCGGAATGAGAGTTACTTTATTTCCATTTATCTCAAAACTTTCCATTTCCTTTCTTATATCCAGGAAATGTATATAAAAGCCAATTCATTATCATGAATTTCTTTAACATAACATATAACCTTTTTAAAAGCCAGTTTTATTATCATAAAAAAGCTTTTCCATTTTATAACATCCCATTTCCCTTCTTATATCCAGGAAATGTATTCAAAGCCATTTTTATTATCATAAAATGCTTTAACAAATCTAAGACTGCCCCTCCGGGTTTCCCCACTGGACGCGCCCCTAAATGGCTATTATCTTCCAGGGCCTATCAAACAAGACAACCTGGGAACCTACCAACGTCGGGAAGCGGCCATATGTCTGCGGGATAGTCAAGACCACACCCAGAATCACCTAACCAGCGCAGTAAAATATAATCACTCAATGGCCTAGGACTATATCCACCCTGCATTCATTAGCCAGGGGGCATCACCATATGCACGCAACTTCCCTTATGATAGCGATTTATGGAGGTGTGTAACCATAATTTATTAATTATGAAAATCATTTCTTTTCCATTTTGAAAATATTCATTTTTATATTTTCAAAATCATTTACCTCATATCATATATATATACTTTAATCACATATTATATACATATACCATATATTCCTCCCCGAATATATAAATGGCCATAGTTGCCAATCTCATCTAGTGATGACCAATAATCCCAAAGATTCTCTCAGAGAATCATAATCATGCATTCATATATGCATGATACTAAACCCAAGTATTTCCTCACTTTGATACTCAATACATACCTAAATCCCATCTAAAGATTTATTGGATATCACCAATTATACCATTTCTCACTAAGCGAATATATACCAATATTCCCCATTCCATCCTAATAATATCATAGGATTTACTCAACCATAATCGATATAGTTATGTTTTCCTATACACATAGCTATATAGGACTAAATGCCCACTAACAGGGATTATTCTTTCCCAAACTTTAACTATGTCCGTTCCCCGGGTTATGCCCTACACCAACCCAAGGCATTCTCTTTCATCTAAAGGTTTATTACCCTCAAAACCGTAATTGAGGAATACCAATATCATAACCGAAAACCTCATATAAAATCCCAAATCAAAATTTAACTCCCCAAACTCTTAAGGGAAGAAAACTGGCCATTCTGACCAAAGCGAATCGATTCGCCCAAATTGCGAATCGATTCGGGTGGGCGAATCGATTCGGCCCCCAATCCGAATCGATTCAGAAAGTGTTCTGCAAACAGGTCCTTAATGGCGAATCGATTCGGTTTAAATGCGAATCGATTCGGCCCACTACAGAAACACAGATCCCCTTAGGCGAATCAATTCGGCCAAGACCCGAATCGATTCAGCCTGTTCGAGGGGCACTGTTTGGGCGATTTTTTTTTTCAATCTCCAAAATACCCCAAATATCAATCCAACCTCCATTTAAATAATAACTCAGATTTATTCCTACAAACCCAAGGTTTTAATATCTCCTCAAATTCTTTAGAGGTCCTAACAATCCTTTTGAGAACCCCTAATATTTATCTCCAATAAGTTCTAAAACTTGATTTCAATCTCGGCCAGCTTTTCGTAGAAAAATCACTATAAATCCAAAAAAAATCAGAAAAAATACATGGTTGGTGCCCAAGCGACCGCGTCGAAAAGATCTACAATTTTTATTTTTTGACCAGGAGCTGAATCGATTCGCCTCTAGGCCGAATCGATTCGGAAAGCACGGAGTTCACTATTCATCGTCTTCTCCGAGACGATTTCGGCCATTAAAGCTTCTCCCAAGCTTTTGTCTCCTCACCCAACGTCCTACAACCTCAACCAACTACAAATACACATATATTAAGGGTTCTAAACATCCTAGAATCCTAAACCATGAATTTATTTCGATTAATTTCTAGGTTTCTCCAATTAGGAAATTTTAGGGGTTTATTCGTTTTAACTCCCGAAAACCCGTTTTATCCACGAAAACCAAACCCAAAATCTTTAGGGTTTGTTAATACCAAACTACGTTATGAGATTTATGCAAAAAATTAAATAAAGCAAGTAAACACTTGCCTCGTGGATATAATCTGACGATCTCGAGTCGAATCCGACGGAGTTTGGCCCAAATCTTCCTTTTTCTCCTCCTTTCTTCCTCATCTCTCTCTTCTCTCTCTTTTCTTTCTTTCCTTTTCTCTTTTCTCCCTCTACCCCTCTTTATATAGTGAGAAAAGGGTTATACCCCTTTAAAACCTAAAAACGACCCGTTTACTCAATTACGAGCCCGTTTAACTTTAAAATTCCCTGGAACTCAATTTCGACAATCGGACACTCTTTTTCGACTATCTCGGCCATTCCGAGACTCACGGCGCAGTCAAAATTTCCATCCGGGGTACTTGATCGCAAATCACTATTTTAACACATATAACTTAATGCGGGTTTTCTAATTAAAATCTTACCTATTTTTGTCGCTTTACTCCATGGTGACATATAATTAAAATACTTCGACCTATTAAATCCCAAAAATAGTTACAACACCCATCGAAAATCATCTAATCCTCGAAAATCCCAAAAATCACTATTTCGAGAAATTCTCCAAATTTCCAATTATATCCAATTATGGAATTTAATTGTCTCCAAAAGGACGGGTTGTTACATCCGTGCACCTTCATATTTTTCAATACTAATTAAACAATCTAATGGGCAACGATTTTCACATGTACAAATCCCCCATAGTCACAAAATATGTAGATGACAAAACCTATGGAAGAACATCTCATAAAGCTCAAATATAAAATGTAAAGTTAAAATTCAAAGATTTCATGCATGTGTGTGCAAAGGCATACACAAAATGAATCCATAAAACAAATCAAAGTCAAAACAATTCCATGCGAGTATGATTAAGAACAATCTAAGTATTAACAATCATAACCTAATGTCCTAGTCACATGGAAAGCACGAAATTTACTAGATTCAATCACACCAATATGCCACACCGAATGTGCAAAACAAAAATATAAGAAAACTAAAAAAATATTTTTGAGTTTTTATTCAATTTTTCAAAAGAAAATACCAATGTAAAAAACTAAATCAAAAGACAACCAAAATTTATTTGTATTTTTCCATATGACTCAATAAATGAAAAATTAAAATACAAAATACTCACAAAAAAATACAACTAGCAAACACCTCTATCCTGAAGTACAAAAGCTAGTGTATGAAAACATATAGACATAATAAACCATTAGATATGGAATGGTAAGTATCATGTGCAAGCAAATAAGAATCAACAATTCTAATATGTAAGTCCTCCAAATAAAATTTCCTAACCTACGTTGGTGTAATATGATGCTTAAGGGTTTTGAGAACCTCGGTGACTCTAGATTTAGATTTTCTAATAATATTTTTTAGATCATAACAAAAATGCCTAAGGTGATCTTTCATACCACAATGTGTGCAAGTGTAGACACGGAGAGGGGTGTTACCTAATTATTGACCTTTAAGAACGTTCCTCGTAACAATTGACTCTTTCAAAAGCGTAGTCCTGGCTTGGGTAGCGAAATCATTTTGATCATCAAAGCCAATTCCAAACTTATCATCTTTGATTTGGACGGTGCCTAACATCTTATTCAATTTTTTTGACCTAGAATAGTAATCAAATTTCTCATGACTCGAGTCTCATAATCTCTCTTAAAGCTCAACTATCCGGGACTTAAATAAATCCCAAAATCTATAAGCTTTTTCCTCATAACCTTCATCAAACCTCAAAGTCTATCTTTCTCACCCTTAACATACTATAGCTTTTTCGAAAGATTCCTCTCACATTCCCTAAGATTTTCAATCAAAAAACTATCATCATTTCACACGGCACGTTCTTCCAATTTATCTTCAAACATCAAGTTAGCCTTTTTCACTTTTAAAGTCTTCGCATATAACTAAGGGAAGGAAACTTGGAGTTCAGTCTCCTCCTCATCCTCCTCTTCTCCATCCTCATTCTTTTATCCACTCACACTACAATCACTCACTTGGGGATTGCAAACAGTTGCCTCATATATGTCATGTAAAGAAATATTTTAATGTGAAAATTTCTGATCAAGGCTCACATAACTATCCATGAACGTGGTTTAGTTTCACTCAATGGGGGAATCGGGTCTGTATTTTGGCTCACTATCACTAAGGGTGGCATTATACACTTTTTGTTTATGTCCATTCTTCCTTAGTTTAGTGGGCATTCAGCTCACCTATGTCCATAACCCTCACAACCAAAATATCTTTCTGACTCATCCCTCATAAAGTTATTATTACGATTTTTAGGGAAGTAATCGGATTTGTTATACATGTTCTTTCTTAAAAATATAGTATCTAAAAAACACAAATTTTCTAGTTGATTCGGAACTTAAAAAATGAATAGATCAGATAAAAATACAAGAAATTTTCCGATAAAAAATAAAAAAGACATGCAGATAAATGCCAAAATTTAGAGACCACCTCTTTACTTTACTTTACGTTATCCAACATTTTCATGTTTTCAATTTCATATGAAATTTTAGAAATTTCTTGATTTGTTTTTGTTAACATGGACATAACATTGGACTCTATGTTAGATTGATAATCCAAAGTAGGTGTTTCCTCCTTATGGGCTTTCTAACAATGTCTTTATCTTTCTACTTCTCGATTTTGGAGGAAAACATGTCAAGCTCATAAGTTTGTAAGTCATCTACAAGGTGTTTAATCTCCGTAGAATCTAATGTACCCAAATTATTCATGATCGTCACTTTTGTATCAAATTTTTTAGGCAACGACCTTTAGATTTTCTTCATTACATGATTTTTGGGTGTCTTCTCTCCAAAGTTAAAAGTCGAGTTAACTATATCGGAAAGTCTAGTGTAAAACTCATTAAAGGTCTCACTCTCCAACATATTAATCATTTCAAACTGATTCATGAGGTTTTAGAGTATGTAAGGCTAACAACACTAGTTCCTTCATGGTTGAGTTGGAGTACGTCCAAAGCCTCCGTAGAGTTTTAAAAGTCATAATATGATGGAACTCCTCCGGGGTGAAAAAATTAAAAACAAATTATTTAAACCTGCGAGTTATAATTTGCTAACTTATGCTCTGCCTCATGGCATGATTCCATGGGTTTGGGTATCCTCTTATCTCCAGCTAAGGTAGTATGTGGAGACCAACCATTAAGTTCCGATTGCCCCACCCTGTCATCCATATCCTTAAGCGTTGATTTCATACTCATTTTCCAGTATGCATAATTTGACCCATGAAACATTGGGGTTATAATACCATCGAAACCACCAAAATTCATTCCTAACGACACGAAATCTATACACGACAACTTTGTGTTTTAGCTTTGATACCAATGTGAAAATTCTTATATGGTGTGTGGTTAGTTAGGGATGTTCTGAACAGATAAAAAGTCTATTATTAAATTTTTTAATTATAAAGAATACAAATTTAAACAAATAAAACGTAATAAAAGTTCTTCACCAAATTTAAACCTTTTGTTGTAGAAAACTAATTTACCTAGGTATATATTTTTAACCTAAAATATGCATCTAGGTGATAAGAATATAAAATAAGTAAAACATCCATAACACGCAGATGTACAAGGAAAGGCACAAAGGGAAAATAGTTCACTATGATATGGTTTAACAAAGATAGACAGTATACTTAATCAACCTCTTATCTCCCTCACAAGCCTTTCCACTCTTCTATCTTTAACCTCTCCTCCATAGTGCAGTGTAGGAGTCAACTAACGTAAGTTTACACAATGAAAAAATCCACAAATGCCTCAGTATCCATCAATGAGGATCAACAATCATCTACGAAATCGAAGCATGGAACACCGCATCTTAACCATAACATAAAAAAACTAATATGAGTTCCACCGCACAAAACTTCTTCTCTCAAAATGAAGATAAAATAAACTTTAGTGCCCAACATAAAGATATCAAAGCATATGCATATGGAAACTTGTATTTTCAAACTTAATGGATGAAACTACAGTTTTGAAACATTTGTAAAAAGGTAGAGAATTTGATTTTTGCAAAAAGTTCTTCAAATGTCCGAGTCCAACATGCCTATAAATTGTAAAATATGATTTTTGAGGTAGTGGGTTTGTTTGAACGAAAACCCAATGTCGTTCAAACAAGAAGGCATTATTATTTAAACGGACTTCCAACGAGATTTCGACGGGTACCCTTCTGTTTGAGGGAGAGTTCCCATTTGATGTTCATTAGATACACTTTCTAATGAGGTATTAAAGTTCAATCGAATGAGATTGGACCTTTGTTCTAACAAAATTTGTTTTATAATTCTAATGAGATCCAGACTTTGTTATAATGAAGTACCAACTTCGTTCCAATGAGTTTCGAATTAAAAAAATATTTTTCTCCAAAAAATATTACAAAATAGTTTCAAATGATTTTTTAAAGGAGAACCCCCAAAAATATTTCCAAGGATCATATTTTAAATGCATCCATACCTTACGATATCCTCGAGAAATGCGAAGACAAACTTGGCACATAAAACACAATACGATGTATATCCACTTTGAAGTTTGGATGCTACATTTTCACAAAATACCTCATGGGCTTATGATATCAATAATACGAATCCCAACCTATGACTCGAATGTTTTGTCCTGATTTAATCCAAATTTAAAGAAATTGATTCGATCAAAATTTTCACTACAGATCTCCCCCTTTGGCTATTCCGGGACAAAACTAAAATAAAAACTCCTATAAACCATGAAGGCCTATAAAAAGACTCAATCCCCAACCTCCAACAGAAAAGAGTATAACTTGATTGACACATAAACTTGAGTAGCTTTGCATGCTTGAAAACTTTGTCACATGTTGAAAACCTACACACTTACACAAACCTTTAAGTGCGAAGAGAATATAAAAGGTATAAAATCCATGTAAGATTGAATTTCAAACTATGCGTACCATTCTCAATCTATGTCTATACGTATCACCTAAGATAAATATATCTTAATCATAAAAGGAGATATATTATTTCACCCCTTTTTGGTTTCGGAATAGACAAAGTAAGAAAGAATATAATTATTTCTACCCCATATACCAAATCTCCCCCTAAATTCGTGAATATGTCATACCAAGAGAAATAAAGGGGAAGAAATAAAATCAAGCAATGGTGTAAAGTGCAACAAAAACACAACATGGCAAGACATGCACAAATAATCCAAACAATGATCAAATAATATCAATATCGATGAAAATGATATCAATATGACTATGCAGTGATGTATGATGCTTATTTTTAAATTTCCAATTTTGAGATATGAAATTTCGATGCACACAATGAGAGATACTAATATAATCATATAGAATGCTAGAAAAAAATCTAAAGATGAAGCATATGGCAAACATGGACTAAATTCAAACGAAAAAGACTAAAGAAACTATACACTTTATATAAATATACGTGTTATACCAATCAAATAACTTCCATATATATAGGTATAAACAACCAAAAAACTCGACATAAACAAATAAGCTTTACACAATAGCATAGTATCGATGTGTCTAAGCATTTGGAATGGAATGAATGGGTGTGAACAGGATACAAATGAATTATGTCCCAATAACTCAAATATATCCAAGGAGTTCTATATGACTGCAAAACTTTATCAAACTAATATTTAACCTCAAATGATAAGATAAAGTTAGAAGTTTGAATAAATAAGCATAATGCACACAAGCCTAGAATATCGACGACTCTACAAATCAATAGCGCCGTGACAAAATAAGCATAACTAGGATTCATTGATAAAACGCATTGATCTCCAACTATACACCCTTAAAAGATAAATATATATCATATTTTATTTTCATTCAAAATTTTTAAAGATCTCATATTTAAAAATCAAAGAAACTAAACAAGTTGGCCCTGGCAATTTTTGTATATTTATTGCCTTTAATTTTTTCAATAGGCTATTGCCAAAAGTGTCTTTCCCACAAAGGAGATTTTCTCCTTTCATAGCCTTTTCCCATGCACCCTCATATTTTTCAATACTAGTCAAATATTCTCACGAATAATGGTTCTTACATGCACAAATTCCGCACAGTCACAAAATATATAGATGACAAAATCGATGGGAGAACATATCATAAAGATCAAATATAAAATGTAAGTCAAAATTCAAAGATCTCCTGAATGTGTGTGTGAAGGCGAATAATAAATGAATCCATAATGCAAATCAAAGTCAAAATAACTCCATGTAAATATGATTAAGAACAATGTAAGTATTAACAATTATAACCAAATGTCCTAGTCATATGGAAAGTAAGAAATGAATTGGATTCAATCACACTAATATGCCACAACGAATGTGAAAAACTAAAATACGTGAAACTATTTTTTTTGAGTTTTCATAAATTTTTTCAAAAGAAAATACTTTTTCCAAAAAAATAAATCGAAAGACAAAAAAAATATTTTTGCATTTTTCAATATGACTCAATAAATGAAAAATTAAAACACAAAAGACTCAAATAACATATACTAGCTAACACCCATATCATGAAGTACAAAAGCTAGTGTATGAAAACATGGAGATACAATAACCCAATAAAAATAGCATTGGAAGCATCATGTGCAAGCAAACAAGAATTAATAAGTCTATTATGTAAATTCTCCAAATCAAATTTCCCTACCCACGTAGGTGTAGTCTAATGCTTAAGGATTTTGACAACCTTGGTAACTCTAGACTTAGACTTCCAAGTGGCGATTTTGAGATCATAACAAAAATGCCTAAGGTGACCTTTCCTACCACAATGTGTGTAAGTGTAGACACGGCGAGGGATGTTACCTAATGGTTGACCTTTAAGAAAGTTCATAGCAACAATCGACTCTTTCAAATGCATAGTCTTGTCTTGGGTAGTGAAACCATTTTTATCATCGAAGCCAATTCCACAATTATCATATTTGATTAGGAAGTTGCGTGACATTTATCCCACTTTTCTAACCTATATTACAAATCAAATTTCACATTACTTGAGTCTCTCAATCTCTCTTAAAGCTCAACCATCCGAGACTTAAGTAATTTCCTTAACTCCTCAAACTCTAGAAGCTCTTTCCTCATAACCTCCATAAAACCTCGAGGACTATCTCTCTCACCCTTAGCATACTCGAGATTCTCTCAAAGAGTCCTCTCATATGCACTAAGATCCCTAATAAAAAAACTATAATCATTTCCTACGATACATTCTTTTAACTCATCTTCCAACATCAAATTAGCCTTCTCAACTTTTAATCTTTCCGCATACAACTCACGAATGGAAACTTGGAGATCACTTTCCTCATCCTCTTCTTCATTATCATTCTCTTATCCACTCACACTACAATCACTCACTTGGGTATAACAAACAATAGCCTAAAAAGTTTCATGTAAAATAAATATCTTAATGTGAAATTATTTGATCAAGGCTTTCATGACTAGCCATGGACGTGGTGTAATTGCACTTAATGGGGGAATTGGGTATTTCTTTCGAATCACTATCACTAAGGATAACATTATGCACCTTATGTTTCTTGTCCTCTTTCTTTAGTTTAATGGATCAGTTATCTCCCCTGTGGCCATAACCCTCATAACCAAAACATTTTTCTAACTCATCCTTCCTAAAGTTATCATTACAATTTTTAGGGAAGTAATTGAACTTGTTATACATGTTTTTTTTTTAAAAAAACATTATCTAAAAAAAACAAATTTTCTAATTGATTTGGAAAATAAAAAATTAATAAATTAGATTAAAATACACAAAATTCTCCGATAAAAAAATTAAAAAGATAAGCATAGATAAATGTCAAAGTTTAAAGACCACCTCTTATCTTTACTTTACGTTATCCAACCTTTTCTCAGCTTTTGATTTCATATGAAATTTGAAAAAAATTCTTGAATTTATTTGCTAACGTGGACATACATTTAGAATCGATGTCAAACTCATCATTAAAAATAGTTTTTTCCTCCCTTTGGGCGTTCAAAGCAATTCGCTTATCTTTCTTCTTCTCGATTTTGTAAGAAAACATGTCAAGCTCATAAGTTTGTAAGTCACATACAAGCTCTTCAATTTTTGTAAAATCTAAAGTACTCAAAGAATTCAAAACCATAACTTTTGTATTAAAATTTTAGTCAACGACCTTAAGATTTTCTTGATTACACGATTTTTGGGTATCTTCTATACTAAGTTAAAAGACGAGTTAACTATATCGAAAAGTCTGGCATAAAACTCATCAAAGGTCTCACTCCCAGACATCTTAAACATTTTAAGATGATTCATGAGGTTTTAGAGTACGATAGACTTAGTAATACTAGTTCCTTTATGGTGAGTTGGAGCATTTCCAAAGCCTCTTTAGATGTTTCAAAAGTCATAATACGGCTGAATTCCTCTGGGGTGGCAAAACAAAACATATCATTTAAACGTGTGAGTTATAATTTGCTAACTTATGTTCATACTCACTCCATGATTCCATGTGTTTTGTTATCCTATTCTCTCCAACTAAGGTAGTATGTTGAGATAGACCATTAAATATAAATTGCCATACCCTCTCATCAATAGTCTTAAATGTTGATTTCATATGCATTTTCCAGTGTGCGTAGCTCGACCCATGAAACATCGGGGTTATAATACCTTCAAAACTACCAAAATTAATGCCTAACATCATGAGATATAAACTTGAAATCTTAGAGTAATCGCTACAATACCAATGTGAAAATGATTATATGGTGTGTGCTTAGTCAGAGATGATCCGAACAAGAAAAAAATATACTTTAAAAATTTTAATTTTAAAGAATTAAAATTTAAAGAAATTTAACATAATAAAACTTGTTCACCAAATTTAGACTATTTGTTGTGAAAGATCAATTTACCCAATTTTATCCTCTTAACCTAAAACATGCATCTGGGTGATAAGAATATAACATAAGTTAAATATCCACAATAGGTCGATGTACAAGGAAAACAACAAAAGGAAAAACCTCGGACTGCCGAACCAAATAGTTCACTATGATAAGATTTTACAAAGATAGACAGTAGACTTAATCAATGGATCATATTCTATCTTCAACCTATATTCCACAATGCAATGTAAAGTCCACCCACACCAGCTGACACAACGCACAAATCCATGCACACATTAGTATCCACTGATGAGGCTCGATAACCATCTACGAAATCGAAACACGGAACACCACTGTGTCACCGCAACATTAAGTATAATAATCAGGGGAATTGATTAGATATTTCTTAAAGTCAATTAACATCAGATTTGTTTGACCAAGCGACTATACGAAGCTTAACATGGGCAATCATATTATGTACCACACTATGCGAATGAGACCTCATTCTAAATGAGTGGGTTTTGAGATAAGTTGGGGTGAAGTCTTAATTAATTGGTGGAATTAAGTATGATTGAATAAATAAAGGAAATCAATTACTATAATTTTAATTTAGTAATTTTGAGTATTTATTTGGAAGGCAATTTAAATATTTTTCTTGGGTTTTAAGTGTAGTCTATATACCGAAGTAGTTAGGCCCAGATTTTTAAGAAACCTAGTTTATCCCAAGCCAACCTTTTTTACTTCTATATAATGGTCTGGGAAGGTGTTTTAATCATTATTCATCAGCTTTTGGGTTTCAAAGGGGTGGAAGAAAATACTATTCACGTTTTTGTGAAGAGACCTAAAGAGAGACCACCATATCTCACTCGTAAGGATGAGTTTTATCTCAAAATGTGATCAATCACCTACCTATATTTGGGGAGGATCATATATTAGAAGATCTAAGCTTTTTTGAAGGTTTGGCAAGCTTTTGAACATCCAAAAATAAGGAAGCCCTTTATCTTCAAGAAATCCCATCCTCCACGTCGGATCACAATCGGATCTATAAAGGTATTATTTTCTAATCCCAAATTTTTTTCTTCAAACCTAGTTATTGGTTTTTGTGCCTTTTAATTTTTGATTAATCGAATATTCGACATTAAAAAATTTATTTGTCATATTTTGATATCGAACAAGACTTTTCCCCATCCCTACAGTCCTACCTCAGGACCATCCAACATGAAGGGTGCGAGTCAACAATGTGTCTCTCCACTACTAAGATCTAAAGAGACTTCCAATGATGGTTTTTCAAAAACAGGCCTTAAAAGGGTCCTTTTGCCTCACGATGACCCTTTTATCATCACATTGATCATGGGAAATACCATCATGAATAGGGTTTTGATTAACACTGGAAACTTAATTAATATCCTATTCTTGTATACCTTAAGATCCATGGGCCTTGCCCCCAAACAAATGCATTTTGTCACCACTCCTCTTATTGGATTTAATGGAGTTGGGATCTATTTCTTGGTATATGTCGCTCTCATCCCCATAATTGGTTTCAAAGCTTATTGGATAACCATATGGAATAAGTTTATGCTAGTGGACCTCCCCTTAGCGTATAATATGATATTCAGTAGATCATCACTTAATGATTTAGATGTTATGATATCAACACGAGTTTGGTCCCTACTTACATTAGAGTGGGAGAAGTGTCTGGGGAATAAAAATATCTGGTGAGTATTACAATACCTCCATGATAGAAAATTAGAGGTCTGTTGAGATTTTATAAATCCTGTCAGAGGTTCCCAATAGTTCATAAAGGTTCATTGAAGTTTCGTCATAGATATTACCACCTCCACCACCGATGCCTAAGAACCCATTGAGAGCCTAGTAATAGAGATGATGAATGCGGAGGATACCTTGGATCAATGAAAATAAAATAAGGAAGAAATATGTGAGCTAATTGAGGCACTAATAACTATACGCATTGATCAGAAAGATCCCATCAAGGATGCTTAGATTGGGGCTGGCCTGAGCCCTTCCCTCAGAGAGGAACTTATCCAGTAACTAAAAAAAGATGTGTTCGATTGAAAATAATAAGATATTGTTGGAGTAGACCTTGGGTTCATGGTCCGCCAGCTCAGTGTAGACCCAAACCACAGGCTTGTCCAACTAAATTAAATGGTTATTTGTTCCACAACGAAACGATGCTACAGTTAAGGAAGTTGATAAGATCTTGGAAGACAACTTCATCAGAGAGGTTAAGTATTCAAAATGTCAATTAAATGTGGTACTCATTCCTAAATCCAACAAAAAGTGGGTAATGAGTTTGACTTCACTAAGCTCAATAAGGAATGACCTAAGGATTCTATCCTCTACCTTGAATTTACACCTTGGTGGAATCAACAACAATTTGAAGGACTAATTTTCTATTATAGATGAATAAATACCAAGTAACCCAAACAACAGAAAGTCTAAGCCTTCCGAAGCATGCAAGTAAAATTATTACCAATTTTAATTTTGAATTTCCTAATTACTAAGTTGACATGTAGGATTAGTTTTGTAACAAATAACAAGCACAATCACACAAGACGACGATGTACGAGGAAAACCCAACTGGGAAAAACCTCTGACAACCAAGCTTGGACAAATTTCACTATAGAGAAGTTTTTTTACAAAAGAGTCAAATGACTTAAAATACTACACTCCTCAAGCCCATGTGGATGAAAGTCATCTACCTTCCTCTACAACACTGCGCAGTATAGAGATAGCTTCACAACAACTCCTAGCCTCGAACTCCTATGATAGCCTTTATCATCACCTGCTTGTGTGCAATCCACCAAAAGGAAGAAGATATGATAAAGTGCAGGATTTTGTTCCAAATATGATCAAGAATATAAATATTGTATTTGGATATTTAGATTTGGAAGAAAAGTACAAGATGAAGGCTTAACACATTTTTGTTCTCAAAGGCTTTAATCATATGGAATTTTAATGAGAATGGCCATTTTGAACAAGTAAAAAATGTTTTCTAATTTTTTTCCCTTCATTTGAATGAAATCAGGGTTGTTCGATCGACTTTACGCAATTCATTTGAAAGAGAGCAATAGTCATTCAAAGGAAAAGGCAATTTCATTTGAACACACTTCTAACAAACTTATAATGAGAGTGAAAATGACAAAAAAATATATCTCAATGGAATGTCATTTAAATTGTGTTAAAAAAAATACTTCTAGAGAGAAGCTCGTTTGAACGAGATTTACATCTCGTTAAAACGAGATTTGTTCTCGTTAGAACGACCTAAAAATAATTTTTTTTTTGAAATAATTATTTTCAAATGTGAAATAGCCTCAGAAGATGTTCAATTACAATATAATTTTGATCATAAAAATAATATTATACTTTTTGATCTCGATAATGGTGAAGAATGTTCAAACACATCGAATCGAGTGAAATAGCTTTGCTTGTCTCGGTTCATAGGCTTGAGTAATACTTGAATGATATTCCTATAACTTGTGTGTTTTTAACAACAGAATAAGCCAATACATATATAAAACTCAATTCGAAATTTTCCTTTACAAATCTCCCCATTTGGCTATTCTGAGACAAAGTGAAAAATGCTAAGCCAGGCCGTCAAGCCACCTATGCCTTGTTACACCCCGCCTATTTCTGGCGTCGGCCGCCACCAAAACTAAGCCGGGCGTGAGTATATAAAATACCATTCTTAGCATGAGACAGATATGAGACATAAATAAACCAGTCCATAAGATACATAATTGAATTAATCTCAAATGATCATAAACAACTAAGCGGTAAAATATCCATCACATGCTAACTCCAAAAGAAATCCATACTCTAATAATGATTAAATAAATTCTGAATAATCCCAACAGAAATCCTCTAAACAACTTTGGAACCGAATGGCCCAATAAAACTCAAATGAAGTCTCATAATAATTCGACTGAAAAGGAAAGTCTAACTAAACTATGCCATAAAATGAATAACTCCAGTTGCTCCTCCAAATGATAACTCTGATAAACTTATGCAGCTTCTCCAATTCTCATCCTGAAAAAAATATTAGTCAACGCATGTGTCAGAGCCAAAGCCCCGAGCATGTAAACCGGCTACTCTCCTCAAATAGGGTCCTTGAACCCAGACAATAATGCTATATATATCGACTATAACAATAGAATCTTTTAATTACGAGATTAATAATCACCATAAATAATTTCACAATTACCCGCAAAGTTTTTATAAAAGTCACACCAATATGATTTTAATTAACCCACCTTCCCATAATGTTAAATTTAATTAATTTAACCGTGATTATTATTACCAAAGCCCGTCCCCTTGTCAAGTCCACCGTCTGGTCCGTTTTTATCCTGCGACCCTCGCGATATGACAAGGTTCCACACACGCACCCGTCCCCTTGTCAAGTCCGCCGTCTGGCCTGTTTTTATCCTGCGACCCTCGCGATATGACAATGTTCCACACACGACACGACATAACTCATCCTCTGATCCGTTCAAACTGTCGGCCCTAGACACATTATGTCGCCAATAAATTTTTAATATCCGTTTTAGTCCTGCGATATGAAATTTCACATTCCTTATTTTCGTTAATCACATTAATTTCCCCCACCCTTAAAAGCGATGTGAAAATTCTCAAAATAACCTTTAGTCCCAACTAAGGGTTCCCAAAACACAATATTGTCCTATCCTATGCAAAGAATGATTATAAAATTTCACTCCACCTAGATATCAATCCTAGGCCATCACAATAAAGGTATAAAATAGAAAATCAGCCCCCACCCCAATTATATAACCCGCATAGACTTACACTAACTAGTCCCATACGTAATTAGCATAAATCGTAATTAAGGCCCACTTACTAGTCCCATACCTAACAAGTGTACTATAACAAGGGTGAAAACCAATTATCTACCATACCCAACCTTTCCGAAATATTAACATATTTCCATAAAGTAACACAATTCCAAATTATAATAACATTCATAATAATACTAAATTCCCATTTAAATAATTTAATTTAAAAAGTGGAAATCAAAGACACCTAAATATTATGATTTTTAGAATAATCGCTACATGCAAGTCCTATCTTGATTCTTATTTTCCAACACAAGAAATTAAATTAAACTAGGGTTTTCACATGAAATATCAAAATTTACTTTTAAAAGGGATCCTCTACATGCACATGCCCAAAGCAAAATCGACTACACCGACACAACCCAAAGAATAACAAAGTTATAAGTATTCGGTAACAATAATTTTTCATGCAAAATAGTCGTGAAATTTATCTCTTCAATCTTTATATTCATATCTTATTTTAGAAAACATGAGTTTAATGGAGGCTAAAATCAAGACACATAAAACTAAAGGAAAAGAATAGGGTCAACATGCCTGGGATTCGTTCGACAAAAAAATCTGATTAGAAATCTGAATCCCTCTCGAAAAATTAGCAAAAGAGTGTTCTTGAACGATCTTGATTAAGCCCCAATTAAGCCTTCAAAAACTGGTGACAAAACCTTGATTATGTTGGAGGTTGATGATTATGGCTGAGAGAAAATATTTTTAGAAGTGTTCTATGGTGAAAAACTTGAGAAAAAGTGATTATGACAAGTCCCCCCACGAATTAGAGTCATTATATAGTCATTAGGAATCCTAATCCTAATAGAACTCTAATAAGATACAAACACTAAAAATTTTATTCCGGACGATCGGACCGTTGGAATTAGATGAAATTTTACAGAGAATTAACTGAAGACGAGAGAAAGCCACAAAAAAAATTTCAGCACGATCGGACCGTTCAATATTTTTAAATATTTTTTTTTGTTGGACAGTTTTATATTTTGAGGAGTCTTAGAGAGTTTTATGTTTCGAGGACTCTTAGAGAGTTTTATGTTTTGAGGACTCTTCTAAATAATGAAAATTCAATTAAAGCTCCATTTTAATTCCAATTCCGAAACCGTTTGAAATTCTCGCCTTTAAAAATAAAATTCAACATATTTGAGCAATAAAAATAATTTTATCTCAAAATTTATTTTTCCTCTTAATTTCGAAAATACCCCAAAAATTACGCGGGTTGTTACACTTCCCCACTAACAATGGAATTTCGCCCTCGAAATTCGCCAAATACCTAACTCTCAAAAATCAGGCCAACAATCTCCAAAAATAAACTTGTCACCAAAAATAAATTCCTCACATCTAATCTACATGCCTGACGCAAAACGATTATCTAAAAATTTCTATCTCCAATTTCGCACCACAAAAACGCAAGAGACCCAAAACCCAAGACCCGAGGGTTGTCGTATACTAAAAATTTTATTCCGAACATCGGACCGTTGGAATCGCTTGAAATTTGAGTATGTTATAGCGAACGGTAAGACAAAACTTCTGACAAAAATTCAGCTTGATCGGACGGTCGGATTTCTAAAAATATTATTTTTACTAGAGAGTTTTATGTTTCGAGGACTCTTAGAGAGTTTTATGTTTTGAGGACTCTTCTAGATAATAAAAATTCAATTAAAGCTCCATTTTAATTCCAATTCCGAAACCGTTTGAAATTCTAGCCTTTAAAAATAAAATTCAACATATTTGAGCAATAAAAATAATTTTATCTCAAAATTTATTTTTCCCCTTAATTTTGAAAATACCCCAAAAATTACGCGGGTTGTTACATGCCTATCCTAAAACCCCTTAAAAATTACAATGGACACCGACAACCTAACACCTACTGATTATATCAGTGTTATATTGTGTAGCATAATCTGAATCTCATTAATGCAAAAACCTAGACAAATGGAACAAAAATACCCGTGGCATATGGGAGAATTTAAAGTAATTAAATAATATAGTCAATACTCCCCTTACGCTCAATAAATCTCTCCCCCTTTTTGGCCGAAAAAGACAAAGGGATAGGGAAAGAGAATGTATTGCATCAAAATCTCATAGAAATGGATACAAATAAAAGTATAGACGTAATGTGTATCCATCGTAATGTGAGGAAATTATATCACAGTATGAACATAAGTACCAAATAAGCATGAGAATATGAAGTGACAACAATTAGACAGTGATATATATATATATATATATATATCCAGAAGTGACATATAATAAATAGCAGTATAAGCAGTAAAATAAAGAATAGAGATATAGTGTAGGAAAGAAATATCCAAGAATAAAAAAAATTCATACACTACATTATGATAACATCTGCCCATAATCATCAAGTAGAACTGTCTAAACAAAAATAAGCTCGATACAAAAGAACCACGATACAAAAATCCGCTAAACAGATACAATGTGAAACATGAAATATATGAATCTCAGTCGTATAAAATCAACTCCTAGATGGAGGAAGGACATATCTTGTCTCTGCATCCCCGAAAACTGCTCCAAATGGGCTAGCTCCCTGTCTCTGCTCTGAGTGTTGTAATATCCTTAATGTAGGCTAGTAGACGGGACTCTATCCCATCTTGTTGCTCACCCTCAGATGTAAATTATGCTAGCAACTGAAATTGTATCCATTTAGACTCAATAATCTCAACCTCCAACCATCTCAGCTCGGCACGGTCCTCCTACTGAAGATATCATAAGGACTCAGCCTATAAAAAAAATCACGTATAGCTTGAAACTCGGAAGGGAGGGTACCGGTGAACTCAGAAGTATGGATTGACCCTAAAGAGGAGGAGGAAGGTGGATTAGTGTACCGCCAAAGGATTTCAGGAGGAAAATTCCTTTCAGAACGGAGAATATAATTCACATTAATGATATATATAAAGATTAACTGAAGATCTTATGGCATGATAGGTACCTGTGAAACTAGATACATGCGTGTAACCAACACTTCATATAAAAAGAATCGGTCAAAGAGGTGTCATCTCGAAGTCTAGCTCAAAGTCCATGTAGACCAATATCATCCCAAGAAGGTCGATGACCATCCTCTAGCTAATCACATACATAAAGTGGATGACATCCTCAAACAACTGGGTAGAATTTCCCCGGGGAAAGAAGGACAAACATGTTACCCAATTAAGGATCCTATAGTCCGCACAGAGGTACAAGTGATAAAGGGGTTAGGTGGTACCTGAAGAAACACAATAGTAAGTATGGAAGACCAAGGAATATGCTCCTCGGGAGGCTAGGGAAAGGTGGCATCGTGGGCCTAGGAATGTGTAGTAACCACTGAGGTGGCATCTACAACAGTGTTAAAGGTGATAAGAATTTTAACACCACGCACTATGGAATGTAGTGCGGAAGGAGATCTTGATACGTGAAAGTAAAACTCCTATATAAGGTTGGTAAGGATGACCTCATATATAGAGAAAAGTGTATCCTAACCCCAATCGACTAACCAATGAGGATGATGGGTGTGGCTAAACTCCTCAAGTTGAAAATGCGCTCACAAATGACTTCCCTAATATGGAATCCTAGAAGACATTATAAGTCATAATTGGCCCGACTCACCCATCGAGTGGAGGAATAAGTAGGACTATAGACACCCCATCTTGGTACCCCCTTACATACCTTCTTAGGCCCCTAACAATCTTCCTCCCTTCGTAAACCCTAGGTCATACTCTGGTTACTAATCTAGAGGCTATCGGTCATTTTTGGGCCCCATTTGACTCCTATCAACTCTCCATCTTGAGAAAGTATTAATGAAACCTTAAAGGGCTTTAAATCCCCTTTGTAACAGTCCGTCCATACCTAAATTGGCCATACAGTTCGCACACACAATTCTTTTTATTGCGAGTACTGATATGGAGGCCATCGAGCACTCCTGGCCACATTCAACTCCATTCAACTATCCAACCCGAGTGAAGATAAATGAGACCTTGAAGAACTCTGACCCCCACTTTTAACAGTCCATGTCGTGCGCGAATCGACCTCATGGTTTTCACAAACGACTCGTATTACTTCAAAAGGCCACCGGGAACTTTCGGGCCCAATTTGACCTTGATCAACTCTCCAAGCCAAGTGAAGGTTAAAGAAATCTTAAAGGGCTCTGAGTTTTCTTTCCAATGGTTCATGTCGTGCATGAATCAGCCTCACAGTTCGCACGAACGACCCGTTTTACTCTAAAACCCCCGTTTAGAGACCATAGGGCGCTTTCAAGCCTCGTTTGACTTTGGTCAACTCATAAACCTAAGAGTGGCTTAATATATCCTTGGAGGGATTTGAATTATTTTCCCAATTGTCTCTGCCGTGCGCAATTTGAGCTTATGATTTTCATTGTATGCCTGTTTTTAAAAAAAAAATCATTTTGGACTACCTATAGGCACCACAGACCCTTAGCCTATGAGCAAGGTATACTTTCCTTGCCCATTAAGGAAGGAGTTATGCCAATAGGATTACCATGGGCCATGTCGATCGTCACCCCAACCCTAAAAGTGAACTATATAAAGATCCCATGACCTCACTCCTGAAGGAAGTCCCTTTTAGAAGTCAACAAACATTCCCTCGAAATCGAAGAATTTTAATTACCTAAAAATCCTATTTTCCAATATTTCCCCACCTCACTTTCCAACCACATTTAGTCACCTACTTCATTCTATCAAACCACTCGTATACCACTACAAAAATCAGCGTACATATCTCCAAATTCAGTAACAAAGGTCTTCTAGGAGGTCTACCCTCATCTATTTTCTAGTTTATTAACTTAATGTTATTATACACTTTATTCTCATTTTGTGGTATCTTTTAATTTTGTTCCATTATCTCACATAAAATAATATCCACTTTCATCATTAGTATTTCACACAACTTATTTTCATAAAAACCAAAAAAGATGAAAAGCGGGTTTACTTGTAAATTCCAAAAGTAAGACTTATTTATTTTCTCACATTTTCACACTTGAAACATTATTCCCAAAAGCACTCAAAGAGGTGTCTTAAATTTGGCTTTATGAGTTGAAACCCACTCCTATGCTATATTCGAACTATGTGGACTTTGATGCCCCTTAGGCTACATAGGCATCTCGGGCAAATCCCGAGATTTGAGTTTTCTCTTTCTATTTAATGTCCATTATACTCTATTATATCTATTTTGTGAGTTTTGAACTCCTATGTATTTATATCTCGTCCGACATGCACATTCTCTCTTTCATAGAGATTTTTGATTCGGCAAAAACTTACATCATATGTTTATGATTATTTTAGGGTCCACTCATATGAATGAGTCCGCTCCATCTTTTTCATAACACGAGTCGGATGATTCCCTTATCCCGTTACTTATATTACACACATGTACACAAACATCACTCTTTGGATAAAAGGAGAAGACGAACATAGCCAATGAGAGAACAAAAGGGTGGAATGGGTGCCTAACACTTTCCCATTCCGTAACTGAACCCCCAAACCTTTGAATCACTTGGTTTATGAATCGGTATGACATTGATTCCATTCTCTCGAGGTCGCTGCATTCTTTTGCCTTTTTTGAGCAATGTAGGTTGGAGAATCCATGCCTTCATGTTATCCCTATTTGATAACGACCAATTTTATATCCAAGGTGATCGGGCGCAAACCGTGTGCTCGTGTAGAAGCACTATCATTATTTTCGGTTCACCGCCTTAATGCAAAAACCTAAACTACAACTACACCTGCGAAACAAGTATAACAGTAAGTCAGGTATCATAAGAAATCCACAGGGAGTGTCCTACAGATCGTAACAAATTTATCACTTCAAGAATAAAAGTGTAAAAGCTGATTTGGGTTTAAAATGAGAAAAAGGAAAAAAAGAAAAGAAATTAAAGCTAAACAGGAATTTTAATAAAACGAGATTTGGAATCACATCCCCGCCATGGGATAAACATGTGTAATTAGAATTTCAGTTCGAAAACATTTAACTTAGTATTTTTAGTTAATCATAAACATCACACATGAAGGGATTTTAACCCAAAAATGCGAGATAAAATATTTAATAAAAAATGGTCACACGCATCTTAAATTAGGATTATTGCTATAAACACTAACGTTGCATGACAAAGAAAGTTAAACGCATAATAATTCGACTTTAATACACGAGGTTTCAATTAAATGCAATTGTCCCCAAAAACTATAGTTCGGAGCTCGACGCCCATTAATGGTGAAAATAGGATCCCAACCCGTTATCTATGGGCTAGACATGCAATTAAACTACTTAAACAACAATTAACTAAATGTAGCAAAAAATTAAACATCTAAAAGTAATTAACTAGGCATGGAAATGAAATATACAATGGAATTAAAACAAGAAAACTAAGCTAGAAGATAATGAATAGTAATAAATAATACTTACAAATAAAGGGGTTAACACTCAAAATGGGGGAGAATGGCAAAGCTCCCCAACAAACCCTTGAAAAACTATGTAAAATGAATTATCTCATCAAAATGAGATGAAAAGGTTTTATACATAAACCCTAATGGAAAACTAGTAAATAAGAAAGCTGGAAAAATGGGGGAACGAATCGATTCGGAAGGAACCGAATCGGTTCAAAAATAGGGGAAATAAAAAGTAAGTTCTGGTGCTAAATCTAATCGATTCGAACTTGTTCGAATCGATTCGCACCTGACAGTATGCTATTCTCAGCTTTGTCTAACTTTACGGAAAATATCTTAACTTCTTCATTATAGATCGAAATTAGGCACGTCCGGAGGCTACACAAAGATAACTCAGAGGGGTAAAACATCCAAGAACACGTCAGGACCGAATTATGAAATGACTAAAATGCCCTTGAATGTGCCTTTGAGTGTGCTTTTGAAGTCAAAACCATGCTAAAAATGTCATAACTCATTCGATACAACTCAGAATCATGCACCGTCGGAGGCCACACGAAGATAAATTAAAGGCCGTCAAATTTTATGAAGAGGTCAAATTAAAATTCGAATGCTAAAATTACTAAAATGCCCTCGAAGCTATAAAAGTCGACGGAATTTCACCGGAATGCAATCGAACTTCACACTAAGCACTGCAATAACTACAAAAGCTCAATTATACCTCATATAGCATGTTAACATATAAAACAGAGGTTGTCTGGTTAACAATCATATATATAGGAATTAAGGTACCCGAGGGGGCTAAAATTCATAAGTATAAGGGTGAATAAATACAATATTCGTGTCGAATAACACCCCCTAACTTACACATTGCTAGTGCCTAGAAATGTAGTACAAAGCAAGAAGAACAAGTAAATCGCAAAAAGGAGATATGTACAATGGGGATAAATTCCACTATTACGGGCGAACGATTGCATTTAGCATATGCAATAAGCCGTTAAATCCCTAGGTTACCCAAGTGGACGAGTGTCGCCCCGTGAGGGTTTTCAGGGATGAAACCCACAAATATCAAAGTTTACTCAGAATGTATACCCAATCAACATGCGACAAACTCAAAAATAACGAAAAATATTTCAAACATGTTATTAGCAAAGTGAATGAATTCACACTAAAGTCCGTTGTTATGAACATTATAGAATGAACTTCGTCGAATTGAAACCTTAAGAGTGAGAGGAGAGTGAGCACATGCAAAATATGATTTGGGAAAAACTTATATAAACCGGATAAACATAAAAGCATGCATAAATCAATCCTCATTGGCCATTACACTCAATAAACTAAATCACTATGAAAGGGGAGGTAATACACGGGACATGCGGGTATAAAGAGTAAATATAAATGGAAACTAGGCCGCGCACATGTCACTGATGAAGAACGCTATATAAAAAATGAAAAATTATAATCTCAATGAAAGATATCGCTCATTAAAGGAGGTGAAATTCATTTTCACAGATTATGAAACTATTTCAACTTAAGAATTAAAATCACCCTAAGATCACATAGGATTTATATAGGGTTATAATGCAGGTTTGGGGTTAGGGTACGAAATGAAAGAAATATATACGGATTCAAAGTGTTCGGGGATGAAAACTCGGGATAATGGAAACTTGCGGGTAATTTCAAAATTGGAAAATAATTTCCATAACAAGCATTACATATGAAATTGGAGAGAGTAAAAAAAGGTTATTGAACACTATATACAATATATATAACTTTCTCTTTTCTTTTCTTCTTTTTCAAACTTTTTCTTTTGTTTTATTTTATTTTTCACTTTTTCTTTTCTTTTTCACTACACTTTTTTCTACTTTTCTCACTTTTTTCATGCTTAATTGCAATTGCAAGATAATAACATCAATCAATCCCGAGTAACATTCCAAACAAAGGTGTGTAAGGTAATATGTATGGTTTAAAACTTCTATGTGAAGTTGGTTATGGGATTTTGGGTGATGAAACGAAAGGATATATTAAGTCTCAAAGGGTTTGACTACAAAAATATATAAGGTGAGGTCAAGGATAATATGGGTGATATAACAAAGATGGTCTATGGTAATTTCATAAAGTTTACGCAATTCTTGAGTCAAAATAATTTTGAAAATCATGCTCAAGTAACACTTTTCAGGATATAAACTCAAATAATGAACGATCAATAAAAGAATAGAGAGATTACTGACGAATTCAACGTTTTAAAAGAGGAAATAATAGTGTTTAACACTCACAAATGAAGGAACGCCCAAATATCACACGGTGTAAGTATATACAATGCAGCAAAATATTATCGAGTTATAAAAATCTAAAACCAAATCAATAAAACAAGAAAAGCGCATGTGCTCATGGGATAAAGTTTAATTCATGAAGTTATTCGTAATATCAATGATTTGAGGTTTAAAGTCTAATAACTTCTAAAATTGAGAACATGCATCATTTAGTTGTCAATTGGATCGGGCATTTATTGAAACTTCTCATCGAAAACAAGGCAAAATGCCCAACAAAGGAAAAATAAAAGAAAGAAAATATTTTTGAAATTTTCAATTTTTAACAAAAGGCATGTTTTGTAACTAACATGTGATCAAATTCACGAAACTACACAAGAAATGGATAGAATATCCCACACCCCCTAATTTAAATGTCTCTTTGTCCTCAATGAGCATTAAGAACCCAACACAAAGATAGGAAAATAAGGATATTACCCAAAATCGGAGTGATCCCCGGATAAGTACGAGTCCAAAGAATCTACAAAACAAGTTAGTACCGAGCATAATGAAAAGAAATAACAAAAAGTTTAACTAATTACACTAGATTAAGCTAAAAAGAAAGAAATAAAATTAAAAATCTAACTATTTGGACTTCACACTAACTATACACTAGAAGTCTATATAGTTGGGGATCCACCCAATCAACAATTTGACTTTGAAAGATCAACGGTGGACCCTCCCAAGAAAACATGACTCCTGAAAGATTTGAATTTCATTTGAACAAAGGAAGGCATGCGGGTGGTGGAAAAGGTGAACCATCGCCAATTATAAATTTTTGGGGGATGATGGGGGATTTGGATAATAAGGGGGAGAGGCACACTTGGGGTCCAAGAAAAATCGATTCACTTCCCAAAGTTTTTTCAATTGGAATGGGAGGTGATGCACACATGGGGATAAAATCCATCTTGGAAAACAAGTCCGACAACGAGTCCTCATCGGCAAAAGGTGTAGAAGTTTCAAAAATTTCTACCGACTCATAGGAATCAATCGGTACCTTTAATGGTTCAAAAGCAAAAAACGCATACGATAATGAACTAAATTTAATCTCAATCAACTCATTGTCGGAAGGAGATTGAATTTCGGGGAAGAAGGATTCCCTTTCAATGAATTGTTCTTTAAAAATTTGAGGTGAAACACAAGTTTCCACCTCCTCATTAATTTGTGCAAAAGAATCAATTTCATTACAAAGTGCATCAAGTCTCAATCCAGTACCAGTAAGGCTATCAACACCTTGGGTGAAAAGAACAAAAGTTTCTTCCAAAGCAGGCTTCCTCTACTCTAGAACTTCGAAATCCTCATTTGGTTGAAACTTATCTTCAAATTCATAAGTATTGGAATAAAAATCATCACTGGATTCTAATAGTGAATCTAACTCAAGCTCCCAACAACGATTTACATCATGATAAATGTTTTCAAGCCTTTCGTTCTTAAGAAATTCTTGAAAATGGAAAACTTGAAAACTATCCCCACAGTAAGAATCATTAGAATGATACACTAAACTATAAAAATAGGACATGTTTACCGAATTGTTTGTATATGAAAGATCCAAGCAAGGAAGTGCGCAACCGGGAGTCAAAGTTTCTTAGCGCTCAAATCTGCTATCCTGCAAAAAACGTTAAAACAAAGAATACAAACACAAAAGAAAAAATACTATGAAATAATAAAACAACTACAATCTAAAACACACTCCATGATAACGGCGCCATTTTGATAAAGTGCGATCCGTGTGCTTGTGTATAAGCACTGTCGTTGTTTTCGGTTCACCGCCTCATTGCAAAAACCTAAACTACAACTACACTTACGAAACATATATAGCGGTAAGTAGGGTATTGTAAGAAATCCACAGGGAGTGTCGTATAGATCGTAACGGATTTATCACTTCAAGAGTAAAAGTGTAAATGGTGATTTGGGTTTAAAACGAGAAAAAGAAAAAAAAATAAGAAGTTAAATCTAAACATGAATTTTAATAAAACGAGAGTTGGATTCACATCCCCACCATGGGATAAACACGCGGAATTAGAATTTTGGTTCAAAAATATTTAATCGAGCATTTTTAGTTAATCATAAACATCAAACATGAAGGGATTTTAACCCAACAATGCAAGATAAAACATTTAATCAAAAATGGTCACACGCGTCTTAAATTCGGATCATCGCTATAAACACTAACGTTGCATGACAAAGAAAGTTAAATGCATAATAATTTGACTTTAATACACGAGGTTTCAATTAAATGCAATTTTCTCCAAAAACTAACTTTCGGAGCTTGACGCCCATTAATGGCAGAAACATGATCCCAACCCGTTATCTACGGGCTAGACATGGAATTAAACTAATTAAACAACAATTAACTAAATGAAACGACCAATTAAACAACTAAAAGTGATTAATTAGGCATGAAAATTAAATATACAATGGAAATAAAGCAAGAAAACTAATCTAGAAGATAATGAATAGTAATAAACAATCCTTACAAACAAAGGGGTAAACACCCAAAATGGGGGAAAAGGGCAAAGCTCCCAAACAAACCCCTGAAAAACTATGTAAAATGAATTATCTCAACAAAATGAGATGAAAAGGTTTTATACATAAACCCTAATGGAAAACTAGTGAATAAGAAAGCTGGAAAAATAGGAAACCTAATCGATTCAAAAATAGGGGAAATAAAAAGTAGGCTCAGATGCCAAACCAAATTGATTCGGACTTGTTCGAATCGATTCGCACCTGACAGTCTGCTATTCTCAGCTTTGTCCAACTTTACGAAAAATATCATAAGTTCGTCGTTATAACTTGGAATTAGGCATGGTCGAAGGCTACACGAAGATAGCTCATAGGGATACAACATCCAAGAAGACATTATGCCAAAAAACCAAATTATGAAATGACTAAAATGCCCTTGAATGTGCCCTTAAGTGTGCTTTTTAAGTCAAAACCATCCTAAAAATGTCATAACTCATTTGATACAACTCAAAATCATACACCGTCGGTAGTTACATGAAGAGAAATCAAAGGGCTTGAACTTTCGTGAAGAGGTCGGGATTAAAATCCAAATGTTGAAATTACTAAAATGCCCCCAAAGCTATAAAAGTCGATAAAATTTCACCGAAATCCTACCGAACTTCTCATTAAGCACCGAATACCAAAAAAACTTTAATTATACCTTATATAGCACGTTAACATATAAATTGGAGGTTATCTGGTTAAGGCTCATAAATATTGAAATTAAGGTACCCGAGGGGGCTAAAATGCATAAGTGTAAGGGTGAATAAATACAATATTCATGCCGAATCACAAGGCAACCCGCGAAGATTCCGACACATGTGGTGAAAAGAGGACCTCCATATACTCGAATAATCCACACATGCATGGTAATAAAGGGAGAGGGATTTCCTTCTTCCCTTCCCCCTCGTCCTAATTTTGGGGTTGGCTTGTGCAGAAGGAATCTGACCCAGATAGCCACACTGGCGACTCTGCTTGGCACTTTTTTATGGACTAGAATCTATTTTCACATGGGTGTTACTTCTTTACTCTCCTATTTTTCTACATGCGTACATATTCCTCCACCTATATGTTCCCCTTTACTCCTATGCTTACATCTTGTATATTTTATCTCACGCTTCTCTCTACTATGCACTACTCTCATGTATATGTCACTCTTTACTCCTTTGTACATGCTCATTATATTTCACCCTTGTATATATTCTCCATGCTCATTTTACACACTCACACTCGTATATAGTCTCGCTTTTACTTACATTATCCACACACTACTTATAGAATATCCATGCTTAGCTTCACTAGCACACCCCTCACTTTTTCTCACTTGTATATATCTCCATGTTCATTTACACATTTCACACACTACTTGAGGTTTATCCATGCTTAGTCACACCAGCACACACTTTTATTTGTATATATTCATTTGTTGTTTCACTCACACTATTCCCATGTTATTCTCTCACTTGCACAAATATCTTAGTCACTTGTATATCCACATACTTCACACTCTATCACCATGTTTTATATAGTCTTCATGCTCCATTCTAGCTTTACATTACATGATCATCCCTCTTATCTCGTGCTACATGTATATTCTCCCTCATAGTGGTATTACTGCCTTTACTTAGCATACAAAAGATCACTATAAGATACTAATAAAAAATTATGCATTTTTCACACTACATCACCAAAGTATGGAAATATTGACCAAGATTTTGTCCCATACTAAGAGGTCACTTCGTGATGGGTTCCAGTCCTTCGGGGCGTGGTTAACCTAAGCGATATGATTCTCACCTTTCATTGTCCTCATACCTTGGACGTATATCGAATGGTTCCCCCACATCATGGAGGTAATGACAAAGGGGTATTAAATGACTTGTCCATACGTGCTGATGAATTATTGCCCTTATAGGCAAGATGTATATTGTGGAGGTCATGACATAGGGGTAAACCCTTCCATTAACACACTAAGTGCATAAACCTCATATAGGCAACCGCCTTAGGACATTCACATTTAGTTTTTCAGCTATTATGATAAACTCTGTCAAAATTCCGAGTTGCCATACCGATTGCATTTTTGCACTCTTTTGCCCATTTTTAAAATAGGACCTGTTCTTGAGCTAGGAAACAAGCTAAGCTGTGTCTTACATCTTATACCCTATCTTTTCCATAGGTTTAGATCATATCCTCCATTTTCCTTGAATTTAGGCAAATGTAATAAAAGTGAAACCTAATAATAATAATAATCAAGTTGAGGATTTTCCTTTGATCCCTCTTTTCCAAAAATGAAAATACCAAAAGCACATTTTCCCTCTTTTTCAAAAGAAAATACCAGAAATACTCCCATCCTCCTCCAAAAATAAACTAAATTTATTTGTCCTTCTCAGGTTAATCGCAAACCCAGAATTTCGCCTGGCTCCCTATTGGCTTCGGTCTTCTATCAAACCACCCCAAAAATATTTCGCTTCCTCTACTGCTTCCATTAAATTTGAGATATACCTTCGTAATTTGTTCATGGAGAATGCAGACTAAGCACCGAATGTCTAAGTAGATTTGATGGCCATCCTAGCTAAATGCAGTACCAAGACCAACAATCCAGAGTTTAGCCCATCTGCCCAAATCATGCCTATAAAAATACACAACATAACTATAATCTCACTTAAACTCCTCAAACTTTGCCCATCCTTTCTCCCACATCCCACGATCTTCATTGATTAAGCTCTATCACTCCTCACATGAGTTTATATTACCGTCTGCATCCGATCAAAAGGGGGAGGCATGGAATTACCCATAGTACTAGATTAGCTCCTAAGGTTTGGGATGAAAATGCCCACAGAGATGACCAACGACTACAAAAGGTCCAGTGGCCTATTTATGAAAGCCCAAAAGTGGTATCAAGAATCAGAAAAATGGCTGGTACCCATAAAAGAAATAATCTTGGATGACATCGTATAGACCATGCCAGATGTGTTTCACCAGAAAAGGGAGAAATGCAGCATCCTCGAGTTACTCACAGCCTTGAAACTGTAGGGGCGTCTGGTCCCTTCACTCCTGCACTTCCCCGTTAAGTGGAAAGACAAGTATGATGAAGCCATGGAGATTGTTAAATGCATTGACTAATCTTGATAGGAAGATACCGTCTCCATTAGCGGGGGTGATGGTTTTGAAAGCTCAAACGGTGAATCAGAAGGTGAAGATTGTAACACCCCGTAAATTTTTAAACCAAAATTAATCTAAATTTATTCAGAAATTAGAAAAATAAATTTTTTAGAGTTCATTATTTTTAGCAATTTAAAATGTTAGATTTTATTTACGAAAAATAGGATTTTAATCGAAATTGAAATCAAGGGAAAAATTGAAATTTTATATAACTCGGGGTTAGACTTTTCAAAACACTTTCTCACAAACTTTTCAACCAGAAGACTTCTACAAGAAGACTTCTACAATTTTATCACCATTCATCTACAAACCCTAACCCCAAATTTAATCAAGATTCCACTCAAGTTTTGAAGGCTTACTGGAATTTTCTTAAGATTGTTCAAGAATGAATCTTTCTTAATTTTTTGAGAGGAACACAACCGTCTAATTAGAATTTTCAACCAACTTTTCAGAAGGCATGAATACTTCTCTTCTTTCTCTTTAATATTTTTCATTTTAGATGTCACCTAAACATTAATTTACATGTTTCTCTTAAAATAAATTACCAACCTTAATTAGGGTAAGTGAAATACAATTTAGGACAGTTTTCGTGAAAAATCTTAATATGAATTAAGACTCATAACCCTTGTGTGCTTAGGGTAGAGATTTGGTTTTGCTATTATCGGGGTAGGTTCGCATGTAGAAAATCATAGTCGCATTATTTAAATTAAAAAGGGACTTGTGCAATCATATGAAATTATCTAGGTATGATCAAAGTGAATTATTATTGTGTGCTTCATAAATTCGCATGATGTTGACATTTTAATTGTGGAATAAAATAAATTGTGTTAATTAGGACGATGGATTGAACGAATATAATTAAAATAAATTGTGAACGCATGAGAAATTTGTGTAATTATTGATAAATGGGAATGTGCAAATTATTGTTTTGATTATAATTATCATTGCATGGACGAAGGGATTTTGGGTTAGTATACTTTCATCTAAATTTTAGGAGTACTTTCTAGGTATGGGACTAGTGGGTATGCCTTAGTTGCGATTAATCTTTCTAGGTATGGGACTAGTAAGTGTAGATTTTCACGGATGGGATATTCCGAGGTGGGGTTGATTTTGGTTGCATTCCGTTGATTTAGGTTGCCTAGACATGAGACTAGGAAGTGATAATTGAAATAAATTCATCCTATAACATAAGGTAGGACGTGCTTGTGTTTTGGAGGCCTCTAGGTATGGGACTAGGGGTAGGTTCGAGGATTATGCTCTATAATAGGGTGGGGAAAATTAAAGTAATGAGAAATTCAGAAATTCAGAATTAATGCCTAATATAATAAATGGGTATTAAAATGAATTGGGGTCGTTAATAAGTGCTTGACTAACAGAATACGTGGTGGCTAGCTATTGCGACACGTGGGTGTGTGGCATCGTAATAAGTTTAAGGTGACTAAATACGGGCTGACTGGCTATTATGATGTGTCGTGCGTGGAACCTCGTTAATAAGTGCAAGACTGACATAATACAGGCTGACTAGCTATAGAGAGGGGAATGTGTGTGGCTTAAAACTTTAAACGGGCCCAAATAAGTGCAGGAGATACAATTCGATCGACTGGCTATGACGGCACCACTATGGAAATAATAGTATGATAAATCAATTAAATAAAGATGGTGACTTTGTAAGTAATTACCAAATTGTGATAACATATGTTGGACTTAAACTCTTGGGGTGGCATAATTACGTGATTAGACGGTAGTTGTTTATTTTTACTCGCACATTAATAGATATCGCATTAATTTAAAATATTCAATTGTAGTATTTATTATGTATAATTCTACTTTCTGGGTTCACGGACCCTAATTGGGGATTGTAGCTTGTATTTATGCGGTGGGCTCTGATCTATTACATTGACTAACATTTCAGGTATAGCGTTGGAGTAGCTGCATAGGAGTATTAGAGATATTTTGGAGGTGCAACTGAAGACTTATTTGGATGCTTTATTAGTTAGATTTAATTTTCTTTCCGTCACACTTATTATGAGACTTTAATTATGGATTTGGTGGGTCAATCGGTTCCACAATTGTTTGCGGTTTTATTCAGATATTTACAGTTGGATTATTTTAATTGAGTTGATATTTAATGGAGATTAGCACGGTGATGGATTTATTATTGCATAACTGGTTATTATTGTTGGATCAATTTCATCATTATCTTGTAGAATATATTTTTATATGTCTCATATCTGTCACATGCTAAGAAGGATTAGTTATTTATTGACGTCCGACATAGTTTGGTAGCGACGGCTAGCCACCTCGCTTTCCAGATTATGCGAGGTGTTACATATGGTATCAGAGCATGATCTAAGGTATATTAGGTTGTGAGTCCGTTTTATCTATCGCATTGCTTATCTTTGATTTCTTTTAATGATTTGTAATCTTAGTTATTCTGAGTTCAATGTTGTTTTGTTCCTATCTTTTTAGATGGCGAACACTAGGAGAGTTGGAGATAGGAGAGAGGGTTCAGTTTATGTATCCGCCAGTTAGGAGAGGCCGAGGAAGATTAGGTTGGATGCCGAGGAGTTAGCCGCTATTGTACGTGAGGCCACGGCGATCAGTATCGAAGTAGGGAGACACAGGTGGGTGACTTTAGAGGTGCACTAATATGGTACACCTGCTTTGGCTTGGGATAGGGTGAGGGTCAGTTTACATATGGGACACCTTCTTTAAAGTTTCTATAACTCCTAGAAGGTTATCACGCTCTCCCTCAATGTGAGAAAACTTGTCCCTAAGAGTCTTTTCTCGACAATCACTCTCTTTCTTGGACTTTTCTAAAATATTAAAATTGTGATTTATGTCCATGAGCTTTTCACGAAAAATATCTTTTTGAGTTAGGGAGATTTGCAAAAACTCAACTTTAGTTTTAAAACAAGAATTTTCATTTTCAAGAAATTTGATTCTTTTTGCAAATCTCAAATTTTATTCTTTTAATTTTTCATTACACTTATTAAGCTCATTAAATTCCTCTCGAATAGCAAAGATTTCATTATCATTAGAAATGGACAAATTATCATTAAGGTGTCCCATCGAGAGATACAAAAAAAATTGAGAGTGAGTAAAAATTGGACCACCTAAAAATACAAGGAGCACAAAAAATATAGAAGACGAAAAAAACGGATCTTTGACGCGATAAATTAGCGCTCTGGCTCTGATACCACTTGTTGGAACACGAGGCCCCCAATTTTTAAATTCTTATTACTACAAAAAGATAATTTCCTTTTAAATATATGCGGAAGCGAAAGATGGTTCAATTAAACAAATTAACTAATTTTAATTTCTTTACAAAGTAAAATTAAACCAAGTGAAATAAGATTAAACACACACACAATTTAAATTTCACTTAAACCAAATTAATTCAATTCAAGTCCTAGAAATTTGCCTAAGTCATATATTCAATATTTCCAAATTAGGCCAAACCAAATTTTATCAAATTAAATTAAATGACTTGAATTAAATTAATATAAATCTTACCCAAATTTAATTTAGCACCAAATTAAACAAGTAATGATTTTAAACAAATTTTATCTTTTTACCTAAGCTTGCGTTCTAGGTGAGTTTTGCAAAAGATTAAATAAACAATTAATCCACTACGCCACGATGTACGAGGAAAAACCCACAACGGAAAAAAATCTCGGACGGCCCTAGCCTTAAGTCCACTAAGTATGGTTTTACAATTACAAGACATATGACTTACTTACTCAACTCGACCGCTTTCAAGCCTTGACGCATCTTCTTGTAAACACCTCCACCGAGTTGACAGCCCCGGAGCTCCACCGAAATCTTGGAATCACCAATGATACATAGGTACACCGTTAACCACACATGGTGCCTTTCACCATGTGAGAATGCCGCAGCAAAACAAACTTCTTCTTTGTGGGATGTAGAAGCAAACCCAAACTTCTCTTCAATGTGGTAGAGAAAAACTCGGTGCCAAACAGTCCAAGCAAGGATATATAAATTGAAACTTGGATCAGCAAACTATGGGTGTGTAAACCTTGATTTTGTTCTAAGGATTAAAACATGTTAACAAAAATTCAAGGGGACATTTTCTTGGAAAGAATTCACTCTCAAAACACTCTTGGTGAAGAAAAGGTTGTGAAAAAGTCTTAACAAAAATGTTGTTCCCGCACTAGTTAAATCTGTCAAAAAGTTAGTGGGTAAAGAAAGTGGGAAAGTGGGAAAAACTGCTCAAAACTGCCCAAAAAACTGTTCCCGCCAAATCTTGTTCGAACGAGATTTTCGTTCGAACGAAGTCTCGTTCGAACGATACTTCTAACAAAGTTCCAATGGAAGGTCATTGCAAACCTCATTCGAACGACATTCTCGTTCGAACGACAATATTGAACGAAAAACCAGAAAGGTGAAAAATTCAATTTTTAGCCCAGAAACTTTATTTTAAAGTTTTAATGAAACTTTCTGAAATACAATAACTGTTTAAATAAAACTTACACCCATATAAATATTGTTCCAAGCTCCTATATATATATATTAAAATGCATTCATACCCTAGGAGCAATGGAACCATGTTGATGATGTAGAAATGGGGCACACTAAATCGGCATTTGATGAAGCTTTATAACTTTGGCCGTTACGTCTTCAACTTTCAAATGTCATAGGCTTGAAGGATGATCAAAAACTCTATCCTATGACTTAAACGTTTTTGTCCAGAATTGAGCCAAAACTACAAAGGACTCAATTGGAAATTTGTGTGCTTACAAATCTCCCCCTTTGGCTATTAAGGGACAAAAACCAACAAAAATCCTAAAGGGCTGTCAAGCTCTACTAGACATAACAAAAATGTCCCACCCAAAATAAGAATACAATTCTTGACTCAAACAACCCAAAGGTGTGACACCCCGCCTAAGAAAATACCAGGTGATCAGTCCTATACCAAATTAAAACAGGAATCCCAGTTGGATCATCCTTAGCATCACTGTCAAAAACTTTTTAAAACTTACTAACCACCTAGTATTCCTAAAACTGGTGCCAATTTTAACTTTTTACATTAAACAAAATAGTACATGCGGTATTAAAATATAAACCACTCACACAACTGAATGAAAGTAAATTGAATAATAATTACACAGCTTGCCGAATAAATCACTGGCCACCAAATAAATAATCCAATACAAATATTCAACACCTGAATGAATTACACCTGAAAACTGTACCGAGAAGTCTGGGCTACAAACCCTAAATAAAACTGAGACTGATACAGGATTCCTACTCTAGGAATGAATGAATGATGCGTCTAATCCAAACTCCTGCTAGCATCCACATATGCTGCAGCTCCGTGCCCCTGGAATAGAATATCAATCCTGGCATCCCTGTGGTTGGACACCTAAACGGTTTTGAAAATAGTTTTATAGCAAGGGTTAGAACCCAAAACATTTTGAAAATATTTAGCAAGTGAATTAACTGCAGTAATTTAAAATGCATGAATGCGCTTCATATTTAAGTTAGTGTCGCACTCCCTTGTGGACATTCTCACTCCTCCACTATTGTGCACACCTACCGGTTACCTTAACCCCACCTAGTTGTGCTACCCCGTCCAACTAGTCCTAGTATAACCTTCCCTTGCCATACTACTCCAACCCGAGTATAATGATTCTTGAATTATAAGTTATTTCACAATTAACTTAATTAATTCCTCTTAAATAGCAGCATATAACCGTGTCACAAGTTATATAAAGTACATACATCACACACTGTATTATTCCCACAAATGATTAACTTAATTAATTTCTCATTAATTAACTGCATATAACTGTAACCCGAGTTATATAGAGTAAATACATCACACACTGTATTATCACCTACATGTAATATTTACTACCATATTATACGTACCTTTACTAACATCCACACATAAATCATACGTGTATCCATCCTTCCGAGTTTAACCTCACCGGATGATTCCCTCTAGAATGCTATCTCACTAGGTGTGCTCACAAAACCTAGTTTCCCCAAGTTATAATCGCTCACCAACTTGGACCAAAATATAAACGAAGTGGAGGCGGTCATATTCCTTCCCTGAAAGTGAGATAAATCCATCACCCATATACACCGGATACTATGACCTGGGGATATACTCGCCCTACTCCTCAAGATAGGGGATTCACCCACATCGCGCAACCTCCCTTGATAGCATTAGAGTATTTAAATTGAATAAATATCTAGTCACTGATATTTACTATCACACACAATATATACACACATATATATATATATATACTATCACTACTCGTATATATATATTATGAACCCCGGTTTTACCGTGTACTCAAAATCACGTACACTGCCTGTAATTCCCGTACACTGTCTGTAATTTAGTGTCACACACAATACATACACGTATATATATATACTATCACTACACCGTATATATATATATTAATAACCCCGGCTTTACCATGTACTCAAAATCCCATACACTGCCTGTAATTTCCTGAGTCTGTGGCCCGAATCAATGTAATTAATTTTCTCACTTAATAACTTATCCTCTTCCCGAGTCTATGGTCCGACTCTAATATAATTAATTCACACCTCAATTAATATAATACTTTCCCCCGAGTCTATGGTCCGACTCTCCTTAAATTAATTAACACACATTTTAATTTAATACCTCCCCGAGTCTATCTCCCGACTCTAATTAAATTAATTAACACACATATTAATTTAATACCAATCCGAGTCTGTGGTTCGACTCTAATACAATTAATTTACAAATTAATTAATCAACCCAAATTCCGAGTCTGTGGTCCGACTCTAATATAATTAATTATCACATTAATTAATAAGTACCCTTCACGAGTCTACAATCCGATTATGATTAAACTAATTATCCCACCCATTAATTTAATCATACTCGAGTCTACAAACCGACTTTAATTAAATTAATTAACATCCTTATTAATTTAATCCTACCCGAGTTTACAATCCGACTCTAACTAAATTAATTAACGCATTTATTAATTTAATAACTTGGTGTCACCCAACCATTATCCCCGGACTCACTTACTTGGCCCGTATCTTAATATTTCCCGAGTCTATGTTCCGACTCCAAATTAATTACTCTCTCTCAAAATAAATTTGATACTTTGGTGTCACATAACCAACATACCCGGACTCACTCACTCGGTCCATTTTTACATCTCATAATTTCTTTTCCACATTTTTCGCCCACAGTGTGTCGCACATTTATTTTCATAATTTCCCAATTATATTTACCTATAATTACCAACCTACCCGGACTCGCCCACTTGGTCCATAATTACATATTCTCCGAGTCTATATCCCGACTCAAAATTATTTAGTTTATCTCCAAACTTAACTCACTACCTTGGGGTCGCATGACCAATATACCCGGATTCACTCACTTGATCCGTACCTCACTATTTTGGAATGAAATCTCTCAAATTCATCCATTAAATACCCCACATAAATTCATCCTAGTCCCAATTACTTTCTCCCATAATTTCTAGGAATATTTGTTTCACAATTATTTATCACTAATAATTGTATGGAAATTAATTTATAATTAATTCCCCCTTATATCTCACCCAGGTCGAACTGCCCATAATTTCCCATCGTCGATCGATCGATGCCCCCGATCGATCGATCGATCCCTTCGTGCCAGCGCTCCTTCCTCGCTGAATTCCACCATTAACGAAATTTCAAGGTTTCTTTCCTCAAAAACCAACCTCAAATCAGTCCATTAATCATCTTATAACATTTCTCATGAACCAGAAACATCATCTAAACCTTTTAACATCATTAACACTATGAATCTTGACCCACCCAAGAACACAAATTTCTAAGGTATAACCCCAATTTCAAATTCAAATTCCATCCTTTTATATTCCAATTTTTCTCATTCAAACCAGAAAATCATACACAGAATTATATATCACAACTAATTCTTACCTTAAATTTCATTCAATGGTTCCATTGATAAAACCCCCTTTTTGTACCCATTTACCCCCAAAATGAATTTTGGTTTACACATCACTATGATATGAATTGATTATCACACTTTAAGAATCAAAACAGTTAACCACTTACCTGTAAGTGTTCGTAGTGTCTGATCCGTTGGCGTAGTCCCTCAATTTGGCTCCAATAACCTCCAATTTGTTCTTGATTTGCTTTCCCCCAAATCTTCTCTCAAACCCTAGGTTTAGAGTTATGTTGGCTGCCATTCTTTAATCTCCCCATTAGGTTAAAACCCTTAATCCCGTTTTTCACCTAATGGGCTTAATTAAAGTGGCCCAACTCACCCCGTGTGGGCCCGGTTATGCCCCAAAATACCCTGAGACCCAATTACTACCCCCGGGTACTCTTTTCTGACTATTTCGACCCATCCGGACTCAACTGCGCACTCAAAATTGGCATCCGAATTAATTTATAGAAGTCCTTATCTCACACCGAATTTAGTCTATACCGACTCCCGGCTGAGATAAATGCATACCCCGTCATTAATACCCGAAACGATGTAATTAAATTATTACTATTCACTTAGTAAATAAATTTCCCTAAACATTAACCATTCACTCCCCGATTAATATTTAAATATATATATTATCATGACTAATTCAATTAAAATTACAACACACCAGTAATTTAAAATTCCGGAATTAATTAAATATTAACTATACAAAAATACGGGGTGTTACAAAAGGATCAATAGCTTTGCCGTTGAAGGTTCCCATATATAGAATAATTCCTGCACACTTAAGCAAACACATTAAACGCATAGGGAATATCAAGAATATTAAAAGCATGTAATTTAAATACTCCCCCTAAATTAATTCTCCCCTTTATCAAACAACTGACCTACTTAGAAAGACTTCTCCCCCTAAGATAAATCTCCCCAAACTAAGATACGATTATAATATGATTAGATACCATTTCTCCCCCTATCATTCTCCCCCTTTTTGTTCAGGAATAGACAAAGGATAAAGAATCAAATAATTAACTTATCTCCCCCAATTAAAGCATATACACCCCGTAAACTAAACAAGGGATAAATAGAATAAGATAACAAGCTAAACATGCATTAGTGCATAAAGTGGTGAGAACATTAAAGCACATAGGCAACAAAATCATAACTAATCCATACAAATGAATACCAACTATGATGCAAAAATAAATGATACCAAATTGACAAATAAGATTCTAAGCATGTGATATCAAACAAACTACGCAACAAGCAAGGTACCAATTATGAATTGAAGCATAAATGGACAATCTAAACATGGCAAAGACTTAAACAAAATATCATATATATGTATACACAATAGATACAAGCTAAGCATAAGTACACACATATAGAGATAAACACCAAAATGACACAAAACTAAATAACATAACAATTTCCACACTCTTATAGCATAAATGTGTCATATGCAAATGGAAGTGTTGGGGTGTGAACAAGATACCAATGAATTAAAACCCAATCACTTAAACGTGTTCACGTAGTTCACATTTGATTGCAAAACTTGATCAACTTGAATTTAGCCTCTATGTGATAGGATAAAGTGAACTAATGAATAAAATACAATGCATACAAGCCTAGCATGTTGATGATTCTACAAACCAATAGAGTCATGACATTGAAAGCGCAACTAGGATAAACGAACATTGTGCAAACCATTGATATACCATCCAAACACCCTCAATAAGCATAGATATTAGTCTTTTGACTTAATATATCAATTAAACATAGGCCTTGGCAATTATTTGTCTTTTTAATGCCATATTTTCTTTTAGGCCTTTGGACCACATATTTCTTTTAGGTCCAAACAAACGGTGGCTTACTTTTCGCAAAGGATAATAAATCCTTTCGGAGCCCTTCCCCGTGCACAATTATATATATTGAATTTTTATATCACACAAATCTCACGTGCAACGGATTTTTACATGCACTAGTCCTCCTAGGTCACAAATATGTAGATGACAAGATTAGTAGGAGAACACCTCACAAAGCTCAAATATAACATGTGACGTTAAGGTTCAAAAAGCTCGTGCATGTGTGTAAAGGCATATAAAAGTGAATCCATTAAGCAAGTCAAACTTAAGCTACTCCATGTAAGAATGATAAAGAACATTTTAAGGATTAAAATTCTAACCAAAAGTTCTAGTCACATGGAAGCGAAATGAGGATTCAAACACAAACATATGCCACAAAATGTGTGTAAAACCAAAATGCACACAAAAAAAATCTTTTTGAGTTTTTGAAATTTTTAATCAAAAATAAAATATATACTTAAAAGACAAACAAAAATCATTTGAATTTTTCATTAAGCTTAAATTACCAAGAGATAAAAACCAAATGATAAACAAAAATCTTTTTGTATTTTTCATTTAATGCAAACAAAAATGAAAGAAATATAATACAAAAGATAAACAAGTCATGATTTCTAGCATAAGATATGAAATAAAGCAATGACTAGAAAATGATTAAACATGCATTCGCCTAGCAATGATGTATAATATGAAGCACAAAAAGCTAGAGTATGCAAACCAAACTAACACATTCAACCTTTAGATTTTGCAAGGGTGAAAGCAAATGAGAATCAACAAATCTAATATCTAGCGCGTCTAAGAATGATTTCCGAACCCATATAGATGTATATTTAAAATGATGGGATTTGGAAATTAATGAAATGCTATACATAGACTTCCTAGGAATTCTTTTAAGATCAAAACAAAATGACTTAAGGTGACCTTTCCTACCACAATGCAAGCGTGTGAAAACAGGAGGAATGATATCTACGGTGTGACCTTTTCTAAAGTCCTTGGATAAAGTCGACCCTCTAAAACAAACAATGGTCTTAGTTTTAGCAACGGAAGCATTTGAACAAGATGTGCTAGAACCATTACTACAACTACTCGAGTCTTGTAAATAATTTTTCATTTTTAAAATTTCGGACTCAAGTAATAAATTAGACTCCTCAATTATCACGCTCTCCCTCAATGTGAGCAAACTTGTGCCTAAGAGTCTTTTCTCGATAATCACTCTCTTTCTTGGACTTTTCTAAAATATTAAAATTGTGATTTATGTCCATGAGCTTTTCACGAAAAATATTTTTTTGAGTTAGGGAGATTTGAAAAACCTCAACTTTAGTTCTAAAACAAAAATTTTCATTTTTAAGAAATTTGATTCTTTTTGTAAATCTCAAATTTAATTCTTTTAATTTTTCATTACACTTATTAAGCTCATTAAATTCCACTCGAATAGCAAAGATTTCATTATCATTAGACATGGAAAAATTATCATTAAGGTGTCCCATCGAGAGATACAAAAAAAATTGAGAGTGAGTAAAAATTGAACCACCTAAAAATACAAGGAGCACAAAAAATATAGAAGCCGAAAAAAACGGATCTTTGACGCGATAAATTAGCGCTCCGGCTCTGATACCACTTGTTGGAACAGGAGGCCCCCAATTTTTAAATTCTTATTACTACAAAAAGATAATTTCCTTTTAAATATAGGTGGAAGCGAAAGATGGTTCAATTAAAAAAATTAACTAATTTTAATTTCTTTCCAAATTAAAATTAAACCAAGTGAAATAAGATTAAACACACACACAATTTAAATTTCTCTTAAACCAAATTAATTCAATTCAAGTCCTAGAAATTTGCCTAAGCCATATTTTTAATATTTTCAAATTAGGTCAAACCAAATTTTATCAAATTAAATTAAATGACTTGAATTAAATTAACATAAACATTACCCAAATTTAATTTAGCACCAAATTAAACAAGCAGTGATTTTAAACCAATTTTATCTTTTTACCTAAGCTTGCGTTCTAGGTTAGTTTTGCAAAAGATAAAATAAACAATTAATCCACTACGTCGCAATGTACGAGGAAAAACTCACAACGAGAAAAAATCTCGGACGGCCCTAGCCTTATGTCCACTAAGTATGGTTTTACAATTACAAGACATATGACTTACTTCCTCAACTAGACTGCTTTCAAACCTTGACGCGTCACCTAGTTGACAACCCTGGAGCTCCACCGGAATCTTGGAATCACCAATGAGAAATAGGTACACCGTTTACTACACATGGTGCCTTTCACCATGTGAGAATGCCGCAGCAAAACAAACTTCTTCTTTGTGGGATGTAGAAGAAAACCTAAAATTCTCTTCAATGTGGTAGAGAAAAACTCGGTGCCAAACACTCCAAGCAAGGATATATAAATGAAACTTGGATCAACAAACTATGGGTGTGTAAACCTTGATTTTGTTCTAAGGATTAAAACATGTTAACAAAAATTCAAGGGGACTCTTTCTCGGAAAGAATTCACTCTCAAAACACTCTTGGTGAAGAAAAGGTTGTGAAAAAGTCTTAACAAAAATGTTGTTCCCGCACTAGTTAAATCTGTCAAAAAGTTAGTGGGGAAAGAAAGTGGGAAAGTGGGAAAGTGGGAAAAACTGCTCAAAACTGCCCAAAAAACTATTCCCGCCAAATCTCGTTCGAACGATACTTCTAACGATGTTCCAGTGGAAGGTCATTGCAAAACTCATTCGAACGACATTCTCGTTCGAACGACAATATCGAACGAAAAACCAGAAAGGTGAAAAATTCTATTTTTAGCCCATAAACTTTGTTTTAAGTTTTAATGAAACTTTCTGAAATACAACAACAGTTTAAACAAAACTTACACCCATATAAATATTGTTCCCAGCTCCTATATATATATATATATATTAAAATGCATTCATACCTTTGGAGAAATGGAACCATGTTGATGACGTAGAAACGAGGCACACTAAACCGGCATTTGATGAAGCTTTATAACTTTAGCCGTTACGTCTTCAACTTTAGAATGTCATAGGCTTGAAGGATGATAAAAAACTCTATCCTATGACTCAAATTTTTTTGTTCGAAATTGAGCCAAAACTACAAAGGACTCAATTGGAAATTTGTGTCCTTATTGTAAATACTGAGGCAAAGAAGACGGAATGCTTCATTAAGGGATTGTCTTGGTCTATTAGGAAGATGGTGTTGGGGAATTAGGTATACACTGCATACACTCAGGTGCTGGATGTCAAAATGTTATTATGGCAGGTGAAAGTAAATTACCAAAAGAAGGATGGGAAGAGATAAGAGTCAAATGCTTAAGTAGGCGAGAACAAGGGCCGTAATGATCAAGCGCGGAGGAGACAACGTGCGATTTAGGAGTAGCAGGTCAATAGTGTTCAGTAGGTCCCTCAGGGGCAGAGACAGTAGGGTGAGAAAAACCCAGGTAGGAATCCCAAACCTTTTAGGGGTACATGTTTTATTTGTGGAAAGATAGGCCACCGAGCCTTTAGGTGTCCTACGAGGGAGGGCGAGCAGGGCCAAGGGACTTAGGCTTAGAAGGGCCAAGGGTTTCCAGCACTGGTAACACTATGTGTATAGAGAGCGTCATCAACACTAACAGTGATCGTAGTGGGTAGGTGCTATATGCTTCCGATTCGGGAGCCTCAGGCACGACAGGCGCTGCAGGAGCCATGACGTGGTTAGTAGAGTAGCCGGTACATATTATTTTCTTAGATATTTATATATAGGTGGTATATATATTTTATTTTTAATCATTAGGTATGTGCTGGTAGGATTGGGTGTATGGGCACCTAATCATCGTATCCTATAGGCAGGCATATGTAAGACTTATTTTTTTTGTGCATTTAAACTTCATCGAATTTTGAGAATGAAATTTATGTGCTAGTGGGGAAGTATGTAACACTCCATAGATTATTAAACCGCAATTAATCTAAATTTATGCGAAATTAGGAAAAATAAATTTTTAGAGTTAATTATTTTTAGCAGTTGAAAATGTTAGATTTTATTTATGAAAAATAGGATTTTAATCGGAATTGAAATCGAGGGAAAAATCAGAATTTTATTTATATATATAAAATTTTAGGCATTCTTGGGCAGCTGACCAGACTGAATCAATTCGTCCTGGAGGGCGAATCGATTCAGAATGGTAAGCGTCGACAAGTTTCAGGTTTTGTTAGAGTTTAAGTTAATTAGAACTCTTAATCTTTTTCCCATATTAAAATAACTTGGGGTTAGACTTTCTTAACACTTTTTCACAAACTTTTCAACCATAAGACTTCTAGAGTTTTATCAACATTCATCTACAAACCATAACCCTAAATTTAATCAAGATTCAACTAAAGTTTTGAATGCTTAATTGGTGTTTTATTAAGATTGTTCAAGAACGAATATTTCTTAATTTGTCGAGAGGAACATAATCGTCTAATCAGAATTTTGAACTGACTTTTCAGCAGACATAAATACTTATATTCTCTCTCTTTAGTATTATGCATTTTAGATGTCGCCTAAACATTAATTTACACGTTTTTCTTAAAATAAATTAGCAACATTAATTAGGGAAAGTGAAATCTAATTTGGGATTATTTTTTTGTGAAAAATCTTAATCTGAATTAAGACTCATAAACCTTGTGTGCTTAGGGTAGAGATTTGGGTTGCTATTATGGGGGTAGGTTTGCATGCAGAAAACTATAGTCATGTTAATTAAATTAAAAAAGGACTTGTGTAATCATATGAAATTATGTAGGTATGATCAAATTGAATTATTACTGTGTACTTCATAAATTCGCATGATGTTGGCTTTTTAATTGTGGGATAAAATAAATTATGTTAATTATTGTAATATCCCATACTGGTGATTTAATTAAGTTATATTTGGATTATATATTAATGACAATTAAGGAGGAGTTAATTATAAATATGGAGGAATTGTGGGTGAAAATTTGGAGAAAAATGAAAAGAAAAGAAACAGGGTCGTTCAAACGACAAAGGATGTTGTTCGAACTACTGTGTTCAGGTCGTTTGAAGAGGCCTTCCAACGAGGTTTACAGTAGCAGGCCGTTATAAGCGTTATTAGAGGCACATTTCGAATGATGTAGCTTGAGTCGTTCGAACGACCTATTTTAAGTCATTTGAACGACATTGGTCGAGTTTTAGATCAGAATGCCCATGTGTACTGTCACAATACGGAGCATAGATTTGGTGTGTTGTTGAGCCCATAATAGTTCTGCAAGGGTAAAATGGGTTTTTTTAGGATTAATGGATGTTTTATAAAGGTTGTTTGGGGGTTATTTAGGTTTATTATGGTTGGGAGAAGATGAAATAAGGAAAGAGAGAGTGTGTGAGAGAGAATGGAAGAGGTGGGTGGTCTTCCCCCACTACCCAACACCAAACCACCACTCCTCCACCTTAAAACACCACAAAACCACAATTTTCAAGATATCCTTCTCCGCATTTGAACCAAAAATGCCCATTTACACCATGGAAAAAATAGAACTACAAATTTTGGAGTTATATTTGGGAGTTTTTCTTGGCGCAGATGAAGTGGGTCTTGCATTGAAGCATAGGAGGAAGCATTTGGTAACCCCTTGAGACCACCTTTGAAGGTGGGAGTTACTCCTCCTACACCAACCCCACCATTAGAGACATTAGAGGTTGGTAATCCTTACTCTTGTGTAAGAATGTTATTTTTGCATTATAGTCTTGCATTTAGGCTATTTGACTAGTGTGTAATTAGTTAAATCATATATTATTGTGTAGAAGATAATAACCATTTTTATGCAATACAAATGTTGCAAAAATGTTATTTGTTATAAATAAAGAATGGATAATCATTTCAAGGTTTTGAAATAATGAAAGTTGATATTTTGGGAAAATGGTGCATTTTCTAGTAATTTTGATGAAAAATATTTTATGAAGTAAGATGTTTGCAAATAGTGTGATTTTCTTGGAAAATGATATTTTGTGAAATCAAAGGATAAGTAAATATTCCAAGGTTTGAAATATTGAAAGATGGAGTTTTTATGAAATGGGCATTTCTAGAAATATTAGTGCATAAATTTTTTGAATATAATGTCATATTGGGACAAACATTGGTGAATTAATGTTTCTTGCAAAAATGACGATTTTATAAAAAATGGACATTTGTTCAGATTGAAGAAATAAAAATGTCCCTTGTGCCTTAAAAATGTAATTTTGCAACCATAATGATTTTTCATGAAGATAAATATGTTTAAAGTATATAATAGGATTTGGGGTTTAAAATCCACCTTCTCATGTAAATAAACTTATAGCATTTTGATATTAAATGAATGAACAAGTTTAGAGAAGGTTTTATTGAGTTTAAAAATACAATAGAAGAATTGGAAAATTAACCTTCAGGGTGTGTGAAATTGAGACTAAAGGGTTGTAACACCCCGTGTTTTTATTAGTTTATTTAATTAATTAATTGGAAAATTCGGGGAAAATAAATTTTTGAATTTTTATTGGTTAAATATGTTGGGTACGATTCTAGAACAATAAAACTTCAAGAGGAATTGAAATCGGAGTTAAAACGAATTTTTAATTGATGTTTAAAGTTTATCCCTTACAAATTTTTTTAAGCCGAATTGCCAAATTAACTGGGCGATCGATCGATCGACACCAGAAGATTTCGTGCGCTGCAATTCTTTTTGACGAGTTTTGTTGTATTAAAACTCTTTAACTCTTTTATATAAAGGATATTTCGGGGCTAAGTTTATAAAACTTATATTTTTCCAACCCGAGAGCAATAGAATCTTTCTTTGTTCATCATCTTCTACCTCAAAACCCTAGCCACCATTAAAATTACTTTTCAAGCTCAGTTTTGAAGGCCAAGACTAATCTGTCCCAAGTTGGTTCAAAAAGGGTTTCTGATCCGTTTTTCGAGAGGAACTCATATATCAAATCAGATTTTTGTCAAACTAATCATATGCATGTTTACCCTATTCTTTTCCTTTAGTGTTATGTGTCTTGATTGTAGCCTTCATTAAACTCATGTTTTCTAAAATAAATTATGAATATAATTATTAAAGAGATAAATTTCGGGACTGTTTTGCAGGAAAAATTTATGTTACCGAATACTTATAACTTTGTTGTTCTTTGGGTTGTGTTGGTGTAGTCGATTGTGTTATGGGCATGTGCATGTAGACTAGCCCTTAAAAACTAAATTTTGATATTTCATGTAAGAACACTAGATCAAATTAATTACTTGTGTTAGAAAATAATAACTATGACAGGACTTGCATGTAACTATTATATTGAAAATCACAATATTTGAGTGTCCTTAATTTCCACTATTTAGATTAAAAGTATTTAATTGGGAATTTAGTGTTGATACGAATGTTGCTATAAATTTTTAATTGTGCCACTTTATGGAAGCATCATAATTTTTGATATCTCGGGGACGTTGGATATTGTAGGTAATTGGTTTTCACCCCTTGTTATAGTACACTTGTTAGGTATAGAACTAGTAAGTGGGCCTTAGTTGCGATTTATGCTAATTAGGTATAGGACTAATTAGTGTAAGTCTATGCAGGTTATATAATTTGGGGTGGGGGCTGGTTTTCTATATTATACCATTGTTACGATAGCCTAGGATTGATATTTAGGTGGAGTGAAATTTTGATAATAATCCTTTACTTAGGATATGATAAATTTGTGTTTTGGAAACCCTTTGTTGGGACTAAGGGGTATTTTGAGGATTTTCACATCGCTGTTAAGGGTGGGGGAAATATATTTAAATAATGAGTATAAGAAATTTTGGAAATTAATATCGCAGGACTAAAACGGATATCAAAATTTATTGGCGACATAATGTGTCTAGGGCCGACAGTTTAAATGGGTCAGAGGACGATTTATGTCGTGTCGTGTGTGGAACCTTGTCATATGGGGAGGATCGCAGGATAAAAATGGATCAGACGATGGACTTGACAAGGAGATGTGTATGTGTGTGTGGAACCTGGTCATATCGCGAGGATCGCAGGATAAAAATGGATCAGACGGCGGACTTGACAAGGGGACGTGTATCTTGGTAAATTATAATTGTGGTTCTTTTAATGAAATTTAATATTGTGGGGAAGGCGGGTGTAATACCCCGTATTTTCAGGCTATATTAATTTGGGGATTTATTAAATTTAATGTGAGTTAATGATTTAATAAAAAAAAAAATCCGGAAATTAATTATGTTATAATTATTAACGTGACGAGAGTTAGTAATTATATGAAATTTGTTGAATATTACTAATGAGCAAAGTAATATATTATATTGGTTATATTGAATGTCATGAGTGAGTTAAATGACAATTTCGGAAATTTAAGTCGGGAGGTGCTCGTGTCGCGTCGGGACTAAATTTTGATAAATAAAAAGTGAATATTTTATAAGTTGTTCGTATGGTCATTTTGAGTGTGCCAGCGCGTCCAGAAGGGTCGAGATAGTCAGAAAAGTGTACCCGGGGGTTTAGTTTGGGTCTCGGGGCGTTTTTAGGCCTAATTAGTACCCCGGGAGGGAATTTTGGTCATTTCACATTTATGGGTAATTAAACCCACGAAAATCAGTAATCTATATCAGCCATTTAGGTTAGTCAGCTAGGGTTAGAAATCACAAACACAAGAACGGCCATAGGAGAGGAAGGAGAGAGCTCTCAAGGCAAATTCAAGGCCCAAAAGCCATCCGTTTGCACCGCCACCACCACCAACGCGTAGATCGCGCAACGGACTACGCAACCACACCAAAATCATCTGCAAATCAGAACACCAAAAATCCCAGACAAGTGTTTATCTTTCTTATTTCGTTGATGCATCTTTCATATTAGTGTAGGAATGATTAAGATGAGTTTTATGGAAGAAAACCTAAGATTTGAGATAGGAATCGCATGTAGTTATGGTTTAAATGATAATTCTGGAAACCCTTGCCATGTAGAGGAATTTACCCACGAAATTATGATGTTTATAAGAAGAAATTTCTGGAAAAACAGATTGGAACCATGATTTAGAGATTTCTAGGGTTCTTGAATATTTAAATGAATTATGGCATGATTAATCCATGTTTATTGACGTAAATTGACATGCTTTACGTAGGAAATGTATGATATCATGTTAGGATGTTAGTAGTACAAATTTTGAGACGTTTGGGATTGTAAAATATGGATTTGGTGTAAGTTAGAAGATGAAACCCGTAATTGCAATTCTGCGAAATCGTTTAAGTTTATCCCAGGCGGACCGGTCCGGGTCTGAGGTGGATCGGTCCGATTGACCGGATCGGTTCTTTTATTCTGAGGCGGATCGATCCGTTGATGATCGCATCGGTTCTTTTCCAGGCTTCATCGGTTCGCTTGCGATCTGGGGTATACTGGCCTTCAGTAGTCGGATCGATCCGGGTCTGAGGCGGACCGGTCCGATTAGCCGGATCGGTTTTTTTATTGCAGGCGGACCGGTCCGGTGATAGAATCCCTGAGCGTTATGTAGTAAGTGGAAAGGCTCCTCAAAATTTAAAGTAAGATGTGAACGGTTATACGTGATAACTAAATAATGATAAATAAAAGTCGTAACTATGGGATTTGAGAATATACCCATTATTGATATGGTAATATTAGTATAGTTATATGATTGTGTATGCATATACTATCTATGTGTGAAAATCATGCCCACGCTACTTGCTATCCCTGAGGTTTCCGCCCTGGGACAGTCTTATCTCGATGGGACCTTTATGGGGGATATTGACTTGTACCCTAGAAGATAGATATCCTTGGTACAGGCTATCGGAATGATAGTTCAGACGGTCCTAAGAGATGCGGGTATGTGCTTTCCTCTTAGAGACTTGGAATCTATGATTCGCCTCATATTGTTTGTGTATAGGTATCCTTGGTACAGGCTATCGCAGTGATAGTTCAGACGGTTATAAGAGACTTGGAATCTATACTTCGCCTCAATATTGTTTGAGTATGTGTTAATACAGTTCGAGAGTGATTCCGAATTTGTATTCCCTTAGTACGAGTGATACGGGGATTGGATAGTAGAGTATGCCCGCACCATAGTTTTTATTTGGGGTGCTCTTATGATACATATATATTTTACGAGTAGTTAATATATATATGAAATTCTGAAATCTGGAATTACCTACTGTGATTTGATATGTAGGACATGGTTGATGACTCAAATTGTAAATACTTATTTTGAGAAAGTATAACATGACACTGGAAAACTTTATTGATTAATAAAGTTAAAATGAGAACTTTGGTTACTAATTGAAATATTCTTTTCAAACAATTGAATCGTTAAATTTGGAATCGTGCGAATAACCTAAGATAAGTTAAACCATTGGGAAAGGATAGCGTGATATGTGTTGAGATAGACCACTAGGAAGGTTAATGCGATAGGTGTGCACATTAGAAGAGAGGTGAGAATTTCTCAAGAGAGAGTCGCACTAATATGTTGTTGCATTGGCCTGTATCAATTTAAATACTTGCTAAACGAATTTTTTAAATCATACACACTATCGGGTTCTGACCCTTTTCTTTTTGTCTCTCTCTCTTGTATATATATGTATGTATCACAGGTGCCCAGCCACAGGGGCGTCTTGTTTAGGATCCCTTGGAAGGAACGCGCTGTAGCTTAGGTGGGAGTTGCAGGTCTCTTGATTAGACGACTTCGTTCATTCGGATCCACTCTTAGTACTTTCATTTAGTTGGGCATGTGTAGCTCTTTCCATTTTTCCGTTGTTATTGAACATTTGTATTTCAGTTATTTCCAGTACTGTTACTATGGGATTTATTCAGTTTGGATGTGTGACTTTAGATTTTGTATGTTGACATTCGATTGACGAATGTTTTAAATTATTTGGATTATGTTGCATAATTTATGTGGTGTGATTATTACTTTTTGAATGTTGTTAATAAAATAAATAAATAATCTTTCTTTAAACAAAATTTGGAAAGTTATGCATGAAAATGGTTTTGACACTTAGCTTAATTAATTAGGGTGTTAAATTGGAAAAAATTATTTTTATCGACAGTGATGCTGAGAATGAACCAACTGTTCACCTTGATTTAATTTAATAAAGGAGTGATCGCTCGGTATTTAATTAGGCGGGGTGTCACAGCGGGTTAATTAAAATAATATTGGTGTGAATTTTTAAAGAAACCTTGCGATAGTTAGAAATTTACTTTTGGTGATTCATAACGTTCGTAATTAAAAGATTTTATTGCTATGGTCGATATATATAGCACTATTGTCTAGGTTCAAGGACCCTAATTGAGAAGAGTAGACGATTTTCATGCTCGGGGCTTTGGCTCTGACACATGCGTTGACTAATCCTTTTCAGAATTTATTTAGGAGTTGCTGCATAGGATTCATTGGAGATCTTTTGCAGGTGCATGTGGATTAATTTTATTACTTTAGTAGTTAGATTTCTCTTTCCATTCCTTCGTATCATTTATGGGACTACTTTTGAGTTTATTGGGCCTTTCGGTTCCAAAGTTGTTTTAAGATTTCTGTTGGATTTATTTATTTAAATATTGAGATATTCGAAGATAACTTGTGATGGATTTGGATCGCACTTTGGTGTTTTATCAGTTGGTTTTCATTCATATTTGGGTTTGATTAAAATAATTTATTTTATGGATTAAAATTTTTATGTCTCATATCCGTCATATGCTAAGGATGATATTTATTTTACTCGCACCCAGCTTAGTTTTGGTGGAGTCCGACGCCAGAATTTAGCGGGGTGTGATAGATGGTATCAGAGCATGGTCTTAGGTCTCGTTGGTTGTGTGTCCGTTTAGCTTCCGCGTTGGTTATCTTTGATTTCCTTTCGATGATTTGTACTCTTAGTTTTCTGAGTCTGATGTTGTTTGTTCCTATCTTTTAGATGGCGAACACTAGGAGAGATGGTAGTAGGAGAGAGGAGTCCGTTGCTGGTCCTGCAGTATAGGAGAGGCAGGGGCAATTTATTCTAGATGCCGAAGCACTTGCGACAATTGTGTGAGAGGACACAACGGTCGGTGTTGTTATTAGGAGACATAGAGGGGTGATGTTAGAACCCCAATAGAAAGGGGCAACCGTATCAAATTGGGACAGAGTGAGGACCAGCTTTTTCAAGGGAAATATTTCTACCTTTACGAGAGGGTCCGACTCCACGGTCGCTCACCAATGGAGAAGGGACATGGCGTGACACTTGAGATTAGTGGAATGGACGGAAGTGAAAAAGCATATGTTAGCAACAGTCAAATTGACAGGGAATGCCTTACAGTGGTGGGAGAGCACCACCATGCCAGAGGAGTTAGATCAATTGAGTTATGAGGAGTATCAAATTAGGTTCAACAACAAGTACTTTCCGTATTCTATCAGGAGTGCAAAGAAAAGAGAATTTATGGAGTTGGAACAGGGTTCAAAATCGATTGTCGAGTATGAACAAGAGTTCACCAATTTATCTATGTTCGTACCAGAGGAGGTATACAGTGAGAGGAAAAAAATGGAGTGTTTCATCAAAGGACTGTCTTGGCCCATTAAGAACATGGTTTTGGGAAATTCGGCATACACTATTTACGCCTAAGTAGTGGATGTTGCAATGTTATACTGGCAGGAGAAAATAAGCTATCAGAAGAGGTTGGGAAAAAGGAAAGAAACAGAGGGTCAGGGAGGAGAAAATAAGGGTCGAAATGACCAAGCATGGAAGAGGCAGATGTCGAACCAAGGATAACAGAGCAACAATATTCATCAAGACAACCAGAGACAGGGTCGTCATGAGGAACAAAATTGGAATGGGAATTCGAAGCCTTTTTAGGGTACTTATTTCAATTATGGAAAAGTGGGACACAAAGAGAATAGGTGTTTTAAGAGAGAGGGCCACCAGGCTTAAGTTAATTAGGGCCAGCAAGGCTAAGGGCTTCCAGCACCGACAGCGCCCAGGGTCCGGGGAGCACCAGCATCATTGGCGGTGACTCATCTTCAGGGAGCACCAATAGCGTCGACAGTATCTGGTACACAGGGAGCGGATGCAGCACCAACCAACACTGGTTATGGGAGGTGCTACCTACTTCAACCTCGTGAAGAGCAGGCACCGTAGGAGCCACGTCGTGGATAGTAGGGGATCGGTATGTAAGATATTTTGTTACATGTTATATTAATGTGTAGTATATATACTTTCTCTTGGGTAGAATTATGTGTATGGGGGCCTAATTATAGTATGATATGGTAGACTCTTGTGAATTTTGGTTTATTGTGCACAATTAGTTTTGCTGAATTTTGAGGGAAAAATTCTTTGCTAGTGGGGAAGTATTAACACTCCGTGTTTTTATTAGTTTATTTAATTAATTAATTGGAAAATTTGGGAAAAATAAAGTTTTGAATTTTATAATTTTTATTGGTTAAATATGTTGGGTACGATTTTAGAAGAATAAAACTTCAAATGGAATTGAAATCGGAGTTAAAACGAATTTTTATTTGATGTTTAAAGTTTATCTATTATAAAAATTTTTAAACCGAACTGCCAAAATAACTGGGTGATCGATCGATCGACGCCAGGGGTCGATCGATCGACCCCAACAGATTTCGTGCGCTGCAAGTCTTTTTAACAAGTTTTGTTATATTAAAACTCTTTAACTCTTTTATATAAATGATATTTCGAGGCTAGGTTTTTTAAAATTTATATTTTGCCAACCCAAGAGCAACAGACTCTTTCTTTGTTCATCATCTTCTACCTCAAAACCCTAGACACCATTAAAATTACTTTTCAAGCTCAGTTTTGAAGGCCAAGACTAATCTGTCCCAAGTTGGTTCAAAAAGGGTTTTTGATCCATTTTTCGAGAGGAACTCATATATCTAATCATATTTTTGTCAAACTAATCACAGGCATGTTTACCCTATTCTTTTCCTTTAGTGTTATGTGTCTTGATTGAATCCTCCATTAAAATCATGTTTTCTAAAATAAGTTATGAATATAATTATTAAAGAGACAAATTTCGGGACTATTTTTCATGAAAAATTAATGTTACCGAATACTTATAACTTTGTTGTTCTTTGGGTTGTGTTGGTGTAGTCGATTGTGTTATGGGCATGTGCATGTAGAGTAGCCGTTAGAAAGTAAATTTTGATATTTCATGTGAGAACACTAGATCAAATTAATTACTTGTGTTAGCAAATAATAACTATGATAGGACTTGCATGAAAGTATTATTCTGAAAATCACAATATTTGAGTGTCCTTAATTTCCACTATTTAGATTAAAAGTATTTAATTGGGAATTTAGTGTTGATACGAATGTTGCTATAAATTTTTAAATGTGCCACTTTATGTAAGCATCATAATTTTTTATATCTCGGGGACGTTGGATATTGTAGGTAATTGGTTTTCACCCCTTGTTATAGTACACTTGTTAGGTATAGAACTAGTAAGTGGGACTTAGTTGCGATTTATGCTAATTAGGTATAGGACTAGTTAGTGTAAGTCTATGAAGGTTATATAATTTGGGGTGGGGGTTGGTTTTCTATATTATACCATTATTACGATTGCCTAGGATTGATATCTAGGTGGAGTCAAATTTTGATAATCATCCTTAACTTAGGATAGGAAGAATTTGTGTTTTGGGAACCCTTAATTGGGACTAAGGGGTATTTTGAGGATTTTCACATCGCTGTTAAGGGTGGGGGAAATATATTTGATTAATGAGTATAAGAAATATTGGAAAATAATATCGCAGGACTAAAACGGATATTAAAATTTATTGGCGACATAATGTGTCTAGGGACGACAGTTTAAACGGGTCAGAGGACGATTTATGTCGTGTCGTGTGTGGAACCTTGTCATATCGCGAGGATCGCAGGATAAAAACGGATCAGACGGCGGACTTGACAAGGGATGTGTGTGTGTGTGTGTGGAACCTTGTCATATCACGAGGTTCGCAGGATAAAAACGGATCAGACGGAGGACTTGACAAGGGGACATGTATCTTGGTAAATTATAATTGTGGTTCTTTTAATGGAAATTTAATATTGTGGGGAAGGTGGGTTAATTAAAAAAAGATTGGTGTGACTTTTTAAAGAAACCTTGCGGGTAGTTAGAAATTTACTTTTGGTGATTAATAACCTTCGTAATTAGAAGATTTTATTGTTATGGTCGATATATAACACTATTGTCTGGGTTTAAGGACCCTAATTTTGAAGATTAGCCGATTTTTATGCTCGGGGCTTTGGCTCTAACACATGCATTGACTAATCTTTTTCAGAATTTATTTGGGAGTTGCTGCATATGATTAATTGGAGATCTTTTGGAGGTGTAGCTGGATTGCCTTAGTAGTTAGATTTCTCTTTCCATTCCGTCGTATTATTTATGAGACTAATTTTGAGTTTATTGGGCCTTTCAGTTCCCAAGTTGTTTTAATATTTCAGTTGGATTTATTTATTTAAATATTGAGATATTTGGAGATAACTTGTGATGGATTTTAATCGCACTCTGGTTTTTATCAGTTGGATGTCATTCATATTTGGGTTTGATCGCACTTTGGTTTATATCAGTTGGATGTCATCACCTCTTTCAATGCCTCCATCAAACCAAGAAGGTTATCTCTCTCTTTATCAACATACTCTAGCTTCTCCCTAAGATTCTTCTCCCGTGACCTAAGATCCTCAATCAAAACATCGTTATTTTCTACGGCACACTCATTCAACCTAGCTTGCAATTCAAAGTTTGACTTTTCACCCTCACCTCTTCGACATACAATTCATTAAAGTCAACTTGCAACTCTTTCACATCAATCTCGTCTTCCTCACTAGCTTCTCCCTCACTCACTTGGGATTCAACGGCCTCGAAAGTGTCATGCACATGAGAATATTCATGGGATGATTTATCGTTGTCACTCATATGAAATGCCAAGAAAGAAACAAAATTTCTCTCATTGGGGGAACTCTCTCCCTCTTATGGATCACTATCACTTAAGGAGGCACATAAACTATCATTTTCTTACCCGTTTTCTTAAGTCTAGTGGGACACTCGACAACTTTGTGACCATACCCCTCACACCCAAAACACCTATCCGACTCAAACCTATTAAATTTCTCACTCTTATCTTTAGGGGTGGAATCAAACTTGTTATTATTGAGTTTCTCAAACTTTTTGGCATCTTTTGATTGCTTTTGAAATTTAAGAAACTTTTTGAACTTCTTTGCCAACAAGGCGACATCCTCAAAATTGGAATCAGAATCATCATCCGAAACTTTAGTCTTTTTCTTCCGGGATTTCAAAGAAATTCCATTGTCTTTCTTTGGCACTTGCTTGGAGGTAAACATAGCGTGTTCATAGGTTTGTAGGTCACCTACAATCTCTTCAAGTTTCGTCGATTCAAGCATACCTAATGAGTTTAAAATGATCACTTTCATATCAAACCAAGTCGGGAAAGATCTCAAAATTTTCTTTATACGGTTGTCGAAAATCTTCTCTCCTAAGTTAAACGGCGAGTTGACAATATTAGACAACCTAGCATAAAACTCATCAAATGAGTCACGTTCTAACATCTTAAGCGTCTCAAACTGTGTAGTGAGAATTTGTAGATTAGATTCCCTAACCGTGCTAGTGCCCTTGTGAGTAAGTAAAAGTTTATCCCAATCCTCTTTTGAAGTTTCACAAGTTATGATTCTATTGTAGTCTTCTGGTGTGACATGTGAGGAAATAACGTGCAAATCTTTAGAATTGTAAAGTGCAAGTCTATGTTCGACATCGGTCCATAACTCAACGGGTTTCAAACTAGTGACCTCACCCTCTCGTGTGACTGGTGGAGACCAACCCTTTTCAATGGCTAACCACACATGCACATCAATGGATTTTAAATAACTTCTCATTTGCATTTTCCAATAAGCATAATTTGTTCCATCAAAAATAGGAGCACGAAAACTTTCAAAACCACCAATATCATCCTAAAAAAACTTTAGGGATCAACATAAAAAAATATGATTCTAGCTTTGATACCAATTTGTAGTCCCTTTTTTCTTTGCAAAATGTGTTTTGAGGATGACAAAACAATTTTTCTTTTTACGAAAAACTTTTTTCCAATTTTTAATTTGCACCAAGATGTGAACTAATTCTAACTTAACCAAATTTTATCTTAATTAATACTAAACATGAATCTAGTGATTAAGGTAAATAAATTAAGGAAAATAATGCTCACAATGCCGGATGTAAGAGGAAACCACTAAGGGAAAAAGCCTGGGAGGGCCTAAGCCAGACAATCACTATGACGTGGAATTATAAGGAACAAACACAAGTCTTACTCAATGACTCGATACCCTCGAGACTTGACGCTCTTTTGATTTTCAACCACTCCTCTACAGTGCCCACGTAGAGAGTCCTTCTTCCACAATGCTCATCCATAACACACGCGTCCACGTATGTCTCGGTGTCCACTGATATGGCTTGTAACATCTCCGATGTTGAACACGAATCTTCTTCTTCTCGCAAAACCCAACAAAGTTTTATGTAGAACAAACTCCGAATGGTGCTAACAAAAATCACCGTAGCATAAAGTAATGAAATCTCGAATCCTTGAAACTCGAAGGATGTATTTGGCTTTATAAAACCTTTGAAAACATGTGCAAACAATGTTGTGGTTGTATACTATTTTTGCAGAATGCACACTAAACGAAATTTCTGAAAAAACACGCCTTACATAATTTTTTTAAATCGGCATCTCGCTCGAATGGCATAGTCATGTCGCTCAAATGACATCCCCATGTCACTCGAATGACTGCTATGGTCATTTGAACGACAATACGCGTGTGTTTGATTTTAACACAACTTTAAACCATCTTTATCTCACAATAAATTAAGTGTAAATGTTTTCAAACACTTTAAACAACATTTTAACATTATTTCTTAATAAAATAACATCCTCAAATAATTTTAAAATAAATTCCGAGTCCCATTAAAATTACGCATTCATACCTGAGTGATCTCGGAATGCAATTTGACTTGAAAACGAATTTTGCACCATAAATCGGCATGATAAATCTTTAAAACTTTTTCGCAACGTCTTCAATAAACTTCAATACGTCATAGTCTATGTGGGATCGTGACAATAAAAATATGACCTATGACTCAAATGTGTTTTGTTCTTGGAATAAGTTAAATAAACATACAACAGACTCAATTGAAAATTTTGTCCTTACATGGGCCGACTGGCTATAGTAATGTTTCGTGCATGGAACCTCACAAGTATGTACATAACTGATAAAATACGAGTTGACTGGCTATAGTGAGGGGAATGGGTGTAATGTGTAGAACTTTAAGCGTTCTAAGAGTATGTGCAGGACCGATAAGGGGTTGACTGTCCATATTGGTATCGTATGGATTTAATTAATTAATGATTAAAATGAGTAAGGATAAGAATGAAATTTTAAATAATAGTAATAACGGAATATTTGGGCTTACATTTTAGAGTGCATTAGTCGTATGGTAGATAGTGGTAGATTACGTTTATTCGCACATTAATTAATTATCTCGTTTAATTTAAAGTATTCTATTATGGTACGTATTATGTATAATGCTATTGTCTGGGTTCAGGGACCCTAATTGGGGAGAGTAGATTGTGTTCATGCAGTGGGCTCTGACCCATTGCGTTGACTAACATTTCGGGTATAGTGTAACATCTCGCCTAATTAAATATCGGGTGATCAGTCCTTTATTAAATTAAATCAAAGTTTTCAGTTGGTTCATTCTTAGCATCACTGTCGAATTTTTTTTTTCATTATTACTCACCTAATAAATAATTAAGCTAAGTGTCAAAACATTTTCCCAATTAATTATATATAATTAATTCGTTAATAAAATTCCATGCTTTAAGATATAAGCCATTACCATTCCACAAGAATAAATACTGAACATGAATCAAATACTAAAATAAATGACACTAGATAAAACCTTCTAGTTCAAAGTCTAAAACCAATAGAATCCATAATACTCAATCCAACAGGAAAAGAAAAGCTAATAAGAAAATACAATCTCTGAATTAACTAAACTAGACACGAGCGACACATGCCCTAACTGAAATGTCTGAACTAAGAACTGAATGAAAAGATAAAATGGTCTAATATCAATAACCTACAACTGCCACAATAGCTGCAGCTCGTCAAATGATCCACATGTCTAAGTCTAGTGGTGACCTTGTGGCTGGACACCTGGTATAATATATATAGCAAAAGAAGATAAATAGCAAGAAACGGGTCAGAGCCCGATTTGTAAAAATATTTATTTTAGCAAGTATTTAAAACTGCATTATTGCAATTATTATGTGCATATTAGTTCCGAACTCTCACATGAGATCCTCACCCCTCCACTAATGTGCACACCTAGCGTACATCTACCCTAACCTAGTTATCCATATTATACCCAACTAGTTCATAGACATAAATGTGACACCCCGCCTAATTAAATACCGGGCGATCACTCCTTTATTAAATTAAAATCAAGGTGAGCAGTTGATTCATTCTTAGCATCACTGTCGTAAAAATAACTTTTCCAATTTAAACACCCTAATTAATTAAGCTAAGTGTCAAAACTATTTTTAGACATTACTTTCCAAACTTTATTTTATAAACCAAGATTTAAATATTTACAACAATTCAATATTCAAGAATCACACCACAATTATCCTGGAACATATAATCCAAATAATTTAAACATTCAACTACTAAATCCCAGCATTAAAACTTAAAGTAAAAACATCCAGAAAGTAATAAATCCCAAAATGACAATACTAGAAATAACTGAATCACAATATCCAATAAAACAACTGAATAATGGAAAGGGCGACACATGCCCCACTAAATGAATATGCTAGGAGTGGAATCAAATAATGAAGTCGTCTAAGCAAGAGGCCTGCAACTCCCACCTAAGCTGCAGCGCGTTCCTCCCAAAGGATCTTACACAAGACGCCCCTGTGGATGGGCACCTGTAATATATACATATATATACAAGAGAGAAAGAGAAATAGAAACGGGTCAGAGCCCGATAGTGTAGATGATTTAAAATTTGTTTAGCAAGTATTAAAAATGTTTACAGGCCAATGCGACAACATATTAGCGCGACACTCTCTTGAGAAATTCTCGCCTCTCTTCTAATGTGCATGCCTATCGCACTAATCTTCCCAACTGATTATCTTATCTTATATCGCACTAATCTTCCCAATGGTTTAACTTATCTTAGGTTACTCGTAAGATTTAAAACTGACAATATAATTGTTTAAGAGGAAAATTTCATTCAGTAACAAAGCTCTCATTTTTAACTTTATTTATTAATAAAGTTTTCAGTATCATATTATACTTTTCAAAACAAGTATTTCCAAATTGAAGTCAAGATTCATTTCTTACTTACCATAACACAGTAGGTAGTTCCAAATTTCAGAATTTCATATATATATTAAATACTCTCATAATATATATATATTCTAACTGCACCCCACATAAAAATTATGGTGCGGGCATACTCTGCTATCCAATCCCCGTATCTCTCGTACTAAGGTAAATACAAGTTCGGAATCACTCTCGAACTCTATTAACACATACACAAACAATATTGAGGCGAAGCATAGATTCCAAGTCTCTAAGAGGTCAGCACATACCTTCACGTCTCTTAGGACCGTCTGACCATCGATCAGATAGCCTGTACCAAGGATATATATCTTCTAGGGTACGAGTCAATATCCCCCATAAAGGTCCCATCTAGATAAGACTGTCCCAGCGCGGTAATCTCAGGGATAGCAAGTAGCGCGGGCATGATTTTCACATGTATATAATGTATGCATACACAGTCATATAAATATACTACTTTTATCATATCAATTTAGGTTCATCCCATAACCCATAATCACGACATTTATCCTTATTTTCCCATTATTTGTTACCACGTATAACGATTCGTCTCTATCTATAATTCAAGGGATTATTCCAACTTACTACGTAACACTCATGAACTCTATCCTCCCAAGTGTAAAATTCAGTAGGTATTCATCTATTTTCCATCGTAACCATTTTGCGTATCTCTCCCTTTAATACAAAATTCCATCGCCCCTTATATATAAACACCCCAAAAATATAAATTTCGCCTTACATTAAAGGTCTCTTAATCATTAATAAATCCTACTGGTCATCATTATCTCCCAAAATATTTTAATAAGGATGTCTAAGGAGTATTCTTCATTTAGAATTAATTCAACAATTTTAAAAGGGGAATTTAAGTTTGCCAAGAGGGGTCGATCGATCGAGGGTAGGGGCTCGATCGATCGAACCTTCGATCGATCGAAGCTCTTGGCTCGATCGATCGATCAAGCAGGTATGGCGAATTCTGCAATTAACCAGTTACGGGTTGTAACACACAACTTCATCCAAATCCAGATTTTTCATTCCCAATCGCCCAAAATTTGTACTACTATGAGTATAAACCCATATCATACATCTCCTACGTAGAGCATGCAAATTTCCATTAATAACCATGGATTAACATGCCAAAATTCATGTAAATCTCAAGAACCCTAGAAATATCTTTAACATGGTTCTAATCAGTCTTTTTTAGAATTTTCTTCTTCTAAAACATCATAAATTCATGGTTTAATCCTCTACATGTGAAGGGGTTTCCAGATTATCATTCAAATCATTACTACATGCGATTTCCATCTCCAACTCGGGCTTTCTTCCATGAAACTCATCCTAATCATCCCTAGACTAACATGAGTGATGCATTAACGAAAATAAGCAAGATAAACACTTGCCTGGGATTTTTTGAATTTTGATTTGCGAATGATTTTGGTGTGGTTGCGTTCCCCGTCGCGCGATCTACGCGTTGGTGGTGGTGACCGTGCAATCGGGTGACTTTTTGGCCTTGATTTGCTTAGAAAGCTTCCTCCATCCCTCTCTTATGGCCGTTCTAAAGTTTGAGTTGTTTTAACCCTAGAAGGTAACCTTAGGCATCTGATATAACCCTTGAAATTTCGTGGGTTTAATTACCCAAAAATGTAAAATGTCTAAAATGCCCTCCCGGGGTGCTAAATAGGCCTAAAAATGCCCCGAGATCCAAACTAAACTCTCGGGTATACTTTTCTGGCTATCTCGACCCTTCCGAAAACTTTGGCGCACTCAAAATGACCATACGAGCAACTTATAATATATTCACTTTTATTAATCAATATTTAGTCCCGACACGACACGGGAGTGTCCCGACTCAAATTTCCAAAATTGTCATTTTATTCACTCTTGACATTTAATAGAACTAATATTATATTACTTTACTCATTAGTAATATTCAAAAACAAATTTCCCATAATTACTAACTCACATCCCGTTAATAATTATGAAGTGATTAATTTCTGGATTTATATTAAATTAATAACTCACATTGAATTTAATAAATCCCCAAATTAATATTGCATAAAAATATGGGGTATTACAATATACTACTAATTATAGCTCTTAACAGAAACTCGTATTGCCCATAGAATACGTCATTTAATAGCTCACTCCCATTAACAGCATTTGATATTCTCTGTTCTAGTAGTAAATACTTTATCCCCTTAAGTTAACTAGTTTATAAACATTTACATATTTGCTAATTTCACACATTAGGATTATTCACAACTATAACTATAACTAAGGGGATAATTCATAACTATAACTATATATATATATAGTCGTGTCATCCCTATACATATATATACAAATCCTTCTCCCCTTGGTTAGGAGCACTTGGCGCAATGCATACTTTGCTATCATGTCCCGGTGCATCGCTCGCTGCATAAAGGACAACTAGTTCATTCTCTCTCATGAACCATAAATCTCATAACCCAAATTTGGAAGCATACTCACCATCTAAATGGGTCACGCACATACCTACACTCCCATTCAAGAGTCGAAACTATCTTACGTAACAGATAACATGTATCAAGTTCATAAGCTCTGGGTACAAGTCAAATATCCCCCCATTGGGTCACCTAGGATAAGGCCGTCCACTACGCGAAACCTCCTCCCGATAGTAAGCAGTGTAGGTATGCTATACACACAATAATGATAAACATATAATAATAGGCATTTCTTAAGCCTTACAAAAAATTAGGTATTCATCCAAACCATATTTATACTTCTACACGTATTATATTTCTCTTCACTACTTACGCAATTAACCCGCTTATTCACACTCTCGAAATTCCCAAGGTTAATTCACCTATTCAATACTTAAGGTATTATTCTAGGATTTCTTCCCAAATAATTCTGCACTAAACTAATACTAGTAAATGGAACTTTTCCTTACATAATTAACTGTGTAACATGATCTGGGAAAAAAGGGAATTTCTGGGCTTTTCTGGGACCTGTCGTTCAAACAACTTAGCAGGTCATTTAAACGACTCTGACTTCTCGTTCGAACGAGATTCCATCTCGTTCGAACGAGATGGGGTCTTTATCTGGTTTGGCCAGAACTGTTATGTTTTAATGTTCATACTTCGTCTTCCTCAAAATTTCAGTCCTAAAACCTCTAAATTTCTCAACCCCAACACCAAAATAGCAATTCTAATTAATGTTCTAACATGTATAAATTATTTCCCTTAACTTTGAACCATTAATTCATCATAAATCAGTTATAAAACCCAAAATCCCCAATTTAACAATTCAAAACCCTAGTTCATCAAATTTCCATAAAAGAACGTCAATTTTAATTTCGTCCATCATTAATACTCATGAATTTGGGATTTCTAAATTATCTACATGAGGAATTCATCCTACTTAAATCTCCAGATTTTAATAAATGCCATTAATCCTCCAATTTCATCAAAAATTATGAATCAAATAGTGAATATAATACGTCTACACTAATATGAACATGCTTGTTGCTATAAATTGCAAGAATTAAACACTTGCCTTAATTTCAACGGTCTGATCCGCTTTTGATATAGGTATGGGTGCATTCCTCGTCTCGCGATCTACACTTTGGTATAGTTTTTGGTGTGTGTTCTTGGGTTAGGCACCAAGAACTCCAATAGTCCCTTTTACCTTTCTCTATGACTTTCTCTTTTCTCTCTTGTCGGTTTAGAACTGATAACTCCTATCTAACCTTAGTGCATCTATCATTTATTTCCCAATTTTCGTCCATATTATTACTCCAAAATTCCAAAGAACAAAAATACCCCTACGGGGTGCCGGTAAGGCTTAAAATTACCCCAGAGTCCAAATAAAATGCCCGAATAGAGTTTTCGGACTATCTCGACCCTTTCGAACTCAATGTTGCACTTGAAATTACCATACGAGTTATACAAAAATAATTTATCTTTTTATTCCATACTATTAGTCCCGACACGACTCACACGTGCGTCCTGACTTAAAATAAGAAACGGTCATATTTTGCACTCCGACAACTTATAAAAATTATATAATTCCATATTATATATACCCACAATAATAATCAATGATTTCCATCAATAAATTTTAACTCTTGGCACGCTAGTTAATAATTATTTTAATTTCAGATTAATTAACAATTAAATTTCCTGACCTTTTTAATTTAATTAATCCAACAATAATAATTAATTCCATAATTATTTAATATCATAAAAAAGCGGGGTATTACATATAGCTTGGAGTAGTTGCATTGGAGTATTTGAGATATTTGGTGGTGTACCTGGAGTTTATTTTAGATATTTTAGTTGTTTAGATCTATTTTTATTCTGTAATATTTATTATTAGACTTTATTTATGGATTTGGTGGGCCAATCAGTTCCCCAGTTGTTTAAAGTTTTATTTAGATATTTACAGTTGGATCATTTTATTCGAGTTTATATTTATTTGGAGTTGGATTATTTTGGATATTAGCATGGTGATGGATTTATTATTGCATGAGTACTTAGTATTATTTGATCAATTTAATCATTATCTTGTGACTTGAATTTTTATATGTCTCATATCTGTCACATGTTAAGGAATATTACTTATTTAGTGGCAGTCGATGTAGTTTGTTAGTGGTTGCTGGTCACCTCGCTTGCCAGATTATCCGAGGTGTTACAGATGGTATCCAAATATGGTCTTAGGTCTGGAAGGTAGTGAGTCTGTTTAGCTTCTGCATTATCTATCTTTGATTCCCTTTATTGATTCGTACTCTCAAAGATATTGAGTCTAGCATACTTGTTAGTTATGTTTCTTGGAGATAAGGAGTTTTGTGTTGAGGACGTTGTAGGCATTGAGGTTAGAAGTAGTAATCTTGATGTATGGATCCTTAGAGTTGATTTTGGAGACGATATTTATTTGATAGATCGTTAGTATAAATTTTGGGTATATAGTGTATCGATGGAGTGATGTGATTTGATTTGAGGATTTAAATGCTATGATGACATTTAGAGATATAATTGAGTGGTGATTTATCCGAGAGCGTGGTATGCCGTTATTTACATAGTTATTCTTATATCTATAGTTAGGATATATATTGTATCTTTGATCGGGGGTTATGTGCTTGTAGGATTGGGTGTATGGGTGCCCAATTGTGGTATTTTATGAGTAGACATATATGAACCATATTTTATTTTTGCGCCTTTACACTTCGTCGAATTTTAAGGACGGAAAGTATGTAACACCCCGTGATTTTTGAGCCGTAAAAATCTTTGTTAAATTAAAAATTTCAGAAAATAATTTTTGGAATCTATTTCATTTTGGTATGAAAACAATGTTGGGTTTTAGAAATAAAAATAAGGTTTTAAGCGGAATTTAAATCGGGATTAAAATTTGGAAATTTGAAATTTTCGTATAAAAATCGGGGGAGGATCCGACCTAAGGAAAAAAAAAATATTCGACTGTTCAATCGAGCTGAATTTTGTGCACTGCCTCTCTCCTTTAGCTATAACATATTAAAATTTCAGCCAATTCCAACGGTTCGATCGTCCGTAATATTTTTTTAGTGTTTGTGTTTGATTAGGACGCAATTTCTTTTTGGTATATAAACATAAAGTGACGAGTTTAGGACTTATAAAACACATTTTAGCCTTCAGAAAAATTAGTAGCTGTTGTCAAATTTTAAAAGTTAAAATTACCGCAAGTGCACGGGCTATTAAAATATAGCGTGTGTAAGTACGGGTCGAATCCACAGAGATTTCGTCAACTTTTATAAAATATCGATTGTCCAACTAGACATATGAGTGTGTCAATGTGATTGAGTGATGGAACAAAATAAATAAATAAATGCGTGACACAAATTATCTAACAATAAAAATAAAGACGGAATAAACGAACAAGTACAAGAGATAATATTAAATGTGGAAGAATCTAGGACATCGGTTCCGTTTGTCAATTTTAATTAAATTAACACATCAATTTAATTTCGTACTTCCGAATTTATAACACAAAATATACCGACTCTCGTCGCGTACATTTCGGAGAATAAAACAATACATGCGCTAAAAATATTTTAACGTCTCTTAAATTAGACACCATAAATCCCTATTCCCTCGAAAATATCATGTTTAAATTTTTAACGTGTATTTAAGCATGAGGTATCAAAACATCTAAGTGCAAGCATAACCCATCAAAAATGACAACTTTAAATTTTTTTAAAGCATGAATTTATAATTAATTCGTTGAGGTTTAAAAATACTCTCGTGTAATTTTAAGCGAATACCGAATTTTTTATTTCAAATTAGAACACGTCGGAATATGTACGAAATTAAATTAACATGCGTGGTTTAATTAGTCATGACAAACATCACCTAAGTCCTAGTAATTAAACTACTCACACGACATAATTGACACACAAATATTGCAAGCTGAAAAAAATAATTTTCATTAATAACTGTCAACTTACAAAATTTCGGGTCCAATACTTGAATTACAATACACAATATGCTCCTCCAAAGTGTGCCTCCAAAATACTCTCTACACAATTTTTTCTATCTCTCAAAGTGTGTCTCTTTTTTCTTTCTACAAAAGTAAAGTTTTCAAAGTCTCTCCAAGTCCCCCTAAATGTCGAAATTGGCTCATGATTTATACCCCAAAATGGGGTACAAAACGTGGGGGAAATGGGTAGGAATTATGGGAAGAAAACCTGGGTTGGTGGGATAATGGGTTTAGCAAGTGGAGTAATGGGTTTAGCAGGTGGAGTAATGGGTCTTTTTTTTTTTTGTAAAAAAATTTCGCCAAAAAATAAATGGGGCTGGCAGGGGTCGAACCCCTGCCCTCTCCTGTGCGCTCCCAAGAGTCCATCCATTAATCCAACTTTCATCTTTGTTTATAATATGCCTCCAATTATACTAAACATCATATTAAATCCCAAATTCCATAATTTGCACAATAGCTCAAATCACCATAACTTCTTCATTCGGAGCCCGATTAACATGCCGTTTGAACCGACGTGACCCTCATTTCGGTGCCAACAATATTTCAGTAGTGTCCAGGTCTTGGGATTGACTTTGGGCGTTGACCCGGGGCTTTGACTTTGACTTTCTTTTGAATTCAAACTTTGCACGACCATAACTTCTTCATTTCAACTCCGATTGATACGCCGTTTGAGCCCAGACGTCCCTTGATTCAAGGCCTTCAGTTTCCATGGTTGGTCCGAGTCTGAAATCAGCCATTTGAATTTACAATTTTGCCCCTGAAGGTGCATAAGTGACCTTTTCATGCTCAATTTGCGTCCGGACTTCACCGCTCTCTTTTTAAACCTGTTAATACTCAAAAACAAACTTGCACAAGAAATTAGCAATATAAGATGTGAGCATGAAGTTCCCAAAATTGCATTATTAACCCCATTTATTCTTAAATTTGTATTTTTCTACAAAATAGCAAAAATAACTCTAAAAGCTCTTTATTAATGATATAACGAGACTAACAAGTCCTAGATTTGGGTATAAATGATACAAAATAATGCACTTATTAAATACCCCCAAACCTAAACTTTGCTAGTCCTCGAGCGAAAATTGAAATCTAACTCACTTTCGTTGGAATCACGGTTGCACTTAGCATGTGCAACAAGTCGTTATACCTCTAGGTTTCCCTAGTGGACGAGTTTTGTCTCGTGAGGGTTTGCAGTGAATATACCCACAAAATTCAAAAACTTGACTCTATTTACAAGAGACTCAAAAGTCATATAACCAAGTTTGAATGCAAACTTCATAAATATAGCAGAATTTCACTTTTCAATCTCAACTTATCGTGTGTGTTTGCATGGCCAATATAACCGTCCATTTCAAAAGATTTGATCGTTACATTTCTTATCCGAAAGTTTGTTTTGATTTCAAAGTCTCACAGAATGCACTCACAATCGAACACTCGGAAATGGGTTATTTTCTCTCGATATATGTGAATAAAAGAGTAAATTATATGAACAAATTTCACATATACAGGATCAGGAACGAACTTTTTATAATGGATGAATATGATCTCATGAACTGAAAATCGATTACTTTTTGAAAACATTGAATCACACCATAGATCCTATTCATCTTCTCTCCACACTTTAACTAACTTCACTTGAGATTGATTAGGACTTTCTTTGGTTTTATTGTAGGCTTGAATTTTGGCTAGAAAGAATGGCTTTTGGAGTTCAAAATTTCTGAGAATATAGAGGTTTTTCGATATTTTGACTTTTAGGTACTTTTTCTCACCTCCATTTTTCTTTTCAAACTCACATTTTTTTTTCTTTTTTTTCCTTTTTTTTCACACATCATTCTTGCAACCTCATTTTCTTTTGGCCTTTTTCCAACCGTAATTTTACCCTAGTATTCTCAGAAAATGGGCATGGGTTCTTTTTATGGTTTTAAACTCCTAGTTGGAGTTGGGTAGGATAGTGGGCTTTCAACAAAAGGCTTATCTTTTTTTTTTTGGCTAAAATGGGCTTGCAATGTAATAATGTAAAAAAAATGTTGGAGTTTGGGCTTAATTTTGGGCTTTCAAATGAGGGCCTAATCTCATTTCTCAAGTTTCATTAAGTTGATTTGTGTCTCAAGACGACTTACTAAGACTTCTAGTGCGTAAGATTCTGATTTTGACATTTTGTTTTCAGTAATCGAACAAAACAATGAATTTGAGATCATCAACGAATTTATCACTGAAAGAAAGTTTAAGTTATTTTAACTCAGATTGATTTAAATCTCTCGAAAACGATGAATGGCACAATATCTCACCGGGCTAAAATCTCCACATTTATTCTTTAAGCATATTAACTTTCGCCTCAATATCCATTTTCGATCATATTATATGGCTAAGTGTAATATATTATAAGTTGAGAGATTTGTGAATTAATTCTATGTTAAGAAATTGTTTCAAAACTCACTTATATTGAAAATATTTTTGGATTTTAAAATTTTTTTTTTTGATTTTTTTTAGTGGAGAAAAATGACCTCAATACCCCCAAACCTAATTTCTACATTGTCCTCAATGTACAAGACAAAAATTGAAAAGGCGAGAAAGATATGAAAGATATTACCGTAATGAGGGACTTTCTCCAACACATGTTTCCTCGAAGAAAAATAATTACAAAAAGAGAAAGAAAAAAAAAACTATAATACAAAAATACGACCCAAGTTATGTTTACTCGTGGTATACCGGGTCTTGGAGGAGAATGTCCTCCACTTCCCGATCTCGCAATTCTAGATATGGCTTCAACCTTTGACCATTAACTTTGAAAATTTCACCATTTATAGGATTCTCTATCTCAACCACCCCATGTGGGTAGACTGTCCTAACAATAAAGGGACCGGACCATCTAGACCTTAACTTACTAGGAAAGAGATGCAATCTAGAATTGTACAAGAGAACTTTTTGTCCAGGCTCAAATGACTTCCGTAGGATGGACTTGTCATGGAACATTTTCATTTTTTCTTTATACAATTTTGCGTTTTCGTACGCATCATTCCGAATCTCCTCTAACTCATTGAGTTGGAGTTTTCGGACCTCTCCTGCAGCAGGTAAATCGAAATTAAAGGTCTTAATGGCCCAATAGGCCTTGTGTTCTAACTCTACCGGAAGGTGGCAGGCTTTTCCGTAGACAAGCCTATACGGGGACATAGAAAGTGGGGTTTTATACTCAGTGCGATAAGCCCACAGTGCATCTAATAACCGTAAGGACCAGTCCTTTCGATTTGGATTCACTGTTTTCTCGATGATTAGCTTGATTTGCCTATTAGACACTTCAACTTGTCCACTGGTTTGAGGATGATAAGAGCATCCTACTTTATGCGTGACTGAATACTTTTTCATGAGACTCTCAAATGTTCGATAGCAGAAATGGGTTCCTTGATCGCTAATGATGGCTAGAGGTGTACCGAATCGGGAAAAAATATTTTCTCGAATAAATTTGACTACCACATGGCGATCATTTGTCCGACTCGGTATAGCTTCGACCCACTTAGACACATAATCAACTACCAAAAGGATGTAAAGATTACCGTAGGATTTCGCGAATGGACCCATGAAATCAATGCCCCAATAGTCAAAAACCTCAATAATCAATATGGGACTTAAGGGCATCATATTCCTACGAGTGATTTTTTCTAACCGTTGGCATCGGTCACAACTGCTACTATAGTCATTGGAGTCACGAAAAATGGTGGGCCAATAGAATCCACACTGCAAAATTTTCGCAGCGGTTTTCTTAGTACTGAAATGACCTCCACAAGCTTGGTCATGGAAAAAAGAGATTACGCTCTGAATCTCATGATCGGGGACACACTTTCGAATGATTTGATCGGGAAAATACTTGAAAAGATATGGGTCATCCTAAAAGAAATGCTTGGCTTCCTTTAAAAATTTAGAACGATCTTGCTTAGACCAATGTAGTGGCATTTCACCCGTCACAAGATAGTTCACAATATCGGCGAACCACGGAAGTTGGTTGATAAGGAACAGTTGCTCATCAGGGAAAGACTCATTAAGTGATAACAAGTCATTGGAAGATTCAACGGTCAACCTAGATAGGTGATCTGCCACTACATTCTCACAACCCTTTTTATCTCGAATTTCAAGGTCAAACTCTTGAAGTAATAGGATCCACCTAATGAGCCGGGCCTTAGCATCCTTTTTAGATAAAAGGTGTCGCAAGGCCGCGTGATCAATGAAAATGATGACTTTGGATCCTATCAAGTAAGAACAAAACTTTTATAGCGCGAATACGACAGGCAAGAACTCTTTCTCAGTGGTGGAATAATTCAATTGAGTGTCGTTAAGAGTCATGCTGGCATAGTATATAACATGAGGAAGTTTCTCATCTCGCTGACCCAGAACCGCACCTAGTGAATAGTCGGAAGCGTCACACATGATTTCGAAAGGTTGACCCCAGTTGGGGGGTCGCATAATAGGTGCTAAGGTCAATTCCTTCTTTAGCCTCTCAAAGGCTTGAAGGCAATCATCGGTGAACTCAAAGGGTGTGTCTTTGGCTAGAAGATTGCATAAAGGACGAGAGATTTTACTAAAATCCTTAATGAATCTCCAATAAAAACCGGCGTGTCCTAAGAATGATCGAATTTCACGCACAGTTTTTGGGGGTGGGAGATTAGAAATTAGATCAATTTTAGCCTTATCAACCTCGATACCCTTTTCAGAGATGATATGACCTAATACTATGCCTTGTTTAACCATGAAGTGACACTTCTCCCAATTAAGTACAAGGTTCTTTTCCTTACACCTCTTCAGAACGAGGGTAAGGTGGTGAAGGCACTCATCAAAATTAGACCCAAACACAGAGAAATCTTCCATAAAAACCTCAAGAAACCTTTCGACCATGTCCGAAAAGATACTCATCATGCACCGCTGAAAGGTAGCAGGTGCGTTACATAGCCCGAAGGGTATGCGTCGATAAGCAAAAGTACCAAATGGACAAGTGAATGTGGTTTTCTCTTGATCCTTGGGAATACTTGGAATTTGATTATAACCGGAATAACCATCGAGAAAATAGTAATAGGGGTGACCGGATAATCTCTCAAGCATTTGGTCTATGAACGGAAGGGGAAAGTGATCCTTCCGTGAGATAGTGTTTAACTTCCTATAGTCTATACATACACGCCAACCGGTTTGCATCCTAGTGGGGACTAACTCATTATTATCATTTCTCACCACTGTAACACAGATTTCTTTGGAACAACCTGAATGGGGCTGACCCATTGGCTATCAGAGATGGGGTAAATAATACCCGCATCTAACAACTTGAGCACCTCAGCTCGGACGACTTCTTTAAGTATGGGGTTAAGTCTACGTTGTGCTTCACGAGGATTTTTAGCATTTTCTTCTAAGTGTATTCTGTGCATGCACACTGACGGACTTATCCCTTTGATGTCGGCTATGGTCCAACCGAGGGCTTCTTTGTGTTCACTGAGAACACGCAACAACTTACCTTCATGTTATTTATCTAGGTCAGATGCTATGATAACAGGCAAGGTATCAGAAGGTCCTAAGAACCTATACTCGAGTGATTCTGGTAATGGCTTTAATTCAAGCTCGGGGGCTTTTTCAATCGAGGGTGGAATAGGTGACATGGAAAGTGAGAGGGGCTCAGGTTTAGACTTCCAATTTCCCACTTCCATGATAGGGGCGGAGTCGAGGAGGGCATTGAATTCTTCGATGGACTGATCGACATCAAATTCTAACCCAAAAAAGGCAAGACAAGATGCTAAAGGGTCGTCATTATAAGTTTGCTCGAAAGTCTCTCGGACGATACTATCAATCATGTCGACATCCACGGGTTCGTCGTCATCGGGTGGTTGTTTGGCCAAATTGAACACATTAAGGTCCATAGTCATGTTTCCAAATGATAGGTTCAATTGGCCGCTAGGACACCGAATGACGACATCAGATGTGGCGAGGAAAGGACGACCCAAAATAACAGGGATTTGTGCAATAGGATTTTGCACTTGTTGGGTGTCCAAGACAACAAAGTCGACAGGAAATATAAAGTCACCCACTTTAATTATGATGTCCTCAACAAAGCCTCTCGGAATTTTCACAGAATGGTCGGCTAAGGACAAGGTAATCCTAGTCGGTTTCAACTCCCCCAAACCTAGTTTCTCGTACACGGTGTACGGCAGAAGGTTCACGCTTGCTCCTAAATCTAGAAGGGCTTTCTCAATGAGGTGCTACCCTATCTTGATAGAGATCGTCGGAGTACCGGGATCCTTATACTTGATGGGAGTTCGATAAGAAATGATCAAACTTGCTTGCTCGGCGAGAAAAGCTTTCTTGGGTACGTTGGTGCTTCTCTTGAAGGTACAAAGGTCCTTCAAAAATTTAGCGTAGGATGGAACTTGTTGTATGGCATCAAGCAACGGGATATTAATTTGTACGTGCTTAAAGACTTCTAACATTTTATCCACTTGCGCCTTTTTCTTTTGTGGCACTAAACGTTGTGGAAATGGAGCTTTCGGGACGTAGGTCTCAATAAACGGTTCAGAAGATGAGGGCGAGGAAGAAGGCAGATCCAAAGGTGGGTCCTTCTTTTCCTTACCTTTCTCAGATTCACTCATGGTGGGTCGTGAGACATTATTCTCAACTTCTTTACTTGACCTAAGCGTGATTATAGCCTTAGCATGCTCTTGGGTAGTGGACATGCTAGTGTTGTCTTGGACAACATACTGACCCCTAGGCATGTTACCCTTAGGATTAGGCTCGGGTTGGCTTGGGAACATTCCTTTATTTCTCTCGCTCAAAGCATTGGCTAGTTGACTCACTTGTACCTCTAATTTGGCAATCGATTGGGTGTTGGCATGCAAGTTTTGTTGTGTGGATTGAAGGACACTTTGCGTGGTCTGTTGGAGTTGAAGGGTACTTTGGGCAAGTAAATTCATCAATTCTTCTGAGGATTGAATCTTTTGGGGTGAAGGGAACGATGGTGCGGGGTGCTTTTTTGGAAACCCGGGGGTGGGCTACTTAAAGATCGACCTCCACTACCCTGGTATTGACCTTTAGACCATGAAAAGTTGGGATGATCCTTCCAACCTGGATTGTACGAGTTGGAAAATGGGTCGTACTTCGGCTTGTTTTGATAGAGGGCGTTTGCTTGCTCGGTGAGAGCTTTATGGGCCGGAAGGGCGGGGAAACTTTCGACGAGGTGGTCGAAACTATCGCAAAGTAAACACATAGGTGACCCTACATGTTGCACAGCGGCATGTGTGGCTCGGTTACCCTCTTTACTCATTTCCAAGGCTTCTAAACGACGGGCCAAGGTGGCCACTTTGGCATCTAATTCAAAACCTTGTTCTTCTGGTTGAGCATTACCCTCATTAATTGTGGTGGTCTTCGAATCCCGATGGGGTTCCCATCGTTGGGACTTTTGAGCAACGGATTCTAAAAACGACCATGCGTCGGCCTCACTCTTTTCTGTGAAATCTCCACTACACATAAGTTCAAGCATAGATCGAGTAGTGTAATCGAAACCCTCATATAAAATCTGAATTTGACGACCTAATTCGATGCCGTGATGAGGACATTGCAGGAGCAAGTCCTTGAATCTTTCCAGGTACATCCATAAAGTCTCTCCCTCTTTTTGATTGAAAGTATTGATGGCATGACGTATTGCCGCCGTCTTTTGGTTAGGGAAAAACTTTTGCAAAAATTCAACACTCAACTGATTCCATGTAGTGATGGAATTTGGTTTAAGTGAGAGTAACCAACTCTTAGCTTTGTCCTTCAAAGAAATTGGAAATAGTTTTAGTTTAACAATCTCATCGGTGAGTTGTTGTAACCTAACCGTTCCACAAATTTCTTCAAACTCACGCACATGGAGGTACGGGTCCTCCTTTTCTGTGCCTCGAAAGATGGGAAGCAAATGAATTATTCCCGACTTGAACTCGAAATTGTTTGCATTGTGTGGGGGAAGAAGTATGCATGATGGTTGACTTGCCCTATTAGGATACATGTAATCCTTTAGGGCACGAGTTTCTAGCTCATCTCCCATTTCGGTGAAAATCGAGGTGCTACCTATAATAGTATCGGGAATAATAGACTCCACTCTAGCTAAACGACCCGTAGAATCTCGACACCAACCTAGCATACACCGTACTCACTCGATTTTTTTTCTTTTTTTAATATATATAAAAAGCAAATAATTTGACACATGACCACAAAATTCCTAAGCTAACACAAAGCAATTTGAGTTTATCTGAATTAGGTGAGGGGATGTTCAATTTTTAAGATCTTGTTTCCCGAGATTATTCGACGACAATGGGTTTTCGAAATAATCTCCCTAATTAAAGAGCTCCTAATTCTTGACGAGGGAGAATTTAAAAGACGACCAACTCCGGACTATCGCCTCAATTACCAAATATTTCCTCCAGGTAGGTGGTCGGTACGAAGACTCATTAAAAATCACCAATCCTAGTCAAGGTCAAAATGGCATCGATTTGAAAATTCCGTGTTTGGATTAGCTTTTAATCCTAGCCTTGAAAAGAATATGCCTATGAGCTATGTGACACCCTATGGCCAATGTCTAATATTTTTTAAATTAAAATTATGGCTTGGGTTATGCAGATGCTCGGGTAACTTAATGATATGTGGGCCAAGGAGGGGTGATTAAATCCCCACCTTATCTTAAAATTGGGTTTTGCCCTTAAGTCAACTTATGCACGTGCTTATTGAAATATGCGAAAATAGTTTCACGTAGGAGCACAAAAGACTTACCTCCGGCGTGGACTTTTTACGGTCACTTGTTTACGCCAGGCCGAAGTTTTATTTGACGTCGATCGGAGGGAAATGTCGCCTCCGTTTCAGTCGTCTCCGAGAGTACCTTGTGCGCGTGGCAAGGTTGCACAAGTAACGTTAGCGCTTTTCCCATGGTTGCTTGCTTTTTCGATTTTTTCTCTTTTCTCCTCTTTTTTTTTCTCCCTTTTATTTTTCTCTTGTTTTTTTTTTCTGAAAAAGAACACACAATCAAAAAAATACCAAGCGTAAAGTGCAAAAATTATTAAATACAAAAATACTTACGCATGCATTTACAAGGAATTTGTACACTAAAAAAAAAGAACAAATAATAACCAAAAACACACTATAAGAATGGAGGGGAAAAAAATTATATACTGAAAAAAAAATATATAAATTATGCTACTGAAATGACTAAAAAAAAAAAAAATTCTAATAATTTTTTTTTTTTATTATTTTTTTTTCTCTTTTTTTTTTCAAATTACAGAAACACGAAAATCTGGAAATTTCCCAAAAAAGGAAAAAAAAAATAATTTCGAATTTTTCAAAATTTTTTAAGTACTTTTATGACAAACTAGTGTTAGAAACAACTAGTTTCTCACAAAACATTTTAAATCTCTATTTTTTTTTGTTTTTTTTTTGTTCACTAATTAAAAAAAAAACGAATCTGGAAATTGACATAATTTTTTTTTCTTTTTTTTTTTGTATTTTTGTGATAAACTACTTTTATGACAAAACTAGTGTTAAAACAACTAGTTATTCATAAAAGACTTTAATTCTTTTTTTTTGTTTTTTTTTTTTGTTTTTTTTTGTTTATACAAACTCGAAAATCTGGAAGTTTCCAAAAAAAAAAAATTATTATTTTCGAAATTTCCAAAATTCTAAGTACTTTTGTGACAAACTAGTGTAAAAAACAACTAGTTTCTCATAAAACACTTAAAGCTTTTTTTTTTAACAAATTACAGCAGTTTTGAAAAAAATTCCACGAAAAAAAAATAATTACGAATTTTTACAAATATTTAGGTAATTTATGACAAAATTAGTGTCAAAAACACTATTTAATCACAAAAGACTTAACTTTGTTTTTTTTTCTATATTCTGAAAATAAATAAAAAAAATTGCTGCTGGAATTTTGAACTTGTCGGATATTTCGTTTTTTTTTTTAATAAAACTAGTCCGAAATTACCGCAAGTGCACAGGCTATTGAAACATAGCGTGTGTAAGTACGGGTCGAACCCACAGAGATTTCGTCAACTTTTATAAAATATCAATTGTCCAACTAGACATATGAGTGTGTCAATGTGATTGAGTGATGGAACAAAATAAATAAATAAGTGCGTGACACAAATTATCTAACAATAAAAATAAAGACGGAATAAACGAACAAGTACAAGAGATAATATTAAATGTGGAAGAATCTAGGACGTCGGTTCCGTTTGTCAATTTTAATTAAATTAACACATCAATTTAATTTCGTACTTCCGAATTTATAACACAAAATATACCGACTCTCGTCGCGTACATTTCGGAGAATAAAACAATACATGCGCTAAAAATATTTTAACGTCTCTTAAATTAGACACCATAAATCCCTATTCCCTCGAAAATATCATGTTTAAATTTTTTAACGTGTATTTAAGCATGAGGTATCAAAACATCTAAGTGCAAGCATAACCCATCAAAAATGACAACTTTAAATTTTTTTAAAGCATGAATTTATAATTAATTCGTTGAGGTTTAAAAATACACTCTCGTGTAATTTTAAGCGAATACCGAATTTTTTATTTCAAATTAGAACACGTCGGAATATGTACGAAATTAAATTAACATGCGTGGTTTAATTAGTCATGACAAACATCACCTAAGTCCTAGTAATTAAACTACTCACACGACATAATTGACACACAAATATTGCAAGCTGAAAAAAATAATATTCATTAATAAATGTCAACTTACAAAATTTCGGGTCCAATACTTGAATTACAATACACAATATGCTCTTCCAAAGTGTGCCTCCAAAATACTCTCTACACAATTTTTTCTCTCTCTCAAAGTGTGTCTCTTTTTTTTTTCTCCAAAAGTAAAGTTTTCAAAGTCTCTCCAAGTCCCCCTAAATGTCGAAATTGGTTCATGATTTATACCCCAAAATGGGGTGCAAAACGTGGGGGAAATGGGGAGGAATTATGGGAAGAAAACATGGGTTGGTGGGAGTCTTTTATTTCGGCAGAATAGGAAAAAGGGTTGGTGGGATAATGGGTTTAGCAAGTGGAGTAATGGGTTTAGCAGGTGGAGTAATGGGTCTTTTTTTTTTTTTTTGTAAAAAAATTTCGCCAAAAAATAAATGGGGTTGGCAGGGATCGAACCCTGCCCTCTCCTGTGCGCCCCCAAGAGTCCAGCCATTAAGCCAACTTTCATCTTTTGCCTCCAATTATACTTAACATCATATTAAATCCCAAATTTCATAATTTGCACAATAGCTCAAATCACCATAACTTCTTCATTCGGAGCTCGATTAACATGCCGTTTGAACCGACGTGACCCTCATTTCGGTGCCAACAATATTTCAGTAGTGTCCAGGTCTCGGGATTGACTTTGGGCGTTGACCCGGGGCTTTGACTTTGACTTTCTTTTAAATTCAAACTTTGCACAACCATAACTTCTTCATTTCAACTCCGATTGATACGCCGTTTGAGCCCAGGCGTCCCTTGATTCAAGGCCTTCAATTTCCATGGTTGGTTCGAGTCTGAAATCAGCCATTTGAATTTACAATTTTGCCCCTGAAGGTGCGTAAGTGACCTTTTCATGCTCAATTTGCGTCCGGACTTCACCGCTCTCTTTTTAAACCTGTTAATACTCAAAAACAAACTTGCACAAGAAATTAGCAATATAAGATGTGAGCTTGATGTTCCCAAAATTGCATTACTAACCCCATTTATTCTTAAATTTGTATTTTTCTATAAAATAGCAAAAATAACTCTAAAAGCTCTTTATTAATGATATAACGAGACTAACAAGTCCTAGATTTGGGTATAAATGATACAAAATAATGCACTCATCAGTAGCCTCCCATAATTTCATTCTATCTCATCTAGAAAACCTAAACCCCAATGAACTCAACTTTTAACCCAAATTTTCAAGATCTAAATCAAGTTTTCTCAAGATTGTTCAATAATGAGTCTTTATCAATTTTTTGAGAGGAACGCAACCATCTAATCAGAATTTTCAACCAACTTTTTTTCAGGCATGAATACTCCTATTCTCTCTATTTAGTATTATGCATTTTAAATGTCGCCTAAACCTTAATTCATATGCTTTTCTTAAAAGAAATTAGCAACCTTAATTAGGGAAAGTGAAAACTAAATTGGGACTGTTTTTCTAAAAAATATTAATCTGAATTAATACTTATAAACCTTGCGTACTTAGAGTAGAGGTTGGGTTTTGGGCAATATGAGTAGAGGTTTGCAAGTGAAAATCGTGGTAATTTGATTTAAATGAAAATTAGACTTGTATAACCACCTAAAATTATGTAGGCATGATTAAAATGAATTATCATTGTGTGCTTCATAAATTCACATGATGTTGGGATTATATTTGCTGAATTAATAAATTTTTTTGTTAATTATGACGATGGATTGAATAAATTAAATTGAGATTAATTGTGATTATATGAGAAATTCTGTGTTTGTTGATAAATTGGATTGTGCGACTTAATGTGTTAATTATATTCATCATCGCGGGGATGATGGGATTTTGGGTAGTATGCTCTCACCTTAATTTCAGGAATATTTTCTAGGTATGGGACTAGTGGGTATGCCTTAGTTACGGTTAACATTTTCTAGGTATATGACTAGTTGGTGTAAATTTTTACGGATGGGATATTCCGAGGTGGCACTAATTTTGGTGTCGTTCCGTTGACTTGGATAGCCTAGACATGCGACTAGGTAGAGATAATTTATATAAATTCATCCTACAAATTAGGATAGGACGTGTTTGTGTTTTGGAGACCTTAGGTATGGGACTAGGGGTAGGTTTGAGAATTTATGTCCTATTATAGGGTGGGGATAAAATAAAATAATGAAAAAATAAGAAATTGAGAATTAATACCTAAGATAAAAAACCGGTAGTAAAATAAATTTGCAGCGCGAGTATATACAGGGCTGACAGTTAAATGGGACTACTGTCTATAACGACGTGGATGTGTGTTGATATCATGAGTATGTGCGGACTGACAGTTAAACGTGATGATAGGCTACAGTGACATGTCGTGCGTGGAACCTCACGAGTATGTGAAGAACTAATAGAATACGAGTTGACTAGTTATAGTGTGGGGAATGTGTGTGATGTGTTGAACTTTAAGCATGCCAAGAGTGTGTGCAGGACCGATAAGGGGTGGACTGACCATATTGGTGTCATAAGAATTTAATTAATTAATTAATAAAAATGAATAAGGATAAGAATGAAATTTTAAATAATAATAATAATAATGGAATATTTAGGCTTACATATTATGGTGCATTAGTCGTATGGTAGATAGTGGTAATTTACGTTTATTCCCACGTGAATTAATTATCTTGTTTAATTTAAAATATTCTATTGTGGTATTTATTATGTATAATATTAGTGTTTGGGTTCATGAACCCTAATTGGGGAGAGTAGCTTGTATTTATGCGGTGGGCTCTAACCCATTGTGTTGACTAACATTTCAGGTATGGCGTGCAGTAGTTGCATAAGAGTATTGGAGATATTTCGGAGGTGCTACTGGAGTTTAATTTTAAATGTTTTTGTTATTTCAATTTATTTTCTATTCCGTCGTATTTATTATAAGATTTTATTTATGGATTTGGGGGGCCAATCGGTTCCAGAGCTGTTTACAATTTTATTTAGATATTTACTGTTGGATAATTATATTCGAGTTATATTTATTTGGAGTTGGATCATTTTGGAGATTATCATGTTGACGAATTTATTATTGCATGAATAATAATTATTATTATTGGATCAATATAATCACTATCTTATGGAATGAATTTTTATATCTTTCATATCTGTCACATGCGAAGGATGATTACTTATTTAGTGGGGCCCGACGTAGTTTGGTGGCGGCCGGTGACCAACTCGCTTGCCAGATTGCTTGGGGTGTTACAGATGGTATTAGGGCATGGTCTTAGGTCTCGTATGTTGTGAGTCCGTTTAGCTTTCGCCTTATCGATCTTCGATTCCCTTTATTGATTCGTGCTCTCTAAGATATTGAGTCTAGTATACGTGTTAGTTGTGTTTCTTGGAGATAAGGAGTTTTGTGTTGAGGACGTTATAGGCATTGAGGTTAGAAGTAATAATCTAGATGTAAGGATCCTTAGAGTTGATTTGGTAGACAATATTTATTTTTCAGATTGTTAGTATAAATTTTGGCTATATAGTATATCGATGGAGTGATGTGATTTGATTTGAGGACTTAAATGTTGTGATGATATTTAGAGATAAAATCGAGGGTTGATTCAAGGGAGAGTGTGGTACGCTGATATTTTCATAGTTATGCGTATATATAGTTAGGATATATAATGTATCTTTGATCGTGGGGTATGTGCGTGTAGGATTGGGGGTATGGGTTTCTAATTGTGGTATTTTACGGGTAGGCATATGTGAGGCTTATTTTATTTTTGCGCTTTTACGCTTCGTCGAATTTCGGGGACGAAATTCCTGTGCTAGTGGGAAAGTATGTAACACCCCATGATTTTTGGGTCGTAAAAATCTTTGTTGAATTTAAAATATCAAAACAATAAGTTTTGGAATATATTTCATTTTGGTATGAAAAAAATGTTGGTCTTTAGATATAAAAACAAGGTTTTAAGTTAAAATTTGGAAATTATAACTTTTTGTATAAAAATCGGGGGAGGATCTAACCTAAGGAAAAATAAATAAATAAAAATATTCGACCGTCCGATCGAGCTGAATTTTTTACTGTAGCTTTATCTCACATTCATCTACAACATATTAAACTTTCATCCAATTCCAACGATTCGATCGCCCGTAATGTTTTTTTAGTGTTTGTGTTTGATTAGGACTCATATTCATTTTGGTATATAAACATAAAGTGACGAGTTTAGGACTTATAAAACACATTTTAGCCTTCAGAAAAATTAGTAGCCTCCCATTATTTCATTCTATCTCATCTAGAAAGCCTAAACCCCATTGAATAAAACTTTTAACCCAAAATTTCAAGATCTAAATTAAGTTTTCTCAAGATTGTTCAAGAATGAGTCTTTATCAATTTTTCGAGAGGAACACAACCATTAATCATAATTTTCAACCGACTTTTCTTTAGGCATGAATACTCGTATTCTCTCTCTTTACTATAATGAGTTTTAAATGTCGCCTAAACCTTAATTCATATGATTTTTTTAAAATAAATTAACAACCTTAATTTGGGAAAGTGAAAACTAAATTGTGACTATTTTTCTGAAAAATCTTAATCTGGATTAATACTTATAACCCTTGTGTGCTTAGGGTAGAGGTTGGGTTTTGGGTAATATTGGAATAAGTTTGCATGTAGAAACTATGGTAATTTTATTTAAATGAAAACTAGACTTGTACAACAACATAAAATTATGTAGGTATGATTAAAATGAATTATATTTGTGTGCTTCATAAATTCGCATGATGTCGGGATTATATTTGCTGAATAAATAAATTATTGTGTTAATTACGACAATGGATCGAATAAATTAAATTTAGATTAATTTTGATTATATGAGAAATTATTTGTTTATTGATAAATTGGATTATGCGACTTATTGTGTGAATTATATTCATCACCACGGGGATGCCGAAGTTTTGGGTAGTATGCACTCACCTTAATTTTAGGAATACTTGCTAGGTATGGGACTAGTAGGTATGTCTTAGTTGCGATTAACACTTTCTAGGTATGGGACTAGTTGGTTTAGATTTTTATGGATGGGATATTCCGGGGTGGGGCTGATTTTGGTGTTGTTCCGTTGATTAGGATAGCTTAGGCTTGAGACTAGGAAGAGGTAATTGATAAAAATTCATCCAAGAAAATAGGATAGGATGTGTTTGTGTTTTTATGGGACTAGGGGTAGGTTTGAGAATATATTTTCTATTATAGTGTGGGGATAAAATAAAATAATAAGAAAATGAGATGATGAGAAAATAGGAAATTTAAAATTAATACCTAAGATAATAAACGTGTATTAAAATGAATTTGTGGCGAGAGTATATACAGGGCTGACAATAAACGGGCCGACTGGCTATAGTGACGTGGGTGTGTTTTGGCATCACGAGTATGTGCGGGCTGACTGACTATAATGACGTGTCGTGCATGGAATCTTACGAGTCCATGCAAAATCGACAGAATACAAGTTGACTAGATATAGTGAAGGGAATGTGTGTGATGTGTATAACTTTAAGCGTGCCAAGAGTGTGTGTAGGGCCGGTAAGGGGTCTATTGGCCATATTGGTGTCATATGAATTTAATTAATTAATTAATAAAAATGAGTAAGGATAAGAATAAAAATTTAAATAATAATAATGATAATGGAATATTTGGGCTTACATTTTGGGTGCATTTGTCGTATGGTCGATAGTGGTAGTTTACATTTATTCAGACGTTAATTAATTATCTCATTTAATTTAAAATATTCTACTGTGTCATTTATTATGTAAAATGCTATGGTCTGCATTCACGGGCCCTAATTGGGGAGAGTAGCTTGTATTCATGCGGTGAGCTCTGACCCATTGCATTGACTAACATTTTAGTTATAGAGTGGAGTGGCTGAATAAAAGTATTGGAGATATTTTGGAGGTGAAGTTGGAGTTTATTTTAGATGTTTTAGTTGTTAATATTTATTTTCCATTTCGTCATATTTATTATGAGACTTTATTTATGAATTTGATGGGCCAATCAGTTCCATAGTTGTTTACGTTTTTATTGAAATATTTATAGTTGTATCATTTTATTCGAGTTTATATTTATTTGGAGTTGGATTATTTTGGATATTAGCATGGTGATGGATTTATTATTTCATGAATGGTTATTATTGTTGGATCAATTTGATCATTATCTGGCAGAATGAATTATTATATGTCTCATATCTGATAGAATGAATTATTAATAAGGATGATTACTTATTTAGTGACGCTTAACGTAGTGTGGCGGTGATGGATTGCCACCTTGCTTTCCAGATTGCTCGGGGTGTTACATATGGGTTACAAGGTGTAGTCCAGTGTGATGCTAATTACCCTTAGGGTACCAATGACGACGGATGTGGTCGTCCTGAAGGTTCCGCGTGATTTTTTGTGGGTTAAAATCGACGGTCAGTTTGGCGATAACCTATTGTGATAAAAGGACACGGTTAGGTAAGTGTTTCTCTTGAGCCAAGTAATGTCTGCGGAATGTGGGCTTCGATCGCGATATGTTAAAGCAGACAATGACCTATGTGTAATAGGTTGGTGACTTCGTCACTTATTTTTGGACACGGTCGATATAGATGAGTCATGAGGTGTCCACCAATTAGAATGATTCATTTTCACCAAAGGTGTGAAAGGTAGGGCCTTGTTCCCAGGGAGAGAAGTCAAGCATTGCCTTCCTCAAGGACTACTGATTTGTAAATTATGATCGCATTTGTGTCATAAGAGTGAATGGTAGGGATTCGAATCGTCACGGCTAGTGACCCTGTCCAGTGTATATGGCCAAAAATAGTATTCGGTGAGTTTTGATAATGGGTGGTATGACTTCTAGCATACGGTGTTGGTTCGTTTCTATAAGTCAGAATCGGTTACCTATGGGAAAAATTCCTTAGGATGGTTGCTTGTCCTTCTGACTCAAGTATGCTCCTTTCATTTTCAATAATTGAGAATCGGTATTCTCACCTATGCGGTGACTCAGAGTGTTGACATGTCATGGTACGATGCGGTTGAGTCCGGGAGAGCGCGGTCGACAGGGTTTGGTCAATGCAGCTCAAAAACTGGGTGCGATCATCTGAGGTATTCCTATTATTACATAAATTTTTGCGTGCAAGTGGCTACACTTTTGTTCACTCTGTTTGTTCATTATATCAATCTCACTTTGGACTAGTAGACTCTCAACTGCTGGCTCGACAGTTAGTGGCTAGAGTTTTGAAGAGCAGGATAATGGTTTGAGGATATAGTATAGTGTTCGAAATCGAGGAAAAACTTATCACATGGTGTTGCTTTGCCACAGTGAGTGGATTAGAATTAGACTCTAGTGAGTACTCAAGGATGATACACCTAAGGTAGTGTTAGGTTCATCAGAGTAACGCAGCGAAAGGTGTATACATGGCCTATAATAATGATTTGATGGATTGATTCCTCCCTAGAGGGAGAGAATGACATAGTATGGGTATCGACAAATTCATGCGAGTTGTATAGTTGGGATAACATGAAAGGTTTATGGAATAGGATGTATAGTCCTAAGCTAGAGATCGAATTTTATGATATATACGACAGATGATTGTATCATGAGTTGCTTTGGGTGAGCGTTGGTCTCTAAAAACGTTTTGCCCGTAATGGGACCGATATGCCGTAGATACTAGCATGGGTAGTGCTAGGTACGATTTGGACTTGGTCATAAAGCGAGTGAAGAATTAGAGTCGATTATGTCATCTCATGATTGACAAAATGATGAGCATTAGAGCATGTTGCATGTTAAACATTGGGCGATTATTAGTACTAAGGAACTCGATGAATTCCCTTGGAGGATTTCTAGGACTTACGATGGAAGTTCGTGGACCCCATGAGTTTGAGGACTTATGGAATGAGAATTTTGAGGATGAAATTCCCCAAGGAGGGAAGTTTGTAATATCCCGTCCCAGTGATTTAATTAAATTATATTTGGATTATATATTAATGATAATTAAGGAGGAGTTAATTATAAATATGGAGGAATTGTGGGTGAAAAGTTGGAGAAAAATGAAAAGAAAAGAAATTGGGTTGTTCAAATGGCAAGGGGTGCTGTTTGAATTACTGTGTTCTGGTTATTAGAAAGGGTCGTTAGAAGCAGGGCTTCTAACGACATGCTACTAGTTTACAGTAGCAGGTCGTTAGAAGCACATTTCAAACGGTGTAGCTTGAGTCGTTCGAACGACCTACGTTAAGTCGTTTGAACAACATTGGCAGAGTTTTAGATCAAAATGCCCTTGTGCACTATCACAATTTGGAGCATTGATATGGTGTGTTGTTGAGTCCAGATCAGTTCTGCAAGGGTAAAACATGATTTTTGGCCTTAAGGGATGTTTTATAAGGGTTATTTTGGGGTTATTTGGGTTCATTATGGTTGGGAAAAGATGGAAGAAGGAGAGAGAGAGAGTGTGAGAAAATGGAATCAGTGGGTGGTCTTCCACCACCACCTACCACCAAACCACCACTCCTCCACCTTAGACCACCACGCTTCCGAATGTACTTCTCCACATTTGAATAAAAAATACCCATTTCCACCATGGAAAAAATAGAGCTATGAATTTTGGAGTTGTATTTGGGAGTTTTCCTTGGAGAAGATGAAGTGGGTCTTGCATTAAAGTTTAGGAGGAAACATTTGGTAACCCCTTGAGGCCACCTTTGAAGGTGGGGGTTACTCCTCCTACACCAACACCACCATTAGAGACATCAGAGGAGGGTAACCCTTACTCTTGTGTAGGAATGTTATTTTTGCATTATAGTCTTGTATTTAGGCTATTTGAGTAGGGTGTAGTGAGTTAAATGGTATATTGTTGTGTGGAAGACAATAAATATTTTTATGGAATAAAAATGTTGAAAAAAATGTTATTTTGTTTAAAATAAAGAGTGAATAATCTTTTCAAGGTTTTGAAATAATGAAAGTTGATGTTTTACAAAAATGGTGCATTTTCTAGTAATTTTGATGAAAAACATTTTATGAAGTAAGATGTTTGCAAAGAGTGTGATTTTGTTGGAAAATGACATTTTGTTGAAATCAAAGAATAAGTAAATATTTCAAGGTTTGGAATATTGAACGATGGTATTTTTATGAAATGGGCATTTATAGAAATATTAGTGCATAAAATGTTTGAAGATAATGACATATTTGGATAACCATTGGTGAATTAATGTTTCTTGCAAAAATGATGATTTTATGGAAAAATGGATATTTGTGGAGGTTGAAGAACTAAAAATGTCCCTTGTTCCTTAAAAATGTAATTTTGCAAGTATAATGATTTTACATGAAGATAAATATGTTTAAACATGAATGTATTTGTATGAAAAGGGTATGATGAACATGAAGTTAAAAGACTGCATATTGAATAAAAGGAAAGGGGAAAATTTCTTATAAAAGTAGTCTCAAGTGTGAATGTATTTCTTTAATGAAGAAGTAAGAAAATGTGTACTTGGTAATTTTGATAAAAAGTATTAAATAAGTGTTAATGGGTAAACATGGGAACGTGTGTGAAAGTCACCAATGTTGTGAAATATTAACGATTATGAAATTAAGTAGGGTTGAAAGGTGTAAAAGTGTTTCCAATTAAGAAAGATATTACTCCAAGTGTTAAAAGGTTTTAAAGGGTTAAAAACACTTAAGAAGTTGGTATGAATAACTTAATAGTATTTTGGTGTGAAATTAACACTCGTGAAAATGGAGTAAAAGGTGACTTCGGAAACAAATGGGTAAAATGGTAATTTTACTTAAAAGTGGAATATTTTTATGAAATAAAAATGTTGGAAAGGGTGTTACACAAAGTAGACCTAAATGAATATGATTTTTGGAATAAAAATAAAGGTTAAGGGTAAAGGACATGAATGGTAAAATTTCAAGGTGTAACACAAGTTGAGGCGGTAAAGTCCCGGGATGTGGCTTCGGCCATGTAAAAGGGATAAGTGTGATAATGTGGACATTTGTAAAATGTTAAAATATATTAAAAGGAACTTGGATAACATCAGGATAAAGCAAGAAGGGCCCGGATCCCTTGGGTAAAAAGCCTTATATCACTGGCCAAAGCATATGGTGCGCATAACCGGCGGTGTAGAGCTTGTGGAAGTATGCGGTATAGGAAGATTCCTAGAAAAGATAAAAAAAAATATGGAACATGTTAAGAAATGGATTGTGTGGTAAAATATGTTAGTACAACCTAACTCGAATGGATATAATAAATGTTACGGTAAAGGTGAAATGGACAAGTAAATGCGTAAATCTATTAATGTCCATAAATGAATGAAAAAGGGCTAAAGAAAGTAAGTACATGGGTGGTTAAGAAACCTAAATGGTTAAATCCATATTTAACATAAGAATGTGTTGTGATAAAAGGATTTTCAAGGTTAAATAACTATTTTCTAACACGGTGAATACGTGTGTTGAAATGGTAATTTTCAATGTAAATACTAAAATTTATTGAAATAATTTAAAGGGTTAGATTCTAATAAAGGAATGGGTTTTGGATAAATCAAGCGTAATGGTTTCAAGTGTTGAGCCGACTGTGTTAAATTAAGTGAGAATTCTAAGTATGAACAAAGAAAACCATTAATAAGATTAAGGTAAATTAATCTGGACAGGTAAGGTTTTCGAAATATAAAACAATTAATTCATTGGAATATGTATTTTTCAAAGGTATACATATGTAGATATGTATATATTTTTGTATGCATGTGGTTGTAGCGTGTGAGTATTCCTTTATGTCGTTCGTTTCTATACCGCTTGTATAAATCCCACTGGGCATAAGCTCACATCCCCACTTTGTTACGGCAAGTTAGGAGAAGTTTCGTATTTTGAGGGCGTTATACAAGTAAGCATATTTTATTTATGTTTACGTTAGTATCTCTATTTACTTGGAATTTGGGGTTCTCCCAACGGTTCCCTCTTGTAATTTATCTTAAAATTTTGAATCGCATGCTAAACAAGTGAAATGTTAATTAAAATAAAACTGGATTAGCAACATTATATAGAGTTGTTCCATTGCACTTCACATCTAACGCTCGGGTCAGACTGGGTTGATCGTGGGTAACCTATAAATCCGGGTCGGGGCGTTACAATTACGACGATGGATTGAACAAATTTAGTTAAAGTAAATTGTTACCGCATGAGAAATTTGTGTAATTGTTGATAAATTGGAATGTGGAAATTATTGTTTTGATTATAATTATCATTGCGGGGATGACGAGATTTTGGAGTAGTATGCTTTCACCTAAATTTTAGGATTACATGGTAGGTATGGTACTAGTTGGTATGCCTCAGTTGTGGTTAACACTTTATAGGTATGGTAATAGTTAGTGTCGATTTTCATGGATGGGATATGCTGGGGTAAGGCTGATTTTGGTGGCGTTCCTTTGATTTGGATTACCTAGACGCAAGACTAGGAAGAGATAATTGATAAAAATTCATCCTATAACATAAGGTAGGGCATGCTTGTGTTTTGGATACCTCCAAGTATGGAACTAGGGTTTGGTTTGAGGATTATGCTATGTAATATGGTGGGGATAATTTAATACGGGTATTAAAATGAATTGGCGTTATTAATAAGTGCAGGACTGACAGAATACGTGTTGGCTAGATATTGGTGTCTGGTGTCGTAATAAGTGGAATGCTGACATAATGCATGGTGGGGCTATTATGACTTGTCCTGCATGGAACCTCGTCAATAAGTGCAGGGCTGATAGAATACGGGTCGACTGGATATAACAAGGGGAATGTGTGTGGTACAAAACTTTAAACAAGCCATAATAAGTTCCTGACATACAGTAGGATCGACTAGCTATGACAGCACCGTTATGGAAATAATAATTATGTGATAAATCAATTCAAATTAAGATGGTGACTTTGGAAGTAATTTCCAAATTGTGATAACATATGTTGGACTTAAATTATTGGAGTGGAATAATTACGTGATTAGACGATAGTTGTTTATTTTTTATAGCATGTTAATAATTATCGCGTTAATTTAAAATATTCAATTGTGGTATTTTTTTTATGTATAATGCTACTGTCTGGGTTCACGGACCCTAATTGGGGAGAGTAGCTTGTATTCATGCAGTGGGCTTTGACCCTTTGTGTTGACTAACATTCCAAAATATAGATTTGGAGTAGTTGCATAAGAGTACTAGAGATGTTTTGGAGGTGAAGCTGGAGACTTACTTATTTTAGAGGCTTTAGTAGTTAGATTTATTTTCCTTTCCGTCACACTTATTATGAGACTTTATTTATGGAATTGGTGGGCTAATCGGTTCCATAGTTTTTTAAAATTTTATTCCGATATTTACAATTGGATCATTTTAATTGAGTTTATATTCAATGGATATTGGATTTATTTTGGATATTATCATGGTGAATGATTTGTTATTGCATGAAAAGTTATTATTATTAGATCAATTTAATCATTATCTTGTGAAATAAATTTTTATATGTCTCATATTTGTCACATGCTAAGAATGGTTACTTATTTAGTAATGCTCGATGTAGTTTGTTGGCGGCGGATGGCCAACTCGCTTACCAGATTACTCAAGGTGTTACAAAGATTTCCTTTTTTGCAGTTTCTCTGAACCATGCTATGACCTCTCTAACAAAAAGATGAAATCGTGGTTGGAGATCTTCTTCTAAGATAATAACACCTGGAGCGAGGAAGGGAAACATGAGGTGGAACGTCTGACTAACAAGACCATGGAAAACATTAAAAACTCATAGGGCTGCAACACTAATGAGTCATTTGATCGGTAAACACTCGGGCTGAGTCTCTACATGATTCGCCAAGGAGATGCACCATCAAACCTGTCAGTAAAGATTGCCACTACTGAAGCACCTCTCCTGAAATAACATGCCATTTTAGTCCAGCCCAACTTAACCACACTATCCACCCCATTTAAGAAATCCCCAAACTTGTTACTATTTGTCCTATTTAATATCATAATAAACGAGGACTCTTTTGACGAGGTTCTCAATGCTATATTTCACGAGAATGAAATAAATGAGGATTTTGAGTATCTTGCTATGACTTATATTAATTGCATTGATTCTAATTAAAATTTTGGTGATGATGATTTGGTAAATGAACAACTCTTAATAGATTTATATAAGAAAAATAATAAATAACATAACCGCATTCAAACTAATGATGATGAGACTTTTGTTATTAATCTCAGTTTTAGTAGCCATCCGTACGAGATTAGGATAGGGTTTACCCTTATTGAGCATGAGTGGGCACAATTCGAAGACCTTCTGAAAGAGTTTGTGGACATATTCGCATGGTATTATGATGACATGTCCGGTATTGACCCAGAGATAGCTCCGCAACAGATCCCCACATTCCTAGATAGCAAACTCGTCAAGTAGAAATCAAGAAAGCTCTAAATAGAATGGTCCCTTATGTTCAAAGAAGAAATTGACAAACAAGTAAATGTAGGTTTCATTCGCATAGTAGAATACACTACATGGCTTGCAAATATCATCCCCGTGCTGAAATCGAAAGGAAAAGTCTGCATATGCATCAACTATCGATATCTGAATAAGGCATCCCCGAAAAATGATTACCTTATGCCTAACATCATGATGATCGTGGACAACACATCCAGCTATGCTCTCAAGTCATTTATCGACGAATTTTCTGGCTACAACCATATTGAAATGCACCCTAACCACCAAGAGAAAACTGCCTTCATCAACCCATGAGGAACTTTCTGCTATAGGTCCATTCCATTTAGATTAAAAGATGTTCAATCTACCTATCAAAGGGATGCCAAAATTATACTACACCCCTTTATCCACAAAGAAGTTGACGTCTATGTTGACGACATGGTTATTATGTCCAAGACTTGAGAGGATCATATCCCCTCCTTGAGAAATTTCTTCAAGCGATAGCGACAGTTTAGATGCAGTTAACCCATAGAAATGTGTCTTCGACATCACTAAAGGAAAATTCCTTGGATTTGTGGTCAGTGAGAAAAGGATTGAAACAGACCCACCAAAATAAATGTCATACTCGAGATGTAACCACCCCAGATAGAGAAGGAAGTATTAAGACACCTAAGTAAGCTAAAATACCTCAGTTGCTATATCAACCAATTGACCTCTATCTGTGAACCCATTTTCAAACTTATCTTGAAGGACTTAACTAAAGTCTGGAACGAGGCGTGCCAAGATGCCTTCGATTAGATTAAGTGATATCTCACCCGAACCCCGGTGCTCATGCCTATGCAGTTAGGTCTCCCCCTCCTCCTGTACTTGATAGTTATAGATAATGCAATAGGGTCTTTACTGGCCTAATACATCGAGGAATCCCATAAGGAAAGAGAAATATACTATGCTCGTTGAAAGCTAGCCAGGTACGAAGTCAACTACATTGCCTTGGATAAGTCATGCATCGCCCTAGTCTGGGTCACGTAAAAATTATGGCACTACATTCTTGCATTCCTCATTAGACTGGTATCCTGAATGGATCCCATAAAACACCTTCTAAAAAAACTCGCTTTGTCAAGCTGAATGGCTCACTAGCTGCTATTGCTAGTCAAGTTCAACATTGTGTACATCACACAGAAAGCCATGAAGGGGAGAGTTATCTTTGATTATCTTAACAAGTATTCCATGGCAGGAACTGACGTCTGGGTCTCCAAAATTTCTAAATGAAGAAATCCTCTCCACCTCTTAAGAGGGCCTCAAGTGGTAGACATTCTTCGATGAAGCCACCAATGAAAAAAAGTATGCTATTAGGATACTCTTGATCACTCTCGATGACTCTAACACCCCACTTCCATCAAGCTAGACTTCCCTTGCACCAATAACATGACAGGATATGAGGCATGCACCGTTGGGCTCAAAATCTCCCTTGAGAAAGGAATCAAGTACATAGACATTATTGTCGGACAAATCCTCAGAAAATGGAAAGTCAAAGATAAGAAGCTCTTACCCTTTTATGCCCATTTAGAAGAGCTTGCCTCCCAATTCAAAGATGTTACCTTCCATTCCTTTATCGCATGAAGAATATCCTAGCCGACATACTAGCAGCCTTGGCCTCAATAGTTGACATGTCTGAGGGAGTAATAATGGCCCCTTTCTTGGTTCAGAAACAAGCTGTACCCACGCACTATTACCACATCGAGATCATTACCCAAGAAGATTCTGATATGGCGAGATTATGGTACTATGACATTTGGTGCTTTATCAAATATGGAAGGTATCCTCAAGATGCAGAAATGAAAGACCATATGACCCATTTCAAATTATCCGCCCATTATATCATCTGCAATAAAGAGCTTTTGAAGAGAAACTTCGACGGAACCCATTTGCATTGCATAGCAGGGGTTGGAATTGAAGAAAAGGTGTGGAAAATCCACAGTGGGTAATGTGGACCCCACATGAATGGTCATATGCTTTCCAAGAAGATAATATGTTTACGATACTATTGGACCACCATGATCTAAGACTGCATTGCCTAGGTTCGATGATGCCTCAAATACAAATAATTTGCTATCCTTCAACACTTGCGCACCGAGAATTGTACAACATGACCTCCACTTGGAGCTTCTCTACCTAGGGCATAAACATCATTGGGAAGGTCACTCCCAAAGATTCAATAGGAACAAAATCATCCTGGTCGCCATTGACTACTTCACGAAATGGGTCGAAGTCGAGTCATACGCGATACTAAATGCAAAGAAAGTGGCCAAGTTTATTGGAAAGAATATCATTTTATTCTATGGAATTCCCCATGAGTTGGTATCATATAATGGACTCCACTTTGAGGATGAGGTCACATAATTAATCGATGAGTATGGAATTTATAGGCACAAGTATTCTCCCTACCGACCCCAAATCAATGACACTGTCGAAGTTGTTAACAAGAGCTTCAAAATCATTATCACCAAGATGATTTAAAGCTGTAGAGACTGGGCCGAATGAATACCATATGCCCTCTAGGGCTACCGCACCATCGGGACACCCACTAGGGCTAACCCCTATTCTCTGGTATACAACATAAAGATAATTATCCACGTTAAAATCGAAGTGCCTTCTTTACGTGTCATGCTCAAAAGTAAGGTTAATGAGGGAGACTGGAATCAGAGCCACTATGATGAGCTCTCACTCCAGATGGAAAGATATTAAAAGCTTTATACCATATAAAAGGGTACCATTAACGAATCATGTGATCATTCAATAGGAAAGTCAAGGACGCGGTGTCCAAGAAGGAGATCTTGCGTTCAAAAGAAATCATAGAACCTATTTGGGATCCTAGGGGAAAGTTCAAACCTAGTTGGAGTGGCCCTTACATTATGAAGAACTGCTTGTCAGGTGGCACTGCTATCCTCAAAAATCGTAATGGAGAAGCAATGGCGCGTTCAGTCAACCTGGACCGTCTTAAGAAATTCTACTCTTAATCCGAACTCTCGGTGCAATACAAATCTTCTAATTTCCCTTATATTTAAAAAAATCTCTTTATATCCCTTTCTCATAATTACATGGAACCTGATCCTCTCAAAACACCCCTTTCAAATGAAGCTCACAAATTTTCAAAAACCCATAGAGGTATGTAGGCATCACATAAAACACACAGGGGAGGGGTCCTTTATTTCTCACACAATGCAATTCTTTTCTTCCCCTGAGAACAACGGTGCATCTCCTCATTTAAACAAACATAAGGATTAAGTATGCCTTGGTGATCAATATAGACAGTTCCAATACGAAATTAAATAAAAGACATAACAAATATGTTGAAATGATTTCTTTTATTATTAGGAATATAGTTGTTACACGAAATATCAATGACAGTAATTAAACAAACCAATCCCTTCCTAACCTTAATATAACCTACCAGCACTTACCATTAAGCAAGTTTTATAAAAAAACTAAAAACATAACAAACACCTACCCAAACACAAATTTCCTAGAAATACAAACAGAAAACTAGCTTAACAAACCCTCTCCTTAGATAATAGATGGTCCCGCCTCATCACCATTACCTAATACTGAGCCCCCCAGGTGTCCCATTCCTAATTATTGATCTGGATGCGCTCCATATGACAGTAGGACTTCATAAGCTTTGACAAAACCACAATACCTTTCTCCATGGTATCATACATGACAAGCCATCTTTGTCCATTTTCCTCCACTAAAATCTTTTTAACCACCTGTAACACCCCGCTTAAAATAATAACGGGTGGCCAGCCCTATACTATATTAAATCAGGAATTTCAGATGGTCCAGTCTCAACATCAACTGTCGGTACTATATAATATAGGACTAACTACCCGATATCATATAAGCGAGATGTTAAATAAATTAAAACATGCAACATAACACAACCCAACACTACAAAATTTCTAATAAATAAGAGAGATGCAAGAAAGAACTATAAGAAATGAAAGGAATCACTACACATGAATATTCCATAAATAAATAAACCCGAATAAGCTGTCGGGTCACAGCGAATACAATAACTGAAATGGAATAAATATAAACATGTATATAAATATCCCTATGATACAAACCCGATATACAACATGAATCCTACCTAGAATTTTAAAGAAGTATGAAGCGGCTACATGAAACATCCCGCAACAGTCCGCACCTGTCACGGCTCCCAAGACTCTGGATAGAAGGTCATCCGGCATCCATGCGGTAGGATACCTGTGGAAATATATATGTATATACAAGAAGGAGGGAGAAGTAAACGGGTCAGAGCCCCGAATGTGTAAAATATTTAGCAAGTGTGTTAACCGTGCATAATAAATACCGGTGTACTTAATTTCATAAATAAGTGAGACCGCACTCTCGTGGAACCCCAACTCACCTCTCATCTAAAGGCGCGCACCTAATCGCGTCCTCAAATTTTAGTTAAATTACCCCCATTGATTTTTAGGACAACCTAACTTATCAGGCCTAGCCTATATCCACGAGAGCTACCTTCCCGTCATAATCTAAGGATCCACCCATTTCTAATCCTATTAGATTATGATTACAACAATTATGCCATAAAAGCCTTAATAAATTCCGATTAATAATCTTATGAATTATAATCATCATAATTCTTAAAACATCACTCCTATACATATACATATGTATATACATATATAGGCTAAAAACGTAAGAATTAATATACTTACTAACATGCACATGGAAAATTGGCAAAACTTCTCTCTAATCCCAAAATTGTACTACGTTTCGTGCGTGGGGAGTCTCGCAAAGCGAAATCCAAACAAGGAACCGCCCCGTTACACTACTCCTGACAAGGTCAAGACCAGAGATCCGAGATGCCACCTATGGAATTACTTCTCTCAAATCTCGACATGGCACTGTGTTTCGTGCGTGAGGTGTCTCGCAAAGCGAAATCCAAACAAGGAACCACCTCGTTACACTACTCCTGGGCAATGTCGATCCTAGAGATCCATAATCCTCAACATACAAGTTAATACTACCATTACTACTAACTATAACTCCTAAAGAAATAAAGAAAGAAAAGAAAAGAAAGAAAACAAATAAGATAAAATAAAAGAACCTCCAATAATATCCTTGGGATGATGTAACCGAAATAATACCTTATGTGCGATACATCAACCCCCATCAATCTAGTACACCATAATCATCTAAGATGTACTTCATAAAAGTCCATATCCTTTCATCTATAGGATATATATATAAATATATATATATATATAGGTATTTATTTCTAACCGTATATATATCATCATCAATCCAATAGCCAAGTGTACATACTACATATGATGTACAAGGCCATGCACATAATATATCCGGCTATATATATCGCCGATAAACTTCATCAATGCTACCATCTTCCCAGTGCCCGGCTCACGTAGCAAAACTGGGGCCACCATGGTGGGACTAAACGACACCCATCTCGTGGTAAACTCACGCACACGACGTCCCGGGAAGCGGTCATAGCTCCAAACCGGCAATGAGGCGAAACATACCCATCACGTCTCATCCCAAAATAAATATATATATATATGGTAACACACGGGACGACTATGACCTGGGTAATATCCACAACCTGCTTTTCTAGCCAGGATGCTCACCCACTACGCGCGCAACTTCCCAATGATAGCATGAGCGGGGTATGCTTAACCAATTAAGTATATATATATATATATATCATTTACATGCATAATATATATAATCCATATGATCCAATCATATGATCAAACAATAAACCATCGTATACGGTTTAAATATCCATACCATGTATATCCACAACATGAAGATATCCATATATCTATATACATACATACATATATATATATATATATATATATATATATATATATATATCAACACATATTCACATATCCCTATCTATATATATAAACTAATCCTCGTTCATATGTATAAGATATATATAACTGGCTATAAGTATACATAGTCCTCGATATACAAGCCGTCACTACCATTTCCATTAAATTTACCTTGATATGTGAATATAATTCCATACTTGAAACATATTCAATCATCTTCCTATGATGAGTAGTCTCCCAAAACCATATGTTTATGTCTATATATATACATTCAACATTAGGGTTATCACCCAAGAATTTGTGTAGAAATCCATCACTACACCTTTTACCTCTAAATGTGAAAGTACATAATTATCTTTAGTACTATCTAACCATAGGCATTAACAGGACTTAATAGTCTAAAACCTCAATTTATTCCAACCTCATTTCAAGTATTGGAATCTCAATGGCCATATCCCCATAATTGCGTATAAACTATCCTAACTAGAATCTACGCTACCGCTTATCCTAGTCGATAGTACACCCGCAAGCTGTTTCCCACTTTTACCTATGGTTCAATTGTATTTTATGAATCCTTACCCCTATCGGGTTATCATTTATTCCTTAGTCTAAATATTTCTAAGGATAGGAGACCTCTCACTCTCTAAGAGTTCTCAACCTCAAACATATATATATATATATATATATATATATATATATATATACCTTTATCTATAATTGGTAAATTCCAACCTCAAAGAGTTTTCCCCCAATATCCATATGTAACTCCAATACGTACATGGGTACATTTCTCCCAAGTTACCCTAAGGAGTCCCCAAATCCCAATATGTGAGAAACTCCTTATATGACTCCAAGAATATATCTTTTACATCCTAAGAGAAAGCCCCCAAATCAATAAACCCAACCAAAAAGGGTTTGAAATCACTATGGAGAAAATAATTCAAAATGCCCTGTTTCCGAATCGATTCGGCCTTATTCCGAATCGATTCGGCCCAACGAATCGATTCGGCCCCCAAGGCGAATCGATTCGGGTCCAAAGACCTGGGCTTCTGCAATAGGCCGAATCGATTCGGCTTGGGTCCGAATCGATTCGGTCAATGCAGACCTGCCAATTTCACCAAAACGAATCGATTCGCTTGAGGGGGCGAATCGATTCGGACCTGCAATTTTTGAAGGGTTCATCTGTTTCTTCAAAACCCACGAATTCTAAACCCTAAATTTCTCATTCCAACCCCCAATCCTTCATCAAATCATGATTTTAAGCCCATTAACCAACCCAAAGTTGATCCCAATAATTTCTATGTCATTAATTCTCAATTTAAACATTGATTTCAAGATTTAAACCTAAAATCTAGGTTTTGACATTAATACCCAAAAATCCATTTCTTTAACCCACAAATTATGAAATGAAATACACAAATATCTATTTATCAAGATTAAACACTTGCCTCAGATTTGTAGAGGTTGGATCGTCCTCGATGTCGCGGTAGGGCCGAAAATCTCCAAGCTTTTCTTACTCTCTCTCTTCCCTTCTTCTTCTTCCTCTTCTTCTTCTCTCTCTAGGGCTCTTCTCTCTTTCTCTCAAATGAGAAATGGCTTCATCCGTAAGCCTCCAACCTTTTAAAACAAAATCCAAGTTTTAAATGTTAATACACACTTTAAATGACTCGTTGACTCCAATTCAAGTCAAAACAACTTAAAAACATTCCGGAGCCGAAATAAGACCCAATGACAGTCATTTTGACTATCTCGACCCTTCCGGGATCGATGGTACCCTCAAAAATATCATCCGGAATACTTTGAAACGTCCTCTATTTTTGGACTTAAATTCCCAAATTTTAAAATTCTCCAATTTAATTAAATTTAATTTTCCCAAAATTAAATTTCTAAGTCTCAAAAGTCTTGGGGTGTTACAATCTTCCCCCCTTACAAAAATTTCGTCCGCGAAATTTAAGACGAGCCTAGGACATCGATATCATCTAGTCCTTACATCAATCCTCAAGATCACTATGCCGATCCTCCCTAGTTCTCACGTCGAACCATATAGCCTTTAAAACAAACTAACTACTCAGGGCGCCCATACACCCCGTACCTGATCTCCACTCGTAGAATTTTAATCAGGCTCCATTAGCCTCAAAATTGTAAGATAACCCTCGGTAATAAAATCTATAACGATATACTAAATATATAAAAGTTTGAAAAATTCCACTGGTTGAACTCTCCTCAATTCCTGACGCTAGCCACCTTCGTGCGGGGGAGGTCTCGCAAGCGAAATCCAAACAGGGAACCCTCCCAATACACTACTGTGTAGCTAGGTCGGGGATTGAGATTAGTTGAACCAGGGTTAAGGTTTTATAAAAGAAAGATTTACATATTTTTAGATATTGCCCGAGGGCCTATGCAACAATACTATATAAATCAATCCCGCGTCTTTCGACACGCCAAACAAACACCTTATGTTTAAAACACAAGGCCTCAATTAATACAATACTCTAGCCAATACCTAGTTCTCAAAACTAGCACAACTATGAGCTAAACTATCCGCTCAACATACCCCTACTAAACTTTAAATCTTACAACTCTAAAACTTCTTTACATACATTAACGTCTTTCCACAATATAAGTCTCCCCTCTTAGGCGCACTATAATCACATGCCCTACCTACCCATAAGACAATAGTCTTATAGTCACTATTCAGCGAACCTTAACATTCCTCACCTCCGGAATTCAATGTTATAACTCTCGACGTTCCCGGTATCGCACAAAGTATGACTTAAACCCAAAGAAAGGTATTCTACCTTATACTTCCATAATCTAATGGTTTCACCTCATCCAAGGATCTCAATTCAAGACCCTCTACTTCTTCGAGGACAATCATTACTCCTAAACCTATTTCTCCATAAGAGAAACATCTTCCTCAAAATCCTTCCTAGCGAAGGTTGACGGGTTTCTAAATCCAAACCTCCCAAAGACTACAACAACCTCTCCTCAGACTTACTTTACTAAGTCCAAGGTCCACCATTCGAGTAAATTTTCCTTTCTTACTCAACCGTCGATAAATCACCTCTAACCACTTCTAGAAATATCCTCAATATTTCCTCCTAAATCGGGGAAAAACAAATACCCCCGATTGAAGCGTACCCAAAATATACTATGGGTATTGTACTTCTAATCCTATCCTTTCCTAGACGAAAAAATCTAGGCGACGTCTGAGACGAAACAAGAGCAACTGTTACCAGAACGCCAATCAAGTGAATGCACTTCACAGAAGAAACAACGCAGTGAACACAACAGTCCTATTTGTAGGGATTTATGTCAAGAACGTTAACGGAAGAATGCATAACGCGCACAGATCCTAAGGACTCTAGAACCTGATGCTCTGATACCATCTGTAACACCCCGCTTAAAATAATAACGGGTGGCCAGCCCTATACTATATTAAATCAGGAATTTCAGATGGTCCAGTCTCAACATCAACTGTCGGTACTATATAATATAGGACTAACTACCCGATATCATATAAGCGAGATGTTAAATAAATTAAAACATGCAACATAACACAACCCAACACTACAAAATTTCTAATAAATAAGAGAGATGCAAGAAAGAACTATAAGAAATGAAAGGAATCACTACACATGAATATTCCATAAATAAATAAACCCGAATAAGCTGTCGGGTCACAGCGAATACAATAACTGAAATGGAATAAATATAAACATGTATATAAATATCCCTATGATACAAACCCGATATACAACATGAATCCTACCTAGAATTTTAAAGAAGTAGGAAGCGGCTACATGAAACATCCCGCAACAGTCCGCACCTGTCACGGCTCCCAAGACTCTGGATAGAAGGTCATCCGGCATCCATGCGGTAGGATACCTGTGGAAATATATATGTATATACAAGAAGGAGGGAGAAGTAAACGGGTCAGAGCCCCGAATGTGTAAAATATTTAGCAAGTGTGTTAACCGTGCATAATAAATACCGGTGTACTTAATTTCATAAATAAGTGAGACCGCACTCTCGTGGAACCCCAACTCACCTCTCATCTAAAGGCGCGCACCTAATCGCGTCCTCAAATTTTAGTTAAATTACCCCCATTGATTTTTAGGACAACCTAACTTATCAGGCCTAGCCTATATCCACGAGAGCTACCTTCCCGTCATAATCTAAGGATCCACCCATTTCTAATCCTATTAGATTATGATTACAACAATTATGCCATAAAAGCCTTAATAAATTCCGATTAATAATCTTATGAATTATAATCATCATAATTCTTAAAACATCACTCCTATACATATACATATGTATATACATATATAGGCTAAAAACGTAAGAATTAATATAATTACTAACACGCACATGGAAAATTGGCAAAACTTCTCTCTAATCCCAAAATTGTACTACGTTTCGTGAGTGGGGAGTCTCGCAAAGCGAAATCCAAACAAGGAACCGCCCCGTTACACTACTCCTGACAAGGTCAAGACCAGAGATCCGAGATGCCACCTATGGAATTACTTCTCTCAAATCTCGACATGGCACTGTGTTTCGTGCGTGAGGTGTCTCGCAAAGCGAAATCCAAACAAGGAACCACCTCGTTACACTACTCCTGGGCAATGTCGATCCTAGAGATCCATAATCCTCAACATACAAGTTAATACTACCATTACTACTAACTATAACTCCTAAAGAAAGAAAGAAAGAAAAGAAAAGAAAGAAAACAAATAAGATAAAATAAAAGAACCTCCAATAATATCCTTGGGATGATGTAACCGAAATAATACCTTATGTGCGATACATCAACCCCCATCAATCTAGTACACCATAATCATCTAAGATGTACTTCATAAAAGTCCATATCCTTTCATCTATAGGATATATATATAAATATATATATATATATATATATATATATATAGGTATTTATTTCTAACCGTATATATATCATCATCAATCCAATAGCCAAGTGTACATACTACATATGATGTACAAGGCCATGCACATAATATATCCGGCTATATATATCGCCGATAAACTTCATCAATGCTACCATCTTCCCAGTGCCCGGCTCACGTAGCAAAACTGGGGCCACCATGGTGGGACTAAACGACACCCATCTCGTGGTAAACTCACGCACACGACGTCCCGGGAAGCGGTCATAGATCCAAACCGGCAATGAGGCGAAACATACCCATCACGTCTCATCCCAAAATATATATATATATATATATGGTAACACACAGGATGACTATGACCTGGGGAATATCCACAACCTGCTTTTCTAGCCAGGATGCTCACCCACTACGCGCGCAACTTCCCAATGATAGCATGAGCGGGGTATGCTTAACCAATTAAGTATATATATATATCATTTACATGCATAATATATATAATCCATATGATCAAATCATATGATCAAACAATAAACCATCGTATACGGTTTAAATATCCATACCATGTATATCCACAACATGAAGATATCCATATATCTATATACATACATATATATATATATATATACATATATATATATATATATATATATATATATATATATATATATATATATATATCAACACATATTCACATATCCCTATCTATATATATAAACTAATCCTCGTTCATATGTATAAGGTATATATAACTGGCTATAAGTATATATAGTCCTCGATATACAAGCCGTCACTACCATTTCCATTAAATTTACCTTGATATGTGAATATAATTCCATACTTGAAACATATTCAATCATCTTCCTATGATGAGTAGTCTCCCAAAACCATATGTTTATGTCTATATATATACATTCAACATTAGGGTTATCACCCAAGAATCTGTGTAGAAATCCATCACTACACCTTTCACCTCTAAATGTGAAAGTACATAATTATCTTTAGTACTATCTAACCATAGGCATTAACAGGACTTAATAGTCTAAAACCTCAATTTATTCCAACCTCATTTCAAGTATTGGAATCTCAATGGCCATATCCCCATAATTGCGTATAAACTATCCTAACTAGAATCTACGCTACCGCTTATCCTAGTCGATAGTACACCCGCAAGCTGTTTCCCACTTTTACCTATGGTTCAATTGTATTTTATGAATCCTTACCCCTATCGGGTTATCATTTATTCCTTAGTCTAAATATTTCTAAGGATAGGAGACCTCTCACTCTCTAAGAGTTCTCAACCTCAAACATATATATATATATATATATATATATATATATATATATATATATATATATATATATATATATACCTTTATCTATAATTGGTAAATTCCAACCTCAAAGAGTTTTCCCCCAATATCCATATGTAACTCCAATACGTACATGGGTACATTTCTCCCAAGTTACCCTAAGGAGTCCCCAAATCCCAATATGTGAGAAACTCCTTATATGACTCCAAGAATATATCTTTTACATCCTAAGAGAAAGCCCCCAAATCAATAAACCCAACCAAAAAGGGTTTGAAATCACTATGGAGAAAATACTTCAAAATGCCCTGTTTCCGAATCGATTCGGCCCAACGAATCGATTCGGCCCCCAAGGCGAATCGATTCGGGTCCAAAGACCCGGGCTTCTGCAATAGGCCGAATCGATTAGGCTTGGGTCCGAATCGATTCGGTCAATGCAGACCTGCCAATTTCACCAAACCGAATCGATTCTCTTGAGGGGGCGAATCGATTCGGACCTGCAATTTTTGAAGGGTTCATCTGTTTCTTCAAAACCCACGAATTCTAAACCCTAAATTTCTCATTCCAACCCCCAATCCTTCATCAAATCATGATTTTAAGCCCATTAACCAACCCAAAGTTGATCCCAATAATTTCTATGTCATTAATTCTCAATTTAAACATTGATTTCAAGATTTAAACCTAAAATCTAGGTTTTGACATTAATACCCAAAAATCCATTTCTTTAACCCACAAATTATGAAATGAAATACAAAAATATCTATTTATCAAGATTAAACACTTGCCTCAGATTTTTAGAGGTTGGATCGTCCTTGATGTCGCAGTAGGGCCGGAAATCTCCAAGCTTTTCTTCCTCTCTCTCTCTCTTCCCTTCTTCTTCTTCCTCTTCTTCTTCTCTCTCTAGGGCTCTTCTCTCTTTCTCTCAAATGAGAAATGGCTTCATCCGTAAGCCTCCAACCTTTTAAAACAAAATCCCAGTTTTAAATGTTAATACACACTTTAAATGACTCGTTGACTCCAATTCAAGTCAAAACAACTTAAAAACATTTCGGAGCCGAAATAAGACCCAATGACAGTCATTTTGACTATCTCGACCCTTCCGGGATCGATGGTACCCTCAAAAATATCATCCGGAATACTTTGAAACGTCCTCTATTTTTGGACTTAAATTCCCAAATTTTAAAATTCTCCAATTTAATTAAATTTAATTTTCCCAAAATTAAATTTCTCAGTCTCAAAAGTCTTGGGGTGTTACACCACCTATTTCCATAACCATTTCAAATAATCCCCGAATATAAACCTAGCCTCTCCTACGAATTGGGATAGATGGGTATACGGCTGGCGGTATCGCCATAAAGGATCAAGTATCATCCTCAAGGACTTGGTCAAGTTCTCCATCGAAAAGAAATTGGTTATGATGGGAGGCACAATCTATTCCCATCCCACTTGACACAGAAGCGCCAAAAAAATGGAAGGAAGTCTGGGGAAGACCAAGTAATCACATATACCGGTATTCCCCCAACTATAAAGAAATTAGAAGATAATCGACGAAGGCATTCGGCCCCGTGTTCCACAAGCCAGCTAACCTAGTTCTCCATCGAAGGACCCAAATTGAAGAAGGGTCTAGTAAAGAACTTAGGAACAACCGATATAGGGTACTTAGGAAGGGTCGCTAGGTGTAGTCTCTCGAGAAGCCACATGAACAACATGATAAGGATCTTTTGAAGAAAGCCAACCCAACCTTCATTATAGGCATCCAAGTCATTCAAAGTCTATGCTAACACCACCGCCACCAAACTATAGTGATTGGACAACCACACCGCTATCATGGCCACCTAAGGGTTAATCGTCAAATCTACCGTCACTAATAAAATCTTGGCAGTCAAACCCAGGGCCAAAGCTCTAGCAAAAAAATCATTAGTAAAATCCCTTTGACAAACCAAATTCATGACTATCGGAAGGATGATATTTTCTTCATAAACCAGCGATCGAGCAATTGAGGGGGAGATATTAAGGAACTCTGCTAAAGACACCCGAGGAGAGCGGGATAAATTTGGCATAGCTGCCGCTATATTGGGGTGACACCCATCATCGCAGAGAACTCCTCATATTTAGGACACACCCCGTCTAGGACATACCAAAAAAATGGCGTTGAGGTCACCTGAATTATACTGTAGCTTCTAGAAGGTTCCATTCTATGGGACAGTTACCCACAAAGAAACTTGGCACAAACCAAAGGCTTCGTTGTCGACATTTTACATGCACAGTGCCTCTAAACCCTAGAGGTAGGCGAAAATGGCCTCGGACACTGGAAGAGACATTTGTAGAGAAGAAAGGAAGAAGCTACAAAGGAGAAAAAGTGGAAAGTGATGATGAAAACACCTTCACAACCCCTTTTTCTCCTACAAAGACCCACAACAAAACAAACCGTTCAAAGCACTATTAGTTCCCCTGCTCCCAAAGTACCCAAAGTAAATAGAATGTGAAATTAAAGGCAAGGCAATGATTTGTACTTGACCTTTGTGTCAATAGGCAAGCCAACGGGTATGCCGATCGGCAACCCCCCCTTTTTTAGGAAATTCCTTATTACCTCTTTAACGCATATCAATTTCAAAAATAAACATTTTTCTTTGAAAAAAGTCAATCTCCAAGTTGTTCCTTTTTGAAGAATAATTACTTTCCTTTTTGTACATAATTTTTAAAAATTCCATTTTCCTTTTACTTCAAGCCCCATTTACATTGTTATCTCTAGTTTTGTAAATAAAAAAAATTTAGCAGTAAATTAAAGTACATATAGAGTAAGCCATTAAACCAAGATAAAACCAAAATAAAATGCACTTCTTGTATATATCTTTCAGAATCATTGCTTTTATTACAGGTACAATCAAGAATGAAAAAGAGAAAAAGTAAAAAGATACATCGGATGCAGTCTGAATCCCTCAGAACCTATCAAAACCAACCCTCGACCTCCGCAATGGAAACACTTTCTCCTATGATGAACAGTATACCCACACTCCGAGAGCCTGAACGCTCATCAGATATGATTAGTGGCACCAAACAGGCACTGGATGACTTCCTCACATAGGTTTACATAGACACCGTCCAATCCCTAATGTCCCTTGGCCAAGTGGTCGACACACGAACAGTTTGCAAGGAAAAGGAACAAAAACATCAAAACCAAGCAAGTTAGTAAATAGAAAAATAAGGCAGGGAATAAGAAATATAAATACGAAAGAAAAGATTATACCTCATTCCAAAGAGAATCCTCAAAAAGACTCGCCAACCCTTCCATCATCGCATGAGGACAGTAAGATACTGACACCACATCACCACTACTCAACTGGAAATAATAAGAGGGAGTAGAGACTTAAAGAAGAAAAACCTCCCCCACCACCACAATCATGTCTCCTCCAGAATTATGGGCTGATGCCTTCGGTTCGCTAGTGCCTCCTCCAAAATTATGGAGGCATATTTTCCTCGTAATATATGCACGACGAAATCAAAAAGATAGTCGCAAAATCCAGATAATTAGAGCCCGTTATCCTATATGTGTAAAGCGTATATGGATTTCCCTCCATCTCCGTCCCCCTAGACTCATTTGTCATCTCCCTCGCCAGCCTCATGTATTCTAGGAAAGCCGATGGTGGGACGTCGACCTCTCCATCCATGATCTGATGCACCACCCTCTTTCTGAGGTATTCGAGATACGTGAACTCATGCACAAATAGCCACTGCATCTGCGCGTGCACGCCTGTAGCCCCCTGTGAAAGTTGAAGGTAGACTCCAAGGGTAGAATGCTACCTGTTTCCCCAGCAAAGAGTCAGTATTCTACCCAGAAGCAAAAACTAAATTAAACTCAGATGATTAGGAAAAAATTCTTCGTATTATATTCCCTTAATTTAGAGGCTTGTATCATCTTGTTCTACTAATCTTTTATATGTAGTGCATCGAGTTTCGTGTTTTTCTCATACATTTCACAGGTATTTTAACTAATTGGATAAAAGAGAAAATCAAACTCGAGAAAGTTACAAGTGAAGGAAAGTCAAGGGAAAACAGTAATTCTACACTAGGAATTTAGACATGAAACCTAGGTAAAGTTAAAGACTTCGAGTCCATGAGCATGTAGGAAGAAACGACATCCAAATCTGAGTCCCGGGTAAAATGTTACGAAGAATCAAAGTTGAGAAGATATCAAGGAGAAAAAGGAATAAAAAAATAAAAAAATGGACCAAACCGAATCGATGGAGATATCACCAAATCGGTCCACTGAACTGGACTCACCAAACCTAACCGATGAAAAGGAAAAATGAACTGGTCTGGTATTGGTATATGTTTTGCATAAGGAGAACTGAACCGATGAAGACAAAAAACAAACCGGTCCAATGTTGTAAAGACTTTTGTATAAGGTGAACCGAACTGATACCCTTTGACCGGACTGATTCGGCTGAAGAATTTTCTAATTATCTTTGTTCTAAATTAGATTTGTGCATGGACCAAACTCTAGTAAAAAACGTAGTGTTTTTATTCCAACTTGTTACCAGACATTAGGGAGTTCCTTTTTGCATAGTTTTGGAGAGATAAAAAGGCCAAGAACCTTAGTAACTCAAGTTTACAACTTTATGGTTTGCAATTCAATATTTCTGTAATAGAGTATGTTTTTTCCCTTCATTGTTTGAAGTTTATAATTCGTGTATGATTTGTTTACTTCCAACAGTTTTTAGATTCTCTTTCTTATATAGGTATAATTTCATAATGGTTTTGAATATAGGCACAGTAGAAAACATAACTTTAATTGATTTCACCATGCTAGGATTGACTTTTAAGGGTTGGGATGCATGAACCCAACCCGATGTGGCTTTCATGACTATAAAATTAGTTCCTTGAATTAAATAAATGTTTGAATCGTGTTGTGTAGTAGTCCCAACCATCGTAGGTCTTTTTACCTCGTTTGCCCTAGAAAATCGGGGTGTTTAAGAGTACTACGCGCGTGTTAGATATTTCGACACCGCTTTATTCTTATTCTTGATTATGTATGATGCGGGCTAGTACCCTCATATATGTAATGCTTGAGATTCATAAAGACTGGATTTAATTAATTATCTAATTCACAACTATTTTTATACTAGGGTTCGGGGGATTGTAGTCCAACCTATCTTTCTCATTCATATTTAGTTAATCATAGTTAGTTTAACTCTGCATGCGTAGTTTAATTCAATAGTTTAACTGAAATTGCTCCTAGTTAGTATATCAAATTCAAACCCCATGATCTTTTCATTTTTTTTCTAAGTAAGCTTAGGATTAGTCATCTTACCTATCATCGTCACAAGAGATCGTCCTATTTCCCTGAGGATTGGACCCCATCTTACCAGGGTTATTAATTACGCGATCGGTTTGCACTTGAACCGATATAAGCATGCACTGGAGACACATTTCCAGTCGCATCAAGTTTTTGGCGCCGTTGTCGGGGATTTAGGTAGACCGTTAGGTTAGGTCCATTTAATCTAAAGTTTGACTCCAAATCTTAAAAAGCCAAAAAAATCATGAAATAAAAAATCCATTTTTTTTTTGAAAATTGAAAAGCAAAAAAATTTAAGATATCTCATAGCCCTTTCATGCAAAATCGTTAAAAAAAACCTCAATCTACTACCACACGCATTCACGAGAATCCAATAGTTGAGTATGATCCTATAGCCCACACACTCCTAACGCACCTCAGTTCCGGGTTCCACCTCTTACACCTACAAATTTCATTACAAGTCACACTTCTAGGACACTGAGTGAGGACACTAAGTCAATTGGAGAGAGAGCCATGTTTGAGCACGCTAGTTTTGGTAGGGGTGAGCGTGAGATACCTTATCGTCCTATGAGAGAACTCCTTTATCCCGAGAGAACTGTCATCCTAGGATGCATTCTACTTCCGTACAATATTAGATAATTTAATTTTTGTAATTGGATGATACAAATTCTTCCCACATTTCATGGATTGGATTCGAAAAAGCCTTATCTCCACATTCGTGTGTTCGAAGAGGAATGCGATACATTTAGTGATCAATCTTGCACACAAGATGTCGTTCACCTAAAGATTTTCCCCTTTTCCTTAAATGATAAAGCTAAGACTTGGATTTGGTCTTTATTACCGAACTCAATTGGATCATGGAGGGAGATGGCCTCAAAATTTCTCTTTAAGTTCTTTCCCCAACATCGAACAAATTCCATCCAGATTCAAATTCAAACATTCCAACAATAAGAGAATGATTCATTTGATCGATGTTATGAACGTTTCAATGAGCTAGTTAGTACATGCCCTCATCAAGGTTTTGAGAAGTACCGTCTAAAATCCTTCTTTCACCGTGGGCCAAGTATAGCGTCTAAATAACTCGTTGAGACAATGTGCGAGAGACCATTTTAGGAATTAGATGAACACGATGAAGATGATCATCTTAAGTTTATCGCTGATATAACTTAATCGTGGCACACCTCTGATTATAATACCTAAAATCGGGTTCGAAAAACTCCCACCGCTCTTTTAGTGCCAGGACTTTATCATGTGGGAGACGTAGTCGAATCACACCCAAGAGAATCCACCCGACGATGCTCGCCTACAAAGTAATGCTACATGAACAAGTGGATGTAATAGGAGGATTTAAGCATAATTTAAATGCCCCGCATGGGAATTCTTACAACCCTTTGTGGAGGAACCATCCTGGTTTTACCTACGGGAAATAACATGCTGCGTTGAATCCTAATTCACACGTTTTCTCACCTCCAAATCCACATTTCCAACAAGCTCCACATATGTAAGAACCACCTCCCACACCATATATCACCCCATCGCAGAGAAATCTTGATGATACCATAAATCATTTTATCCAATCCCAAAATGCAACCAATGCTAAGTATGACCGCATGTTTACCAAAATAAATACAAATATCTCTAGGTTTCAATCATCTTTAAGTATCCACGAGAAGGGTAAGTTTTTGGCCCAAGGTCAAAGACCTCCCTAAGGTCAAACTTGTGTTAGATCTACTTCCAATGAACATAAAAAATTATGTCAAGCAATTACCACTCAACCTAGTGGGCGAGTTGTTGATTTATCACCTCCCCCATATGACACACCTAAAGACAAGGAGGTTTTGCCCGACATGAAATAGGCCGAAGAAGATCCCTTGAAGAAGAGTGACAATGATGGCACTAGTAAGCCTGAAGTCGTAGTGAAACCACCCACCGTCATGTCGTTACCTCAATGGTTGGTTCCTCCCTAAAAAGGAATACCAAGTCAAGCTAAATTTAGATTTTCTCGATGCTATACAGCAAATTCCCGCCTATACTAAAGTCCTTAAGGATTTATTAACGGTGAAAAGAACGCTAATGGTGAAAAATAACATCTTCCTAGAAAAAAATGTGAGCTTCGTTCTACTTAATGACCTCCCACAAAAATTTAAAGATCCGGGTGCACCTACCATTTCGTGCATTATTGGGGAGAATCGAATAGAAAAGGCCTTACTTGATTCATGGGAGAGTGTCAACATTCTTCCCTACTCCATATATAGGAAACTCGATTTGGGGGACCTCAAGACCACAAAAATCACTCTGCAACTCATGGATCGTACCGTGAAGATACCACGAGGCATTATTGAAGACGTGATAGTCCAAGTTGACACCTTCTACTTCCCGGTACATTTTTTCATTTGGGACATGGAACCCTCCATTACCCCAAGTAATCATGTTCCCGTCATTCTTGGCCACCTGTTCTTAGCTACGGCTAACGCCTTGATTAACACTCGGAATGGGCAAATGCAACTATTTTTCGGGAACACGACCTTAGAAACAAATATCTTCAATATCGTGAGTCAAGTGGGTGATGAGAATGATTTTCACTCGGTGGATCTTATAGAGGATATAGTAGAGGAACACGTAGAGGGAAATTTCAGTGGGGATGCTTTAGTATCATGCCTTATCTCGAGTAATGAGAGCGATGGGACGTACACCAATTTTTAGAAAGAGGTAGAAGAGTAAAGAGCAGCATTAGATAAGGGAGCATCAGATGTGAGTTGGGTTTCTATATTCAAGGAATTATCACTCAGGGAGTCGTGCATGGTTCCCTCCGATGACAAATTTCCCACCCTTGAATTAAAGAAACTACCTCTAACATTAAATATGCTTATTTGGGAGAGGATGAGACATTTGCTGTTGTCTCCTCTAGCCTAGATAAAGAGCAAGAGGGTACCCATAACGGATTTAAAAGGTATAAACCTCTCAATTTGTCCCCATAAAATCCACCTCGAGGAGGATGTGAATCCCTAGAGTGAAATTCAAAGGCGATTGAACCCCACCATGAAAGAGCTAGTACGAGATCATTTACCCAATCTTGGATAGAAAATGGGTGAGTTCTATCCTAGTCGTCCCGAAGAAGTCGTGAATGATTGTGGTCGAGAATGCCTAGGGTGAGTTAATTCCCCAACGTACCACCATCGGGTGGCGCGTTTGCATTGATTATTGAAAACTCAATGCGGGCACAAGGAAAGATCATTTTCCCTTACCATTCATTGACCAAATGCTAGAGAGAGTAGCGGGACACCCATATTATCGCTTCCTTGATAGTTATTTTGGATATAACCAAATAAAAGTAGATATTTTTTTATCAAGAGAAGACGAGAGCACGATTGCCTACAAACGTATGCAATTTGGGTTATGTAATGCACCCGCGACCTTCCAAAGGTGCATGCTTAGTCTCTTTAGCGATATGGAAAGTGGCCTTGAGGTATTTATGGATGACTTTAGCATTTTTGGCCCCTATTTTGACCTTTGTCTTGAAAATCTTAAAAAATTACTTACCCGGTGTGTGGAAAAGAACCTGGTTTTAAATTGGGAAAAATTCCATTTCATGGTAACCGAAGGAATATTTCTTGGCCATATTGTGTCATCCAAAGGAATTAAAGTTGATAGGGAAAAAATTGATGTCATAGTCGAGCTTCCCCCACCTAAATCACTAAAGGATGTGCGCTCCTTCTTGGGCCTTGCGGTGTTTTATACAAGGTTTATCAAGGATTTTAGTGCCATTCCTAGACCCTTGAGTAACCTTCTTATGAATGATGCCCCTATTGAGTGGAAAGAATCATGCCAAAGTGCTTTTGACAAATTTAAAAGCATATTTGTTTCTGCCCCCATCATGCAAGCTCTAAATTGGTCCTTTCCATTCGAGATTATGTGTGATGCGAGTGATTATGCTAGAGGGGTTATTTTGGGCCAAAGAAAGGATAAGAAAGCTCATGTAATATATTACACTAGCTGGACATTAATCGGAGCACAACTCAATTACTCCACTATGGAGAAAGAATTGCTAAAGGTAGTTTTTTCGCTAGACAGATTTTGATCCTACCTCATCGATTCGCCCATCACATGATTTATCAACCATTCGCCGCTAAAATATTTCCTTACTAAGAAAGATGCTAAGCCATGCCTCACAAGGTGGATCTTACTCCTACAAGAGTTTAATCTCTCTATCAAAGACAATAAAGGGGTAAGAAACGTTGTTACCGGTCATTTATCCCGGCTTTCGTTCGACGTGCCTAGTGATCCCATACCCATAGATGAATACTTCCCAGATGAGCAATTATTTTCCATTTCTTATCTCCCTTGGTTTGTAGATATAGTTAACTACCTTGTCACAGGAGCCGTCCCTCTCAATTGGACGTTGCAAGAGAAGAAGAAGCTCATTACTTGGTGACGCATATTTTTCTATGATGATCCATTCCTCTTTAAATATTGTGCACACCAAATCATCCGACATTGTGTACTGGATGACGAGACTCATAGCGCCATCAATTTGTATCATACGAAAGCATTTGGAGGCCACTTTTCCATAAATAAGACTGCTGCTAAGATTCTTCAAAGAGGTCCGTATTGGCCCACGATCTTTTGTGATGTGAACGCTTATTTTAAATCTTGTGATAGATGTCAAAGGATGGGAGCTACCACCCGTTGAGACATGATGCCATTAACCCCTATACTCGTTATCGATATATTTGATTGTTGGTTTAATAACTTCATGGGCCCTTTCCCTATATCCTTTGGATTCCTATACATACTCATTGCAGTAGATTATGTGTCTAAATAGGTAGAGGCCATATCTACCAAAATGAATGACAACAAAATGGTGATCAAGTTCTTGCAAGAACACATACTTTCTCACTTCGGTGATCCGAAGGCAATTATTAGTGATAACGGTAAGTATATTTGTAATAGGACGTTTCAAAAGTTTATGAGAAAGTATGGAGTCGTTCACAAGGTTGGGGCAACTCATCACCCTTAAACGAATGGGAAAACTGAGCTAGAAAATCTTGAAATAAAAAACATTCTCGAAAAAATATCGATCCTAATTGGAAATATTGGTGTCCCTATGCTTATATGATGCGCTATGGGCTTATTGAATAGCATACAAGAACCCCCTCGAGATGTCCCCGTCTCATTTTATGTATGGAAAGCTTTGCCATCTCCCCGTGGAGCTAGAAAACAAGGCATATTGGTCCATTAAGAGGTTGAACTATAATTTGGATAAAGCCGGTGAAGCACGAAGATTCAATTGAATGAGTTGGAAGAGCTGCACAATGATGCATATGAGAATACCAAAATATCCAAAGAAAGGATGAAACTCACCCATAATCGAATTATCCTTTGAAAGGAGTTTCATTCGGGCCAAAAGGTGCTTCTCTATAACTCTAGGCTACACTTATTTCCCAGAAAATTTCGGTCAAGATAGACTGGCCCATTCATTGTGAGAAATGTGTTCCCCAATGGAGCTGTGTAATTGGAAGATCCAAAGGGGTGAGATACATCCAAAGTTTACGGACAACGCCTAAAGCCATATCTAGAGGCGTTTGTGGAAGAAGCCGACTCTATTTTTTTGTCTAACCCCATTTACGGGGATGAGTGAGCTATAAAGGAGAAGCCTTCGCACCCTCGATGCATACGCGGTGATTCTTGTGTATATTAGTACTGTGTAGGTTATGATCGTTAGGAGTCCTTAGGTGCAAGTAATGAGAGGATATGACCTCAAGCACACGGTTCGAGAGAGCATAGAGAGCTTCGAGGGAACTTGTTGGGCTATTTGAGATAATCATGCGTATGCATAATTGTGGAAGTGTTTGAAAAATTGAGAGAGAAAGAGTCCACACTTCGAAGAGTAGAGGAGAGCTTTATAGCAGATCGAACCGGTTCTCCCCTCAAGGGACCGAAATCGATAATAAAAATGAATTAAATAAAAAGGAACCAGATCGATCCGCCTATGGAAGTCGGATCGGTTCGCTTTCTATAGACTTTTGTTGTTACCGTAATTGCACCCCTTCCCCCCAATCCATTCCTCTCCCTCCAAATATGAATTTTCCCCATTTCCCCATCCATTTCCCTCCTTTCTTCACCCCTTTTTCCTCCATTTTGTTTCCCTCCAAATACCTTCGCCCTCCCCTCCCCACACCACCAATAAATACACACCATATTCCACCCATTTATCCACACACCATCCACTTCCCTCTCTTACTCTCTCTTATCTTTCGCGCAACACCAATTTATTTCCAAATTGAAAATAGGGCTCTACCCATAAAATACACATCTGTTGAAATCCTCCCCGATGGCAATGGGGAGTTCCGTTCGCATCTAGAGAGCTATGGTGCAAGAGATTTTTCAGTCCTTCCCACAAATTACACATCGAGCGTCAAGTCAAATGGAACGAGTTACCTCCCTCCGTCACAAACATTTTCCTTCCAAGGGGGTGGTGCCAATTTTTCAATGAGCCACATAAAGTGGTGTGGGAGGACGAAGTGCATTATTTTTATGGCTCTCTCATCTGCACGGGAGAGTTTGAAGCCAAAGCTTATGTCGACGCGACCCCAGTCCCCTTCTCATTAGAAATTCTGTCCTGGAAGCTAGAAGCCAAGGGGGTTCCGAGCCCTGAACAGTACTAGTACCCCAAAAATTCCACCCAAATTTCAAAAAGTATGTGCATCGTTCGCTTTACACCTAGAGAAAATTAGGATCCCAAGACTTATTCGGTGGGAAATATTAATGACAAATCCTGCCTCACTTTCCAAATCATATGCGCCAACATCCTACAAACTTTAAAGGATTCGGCGATGCGCCCTTGCCAAACCACGTTTGTATACAACCTCTTCGATCCCGACGCCACAATCCATCTTACCTGAACCTTCTACATCGATATTCTGTGACAACTCGCGATCCGAAATAAGGGGTGACCATCCCGATACTCCAATAAAATGGAATCATGGATGGAATCATCCTCATCATCATGACCATATAATAAGTATACGGGAAAACCACCAAATAATTCAGAAAATAGGTTGCCAAAAGTTTTAATTTAGTTTTATTACAAGTTAAGAAAATAATTTAAACAACCCAATCTGAAGAGAAAGTTGAATTCCAAAAGAGCTTATATTACATCCATAACAAATATACAATAAGTGGACCGAATATGCTGTCGGTCAACCGTTACATACAACATATTACAACAGTTTTATAAATTACATAATACATTCATTAAACAGTTACAAAAGTTTGGTCCACACGCCCGAGTGAAAGACCCGATCATATCTAGAATACAAAAATGAAGGCGTCTAACAACACATCATGTAATATCCGCAAAATCTTAGAGCTCCTTAAAAGCATTGGAGTGGGAATATCAAAATGGGCGCCCTTGCGGCGGAGCACCTGAGCGGATACAATATCATGCACAACAAGGAAAATGAACGGGCCAGGGCCCGATTTTATATGATTACCAGATGAATAAGAAGCATTATAGGTATGAACAGTTAATCATGAATGATGAAGATGAAAATCTATCAACATAATTTTAAGCATAAGAAAACAATTTAAATGATTATAGCTTTCATTCAATTAAGCGAGAAAATATAATTAAACCTCATTAATTAAAAGTCTCCACCATTATCCATCATTCCATTTCAATTTTCATTCCTTAACAGGAATATAATTACCATCATATGTGCTTATGGCATTTCACATATTTCAAGTCCCACTTGAATTCAAAATGGTTATATTCTTATACATATAACGATTCTAAGACCACCCCTTCGAGTTTACCCACTGGGAGCCCCCCTAAATGACTATCATCTTTCAGGGCCTATCAAACAAGACAACCTGGGCACGTCGGGAAGTGGCCATATACCTGCGAGTGAGTCATAACCACACCCGGAATTACCTCACTAGCGCTGAATAAAACATATAACAATCTCGCATATGGCCGAGGACTATAGTCTCCCTGCATTCATTAGTCAGGGGACATCACCTCATGCGCGAGCTTCCCTTATGATAGCATTTAGAGAGGTGTGTTTAAGTAAATTAGCATTTACCATTTAATTCTCATTTTCATTTCCATTATCCATATGTATGTTTCATTTTATTCGAAACCATCATCATTGAATATTCTCATTAATATTCATCTTATTTTAAGTCCCGAATTATTATCCAAGTGATCACAATAATTCTACAAGTCCCAAGGTTTTATATACCTCCAGTGAGCCCCTAAAGTCTCCAAGTATGGGCTTACAACTCCTAAACTCCAAATAATGTACTAAAGGAAAGAAATGCCCTAATCTCAAATTGGTACACCTCAAGAACAAGCCCCGTTTAACCCATTCCTAATGTAGGGTAATGACTCAACTCAACTAAAACTATCGGACTCTAAGTTTACTTCATACAAGAAGGTTCCTAGGTCCTAAACCTAAAGAAAAGGAGTAAAAAGTGAGTTAGAAAAACAACTCAAAAGTAACTTGATTCCTAATCGATTCACCTTAGGGCCGAATCGATTCGCCCCAGGCAACGAATCAATTCGCCCAAAAGCAAATCGATTCGGATGATAAATCCAACTTTCTGCTTCAGCCATATCGATTCGACCTTAACCCAAATCGATTCGGGTTTGCAGACCTGTAGGATTACCCCTAAGCGAATCGAATCGCCCCTACGAATTTGCCAAGTTTGGCTATGGAGTCTTGGACTCCCAAATTCCCCCAACTCCAATCAACCCAAACGAAGATCATTTATTTCCACCAACTGATTATTAATGCATCAAACAACAATGATTTACACCAATACCCATCGAAATCAACCTCCAAGGATTCAAAACCCATAAATCCATAAAAACCCTAACTTTGTTAAACCATAACTAATACACAACTATCAATACTAATTATTCATCTTAAATCACATAGTAGCAAGTAGAAAACTTGCCTTGGTGTAGGAATCTCAGATTTTATTGCAGTAGCTACAATCTCCAAGCTTGAATCTCTCTCTCTTTTCTTCTTTCTCTCCAAAGTTCTCTTCCTCTCTCTTTCTCTCTAGGTCACTAAATGCACTTAAGAGAAATAAATAAAATGCAAGACTTAAAAATCATGGCTTAAGTCTAAATTCTAACATAAATGATTAATACCGCGATAAAGTGACTCGCAACTACACATTTAAGCTATAATCAGTCAAAAGTGCCCGAAACATCAAAATACAATATGGCACTTATTTTGACCATCTCGCACATTTCGGGACTAACTACGCCCTCCAAATTATCATTTGGAAATTTTATAACTCATTTCAAATTCCAATTTTATTTTAAACCATAATGTCATTTTAAGTCTTATGACACAATAAAACACCACATGGTGATATTTACCTACACATAAGGTAAATATGCAACATTTTAGTAAATATTAACTTTTATCTTCATTAAATTAATAGTTACTCCACATTCCAACATTTTATATATGATTACTTCACATAGTAAATAAATATAAAATATGTTCTCAAAAGCGAGGGTTGTTACATATTCTTTACACGATTATGGATCATAAGGGTAAGGACCCTCTCCCAAATCCTCGCCTCATCACCTCAATCCTCATTGACGCCGTTATTGTCGACCCCCGAGCGATCCTCATCTTCTAAAGCCTATTGGGATGGAATCTCGCACAAGGAGTGAAAAGTAAAGGGAGGTGATACGAGTCGTGATGGTGGATGATGATGATGATGATGACGATGAGGCAGAGGAGGAGGAGGAGGCTGAGGATGTTGAGATGGAAGAGGGCGAGGAAGAGGAGTACGACGAAGAGGCTGATTCGAATTACGAGCCGGTGGGCTCGGAGTTTGATCGTCGTATTTCTATGCTTGAATCTCACTTTGACGGGTTCATCAACGAATACCGTGCTGACCGCCAAGTGGATCGTCAAGCTTACCAGCGCGATACAAGCATGATGCATCGCCTCCAAGCCCAACTTTATCGCCTTCATATGGGTCCTGATGTTCCACTGTCGACTTACTTTTATGACCCGTATGACTCCACCACTCCCGGTACCTCCCACTCACCCCACAATAGGCACTGTTGTCTTGATGATGTGCTGTCTTGGTTTTCTTTATGTAGTTCATTGTTTGTTTTGGAAATTTATTGATTTGTCACTACGAGTCATGAATCTCTCTTTCAAGTTCATATAATCTTTGTTTAGTAATACAAAAAAATTTGCATTTTTGCCTTTGTTTATTTTTACGCACTTTCCTTTATTTTAGATTTTAGTCCTTTTGCATATGGACTTTGCAAAAGTCGAAGTTGTATGTGTGTGTGTGTGTGGGGGGGGGGGGGGGGGGGGGGGGTACGCATGCGCTTTAAGAAGTTCACAACGATTAAAATGCCCAAAAACATAAAACAAAATTAGAAAATTTCAAAAATATCTAAAAAAATTGAAAAATTTCGAAAAAGCCAAAAATATTTTTCTTCAAAAAAAATAAATTTTGGAATTAAATATTTCAAAAATATCACAAAAATTTGTTTAAAGTCTCAAACTGTAAAAAATCAAATGCACAAAGTCAAAGTTGACCAAAGATGGAAATGGAAAGAAAATTGACGACTTTACGAATAAGTGTGGAGATTAATCAACGGGGTGAGATTTCGAGCCTATCGATTTTTGTGAGTTTTTAAATTAATCCCAGTTAATGGTTAACTCAAAGTTCATTTCATCATTTAAAAAAAAAGTCGTTGATGATCTCTAATCTATTATTTTGATCGTATATGCGAAACGTGCGAGACGTTGTCTCAAAAAGCACGCTAAAAAATATCTCTAAACTAAATATACTCGAGATGCATATGGTGAAATGATGAGTAATTAGGACAATGACGCAAACCCTCATTTATTTACCCAAAAATATTAGCCATAAAAATTTGTGAAATTTTTTCCCTTTCAAACCCAAATTGAATTTTCCTTTTCGTCTGTAACCCGAAAACCCCAAATAGCCCGAAATTGTGAAAAATGGAAAATGCAGAAATTAACTCCAAATGGTGCAGTAAAATGGGGCAAGAAAAAATAAAATAATGCTCAACAAAAATAGCAAGAAAAGAAAAGTGAAAAATAGAAAAAAAGAGAAAACTGAGCAAAAGCCAGAAAAAGCACTAAAGGACATCATAAGAACATTTTCCAATTCCGAATTTGCCAACCAGAAAGTCCAAACCGAGTTCGAATTGCGAAATTGATTACCGTGTGGAGAGCCTAAAACACGAAAAAATAATAGGAGAGATTAATTGGTGTGGTTAAGAGGCGATGTTTCCCGTTTCCCAATAACCATGTTCCAATGATGAGATCTTTTCACCATAAAAATTCCATCTTTTAAAATTGTGCGTGTGAATTCGTGTTTCAATGCATTTAATCTTTAAATCATGCATACCGAGAGAAAATAGCCACAATCCGAGTGATTCGTTTGTGAGAGCATCCCGTGAGAATTTAAATCAAAACGAATTTTGGAAAAGTAACGTAATGATCAATTGGTTGAAATTAGTAGTTGAATTTTCGGCTTCGTACACACACACACACACACTACGAATGGAGACTTGTGAATAAAAATTTATAGTGACTATTTTTGGGGAGTTTAAATTGTACAGTTTTTAAGTAATTTGAACTTTCTTTGAGTCGACAACGAATTTTGTGGGTACATTCACTGCAAACCCTCACGAGACACCAATCGTCCTACTAGGGTAACCTAGGGGTTTAAAGGCTTATTGCATACGTTAAATTCAATCGCTTGACAGCGAAAGAGGTACTCCATACCAATAAAAAGTTTGATAAGAGTTTGATCTTATTTTGATTCTTTGTATTTTATCCCCTTAATTTAGAGGCTTTTATCATCTTGTGCGATTTAAATCGAGTTGATTTATCTCATATTTTTTCTACTGACCTTTTCTATGTAGTGCATCGAGTTTCGTATTTTTCTCGTACATTTTGCAGGTATTTTAACCAATTGCATAAAAGAGAAAATAAAACTCGAGAAAATTATAAGTGAAGGAAAGTCAAGGCTAAAATAGTAATTCTACACTAGGAATTCAGAAGTGAAACCTAAAGGAAAGTTGAAGACTTTGAGTCCATGAGAATGTATGAAAAAATGACATCCAAATTTGAGTCCCAAGTAAAGAGTTACGAAGAATCAAATTTGAGAAGAAATCAAGGAGAAAAAGGAAGGAAAAAAAATAAAAAATGGACCGAATCGAACGGGTGGAGATATCACCGAACGGTTCATTAAACTGGACTCACCAAACCTAACTAATAAAGAGGAAAAATGAACTGGTCCGGTGTTGGTAAATGTTCTTCATAAGGCAAACCAAACCGATGAAGAGGAAAAATGAACCAGTTTGGTGTTCTTAAGACTTCTGTATAATGTGAAGAAAATCGATACCCTTGGACCGGACTGGTTCGACTGAAGAATTTTTGAATTATCTTTCTTCTAAATTAGAGTTGTACATGGACAAAACTCTTGTAAAAAACGTAGTGTTTTTATTCCAACTTGTTACCAGACATTAGAGAGTTCCTTTTTGCATAGTTTTGCAAGGAGAAAAAGGCCAAGAACCCTAGGAACTCAAGTTTACAATTTTATGGTTTGCAATTCAAGATTTTTGCAATAGTATCTATTTTTTTCTCCTTTATTATTTGAAGTTTATAGTTCGTGTATGATTTCTTTACTTCCAGAAGCTCTTAGATTCTCTTTCTTATCGAGGTATAATTTCATAATGGTTTTGAATATATGCACAGTAGAATACATAGCTTTAATTAATTACACCATGTTAGGCTAGACTTTTAAGGGTTGGGATGCATGAACCCAACCCGATGTGGCTTGCATGACTATAAAATTAGTTCCCTGAATTAAATAAATGATTGAATCGTGTTGTGTAGTAGTCATAACCTTCGTAGGTCATTTTACCTCGTTTTCCCTAGGAAATTGGGGTGTTTAAGAGTGCGACGTGCGAGTTAGATATTTCGACACCGCTTTATTCTTACTATTGATTATGTATGATGCGGGCTAGTACCCTCATATATGTAATGCTTGAGATTAATAAAGACTGGATTTAATCAAATATCTAATTCACGACTATTTTTATATCTGATAAACATACAAGGGTTTGGGGGATTGTAGTCCAACCTATCTTTCTCATTCATATTTAGTTAATCACAGTTAGTTTAACTCTTCATGCATAGTTTAATTCGGTAGATTAACTTAAATTGCACTTAGTTAGTAGATCAAATTCAAACCCCGCTATCTTTTTTTTTTCTAAGTAAGCTTAGGATTAGTCATCTTACCTATTATCGTCATGAGATATCGTCCTATTTTCCTGAGGATTCGACCCCGTCTTACCGGGTTTATTACTTATGTGACACGTTTGCACTTGAACCGATATAAGCACGCACTAGAGGCACATTTTCAGTCACGCCAAGTTTTTGGTACCGTTGTCGGGGGTTTAGGTAGACTGTTAGGTTAGGTCGATTTAATCTAAAATTTGACTTCAAATCTTAAAAAGCCAAAAAAAATCATGAAATAAAAACTCCAAAAAAAATTCCAAAGATTGAAAAGAAAAAAATTTAACATCTCTCATAGCCATTTCATGCAAAATCCGCAAAAAACCCCTCAATCTACTACCACACGCATTCACGAGAATCCAATAGTTGAGTACAATCCTGATCGGCCACACACTCCTAACGCACCTCAATTCTGGGTTCCACCTCCTATACCTCCAAATTCCGTTACAAGTCACACTTCTAGGACACCGAGTGAGGATACCGAGTCAATTGGAGAGAGAGAAATATCTGAGCATGCTAGTTTTGGTATGGGTGAGGGTGAGATGCCTTATCGTCCCATGAGAGAACTATTCTATCCAGAGAGACACATTTTTAGTCACGTTAAGAGATAAATATGGAAAACCTAACCTGGCTGCTCTTCAGGGCTTTCAGCACCACCAACACATCCTTTAGGGATAGGAATTGGTTCGAATGCTTGTTCTACTTCCTCCACCCATAAATCTTACAAAATTCTGCCAACTCGCTCACCTTTAAGGTCAACATCCCCATGTTATGCCCTATCACCTCGTAAAACCATGTATGTAAAAGGACACACCATGAATATGAAAAATAAAGCAAAAGGAATACAAGAAAATAAAGAGGAAATTGAACATATAGATTACCTCTAAAATATACGTGGGTCCTTTGAACGTTTGTCGACAACACCAACTAAAGGAATACAAAGAAGAATAAAGAGATACTAGAGTAAATCTCCCTCAATCATACCTATGGATGTCTGAGATGATCCTAAAATACAAAAAAATAAAATAAAGATGGAAAACATCGTCACTCGTCGCCGCCATAAATCCCCGCAGCAAAAGAAAAATAAGTAAGCAAGATGCATCTCTCAGTTGTTGCCCGTTCGTATCATTAGTCTCTTTTAGAACCAATATACGAACAAACTCCCTCGACATGATTCTTATGATGTCCTCGTAGACAACCAAGACTGTCACCTCTATGACCTATAGAGCATAGTCCACTAGGATATGTTATCCAACACAATCCAACCCCGTCAACATCTATACATCCAATGGAGTGACTATTATTTCCCTAATCCTCAAGTGGAATGTGTGGGTCATATCCCACCATATTTCACCAAGCGCACATAACACCACCGAAGAGTGAGACGTCTCATCTAATGCACTTGCCAACGTACCGAACCCGATGGATGCTACCCTCTACGGTACTGCCTTGGATAGATGGTCCCAAATATCCTTCATCCCAATCATCCCCAGAGACCGAATGATCGAAGAAGCAATGTCAACCTGCGAGAAATTAAGGAAAATCCTTCATCATCCCAAATATAGAAAGAAATAAGGTGGAAAACCAAAAAATAAATATTTAAGGTTCTTCACCCTCGCTGATCGATGATGTATAGTCTCACGTAACAAATCCTCCCATTAGTCACCGAATCAGAGGATTCATACACATTCTCATTGCTCAGAGCTAGTGACATTGTAGCCTGCTATTCCAAACCTGCCCAGTCATCAATAAACATCCATTCGTTATTGTTAGTTCCAGAAGTACTTGCCATTTGAGATCTTGCAAAGAAATGGACTAAAAAATGACTTTTAGAGAGAAATAGCAAGAGATTTAATCACTTGAAGGTATGAAATCGACACCAAAATACTCCACACTTTCCCCAGTGGAAACACTCCCATAAACTATATCCTAGGTTTGTAGAATTGACCTTGCCCTGTAGAATCGGTCACTCCAATCTTTAGGTTCGCAGAATCGACCTCGACCCTCTGAATCGACCACTCCAATCTTTAGGTCCGCGGAATCGATCTTGACCCTATAAATCGATCACTTTAATCTTTAAGTCCACAAAATTCACCTCGACCCTCCTAATTGATCACTTCATTCTTTAGGTTTGTAGAATAGACCTCGGCCCTTTGAGTTGGGCATATAAATATTTAGGTCCACAAAATCAACCTTGGCCCTATGAATCGATCACTTTAATCTTTAGGTTCGTAGAGTCGAGCTCGACCCTCTTAATTAATCACTCTAATATTTAGGTCCACAAAATCAACCTCGACCCTCTGAATCGATCACTTCACACCTTAGTTCAATAAAATCGACCTACACTTGTTGAATTGGTCATTTCAAATCTAAGGTTCACAGAATTGACCTCGACCTCTGAATGGGTGACCTATATTCTCTATGTACACATCATTCACCTTAATTATCTCCCCTAACATCAATGAGGTGTGTATCTTTCGATGGCCTACCCTTATTCCAAGCTTTCCGGTTGAGGGGCTTTGTAGACACCCCATCCTAGTACCCCCCCAAGTACCTTCTTAGGTCCCTAATACTCCTCGTCAATCCGTAAGACCTAGGTCATACTTCGAGTACTGATCTGGAGGCCAATGGTCACTTTTAGGCCCCATTTGAATTTGATGAAATTTCTAACTTGAGTGAAGGTCAAAGAAACCTTGAAGGGCTCTAAATCTAGTTTCCAATAGTTTGTATTATGCACGAATCAGCCTCACAGTTCGCACAAACGATCCTTTTTACAGTGAGTACTAATTTGGAGGCCACCAACAACTCTCAAGCCCCTTTTGACAAGTAAACTGTCACACCCTGCTTTTTGGTATGAATGAACAAGAAGTACACATGAAGTGATAAATCAAAGCTAAGGTAGAATAACATAATTTTATTCATTATTAATAGAGTTATATAGGGTTGAGCCACCGCAGGGGTGAGTTACATGTTTTTAGTACACACGATAATATAGAAAATTAAAAAGTGCCACTCCTGGATTCCATCTGGCTTAATCTATTCCCACACGACCACATACATAAATAGGTGACTGATTTCTATCTATAGTAGGGATGAGATACTATCCTTTTTGTCCTGGCGCATCAGTAGAAGGATGGAATTAGCACAAATATGCTAAGCAAGTTCTACCCGTTATATAACAATGATATAGATATAAATGAGATTTGAAGTGTGTATATAATCAGTGTTTAAAACATTTGACAATAATAGGCTGATAATTCCATACTTATCAATTTATAAGAACATAAAAATGTTGGAACTCAAAATTCCATATTGACTATTCTGTTTAAGAAATACAGTTCATTACCAATTTATTTAGGATCATGTAAAGAAAGTCAAGGAGTTTTGAACTAATAATCCCATTCTTACTAGTTCACTAAAGGGTATAAAAGTAGTTAACCATCATTCAACTCATAATAATAATCAACCCAAAATTTTTGGGTAAAATTAGCATGCTATGCACACAATTAAAGTGTCACTCATATGTATTTATCAAAAATCACACCCCTCAATCATCTGAGACCAGTAGGCCAAGTAGAAAGTTTCGTGGGATAACACGTCAGTCTATTTCCTAGTTATTACTGATGCTTATAGTAAAAATAACACACAGTTCTATGGTAAACTGAATATATAAGGAATATGATATCAATTATTATATGAGAAGGGTTAAAATTGATCTTTTTTTTTATGTTTAAATATCGGTGATAAATTCAAATACTGATGATGGTTAACAAAATATGTAGTATGGCAGTATAATAACATGCACGCACTAAGAGGAAATGGGGCTATGACATAGTGATATCAATAGCAATATTTCAAATACACAAAGTATGCTATTAAAAAAGTAGGAAAAACCTAATTTATTGGTATTCAGTTATCTTGCTATCACACGGGGATATTTAGAAGAACCGGGGCTTGATCTTCTGTATACAATGTGTGGGTATATAAGTATTTGGAATTTTAATCAATCAGTTTTATAATAAAACTATCTTTTTTAAAGTTTTGGGGGCTTATTTGTAATTATCTCGGGACTTTAAAATACCGAACTTGAGCTCATTATTGAACTTTGGTGTAAGAGAGTTTTTAACTTAAATATTTTGATGTATGTATAGACAAAGTTAGTTATCAAATTCATAAGTAAGAAAAGTTGATAGGTCTTAATTTGTAATTTGGAAAAAAATTTCTTAAGTAAAAACCTTGTTTTTGCAGAACTTGAGCTATGAGTATCCAAACATGGCCTTGCCTTATACCCTTTTGACTAGAAAAATTTAATAAAATTTATGAGAAAAAAAATCAAAAATTCCTGATTGGCCACACGCCCTCATGCGTGGGGTCAAGGTTTTTGAAGAATGTCTTCATCTTCAACCTCTCAATTTTGACTTTTTAGGGTTTCAATTTTTGACCGAGGTTTTCTCCTTCGTTGCTATACCATTTGAGATGATTCCTTAACAAACTTAACCTATTTTATCATGAGGAATCTATATATATAAGTTTTATTGATTGATATTCAGTATAACTCATGTTCCAAAACTGTGTTTTTTCCAAAAAAATTGACCTGATCTTCTTGGATTTCTAGAGTATGGCAAGGTCTCTTATGAATTAGGATTGGTTTCTTCTATATGTGAGAGTATATTGGCTTTGGTGTAATACCCCGTATTTTTGGCTATATTTATTTTTGGGATTAATTATTAAATGAGAATTAATCCAGATAAAATACTAGCGAGATGTGAGTTGGTATTTGACTATATTGAGTATATATGATGTTATATTGAATGTTGAACTATGAAATTTGTCGTGAGATTGATATACGGCAATTTGGTCATTTTATTCGGACACGTGTGACAGTCGCGTCAGGATATAATTATTTAATTATAAAAGTGAATTTAAATTCTATTAACCATGTGGTCGTTTTGAGGGCGCCAACGCGTCCGGAAGGGTCGAAATAGTCAGAAAACACTAGCCGGGGGTGTAGTTTGGGTCCCGGGGTATTTTTAGGCCATACCGGCAATATAAAGGGTATTTTGGTAATTTCGTATTTTTAGGAATTAAAAATGACGAAAATTAGAGAAGTAAATCTAATGTGGGTTTGATCCACTAAGCCACTAACCAACCCATGTTAACCCAATAGGTTACGTAAGTTATTAGAATTAGGTTCTATTACTTTCCATAAGAAAACCCTAGCCACCATAGCCATTGGAGAAGAAGCTTGGAGAAAGAGAGAGAGAGGGAATTCTGCGGAAAGAGAGAGGAAATCAACACCAAATTCAGAGACACTCGAGGCAAGTGATTTAATTTCTTTTAATTCAGAGAATATTTCTTCCATGTTAAATAATTTGAAGATTTACAATTATTCTTGGAAGATAAATGAAAACCCATGTTAATTGGACTTAGAACTTGAATATTGAGGACAAATTGCATGTAGAATCACATAGAGATGATGATTCTGGTATTAATATATGTTGGATGTAACAAAAACGGATCTAGAATGGACTAATTAATGATTACAAATTCTAGGGTTTATGTTCTTGAATAATTGGGGGAAAAGTGTAGAGATCTATAAATTGATTGATGTTAGGATGAATTAATCCTTTAAAACGTGTTAGGATGTGACCATAGTATATTTAGGATTGATTAGAGACCTTAAAACAATCATTGGGATTAATTTTAGAGGAGATTTGAGGAGTAGAAATGGTGAAAAACGAGATTGGGAAAATTCTGGGCCGAAACTGGTCCCTCGTTAGAAGACCTTCCCAGGTCGTTCGAACGAGCTCGTTCGAATGAGCTTCTAACGAGTTGACCAGTCGCTTCTAACGAAAGGGAATTTCGTTCGATACCTCGTTCGAACGAGATCTCGTTAGAAGGTACAGTTCGTTCGAACGAACTGGATCTCGTTCGAACAGCCTCGTTCTAACGAGACTTCTAACGAGCTGGCAGTTTAGGCCTTTTTGGCCTGTTTTGATTTTGGGAGTCCCGTAAACTTGTTCGAGGGTAGAGATAACATTACTTTGATGATGTATTGATAGATTTGGGACTTTTGGGTTATTATGAGGAGTAAATTATATACGAGTGATTTAAATCAATGGACCGTTTGGGTTGAGACGTGAGTGTCTACTACGACGTGAGAATAAATTATGGCGCGTATGATTATAAATCGGAATCGTATAAATTGTATATATTATATATTGGTACTAGATTGAGAAAAGTACTACAATTAAACTACGGTGATTACTAAGATGCGTGTTTACTTAGTATTGATATATGATTCGTGTGTATGACATACCTACCATACTTGCTATCACGGGAGGTTTGCGTTCACTTAGGGCCCTCTAATCCTTGTGTTGCCCGGATTTAGATTGGTTACCTCGATGAACATAGGTCAGAGAAAGACTTATTGGGATGTTAATAAGTCCGCTGATCGTGGGAGCGTAGGTATGTGCGTGACCCATGTGATGTGACTGTGTTCGCCTCCATTACTTGTGATTTGTGTTATCTGAACGATTCCTGAGAGATTCGGAATGCGTAATCCTTATGTACGTGATGTACCGGGATGGATAGCAGAGTATGTGTGCACCGCAGCTTAGCCTCGGGGTGCTTATATTGTATATTTATGTTGTGGAAAATATACACTTTATAATGGGAATTTTCATATGGCAATGGGTGTATAAATATGGAAAAATATAAATGGGATAATCTATACTGAGTTGTATTACTTTTGTGAGAGCCTGAATTTACGTTAAGCCCCTATTTAATTGAGATCGTTTTAATGTTAATTGGGAATCGAGTAATAAGGGTAAAACCTATGACAGTCTAGCTAGATATGTTGTCACTTAGCTAGTAGTTTGTATCACTTTAGATGGGTACTTACGTTAGGAGTGCACAGTTAGACGAGAGGTGAGAATTTCATGTGAGTGTACGTCCTAACATGTACTTTACATTTAATGTTTTAAATGTTTTTAAAGCACTTGCAGGTTTTTAAAATATATCTCCACATTCGGGCTCTGACCCGTTTGCTCTTCAAATCTATTTTCTTGTAAAACCATTTTAGGTGCCCAGCCACAAGGACACCATGCTTAGGATTCTCACTCAGATGACGGGCTGTAGCTGTTTGTTGAAGCTACAGGGATTTTCTTTTAGACGCCTCTATCGTTTGGAATTCCAGTTTCATTACTTATCAGTTGTAGGGCATGTTGCCCATTTTTATTAGAGACATCTTCTATCTCAGTGTTTCAGACTTTGGCTTGTATTGTTTCAGTCTTCCGTACTTAGTTATTCATTTCAGTTTATGGGATTGTTGTGAGGAGTTTTTCCTCCGGATTTATTTATTTCATGTGATGGATGTTATATTATTTCGTTATGGTGAATGGTGATATTATTCCTTGCTTAAATCTTTTATTGCATGTTAATCAGACTTTAAATTAAAATTGACAACTTACTTTACTAGGTGGTTAGTAATAATAAAAAAATTTCGACAGTGATGCTATTAACTGAGCCAACTTGGCATTTTGAATTAATTTAATAAAGGAGTAGCTACCCGGTATTTAATTAGTCGGGGTGTCACATTTGGTTTCAAGGATTAAGATGGATTGTATATGGAGAATTTTGAATTTTGAATTTTTGAGTTCAAAATATACTTTTGATCGATTTGAGCTCTATATTAACATTCATGGCTTTTAACCACTACACTCGAGATCCTTAGGTTATAATGAAGTTATATATGGCTTCAAATCAAAGATTAAGACAACATATAAAGTTTCACGATTAAAGCTCAAGCTTTAATGGTGTTTCTACCTGTTTTTTCTATCCTAGGCTATTCTACATGTAAAAGCTTGCATATTATGATAGTTCTAACTATATTAACTATGTAGAAAACTAATTGAAAGAATTGAAAATGAAGCATAAAATGATAAGATACCTGATTTGGGAGAATTTTTGAGATTTATAACTGAACTGTAGGGTGAGTTTTAACTGCTAGGATCATGGGACATTTATACTACTTCATGAGAGGATTTGATTGGAGCTCATGAGAGGTGGATTTGAATCAGTTTAGAAGAAGTTTTGTTTATGAGTAAATGGGGTGCACATGGGTTTATGGTGTTTTTAATCTCTTATGTTAAGGTGTGGTATCATGCAGACAGGGGTTGAATGTGACACCCCGCCCAATTAAATATCGAGTGATCGGTCCTTTATAAAATTTATAACAGAATGTTCATTTGGTTCATTCTTAGCATCACTGTCGAAAACTTAAATCCAATTAATTACCTAACATTTAATTAAGCTAGTGTCAAAACATTTTCCAATTAAACTTTCATTTAGTTCTTGAACATTTAATTAAAAACCATACATAAGAGATAAATACTGACTGAATCAAATACTGAATAATTAAGACTGGATAAAACCTTCCAGTTCAAAGTCACAAACCAAACCATAATAAATACTCAATCCAACTGAAAAGAACTACAAAGGAAAATGAGTACAACCCCACTAATAATAATGGACGACACATACCTGAACTGAATTATCTGAACTAGGAACTAAATGAAATGAGAGAAGCGTCTAATCTTAAGGACCCCCAACTTCCACAACAGCCGCAGCTCGACAAACCATCCAAGTATCTAGAACCGGTGTCCCTGAGGCTGGGCACCTGTACTAATAAATACATACATATATGTATATATATATATATATATATAGAAAAAGAGAGAATAAATGCAAGAGACGGGTTAGAGCCCGATGTTTTAAAAAGATTTATTTGCAAGTATTTAAAACTGCATTAAAGTAAGTATTATATGCATGTTAGTTCGAACTCTCACATGAGATTATAACCTCTCGACTAGTGTGCACCCCTAACGTACCTCTAATCCAACCTAGCCATCTGACACACTCCTAACTAGGAAAAAGGCTTATCCCTCTAGTTACCCCTCATAGTAGTATTTCGTATTTGATCTCGACCTTTATCATTTTAAACAAGTGTTATCACACTAAAGTGAAGTATTTACTATTTACTTTCATACTTTACCAAAGAGTACGTTATAAATGCACGTATGTTATTCTCAGTACAAATATACAAATAATCCACCCCTAGGCTAAGCTGCGGTGTAGACATACTCTGCTATCAAATCCCGGTACATCACGTACATGAGGACTACGTTTTCCGAATCTCTCAGGAACTGTTATAATAAGCAAAATCATATATATTGGAGGCGAACATAGTTCACATTCCAATGGGTCACGCACATACCTATGCTCCCATGGTTAGTTGACTTATTAACTCATAAATAAGCCATTCACAGTCCTATGTCCTTAAGGTACCGATCTAAATCCCCCCCGTAGGCACACAAAGATTAGATGGCCCTGTTCCGAAAGCCGACCTCCCGTGATAGAAAGTATGGTAGGTATATCATACACATAATATATGAAATATAGGTATACACACAACCCATCAAATCGAACGGTATACACACAACCAAATGTCATCTTCCATACGTAGTATTATTATCACTAAACACTATCAACGTATTTTTAAATTACGATATTACCCCTCTCGTAATGTATATAGGGATACTATGTCATATGAAAATCCTTAATACATAATCATAAGAAGTCCCAAATGTAACCACTAATTTTTATTCTTATAAGTTCCATATCATTAGAACTAATATCGTAAGTATTTATCACTTAATACTCTCGATGCATTGACAATTACGATTATCTCTCTCTCGTAATCTTCAAGGTAGACTCACCATCCCTAATGTTTAAATCATTACACCTAAACAACTCCCAATAATTCTTCACTATTATGGGTTCATCAGACACTGGTTTTCCTCACTCAAATTACCCGTTTACTAAAATAGGGGCAAAATAGGAAATTCCCTAAAAATTATAAATCTCGCTCGAATGACTTCCATGTGTCGCTCGAACGACTTTGCGCGATAACCCTATCTCGCTTGAATGAGTTCGCGCGAGATACTTATCTCGCTCGAACGATATCCTTCGCGCGACATCTCACGACATGGGCTATTTCATCTTCAACCTTAGACAACCTCGTTATTCACCATTTTCAACCCTAAAACCTCTAAAATATCATCCCAAACTCCAATCAATCAGTCCCAAATAAAATCCTAACATTTGTAAATGAATTCTAACAACCTAGAATCATTAAACCATCCATATAATTTGAAATCCCGAATTTATTATCAGGAACCCTAGTTCTTTAATTGATATGCATAACTTCTAAATTAAACCCATATTTGTTTATAGAAATTAACATAATTTCGTAGGCATCATCTTATCTACATATGGGATTCAAATTCTTATCAAATCATCCCTAGGTTATGATATAGTTCTCCAATTTCACCCAAATTAACTATCACAACAATGGTTTATTAACCTAGACTAACATGAACATAATTATCGCTAAAGAAAGCAAGAAATAAACACTTGCCTCAATTTCGAAGGTCTGATCCATTGGTGTTGTTGGTATGGATGCGTTCCTTGCGTTTCGATCTACACGATGGTGGTGGTGGTTGTGCAAGGTGGTGAACATAGCTTCCCCTCCTTTGGAATTTGCTCTCCCTCAACCACTATGGCTCTCTCTTGATTTTGGTATATCCTACCCCTAATTGTCCCCAATTAGCTGATATAATATTTCTCCAATTCTCGTCCATTTAATTCCTCTAAAAATTCAAATTACAAAACTACCCCTACCGGGTGGCAGCTTGGCCTAAAAATATCCCAGAGTCAAAATAAAATACCCGGGTAGAGTTTTCTGACTATCTTGACCCCTCCGGACTCAACGGCACACTCAAAATGATCATACGAGTTACTTAAAATAATTTACCTTTTTATTCCACTTATTTAGTCCTGACACGACTCACACGCGTGTCCCGACTTAATATACCAAACTGTCGTATTTCTCTCTCACAACAAGTTATATAAAATCGTCATTCCATATTACTTATTCTCACAGTAATATTAATAATTACTAACTTCTCGTCACGCTAGTAAATATTCAATTTTAATTGGGATTAATAATCAATTCTCACATTTTAATTTAATTAATCCAACATTAATTATCAATCACATAATTATTAAATCTTCAAAAATATGGGGTGTTACATTAAAGTGTAAATTAAGAAGGTTTCAAGTTTAGTCCTTAATTATTTGCATATTTACTTTTATAGCCCTAAAAGTATTCTTTTTGTAAAGTATATGGGTATTTTTAGAAATTTTTAAGGGTTGAAATTTTAATTTTTTGTTAATTAAGGCATAAATTATTATTTTGATGTAAAGTTGGTGTTTAAGGGTTAAGTATACCTCAAGTTATCTTACTTTAAAACTTTCAGGGGCTCTTTTATAATTTACTAAAACTTCAGGGGATTTAATTTAATTAACAAAAATGTAGGTTTTAAAATATAGCTTTTTTCCTCTTAGAAGACTTTTGATTTTACGCACCTTATGAGGGTTTAAATCATGGTCGTAGGTAAATTACAGTTAAAAAAATCCCGGTTCTTATAGTCTACCTACCTAAGAAAAAAAATTCTTCCTCGAATTTTACCTTAAAATAAGTTGGGGTAGTGATTCTTCATTGCTTGTTCTGGTTCCCATGTATCTTCTTACTTATTCTGATGCTCCCAAAGTACTTTAACTGAGGGAATTTCCTTGTTTCTAAGATACTGCACTTGGCGATCGAGAATTTGAATAGGACGTACTTCAAACTCATGGTTGGGTTCGACTAAATCATTTTGCCATGTGGGGGTATGGGACGAATCTAAAATATACTGACGTAACTGTGACACATGAAATATGTTATGGATATTGGATAATTCCACGGGCAATTATAATTGATAGGTTGCGAAGCCAATTCTTTTAGAACCTGTGAAAGGTCCAATATATCTAGGGGTTAATTTTCCTCTCTTCGGAAGCGTAAAATTCCTTTTTGGGGAGACACTTTCAGAAACACTTGCTCATTTTCTTAAAATTCTAAAGGTTTTTGGCATTGGTCTGCATAAATTTTATGTCGATCTTAGGCCGTCTTCAGCTTCTCTCGAATTTTCGGTATTGCCTCAGTTGTTTCTTGGTACATTTTTAGACCAAAGTGTTTATTATCTCCTGACTCTATCCAACATACAAGGGATCTATGAGGTCTTGTGTATAAAGCTTCAAATGGGATAGGTTTAATACCATCTTGGTAACTATTGTTATATGAAAATTTGACAGGAGGTAAATATACATACGAGTGGTCAGACATATCCTACGTACAAGCACGTAACATATCTTCTAGGGTTTGAATTGTACATTCGTATTGTCCATCCATTTGGGGGTGGAATGCGGTATTTAAATAATGAAGTTTAGTACCCATTGCAGTTTGTAATGCTTTCCAAAATATTCCTATGAAACGAGAATATCTATATGATACAATGGATAAAGGAATTCTATGTAATCGAATAATTTCTTGAATATATAGCTTGCTATTTTTTTGCAATGAATCAATGGTCTTTAAAGGTAGAAAATGGGCATATTTGGTAAGTCGATCCACTATTAACCAAATAGAATTATATCCTTGGGAAGTACGAGGTAGTCCATTGACAAAATCCATGGTAATATGATCCCATTTCCATTCGGGAATATGTAAGGGTTGAGGAAGTCCATCGGGGTATTGGACTTTCCTACTACATTTATTCACCTACCTTATCATATCATATCACTCGTATACCAATACGTAATCAGCCTACATATCTCCCAAATTCAGTAACAAAAGTATTGTAGGAGGTCTACCCTTATCTCTTTTCTAGATAATCCACTTAGTATTATTATACACATTAGTCTCATTTCCATCATCTCACATTAAATAATATCCATGTTTATTATTAGTATTTCACAAAACTTATTTTCATTAAAACCCAAAACTGACCAAAAAGGGTTACTTGTAAATTCCAAAATTAAGGCTTCCTCATTTTCTCACATTTTCACATTTCAACACATTTTTCCCAAAAGTACCCAAAGAGGAGTCTTAAATTTGGTTTTATGAGTTGAAACCCACCTCTATGCTATATTTTAACTATATGGACTTTGATGTCCCTTGGGCTAAGTAGGCGTCTCGGGTCAATCCTGAGATTCTAGTCCTCTCTTTCCTTTTTATGTCCTTTATACTCTATTATATATATTTTGTGAGTCTTGTACTCCTATATATTTGAGACTCATTCGACATGCACATTCTATCTTTCATAAAGATTTATGATTAGATGCATAGATACATGATATGTTAATGATTATTTTTGGGTACACTCCTATGAATGAGTCCGCTCAGTCTTTTCCTTGACGTGAGTTGGATGATTCTCTTCTCCCATTACTTATATTAAACACATGTGCACACACATCACACTTCTGATAAAAGGAGATGATTAACATAGACCATGAGAGACTGAAAGGGCGAAACGGGGGCCTAACACCTTTCCATTCCATATTTTATATCTGGACCATCGAATAACTTTGTTTCGTATGCATCAGTAAGACCTTGATGCCGTTATCTCAAGGCAAATACATTATTTTGCCCATTTTGAGAAAACTAGGTTGGCGATTCCATCTCTTCGTGTTATTTGAATTTGACGATGACCAATTTTATATCTGAGGCAGCCCGCAAAGACGTCGACCTAAGTGGCAGAAAGAGGACCTCCATATCCTTGAAATACCTACATGGGCATAGTAAAAAAAGGGAGAGAGAGGGGGACCTTCTTCCTTTCTTCCCCATCCTGATTTTGGGAGGACTCAGACCCGGATGGACACAAGGGCGATTGGAATGTGTAGCGCATGCCCGCGAGGATGATGTGGATGTGTCGTCTTGAGCCGCATTAGTAAGAGAGTAACATTTCATACCCCTTGACATATGAAAAAGTGATCAAGTGATAGGACACAAAAAAAGGTAGTGACACTTAAGAAAATCAAACACCCAAAAAACCCAACTAGAGAGTCTAAAACCCTAGCACCAAAAAAGTTAATCCAACAAATGCTAAGAACCTTTCTCCAAAAAATTCAAACCATCCCCTGAGAAAATTAGAAAATCCAAAATGACCAACACAAACATAGATATAGAATCAGAATATCCGAGATAAATCGAAAACAAAAAAAATACGTGGATGTCGTATTACCATTTTCGAACAAAAATGAGGAAATTAAAAAAAATAATGGAATTATGACACTTGATAAAATGGGCACTAAAAATATTTTTTGAATTTTTTTTTTGATTAGTAAAACAGTAAAATGCCCCTACACAAATGATTGAAAAACATAGGAAGGGGATGCCAAGAAAACCATGCATATATACATTGAAATTTTTGATTTTCTGAGAAAAAAAGTGTATATATACACAAAAACATGTAATCCCCAAGTAATATTAATTAATAATGCACTACAAATAAAATAAAAATGAAAAAACAAAACAAAAATAAAAAAATAATACCTGAAGTAATCCTGGGATAGGAGAATGTCACCAAATGACAAGGCAATATGAGATGACATGAGATGGAATGAATATAGGCCACGAATAGTACTCAGGTAAAAAAAATCACCTAGGGGAGGAATAAATATGGTTGAATGAAGGAGTAAAAATGGATGAAATGAAATGTTTTAACCTATGATGAATTTTTAACTTTGTTCGAACGAAAAAAAGACCTCGTTCGAACGAAATAAAAATCTCGTTCGAACACCAAAAAAATTCATTCAAACGAAATCGAAATCTCACTCGAACTAACATCAAATGAACATTAAACAAAAGTGAAAAAAGAAACAAAAATTTCTCATTTGAAGTACATGATGAGCATGTTCTAACGAGAACCCCATCTCGTTCGAACAAGACTATATCTCTTTTAACGAAATAGAAAAACACTTTTATTTTTATTTGTTTTTGAAAATTTTGAACATAAAAAAGTAAAGTAAACTCGAATAAACACATTTTGTTGTGACACAACATTGTTCAAGGATGCATGGAAACGAAATGAACAAGTGTGAACCTAAATCATGAGTGCATCGATTTAAAGCTATGCAACACTACACATCATGTACTGGACAAACCAATGGGTGCACTCGAATCATCCTTAGTGACAATTTTCATGGTATATACGAGAGGTCGATGCAGTTATGCATATATGCTGAATTAAAGATGATTCTCACCCTAATATTCTCATGCGAAGAAAAATGGAAACGGAGTACGAATGTGAAAACCCATTTATCTACAACTATACTACATCAATCACTCAATTATTTTGAATATGAGTTGTTCTCATATAATGATATTAGAGAGGATAATTATTTTTGACATATTACCATGCAATCTCATTTTGGTCCTTCATCACATGAAATTTTCTTTTTGCGTAATAAATTGGGCTCTTTCCAATGGTGGCTTTTAATGCAATGGAGTATTTTTTCGATCATAGCCCAAGTCATTGCACACTCATACAATTATTATAAATAATCTCATACAATGGTTCTTACATGAACACAAATTCCGATTGGGTAAGATGTAAATGGTAGTATTGGAATACGAACATCACATTTAGCGTATGAAAATAACATCAACACTCAAGTAACACCTTAAACATTGTGTGCAGCAAAGGGATGATAAGAGACAGACATCTTGAAAATGATCACATCAACACATCGTTATGCCCGAGAAGACATATTTAAACACTATAGTGGCATAACTAAACCTAGCACATCATGATAGGACACGGGAAAAATGAAGTGAATGGGTGATTCAAATAGCGTATTCATGCCAGAGAAAACAAAAATTGAAAAATATTTTTCAAATTTGTTAAAATAAAACAATAGATAAAATCTTTTTGGAAATTTTAAAATTGAAAAAATAAAATCTTTTTGGATTTTTATAAAAATAATGATAATTTTTTTTGGTTTAATATAAAAAAGTATACAAAAGAATGTACATTCTAGTTTAGGGATGAAAAGAATGGAAATGATCAAGCACCCCAAACTAGACCAAACCCGAACTCAATCTATAGAAAGAACACCTATAGATTTCCTAAGATTCTCGAACCTAAGGTCATATAGAGGTTTAGTAAAGATATTGGAAAAAATGAAGTTCGGTGTTCACAAGGTTCAAAGACACGACTTTTTCTTCAATAACCTCACATATGAAATGCTCTCCTATCTTAATATGCGTCATTCGAGTGTGTTGGACAGGATTATGAGATATGTGAATTTCACTTGTATTTTCACACAAAATAGTCATTTTGCCTTGGGAGATCCCATAATATTCTAACATTTTCTTCATCCACAAGAGTTATGTGCAACAACTCCCGATGGCAATATATTCGGTCTCCGTCGTAGATGGAGAAATGGAGCTTTTCTTCTTGCTTAACCAGGAGACAAGATCACTCCCAAAATAGAAACACCCAACAGAGGGGATCTTACACTCATAAACTCCCCAACCCAATTGTCATATGAATAGGCAGTCAAACGGTCATTAATATCATAAGAGTACCAAATATTGTAGGAAATAGTGCCACTCACATATTATATTATACGTTTAATAGCAAGCAAGTGGGACTTTTTTAGGGATGATTGATATCACGCGCGCACACCCCAAGGTTGAAGGAAATATCAGTATAGAGATAAGGTAAAGAAGACTATTTATCATACTCCTAAAGAGTGTTTCTACATCCTTTCTCGACTCATCCTTGCTAAGCTTAGTAGTATAACTCATATGTTTATGTGAGTGCTTAGATGTGTCTAACCCAAACTTCTTCAGTAGATTTTTAGCCTATTTTGAATGGGATACAAATATCCCATCCTCTGACTGTCCAACTTGAAGACCTAAGAAGAAGGTAAGATCACCTAACACACTCCTCTCAAACTCACTAGTTATCTCCTCCACAAATCGATGAGTATATCGCTCATGAGTGGAACTGAAAACTATGTCTTCAATATAGACTTGGGTAACAAAAATATCCCCATTCTCTCAATGCACAAATAGTGTCATATCAACTCCACCTTTCTTAAAACCATGGTCCTAGAGATAGTAAGTAAGCCTCTTGTTTTAATCCATAGAGGTATTTCTTATGGTAAAAGACTTGGTTGGGGAATTTTTGATCTTTAAAAACTTTCATTTGTTCCACAGAGACCTCCTCCTAAAGAATGTCATTTAACAAGTCATTATCGTCATTTATTTGATATAACTTAAATTTAGATGATTTTCTATGGTTAGTTAAAGGTGCACAAAATTTAGCCTAGAAATAGGAGATAATGTCTCCTCAAAGTCAATACCCTCAATTTGAGTGTAACCTTGAGTGACCAACCTAGCTTTGTTCCAAGCCATAATAACATTCTCATTCATTTTATTCGTATATATCCATTTATTACCAATAACATTTGTATCACTAGATTGGGGGACTAATTCCCAGACATCGTTCTTTTTTATTTGAAGCCACTCTTCTTTTATGACATTGATTCAATGTTCTTCTTTGATGTTATTGGGATTGACTTGTGAGTTATAGAAAAAATGACATACTTCATTCTCAATTGAGTGTGAGTTTTGACACCTTAGTTTGGATCTCCAAGAATGTCCGTGGGGTTTTGACTCTTACGAACCAAAGGTGGTGGATCCTCTTTATTTAGTGTAGGTTATACCACATCGCTGTGAGAATTAATGAGATCATCACTGGGGGTACACCATCATCACAAGTAAGATTGACATCGATAAATTTTAAGCAAGTCATCTTTAATGATGACATTTATCGATTTCATGATCTTAGAGATTTTAAGCTTGTAAGATGAATAACCTAAGAATATCCCTTCATCACTGTAAGAGTTGAACTTTCCTAAGTGATTTCTATCCCAAATAATGTAGGAAGTACTCCTAAAGACATGAAATAATATAGGTTAGGCTTTTTTCTTGTCCACAGTTCATATGCCGTTTTATTTGCGTGTGGACGAAGATAAACACGATTCACCATATGACAAGCGGTAATTACTGCATCAACCCAAGAGAATCTAATCATATTTCAATCAAGTAACATAGGTCTTGACATCTCTTGAATGATCCTATTCTTTCTGTCAACATTATCATTCTATTGAGGTGAGCATACCACTTTTTTTAATTTTTTTTTAAATTTCATATTTTTTTATTTTTATTTTACAGAAAGACAATATATTCATATGTCGTTGAAGAACTTGACTTTTCAAAATGACATACATTCTTGATAATATCAAAGAAGGGGAATGACATGAAAACTAATGAGGTTCTTTATAAAATAGACACCTTACAAAAATATAAGTGGAAAATGAAATTATTGAAATCTTAAAGAAGCCTGAAATATATACTAGACATTAATGTCTTATAGACATTCCTAAAGGATTGAAATCCACATTTATCCACTATGATTAGACCCTTAATTTCCTTAGATATTCATGTGAAGAAGAAAGAATGTTTCTGGAGATTGAGGGATACCGAATTTAGCAAGATAATATGATACTTGGTTTGCCTCCATATATATATGAACTATTATGGACTTTATTCTCTTCAAAATACTATGAATTTTGTGGACAAACCATTTAATTATCCTGGGGATAGAACCTTTACTTATAAGGACATCTACTAGAACTTTTGAGTCACTTTCTATGATGAGTTCATAGTCTTTTAGGTCCATAAATAACTCCAAGCCTTTCAGCATAACCAAAGCCTATGCTTCCATGTTTGTGACTTCTCCAAGATAAACATTCAAAGCCCAAACTATTTCACATAAGGGAATTATTAGAATGTATCCATCTCCTCCCAAACTAAGATTCCTTCTAGAGCTGCCATCAATATTTAGCTTTAGAACACCTATTGGAGGATTTGTCCACTTGATCTACAAACTATGCTTAGGAACTTAAACTATTTTATAGGCTTTGTTATTCTGAAGCTCTTGCTTGATATGAACATAACCGAGGACACACTGGGGAAACCATCATCATACTTGCATTTATTTCTAAGACATTCATGTTTTATTCCTAATACTTCACAAAACTCTCTAACGCCAGCATCAATGAACTCCGTGCCATTATCACTTCTAATTTGATTAATTATGATACTATTTTGATTTTGTAAGACACGCCATTTTATTATAAGGAAATCAATAACATCCATTTTCTCTAAGGAATCCCATGATAAAATACCTCAAAAAATCATTGACCATCATTAGGATATACAGTTTACCACCTAGACGCTCAGTGTGCATTGGATCCATGAGATCAATGTGTATCAATTCTATTACATGAGAGGTAGTAGTTTTAACTTCTTATCTGGGATCTTAATTTATTTTACATGTTAGCATGGGCCACAAACTAAAGAAGTAGGTCTTCCTAGAGAAGGTAATCCCCATAATAGGTCTTTCCTCATAATATGATCAAGATCCCTATAATTCACGTGATATAGTCTTTGGGATAAAGGTCAATGGGGGGGGGGGGACCCCGTAACTATTGCAAAAAAATGAGGATTTCAGAATAATACCTTACTGTTTATTGGATTTCCGCACACCTTGCAGTATAATCTTACAGAAATCACTGTAGACACAACACTCCAATTGGTTAACTTTAACCACAAGGTTTTCATCACATAATTGGCTAGTGCTTATTAAGTTCGCTTTCAACCTATCAACAGAAAACACATTTTCTAGCTTTGGGAATCCAGATATCTTAATTGTGCCCCATCTCGATATTCTAAACCGAATCCCATCACCAAAGGTGACTTTTCCTTCCTTGATCCTAAAGTTTGGTAAAAAGTGATTTTTCACCTATCATATGTCGAGAGTAACCACTATTAAAATATCATTGGGAGTTATTTTTAGCCTTTACATCAATATGAACAACAAGAGCTTTAGATTTATTTTCTTTTACAACCCAAGTAGGAATATAATGTAGGGGAAATGTCTTCCTTTTGCTATTTCTTTCGTTGTTACTCGCTTTGGGTTTGAATGAGATCCCATGAGGAGAAGATAGTCTTTGGAAATCGTCTATTAACCCTTTCAAGGTGTCAACAAGAAATTCAACATGCTCTTTCAAGCTAGCCAAGTGTTTATAGTGGGGTGAGGGAGTACGAGAATGAGAATCCCTTTCAAGCTTATAGCAAAAATCTCTTAGATGTCCTATTCTTTTAAAGTAGGTGAAAACATAGGGTTGAATGTATTTTATCTTCTTAATTTGCTTTGGAGGGTTCCTTTTTACTGTATTGGGTTTATTAGTGTTTTTTACAGAGATAAACTTGGCAATGAGCTCAGATTTAGACTTGGACGATTCACCATCCTCATAACTTATGCCCTTTCTCTCTTGATAGACTTTCTCCTTATACCCGAGGACTCGTTCGAGAAACAATCTCCCCATTCTCCTGGAGTTGTCCAAACGAGTGACATTGAACTCACAAGAAACCTCCAAGTCTTTCTTGAAAGTGACAATATTGGCTTCATTCTTCTCAAGAACTTATAAAGAATCATGAAGATCATCAGATAATCTTATGACTTTGGACATTAAGTCATCTCTCTCTTTTTCCACCAAACTAAGTTTCTCAGAGAAAGAAAATTTCTCCTCCTCGAGTTAATTCACCAATGTGTCAATCTATTTTAGGGTAATCAACTTCTTTCCAAGCTTTAGTACCTTGATAGTCAATTTTTTATTACTCTTTTGAATTTTTATGGACTCGATGAAAAGCTCAAAATAGGGGGCTTGGAGATCAGCTTAATCACTATCTCCATCACTGAAACCATCATCCTTTTCACCATCATGAGAGGAGTTATAACTAAAGCCAATAACTTTATGTGTACAATCATCATCATTAGAATGAGACACACTGGAATAATGGGGATGACTACGAGCGAATGCAGTAAAGTTGAATACAGGAGGAGAGCTCCATGATATGGCCAATATCGTGCCTACTATCGTTGAGGCATTAACAAGAGGCCGCTATTTGGGCTCAGACAAGCCGTGGCACCATACAGTTAGGCCTCATACCAAGACAACCATGGTTAGTATTGGCCACTATCGGGGATCAAATAGGCCACAACATCTCCTTCAACATTGGCCGCTGCTTGGGCTCAGACAAGTCATGACCCCCTTCAAGTTGGCTACTTCCTGGGTTCAAATAGGCTGTGAACCCTAATCATACATGTCGATTGACAGCTATCCAACTTCTAAAAGGATTCCTTATTCTTCAGGCTTATCCATATTTCACGTGTCCTAAACACATGACAATACCATTGTATCTCATATAAATAGAGGTGCTCACTTTATAATTTGGAGGGGGGTCCGAGAAGATAATTATCCAGACAAGCCTACCAAAATCTCTACATTATCTCTCTCTACAGAGCTACACCCACTTATGGGCTTATCTGGTTACAGTCGACACACAAACTGACTTGCAGTCCACATTCGGTCTATTCGGATTCACTATACTCATGTATTCTCTTCTCCTCTCTTACTTATATGCCTCTTTAAGCCCAATCATATTGTATTTTACAACGCATATAATGAGATTATGGAAACAAAGTGAATGTAGGATCGTTTTCATAGCCGAACCACTATATATTTTATGTTATTTTCCTTATTGGTTGCTTTACTTTTATTCTACACTTGATATGATGCTTGAGAGCGACCTGTGTCCGATTTCTCATATCATCATTTTTGCGACGTATGTAGGAAACGAAGTATTTCCATCTCGTTTCTTCTTATTTAGGGTTACAAATGCGTTGTTTCATCTACGGGGACCCCCTGTGTCATTATCCCATGGGTGAGATTTTAGTTATCGGGTCCTTACATTTTTGTACTGCTCGGTGAGGGGATTATTCTTTTTTAGATTTGTTTATCAGTCTTTTTTTGTGACCACAGATCTGTTTTACATTCCTTGGTGATGTTACCCTACCAAGATAGTATTGAAAAATCAAAAAGGATATTTTATCATTGGGTGGGTAACTAGGGAAGGATTTTCACTCATCTGTATTTTACACCTATGATCTAGGGATTATTACCATGTTGGTGTTAATCTTGCATCTCAAATCTATTTTTCCCTTGGTAAATTCCTAGTAGGCACATCCTGTGTATGTTTTATGAACTGATATCTAGTTTTGAGCCCAATTTTTGGATCGCACCTTTCACTTCCACATGAAGGATGCGGTCAGGCAGCTTTATTGCCAGAATGCCATAACATTCCTAAGGCAGTTGGTCTGGGGATAATTTGACTTATCACCGTCCCTGGACTCAATTATGGGAAATTTCCTTTGATATGACCACGATAGTACTTGGAAATGTGCCTTAGGCCGCGACCACAATAGAATAACGTTGCAGATAACAAAAGACTGCATACCAATTAATATGCTTAGTTTTTCCTAAATTCCTTAACTTCTCACCATTGTCTGATTGATCGCATAATATATATTTCTAAAAGACTAACATAGTAGAAGACATGGAAGGAACCTCAAAGACAAGCACAAAGCAGAGTGAAAAAGTTACCCAGTTACTGAGCAACATTGATCACCTGTATGACTGTCAATCCACACTCTAAGACCAGGTTAACTTCCTGATGCGGAGAGTTTTGACATTGGAGGCCATGACCTTCACCACAACACAAACCATAGTAGCTAAAGCTGCAATCTTCACATCTATGAAAAAGACTGCAGCAGCAGAAGCAACAATGGCTATAACCAAAGTTCAAAAGAGGAAGATGGAGCATCAAAAGACAAAAAATGGCTATGAGATCTACACCCCAAAAATCCACCAAATTGATAAGATTTTGGAGCTCATTAGAGAAGACGTATTGCTCCATTGGACCAAAAATTTAAATTCCCCTCCTCACAAGAGGGACCGAGCCAAATGGTTCAGTTTCCATAACAAGCATGACCATGATACTAATAATTGCCACGCCCTGAAGAAAGAGATCGAAAGGCTCGTTAGGGAAGGAGTGCTTCAGCGGTCCTTAAAGAATGCTTAAGGGGTGCAGTCGATACCTGGGAGGCTTCTTGCCATATTCTAGCCTTATTTTTTACTTGTTTCCACTTTACTCTTCATATATATATATATATATATATATATATATATATATATATATATATATATATATATATATGAATGAATGAATGCCATTTCTTAGTCATGTGTAACTTCTTGCTTCCCTACTTAAGTATCTAATGAATGACCTTTGACTTAAATATATTTAAATGAAATGTGATGAAGAGTTATCCCATAGATGATTTACTTATTTTGGGAGGGAGAGTCTATTGGGAGACGACCTTAATTGGCAGTTTAAACCCCTCACAACGTGAAGGCATAGGAGGCTATAATCACAATTTCCATTCTTAAATTTGGGATGCTTCAATTAGCCACGGGGCTCACAATGCCCGTTCTTAGCTTTGGGATGCTTCTAACTAGGCTTAATAGTTCCCCAAGAAAAGATGGAAGATCGATAAGGAGCGTGAGCCAAAGACACATTTGTTTGTTCATGAAGGAATTCTCAGAAGCATACAAATAAATTTCGACGAAGTGCAGTAAGGGCTTAATTGTCCGCGACAAGGGAAGTAATTCTCCATTATCCACCGTAGTATTAAGTGCACCAAGGAATTATTTTCCACGACAAGGGAAGTAATTCCCCATTATCCACTGTAGTCTTAAGTTGACCAAGGACTTAATCGTTCGCGGCAAAGGGAATTGTTCCCCAATATCCACCATTGCTACAGAAGTGCCCAATCTTAAACCAATTGGACAATAACTTCTTATGGACGCAACCCCATGGGCCATAACCATTCAAAAGGAAATTACAGATGTAGATTACTGAAGACTGAAATCCTTAGCAAAGTTTTACAAAGAGACAAGGTAGACAAGTTATGGAAAACAATAATCAATAGTACAGAAAAATAACGCGCAGACAAATTAGCCGCAGACTTATTACAATAAAGCATCATTGTACAAAGTCCAAAAGATAGCCGCAACCAGTTTTATATTGAACTATCAATTCAATATGGTTGCAGCCAATTGCCAAGATTCCATTCAAAATATGGATAGAAAGAGTGTGGCATTCATCAAAGTCCGTAACATTATAAAGAAAATGGGCAAGCATGTAGAGGGTAGAGGAGAAAATAAAGAAATAAAGCAAAATAAAGAAGAAATTCAAGCTTTCAAGCATTAAAACACATAACAAAAGAGGCATAAAGTTAATGGTTGAATATTCAGTACTGTGAAGTATTGATTAGTTGCTGCAGCTTTACAAAAATGGCCGCAACCTTGTATAAATTCAAAAATACCAGATACTAATAAATATGGTGATAGCCCAAAAAGACTACAGAGGGCGTAGGGATGGCAATGGGTCAGTTCGGGGTCGGGTTTTAACTCCCCATCCCCGTCCCCATTAGAAAAACCATTCTTCATCCCCGCCCCGTTCCCCGTTATAATGGGTTCGGGGATCCCCATCCACGTTTAAAACGGGTATCGGGTTCCCCGCGGGGAACCCGTTATTTATTTATTTATTCCTTTTTATTTTTTCCCCTCTTTAGAGGGATAACATGTTATCTAAAAAAAACATCTTCAAAATAGAAAATCTAGGGTAACTAAAAATTTTAGTTAATTTTCCAGTCCAAATACCAATCGAATATTATAACAAAATAGCTTTGATTTATTCTCATTTGACAAATAATAACATATACGATTTTTCAATTTGATAACCTAGAAACTAAGAAACCCAACAACGGCTGCTCAAAATCAGAAATATATGGCCCAAACAACAACTTTGAAATATTCTCATTTTCTATTTATAAGATGATACCTGTGAATGACATATGGCTTGATTCCTTATTTTCAAACATAAAAACAGAGGTTCGGTAATTGTTTTTAACAAAATGAATGTAGTTAGTATAAATAGAGGTTCATTATTTACCTTACAAGACTTTATTTGTGTGAGGCAGAAGCAGCACCGGAAAGGCAGTGGAGACTCTGAGAGGGAGGCATCATAGCAGCGGAAGCGGAAGGTAATGGAGAGGGAGCGACGTGAGGATGAGGGAGGGGATGAGTGGCGTGAGGATGAGGGGATGAGTACGTGAGGATAAGGGGAGGGGAGGGGAAGGGAGAGGACTCAGGGAGGGGAGCGGCGTGCTGCGGGCGTGAGAGAGGAGAGGGAGGGGGAGTGAATGAACTCATAAGTGAAGTGAGCGGCGTGAGTGAGTAAACTGAAACTGATGAGGGTTAGTTTTTTAGATGTTTATATACTTATATATTTATTATAATATAAATATATATATTTTTATTATATATTAATAATTTGGGTATCCCCGTGGAGACCCGAGGGTATACCCGAACCTGACCCAAAATGTTTCGGGGATTTATTTTCCTCCCCAAACCCGACCCGATCCCCGAAATTTCGAAGATTTTTTGGGGTTTTTTTTCGGGTAATCATGGGGACCCTAAGAGGGTGGTCTACTATAAGTCCGCATCATCTTCATCTTCATCTTTAGCATCATCATTTGATATGATCTCTGTTTCCTCATCTTCCACGACCCTATTCTCTAACTGCTTATTAGTTCTCTCTTCTATCGCAACCCTCAGTTCAACCACGCATTCCAAATGCTCAAGGTCTCTAAGTACCCAAGCAAGGATCTTTTCCTTTAATTCTAAAAAAGTTTTTGATCACCCTGTGCCAAAATTCCTGAAGTCCGCAGAGATATGACTTATTGTTTGTTTAAAAAAACTCATTTGATTTCTTAAAGGTTGCCACAACATCATCCGTAGCTTTTGTTAGAGCTATGACATGGGCCTCATCCTTCTACTTTAGGGATGCGGTAAGATCATTATCTTTTTGCTAGAATGCGAAGGTAATGCTCTACTCCCAATGATCATAAGGTTGAGTTTATTCTTAAAAAAGGCGGCTTGCCTGGCAGCCTCCACAGCCTTAGCCTCAGCAATATTAACGTGTTTTGTGGCCTCGATGAAATTTTGTTCAGCCTCATGTTTTGCCTTGGTAGCCGCCTCCAAATTCATATTAAACAGTTGAAGTACTGCGATAGATGATTATTTTCCTACTTCAAAAAAGGTGGCCTGTAACACCCCATAATTTTGAGGATTTAATATTTAATTATTTTTGGGAGTTATAAAAATATTTAAATTGGAGAAACTTAAATTCATGAGTTGGAGAATTTATTTGAGTGAGCCAAATTATTTATAATTAGCGACTTTAAGTTTAATTGTCCGAATTAATGTGTGTCGCATTTTAAGGTCAAAATTTGGAAATGTCAACAAGTATTCCGAATGGCAATTCTGAGTGCGCGGTTGCATCCGAATGGGTCGAGATAGTCCAAAAAGAGTACCCGAGGGTAGTAATTGGGTCTCGGGATATTTTTGGGTATAGCCGGGCCCACATGCCACACGGGGTGAGTTGGGCCATTTTAATTAGGCCCAGATGAACAAAAATGGGATTTAAGTTTTTAACCTAAAGGGAGAAGTGTTAAACGGCAGTAAACACATATTCTAAGCCTAGGGCTTGAGAGGGAAATTGGGGGAAAGAAAATCAAGAGCCAATTGGGGATTATTGGAGCCGAATTAAGGGACTACACCAACGGATCAGACCCTACGAACAATTCCAGGCAAGTGGTTAACTTTTGTGATTTCTAAATTGATGATGATCAATTCATATCATAGTGATGTGTAAATCAAAATTCGTTTTTGGGTATAAATGGGTGAAAATGAGGTTTTGTTAATGGAATACTTGGCTGAGATTCAAAGTAAGAAATAGGTGTATTATATATACCTAATTAAAGATAAAATGAAAATTGAATATATTTGATGATTAACATGGAATCTTTATGAGTTCTTGGATGAAGAACATGGATCTTGAATGACTTAGGTTTTAATTGATGAACACAAGATGTCAATCTGCCAGAATTTTTGACACAACTTTAAACGTATGCCATTTGAGTTGTACTTCGAATTAGAGTCTGAACCATACATTTCTGGAAAGTTATTTCTCTTAGATATCCAATGAACTTGTAATAAGGTCAATCGGATTTATATAGACGGAGTAATCGACATTTTACTACAGGGTATTTGATCTGTCAATATAGTAATCTGCCAGAATTTTTACGTGACTTTAAACGTGTGCGATTGTAATTTTACTTTCAATTAGAGTGTGAAACATACATTACTGGAAAGATATTTCTCTTATCTATCCAATGAACTTAGAATCAGGTCAATCGGAGTTCTGTAGAGGGAGAAATCAAAATTTTACTAGAGGGTGTTTAATCTGCCAGAAAATTTGACATTTTTCTTTTTAAGCCTCAAATGTCTAAAATTTTATCGGGGAAGTGTTTGGGACCTTGATGAAATATATTGATGGAATAATGACATGGAATTAGGTCTATGATTGAGTGTTGGACTTTAATTTTGTGAGAGCATTAAAGTGGAGATTCATAGGCTTGATTGTGACGTACTCTAATTCGAGATGATAAGAATATAATTACGGAAAAGCGTGAGCGAACTTAAATTCGTTAGGTCAGTGGGTTAACAAGGGTAACTACTGAATTGATATAACAAGGGGTAACTAGGACCCTTAGAGTTATGTGAATACTTGAATTAATACGAAAAGAAAATAAATTCGTAAAGCAAACAAGTACGATGAATATTAGAGAGAAATATATTACGTACAAGTACGAATAATTGGGTTGTGTAAATACCTACTATTTTATAGGATTACTTGGGTTGTGAATGCCTATTATGTGTTTCCTTGTGATAGGAACATAGACTCAGGAAATATTAAGTTAAGGGCCAAGTGAGCGAGTCCGGGGATAATGGTTGAGTGACACCAAGTTATTAAATTACTGGATGTGTTAATTAATGAAGGTAGAGTCGGAAGGTAGACTCGAAAAAAGTATTAAATTAATTGATGTTGTGATTAATTAATTTAGAATCGAATTGTAGACTCAGGAAGGGTATTAATTAATTAATGTGTAAATTAATTAAATGAGAGTTGTACCACAGACTCGGATCGGCATTAAATTAATAAGTGTGATAATTAATTTAATTAGAGTCGAATTGTAGACTCGGATTGGTATTAAATTAATGGGTATAATAATTAATTTAATTAGAGTCGGATTGTAGACTCGGGAAGGTATTAAATTAATAGGTGTGTAAATTAATTTAATTAGAGTCGGACGATAGACTCGGGTAGGTATTAAATTAATAGGTGTGTAAATTAATTTAATTAGAGTCGGACGATGGACTCGGGGAGGTATTAAATTAAAAAGTGTGCTAATTAATTTAATTAGAGTTGGACCATAGACTCGGGGAAAGTATTATATTAATTGATGCGTGAATTAATTATATTAGAGTCGGACCATAGACTCGGGAAGATGATAAATTATTAAGTGAGAAATTTAATTATGTGGAGTTGGGCCACAAACTCAGGAAATTACAGGCTAGTGTACGGGATTTTGAGTACACGGTAAAGCCGGGGTTTATATTATGTATATACGGTGTAGTGATAGTATATATATACTTGTATATATTATGTGTGATATTAAATATCAGTGACTAGATATTTATTCAATTTATATACTCTAGTGTTATCAAGGGAGGTTGCGCGATGTGGGTGAATCCCCTAGCTTGAGGAGTAGGACGTGTATATCCCCAGGTCATAGCGTTTGGTATATGGGTGAGGGATTTATCTCACTTTCAGGGAAGTATTATGACCGACTCCACTACGTTTATAGTTTGGGACAAGTTGGTGAGCGATTCCAACTTGGGGAACTAGGTTTTGTGAACACACCTAGTGAGATAGCACTTTAGAGGGAATCATCCGGCGAGGGTATACTCGAAGGGATGGATATACGTATGACATATGTGTGGATGTTTTAGTAAATGTACGTATATAATGGTATTCAATATTATATGCGGGTAATAATACAGTGTGTGATGTATTTACTTTATATAACTTGTGACACAGTTATATGCTACTATTTAAGAAGGAATTAATTAATTTAATTGTGAGATAACTTATAATTCAAGAATCATTATACTCAGGTTAGAGTAGTATGGCAAGGGGAGGTTATACCAAGAATAGTTGGACGGGGTAGTGAAACTAGGTGGGGGTTAAGGTAACCGATAGGTGTGCACAATAGTGGAGGGGTGAGAATGTCCACAAGGGAGTGCGACACTAACTTAAATATGAAGCACATTCATGCATTTTAAATTACTGCAGTTAATTCACTTGCTAAATATTTTCAAAATGTTTTGGGTCCTAACCTTTGCTATAAAACTATTTTCAATACCTTCTAGGTGTCCAGCCACAGGGACGCCAGGATTGATACTCTATTCTAGGGATACGGAGTTGCGGCGTATGTGGATTGATGATGCTAAAATCTAGCACCACCAGATAAGTGATGATGAGCTCAAACTATAGTAACCATGGCAGCCATAGAGATGTAAGTGTACAAGTATATAGAAGGAGATGAGTATAAGAGGAACAAGACAATAATGTATAGTGGTTCAGCCAATTAGGCCTACATCCACTGTGAGTGTGTGATCCACTAAGTATGGGCACTAATGGCCTTGGATACAATGCACATAAGCTCACTTTCTCTCTCTACTGTGTGTATAAGAAGACTTTTTTTGTTAGGGTTACAGTTATCTATTTTTTTCATCCCTTTGTAGGGTTGTAGGTGACAAGTATATATAGGTCTTGGGGGGTGTAGTGTACCCCCAAGTATGCATGGTGCATGTGAATGATCATTTAGCCAGTCTCCTGTTGACACCTGTAGATGCCAAATGATGACATAATAGTCCCTCACGTGAGAGTGTGATTTTGTTGTAACGGTCTTCCACGTGCCGCGGGAGCCTCACGCGCACTGTTCCACGCGTCTCCCAAACCACGCGCTGTGATGATATCACCCTCGGCCTGTGATATGAGGTCGAGGGTAAAGTTCCTTCCGGTAGCGGGTCTGGCCCAATTTGGGCGTCGTACTGTCGTATCCTCGAAGGGTCGTCTGGAGCCCAATGGAGGGTCGGCCCCTTCGAGGGTCGTTCGGGCCTAATGAAGGGTCGGCCCCTTGAAGGGTCGTCCTAGCTTGATGAAGGGTCGGCCCCTTGAAGGGTCGTCCGGGCTTGATGAAGAGTCGGCCCCTTGAAGGGTCGTCTGGGCCTGATGGAGGGTCGGCCCCTTGAAGGGTCGTCTTATTGGAGGGCGCCCTCGGTCTGGCCGAGGATATATATGGGCATATCAATCACCCCCAGCCCTTAGCCATAGATGTTGTTGAGATGGCTGAGGGTTAGTGTTGTAATTGAGATGGGTGTATGATCTGTTAGGTGAGTGACACCTGTTAAGCTGATATGACACCTAGGAAGGTACTCATTGTTGTTTCAGTTTCCAAGGTGTGGTGGCTGCACACTTTGCCTTGGGCTTTATGCCCTAATGATGCCCTCCTCGTGGGCTGTGCTCAGCATTGGTTAGTGGGCCCACTCATTGGCAAGGTATTTAAATAATTTTTTAAAGTTTCTCTTTCTTCATCTTCTTCGTGCCTGAACTCTATCTCTCTCTAGCTTCCAGCCTCCTTGCCATTTCTGCAGTTTCAAACCTTCAAGCTTAGCAGCTTCACTATTTCTCCTCAGGTAACACCTCGACCCTAGTGCCCTACTTATCTTCATTTCTATTTGTTTTCCTGTTTTAAGCTCGTAGGGTTAGATTCTTCTTAGGTTGTTCCATAGCTTTTCCGGTGTGACCTCTAGCAAGCTGTTCTTGAATTATTATTGATAGAAAACCCTTCAATTCCTTGGTTTTGATCAAAAAGTCCACCCTGGTCAATTGTGAGATTTGTTTGTAGTTAGGTTACCCAAATTCTTCCAAGTGTAAGGTCTCCCCCTTAATGCTTAGGAGGCTTTACAGCTTAGCTGAGGAATTCCCTTCCCTGAGAGAGAAGTTATTTGTTGAGATCAGACGGGTAGAGGAAGAGGAAGAGAGGAGACGAGGGGCGAACCCTAATTGGGTACGACCCATTTTTACCACTCCTCTTGCCATAATAAATCCATTTGAGCCATCTGAGTCTTGTGGGTCGTCCTGTCGTCCAGTCGAGACTTATTCAGGAGAGATGGATGATAGAGCGTCGTCGCTAATTGGCGCTGGACCTTCTGGGAGAGGAGAAGGGTCTGACCTAAGCCCAGGCCGACAGGCCGAGGGTATGATTGCTTCCGAGGCTGTCCCTATGACTACTCTATCTCCATATGCCTTCCAGATGGCTTTTCCCCAAAGGTCTCTGACAGGTGATGAGTCCGAGGAAGAGGGGACTGAGGATGAGGGTGAGGACTCAAATCTTGACCCAGTTGACACCTCCCATGCCTCGTCCTATATCTCCTCAGTCAGGGATCGTGACCTCTTGCTGTGGAGGCATGCCTATGGAGTGTCCCCCAATATAACTATGAGGGTTCCCTTTGAGTCTGAGAGGGTTTTCGAGGGTGAAGAGGGAGAGGTTGCAGTATACGAACAAATGTTTAAGGTTGGTGTCAGATTCCCTCTGCATCCTCCTGTCGTAGATATCTTGTCAGCCCTCGGCGTTGCCCCCTCTTAGCTTCCTCCCAACTCCTAGAGGATGGTCCTTGGCTACATGTCCTTGTGGAAAATATGCTTTCACTGATGAGCCCTCGAACGACGTATTTTTGGCCTGTTATAATATCACCTCCTCGTCTAAACAGCCTGGGTACTATCACCTGGGGGCGAGGAGGTCTGACAAAAAACTTCTCCACGTGGCATAAACCTCCAACCATGATTGGAAGAAGAGATTCTTCTTTGTCTCTGGAGAGTGGGAATTCTCCACCGAGGCACAACCTATAGTCGATGGTCCGAGGGTCCCCATAAGATGGTCTAACCCTTCAATGAAGGCCAGGTCAGACCTCGGACTTAGTCTGGAAGAGAAAGACATAGTTGAATATCTGAGAGGACGAGGGAGAGGGAGTGAACTTCCAAAGTTTGAAGATCTGATGACCCCTCGATTCCTCAAGGAAGCTGGTCTGAGGGTCGACCCCCTGACAGAACTATGTGAGTTACATTTATTTTTCCATTCTCTACTTTTTTCAAGTGTTTCATCTTTGCATCTGCATTTTTCTGACGTGTCGTCCTCCTTTCAGGTCGTCCCTCTGGTATATCAGATACACTTTGGGAAATGACTGTTCCCAGTTTGCTATCAGGTCTAGGCAAGAAGAAAGGCAAGGAGCCTCAACAAGCTCCGAGGAAGACGAGGGCCGTGGGGCCGACGCTTGTTGAGCCGACTGCTGATAGTCATAAAAGGAAAGAGACTGAAGCTCTTGCTGACCCTCGGCCGGACTCAAGGACGAGGGCGAGGGTAGAGTCATCTGAGGGGACTGGCTCCTCTTCTAGCATGGGGGCCTTCTGGTCCCAGAACTTGGCGGTTCTGAAGGCCGAGCCAAGGCGTCCATGTTTTTTGCCCCCTCGGCTGCTGATTATGAATTTCTTTCAAAGATGCCTCCAGCAAAAGTGTATGACTATGGTCTGCACGCCCTAGCTCAGATATTTGTTCTCCTTTCATTCCCTTAGTTACATTCTTTCACTAACTATTTTCTCGGCCTCTTGACAACTGTTTATTATTTATGTGCAGTCTGTGTGCGCCTTTACATCGGCCACTAAGTGGATGGCTGAAAACCAACAAAAATTCCATGAAGCAGAGAGAGCCATCCAGCACGAGGCCGATTTGCAGACGGAGATGGAGACTGCAAGGGCTGAGCTAGAGAGTGCCAGAATTGAACATGCAAGGGTTCTGGACGAGCTGACGAGGAAGCAAGATGTAGACATGGCGGCCAAGGACTTGCTTATAAAGGAAAGGGACAAGGCCTTTACCAACATGGGGGCTCAACACAAGACTGAGCTATCTGAGGCAGTGAAGAAGGCAGAGGCCAATGCTGTGGAGGACTACAAACTCTCAGACGAGTTCCAAGGCTTCGATCTTGAGTACATAGAGAGGGGGATTAGGAAAGCCTGTCGGTGGGTCGTCCTTAAGTTTACTGACGCAGTTTCGTCCGTCCGCCCCTCTCTTGAGGCAGTTCAGCTAGACGATCCACTTATTGCTGAAGCCCTAGCCCAAGTGGAATCTCAGCATGTAGAAGGCACAGGCACGTATGAGGCTCGGCCTGTCATGGTCATAGAAGAATCTCCAATAGATGTTGAGGCCTTGCCCTCTGACATTGCTCAATGTAGCCCATACCCTCTTCGTGTAATTAATATTTTTGTACTCTTTTATCAGACGAACATCTTCATTTTGTAATGTAATATAATGCCTCTCTTCGTCTTCTGCATTTGTCTCTCGTGTGATTTGTATTGTGAATCTTTATGTTAATATCACTAACCCCTCCCTCGTCTTTCTTGAGGGTGAACGAGGGGTCGTCCCCTGCGTTGGCCCTCATTATAGCTGAGGGTTTTTAACCAATTTTAATTGATGCTCAAGTCCACCCTGTCTTTATTGAGGGAAATTGGGGGGGGGGGGGGTTGTCCCCACCCTTGACCCTCGTCATAGCCGAGGGTTCTAATTACCAAATTAATGGTTTTTAATCAAGTCTTCCCTTGTCTTTCTTGAGGACAATGGTGGGGTCGTCCCCTCCATTGACCCTCATTATAGCCGAAGGTTATAATTACCAACTTAATGGTTTTTAATCAAGTCTTCCCTCATCTTTCTTGAAGGCATTGGTGGGGTCGTCTCCTCCATTGACCCTCATTATAGCCGATGGTTATAATTACCAAATTAATGGTTTTAAAGTCTTCCCTCGTCTTTCTTGAGGACAATAGTGGGGTCGTCCCCTCCATTGACCCTCATTATAGCCGAGGGTTGTAATTACCAAATTAATGGTTTTAAAGTGTTCCCTCGTCTTTCTTGAGGACAATGGTGGGGTCGTCACCTCCATTGACCCTCATTATAGCCTAGGGTTATAATTACCAAATTAATGGTTTTTAATCAAGTCTTCCCTCGTCTTTCTTGAAGGCAATGGTGGGGTCATCCCCTCCATTGACCCTCATTATAGCCGAGGATTGTAATTACCAAATTAATGGTTTTAAAGTCTTCCCTCGTCTTTCTTGAGGACAATGGTGGGGTCGTCCCCTCCATTGACCCTCATTATAGCCGAGGGTTATAATTACTAAATTAATGGTTATTAATCAAGTCTTCCCTCGTCTTTCTTGAAGGCAATGGTGGGGTCGTCCCCACCATTGACCCTCATTATAGCTGAGGGTTATAATTACCAAAATAATGGTTTTTTTATCAAGTTTTCCCTCGTCTTTCTTGAGGACAATGGTGGGGTCGTCCCCTCCATTGACCCTCATTATAGCCGAGGGTTATAATTACCAATCTAATGGTTTTTAATTAAGTTTGCCCTCGTCATTTTTGAAGGCAATGGTGGGGTCGTCCCCACCATTGACCCGCATTATAGACGAGGGTTCCAATAACCAAACTAATTGTTTTTAATTAAGTATTCCCTCGTCTTTTTTGAAGGCAATGGTGGGGTCGTCCCCACCATTGACCCTCATTATAGCCGAGGGTTCCAATAACCAAACTAATGGTTTTTAATTAAGTATTCCCTCGTCTTTTTTGAAGGCAATGGTGGGATCGTCCCCACTATTGACCCTCATTATATCCGAGGGTAGTTCCCCAACGATGATCCCATTCGTATTAGAACTATCAAACACGAAATTAAAGGAAACAGTGATCTTTCTTATTAATTTTCCAAAGTGTTCTACTGGAGCAACACCCATTACAACTGTCGTCCGATAGGACTTTACAAAATTACGAATAGTATTTCTTCAAATGATCTGCATTCCAGGGGTTGGAAAAGGGTTCCCCCTCTAGGTTTTCTAGTCTGTAGGTCCCTGGAACAACTTCTTCGATGACCCTATACGGGCCATGCCAATTAGGATGGAGCTTGTTGGGCTTCTGCCAAGTCTTTTTGAGGACCAAGTCCCCCACTGTAATTGGTCTCTATTTCACCCTCTTATTGTAAAACATTGCAGTCCTCGGCTGGTAGGCAGCTTGCCTTATCTCGGCATCTTCCCTCCTTTCCTCAATCAGGTCTAAGTTGAGTCTCCTCTCTTTTGTATTTCTCTGGGGGTCATACATTTGGACCCTATGAGTAGGAAACCCAATCTCAGTGGGGATGGCGGCCTCTGAGCCATAAGCTATCATGAATGGGGTCTCCCCGGTGGAGGTCTTTGTCGTCGTCCTGTAGGCCCACAGTACAGCATATAACTCCTCAACCCATCTTCCTTTTGCCTCTTCAAGTCTCTTCTTGATCCCATCAAGGATCATCCTGTTTGTGACTTCCGTTTGCCTGTTAGCCTGAGGTCGGCCTGGGGTAGAGAAGAATTGCTTGATACTCACCCTTTCACAGTACTTCTATAGAGATGTATTCTTGAATTGAGTCCCGTTATCCGAGATGAGGGTATTGGGGAGACCATATATGCATATAATGTTTCTCCATATGAACTGAAAGGTCTTATGCTCTATGATCGTTACCATCGGCTCCGCCTCTACCCATTTTGAAAAATAGTCAATGGCCACGATGAGGAACCGATAGTTATTAATGGCCCTAGGAAAGGGTCCTACTAAGTCGATCTCCCACACTGCAAATGGCCATGTGGATGTAATGGAGGTAAGAGGCTGATGGGGTTGGTGAGGGATGGTGGAAAATCTTTGGCATTTATCACACTTTTTTACATATTCCGCGATATCTTTCCCCAAGGTCGGCCACCAATACCCTTGGGTGATCACCCTCTTCGCTAAGGATCTACCCCCAATGTGGCTTGAACATGATCCTTCATGCACATCTTGCAAAATGGAAGGGACTTCAGTTGGGTGCACACACCTAAGTAAGGGGAGAAAAAACCCCTTTTTGTACAAGGTGTCTCCGATGACAGTGAATTTTGCAGCCCTGTATCTCAGCTTCTTCCTTTCCTGTCTAGCTTCTGGCATCTCCCCCTCTTTGATGTATCGGATCAGTGGGTCCATCCATGAAGCCTCCTTAGAAATATTCAGGCAAGTGCTAAGTGATCCCTCAGCATCTTCAATAATTGGTTGAAGCAAAATTTCCACTGGGACTGTCCTCCTGATTTCTGTCCTACTTGCTGAGGCCAACCTAGCAAGGGCGTCAGCACGGCCATTATCAAGCCTAGGTATCCTCTTTAACTTCACTTCTCTGAAGCTCTTCAGTAATGACTGCACCTTCTCAAGGTACCTATCCATCCTCTCGCCCTTGGCCTCGTAAGATCCTAGTACCTGATTCACCACTATCCTCGAGTCACTATGAACCAAAATCTGGCCGACACTAAGAGATCTGTCCAAAGAGAGACCTGCTATCAAGGCCTCATATTCGGCCTCGTTGTTGGAGGCCTTAGAGTTGAACCTCAGAGCGTACTCAAAGTCTGTGCCGTCAGGTGCTGATACTATTAATCCAGCTCCACTCCCGCTTTCGCAAGAGGACCCGTCAACGAAGAGACTCCACACGGCATGTTCTTTCGAGAAACTTCCCTCGGTGAGTGACCCCTGTCTAAAGAGATATCTTCCCTCTTCATTTTCATCCAGTTTCCTTCTAGTGGTGCTTGTCTTAGCCTTATCTTCAGGTGTGTCGGTGAGCTCACCTTATCGGGTATCTATCTTCCCGAGGCCTTCACCATCGGCTTCGTCATCTTCCCAAGTAAACTTGGCCATAAAATCTGCCAATGCTTTCCCCTTAATGGCCGTCCTAGGCTGATACACTATGTCAAACTCCCCCAGCTCTATAGCCCAGGCCATTAGCCTCCCTGATTTTTCAGGCTTGTGCAAAACCTTCCTAAGGGGAGAGTCAGTGAGGATGACCATTGTATGGGACTGGAAGTATGGCTTCATATTTCTCAATGCATGGATCAAGGCATAGGCCAACTTCACCATCCTTGAATATCTTTGCTCTTCCCCCTGGAGTGCCTTGCTGTTAAAATAAATGGTCTTCTGTACCCCGTCTTCGTCTCTCACAATGGCTGCACGATGGCTGACTCTGAGATGGCGAGGTACACATAAAGTTTCTCACCCTGCACTGGCCGTTACAACAGCAAGGGAGACCCTAGGTATGATTTTAACTCCTTGAAAGCCTCATCACACTCTTCACTCCATTCGAAGGATTTTCTGAGAATTTTGAAGAATGGTAGACACCTGTCTGTGGCCCTAGACACGAACATATTTAAGGCAGCAACTCTCCTTGTGAGTCTCTGAACGTCTTTAATGGACTTGGGGGTCTTCAATTCAACAAGGGCATTTATCTTTTCAAGATTGGCCTCGATGCCTCTATGGTTGACAATGAACCCCAAGAACTTCCCTGCTCCGACCCCGAAGACACACTTGGTCGGGTTGAACTTCATCTGGTATTTGTCCATCGTATTAAAGGTCCTCTCCAGGTCTTCCACACAATCCTCTGCCTTCAAACTCTTAGTCAGCATGTCATCTACATAGACCTCCATAGACTTCCCAATTTGGTCTTCAAACATTTTATTTACAAGGCGTTGGTACGTCGCCCCCGCATTTTTTAGACCAAAGGGCATGACCCTATAACAGTATGTCTCCTTGTCAGTAATGAAGGCTGTCTTCTACGAGTCTTCAGGGTTCATGAAGATCTGGTTGTACCCTGAATAGGCATCCATAAAGCTCATGAGCTCATGGCCTGCTGTAGCGTCTACCATCTAGTCAATGCGGGGGAGAGGGAAGCTGTCTTTGGGACAGTGTTGGTTGAGGTCGGTGAAGTCCACACACATTCTCCACTTCTCGTTGGACTTTGGGACAATGACTGCATTGGACATCCATTCAGGGTAGATGACCTCCCTGATAAATTCAGCGTCTTCTAATTTTTTGACCTCATCCCTTATGACCTCATACTTTTCTCTAGAGTAAATTCTCCTCTTCTGCTTTACTGGCTTTGCTCCCTCTACCACATTGAGGTTGTGGCACATAATTTCAGGGTCCATCCCCAGCATATCTACATGACTCTACGTAAAGACGCTTCGTCTTCTCCTCAACAGTTTAATGAGGTCTTCCTTGATATTGGGCTTCAGAGACTTGCCGACTTGGACGGTTTTTTCTAGGTCATCCTCATCGAGGATGATGGATTCTACCTCTTTCGCGACCTCTCCTTTCTTTAGCTTCATCTCATCCCTGGGGTCTAGGGTATCAATATTGTAAGTGGTTGTAGCCCTCTTGTCTGCCTCTCTTTTTTCAGCGGAGTTGTAGTAACATTCTCGCACTATCGTCTAGTCTCCCTGAACTTCCCCCACCCCGTAAGGGGTAGGAAATTTAATCATCTGATGGACCGTAGATGGCACAGCTTCAAACCCCTTGAGGTCCACACGCCCCAGTATGATGTTGTAGGCCGAAAAAACATGTTCATCCATCACAAATAAACTGACCTTCTTGGTAAGCCATCTCGGCCACTCGTCCCCCGTCCTGACATCGACCTCATACACTCCAATGGGATGAACCTTTTCCCCACTGAACCTAATCAATGGATGATGGTATGGGACGAGTCTAGCACGGCTTAGACCTAAGACTTTTAAGCACGGATAAAACATTACATCTACAGAACTGCCCCCGTCGACCAATATCCTCGGCACCTCACACCCGTGCACCCTAGTTGTGATGACGAGTGGGTCGTCGTGTGGGGCTAGGAGGCGTTTAAAGTCCATTCTCAAGAACCCCACTATCAGAGTGTCCATATCGACCTTCTTCCTCTTTTCTTACTTGACCTCCAAAGAGGTTGAGTGTACCGTCTTCGTCACTGCCTTGGCCTCAGCCACATGGGCCTTCCTGTCAGGAACCTCAGACCCTCCTCTTGCTAGACCCCCGAAGATCATTCCCACTCCGAGCGAGATTATATTAAGCCTCTTGAAAGGGCCTTGGTCGTATCTCGGTGGGAGGTCAGGGTCGTCCTCATCATCAGAAGGGTCGTCCTCTCTTTTTTGAGGACCTTCTCTACATGCATCACCTCTCTTCTTTCTGGGGTCATCCCCTCTTGAAGGCACCTTTGTCGATGTACTTTCTGAGCTTCCCTTCTTTCAGCATCTTCTCAAACTCATCTTTCAGAGCAAAGCATTTATCTGTTATGTGGCCGTGGTCTTGGTGAAATTCGCACCACGGGTTCTTGTTCCTCTTGTTGGGGGCCTCCCTCAACTTCTCAGGCCACTTCAGGGATCGGTCACTCTTTATTTCATTGAGAATATGTTCATAGCTAACCATTAGTGGGGTGTAACCAGCGAACTTGTCATCCGTAGACTTCTTCTTCCCCTCTTTGTTCTTCTTATAGTATTTACCGCCACTAGCGCCTCCTTTTTCATCCTCGTATTTTGCGGCCATCGCCTCTTCGACGTTCATTACCTTTCCTACTGTTGACAACAATTCAGCCATCGTCCTCGGAGGGTCTTCGGCAAGCTTCCATAACAGCTTCCCCTTCTGGAGCCCTCCAATGAGGGCGGTCATGGCTATGCTCTCCTCATAGTCTTCCACCTCTAACTTTTCTTTGTTGAATCTGGTTATGTAGTCTCTGAGATTCTCATTCTTCCCCTGCTTAACATAGAGCAGGTGTGTGGTCTTCTTCTATGGCCTTACCCCAAAGCAAAAGTTGTGGATGAATCGGTATGCCACCTGCTTAAAGTTTTCAATGAAGTTTTTCGAGAGAGATATGTACCAGACATGTGCTGCCCCAGTGAGAGTACCAGAGAAGGAACGACACCTCATCTCATCTGAGATAGAGTATATGTCTGCAACTAATTGATACATCTCGATATGGTGGATAGGGTTGGTGCTCCCGTCATATCTTGGGGTGACCACAAGTGGCTTGAAATTCGATGGCGTAGGGAAGTTGACTATCTTCGCCACAAATAGTGAGCCTATGGAATATCCTCTCTGAAGAGGATCGCGACTTTTCAGTATATCACCGATCTTATCCTCCAGTCGCTGGATCGAGTCATTCCAAGGCCTCGTAGGGTCGGCTTGTCCAATGGTATCCCCTGCCGCTTCTTTGAGATGGACTGCGGGTTCTGCCGCGGCTGGCCTGTGTCGGCTGTTTACCTCCCCCTGATCGTCGTCCCGTCTTTGGGGTCGGCCCCCATGGGGTCGGCCATCAGCCGCCTCCCTTTTGGACCTTGCAGCACTCCTTGATCTAGACAATTTTTCCCCCAGGTCATTCACTGGGCCCAGCCTCTCAAAGGCCGATCCCCTACTCAGACGATCGAAAGTAGAGCCTCTCGGGCGATCGTTAGGATTTTGCCTTCCACACTTCCCTCTGCTCTCCTGGAGAGGTCGTACGGTATTGCTGGAGACCTCATACGGCTCCCAGCATTCTATGGGGGCTTCCTCCCCCTCCAGATCATCATACCTGTCTTCAGGGAAAGGGTTTCCTTGCCTCCCCAGGTGTAGACGTCGGGGGTCAGCAACATCCCTACGCCGCTGAGGGGGTGGCAGGTCTTTGCGTGGTGCCTGGGGTGGTCCCCTGGCCTCATGCTGTCCTAGAGCTGCTGCTGGAGTAATCATCTCAGGTGAGACCCCTGGTGGTCTTAGTATATTCTTGCTCAGAGCTGTGAACTGCTCCTGCATGATCCGCTGGCTCGCTGCCAGAGACTTAAAGGCTGCCTCCACATCATCCATCTCAGACTGAGGTCGTGGTTGACTGGAACTGGGTCCTCCTCCATCATCTGGTAGGGGAAGTGGTGGTGGTGGCATCTCTGGTGCCATGTGTTTGAGCTATGAAGAGCTGCACTGAAGAAGGTTTGTAAGCTTGAGAACCTTAATAGGTCACTTTTAATGGTGAAACATCTCCACACAGGGGGAGGGCTGGCTCACCACCAGAGTGCCCAGTGAGGTCAAGTTGTATTCAAGGAAGAGACGTCTTCTCATTCCCACAGACGGCGCCAAACTGATGATGCTAAAATCTAGCACCACCAGATAAGTGATGATGAGCTCAAACTATAGTAACCATGGCAGCCATAGAGATGTAAGTGTACAAGTATATGGAAGGAGATGAGTATAAGAGGAACAAGACAATGATGTATAGTGGTTCAGCCAATTAGGCCTACATCTACTGTGAGTGTGTGATCCACTAAGTATGGGCACTAATGGCCTTGGATATAATGCACATAAGCTCACTTTATCTCTCTACTGTGTGTATAAGCAGAGTTTTTTTATTAGGGTTACAGTTATCCATTTTTTTCATCCCCTTGTAGGTGACAAGTATATATAGGTCTTGGGGGGTGTATTGTACCCCCAAGTATGCATGGTGCATGTGAATGATCATTTATCCAGTCTCCTGTTGACACCTGTAGATGCCAAATAATGACATAATACTCCCTCACGCGAGAGTGTGATTTTGTTATAACGGTCTTCCACGTGCCGCGGGAGCCTCACGCGCACTGTTCCACGCGTCTCCCAAACCACGCGCTGTGATGATGTCACCCTCAGCCTGTGATATGAGGCTGAGGACAAAGTTCCTTCCGGTAGCGGGTCTGGCCCAATTTGGGCCTCGTACTGTCGTACCCTTGAAGGGTCGTCTGGATCCCAATGGAGGGTCGACCCCTTGGAGGGTCGGCCCCTTGGAGGGTCGTCCGGGCCTAATGAAGGGTCGAACCCTTGAAGGGTCGTCCAGGATTAATGAAGGGTCGGCCCTTTGAAGGGTTATTCGGGATTGATGAAGGGTCGGCCCCTTGAAGGGTCATCCGGGTCTGATGAAGGGTCGTCCCCTTGAAGGGTCGTTCGGGCCTGATGGAGGGTCGGCCCCTTGAAGGGTCGTCTTGTTGGAGGGCGCCCTCGGTCTGGCCGAGGATATATATGGGCATATCATGGATGCTGGTAGGAGTTTGGATTAGACGTATCGTTCATTCATTCCTAGAGTAGGAATCATCTATCAGTTCCAGTTTTATTTAGGGCTTGTCGCCCAGTCTTCTCAGTACAGATTTCAGATGTATTTATTCAGGTGTTGGATGTTTATATATTGGATTTCACTTTGGCGGCCGATAGTTCATTCGGCAAATTGTGTAATTAATTATTCTATTGAGTTTTATTCAGTTGTGTGAATAGTTTATATTTATTTCCGCATGTACTGTTTTGTAAATTAAAAAGTTAAAATTTGGCACCAGCTTTTGGAATACTAGGTGGTTAGTAAGTTTTAAAAGTTTTTCGACAGTGATGCTAAGGATGATCCAACTGGCATTCCTATTTTAATTTGGTATAGGACTGATCACCTGGTATTTTATTAGGCGGGGTGTCACATGGCCTTGGCAGCCTCCAGATCAGTCTTATGAACTGACTCCGCAACCTGATACAACTTGAATAAGACTTCATATTTAGCCCTCTAGGACATAACAACGTCCACAACTTGGAATTTTTAAGGTTTGGTTAGTATAAAGAAATAACTAAATATGAAGTAAAGTAGTGAAGTGCTTACCCATAGTAGACTATGGAGTCATATTCCTCTAAATCCTCATAGTTTTCTTCTACCAGGCAGTCCAGGTCAATAATGTTTGGAATTTTTCTCATTCTGCTGACCACCCTAGTGGTTATATCCCATGAAGCATTGGGACCAAGTTACCTCAGTTAAGGTTGCGAACATCCATCAGGACCCACTCTTTCCCTTCTCTAGGGAGTTGGCAAGTTTGCATTAATTGCCATAATATTCCATGGTGGAGGAGAAGATCCAGAAAGAGAAACATGTAGGGGATGTTCCCACCTTGGAAGTACACAAGGGACATTATTCCTGATGCGGTAAGTTTATTAGCTATGTCGTTATCGATTTTCTTCTCCCTAATTGCAACACCATTATTAGGTGCTGCAGACTTCTCTGCAAGAGGGACGACTCTAGTCTCATCCGCAGTTGTTTGCTGAGGAGGCTCAACAGTTGGTTGCCACACTTTGGAGTCTGCAACCTATGATGACATGGTTGGAACATTGGAATTCCACCACAAAAGTATATGGGTGGTGGTGAATTAGTTGTTCAATGACCGTCCGACGACAACCTTGGATGAAAGGGGACTATTGAAGCACTTATTTGAAAAATTATGGAGGTGGAACGCTAAGTAGAGGGACCTCGCAACTGGATTTGCTATCAGAAGGAAGGGCATTGGTCGTGGAACCACAATCATTGTCACTAGAAAACTCAACTTGGGCTGGATATTGTGGATATGGCATGGTGGTTTGAGTGGAACCACAATCATTGTCACTAGAAAACTCAAGTGTTGCAATCGGTTCCCTCAAATCCTACAATAAGATGACAATAACAATTAAAGGCAAGGATTTGAGTTAAAAAATATTAGTAAATATTCTTACTAAGCCACCAAGCAAGTGTGAGATTTAACTTAAAAAACTAATTTTAGCAAATATTATTGCCAAATCACTAAGAAGGTGAGGGATTTGAGTTAAAACACCTCAGCAAGTATTCTTGCTAAGTCACTAAGCAGGTGTGAGATTTGAGTTAATTTTTTTTACCAAGTATTCTTGATATGTCACCAAGCATGTGTGATATGTGAGTTAAAGCTTTAGCAAATATATTTCTTAGTCACCATATAGGTGTGAGATTTGTTTGTTTTATTTGTACATGTATATTTTCAAACATATTATACAAAATTGAAATATACCTCAAGAGCTTGATCACGGGGAATTGGAGTTGTGGTAATGACAGAATCCCTAGCTTTATTGGAAGAAATTTACCTAAAAGAAACTACTTCTTTGGTTAGCAAGGGAATTTGGACTTCTACGGGCACGAGAGACAATTTAGACATAGGTTCTGTTGATGAAGCTCTGACATATAAATGAGAATGGAAATTATCCCCCGATGATAAAGGAACCTTAGTTCTAGATGTGGTTGAATCGTCCCTAGAGACATATAGCAATTTTAAAAAGAAAACAAACATGGAAATAAGTATTTTACCTCTTTAAAGGTTTGTCGTGAAATCCAACTCATAATTGGCCTCATAAGTGGTAAAGAAGGAGGGGATTCGGTGAGTACTCTAACAATGGTCACAACTTCCACCTGAAAGAAAAACCTATGGATCAACTAAGTAGTTATCAATAGAACAACTTGAGGGAAAATACTACAAAAATTTTACTAAGAATTTACCTTTGGTAAATTAGAAGGAGGAATCATAGCCAAAGGCATATTACTAGAGGATGTAGACTCATAAGTAGGTGGGAAAGTTTTCCATGGTCTTGTTGAAGATCCATCAATGCCATATATGTGCCCAACCCTCTCATCTTCCAAGGTTAGCTTGTGAGCTACCTCAGTCACACGATTGGAGGAAGCACATCAGGAGTAGGTATGCCCAATCATCGATTAATAGGGGAATAAAGCTGGTTCATGAATTGGTTTTTTAATGATTGGGTTTGTTGAGTTCCTTGGGTATTGGGGTGAGTAACCAAGACATTTAAGTACAAAAGAGAAAAGTGTCAAAAATACAAAAGAATGAAAGAAATTATACAAATCATTGAAATAATTTCCCTTTGGACTTGAGAAATGGTGGCGATAAAACAACCCGCATTTGAGATATTGCAACATCTTCTTCAAGAGGGACATCATCTATCACTATGGGTTCAAAAGAATCTGAGGGTGGGGGAGATGAACTTTGTCTTGGAGGGATCACAACATGCTCCTTGGTGACACGCTACCTAAAATTTTTGGTGCCCATTTGCTTTTGTTATTGGGAGGGGCATCTGAGGAAGGTTCTTCCTTAGAATGACAAGTGTGTGAGATTTACCCATGTGGAGACTCTGAGGTAGAAACAAAAGGAAGTGGGGGAAGCACAAGAGTATGGGAAAAGATTGACTGATGGCACGTAATACTCTTTTATCCTCTAAATGACATTTTTCATCCAATATAGGGTCCACTGGGTGAACGATCTTCGAAGGTATCCCAGACAACTCTGCAGCACTTTTTTGGGACTTGGATTTTATGGTCTTAGATTTCTTGGGGACTATATTGTAAACTCCCTAAGTGGATGAACCAATTACAAGAGTATCAAGCCTCTTTGCAGCTATAGGGACGATAACTTTCTTTTTCCCCTTTTGGGGCACACCACTCACTGGGGCAAAGGGAGGTAACTCTTTTGGGGGATTTTCAGTGTGGTACTTAAGGGATACTGAACTCCCATTATGTAGTTGTTCTTAAGTTCCAATTTAATGGGAAGAAACTTATTTAATTGGGGTATACTAGTGGGGATTTTAGCCAATCTTAAACTATCTAAGTTGAAATGGCTAAAATTTGGTAAGCCGATTGAAGGAAACATCACCTTTTCTTATTTCACTTTGAGTGATGATTTGAACATTAAGATTATCGCAAAGTATTGCAATAGCTACATTTATAATGTCAGAACAAACTCGAGAGAAATTCTCTTCAGCATTATTGCTCTGAAAATCGGGGAAGGACCAACTTGGTCATACCCAAACTGGTGGGCACAAAGTTTAGGGTTGCATATCATAGTGGAAACTCCCAAGTTAGTGAATAGGGGAAGATGTCCAGTTGTTAGAATAATCATAATGAATAGAACAAACTTCTTTATGATTAGTTATTTAGGAATCGTTCAAATAGTGTGAGTCGTCTCAACGAAGAATGACCAAGTGTGGGCTTCTATTTCCCCATCGTAAGGCCTAGCAACAAAGGATGAATAGGTGTTAGGAAAAGGGAGAAAATATTTCCTACTATGCCATCTTATTCCAACGAAGAAACCTCTAGGGCTTTATAGTAGAGGGAACAATGGAAATATATGAAGGGTACATGTCAAGGAATCGCATATAAAAGAAACCGATCAAAATAATTGTATACGATAAATTTTGAAATATTATACCTTCTCAAAGAATGTTCCATGTCAATATGGGACCAATCCAACCGAGTGTAGAGAGACCTCAATGTAATGGAAATAAGAGGGAGATTAACTCTACACACAAGCTTTATAGAGATGTTAATCAACTCTATTTGTGGTTGGTCATTGGGCTTAACAGGAAATAGAATGCGAGAAAGCATGTGATGATGCTCGGATTTAGCACCACCAGATAAGTGTTAGTGAGCTCAAGCAGTAGCAGCTATGGCTACCATAGAGATGTATAAGTGTATAAGTATGTAAGTGTATAGAAGGGGATGAGAATAAGAGGAAATAAGACTGATGTATAGTGGTTCAGCCAAATTGGCCTACATCCACTGTCAGTGTGTGATCCACTAAGTATGGGCACTAATGGCCTTGGATACAATGCACATAACCCTCTATCTCTCTCTCTACTGTGTGTGAACAAGCAGAGTTTTAGCTAGGGCTACTGTTCATGTGTGTAAGTGTCCTAAATCGGGTCCCGGGGGGGGCAAGTCCCCTGTAGGGTTGTAGGTGACAAGTATATATAGGGTCTTGGGGGTGTAGTGTACCCCCAAGTAAGCATGGTGCATGTGAATGATGATCTAACCAATTCCCTGTTGACACCTGTAGATGCCAAATGATGGCATAATATTCCCTCACGTGAGGGTGTGATTTGGTTATAACGGTCTGCCACGTGTCATATGAGCCTCACGCGCACTGTTCCACGCGTCTCCCAAACCACGCGCTAAGATGATGTCACCCTCGGCCTATGATATGAGGCCGAGGGCAAAGTTCCCCCTGGCAGTGAGTATGGTCCAATTTAAGCCTCGTACTGTCGGCCCCTCGGAGGGTCGTCCGGGGCCTGCTGAAGGGTCGGCCCCTCGGAGGGTCGTCCGGGGCCTGCTGAAGGGTCGTCCCCTAGGAGGGCCGTCCGGGGCCTGCTGAAGGGTCGGCCCCTCGGAGGGTCGTCCGGGGCCTGCTGAAGGGTCGTCCCCTAGGAGGGTCGTCCGGGGCCTGTTGAAGGGTCGGCCCCTCGGAGGGTCGTCCGGGTCCTGCTGAAGGCCGAGTCCAGGGGGGGTCATATGGAGCCAAATGAGGGGTCGGCCCCTCGGAGGGTCGTCTGAAGGGGTTGCCTTGATCCCGGCAGTCAGGGGGTAAATATGGGTATATCAATCACCCCCCAGCCCTTAGCCATTGATGTTGTTGAGATGGCTGAGGGATAGTGTCGCTTTTGAGGCGGATGTATGGTCAGTGAGATGAGGGATGCCTGTCAAGATGAGGTGACACTTGGGCGGTTGCCCACTGTCATCTCCAGTTCCCTAGGTAAGGCGGTTGTACTATGCTTGGGGCTTTGTGCCCTAATGATAACCTCCTCGTGGGCTGTGTTTTGCTTTGGGAAGTGAGCCCCCTTAATTAGCAAAGATATTAAAAGGATTTTCAAATCCTTTTTCCCTTCTAGCTTCTTCTTCATCTTCGCGCCCTTACTTTCTCTCACTACAATTCCAGCTAACTCCATAGCCGTTTCTTCGCTGATTTCTCCATCGCTCTTCACTCAGCCGTTGCTCTTGTTTCCAGGTACTCTTCTTTGCCTGAACTCTCCTCTAGCTCTTCCATTTCCTTTGTGTGTTGGGGTCGAACCCCTTTTAGCATTTTTCTGGTTTTTCTCGCATTTTTCTGGCGAACGACTTCGACTGTTCTTGAGTGTTCTTGAGCGAACCTTTCATATTCCCAGTTTTAGATCCAAAAGTCATAGGTTGGTCAATAGGAGTTTGTTTGTGGTTAGATTAGTAAAATCATCTCAAGTGTTAGGTCTTCCCCTTAATGCTTAGGAGGCTTTACGATTTAGCAGACGAGTTTCCATCCTTGAGGGAGAAGTTCTTCATAGAGATCAGGCGCATAGAGGAAGAGGAGGAGAGGAGACGACGGGACGACCCTATTTGGGTACGACCCATCTTTCCCCTCCCCTTGAAGAAAATTCTGCCCTCTGAGCCACAAGGGTCGTCCTATCGTCCATCCGACAGTCAGACGTTTGAGGGTGGTATGGAAGAGCGTGCGTCTTCACCTGCAGGTGCTGGTCCCTCTGGAAGGAGAGGGTCGTCTGAGGACGCCCAGGACCATCAGGCCGAGGGTGTGGGACCCTCTGAGGCCGTCCCTGTGACGGCCCTATCCCCCCATGCATTTCAAATGACTTTTCACGGTTCGCCCCCAAGAGGTGAAGAGGACGAGGGACAGGAGGCTGAGGGTTATGCTGAGGACTCTGATGATGATCCCATTGACACTTCTCACGCCTCTGCTTATGTTTCCACTGTGAAGGATCGTGACCTCTTGCTGTGGAGGCATCAGTTCGGCATAAAGTCCTCTGTGACTATGAGGGTTCCCAACCCCGATGAGCGAGTTTATCAGGGAGACGAGGGGGAGGTTGCTGTTTACGAGCAGATGCTTAGGGTAGGTGTTAGGTTCCCTCTGCATCCTACCATTGTTGAGATCCTGTCTGCCCTTGGGGTTTCCCCCTCTCAGCTCCCCCCCAACTCTTGGAGGGCAATTCTTGGCTATATATCTCTTTGGAAGAGTGTCTTCACAGATGAGCCCTCAGCAGACTTATTCATAGGTTGTTATAACATTACCTCATCGTCCAAGCAGCCTGGTTACTACCACTTAGGGGCCAGGAAGTCTGACAAGAAGATCCTTCATGTAGCCCAGACCTCAAATCATGACTGGAAGAAGAGGTATTTCTTCATCTCTGGGGACTGGGAGTTCCCCTCTGGGGTTGATCCTCTTGAAGATAGTCCGAGGGTTTCCCAGGTATGGTCCAAACCTTCCATGAGGGCACGGTCTGACCCTGGATTAAGTGAGGAAGAGAGGGTAATTGTTGACTATCTGAGGGACCAGGGGAAAGAGGGTGGACTTCCAAAATTTGAAGATCTAATGACCCCTCATCACCTCAAAGAAGCTGGCCTGAGGGTCGGCCCTTTGACAGAATTATGTGAGTGTTTTTCCATTTTCGCATTATGATTCCTTCTAAGTGTTCCCTCTTTGCCTCTGTATCTTTCTGACGTATTTCCTTCTTTTCAGGTCGTCCTGCGAACATTTCTGACCAATTGTGGGAGATGACTGCCCCCAGCTTGTTGTCCGGTCTTGGCAAGAAGAAGGGGAAGGAACCTCAGCAAGCCCAGAGGAAGTCAACGGCCGAGGGGCCGAGGCCGGTAGAGCCGACCGTGGATAGTCGGAAAAGGAAGCAGCCTGAAGCTCCTGAGGGCTCTCGTCCTGATGCACGGACGAGGGCGAGGGCAGAAGTGTCTGAGGGGTCTGCCTCCAGCATGGGGGCATTTTGGTCTCAAAATTTAGCATCCTTGAGGTCTGACCCTTCTTCCCTCATAGCCAACTTAAGGGCGGCCAAGGTCTCCATATTTTCTGCCCCTTCGGCCTCTGACTACGACTTTTTGTCGAAGATGCCCCCTGCCAAGGTGTATGATTACGGTCTTCATACCATGGCCCAGGTATTTGTTTCTACCGTACTTCCTCAGTTAATTTTTTGTCAATCTGTTCCCTCGGCCTCTTAATGTTTGCTTGTTCTTGTGCAGTCTATTTGTGCTTGGGCGTCGGCTACAAAATGGATGGCCGAGAATCAGCTGAAATTTCAAGAGGCTGACAGGGCCATTCAGCAGGAGGCTCTTCTGCAGACTGAACTGGATGCTGCAAAGGCTGAGCTGGGTACTGCAAGGGCTGAGCTGGAGGGTATGAGGGTCGAGCATACCAGGGTCTTGAATGAGCTACAGACGCGGCATGAGGCAGACCTGAGGGCCAAGGACGACCTTATTAAAGACAAGGATGCGGCCTTGAATAACCTGGGGGCTCACTTCAAGACCGAGCTTGAGGGTGCAGTAAGGAAGGCCGGGGCCGATGCTGTTGAGGCCTATAAGGTTTCAGACGAGTTTCAAGGCTTCGGCCTTGAGTATCTTGAGAGGGGAATTAGGACGGCCTGTCGGTGGGTCGTCCTAAAATTTGCTGATGCAGTGACGACTATCCGCCCCTCCCTTGAAGCCGTCCAGCTAGATGACCCCTTAATTGCTGAGGCCTTGGCACAGGTTGAATCCCAAGTCCACGTTGAGGGTACCGGCACATCTGAGGATCAGCCTCTAGTGGTCGTAGATGAGACCCCTGTAATCGATGTGCCCTCTGAGTGTGCTCAATAGGGTGGCTGTCTGTGGCCCACACCCTCTTCTTGTAACATTTTTTTGTATTTTTGTTGATCAAACATTTCCCTTATTTGTAATATAATCACTGTCTTCTATTCCTGTCTTTGCTTTGTGATGCTTAGAAATTAACAATATTACCAACTCCTCCCTCGTCATTTTGAGGATAAATGGGGTCGTCTCTCCCATTTGCCCTCTTTATAGCCGAGGGTGTTTACCACCAAATTATGGTGTTTTAAATCAAGTCCACCCTCGTCTTTTTGAGGGGAGTGGAGGGGTCGTCCCCTCCACTGGTCCCCATTATAGCCGAGGGATCAACTAACCAAATTAATGGATTTTAATCTAGTCTTCCCTCGTCTTTTTTGAGGAGAGTGGAGGGGTCGTCCCCTCCACTGGTCCCCATTATAGCCGAGGGATCAACTAACCAAATTAATGGATTTTAATATAGTCTTCCCTCGTCTTTTTTGAGGAGAGTGGAGGGGTCGTCCCCTCCACTGGTCCCCATTATAGCTGAGGGTTCAACTAACCAAATTAATGGATTTTAATATAGTCTTCCCTCGTCTTTTTTGAGGAGAGTGGAGGGGTCGTCCCCTCCACTGGTCCCCATTATAGCCGAGGGATCAACTAACCAAATTAATGGATTTTAATATAGTCTTCCCTCGTCTTTTTTGAGGAGAGTGGAGGGGTCGTCCCCTCCACTGGTCCCCATTATAGCCGAGGGTTCAACTAACCAAATTAATGGATTTTAATCTAGTCTTCCCTCGTCTTTTTTTTGAGGAGAGTGGAGGGGTCGTCCCCTTCACTGGTCCCCATTATAGCCGAGGGATCAACTAACCAAATTAATGGATTTTAATATAGTCTTCCCTCGTCTTTTTTGAGGAGAGTGGAGGGATCGTCCCCTCCACCGGTCCCCATTATAGCCGAGGGATCAACTAACCAAATTAATGGATTTTAATATAGTCTTCCCTCGTCTTTTTTGAGGAGAGTGGAGGGGTCGTCCCCTCCACTGGTCCCCATTATAGCCGAGGGCTCAATTAACCAAATTAATGGATTTTAATATAGTCTTCCCTCGTCTTTTTTGAGGAGAGTGGAGGGGTCGTCCCCTCCACCGGTCCCCATTATAGCCGAGGGATCAACTAACCAAATTAATGGATTTTAATCTAGTCTTCCCTCGTCTTTTTTGAGGAGAGTGGAGGGGTCGTCCCCTCCACCGGTCCCCATTATAGCCGAGGGATCAACTTACCAAATTAATGGATTTTAATCTAGTCTTCCCTCGTCTTTTTTGAGGAGAGTGGAGGGGTCGTCCCCTCCACCGGTCCCCATTATAGCCGAGGGATCAACTTACCAAATTAATGGATTTTAATCTAGTCTTCCCTCGTCTTTTTTGAGGAGAGTGGAGGGGTCGTCCTCTCCACCGGTCCCCATTATAGCCGAGGGATCAACTTCCCATGCATGCTAGGACTGACAATAGGATGAAGGAAACACTGATATTTCTCATTAATTTTCCAAGTGTTCTGTTGGAGCAACCCCAATTACAATTATGGCCTTTCAAGACCTTACAACACTACTGATAGTATTTCTTCAAATGATCTGCATTCCAGGGGTTTGAAAAAGGTTCCCCCTCCAGGTTCTCTAGCCTGTAGGTCCCCGGGACAACTTCATCGATGACCCTATATGGGCCATGCCAATTAGGATGGAGCTTGTTGGGTTTCTGCCAAGTCTTTTTAAGAACCAAGTCTCCCACTGCGATAGGCCTCTGTTTCACCCTTTGGTTGTAAAACTTTGCGGTCCTCTGCTGGTAGGAAGCTTGCCTTATCTCAGCATCCTCCCTTCTTTCCTCAATCAGGTCTAGGTCAAGTCTTCTCTCTTCCATATTCCCCTGGGGATCATACATTTGGACCCTATGAGTAGGAAACTCCACTTCGGTGGGGATGACTGCTTCTGATCCATAAGCTAACATGAATGGGGTCTCCCCGGTAGGGGTCCTTACTGTCGTCCTGTATGCCCACAATACTGCATATAACTCCTCGACCCATCTTCCTTTTGCCTCCTCAAGCCTCTTCTTAATCCCATCTAGGATTGTCCTGTTCGTAACTTCGGTTTGCCCATTGGCCTGAGGTCGGCCTGGGGTGGAGAAAAATTGTTTGATACTTACCCTCTCACAGTACTTCTGTAAAGAGGCATTCTTGAACTGGGTCCCGTTATCCGAGATGAGGGTGTTGGGTAGACCATATCTGCATATCACATTCTTCCAGATGAACTGGAAGGTCTTCTGCTCCGTGATCGTGACCATCGGCTCGGCCTCTACCCATTTTGAAAAGTAGTCAATTGCTACGATGAGGAACCGATAGTTATTGACTGCTCTCGGTAAGGGTCCTATCAGATCAATCCCCCATATTGCGAACGGCCATGGGGATGCAATGGAGGTGAGAGGCTGGTGAGGTTGATGAGGGATAGTAGCAAATCTTTGGCATTTATCACACTTTTTAACATATGCGGCAGCATCTTTCCCCAAGGTCGGCCACCAGTAGCCTTGGGTGATCACCCTCTTTGCCAAGGATCTACCCCCAATATGGCTTGAGCACGACCCTTCATGCACGTCTTGCAAAATGGAAGGGACCTCTGAGGGATGCACACACCTAAGTAAGGGGAGCAGAAACCCCTTTTTGTACAGCGTGTCTCCGATGACAGCGAACTTTGCAGCCCTGTATCTCAGCTTCTTCCTCTCTTGGCTTGCTTCTGGCATCTCTCCCCCTCTAATGTATCTGATCAGGGGGTCCATCCATGAAGGTTCTTGAGAAACATTCATGCAAATGCCAAGTGTTCCCTCGTTGTCTTCGATAGTTGGTCGAAGCAAAATTTCTACCGGGACTGTCCTCCTTATGTCTGTCCTAGTAGCTGAGGCCAACCTTGCAAGGGCGTCAGCACGGCCATTGTCGAGCCTAGGTATCCTCTTGAGTTTCACTTCTTTGAAGTTTTTCAGCAATGACCTCGCCTTATCAAGATACCTAGCCATCCTCTCGTCTTTGGCCTCATAGGCTCCTAGTATCTGATTCACCACCAGCCTTGAATCACTGTGAACCAAAATTTGGTTGACACTAAGGGATTTGGCTAAGGAGAGGCCAGCTATCAAGGCCTCATACTCAGCCTCATTGTTGGAGGCTTTGAAATTGAACCTCAGGGCGTACTCGACGTCTGTGCCATCGGGTGCTGATAGTATCAGTCCAGCACCACTTCCGCTATCACAGGAGGACCCGTCAACGAAGAGGCTCCACGGAGTCTTTCCTTCAGAAAAATTTCCCTCAGAGAGGGACCCCTGTCTAAAGATGTATCTTCCCTCTTCGTTTTCAGTCACTTTCCTTCTAGCGGTGCTCGTCTCAGCCATTTCTGCAGGTGTGTCTGCGGGTCTGTCTTCTGTATCTGCCTTCCCGAGGGTCTCACCCTCGGCCTCATCTTCTTCCCATGTGAACTCAGCCACGAAGTCTGCCAAGGCTTGCCCCTTAATGGCTGTCTTAGGCTGATACACAATGTCAAACTCCCCCAGCTCTATAGCCCAGGTCATTAGCCTTCCTGATTTTTCAGGCTTGTGTAGGACCTGCCTAAGAGGAGAGTCAGTAAGGATGACCATAGTATGGGACTGGAAGTACGGTTTCATCTTCCTTGAGGCATGAATCAAGGCATAGGCCAACTTCTCCATCCTCGGGTATCTCTGCTCTGCCCCCTGGAGTGCCTTGCTGTTGAAATATACGGGCTTCTGTATCCCATCTTCGTCTCTTACGATTGCTGCACTGATAGCGGATTCTGAGACAGCAAGGTACACGTACAGTCGTTCACCCTGCACGGGTCGTGACAGCAGCAAGGGAGACCCTAAGTATGATTTCAGCTGCTTGAAAGCCTCATCACACTCTTCGCTCCATTCAAAAGCTTTCCTGAGGATCTTGAAGAATGGTAGACACCTGTCTGTAGCCCTTGACACAAATCTGTTCAAGGCAGCCACTCTCCCTGTGAGCCTCTGAACGTCTTTAATGGACTTGGGGGTCTTCATCTCAATAAGGGCCTTTATCTTTTCAGGATTGGCCTCGATGCCTCTTTGATTGACAATGAACCCCAAGAACTTCCCCGCTCCGACCCCGAAGACACACTTGGCCGGATTGAGCTTCATTTTGTATTTGTCCATTGTATTAAAGGTCCTTTCCAGGTCTGCTACATGATCCTCTGCCTTCAGACTCTTAGTCAGCATGTCATCTACGTAAACCTCCATAGACTTACCAATTTGATCTTCGAACATTTTGTTTACGAGGCGCTGGTACGTTGCCCCCGCATTTTTTAGGCCAAAGGGCATGACCCTGTAACAGTATGTCCCCTTGTCAGTGATGAAGGTGGTCCTCTCCGAGTCCTCAGGGTTCATGAAAATCTGGTTATACCCTGAGTAGGCATCCATGAAACTCATGAGCTCATGGCCTGCGGTAGCGTCTACCATCTGGTCGATGCGGGGGAGAGGGAAGCTGTCTTTGGGACAATGCTTGTTGAGGTCTGTGAAGTCCACGCACATTCTCCACTTGCCGTTGGCCTTTGGGACGATGACTGCATTGGACAGCCACTCAGGGTAGATGACCTCTCTGATAAATTCAGCGTCTTCTAATTTTTTAACCTCATCCCTGATGACCTCATACTTTTCTCTAGAGTAAATCCTCCTCTTCTGCTTTACCGGCTTCACTCCCTCTACTACATTGAGTTTGTGGCACATGATTTCAGGGTCGATCCCTGGCATATCTACATGACTCCACGCGAAGACGCTTCGCCTTCTCCTCAACAGTTTGATGAGGTCTTCCTTGATACTGGGCTTCAGAGATTTGCCAACTTGGACGGTTTTTCCCGGGTCATCCTCATCGAGGGTGATGGGTTCTACCTCCTCAGCGGCCTCTCCTTTTTTGAGCTTCGTCTCGTCCCTGGGGTCTAGGGTATCAATGTTGTAAGTGGCTGTAGCCCTCTTGTGTGCCTCCCTTTCTTCAGCGGAGTTGTAGTAGCACTCTCTCGCTGTCGTCTGGTCTCCCTGAACTTCCCCCACCCCATAAGGGGTAGGGAACTTAACCATCTGGTGGACCGTGGACGGCACAGCTTCAAACCCCTTGAGGGCCACACGTCCCAGTATGATGTTGTATGCCGAAAACACATGCTCATCCAGCACAAAGAAACTGACCCTCTTAGTGAGCCATCTCGGCCACTCGTCCCCCATCCTGACATCAGCCTCATATATTCCTAGGGGGTGAACCTTCTCCCCACTGAACCCAATCAATGGATGATGGTAGGGGATAAGTCTGGCACGACTGAGGCCCAAGGCCTTGAAGCATGGCCAGAACATCACATCTGCGGATGAGCCCCCATCCACCAGGATCCTCGGCACTTCGCACCCGTGCACCCTGGTGGTGATGACGAGAGGGTCATCATGCGGGGCCAATAGGCCCTTGAAGTCCATTCTTGAAAATCCCACAACCAAAGTGTCCATATCAACCTTCTTCCTTTTTTCTAACTTGACCTCTAGGGAGGTCGAGTGCACCGTCTTCGTCACTGCCTTAGCCTCAGCGACATGGGCCTTCCTGTCGGCGACCTCAGACCCTCCTCCTGCAAGTCCCCCGGAGATCATTCCCACCCCGAGCGAGATCATATTGAGCCTCTTGACAGGGCCTTGGTCGTCTCTCGGCGGGAGGTCAGGGTCGTCCTCATCATCAGAGGGGTCGTCCCCTCTTTTTTGAGGACCTTCTCTGCAGGCGTCGACTCGCTTCTTTCTGGGGTCGTCCCCTCGGCCCCTCTTGAAGTCGGCTTTGTCGACGTACTTTCTGAGCTTCCCTTCCTTCAGCATCTTCTCAATCTCATCTTTCAGAGCAAAGCATTTGTCTGTTACGTGGCCATGGTCTTGGTGAAATTCACACCACAGGTTCCTATTTCTCTTGCCGGGGGCTGCCCTCAGCTTCTCAGGCCACTTCAGTGTTCGGTCACTCTTTATCTCATTGAGGATCTGTTCACAGCTGACCGTCAGAGGGGTGTACCCTGCGAACTTATCATCCATGGTCCTCTTCTTCCCCTCTTTGTTCTTCTTGGGGTATTTATTCCCACTTGCACCTCCTTTTTCGTCTTCATGTTTTGCCGCCATCGCCTCTTCGGCGTTCATCACCTTCCCTGCTGTTGACAACAGCTCAGCCATCGTCCTCGGAGGGTCTTCGGCAAGCTTCCATAATAGCTTCCCCTTCTGGAGCCCTCCAATCAGGGCTGTCATAGCTATGCTCTCCTCATAGTCTTCCACCTCCAGCTTCTCTTTATTGAATCTGGCTATGTAGTCTCTCAGAGTCTCGTTCTTTCCCTGCTTAACATAGAGCAGGTGTGTGGTCTTCTTCTGTGGCCTCACCCCAAAGCAGAAATTATGGATGAACAAGTCAGCCAACTGCTTAAAGTTTCCAATAGAATTTTTTGGAAGAGACGTGTACCACACATGCGCAGCCCCTGTCAAGGTACCAGAGAAGGCACGACACCTCATCTCATCTGAGATAGAGTATATGTCTGCCGCCGACTGATACATTTCCACGTGGTGGACAGGGTTGGTGCTCCCATCGTATCTTGGGGTGACCGCGGGAGGCTTGAACTTCGATGGCGTGGGGAAGTTGACTATCTTTGCCACAAAGGGTGAGCCCATGGTGTATCCCCTCTGAAGAGGGTCCCGGCTCTTCAGTATGTCGCCAATCTTATCCTCTAACCTCTGGATTGAGTCATTCCAGGGCCTCACAGGGTCGGCCTGGCCGATGTTATCCCCTGCTGCCTCTCGGAGGTGGATGGAGGGCTCCGCTACGGCAGGCCTGTGTCGGCTATTTACTTCCCTTTGGCCGTCATCCCGTCTTTGGGGTCGGCCTTCTGCTTCTTTCCTAGATCTCGCTGCGCTTCTTGACTTGGACAACTTGTCTCGCAGGTCATTCACTGGGCCCAGCCTCTCGAAGGCCGACCCCCTGCTCAGGCGGTCAAAAGCAGAGCCTCTTGGGCGATCATCAGGGTTTGGTCTCCCGCACTTTCCTCTACTGTCCTGGAGGGGTCGTACTGTATTGTTGGAGACCTCATATGGCTCCCAGCATTCTACTGGAGCCTCTTCTTCCTCCAGATCATCATACCTGTCCTCGGGGCAAGGGTTTCCTTGCCTCCCCAGGCGTAAACGCCGGGGGTCAGCAACATCCCTACGCCGCTGAGGGGGTGGCAGGTCTTTATGTGGTGCCTGGGGTGGTCCCCTGGCCTCATGATGTCCTGGAGCTGCTGCCGGAGTAATCATCTCAGGTGAGACCCCGGGTGGTCTCAGTATATTCTGACTTAGAGCTGTAAACTGCTCCTGCATCATCCGCTGGCTGGCTGCCAGAGACTTTAGGGCTGCTGCCACATCAGCCATCTCAGACTGAGGTGGTGGCTGACTGGAACTGGGTCTTCCCCCATCATCCGGCGGGGGAAGTGGTGGCGGTGGCATCTCAGGTGCCATGTGCTTGAGCTATGAAGAGCTGAACTGAAGAAAATACTGGTTAGCTTGGGACCTTAGTAGGTCTCTTTCAATGGTGAAACACCTCCTCTCAGGGGGAGTGTTGGTTCACCACCAGAGTGCCCAGTGAGGTCAAGCTGTACAAAGGAAGAGATGTCTTCTCGTTCCCACAGACGGCGCCAAACTGATGATGCTCGGATTTAGCACCACCAGATAAGTGTTAGTGAGCTCAAGCAGTAGCAGCTATGGCTACCATAGAGATGTATAAGTGTATAAGTATGTAAGTGTATAGAAGGGGATGAGAATAAGAGGAAATAAGACTGATGTATAGTGGTTCAGCCAAATTGGCCTACATCCACTGTCAGTGTGTGATCCACTAAGTATGGGCACTAATGGCCTTGGATACAATGCACATAACCCTCTATCTCTCTCTCTACTGTGTGTGAACAAGCAGAGTTTTAGCTAGGGCTACTGTTCATGGATCGATCCCTGTAGGGTTGTAGGTGACAAGTATATATAGGTCTTGGGGGGTGTAGTGTACCCCCCAAGTAAGCATGGTGCATGTGAATGATGATCTAACCAATTCCCTGTTGACACCTGTAGATGCCAAATGATGGCATAATATTCCCTCACGTGAGGGTGTGATTTGGTTATAACGGTCTGCCACGTGTCATATGAGCCTCACGCGCACTGTTCCACGCGTCTCCCAAACCACGCGCTAAGATGATGTCACCCTCGGCCTATGATATGAGGCCGAGGGCAAAGTTCCCCCTGGCAGTGAGTATGGTCCAATTTAAGCCTCGTACTGTCGGCCCCTCGGAGGGTCGTCCGGGGCCTGCTGAAGGGTCGGCCCCTCGGAGGGTCGTCCGGGGCCTGCTGAAGGGTCGTCCCCTAGGAGGGCCGTCCGGGGCCTGCTGAAGGGTCGGCCCCTCGGAGGGTCGTCCGGGGCCTGCTGAAGGGTCGTCCCCTAGGAGGGTCGTCCGGGGCCTGTTGAAGGGTCGGCCCCTCGGAGGGTCGTCCGGGTCCTGCTGAAGGCCGAGTCCAGGGGGGGTCATATGGAGCCAAATGAGGGGTCGGCCCCTCGGAGGGTCGTCTGAAGGGGTTGCCTTGATCCCGGCAGTCAGGGGGTAAATATGGGTATATCAGCATGCACATAATATAATCAATTAATTACGAGGGGGAACATTTACCTTCACCATTAATAACCTTGGGAGTTTGGGTTTGTTCAATTGTGGTAAGTTTAGGGGGAACGTGGAAATAATGGTTGATAAGTTGAGTGAAAGTGGCCTTATTTAAGTCCCCAATATAGTCACAATATATCTTATCCATGGATTCACGATCAATAGTTTCATTGGCATCAGAGCCTCATTGTATAAAGTGGACATCCTAGTGGGATAAAGCCCCAGTAGTTCACATAAATATTCTAATGTGATGGTGAATTTACCCCAAGCAACAAAAGTATAGGACACTGTGTTCTAATGAGATACAAGCAGTTGGAGCGCAACGTTGTGTTTGGATAATGTAGAGTATCTAAATTAAAAAGCACAGTCAAGGCCTACCTTCCTGAGGATGGTGCTATAAGTGTCTTGAATGTAGTTGGACAAATAAATGAACCCTTATGAGCGGCCTCTAGGCCGCTCGAAGTTAATATGTGAATATGGAAGGTTCCCACGATTCAATAAAAAATGCAAAGTCCCTTTTGGGGAAAAGTAGCCCCAAATTTGTCTATCCTCAGATTCGTCACCCATAGTAAGCGTAACAACTTTAGTGTTCGATTGGATAGAAAAAACATTGTAGTCATCCTTGAAATGGTTTCCTTTACAAAAATAAGGCGAATAATGGCACTAATGGAGATGTGCCTGACATGTCTCCATCTTCTCCACTTAGTTTTTAGTCAAAATGTTATCCGAAGTTCTCTGATTGATGAATGGAAGAGACAATGAGTGAATTTGAGAGGTTTTGGTGGAGGATAGCACAGAAAAAAAATGATAAAAAAGGAGAGGGAGAGGGAAAAGAGGTGAAGAGGGAGTTTCACGACGATAAACAAAGGATTTGGAAGGCAAGAAGATTTTTCTCTCCCTAATAAGCTCAAGCTCTGATCATAAATAATAGAAGAAGCGGATAAGAAATGATGAAGAAAGTGAATAAGAAACTTTTAAGTGTTGGGTTTAAGGGGATATAGTCATTTGAAAAGACAATTTGGGATTTTTATTTCTCACGTTTCAGAATTTTAGAATACATGATGACATTTATAAAAACAAGGCTCTCACAATTAACCTTAACAATCCATGTGGCAATTCAGTGGTGGAGATATCAGATGATTGCACGTCAGCATTAATTGAGGCACACATGACAAAAGGAGTAGATTGCTGACAAAGATGTATTTTCTTAGTTTATTTAGGGATTAGGAGTTTGAAATTAAAGTTCACTATGTTCCCTTGTTGGAAGCTTATCTGAGCCATATCTATGTGTGGGCACACATGAGAAGGTTTGATGAAATATAGGTCTGTTGGCTTGAGATGTTTCGTGCAAACATTTCTTATCCATGCAATAAAAATCTACACAGAGGGGAAAATGTAGGCGGAGCTTAAAGATTGAAGTAATAATTTGAGGTAACCCCCGCGATTAGAGGAAATGATAAAGTCAAGTGAGCGGGATTATGACCTAGCTCGAGTAAATAATGAAGAAAACAAGTACGCTGTTTTTGAAAGTTTAAGGGGACATCATGGAAGCTTCCTAAAGGAGATGTTCGTGGAAGCTTTGTATTTTAATTTATACTTAAGTTATTTATTTATAATACATATTGTAATTTTATGAGATGTATTGTAAAGTGTGGGTGAGGTTAATCGATATCCGTGAGGGATCAAGTCTGGTAGGGATTTGGGACTTTCACACTATTAAATAACATCAATGTGGGAACTAACGAGGGAATTGATTTGGAGGATTAGGAAGCAAGGAAACTTGAATACATGACTTAACCAAATGAGACATACCAGTTAAAACACCAAGGGAGTATAACCCAAGAGAGCATCATATGATAGCCTGAGGGAGCATCATATAAGCAATCATAAGTCTCATCACCTATTGGGTTTAGTGCTAAACAAATGTTTAATCCAAACTTGAGTAAACTACAGTGGTTTGGGGGATATCAGTGAGTTTGGTAGATTACCACTATTGTGACAGTCGCCAAACACATAGTTGGTCATAAAAGTTGTTTGTTGTCATTTAATGCCAATGACATAGAGGCACACTGGCACATATTTACATTAAATGCTGGTAACGTAAAGGTATGGGGGTTGTCCTTTGAATTTATTGAGCATGAGATTACTCGAGTGGGGAATGACTATATATACTACCCAACTAATCCATGAGAGACAATGACCATCATTGTTATTATCAATCAGATTACCATAGAGAAAATTATCTGGAAACAAGTGCATTTATCATCCACCATTAATACGCTTCAATTCAAGCTTCCCCGCCATGACATTAAGCATTTCTTGAGTCGTTACCCATGTTTTAACAAGACCTTGGTGTTTGATCTTTCTTCCTAGAGTGTGTCTAAGAGTTATTACTTCTCTCTCCATCTAGCTAGTTTTTTCAAAGGTTAATTTATTGCGTATCATTGAGTTATACATGAGTGTTTTGTGAGATTATATTAAGGAGTTTGGTTCTATTTAATCTAAATGCATCTCATCATTTTTAATATCATCTTGTTTATTAAGTTATCATCATTTAGTAGAAGTCACACCTTAGTTTTTATTTAAGCACCCCAGTAATTAGAGAACCCCCCCTTACAAATGGACATATGTACTAGTTATTTATTACTTTTGACCTATTGGACGAGATTTATTATAGGATCAATAACCTTGATAGATTGGGCAATTGTGATTAATGTAGGGTGTAAGTCTTGTATGGATGGAATAAATATCTTGGTTTAGATATTGGTGATACCCCCTTGGGATTTTTATAAGTTTTGTATGTATCAAACCCTACAGGTGGATTATGTTAATTCGGTAGCTCAAGGACTTAAAGAATAACCAAATATATTAGTAGGGATTTATTTTATTAATGGGTATCTGTAACCTTAACATGGGTAGAACTAAGTAATTAATAATAAGTAGATTGAAATATAATTTTGAGCTAAGGAGTGGAGTTTTAACTACAATTATGTACTGGAATTAATTACAACTAATGGACTCGGATTAGAATTCAGGATGGATTAGGTTTTCTGAGTCCTATTAGGAGACACGTCCTTATCTTTCCTCAGGGTACCTAACTTAGCCTATATATATGCACCTAGGGCTCTTTTTTCATTATTCTACTTGTCACTCTTTGAGTCCTAAAAGGCCTAAATTAGATTTGTGAGAAAGAGAGCTAAGAAAGAGAAAAAGTGAGAAGAGAAAGTGGTCACGAAGGAAGATCCCACACTCTTCTCGTAACTAGTCATATCAGGAGTATGGTAGAAGATCGTGAGGTGCATCAAGCTTGCATTCTAGATCAATCATCACCACTTAATGTTCCTACCAAGACCAGATCAAACCATAGGGATCTCGAAGGTAAACCCTAGTTCCGCCATATTGGGTTTTATGTATATGAAATTATTTTTGTAGTTCGATTTATAATTCAACACACCTTGGGGATGATGCACTAACAAGTAGCGTCAGAGCCTTTTTCATACCACACATAGGTTGAACCAAGCCATGTTGACCAATTAAAATAATCGTATATGGATGAATGTTAGGTAGAATATAAATTTGTGATAACTTCTATTTTGCAGCGATCTAATCCCGCTTTGATCACGTATTTATATATATGTTTTATGTGATTGGATACCACAATGGTTTATTCGTGGTTATTTTTTTATTACATTTGATGAGTGTAATATTTATTTAGAATATTAACTCCTTCATTGAGTCATAGGACATCTGTAAAGTATTACTATTTCGATAACGATTTTCAATGAAAGATTACAAAACTAGATCCGTGGTCGGAGGATATTTTGGAACATAAATTTGTTTTGGAACCCCTTGCTATCTCAGCGTAGGAATCCTTATTTATCTTGATTTCCTTATTTATATTTATTTATGTCTTTATTACTCATGTTTTAATTGTGGGGTTGTTAATATCTATTAATGGTTCCCATAGAATTATGAGCAACATGAATATTGACCAGTCTTAGATCATGTAGATGCTAATCTAAATAATTCATAATTATTTTGAATTGTGAACATTAATATGCGTGGTTATAAAATAAAAATTGGGTATATTTTCTTTAATAAGAATCAAGGGTATTTGAAAATTTTATTTATACATTTTCTTGATATATTAAAATAGGGGTATCCCATTATTTTTGGAAATATATGAAATGCCCCACACTTTTCAAATTAATTTAAAATTGGATTTTTTTTGATAACCCTCACAAAGGTTTTTAAGTTACTAAGTGGGAGAGGGAATTTTCTAGGATCAAATCCCACGGTCTCCATCAACGATTTATAGACTTTCAATAATAAGTAGGTCCTCCAACGTGGAATGCTAATTATTATGGTTATCGTTACAAGTTTCATTAAAGGTAATTTTGGATTCATTATTCACATAGGAGGCCACCAGAGGAGGAATCTATGTGATATGGGATAATCTAAAATTAGTTGGTGGTATACACTTTGATATAAAATATTGATAGATTCTTTAAAGAGGAATGCTATTATTTTATTGGACCAAAGTGTTGGCTATTATATTTTATTTGACATATATAACAAAATTGAAAGGAATTATCCTACTTAATTTGTTTTGGAAAGTAGGTTCTCCAAAGTGTAATACCATTCAAATTGTAACCAGGATGCCAATGAATTGTTTTAAAATTAGTAGAGGGAACCTTAAATTTATTTTAGCATTCAAAAGGTTTTATGCCCATAATTCATTTTATTTTTTTTATCCATAGTAATAAGATGGGAAGCTATTTCAATTCACTTATTGTCATTCTCAAGGAAAATAAATTAACTGGACCTAATTACATTGACTAGAAAAGGAATTCTGGCACACTATTGATTGCTGAAGCGTATAAGTTTGTGCTCTATGAGATTTTTACTGAGCATCCTCGTGAGGGGAAGAATGAAAAGGAAGCCCAACCTTACCAGAAATGGATCAAGGCTGATGAGATGGCGCAGTGTTATATTTTAGCATTAATGTCAAATATTATGCAACATCATCATCAGTCGATGACCCATGCCTATGACATGATGTTGAACCTCAAAGATATGTTTGGAATTGAAAATTATTTTTCAAGGCAGGATCCCATGAAAGAATTCATGAAGATAACTATAAATGAAAGGAACCTAATAAAGGAAAACATTTTAAGGATGATGTCTCTTCTCAATGATCTTGAAATACTTAGAGCGAAAATCGATGGGAAAACCCTGGTCGACATTTTTCTCTAGTCATTGCCTGAGTCCTTTAAGAAGTTATGGCAAAATTACAACACGGAAAACATTATTACTCTTTGGCAGAACTACTTAAATAACTATAAGCAACTGAGGGCACATCAAAAAGTCAGAATGTAATTTTGTTGATAAGAAAGGTTACACTTCTAAGCTTATGGGCAAGAATAGGAAGAAGGAAGCTCAGAAATAGGTTATAGTCCCCGAGGATTCTCGTGGGCTTTAGGGAGGTGTGGGAAAGCCCAAGAAAAGTGTTTACACTGTTAGCAATCAGGACAGTGGAAGAATAATTGTCCAATTTTTAGTAACAAACATAACAATGTAGGTAAATTTCATTCATTTATCATTATATCATGTTTTGTGGTTCGTACCATCAATATTTGATGTATAGATACGTGACCCACTAACCATGTGTGAAATTATTTACAGGGGTTCTTGAAAAACAGGAGACTTAGTGATGGAGATATTTATCTAACTATGGTAAATGTTGTGCGAGTAGAGATAGTTGATGTCGAAGACATTCAGTTACGCTTTAGTAGTGATAAGAGTTTACTTTTAAAAGATTGTATTTATATACCTTCCATTAGAAGGAATTTAGTTTTTGTTTCTTGCTTAGTTTTTTATGGAGATTCAATTTCTTTTAATTAATTCGTGGTTATTAAGAAAAATAAATCTTTTATTGTTAATATTAATTTGTAAATCCTATCTTTCCCACGCAACAAACTAATATTTTTCCTAATTCAATTGGACCAAATTTAAAGAGAAGGAAACCTCTTTAGTGAACAAATGTATCTTTGGAGACTTACACCAAGGTCATATTAATCTAAAAGGGATTAGTAGACTGGTAGCATGTGGGTAATTGTGCTCACTAGAAGTCGAAGAACTTTTAGTTTGTGAATTTTGTCTAAAATGTAGAATTAACAAGAAGCCTTTCTCACCCTAGGGCTATAGAGCCAAAGAAGCGTTGGAATTGGTTTATTGTGGTTTATGTGCACCGATGACAACCCGGTGAAGTATGGAGGAACAAATGATATAAGTCATAATGAAATATGTGAGCAAAATATTTTGGTACCAATTTGAAACAAAAAAACTTTTAATACAGGATATCAGATATACACATAGATAAGATACCAATGTAGATATAAATGTGTGAAAAAAATAAACACAGTGATCAACAAAAATCTCCCCTTATATCACATACATCTCTCCCCCCTTTTATCTCGAATAGACAACCTGGTGAAAAGATACCAATATAGCAAAATATCTAGCACAAACATAAGGAATGAAATATATCTAGATAATCATGCAAACAACCAACTAATAATTATCAGTAAATTCAAAGTCGTATCTAGCAAACCATAATCACACAATATGAATTAATGAAAATAAACAGGTGTGAATAAACGAATCAATGTAGAAAAATATGTAAACTATCAATGTGAACTGCATAATAGAATCTCAATAGCAATCAACAGTATCAAAATGTATAACCAAATAACCCAAGGTACTGAAATAGATATACACAGAAAGCCAACACATGTCGCTCGAATGAGTCAGAGGCATCGTGCAGACTATAAACCATTGTCGTTAGAACGATTACTTCACCCAACAAGAAGATCTTGCTCGATTGAGACATCAAAAAACCTAGATCCAGTTCAGGAGATTAAACAGTGTTGCCCAGTGAAAAGATTTCATAAAAAATCTATCTAGAACGGGCTCAAAATTGTAAAACAATACTAAAATAGTAGCTAAACTAAGAAAACTCAAAAATAACCAAATGTGAGTTACATGCTAACATAGTACCTATGTGCTCAAACATGAACATGGAAAGAACGAGCATGGACTATTATCTTTTTGGTTTTCCCGTATACACATATAACAATTTAAGACAAAAATAAAATTTTATATTCTTATATTGGGAAAATTTAATCCTGCTGCAATTGCCTCTTCTTGGCATGAGAAATTTGTTGGTTTGCATTTTAAACGTTGGCAACAAACGACGTAATTTTATTTTTTTGCGCTTGATTATATTTCATTTTTTCCTGAGGGGGAACCTTAATCTTATCACGATGCTCTTAATTCTCCTGAAGCTCCATTTTGGAGAGAGGCTGTTAATAGTGAAATAAAATAAATTATGGAGAATGACACTTGGGATTTAGTTAGTTTTCCACCAGGTTGTAAAACCATAGGGTGTAAATGAATTTTTAAAAGAAAAATGAAAGAGGATAGTTCCCTAGAAAAATATAAGGATAGGTTAGTAGCCAAAGGACATAAACAAAAGGAGGGAATCGATTTCTTTGACACTTATTCTCCGGTTACACGAATTTTTTCTATTAGAATTTTAGTTTCCCTTGCATCCATTTATAAAATAAAAATTCATCAAATGGATGTTAAAACTTCCTTTTTAAATGGAGAATTAGAAAAAGGAAATTTATATGGATCAACGGGAAGGATTTGTTGTAAATGGATCAGAAAATAAAGTTTGCAAACTAGTTAAATTCTTATACAGAGTAAAACAAGCCCGTAAGCAGTGGCATGAAAAATTTGATCAAGTAATGATTAATGATGGATTTAAAATAAATGAATCTGATAAATGTGTGTATTTTAAGTGCTATAGAGATGCTTGTGTGATTGTTTGCCTATACGTTGATGATATGTTAATATTTGGATCACATGAGTATAATAAAAACTACTAAGAAGATGTTATGTGAAAATTTTGATAGGAAAGACTTGGGAGTAGCATATTTCATTATGGGAATCAAAATAATACGAGTTTCTATGGGAATCAAATTATCACAATCACATTATATATAAAGTGTGTATAGGAAATTCAGTCAATATGAATCTACTCATGCTAGAAGTCATTATTATCCAAATAGTAATTTAAAGAAAAACAAAGGAGAAACTGTGTCACAAGTTGAATATTCAAGAATTATTGGTAGCCTAATGTACATTATGTGAAGCACCTTATACTCTTGACTCACTTGAGTCTGCATTGTATAATTGTTCATCGAGTTTGGAAATTGTGACAAAATTGTGTCTATCCTAGAAACCAAAGAACCCCAGAGTTTGGTTTGCTATTTCATCCCTCTTGCTTGATTGATATAAACAATATTACCAACACTCACACACAGTAGAATTGATCTCATACATTTCATATTGCATATAGTTGTGTGTATATATGTTAAGTATGTTTAAATCCCTAAAATTGCTTTTTAATATTTTTTTGGGATTTTATAAACTTTTAAAATAAGGGTTTTTAATTAAAATTTGTTTTTAAAAGTTTTTGGGGTCAATCTGCAATTATGTATTGGTGGTTATATTGGTTGAATGTTTTCTTAGGTAGAATCTGAAAGCGGCAAAGACTTCAGGGTGCGTTTGTATTTATTTTAGACGCGCATTTTTTATCTAATGTTTGCCCAACATTTGTGGCATTCTGATTGGTTGAGTTTGTATTTCTTTATAGAGAGTAAACCAACGATTGTTTACAGCCCTTGGATTGTTTTTATCAATGATCTGCATGCGCTCTTACATCATCCCTGTGAACAACATATGAACCAATCAGGAGAGTTATAATCACCGCATATCATGAACCCTTGGATCAAAGTCAATAAACCTTGACTCAATCTGAGCCATTGTTTTTTAACCTTATTCTCGAATCTTCTCAATCCCTTATAAAAGGACCTTTATCCTCAGCCATCAGAGACTTTTGCCATTTCGTCCTTTTAGAGAGAAAAGAGAGAGTAGAGAGAAAAGAGAGAGAAAGAGTTAAAAACCCTAACCCTAAATCGTCAAAACCTTTTCAAACCTAAACCTCTTTTCAAATCCTGTATATACCAAACACAACCTTGAGTGTTTGAGTGTTTGAGAGGTTGAGAGTTGGTTTGATACTGTAACAGCTTCGTTCTTAGATCTTGTGTTTAACTTACGCATTTTTCTTAGATCTAAGTTTCTGCTTTATAGAAATTTTAGATTTGAGTACTTTATGTTACATTTCACTTTGATTTACATATTTTGTTTCTCATCTTGAGAAATCTATTGTTGATTCTTTTCTGTAAATGTTTTTAACTTCAAAATCAACAATAATGTTTTCTGTTTCTAGTTCTCTTGAAACAAGGCCTTTGACCTAGTTTGGAATCACAATTGGTGATTTTCAATCTCAAAAATATTTTCAAAACCTGAGATTGATTAAGATCTTGATACGTCTTCTGAGCAAGATAGCCATGGATTCTGGGATTATTATAAAGGTCAAATAAGATTAAGTTTTGTGAGAAATGATAAATAGAAAAATCACAGCATATAGTTCTTATATGTAATTTGTTAGGACTGGTTGTATAAAATAAGAGTGTGTGTGTGCATGCATGTGTTAGAAAGCACCTCCACAAACACTATCACCCTACCACAGTAAAAATATTGGTAATAAGATCTCAAGAACAAGAGTCAATGTAAAGAACTTGAACAAATTGGAAGTTAACAAACTGGGAGAACAACATCAACAATCAAAACTGCAGAGAAGTTATAAGGACACCAGAGGGTACAGTCCTAAAATTATATAGGTCTGAGTTGTATGCATGTTTGTTATATAGTTTGTAACTGTTAACATTTGTTTAAGTGGAATTTTTGGTTTACTATGTAGACGGAGTCGTGGATGTTTCCTCAGTTGGGTGAGGTTTTACCACGTAAAAAATCCTTGCTCTTAATCTTTCTACATCTCCTCATCTAATTCTTGGTTGTGCTGAGTTTAAAGTTTTTTAAAATGATTTATTAAACCTGTTAATCAAATCTTGAACAGATCTCGTACATATTTTTTTAAACACGTCTTGTGATTAATTAGTTTTGATTTTAAAGAAAATAGTTTCTTCAAAAAACTATTCGGAGTTACTTAAATAGTTTAATTTTATATTAAACGGCTTTAGTAGCAGATTTTCAATTGGTATCAGACCTTTGTAAACTTCTTTTAAAGAGAACCTGTGTTTCTAAAATTGTTTTCTGAAAATCAAACATGGACGAGAAAAATGAAAGATTTGGTAACTTAACCAGACCTCCTATCTTTGATGGAACCAATTTTTCTTACTGGAAAGTAAGGATGATTGCTTTCATTCAAGGAACTTTGGGAGATGATGTCTGGGACATTATTGAAAATGGATACATTTTTCCTACTAAACCAGCCACTAAAGGAAGTAATGAGAGGGTTAAGAAAGTATTAAGTGAGTTCACACAAGAAGAGAAACAAGTTTCTCGCAACAATAACAAAGGAAAGAATGCCATATTTATGTCCATAAATGAACATGAGTTCAAAAGAATCTCATCATGTACCACTTCTAAGGAAGCTTGGGACACTTTAGTTACTGTTCATGAAGGTGACACTAGAGTTAAGGTTGCTAAAACACAAATGCTCATTCAACAGTATAACTCTTTAATTATGTCTCAATCTGAGTCATTTGATGACTTCTATGATAACTTGGTCTTTTGCGTGTATTTTTGTCGTTGTTTGAAAAGTCCTTCTAATCAAAACCTCACATACCTACAAAATATAATAAACTCAAGTGTAGAGGTAAGTAAGGGTATCAATCCACTTTCTAGGGAGTAAACCAAACGGAAAAAATTCAATTATAATTCACTTTTTATTTTCTTTTTGTGCTTTTTCACTTTTCTAATTTTTTTAGCTTTTTCAATATTAAAACATTAGGGTGAGGTGAGGTTTAAACTAAACTAAACTAAAGTGTGAGATGAAAACAACTAACTAGAAATTAAATAAAATGAAAATTAAAGTCTAAGCTAAAAATAAGAGATAAGTGAGGTAAATAATTGTGAGAACAATCAAGGAGTGGGATTACACCACAAATTTTAGTTATTCTAATTAATTAAGTTAATTATTTGAATTATCCCAAATTAATATCAAAACTACAAATCAACTCTCGTTGCAAGTGTAATTTTAATAATAACAATTTAGAATATTAAGTTTAACACACAACTCTAGAAAAATAAATCTACACTCCTTTTAATTAATCACCCGCTAGGATCGATTAATTAAAATTTATGTCAATCTTAGAAATTAAATTTAGAGTTGAAATTCAAGTTATAATACCCCACTTAAGAAACCCCTATCTCTATTTCAAATCTAAAATGGGTATTATAATTAGAATTTCGATTTTCTCTCAAAAATCATTTACCCTCTCTAGAGGCGTAAATTTAAGGGTGAGGGATCAAAATTAACATTCAAGGGGTTTTAGCCTAACATGGTATAAAGTTTGACAAATTAATAATCAAAGGCATATATAATAAAAGAGAAGAGAATTGAACAAGCAAACCAAATCTCTTTGAGAAAGTTGAACTCTACTCTTCCAAATTGAAGCATACACCACTTAATTGAGCATTCAAATGATTTGAAATTAAAATATTCACTCAATTAACTCTATTACAATATTTAATCTCATAAATATCCAACAAAATAAAAAAAGAATAAAATAAAACTATTTACAAAGGATAATTTTCTCTATAATTTTCTCTCTAGAATTTTCCTATCTAAAAGCTCTCCTTCTAAAACTCCCCTTTGAATTGGGGTCTTCATATTCAATATATAGTAGATGCATGGAGTATGAGGGGTGTGCACATGGGGGTAAATTGGGTAATGGAAGTGCACATGTGGATATGGTGTGAGGAGCATGTGGGTTGAGAGGTGTGAGGTCACAAAAATCTGATTTGGGTGAGGGTATTTTGAAAATTGGTTTTGAGTGGTTAGTTGGGGTATAATAGGAAAAAGGTTAAAGTGGGTTAAGTTGGGCACATGGGTTTTTAATTTTGGTTGACTTGTGTTGGTTTGGGAAATGGCAGGTGGGAACAAATCGTGGGTGGCTTTTCAAAGGTGGAAATGGGTTCATGGGTGTTGGGTTGGACATGGGTGTTCTCGGGTCGCACAGGCTATGGCCACGGTTTAGAGCAGGGGTCATGGGAATGGGGTGGTAAGGTTGGCAGATGGGTCGGTCTAGGAGGTTGTCGGGTCGCGATTGGAGTGGGGCGTTTTCGCCGCCGGCAGGAGGGGGTAAGGAGATCGGGAATGGGGGTTTGAGGGTCCGGCCGGTAAGGGGTTGTCGGAGTGGGTAGTAGCAGGTGCGTAGGCGGTGAAAGATGGGTCGCAGGTGGATCGTGGCGTTCTCTGGCGCTAGGAGCAGCGATTGGTGACGAGCTGGGGTGAGGGTTTCAGTATTTGTCGCCGGGAGTGATAAGGTGCTGCCGGGGATTGCGAACAGGAGCTAGGTAGTAGGGCGCCAGCGAGGGCGACGGAGGGGACATGTCATCGCCGAAGGTGGCTGGGTCCAGCGAGGTATCGTCGACGGCGAAATTGAGACCGACCGGAGGTTGAGGGGCTGATGGCTGCTGGAAGGTGTAAGCAGAGAGAGTGGAGGTGGTGGGTTTTTTAGTTATGGAGAATAGAGAGAGAAAAGGGTGGTGTAGGGAAGAAGATGGACGGGGGGTATTGGGTGTGTGAGGTGTATGGGAAATATGGTGAGGATGAGGGTGTAGGGGAGTGAGGGTGTAGGGGAGTGATAATGTGTATAGGATTAAAGTGTAGGTGAGTGTTTGGGGTATAGGATAAGTTTGTGGGTATAGGGTGTGTTTTTGTGTGTGTGTTTAATTTGAACCCTTAAAATAAAACTAACTAATAAAAAAATAAAATTAATAACATAAAACAAAAACCTAAAAAATAAACTCCTATTGAAAATAAAACAAAGACTCAAATAAAAATTGAAACTAAAAAGATAAATAAAATAAAAATAAAAAATAAAAATAAAATCTAATAAAACTAAAATTCTCGTTAAATGTAAAATCAAGTAGCTAATAAATGAAATCCTAAAAAAATCTAATCCTAATAAAAATAAAACTAATAACTAATAAAAATAAAAATATACAAATAAAAATAAAATATAAAAATAGAAAATAAAACCTAAAAATTCTAAAATAATCCTAAAATTAAAATGACTCAAACTAAAAATCTAAAAAATTTAAAAAGACACAAACTAAGCACACACGGGGTTCGGGATAGGTTTAGGCTAGGCTAGGGTTACGGGATAGGTTACGGAATTTGGGTATTTAGCTCCATTTTACTGCAAGTTGCCTCGAATTATAACTTTTGACACCGCAACTGCAATTAAGCCTTCATATTGAACAATTAAGCACATAAGACCCGTATTGTCGAGAATTAGCAACTAAAGTACACCTATTCGGGGTATAAATTGTACAATTTTGGGTGCTTATCACACCACCTCCAAACAGAGCGTTGCTAGTCCTCGAGCAATAAGATAGAGAGAAAGAGAAAGATAAGAAACCAAAAGTGTACCACTTTCGCGGGCACTTGCGATTGCACTTAGCATGTGCAACAAGACTTTAAACCTATAGGTTTCCCTATAGGACGAGTTGTGTCTCATGAGGGTTTGCAGGGAATATACATACAAAATTCTTTATTTGCAAAAATTTATTGAAGGGCAGTGAATCTCTTACTAGATGTAGAATGATCGCACAATCCATCACATGAGAAATATTTGATTTCAGAAATACAAGCTAGAATGTTCATAACAGATTAAGCTAAGTAAATACACAAGGCACATCCTTCCTAGAACTCAACGTGCGTAGTGTGAATCGGTTAAAATGGGTCGAGTATCATAAGAGTGATTCCTAGATTGCCTTTTTGAAATCAACGCTTCAACTTCAAAATCTCACGGATATATCTCTCTCAAACGAACTCTCGAGATATGGTTTAGTGTATCGCTCTTGTGTGTGAGGAGGTGAGTAAATGTAAGCAAGTTCAAATGTCTCACACACATATAAGAAAGAACGAACAAATTGAAAGAAAAATGATCTTATGAAAGAATGCTAATCACTATAGTGAGAACGTAGAGTTATTCACCACGTTGACTCTCATTTGCCCGAACACCTAGGGGAACATGTATGTATATTGGTGAGGGGGAATGAAATGGGATGAGAAGGATATGATATGTAGGATGGATGTCATGAGGTAGGATGAAGGATGATGGATGGATGTGTGAGAAGAGTGTATACACTTTAGGCACACATGTCTTTATTACCAACTACAAACTACAACTCTCTTTCTATTTTTTTCTCTCTTTTCTTGCTATTTTTATGTTTTTCTCTTTTTTCTTCTTCTTCTTCTTCTTCTTCTTTTTATTGTTTTTCTTTTTCTCTAAATTTTCAAACCAACAATGAAGACATTTAACATTAGAAATCACATTCTTTTATTTGAAAATGAAAGATGATACGGAGATTATAGGTGATGGTGTGGGGAAATATGTGGGAATAAGGAAGAGCATGGGAATATAATGGGTGAAGTGAATGGAAATGTGATATGGGGGGAAGTGGTAGGTGGATGGATGAAAATCTAGTATTCGGGACAAATTTCAAGACACGTGTTTCTTACAACTCGAAAAAGATGTCGTTCTCAGTGATCAACCCAAAATTTAGTGAAGAATAATGAGATCATACAACAATTAAAGTGTGGACCCAAACGAAGTTGAATCAACTTGTGACTCGAAGATTGCGTAAGACACTCTGAAAGGGTGAAAGGCACAAATCTCACAAGCTAAAGTCTCTACTAGTGATCCTTAAGGTTCTCTTTAGAATTTTAGTACTCTTCAACTCTAAACCATAGTCACGTGATAAGTGCGCAAATTTGTTGAGTCTAGAAATTCATGGTGCAACATCCCTTGTTACGTATTACATAAGCTATTTAGAAAAATATTCTCTATCTTGATTACTAGACATTTGAAAGATGGATGATTGAAAATTCACATCAATGATTGAGATGAAAGAAACTGCACAAAATTTTAAAAATCAGGTTTAAAAATCAAAATTTTTCAAAAGAGGCACAATTTTTATAAAATTCCCCACCCCCAAACAAAAAGGAACATCATCCTCGATGTTAGATAAAATGATTTTTAAAATTTAGAGCATAAGGTGGAAAGAGATTACCAGAATGAACCGCTCATGAAGTGGAAAGATGTAACCAAAATGAAACCTGAATAAGTGATAAGAGAAAAAATGTGTACAAGTCTATAAGCATGATAAAGTATAGGATGATGTGAAACACCACCCCCAAACAGGATGAGAGTAGTACAAGAAATGCGGGCTGCCTCCCGGTAGCGCTAAGGTTAATGTATTCAGCCAGACCGAACCATTTCTCACCCTAAAGATAAGATCTATGAAAGCAAGGGGCGGCAGAAAAATTGGGTATGAAGATCACCCCCAAACAAGACTGAAGCATTGGTATTATTGGATAGAGGCTAAAACGGGTCAATGCACTTGTATGGAAAAGTTCATCATGCGATGCAAACCATCGGTGGACCATGGGCGGGTGGGAAAAAGGGTAAAGGTGAGGGTGAATAGGTATCGGTCATGAGCCTTGTTGAGCGAAAAGGTGAGGGAAACTAGGGCCCAATAAGCATGGTGCTCAAGTTGTATGGGAAGGCAAAAGGGTTTAGTTAGTGGAATGGGATGGGGCTCATATAAATCACACGAACATTCTATAAATGGGCGATGATAATGGTCGTGCCGTGACACGCCAGGGAGCTGTTGAGAAAAATCAACACCACAAGAGAGTGGCGGGTATGGAGGAACAAGCTCGGTGTCACGGAAGTGGAAAGTAGCACCATAAATACTCTCATGGGCGGGGGATGGTTTTAGGTTAGGATCTAAAAATGTGGATGGACACATAAAATGTGTAAAATCAAGATCCAAACCAGGTGGTAGGGTGGAAGGAACAATGGGTGGGTCGGGTGGGATAAATGGTGGACGAAGATGATCCAACTCAAGAGTGGGAGACACACACTCCTCATGAGACGCGGAGTGATCCACAAGGGAACTCGCAGGAGGAAGTGTGGTATCTAAAGATGGAGTGATCAACTTCTCCACAAGTGTAGCATCGGTGAATGTGGTGGGTGGGTAAGATGAGGCACCAAGATTGGAGATAGAAGAATAACTAGAAATATCAGGCTCAACGGGAGCCATGGATGGTGGAATAGGATCCAAATACGGATAGGTAGGAACTATCACGGATTCTATCTCGGGAAAATAGTGAGCACTCGTAGCCGAAGCGAACCTAAAATATATGGTCATGTCAGAGACATAGGCAATTAGGGCATAAGGTAAAAGCTCAGGCATATTTTTGGATATCTCGGGAGTGGGAACCTCAAGGTGGGGTTCATGATGACATGGTGGGATTGGATCAGGCTCACTAATGAAAGGTAAGTCAACACAATTGTCGACTTCGGGGTGGTAGGGTTGGTCACACTCAGAATCCATGTCACAAGAGGACACATCATCGTCACACTCAGTGACAACGATGGGTGGGGCCATGGGAATATCCGACTCTCTCGCACATTCTAGTTCATTTAACCTTTGTTCAAGCCTTTGGAGAGCTTGAGTTTGAATTGCTTGCTCTTTCTCAAGTATGAAATTTTGCAAGAGGGTTTCGAGAGTGGAGTGGATGATAGTGGTGGTGGAGTGGTGGGTGGTGGGTGGTGGGTGGTGGTGATGGTTGAGGTGGACACAACCCTCTATAATCGGGACTATATGGAGAATACTCATATGAAGTGGGTGGGGTGGGTCCAAGTTCATCATACACGAAAGGATCGCTTTCGTGATGGACAAATGGTTGATACTCATGGGGTGTGTAGTGAGGGAACTGATCGTGAACGGATGCACAAGGTTGCCATGACAACTGTTGGAACGCGTGAGGATCCACAACATCGGGTCGGGAGTTGTATTACGTGGAAGGGTGATCAAGCCTCCATGAATAGCTCGGGTACTCACCCAACTCGGGATTGGGTATATAGGAAGAATAGGCTGAGGTGGGTTCCGGAACAGTGTCATATGGATACACATGTTCCATGGTGGGTTCTGATGGATATGACAAGTATGGACACTCATGGGACATGTGATCAGCATAGGAATAATGGGTTCACAACAAAGGAGGAGACACGCTACACTTGACACCGAGGGTGATGGAATAGAAGGTGCATGCATGGATAGGTCAAGAGTACCAACGGTACTCGTGAGAGAGGTGAAACGACTAAGAATATCATAAAGAGACGGAGCGGGATCACTCTCACACGTGTTACATGTCAATGAAAAATGACCAAAGTAGTCTCGTAAAGGACGTTCTTCGGCCATGTGGAGAGAAATATTTTTTTTTGATTTTTTGGAATTGTTTCAAAAGGAAAGAAACTATTTATGGATTTTTCTAAAAATGAGAAAAAGAAAATATTTTTGGATTTTTGTAAAATGAAAGAAAGAAAATATTTTTTTGATTCTTTGTAAAAATAAAGGAAGAAAAATATTTTTTGATTTTTTTTTATAAAAAATGAAAGAAAATATTTTTTGGATTTTTTTTTGGAAGGAAAGGGTGGGGAAAAAATATGGACTCTTTGAATTTGCACGAACTAACTAAAATCGACTACGAAAAATGAAATTGGACACACACACAAGTCAAGAAAATTTTCTAACTAGCACATAGCCAATTTTTATCTTTAAATTTAGTGAAAGGGTAGTCAAATTTTAATTAAGTCCGCGAGCGATAAAAAAATCACAAAAATATTTGTGATCGCCTTTGCAAAAAATTCTCCTAGTGGGCTACCTAGTTGATTGATTTTAAATTTAGTGATGGCTAGGGTAGCACACAATGGGTAAGCGAGTGAGTCGGGTGATGAAATCCCTTCTTGTGAGTGACCGGGTGTAGGTCTTAGTTAATTAATTCATCACACCATTCAAAATAAATGCGAGAATAAAATCACATAAGAGCACACAAATCACACACAATAATTGACTCGCTAACAGGAGAGACACGAGGGTTTAAGAAATGTACCTACCACAGTTTTTAGGTCATGGGGTGCCAAAAAAATTGAGTCGATCGGGGGAAGATTACGCCTATCTCAGTCGTCCCCGGGAGTCCTACCGACCCAAGGCAGAGAGGCTTCTAAATCCTCGCCTTTGGACGCCCTCTCTCTACGTTGTCCGGTTTCCTTATCACGCTTGTCTTTGATTATTACAAATTTAAAATGAAAAATAAATGGTGTCCTATGCACCGCAATACAAGGAATGATAAAATAAACCTAAATACAAGCCTTCTAAAAATATAAAAATGGTACAAAAAATAATAAAGTGCAAAAAAAATAAATGAACTACAATATGAAATCCGCTCCGAGCTTCACAATCCCAAGAATGGCAACGACGCCATTTGATAACGAGACTTTTTTGTGTATGATAACGAGACTTTTTTGTTGTTGTTGTTGAAAGCCAAGTTAGTCGAAATCCTCAAGTTAGTCAAATGAATCTGAGTCATTTGATGACTTCTATATGAACTTGACTGATATTATGACAAAACTGCATGCTAATGGGATAACATATGACATACATGAAATTGTATCTAAAATTCTGAGATCATTACCACATAAATTTGACAACAAAAGATATGCTATTGAGGAAATGTGTAACATGAATCTCACTCCTGAATTACTCAGTAGTAAATTAAGAACTGTGGAAATGGAATTAGAATTTAAGAAACAATTGACCCACTCCCATAGGAAACAGACTAGTTACAATCTGAGATTTTCTTCTAAGTTGATGAAACCTGAGTTTAACATTCCCAATGACGACTCTGATGAGGAATGCGATATAGAGAGTTTGGACAATCAGATTTCCTTAATGTCAAAAAAGTTTAAGAAAATTATTAAGTTTAGAAACAACATGGCAAACAAATAAGGCAAGTCCAATTATCCAACTCACTCTAATCATAAACCTCATGAGAAAAGTCAAGAAAAACATCACAAGGACTCTCACACTAGACCTAACAAAGACCTTAAGAAGACTGAATGCTTTAGATGTGGTAAACTAGGACACATTGCACAGGATTGTAGAGTTAACTTGAACACTGAAAATAAACACGCTAGAGCAACAATTGCAAGACATGGGATGATTCAAGCGACTCTGAAAATGAGGAACCTGAGTCATCTGATGTTTTTGACCCTTGCATGTCTTTTTTTGCCAATATTATCTATAATGATGATATGTTTGTGTTTGTTAGTGAGGATGAATCTAGTAACTCTACTTCTGTTGTTTCGAATCATGTTGTTACTGGTTTAGATGCTTTAATTACTAAGAACATTGATATTTCTACCTCGGGGTGTGTGAGCCAAAGGGAAAGAGATAATGACGATGTCAATGGGTGTGTGAGTCTAAGAAATGAAGCCTTAGGGGTCACTTCACACACTACACTTAGTGACTCGGACAATGAAGATCTCCCAGATATTCACACACTTTATGCTAAAACTCTCAAGAAAAGCACTAGACTAGAGAAGGTTGTGAAAGATCTCACCAAGAAGATAGAAGATCTATGCCTGATGGTCAAACTTAATGCTGAAGAGTATTCTACCGAATGTCTAACTCATGAAGGTGAAATCAAAATGTTTGATCAAAAACTGAGAAATTTGACTGAAGCAAATGAAAATCTGGAGAAAAAATACAAAGGGACATTGTTAGAATTGGAACAAACTAAAGAAAAGACACCAACTTCTTTCAAAAAAATTATAAAATTTGAAAATAACTCAAACTGTTTTGATGGATTTGTTGCTGAATAAAAAACCAATTCTGATGATCGAACTGGAATAGGGTTTTTCCCCAATTTGAAGACACAAACAAAATCTTTTGAACCTATCAAGTTTGTGTCAGGAGGTAAAAGACCTATTGAAACCTGCCCAGACTTTCATTCTCTAAAAACTGAGTTTGACTCAAAACATCAAAATTTTAACATTGGGGAATCAAGTTGCTCTAAACATGAAAGTTCACCTAAGGCTAAATACGTCTGCCCCTTCATTAGTAAGAGTGAATCTACATTCAAAACTGTACTATCTAGGAATAGAGTTCAACCTCAAAATTCCTTAAAACCTATGTTTAGAGACTTTCCTAAGGAGACCCCAACTTTGTGCAATCTTTATTGCTCATACTGCGATATATACGGTCATTCTTTTGATGTTTGCTATGCTAGAAGACTAGTTAAACTTGTCTATAATCCTACTATCTATCAGAATTTTAACTATTTTAGGAGAAGCCGTAATGATTATGTACTGACTAGACAAGCAGACAAAAATTCTAACTATAGGAAGAGAAAGACCAAACCTAAAAGAACATTTCCTAAAAGGATTCATAAACACTTTACTAAACCAAATGCTCATTTCTTTCATAAAACTCAAAATCATGCACAAAACATTTCTCAACAAAAATCGAATGCTCGCAAATTTTATCAATTGAGAGCTAATAAGCGCAAAATGAAAACAAGAGCAATTTGGGTTAGAAAAGATGATCTATTATCCCAGATGAAGTGTAACATTGTTATTACTTCTTTAAAAGCTGAACACACATTGTCTGGTTGGTATTTAGACTCTAGATGTTCTAAACACATGACTGGGGATGATACAAAACTCTTGAACAAAACCAGTTTTGCTGGAGGAAAAGTTATTTTTGGTGATGGAGTATCATCTCAGATCATAGGAAGAGGAACTCTCTAAGAAGAAGGACTTCCTATTCTTGAAAATGTTCTTTTAGTTAAAGGTCTTAAAGACAATCTACTTAGTATATTTCAATTTTTTGACTCAGATCATAGTCTTACCTTTTCAAAGAATAATTGCAAACTTTTAAATGAAAAAGGTGAATGCATAATTACAGGATTCAGGACCCCTGACAATTGTTATACTGTCATGAATAATTCTAAAATTTGTAATGTTTCCAGAATGTATGACAATGTGATATGGCATAACAGGATGGGTCTCATAAATTACGATAATCTTAGTAGATTGACTTCTCAAGAAATAGTTAGAGGAGTTCCAAAAATCAAATCCATTTATAACATTGTCTGTGGTTCCTGTCAGGAAGGAAAAATTGTTAAAGCACCTCATAAGTAAGTCAAAGATATCTTTACCTCTAACCCCTTAGAACTCATCCATATGGACCTAATGGGTCCCTCCCAAACTGTTAGTCTATATGGACACAGTTACATTCTTGTTATGGTTGACGACTTCACTAGATTTACATGGGTAGCCTTCTTAAAACATAAGTCTGACACTTTTTAAACTTTCTTAAAAATACTTCTTTGGATTGAAAATGAGAAGGACATTCAAGTAAATAGAATTCGTAGTGATAGAGGTGGAGAATTCAAAGACACCGGTATAATAGAGTACTGTGACTATAATGGTTACAAACATGAGTTTAGTGCTCCTAAGACTCCTCAACAAAATGGTATCGCCGAGAGAAAGAATCGTACACTTCAAGAGATGGCACGCGTTATGTTACATGCCAAGAATTTGCCTAAACATTTTTGGGTAGAATCTATTCGTATTGCGTCTCACATTATCAATAGGGTCTATCTTAGAAAGATTTCCAAACAAACCCCTTACGAACTTTGGTATAAGAAAAAGACCAATCTTAAGTACCTTAGAACTTTTGGTAGTACTTGTTATGTATTCAAAGATAGGGAACACCTGTCCAAATTTGAGAGCCGGAGAGATAAAGCTATTTTTCTAGGTTACTTACCTAATAGTAGAGCCTACTGTGTTTATAATCTTCGCACTAAAACCTTGATGGAATCCATAAATGTAATTGTAAGTGACACTACTGTAGAGAGTAAGACTGGTGAATCAACTATTGAGGAAGAACCTACAAATGTTTTAAAAAATAACTCTCCATAAATAGATGACTCACTTCCAATTGAGATACCTGAAGTGTCTAACTAGGTTTCTAAAGACCATCCCATGAATAACGTTGTTGGTAATCCTAGTGAGCATGTGCGTACAAGATCTCAATTAAGAAATTATGCACATTATGCATGTTTTGTTTCCCTAGTGGAACTAAAGAATGTTAATGAGGCATTGAATGACTCTCACTGGATTTTTGCTATGCACGAAGAACTTCTTCAATTTGTCATTCATGATGTTTGGTATCTTGTACCAAGGCCTAATCACAAAAAGGTTATTGGCACACGTTGGATTTTCAAAAATAAGTCTGATGAAAGTGGGATAATTATTAGAAACAAAGCTATATTAGTTGCTCAAGGATATTCTCAAATTAAAGGAATAAATTTTAACGAAATATTCGCTCCTGTTACTCATTTAGGATCCGTTCCCCTTCTCTTTGCCATATCATGCCACTTGCATTTTACACTCTACCAAATGGATGTCAAATCTGCATTCCTTAATGGAATATTGACTGAAGAGACCTATGTAGAACAACCAAAAGGGTTCATTGACCCTCAATATCAAAATCATGTATTTCGTCTTAAAAAGGCTTTGTATGGCCTCAAACAAGCACCTAAATCCTGGTATGAGCGTCTTTCCAGCTTCCTCTTAGATAAAGGTTTTAAAAGAGGTGGAAATGATCAAACCCTATTTGTCAAATATTTTGACAAACACATGATTATTGCTCAAGTTTATGTTGACGATATTATCTTTCGATCAACTTCTCCCTCAGAAGTAACATCCTTCTCTGAGATTATGCATAAAAAAATTCAAATGTCTCTTATGGGGGAGTTGCAATTTTTCTTAGGTCTTTGAGTCAAACAAAATTCAGAAGGATTATTTGTCTCGTAATCTAAGTACGCTTTAGAGATAGTAAAAAAATTTGGCCTTGAGAGTGCTAAAGATGCTAAAACACCCCATGAGTATTATGGTAAAACTATCTAAAGACGAAACTGGAAAATCTATAGATCCAACTCTATATCGTAGTATGATAGGAACCTTGATATACCTTGCTGCCTCGCGTCCTGATAAAATGTATGTTGTGTGTGTATGTGCTCGTTATCAAAATAACCCTAAAGAGAGCCATCTATCTTCTGTTAAAAGAATCATTAAATATGTAAAAGGCACTCTGAACCTAGGACTTTGGTACACTAGTGACACACTAAGCACTATAATTGCATACACTGATGCTGACTGGGCTGGGTGTACTGATGATAGTAAAAGCACATCAGGAGCATGTTATTATATAGGTAATAATTTGGTAGAATGGAGTAGTAAGAAATAAAACTGCGCATCACTCTCAACAGCTGAATATGAATACATAGCTGCTGGAAACTGCTGTGCTCAATTACTTTGGCTTAAACAAATGCTAAGTGATTATGGTATTCAAGAAAACCAATTGCATCTCTATTGTGATAATCAAAGCACGATCAATATCTCTAAAAATCATGTTCAACACTCGCGAACAAAACACATAAAAATAAGACATCACTTTATACGCGAATTGGTTGAAACTAAGGAATTAGAAATCAATTATCTTCCTACTTATTTTCAACTCGCAGATATGTTTACCAAACCTTTAGATTACAATCGATTTATATATTTGGGTAAATCTATAGGTATGGTGTGTGCTGATTAATGTCTTTTATCTCTCTATTTTTTCCCTTTGTCTATTTGAGACAAAATGGGGGAGAAATTTGAGTCAAATGAATTTCACATATGCTAAACAACTTGATCTTAGTGATTCATTGCAGGATTATGTACAGTTAATCTCTACAGTTGTAATAGGGTATTCAATTGTAATTAGTTGAGTTATGTACTTTTACTTTCTAGGAAATGGGTAAATAGAATTTTTTTTAGGAATAGATTTCCTTATTCTTGTTACCCTACGAGTCCTAGATGACTCAAAGGAGATTTTGTCTCATATTTCCAAAGGGGGATATTGAAGCACCTTATATTCTTGACTCACTTGAGTCTGTATTGTATAAGTGTTCATCTAGTTTGGAAATTGTGACAAAATTGTGTCAATCCTAGAAACCAAAGAACCCCAAAGTTTGGTTTGCTATTTCATCCCTCTTGCTTGATTGATCTAGACAATATTACCAAAACTCACACACAATAGAATTTATCTCATACATTTCATATTTCATATAGTTGTGTGTATATATGTTGAGTGTGTTTAAATCCCTAAAATTACTTTTTAATATTTTTTTGGGATTTTATAAACTTTTAAAATAAGGTTTTTTAATTAAAATTTGTTTTTAAAAGTTTTTGGGGTCAATCTGCAATTATGTATTGGTGGTTATATTGGTTGAATGTTTTCTTAGGTAGAATCTGAAAGCGGCAGAGACTTCAGGGTGCGTTTGTATTTATTTTAGACGCGCGTTTTTTATCTAATGTTTGCCCAACATTTGTGGCATTCTGATTGAGTTTATGTTTCTTTATAGAGAGTAAACCAGCGATTGTTTACAGCCCTTGGATTGTTTTTATCAAAGATCTGCATGCGCTCTTACATCATCCCTGTGAACCACATATGAACCAATCAGGAGAGTTATAATCACCGCATATCGTGAACCCTTGGATCAAAGTCAATAAACCTTGACTCAATCTGAGCCATTGTTTTTTAACCTTATTCTCGAATCTTCTCAGCCCCTTATAAAAGGACCTTTATCCTCAGCCATCAGAGACTTTTCCCATTTCGTCCTTTTAGAGAGAAAAGAGAGAGTAGAGAGAGAAGAGAGAAAAGAGAGAGAAATATTTAGAAACCCTAACCCTAACCCTAAATCGTCAAAACCTTTTCAAACCTAAACCTCTTCTCAAATCCTGTATATACCAAACACAACCTTGAGTGTTTGAGTGTTGGTTTGTTTAGTTGGTTTGATGATGTAACCTCTTCGTTCTTAGATCTTGTTTCCAACTTAAGCATTTTTCTTAGATCTAAGTTTCTGCTTTATAGAAATTTTAGATCTGAGTACTTTATGTTACATTTCACTTAGATTTACATATTTTGTTTCTCAACTTGAGAAATCTATTGTTGATTCTTTTCTGTAAATGTTTTTAACTTTGAAATCAACAATAATGTTTTCTATTTCTAGTTCTCTTGAAACAAGAACTTTGACCTAGTTTGGAATCGCACTTGGTGATTTTCAATCTCAAAAATATTTTCAAAACCTGAGATTGATTAAGATCTTGATACGTCTTCTGAGCAAGATAGCCGTGGATTCTGGGATTATTATAAAGGTCAAATAAGGTTAAGTTTTGTGAGAAAAGAGAAATAGAAAAATCACAGCATATAGTTCTTATATGTAATTTGTTAGGACTTATTGTATAGAATAAGTGTGTGTGTGCATGCATGTGTTAGAAAGCACCTCCACAAACACTATCACCCTACCACACTAAAAGTGTTGGTAATAAGATCTCAAGAACAAGAGTCGACATAAAGAAATTGAACAAATTGGAAGTTAACAAACTTGGAGAACAACATCAACAATCAGAACCGCGGAGAAGTTATAAGGACACCAGAGGGTACATTCCTAAACTTATATAGGTCTGAGTTCTATGCATGTTTGCTATAAAGTTTGTAACTGTTAACATTTGTTTTAGTGGAATTTTTAGTTTACTCCGTAGAGGGAGTCGTGGATGTTTCCTCAGTTGGGTGAGGTTTTACCATGTAAAAAATCCTTGTTCTTAATCTTTCTACATCTCATCATCTAATTCTTGGTTGTGCTGAGTTTAAAGTTTTTTAAACTGATTTATCAAACCTGTTAATCAAATCTTGAACAGATCTCGTACATATTTTTTTAAACACGTCTTGTGATTAATTAGTTTTGATTTTAAAGAAAAGAGTTTCTTCCAAAAACTGTTCGGAGTTACTTAAATAGTTTAATTTTATATTAAACGGCTTTAGTAACAGATTTTCGTTATCAACTGCACAAGACCTAATATTGCATATGGAGTAGGGAGATTGAGTAGATTTACGTGTAATCCTAATACTGATTATTTGAATTCATTTATTAGAGTATTGAGATACATGAAATTTACTTTGGATTATACTGTATATTATGTCTCTTATCCTGTTGTGATCGAAGGTTATACTGATGCTAATTGGATTTAAGACTCGAGGGAATCCAAATCTATAAGTGGATATGTATTCACATTCGGCGGGGCGGCCACCGTATCTTGTAAATCCTTAAAACAGACATGCATTACGAGATCAATAATGGAGTTTGAATTCATAGCGTTAGATAAAGCAGGTTAAGAAGCCGAGTGACTGAGGACAATTCTGGCAGACATTCTAATGTGGGATGAAATTCTACCCGCGATACTTATACATTGCGATTGCTAAGCGGTAATAGAAAAAGCAAGAAACAAGTCCTTTAACGGAAAGTCAAGACATATCCATCGCAGGCATAATAGTGTGAGACATCTCATATCTAATGGTATTATAACCATTGACTTTGTGAGGTCAAATGATAATTTAGCGGATTCGTTGACTAAAAGGTTGTCAAGAGATATCATTTACAAAAAAAAAAGGAGAATTGGCTTAAAGCCTAATGAGTAAAATCACCATGATGGATACCCAACCTATTTGAATTGAGATCCCAGGATATAGGTTCCATGGGAAAACTAATTGTGGATGATTATATGTAAGCACTACAAAGACTTATCGTTGTCTTATCCCTATGGTGTTAATAATAATAATTGTAGTGCTTCCTTTAATGACAAATGTTGATTTAAAGTATTAATTAATCTATGGCTTGGATTTTCAAGAGGGATGTGACAGGAGGTTCTTGATAGATTCACCTAAGTGAGTGTGGTAGTGGGGCCGCTACCTATGGGAATTGTGAGAAAATTCCCTGGGGCGCTCATGATACTGGGATATATCTTATGGCCTTAACGAGAAAAATTATTTCGAACTAAAAGTGTGTTAAAGTGTCATGTCTGTAGTCTATTGAACTAGTTTATCAAAATAACTGGTGAGTTCAAGATATGTAATTCACTGAATAGTTTGTAAGCCCAATGGACATACACTCAGCAAGGTTCAAGTCCAAAAGACACCTCTACCTATTAATGACATTTTTATGGTCCAAAACTTTTCGTTTATTTCTTCTTCTCATATTTCGTTCATGTGGGGGATTATTGTTTGTTTTTGTACATTTATTGGTGTCAATGATATACTCACAACACGTATTTGTATCCTAGTGGTAACTTTTGAGTCTCCCTTATTTGAGGTCATGGGTTCAAGTACCACTAAGGGCATTTAGGAGGATTTGGGATAATTATACCTAAATAGATATATAAATATTATATTATATATCAATACTTGGGACTTGGGAATGGGTCTTGGGTCCAAAATCGATTAATTTTTAAATTTGTCCTTAATTAATTTTATTTGATTCAATTTTAATTAATACAAAAAATCGATTTACTTACTTAATTAAAAAATGTTTTATAATTACAATTAAAACTCGTTTTGTATATAGACATTGAGATGTTTAGTGGGTGAAAGGGTCATCCACTTTTGGGGGAGCGAGTGGATTCTGCATCCCTTTAAGTAAGGGTTTGCAGATCTGTTTCGAAATGAATTTTTTCTCTCTCTCTCTCTCCCAAAAACGTATTTCTTCAAACTCCAATTTTTGGGCAACATTTGTGTGGTTCTAAAGTCATCCATTGAGTGCTTCAATCATATGAACTATGATGTTGAATCCTGGGGATAGTTATCTGAGGCTCGAGACATCACTAGTTAAAGTGCGAGCGATATTTCTGTCTTAGGACTGTGTCTAACACACACCTCAGCATCCAAATAAGTCATTCCAATTAATTATCTTTTTGGTTTTCCCATATACGCATATAACAATCTAAGACATAAACGTAATTTTATATTCTTATGATGGGAAAATTTGATGCAGCAGCAATTGCCTCTTCTAGGCCTTAGAAATTTGTTGGTTTGAATTTTAAACGTTGGCAACAAAAGATGAAATTTTATTTGAATTTGTTGGAACTTTATCACACGTTGGAAATTAAGGAAGATAATTATGAAGAGACCGAACCTGCAAAAACTGTTGTTAATCAACACTGGGAAAAATCTTATTTTATGTGCAAAAATCATATTATGAACAAATTGGATGATTCTCTATATGATGTTTTTTATTGTCCCCACTGCTAGAGCGTTATGGTTGATGTTAGATAAGAAATGTAATACTGAAGATGTTGTAAGCAAGATTTTTGTTGTGAGTAATTTTTAGGATTTTAAAATGGTTGACGAAAAATTAGTTTTGTCACAATTGCAATAACTTCAAGTCATTATTCACAAAATTCATGCTGAGGGTATGCCAATTAGTAAAGGTTATCAAGTCGCTTCTGTTATTGAGAAACTTCCCCCTTCCGATAAAGAATTTAGAAATGGCCTTAAACATAAACGTAAAGATATGACTATAGAAGATCTCACTCTTAGACTTAGAATTGAAGAGGATAATTGTGTTAGGGAAAAAAGGGACGTTTCTATGGCTATGCCTTCTAAAGCAAACATTTTTTAAAGTAGTGGGGGGAGGGGTCAAACATCAGTTCAAGACAAATAAGTACCAAAATAAATTTAATGGAAAGGGAAAAGCACCAAATAATTCTACGAAACCTAAAGGTGGGATTGAGAAATTTGGAGGAGGCTGTTTCGTTTATGGTAAACCTAGACATCGAGCCCAAGATTACTTCAAAAGGAAAAACAATGACAGATTTAAAAAACCTAATGGGGGTGCACAAGCTTCAATTGTTGAAACTGATAATTTTTCTGCTGTTATTTCAGAAGCACACTTGGTTAGCAACACTAAGGATTGGTGGGTGGACACTGGGGCCACCCCACACTTCTGTGGAGACTGGAGTGTTTTATCCTACTACGAGTTGGTAGGAAGTGATGAAATCTCTATATGGGCAATTCTTCAGTGGTTGCTATTACTGGGAAAGGGAAGGTGGATTTAAAATTCACTTCTAGAAAAGTCCTGGCATCAAATGAGGTGTTACACGTGCCCGAAATTAGAAAACTTTGGTCTCAGGCTCGCTGTTGAGTGAAAAGGGTTTTAAAATTATTTTTGAATCTGAGCAGTTTGTTTTAAGTAAAAATGGGGTGTTTATGGGAAAGGGTTATATGTGTAAGGGATTGATAAAACTAAATGTAACTGTTGACTCTGTTTTTAATGTAGTTAATTCTTCTTCTTATCTCTCTGATTCCTTATATTTGTGGCATAGTAAAATTGACATGTTAATTTTTCTTCACTTAGAAGATTAATGAATTTAGGAGATATGCCTAAATTTCCTGCAAATGTCGGAAAAAAATGTGAAATATGTGTTGAATCAAAATTTAAAAGAAACCCTTTTAAAAGTGTACAATACTCCACTGAAATTTTAGGATTTATTCATACCGATTTGTGTGACTTAAAAGGAATTCAAACAAGGGGTGGGAAAAAATATTTTATCACCTTTATAGATGATCACATGTTATGTGTATCTTTTGAGATCTAAGGATGAAGCACTTGATAAATTCAAACTACATAAAACAAAAGTTGAAAATCAACTAAATCAAAAAATTTAAATTTTGAGATCGTATAGAGGAGGAGGATATTATGAGCCTTTTAATGATTTTTGTAAAATAAATGGCATAATACATCATACTACGGCACCATATTGTCCACAACAAAATGGTGTGCAAGAACGTAAAAATCAAACGCTAAAGGCTATGGTAAATGTTATGTTAAACAACTCGGGTCTTACTCACAATTTATGGGGTGAAGCGGTACATTTAGCCTGTTATATTTTAAATAAAATTCCTCCTAAAAAATCAGATAAATCACCTTACGAATTGTGGAAATGATGAAAGACTTCATACAAATACTTAAAAGTGTGTGTGTATTTAGCTAAGGTAGTTTTGCCTCCACCTAAATGAATTAAACTGGACCTAAAACTATTGATTGTGTATTTATAGGTAATGCTCCAAATAGTAGAACATATAGGTTCCTTGTGTTTAAATCAGATATAGTAGTGTATTTACAAACACTATTATTAAATATCGTGATGCAGAACTCTTTGAACATATTTTTCCACATAACCCCACTACTAGACTTGAGGATTCTCCTTCAAAAATGAATAATCCATCTAGTAGTAGGCAAGAAAATGAAATGGAAATACAAGAACTTAGGAAAAGTAAAAGACGTAAGAAAGAAAAATATTTTGGGCCTGATTATATTTCATTTTTGTTTGAGGGGGAACCTCAATTATCATGATGCTCGTAATTCTCTTGAAGCTCCATTTTGGAAAGAGGGTCAAATAGAATCAATTATTCAAAATGACACTTGGTATTTAGTTAGTTTGCAACCAGGTTGTAAAACAACATGGTCTGAATGGATTTTTAAAAGAAAAATGAAACTTGATGGATCCATAGAAAAATATAAGGTTAGGTTAGAAGCCAAAGGATATAAACAAAAGGAGGGAATCGATTTCTTTTACACTTATTCTCCGGTTACACGAATTACTTCTATTAGAATTTTAGTTTCCTTCTCATCCATTTATAAAGTGGAAATTCATCAAATGGATGCTAAAACTGCCTTTTTAAATGCAGAATTAGAAGAGAAAATTTATATGGATCAACTGGAAGGATTTGTTGTAAAGGGATTAGAAAACAAAGTTTACAAGCTAGTTAAATCCTTATATGGACTAAAACAAGTCCCTAAGCCGTGGCATGAAAAATTTGATCAAGTAAAGATTAATAATGGATTTAAAATAAATGAATCTAGTAAATTCGTGTATTTTAAGGGCCATAGAGATGCTTGTGTGATTGTTTTCCTATATGTTGATGGTATGATAATATTTGGATCACATATGAGTATTATAAAAACTACTAAGAAGATGTTTTGTGAACAATTTGATATGAAAGAATTGGGAGTAGAAGATTTCATTTTGGCAATCAAAATAATACGATATTATATGGGAATCAAATTATTACAAGTACATTATATAGAAAGTGTGTCAAGGAAATTCAATCAATATGAATCTACTCCTGCTAGAACTCCATATGATCCAAATAGTAATTTAAAGAAAAACAAAGGCGAAACTACCACAACTTGAATATTCAAGAATTATTGGTAGCCTAATTTACATTATAAATTGCACCAGACCTGATATTGCATATACAGTAGGGAGATTGAGTAGATATACGTGTAATCCTAAAAATGATCATTGGAATGCACTTAATAGAGTATTGAGATACCTGGAATTTACGTTGGATTATGCTTTATATAATTTCTCTTATCCTAATGTGATTGAAGGTTATAATATTGCTAATTGAATTTAAAACTTAGAGGAATCCAAATCTACAAGTGGATATGTATTGACATTAGGCGGGGCCGTCGTATCGTGGAAATCCTCAAAACAGACATGCATTGCGAGGTCAACAATGAAGTTTGAATTCATAGCTTTAGAAAAAGCAGGTGAATAAGCCAAGTGGCTGAGGACATTTCTGGCAGACATTCCGATGTGGCCTAAACCTGTACCCGCGATACTTATACATTGTGATTGCCAAGCGGCAATAGAAAAAGCAAGAAACAACTTCTACAACAGAAAGTCAAGACATATTCATCGTAGGCATAATAGTGTGACACAGCTCATATCTAATGGTATTATAACCATTGACTTTGTGAGGTTAAATGATAATTTAGCTAATCCATTGACCAAAGGATTTTCAAGAGATATCATTTACAAAACATCGAGTGTGTGTGTGTGTGTGGGGGGGGGGGGGGGGGGATGGGCTTAAAGCCTAATGAGTAAAATCACCATGATGAATACCCAATCTGAATGGAGATCCCAGGATATAGGTTTCATGGGAAAACTAATTGTGTATGATTATATATAATCCCTACAAAGACTTATCATTGTCTTATTCCTATGGTGTTAATAATAATGGTAGTAGTTCTACCTGTAATGACAAAGGTTGAGATAAACTCTTAATGAATCTATCGATTGGATTTTCAAGCGGGATGTAACCGGACGTTCTTGATAGATTCCCCTAAGTGAGTGTGGTAGTGGTGCCTCTACCTATGGGAATTGTGGCGGAATTTCCTAGAGCCCTCGTGATATTGGGATATAGCTTATGGCCTTAATGAGCAAAACTGTTTTGAACCACAAGTGTCTTAAAGGGTCATGTGTGTAGTCTATTAAACTGGTTTACCAAAATAACTGGTCAGTTCAAAATATGTATTTCACTGAATAATTTGTAAGCTCAATGGACAAACACTAAGTAAGGTTCAAGTCCAAAAGGCACCTTTGCCAATTAATGACATTTTTATTGCCCAGAGCTTTTCATTTATTTCTTCTGCCCGTATTTCATTCACGTGTGGGATTGTTGTGTGTTTGTGTATATTTATTGGTCTAAATCATACACTCACAATAAGTACTTGTAGCCTAGTGGCAACTTTTGAGCTTCCCTTGTTTGACGTCATGGGTTCAAGTCCCACTAAGGTCATTTAGGAGGATTTGGGATAATTATACTTAAATAGATATATAAGTATTATATTATATATCAAGACTTGGGACTTGGTACTTGGGTCTTGTGGCCAAAATCGGCTAATTTTTAAATTTGTCATTAATTAATTTTATTTTAATTAATATTAAAACTCATTTTATTTAATTAATTAAAAAATGTTTTATAATTAAAATTAAAACTCGTTTTGTATATAGCCGTTGAGAGTGGTTTAGTGGGATAAGTGGTCATCCACTTTTAGGGGAGTGGATTTAAGTAAAGGGTTTGGAGATCAGTTTTTAATTGAATTCTCTCTCTCTCTCTCTCTCTCTCAAAGACGTATTGCTTCAAACTCTAATTATTTTGCAACATTTGTGTGGTTCTAAAGTCATCCATTAAGTGCTTCAATTGGATGAACTATACTATTGAATCTTGAGGACAATTATTTGAGTCTCGAGGCATCACTAGTTAAAGTGAGGGCGATAATTCTGTCTTAGGACTATGAGTCTAACTCACACCTCAGCATCCATATAAGTCGTACCAATTTATTATCTTTTTGGTTTTCCCGCATATATATATATATATATATATATATATATATATATATATATATATATAAGATCTAAACTTTGGATTTGTGCTTGTGTAAAACCATCTCTAAGCCATTTAGATCTAAAAAGAAATATTCTGATTGGTGTTCTAATTCAACTGTGTCTAACATTTTTTTTGTTTTAGTTTGTGAAAACATTTTTTATCCAAATTTGTTTAAAGTGATTTTATTGTGGTAAACTTTGTTTAACCAAAAATATAAACTTGGGTGTTTAAAAATTACTTAAGCATAAAAACAATTTCTATTTAATTTTTTTATTATCCTACTTATACCTGTTTATATCCTCTTAAGTGGAACATTTTTTCTTGCATTCATTATAACTAGGTGGATTTAATATGTGTGTGAGTTTTTAATGAAAACCTAATTATTAATTTTGTTGTTGGTGTTTGCAATTTCATTGATTCACTAGTGTTGTTTGTGGGATTGTGTGAGTTCCAAGTTTTCACTGACTTGGCGTTATTGGGTTGCTGATTTTCAATAAGTGGGGTTATATTTAGATTAGGCTTGTTGTACTGGTTGTATGTGCTTAATTTAAATTCTTGTACACTTGTGGGACTGTATTCTATAATTAAGGATTGGTAATAGTGGACTTGGGTGCGTGTGTTATCTTGGTACTAAAGAACACGAGGTTTTCCACTTGTTGATTTCCACGTGAACAAATATTATGTTCCTTTTTACTCTTCCTCATATCTTTCTAACTTATTTTTATTTGTGCAACATCATCACAAATCGCTGTTTATTTATGAGTGTGTGTTGCAATTTAAATCAGTTTTCAAAATTGGTTTTCTTAAAGAGTTAAAAGAGTTTTTCATCTTAAATTGACACTTTAGATTGATAGGTTATTTCACCATTCTCTCGCTTCATAACTGAATTTTGTCCTCAAAATTCGGTACGAAATTGACTAGAAGAGTTCTGGATACTTCTTTTACTTGTTAACCTCCCTCTCCCATGTCGAATCATCCTTATTGTGGTGTCCCCACTGAACGTGTACTAAAGAAACTACTTTATAATGAAGGTTACTCTCCCTACAGTCCAAGATGGGGGCATGTTTCTATTCATAACTCACGTCGGAATGGAACTCTATCTCATCAATATCTATGTGTAGGTAAGATACTTCTTCCTTAAATAACCTCCATAGTGTCTAGACTTTGAAAATGTTGTGGATCATTTACAAGTGATTTGGTAATGCTCATCGATAATACACTAATCCAATCCTCTCGATGATACCAAATGGTCCTACATATAGAGGAGAAAATTCCCCTTCTTCCCAAACCATATCATTCCCTTTATTAGAGATACCCTGAGTAGCACCTGATCTCCAACCTCAAAATCCAAGTGTCTCCTCCCCACATCAGCGCAACTCTGCTGTCAATCCTAGGTAATCTAAATTATATCCTTGATCATATCTACCTTCTACGATGCATTCAGAATGAATTCTGGTTCGAGAATCTTATTATTCCCCACTCTAACCAACAAGAGAGAAAGTGATATTGTAACCAAAATCCACTAGATACAACTACTTCTCATAACTACTCTTGAAGTCCAAAATTCACATACATTATATATCCTACAACATATGATTCACCCTCTCAGTCTGACCATCCGTCTGTGGGTGATACGAGGGACTAAACCTCAACTATGCCTCTAAGGACTACTAAAAACTCTCCAAAAGTCAGGCACAAATTTCTTGTCCCTATCTAACATGATATTAAATGGTATACTATGTAGCTTCACAATCTCTATCGGGAAGAGCTTGGCATACTGCTCGAAAGTATAGTTTGTCTGGACTGGTAAGAAATGAGTCACCTTTGTTAAAACGTAGATGAAATTGTGTCCCCGATGTGACATAGGTAATACTGTAATAAAGTCCATAGAAATTCTCTTCCATTTTTACATCGGGATCTTGAGAGGTTGTAGAATATTACTTGGTCGCTGATGGACCACCTTTGCCATTTGGCACGTGGAAAATTTGGACATAGAAATTACAATGTCCTTAATCATGACGGCCTACCAATACTGGGCATCTCATTTCCTAGTACATCTTATACGCAAAAATGTGAACCATGTCCTGTTACATATTATACCCCCTCAAAAGAATAAAAAAATTATGAACCACGCGCCTCCATCATAACTATTTGTCATAATTCCTCACCTTCTGGAACTACTAACTCATCATAATTATTCGTCGTAATTCCATTAGAACTAATTGAATAATGCTCTTCTCTCTCCGTTAACAATAACCTGGCCTTCTTCTGATAAAAAGAATCCCCTATGTTTACCTTCACAACCCTAATGATGATTTCAGGTGTAATTACTAGAACTGCTATAAAGGAACGTGATAGCTCTTCATTTGTATAAATAGAACACCACTACACCTTCCACCTCGAATTGACTTCTAGTTTATGGCTCAAGGCATCTGCCACTACATTCGCCTTTCCTGGGTGGTACTGAACATCAACCTAATAGTCTTCACAAACTTGAGCCATCTGTGCTACTTCATGTTCAACTCCCTCTGTGTTAACAAGTAGTATAAACATTTGTGGTCTATAAACAACTAAAAATTTATCACCCAAAAGATAATGTCTCCAAATGCATAATGAAAACACTACAGCTACTAACTCCCCATCATGGGTAGGGAATTCTCTTCATGAGGCTTAATCTTTAGGGAGTCAGTAACTATTGGTCTCTCCCCCTGCATCAATAAAACTCGTGATCCACTCAAGGATGCCTTACCAAAGTACTTATAGTATATTCCCCCATGATGTATGGCGAGCATAAGAGACGAAGTCAATTTGACCTTTAACTCATGAAAGGTCTATCAAAAAGCATTATCCTAAACAAATGGTACACCCTTTCACTTCAAATTTCTTAGAGGCTTGTCTCTCTTTGAGAACACATGAATTAATCGATGGCGATACATGTTGCATTGGTTAGACCTAAAGTCATAACCATGAACTCATAAGAATCGTATCTCATAAAAAATGATGTGTTCCGAACATCTTGTTCTCGAATCCTTAACTGATGGTACCCCGACCTCAAATCAATCTTAGATAAGTGTAAAACATCCCACAATTAGTCTAATAGATGATCCACATAGGGTAATGGAAACCTCTTTCATATAGTGACCTTGTTCAACTCTCTATAATCGATACCCCTTCTCAATTATATGTCCTTCTTTTTTCATGAACAAGACTAGAGTAACCCAAGGATAAGTATGTAATACCCCTTATTTTTATTGATTTTATTTATTGGGATTAATTGAATTAAATGGGATAATTAATTAAAATTAATCCGGATTTAAATACTAGTGAGGCAAGAGTTAGTATTTGATTATGATGATTATGTTGAATATTACTGAGTGAATATGGTCATATATGATTATGGATTTATTAAGATTGTCGCGAGTTAAAAATAGGGTAACTTCGGAAATTAAGTTGGGACGCGAGTGTCAGTCGTGTCAGAACCCAATTTAATGGAATTATGATTAACTTATTTTTATATCATACATATGGTCAGTTTGATATTGCCATCGTGTCCATAAGGGTCGAGATAGTCAGAAAACACTAGCCGGGGGTTTAGTTTGGGTCCCAGGGCATTTTAGGCCTTACCAGCAACCCGGGAGGGTATTTTAGTCATTTTCACTTTTGAGTGATAGTAACCCACAAATTTTAGGTTGATTATATCAGCTAACACTAAGGGTTTCACAATAAAATTTTCAGAAACGTCCATTAGAGAGGAAGATGAGTAAGTTTCCAAAGAAGAACAACCACTTAAAGGCTTTTTACACCACCGGATGTATCGGGAAGAGAGGATTACTCCCATACCATCTGCTCCAAAGGATCATAATCTCTAATTCAAGGTAAGTGATTTATCTTTCAATGATTTAAGGCATACATTTTACAAGATAGTTTAGAATTGTGGACAAATTATGTAAAATGGAAATATTGTGAAATTGGAGAATTAATCATTGAATAAGGGCAGGTTTCATATACATTAGTTTCTGGAAATTATGGATTTATGATATCATAATCTTAATGTTGTAAATTATGAGGAATATTTTAGATTTAAGATGCTTTTGAAGAAATCTTGAAGAACTAGGTTTATAGAAATATTCATGGCTTGTAATCCAAGAAATCAATATTAAGTAAGGATTTGATGATTCTTTTATGTTAAAAACTATATATCTATGTTGGTGTAATGATCTATATAGTTGTTTGGGAGTTTGGGACGTTGTAATTGAGAATTGGAAGTGTAAAAGAGGAAACATGTGACTGTTAAAAGAATTTTAGGCAGAAAACTACTCGATCGATCGATCAATCGATCCCTCTGAAAAATGTGAATTACTCCCTTATTAAATTGATTGATACCCAACCTTTAGAACTTGTTAGAGATGGTTGATTTAACATGTTGGGACTTAGGGGAGACCACTAGGATACACTTAAGAGCCGAAAAATGTTAGTGCTTATGGAATTAACTTGGGGGAAAAGAAGAGTGATTAATCGAATGGATGCGATTCGAAAGTGTGTATAATGGGAATTTAATTCGGTTAGAAAATAATTTAAGAGTTGGAACAGTATTAAGGAGACCATAAATTACTGAGATACCCTTAGATACTGGTGGGGGACTTAGTAACCTTTTGGGTTAGGTTTAAGTACTAAGAATTATACGACAAGAGTTATCGCGCTAAACTTATTACGTAGAATAATCGAGATGGAACTATGATACGTGTGAGACTTATGATATAGTGCTGGAATATACCTGTACTAATTTGATAATTACCTAAGTTGTGTGACCACTTAGTTTGTGGATTATTATGTTTATGATATACATACCATACTTTCTATCACGGGAGGTTGATTTTTGGGAAAGGACTATCTTATCTTTGTGTGCCTTCGGGGGGATTTAGACTGGTACCTCAAGAACATAGTATTATGAAGATTTATTTGTGAGTTAATAAGTCAGCAGACCATGGGAGCGTAGGTATGTGCGTGACCCATGGGTATGTGAACTATGTTCGCCTCCAATATGTGTGATTGTTTTTTATTCGGTTCCTGAGAGATTCGAAACTCGTGATCCTCATGTACGTGATGTACCGGGACTTGATAACAGAGTATGTATACACCGCAGCTCAGCCTAGGGGTGCCATAACTTTATATATATATATGTATATATATATATATATATATATATGCTTGTATTTATTCTACTGTGTTGCTGAGTAGAAAAGATAAAATGAGATTCTAAAATAATGAAAGTACGTGAGAAATAAACCAGGGTTTTAAGTTATGTGAATTCGGTTAATGAAATATGGAATATGATAGTATTTAATAATTGGGGTGTATCGAGTAAAAACATAAGGTAATCCGATTAAGTATAGAACGGATAGAGACTGGTTAGGCTAGATAGTGTAACTAGAAATTGGGTATATCGATATATAAATATGCATTAGGTGTGCACAATAGTCGATGGATGAGATTCTGAAGTGAGGGCACGTGACTAACATGTTTAATATATGTGTTGTTTAAATTGTAATTTAAAGACTTGCTGTTTTAAAAATATTTTCACCTAGGGCTCTGACCCGTTTTCTTTCAAATCTATTTTTCTTATAAAAACCTTTTAGGTTCCCAGCCACAAGGATGCCAAGCATAGGAGTTCCATTTTGTTGACGTGATGTAGCTACTGTGGAAGTTATATGACCTCAGTATTAGACGCCTCCACATTCCTTTGATTTCTATTCGGAGAGTATCTGCATCTATTAGGGCACGTCTCCCATTTCTATCCAGAGACAGTAGTTCAGTCATCTATTTCATTTCAGTTGTTGGATTTATTTATTTTTATTCAGATGGTTGTATTGGGTTTATTTAACGTTGCTACCATTTTATTGGGGTGTTTACTCCAGATGTCAGTTTATTTCATTTCGTTGGTTATTCATGTGAGATTGTTTATGCGATTGTTGAATGATGTTTTAAATTATTTGGTTGATGGTTAATTCAATAAATAAAATTTGACATCACTCTTTTTAAATATTAGGTGGCTAGTAATTAATGAAAAATGTTTTCGACAGTGATGCTAAAATTGAACCAACTTGATATGCTGTATTAATGAGATAAAGGAGTAGCTACCCAGTATTTAATTAGTCGGGGTGTCACAAAGTACTATTTCGAATGAATCCTTAAACCACCAACTACTAGTGAATACACAAGATCTCTTATCTCTTAAGAGGCTATATAAAATGGTGCACGAGCAACGGGTTTCATCCCCGAAATTAAATTGATTAAAATCTCTATTTTCCTACTTGGTGGTAACCTTGCAATATCTTGAAACACACTTGAGAACAATCTAATAATTGGAATTGTATACAGAGGAACAACGACCTCCTCATAATTCATCTCCTTAATGTAGTATAAATGCGTACCCAGCCCTCCCTCGGGGTACAACATCACAACTAAGTAAATCTCTTGCCCTGGAATGGCAAAAATAATAAACATCCAATAATAACCCATTCAATCCCTATACGTAGCTAACAAATCCATTTGTAATGCCCCGAACCAAATTTATGGGTTACCCATGGGTCAACCGGGTTCGACCCGAGCGTTAGGTGTGAAGTGCAATGGAACACCCAATATAATATTGCTAATCCAATTTTATTTTAATTAACATTCCACATGTTTCTCATGCGATTCCAATTTCAAGGTAAACTAGGTGAGGATGTGAGCCTATGCCCAGTGAGATTTATATAAGCAGTATAGAAACTAACGACGGAAAAGAATACTCACACGTAACAACCACATGGATATGATAAATATGTATATATCGACATACATATACCTTTGAAAAATACATATTCCAATTCATTAACTGTTTTATTTCTGAAAACCTTACTTGCCCGATTAATTTACCATAATCTTATTAAAGGCTTTCTTTATTCCTACTTAGCATTCTCACTTTATTTAACACACCAGATTCAACACTTGAAACCATTACACATGATTTATCCAAGCCTACCGAGATCTAACCCTTTCATTCATTTAAACGTACTTTAGTACTCTCATTGAAAAACCCCATTTTAACACATGCGTTCACCATGTTAGAAAATACTTATTTGTCATTTGAAAACCTTTTTCCATACATACTTATGAAAATTATGGGTTGAATAACTTGGGTGCTTAATTACCTATTTACTCACTTACTCTACCCTTTTTACCCTATCTGAAGGGCATTAACAGATTTATGCATTTACTTGTCCATTTAACCTTTATCGGAGCATTTATTACATTCATTAAAGTTAGGTTGTATTAACATATTTTACCACACAATCCATTTCTTGAAATGTTCCATACTTCCTTTATCTTTTCTTGGAATCTTCTTATACCGCATACGTTCACGGGATCTACATTGCCAGCTATACGGACCATATGCTCTGGCCAGTGATTTAGGATTTTTATCCATGGGCTCCAAGACCTTCTTGCTTTATCCCGGTGTCATCTGAGTTCCTTTTAATTTGTTTTAACATTTTATAAATGTCCACATTACCCAACTTACCCTTTTTACTCGGCCGAAGCCAAAAACCTGAGAATTTACCACGTCAATTTGTGTTACGCTTTAAAATTTACTATTTCATGTCCTTTACACTTCAACCTTGATTTTTATTCCAAAAATCATATTCATTAAGGACCAATTTATGTAACACCCTTTTCAACATTTTTATTTCATAAAAATGTTCCACTTTAAGTAAAATTTCCATTTTTACCCATTTTTTTCCAAAGTCACCTTTTACTCCATTTTCACAAGTATTAATTTCACCAAAAACACTATTAAGTTACTCACACCAACTACTCAAGTGTTTTTAACCCTTTAACACCTTTCACACTTTGATTGGAAACACTTTTAATTCTCTTTCAACTTCATAAGTGTTAATATCTTTCCACATTGCCAAGTTACACACTTTAGCTTTCAATGTTTACCCATTAACACTTAATGAATGCTTTTATAGACATTTTCTCAAAAAATACATTGATTTACTTTCTTCATTAAAGAAATCCAATTGCCCTTAAGATTACCTTTATAAGAAAATATCATTTCTTTTCTTTAACATGTGTAGTCTTATAATTTCATGTTCATTATGCCCTTAAGTCTCAATTTCACATACTTTGAAGACTAACTTTCCAATTATTCTTACTTTATGTTTAAACTCAACAAAACCTTCTCTAAACTTGTTTATACATTTAACATCAAAATACTACAAGTTATATATACATGAGAAGGTGGATTTTAAATCCAAAAATCCTACTACATGGTTTAAACATATTTTTCACCAAATATTTATCAAGTAAATCATGATTTCCAAACATTTTATTTCGTTATATGTTTAACACCAATATTGTTAGAAATGCCCATTTCACAAAATACCCTCTTTCCATATTCCAAAACCTTGAAATATTTACTTATTTTTTAATTTCAACAAAATATCATTTTACCACAAAATCACCTTATTTACAAACATTTTATTTCATAAAATATTTTCGTCAAAATTAGTAGAAAATACACCATCTTCATAAAACATCAACTTTCATTATTTCAAAACCTTGAAATAATTATCCATTCTTTTTTTTAACAAAATAATATTTTTCCAACACTTCTATTCCATAAAAATATGTATTGTCTTCTACATAATAATTCTATCATTTAATGAATTAAACCCTACTCAAATAGGAAAAATACAATACCACAAACGCAAAACAATATTTTACACTAAGAGTAAGGTTTACCCACCTCTATTGGCTCTAATGGTGGTGTTTGTGTAGGAGGAGCAACCCTAACCTCGAAGGTGGCCTGAAAGGGGTCACCAAGTGCATCCTCCTAAGCACCAAAGCAAGAGCCACTTCATTTTCTCCAAGAAAATCCCAAAATATAACCCCAAACTCTGTAGCTCCATTTTTCCATGGTGGAAATGGGTGTTTTCGTTCAAATATGGTGTAACACACCCTAAAAATGGTATTTTATGGTTGGTGGTGGGTAGAGGAGTGGTTGCTTAGTGGTGGGTGGTGGTGGAAGACCACCCACCTCCTCTTTTGTCTCTCACTCTCTATCACACTCTCTCTCCTTCTTCCATTTCTCCCAACACACAAAATAACCTTATTACACCAAACAAACCTTTATAAAACCTCACTTTATAGACAAATACCCATTTTCCCCTTCCTAGAACGATCTGAGCTTGACAACACATAAAATCAATGTCCCAAAACATGACAGGGCACAAGGGGCAATGTGATCTAAAAACTCGACCAATGTCTTTCAAACGACTTAACATAGGTCGTTCAAAATGTGCTTCTAACGACAGTGCAACAACATGTGTGTTGTCTTTCGAACGACATCCCTTGTTGTTTGAACGACCCTATTTCGTTTCTTTTTATTTTTCTCAAACATTTCACCCATAATTCATCTATATTTATAATTAACTCCTCCTTAATTACCATTACTATACAATCCAGGTATAATTTAATTAAATTATCCGGATGGGATATTACAAACTTCCCTCCTTGGGGAATTTAGTTCCCAAAATTCTCATTCCATTAATCTTTAAACTCATGGGTCCACCAACTTCCATTCCAAGTCATGAAATATTCCAAGGCAAAATTATTGAAATCCACAACACTAGGGCCACCAAATAGCTGACTTGTCTGACTCTAACTATTTCGTTAACCTCTCCATTACACAATCAACTCTGAGTCTCTACTTGTGTTATAATCAAGTCTGAACCATTCCTAACACTACTTATGCTTATACCTAAGGCATATCGGCGCCTTTACGGGCGAACCCTTTCTAGCTGTCAGCGCTCACCCAAGCAATTCATGATATAACCACCCGTCGTATATATCACCAAATTTAATTTCTAGCTTAGGACCGTACATCATGTGTTACACAAATTTTCAGGTTATGCTAACTATATAATTCTCATGGGCGTGCCGAGAACTTTGCTAAGCTATTCCCTTGCTCTAAGGAGAAATTATTTCCATCAAATCATTATCGCACACCCGGTTTACCCCTTCCGTTGCGTCACTTCGATGAACCTAACACTACTTTGGGCATCTCATCCTTGAGTACTCATTAGGGTGTAACTCCAATGCACTCACCATGGTAAAGAAACATTGTGTTATAAGTTTTCCTCAATTTACAACACTATATTGTATCCTCAAGCATTAATCACGCTCTTTACAACCCAAGCCACTGACTACCGAGATGGCCAGTCGAGAATCCACTAGTCTAAGGGAGATTGATACTATGAACAAGATGAATAGCCGAAAGCGTAGAAACCTATATGCAAAATTTTATACAATGGCGAGAATACCTCAAATGAGCGCATCCAGTCACCGAGATCACTGACCAAACCCAGTCCACCGCGCTCTTCCGGGATAAACTGCGTCGTACCATGACATAGCACTAAATTGAGTCACCACATAAGTGAGAATACTGATTATCGATTACTAAAACCTAAGGGAACACACTTGAGGCAGAGGGACAAGAAATCGTCCCAAGGAATTTTTCCCACAGGTAACCAATCCTGACTTATGAAAGAAAACATGCACCGTATACTTATAGCCATGTCACTAATTCTGAAAGCTCTCACCGAGCACTACTTTTGTATAGGTACCCCGGCATGGGTCACTAGTCGTGATGAATCAAATCCCAACCATTATCTCTCATAATACAAACGTAGTATACGAATCAGTAGTCTTTGAGGAAGTCAATGCATGACTTCCCTACTTGGGAGCAAGGCCCTAAATTTCACACCCTTGGTGTAAATTAATCATTCTGGTTGGAAGAGATACCTCACTCCTCGTCTATATTGACCTTATAAAAAAACTAGTGATTACGTCACCAACCTATTACACTTATTATCTGATTTAACATATTGCAATCGAATCCCAAATTCTACAGATAATAGTTGGTTCGAGCGAAGAACTCACCTAACCATGTCCTTTTGACCAAGATAGATTGCCACCGATTCACCATTGGTTTTCACCCATAAAACATTTATGTGATGACCAAACCCGCTATCAGTGGCACCCTAAGGGTAATTAATATCACGCTGGGCCACATCTCCTAACCCGTGCCATCTTGGGAAGATGTGCCAATAATTAATCCTTACTTTGATAAGGCTACACTAGCATATAATGTCGACACCCTAAAATAATAATCATGTTTTAATGCTACCCCACCTTAGTCTCCATTTGCAAGTCTCCACGTGGCATCATCACTCTAAGCCTCGAATAAATTTCTATGTACGTCTCAAAACTGAGTATCACCAGAACCGTATTGGTCATTCCATGACATCCGAGCATCACTCATAAAAGGATATAACTATCATCATACCTTATGGATTACACCACCCATTTTGTGATGATTGAAAATCCATACCTGTAATGCACAGTATGCGACTGTTAGTCTGGGATTATCACCTGACCCTCAACTAAATCATTACTAGAATGCTACTGCCTCCATTCACTGGATTTAATTTATTTCCTAAGAACACCAAACACATTTCATATGAAAGACTCAAATTTGACGAGATTTCATCGTCTACATTTTTATCATCTTAGGTACACTCTTCAGACCTTTTGATACCCACATTGATATTACTTGGTGCTCGCAAGACACCAGCTGACGAGCTTCTAGCCATAATTCACCTTAATCCTCAAACACCTCAAGACATCAAAAAATTTGATACTCATCCTCAATGATGCATAAATAATTTTTTCGTATGGTCACCTCAACGTGCCTATGAAATATTCACACACTAGGATCTCCTAGCACCTAGTCATTACCTCAGCGACTAAAATGATTTTCAACTCTTAGATACTAGTCTTACCTTTCTCCCAAATAGATGTGACTATCAGTCACATACGAACTACAATTATTGCTACTACCGATTATGGCAGGGCACAAGACGTCGCATGCATCCTACAAACCTCAAGGCCTACCTTACCCAAATCCTCAATGACTGTTCAACTATGGCAATCAAATTTCTTTGCTATGTGGATATCACACCATGTGTCAATCCATGAGTTGACAGGACTATATAAATCTTGGTAGGATATGGGCGTCGAGTATTACTTATAAACACTAAGTCCCTCCTGTCGGATGCCGCACGTGATACTATTCCTCAATATTATATCATCACCAAGGTACATACAACCTAAGTCATCAACCAAATGGGTAATATGCTCTCACCACAAATTAACACTTATGAATTCTACTCAGCAACCTAGTCTCTATAAAAGAGAAGCACCACCTTTACTATTAGGTCTCCATGAACACTGCTCATCGATGCCACCAACAAGTCTATTCTCATAATTAAAATGATCTCATGACACCTATCACATAAAGATTACGGAGTTTCCACTATTAGCCTACACAACTGCACGTGTTCACCAAAATCCCAACAATTACGATATCACCTCGAGGATCGAATTTTTCTAATTAGATCATTGGCATTAACTATTGTAGACACCCCATTCTATTACCCCCTAAACTCTCCTTAGGTCCCTATAACCTCCCTTAATCACTGCAAAACTAGGTAATACCTCGAGTACCGACCTAGAGGCCATCGGATGATCCCAGGCTCCGTTTGAAAAAAATTTAAACTCTTCATCTTGACCTATACTGAATGAATTTTCAAATGTCACTGAAACCCCTTCTCAACGGTCCATCCTGTGCGCGATTCTGACTTACCATGCGGACGAACGACCTATTTTTCCTCGAAACCTGATCTAGAGGCCACCGGGCGCTCCCGGGCTCCATTTGACCTAAGTCAACTCTTCAGCTCGATCGAGACTAAATGAATATTCAAAGTTCACTCAACCCCCTTTCCAATGGTCCATTCCATGTGCGATTCTGACTTACGATACGGACGAACAATCCATTTTACTCCGAGAGGTCACCAAATACTTCCATGGACTAGCTAACCAAAGTCAACTCCCCGAACGGGATCAAACTCTTTGGAATGTCGAAGTAAATCTCCTAAACTTTCCAATGGTCCAACCCATGCATGATTCTGACTTACCATGCGGACGAACGATCCATTTGCGTCCGAAGTTTTCCCGTCCAAAGGACCGACGAGCGCTTCCGAGCCACATTTGACCTAAAGTCAACTCTCGAACCTGGGAGCCGTCCAAAGGACTTTCGAAGGTATCTGAATTTCCTTTCCAACAGTCCTCCCCATGTGCAATTCGAATCAATGGTTTTCCCTCAGTGATCGATTTTCCAAAAAGGCCTGAAAGACACTGCCAAATGTCAGGTCCCAGACCCTGCCTATCGGTAGTGTGCCTAAACGCACCTGCCGATTGGCAGGACCAGGGCTATGCCGATCTTCAATGCCCTGGGCCTATAAAAAGGAGGCCTTGACCTCATTGCAAAGGGATCCCAGATCAGATAAACATCACTCTTAACAAATCCAGAAAACCTCTCTCGAAGTCAGCGTGATTTCCACATCCAAATCCCTTTCCAACCTTTAGTTTTCATCATCCTTTTCATCAAACTTGGTGAATTCATTACCCTCCACCATCATCCAAGTGCAAGGTCTGATCTCCAACACTCAAGATCAATCTCAAGATCTTCAAGAAGGTCCAATTTTCTAAATTCTCTCCTTAAATTCTCATACTTTCGCATTAATTTATTTTATTATTTAGCGCTTTTATTCTCACATCTCTCATCTCACATATACTAATATACTTTTTACTTAGTATTATTGCACATCTCTTATTTTCATACAAATAAAAAACCCAAAAAAGAAGAAAAAGAGGGTTTGCTCATAAATTCCAAACGAGAATTCTCACACTTTTCTTACACTTTTCTCACAATCTAAAACACTTTTTTACACACACACAAATAAGAGAAGTCCCCGGTTGGATTTATGGGATAAACCCCACCCCTCATTTTGCATGCGAACTACGTGGACTTATTATTCCGCATACGTTATCGTTCCATTATAACGATTAACGCAAGGATAATCGCGTAAATCCTATTTTCTAATATTATTTCTATGAACCTTCCTACGGATGACTCTATTTATCTCTCCCATGATACAAGCCGAAGATTCCTATCTCCACTATATATACACATGTACACATATCACGGGGAAAATAAAGGAAAATAGCAAAAGCCCATAGGAGACTGTAAGGGCGGAATGGGTGCCTAACACCTTCCCATTTCGTAACTTAGACTCCGAACCCTTCTCGAATCAATTTGGTTTCATAACTACAAAAACGCATATAGGTGTCAAGCCCAGGACACACATATTAGATTGCAGGTTTCAACCCGAAACTCTGCCGAAATTCTGGGTCGGCTTGCCGCCCAAATTTTCGTGCATTTTTTAAACGGGACCCAGTCCGTGATCCTGGTCACAAGTCCAGCCATAGCTTTGCATATATTACAAACCCAATATTTCCAGGATCGGGTCCCGCTCAGAATTTCATTATGAATTTATGAGAATTTAATACAATTGAGAACATAATAATCATAATAATCATGATGAGACTTTCTCCAAAAAGAAAATTCCTTTCTTTATCAAAAATCCAAACAAATTTCTCCTTTCCTTATCAAAAATCCAAAAACATTTCTCCTTTTCTTTATCAAAAATCCAAAAACATTTATCCTTTTCTTTATCAAAAATCCAAAAATATTTTGTCCTCCAATCTTGAAGAGTGCCCAATTTGTGTGTTTCAAACAAAACCAATTTCTTCGAAAAAGATCCAACTTTTAATTAAGAACCAAACCAATTTGTAAAAACCCAATTCTTACTTTAAACCAGTTTTATCGTAAAGAATGAGATTGGATGTAATTGAGCACTAAAATTGGTTTAAGTGACTTGAACCAGTTTTAAACCAGTTTTAAACATTTAAGTGCTTAAACTAGTTTTAAACAAAACCAATTTCATTCGAACGACTTGAGGAACTCGTTCAAGCGACATCCCATCTCGTTCGAATGAGATTGGATGTCGTTTGAACGACAACGCGAAAGTTTGACTTTTTGACTTTTTGTTTAAAACGTCCCTTCCAAAGAGAGATCCAAAAATGTCAAACTCTTTTACGAGATTATCATCATAAAACGTAGTGTAAACATTTAAAACACTTTTAAAACATTTAAAAACATTTTTCTTTATAAAAATTACATACTTATCTTTTATAAAATAATTCCGAGCACCATTTATTATACGCATTCATACCTGAGTGATCTCAGAATGAAATTATCTTTGAAGACGATTAAACTTGCACTAATTAAACATCGGCATGATTAATTATTTGAAGCTTTGTCGCAACATCTTCAATTTCTTCAATACGTCATAGACCGAGTGGGATCGTGACAAAATAAAATTCTTCCTATGACATATTACAAACACAGTTTTGGTCACATAATTAAGTCAAAACAAAATAGGGACTCAATTGGAAATTTATGTCCTTACAAATCTCCCCCTTTGACTATTCCGGGACAAAACTAAACCAGTGAAATTCCTAACCGGGACGTCAAGCCGTATGATGCCTAAATCCCATCCCATAAACCCAAAATCAAAGATACAGGACACAGACTAGAATATGTAGCATCGGTAAGCATGAACTGTCTGAATGTAATGTATACTTGAAATCTCGAATCGCTGAAAGCATACCTACACACATGAAGCAGACAAATAGATACCCAGTGACGTATGGAGGAACAAATGATACCAATTTATATTTCTAATAAGAACATATCATTTGAAACATGTGAGAAATTATGTGATACCAATTTGAAACAAATATAATCAAATAATATGTAAATCCGAATATTGTAGACACCCTATTTCGTTACCCCCCAAACTCTCCTTAGGTCCCTAGTACCTCCCTTCATCACTACAAGCCTAGGTCATGTCCCGAGTACTGACCTAAAAGCCATTAGGCACTCCTCGACTCAGTTTGACCAAAAAGTTAAACTCTTCATCTCGATTGAGACTGAATAAATCTTCGAAGGGAACTGAATACCCTCTTCAACGGTCCGTCCCGTGTGAAATTTCGACTTACCATACGGACGAGCGATCCATTTGCGACCAAAACTTGACCTAGAGGCCACCGGTCACTCTTGGGATCTTTTTTACCTAAGTCAACTCTTCATCTTGATCAAGACTAAATGAATCTTCGAAGGGCAGTGAATACCCTTTCCAACGATCCGTCCCGTGCGCAATTCTGACTTACCATGCGGAAGAATGACCCGTTTGACTCCAAGAGATAAATGAACACTTTCGGGGCCCGGTTGACCAAAGTCAACTCCCCAAATCGGGTCAAACTCTTTGGAATGTCGAAGTACATCTATTAAAATTTCCAACGGTCCGCCCTGTGCATGATTTGGACTTACCATGCGGACGAACGATCCGTTTGCGTCCGAGCGATTACGCGTCCAATGGACTGACAAACTCTTCCGAGCCATATTTGACCCAAAGTCAACTCCCGAACCCGGGAGCGGTGCAAAGGACTTTCAAAGTTCTCTGAATTGCCTTTCCAACGGTATTCCCGTACGTGATTCTGACCAACGGTTTTCCCTCGGCAGCCAATTTTCCAAAAAAGCCTGAAGTGCACTACGAAATAGCAGGTTCCAGACCCTGCCTATCGGCACCTGCCGATAGGCAGGAACAGGTCTATGACGATCGGTAGTTACCTGGGCCTATAAAAGGAGGCCTTCACCTCATTTGCAAGGGGATCCCAAATCTGATAAAAATCACTCTCAGCGAATCCCAGAAACCTCTCTCGAAGGAAACGTGATTTCAACTTCCAAATCCCTTTTTTTACTTCCACTTTTCATCATCCTTTTCATCAAACTTGGTGAATTAGACACTCTCCATCATCATCCAAGTGCAAGAGGTTCCCTCCCACATTCAAGATCAAGCTCAAAATCTTCAAGAAGGTCCAACTTTCTCAACTTTCTCTTAAATTCTCTTAAATTCGCAATAACTTGTTTTCATTACTTCTCACACATCCTAATATACTTTTTTATTTAGTATTATTGCACATCTCTCATTTTCATATAAATAAAAACCCAAAAAACAAGAAAAAGAGGTTTTACTCATAAATTCCAAATATGGGATTCTCATACTTTTCTCACCACTAAAACACTTTTTCTACACACACACACACACACTCACAAATAAGAGATACTCCATTTGGATTTATGGGATAAACCCCACCCCTCATTTTGTATGCGAACTACGTGGACTTTGATGCCTTTATAGGCTACGTAGGCGTCTCGGGGTAAAACCCGAGACTCGATCCCCTTTTTTCACTTTTTCTCTTATTTTCCTATCTTCTCTAAAGATAATTTTCTTATATTCTATATACTTGTAACGTATTACTCCATATGCGTTATCGTTCCATTATAACGACCAACGTAGGGGTAATTGAGTAAATCTTATTCTTCTAATATTATTCTTATATCTTCTTACGGATGACTCGCTTTATCTTTTCCATGTTACAAGTCGAGGATTCCTACCTCCATTATATATATACACATGCACACATATCACGGGGGGAAATATAAAGGAAAATAGCAAATATCCATGAGAGACCGAAAGGGAGGAATGGGTGCCTAACACCTTCCCATTTCGTAATTAAGCCTCCGAACCCTTCTCGAATCATCTTGGTTTCGCATGCACCAGTATGTCTTTGGATGCCATCCTTTGGGATGGATTCCCCTTTTTCTTTTGTCTGTTTTGAGTAAAATAGACTGGCGATGCTGAATCTCTCTACATTTTTACACCTCATCTCAAACGCGACCGACCGAAGCGCTCTCGAGAGGGATGCGCGGGATCCGAGGGATCCTCTCCCCTTCGAGCACCCGCCCCAGCTCGGCGAGGATCGAGGATGGACACAGTGGCGACTCTGCTGGGGATATGTGTATTTTGAGGGCTTGACTTTATTTGCATGGATGTTATATTTGTTTATGTTTCCCTCCATATCTGCATAATCCCCTTTTTCCATGTGTATCTCATACTTATGCTTATATTCACACACTTGTAGAAATTTCTCCATGTACACTTCAAACAACGTGCACCTAGGATCATATATATCCACATGTTGCACGCATCACCTATTTATACTTGGTGTACCTTGGGTACTTGTACTTTGCTCCCTATTTGGCATAATCAAGAAAGGCATTCTCATCATAAGATACTACTAAGAGAATCATACATGATTCACACAACATCACCAAAGAGCATTGTTATTGACCAAATTTTACCCAGTAACTGGAGGGTCACTTCGTGATGGGCACTGGTTAGGCAGGTCGCAGCTAGCCTAAGTGATATGACTCTCACCTTCCATTGGCCAAGTACCTTTGACGTATATCGAACGGTTCCCCCGCATCGTACCGCTTGACCGAAGTCATGACGGGTGGTATATCACAGGGAATTCGTTCACGTACGCCAAGTATATCGAATTCTCTCTCACAAGTACCGTCTCCACGAGGTATATAGTGAGGAAATTCACGTACACTCAGGTATATCAAATGGCTTGTCCACACGTACCGATTGCCCACAAGAGAAAGACGTATATCGTGGAAGTCACGCCAAAGGGGGGAACCCATGCCAATTCACCCAACTAACTGCATACCCACATATAGGTGTCAAACCTAGGACACGCACTTTAGATTGTCGGTTTCAACCCGAAACTCTACCGAAATTCCGGGTCGATCTGTCACCCGAATTTTCGCGCATTTTTAAAATGGGACCCTGTCCGTGAGCCTGTTTACAAGTCCAGCCATAGCTTTGCATATATTAAAACCCCACTTTTCCAGGCTTGGGTTCCATCCGACATTGCATTTAGGAGAATTAAATACAAGTGAGAACATAATAATCATAATAATCATGCTCAGTTCCATCTCCCAAAAGCTTTTTTCCCCTTCCTTATCAAAAATCCAAAAACATTTTTCCCTTCTTTATCAAAAATCCAAAAACATTTCTCCTTTCTTTATCAAAAATCCAAAAATAGTTCTTCCTATTTTTTCTCAAAAATAAATCTCATCCTACGCCTTCTTAGGTCGATTGCAAGTCCTTGGCCTGGCTCCCTATTGGCTTCGGTCATCAGTCAAATCACCTCGGAGTTTCATCTGTTCCTCTACTACTTCTTCCGAGTCCGAAATCCATTCACTTTCCATGGAGAATACATATCAAGCACCAGTCATACAGCCGGATCTGACGACAGTCCTAGCTCAGCTTGTGTCCAAGATTGACAACCTCCAAAATAAGGTCCGAGAAATGTAACGAAACCACGTTCCAATTCCTCAAGAGCCCTAGGCCCTATTCCCTTGTGCTATGGGTCCACCCGAGACTATCTGGGTTCTCGAAGAATATCAGCATGCTCCGTGTGCCCCTTCTATCAATGGGCCGCCGCCTGCCCAACTTCCAATGCCAAACATTGCCCAGTCTGTGGCTAACCTGCCTATGGTTGCTGATCCAAAGGAGGAGGAGTTGAATAAAGTGAAAGAGGATCTCAAGATGCTCACCAAGAAGTTTGACCAAGTCAGCATCTCTGGGAATTACATGGACTACACCCACATGTCTCCTTATCCTAAAGCGAGATTGCTCGAGAAGTTCAAGATGACGAATATCGAGAAATTCAGAAGGAGTGGACCCCCAATTGTTCATCTTTGAAGTTATCATCGTTCCATGACTCTACTACAGGCTTCTGAAGAAGTGATGGCCCAATTGTTTCAGCAAACTTTGAAGTATAGTGCCCTCCGATGGTTTTTATCCCTTGAGGAATCCAGAATCCATAGCTGGGAGGATGTAGCCCGATAATTCATGTTGCAATATAAATACAACAAAGAGCTTGTGGTCACCCGACGTGATTTAGAGCTGCTGAAATAGAATCTAGGCGAATCAGTCAGTAGCTTCATAACCCGATGGAGGGAGCAGGCAATCGACCATCCGAGGAAGAACAGGTCAATATAGTGAAGAAGAATTTATTGCCCCATGTTCGAGCGATGATGGGAGGACAATACTATCCCCACTTCCGAGCTCTCAGAGATGTTGGAGTGGAAATCGAGGAAAGCCTTGTTAAAACAGAGGTTGAACCGAGGAAGGTGTTCGGACAGTTTACCCCTAGAAAGTATGACAAGCCTGCTAGTTCTACAGTCTCAACCATCAACAACATCTCTCAACCAACCACATCATGGGCACCAGAAAGCCGCCCTGCCCCCATCCGAAGGGAATACAATGAGATCCATGCTCCCCTCTCTAAAGTTTACCAAGCCCTGTTAAGCCGAAACCTCATCAAACCCTTGGATCCACGTCCGTTTCCAAATACACTCCCAAGAAATTTCAAGACCAGTGCTCATTGCGCCTTTCACCAAGCTGTCGGCCATACCACCGACCAATGCTTTCACTTTCGGAACATAATCCAAGATCTCATTGATCGGGGTACCATCTCCCCACCATCCAATCCTAAGCCAAACACTACTCACAACCCACTCCCAAATCATGCCAATGCCATCTTCTTAGAAGAAAACCCGGATTTCGACCCCTCAACTCAAATCACACCCATATACTCTCCTAAACCTCTTCAAACTTGCCCATATTTCCTCCTACACCCTACTATCCTCGCTGATCAGGCACTGTCACTCCTTACCAGAGCATGCATCGTTGTTTGTACCCGTTCTAAAAAAGGAGGTATGGAATTATCAGAGGTGTTAAACCAACTCCTCGAGAGTTTGAGCTGAAATTTGCCTCACAGATGATCATCGATTGTCATAAGTTCAGCACACTGTTCTTGGAAGCACAAAAATGGGCCCGAGATTCAGGCAATTGGGTGGTACCAACCGACGAGGTCAGCCTAGATGATGTTGCCCAAATTATGGCAGAATTATTCGGGAAAACCAACATCATTTGAAGTATCCCCGAGTTACTTGACGCTTTAAAGATACAAGGGCGCTTGTTCCTTCAACCACACATATTCCCACATAATGGGAGGACCTGTATGAAGAAGCCGTTGAAGTTGTGGAATGCATTGACTTTACATGGAAAGACAAAATTATTGCCACCAGATAGAGGGAAGAGTTCAAAGATTCGAGCGAAGAAAAGGCTTCAGGAATAGCTGGCCCAGTAGCCGACATATGTGGGATGATATCATTTGAAGAGCTCCTCGGAAAAATAAATGGGGTGGCAGAACAACCTGAGATTGACGAGAAAACAGGATTCATGTTCTTTCCTTCTTTTATAAATCACATGACCAGATCAGGGAGACATTACCAGGTTCCAAGCTCACTACTAGAAAATGACTAGGGGAGGGGCGTTGAAAACCTTCCTATGCCAGAGATGACCATTGAGGAGAGCAAGATCCTTGATCAACTGAAGAAAACTCAAGCTAACATCACTCTATGGGGACTCTTATGTCGTCTCAGCTGAACAAAAATGCTTTAATCAAGCTACTCACTGGACCCATAGTTCCTCCTTCTACCACAACAGAAGAAGCGATAAATCTGGTCGGGTCTCTTACCTCTACCCGAATTCTATCATTTTCTGAAGAAGAAATCCCCAGAATTGGTCCAAATCATAATCATGCACTCAACATCTCCGTCGAAGTTATGGGGAAGTACATGCCACTCTCCCATGTCGATAACGGATCCGCCTTGAATGTTTGTCCTCTGAGAACCTTCAAGTGTTTAGGCCTGAAAGAAATCGACCACGCTCCAACTTTCGCCATTGTATATGCCTACGATAATACCCATTATGAGGTGATGGGATCCATAAAGCTTGTAATAGGGGTTGGCCCTATAAACCTTGTCGTTGAATTCTAAGTCATAGACATCCCAACTTGTTTCAACCTGTTGCTTGGACGACCCTGTCTCCATAATATTAAGGGTGTGTCTTACTTACTCCATCAGAATTGGAAATTCTTCATCGACGGGTGAGTCATCACCATTTTGGGCGACGATAAAAATGTCGAGGGCGCAAGAACAAACAGTCCAATTCTTGAGATACATCACGGGTCAAATGATATGCTCCTGTCAGGATTCCGGGTTGAGCCACTCCTCCTCCCGACAGGGGACGGTTTCAAAGAAAGGGTTTGTCCAAAATATGACCCTCATGGCAATGTCAATGTTATTCAGATGTTCAAAAACATGCACTTTATGCCCGGACTGGGGCTAGGGTAAAGGAAGCAAGGTATACTCGAGCCCATCAAACTGAAGAAAGCTTTCCCTCCTTGTGTCTTGGGGTATCAACCATCAGAACAAGAGCTCATAATTATCCACCAGTCTTGACCAAAGAGAGGATTAGACTGCATCCTAACTATCCTAGGATACTCCTCAAATGGACGATTCATGAAAGAAGGCGAGGACTATCCCTTTTACGATTTTCCAGAACCATGGTATGACCACACAGATAAGAAGATAAAGCCTGGAATAGAGATCTTTTTCCAAGATAGCTAGCCATGGGCTGAAAGTTTCCAACATCGAGTACAACCACTCATCAAATATACCAAAGAGACTGAGGAAAGTGATTCAGAAGATTCCTTCAATTTATAGATACTAGGGTTGGCACTCTGCATGGTACATTCAGGCACGACATCAACGGATCCATCCCGTCTGATTAAAGTTGTTGATACACCTCTCCTCAACTAGCGTGCTACACCAGTTCTACCTCTTAAAATCTCCCCTAACCCCAATGTTTACCCTATTTCTTCTTCTGTTGTCTATCCTTACTCAAATGTAATCGAGACCTCTTTTGATAAGGTTCTCAACGTTGTTTTTCCTATCAATGAAATAAACGAAGATTTTGAGTATCTTGATGTGCCTTACATTAACTGTTTGAATTTTAATCAAACTTTTGATGATGATGATTTTGCAAATGAACAATTCTTAACTGATATAAATAAGGTTAATAATAAAAAACATAATCGCGTTCAAGTTAATGAAGAAGAGACTGTTGTTATTAATCTCGGTTTTAGTAGCCAACTGTGCGAGATTAGGATAGGGTCCACCCTTGACGAGCATGAGCGTGCACAACTCGAAGAATTGCTGAAGGAGTTCGTGGATGTCTTCACATGGTCCTATGATGATATGCTTGGCATTGATCCTAAAATAGCTCAGCACGAGATCCCCACTCTCCCAGATTACAAGTCGGTTAAAAAAAATTGAGAAAACTTCGCACCGAATAGTTGCTCAAGGTCAAAGAAAAGGTGGTCAAACAGTTGAATGTGGGATTCATTCGTGTGATCAAATATCCCACATGGCTTGCCAATATTGTACCTGTGCCGAAATCATAAGGGAAGGTTCCAATGTGTGTAGACTACCGAGATTTAAACAAAGCTTCTCCAAAGGATGATTATCCTCTACCCAATATCGACATGATCGTGGATAACATAGCCAGTCATGCTCTTAAGTCATTCGTCGATGGGTTTACCGGATACAACCAAATCAAGATGCACCCCGACCACCAAGAAAAAACTGTATTCATCACCCCATGGGGAACCTTTTGCTACACCGTTATGCCATTCGGTCTCAAAAATGCTGGGGCTACCTACTAAAGGGTTGCCACAACCATCCTGCACGATCTGATTCACAAGGAGATCGAGGTTTATGTGGATGATATGATTATCAAGTCCAAAACTAGAGAAGGTCATGTTCCCGCTCTCCGAAAGTTCTTTAAACGACTGCGACGGTATCAGATGTGACTTAATCCATAGTTGTGTGTCTTCGGCGTTACAAAGGGAAAACTCTTGGGATTCACGGTCATCGAAAAGGGGATAGAAGATGATCCTGCAAAGCTGAAGGACATACTTGAGTTTCCACCACCCCGAACAGAGAAAGAAGGCTGAGGTTTTCTTTGGAAATTACAATATATCAGCCGGTTCATCAGCTAGATAACCTTCATCTGTGAACCGATCTTCAAGATCCTCCGAAAGGATTTAACTAAGGTTTGGAACGAGGCCTGCTAAGAAGATTTTGACCGAATCAAACAATACCTGACCCAACCTCCAGTGCTCTTGCCACCACAGCCTGGTCTCCCTTTTCTCCTATCCCTAACCATAACCGACACTGTCGTTGGGGCTTTACTAGCCCAATACCTTGAGGACTCACGTAAAAAAAGAGCCATATTTTACGCCAATCGTAAATTGTTTGGGTACGAGGTCAACTACACTGCTTTGGAAAAGGTGTGTGTTGCACTTATCTGGGTCACCCAAAAGTTGCGACACTACATGCTTGCCTTCCCCGTCAAACTTGTATCCCGAATGGACCCCATCAAATACCTTCTTTAGAAACTCACCTTATCTAGTCGAATGGCCTGATGGTTGATGCTCCTAACCGAGTTCGACATCGTGTACGTCACACAGAAAGCTGTTAAAGGAAGAGCCATCTCTGACTACCTCGCTGATTACCCCATAGAAGAAGATGTACAGATCTCCGAATTCCCCGATGAAAATATCCTCTGCACCACTTAATACCGCCTTCGATGGAAAATGTTCTTTGACGGTGCTACCAGCAAAAAGGGATATGGCATTGGGATACTTCTGATCGCCCCAGATGACTCCCACACTCCCAACGCCATCAAATTGGATTTTCTTTGCACCAACAACATGAAGGAATACGAAGTATGCACAGTGGGCCTCAAAGTTCCTCTCAAGAAAGGTATTCAATACCTTGACGTCTACGGGGATTCTTCCCTTATCATCGGTCAAGTGCTCAGAAAGTGGAAGGTCACGGACGAAAAGCTCCAACCCTTTCATGCCCAATTAGAAAAGTTAGCCTCCAGATTCCGAGATGTCACCTTTTGTTACCTACCTCGAGAAAAGAATAACCTATCCAATGCTCTCGCTAACTTGGCCTCCATGGTGGACATGCTCGAGGGAATAACAATGACCCCCTTCCTAGTTCAAAGGCAAGACAAACCAACCCATTGCTACCATATTGAACTTGTCTCCATCGAAGATCCCGAACTAGCCGATTGTTGGTACTATGATATCTGGTGCCTCCTCAAACAAGGTAGGTATCCCTAGGGTTCCAACAACAAAGATCGAACGACTCTTCAAAGACTGGCCGCCCAGTACATCATCTGTCATAAAGCCCTACTCAAGAGGAACTTTGATGGAACTCATATACACTGCATCGCAGGGGCTAAGATTGAGAAGATAATGCAGAAAATCCACAGCAAGGAATGAGGGCCCCACATGAATGATCATATGCTTGCCAAGAAAATCATCCGACAGGGCTACTACTGTACCACCATGACCCAAGAATGTATTGCCTATGTCCGAAGATGCCTCAAATGCCAACAATTCTCCAATCTCTAATAGCTGCTTCCGCGAGAATTATACGACATGACCTATCCCTGGACGTTCTCCACCTGGGGTGTCGACATCATAGGAAAGGTTACGCCAAAGGCTTCAAACGAACATGAGTTCATCCTACTCGCCATTGATTACTTCACCAAACGGGTTGAAGCTGAGTCATACGCATTATTGAACGCCAAGAAAGTGGCCAAATTCCTCAAGAAGAATATCATCTACCGATATGGGGTCCCGCATGAGCTGGTATCAGATAATGGGTTTTATTTCGAAGCAGAAGTCACAGAAGTAGTCAACGAGTACGGGATTTAGAGACACAAATCTTCTCCCTACCGACCTCAGATAAATGGTGCAGTGGAAGCCGCCAATAAAAAAATATAATGCTATCATCAGCAAGATGACTGAAAGTTGTAGGGATTGGGCTGACCGGATCCCGTATGCCCTCTGAAGCTACTGAACCTCAATTCGAACCTCTACTGGGGCTACCCCTACTCCCTGGTCTACGGCATGGAAGCAGTCCTACCTGTGGAGCTGGAAATACCCTCGCTACGCGTTATGCTCGAAAGCAAAGTTAGTGGAGAAGACTGGTGCCAAAGACGTCTTGATGAGCTAGCCCACCTAGATGAAAGAAGATTAAAACCTCTTTACCACATACAGGGGTACCATCACCGAATAGCGCGATCAATCAATAAGAGAGTCAAGGACCGCGGCGTCCAGGAGGGGGATTTAGCCCTCAAATAGATAATAGAACCCATCTGGGACCCCAGAGGGAAATTCAAGCCCAATTGGAGCGGCCCCTACATTGTGAAGAAAATATTATCCGACGGTTCCGTCATACTCACTGACCTAGATAGGGAAGAGATGGCTCGTCCAGTAAATCTGGACCGTCTCAAGAAATTCTACCCCTAGTCCGAAATCTTAGCGCTCTACAATTCTTCTCATCCCTCTTTTATTCTAAAAAAAATATTCATTTCCCTCTACCCAGAACTACGTGGGCCTGATCCTCTGCAAAAAAATTATTTTCAAACAGATAAAAACATTTTTAAAAAACCCCAGAGGTACGTAGGCAGCTCATGCACCTCACATGAGTGCGACCCCTTTCTTTTTTACAAAATACCATTTCTTTTCTTACCTCCGAGAACGGCGGTTCATTCTAAAGAATACTTGAACAAAAGGATTATGTATGCCTTAGCGATCGGTGTAGATAATTCAAAATTACAAAATTCATCGAAAGGCACAACTAGATGATCAGAAACTTGTTTATTTTATTAATAAGAAAATTCAGCACAGATTACATAAGAAAACGGAACGGATAACTCCCTTCCCCCTACTACCATAAAAGCCAAATAAAAATCCCCACATCTATCACACAAATAAACTCTCCAAGAGTCCTACCCACAGCTACGAGAGGAGCCTGCACCCTCATCATCTACATCCTGAAGTCCCCAAGTTTCCCCTGCCTGAATAGAGTGTCGTAAACACTCCATGGACCGATGAGCCTGAACCATCTTCGAAAAGGCCACAACACCCCCTTCCATGGTGTTAAATGAAGCAAACCATCTTTGTCCAGTCTCCACTGCCAACATCTTGCTAACTACTTTCCTCCACAACTAATTCATATAATCTTTGGGGATATGCCAAACTTTCTCGACAGATTGGGAGGGACGGGTCAACGGATGCCGATTTTCCCGCAGAGATCCAAGCAACAAACGCAGGTGACGATCCAAGATCGGGGTCAATTTTGACCCAAGAGTGGTGATGACTGAGGATCGAGATCAATTCTGACCTAATTCGAGTGACGATCCAAGACCGGGGTCAATTATGACCTGAGAGTGGTGACGACCGAGGACCGAGGTCAATTCTGACCTAATTCAGGTGACGATCCAAGACCGAGATCAATTCTGACCCAAGAGTGGTGACGATCAAGGACCGAGGTCAATTCTGACCTAACTTAGGTGACGATCCAAGACCGAGGTCAATTCTGACCTAAGAGTGATTGCATTTCCTTGGGAAAATAAAAGAGTTCCACTGGGGGTAAGAATTGGATTTGGGGTTCCGCTGGGGATAATAATTGGATTTGGGGTTCCGTTGGGGAACGATGAATGAGCTGGGGAAGATTTGGATCGTCCATTGGGAGAGATTGCCTGGGGCGAGTGATTCTTCTGAAATCCGCTGGGGAAAATACCATGCGATATTGTTTCTCACCGGGTAGCCAATTGCCGGGGAGGCTTTGTGTCCTTGGAGGAGATGATTGTTGGGGAGATAACTAGTTTGAGGTTGTAAACTCTGCTGAGGAGATGATTAGGAGTTCCGGGCGCATTGCTCGAGAGTTCATTTTGAGGGTTCCGTTGGGGAAAAATAGGTTTCGCCTGAAGGAGTGTGAAATTTTCTTAACGAAAACGTTCTAAATCCTTCCTGGGATTTTTAGGAATTTCTTGAGGATTTTTTAGGGTTTTTTGGCATTTTCCAGGAATTTCTGTACAAAATTTTAAGGGGGGTGCCGACCGACATAGACTGAGGGGTGCCATTCGGTAGTGGCACGGACTTTTGGGCTGCCTCGGGAAGGTGAGGGGTCAGTGACGATCAGTATGGAAGGGGGAGGTGCCGATCGGCATGGTGCTTGGGATCTTATATAAAGGGGGCGAATCCCCTTCATTTTTCACATCTTTTTGCCTTCTCTCTTTTTGCGATTTCTCTCTGCGAATTGTTCTAACGTTCTGATCTTCAAGAAATGGCCGCCTTTGTGAGCACCGTTGTCCACCGGGAGTGGTTAACCATTGATGACTTGGTGAATATGGATTAGAGGGATAGGGTGCCCCTTGCTTTGGGGAACGAGAATGCCTTTGATGCATTCGAGCCGATTGCGTATGAGCGGACCTTGTTGCAGGAGACATCGCGTTATCGCTCTTCGAGACTGATTCCCAACGGTTATGTAAGTAACCTGACCCTTGGCATTCCTTTCTTTTTGGGTGATTTTCCTTTTTTCTTGACCATTGATGAGATTTTTCCTTTTGCCAATCTGATATTTCTTTGAAGAACATGCGTGCCCGCGGGACGACGGGGCTTAAGGATGTTTGGGAGCATCTTCCACCTGTGGTGTGCTGAATGGTATCATGAGCGGATTTTGGGAGGTTGGCGACTGTGCTGGATGAGACGCCTCGTTCGACAGCGGTCCTGGGTGCTTTGGGGGAGAGGTGGTGGGACACTACCCACACCTTCCATTTTGGCTTTGGGAAGATGACGGTGACTCCCATAGATGTGCAACAACTGTTGGGGCTAGATTGTGATGGGGAGAAGATAGAGGCGGATCGCTCCTTGCGGGTGAGGCCGGAGGCGGTGAATGCGGAACTTGGTGATGTAAGGAGGATAGTTTCTGGAGATTCTATCCGGCTGTCCTTGCTGAAAGATGTTTTGCTGAGCAGGGTGGTTGATGTGGAGGATGGGCTTCAAGTGAGGCAGATGGACCGGTTATTCATCTTGTTGGTGTTGGGAGGTTTCATGGTGGCGTCGAGCAATGACGTCGTCCATTTGTGGTTTCTACCGTACCTGAGGATGTTTTCGAACATCCCTTTCTATGATTTGGGGAGTCTGACCTTGGCGACCCTTTACTCTTCTTTGGATGCATTCAGCCGGTGGTTCCGGCAGACTTTTACTGGATCCACGTATCTCTTTGAGGTATTTTTTACTTTGCGCATTTTTATCTCATGCATTCGAATTTTCCTTTCATGCATTCGCATTTTCCTTATGCGTCTCTTTTTTACTTGTGAATTCAGACGTGATTCTATGAGGTGATTGGGTGCAACACTCCGTTGATTGCTTTGAAGGATGATACTGTTGGGGACTTCTACCGATTGTATCGATGGTGTAAGGCCAACCAAAGGTTGAAGGGATCTCTCTCCCTGGAGGCAGTGCGTTAGGTCTTGAATGACCTGACCAGTTGTCAGGTAAGGTCCTTGCCTTTTCAGTCTTGGTTTTTACACCTTCAGATCTTGTATTGATTTATGCTTTCTTGGATATTTTCAGGTTACCTTTTATCCTTGGGGGATAACCATTCAGGATACGGGGATGACTGGGGTGAACGCGCAGATGAGGCATTTGTTGGCGCATGAGTTCGGCCATTCCTGGTATCTAGGGGAGAGGGTGGTTCGCCAGATTACTGGGGAAGAGGTGGTGGTGCCACCTGTGTAGCCTCTTACGTCTATGAGGCGGAAGCAACAGCTGTTGGAGGATGAGAGGATCGTGGCGATGATTGGCGAGTCTTATGCGTTGTACACTGATATGGATGTGCCGTATGAATATATGGACTTTGTGATGAGCTGGTTGATGGCGCCCAGCATATATGATGCCTTGCCTTTCCCTCCTACGAGTTCGAGTCGGGCGGTGGGGTCTTCCAACAGTGGTGGTGGTCCGTCGACACCTACGGCGGCGGCGATCTCGGAGGTTCCTTTCGTACGGTTGCACACTCCTTCGTACAACATCCGAGGGGCTGATGGAGGGATAGTGCTGATGCTGCACCGTCCTCTTGCGATGGATCCAGAGGAGCTGGGTTTGACAGAGGAGGTCCTTCGTCCTGCAGTAAACCTTTCGGTCCTTTTCCTCTTTTTGATTTCTTTTTCTTGATACTAATTCTGCCTTTTCCTTTCAGTAAGCCCGGGTGTCAACCACTTGGCTGAGAGACATTAGAGACTGGATATCATCGGCGGCTGCCCACATTCGGGATGCAGTCCCCATTCCTTCTTGCTTGGTGCCATCAGCGTCGTCCGGGGAAGATTCTGGCTCAGGTAGTGGGGGTGCGTCATCTCGCCGTAGGGGGAAGAGAGCGCGTCGAGGGGGTGGAAGCTCTTGAGAGAGAGAGGGGGAATGAAATGTGGGTTCGGGCTGAGTCCCGTTATTTTTGGCTTTTCTTTTCTATTTCCTGCAAAATGATGTAACACAGAAAACAGATATATGTAATGCAGTGTAGTTTTTTGACTACCTTTTATTTTAATGATGAATGAATGCATGCGCTTTTTTAATTTGCTGCTGAGACCGTAAAAAAAGGAATATTTTTGGAAATTTGTGAGGGAAAGTTTTTAATTTAAAAAGGGAAATTATATAAGGAGGAAAAGGGATTTTGAAATTCTATTGAGAATATCAATTTTTATTTGGGTTTTCTGATTTGACAAAAGAGGAAAAAGGGAAATTTCCCAAAATGGGGGGGTTACCGATCGGCAAGAACCCTGACATGCCTATCGGCAGTTTAGTCTAGTCCCATCAATTGAAAGCTTTGATTGGTACCCTCTTCAGCCCTTGGTACCTTGTGGGGTAGGATTCCTTCCGATTTCTGCAGGGATTATGTTCCTTGTGAGGATTTTTAAGTATAAAAAGGGAGAAGGGTGGAGTGTTCTCATCACACCTTTGCATCCTCATCCACCTACCCATTATCTTTTAGTCCTACAAGATGGTTCTCCCTGGTATCATTGAGTTTGTCAATTACCTTGAAGACTTGGAAGATATGTGCTCTTATAATGTCGACTAGGACGCTTTCAACATGCATCGAGTCTCCTTGTGGCACAATCGGCCTTTTGAGTGGAATATGCTGATAGCGGTGGTACAATTCTGGTACCCTGAAGACCATGTATTTTGATTTGGGTTTTAAGAAGTTTGTCCTACCTACGAGGAATTCTCTGCCATACTGGGTGTAAATCCCAGTGTTGTTGCGGCTTTGCCCGAATTCTCCCGTTCTCCTAAGGATTTGTTGGTCGGGCTTCTTCATATCTCGCCTTCGGCGGCCAAGTCATTGGTTGTTGGAGGAACGATTTCCATCCCGACGGTGCTGCAGTCCGTGCATTTATGAGAAGTAGGTGATGCTGGCTATGCTGGAGCCGTTGTTCTGGGCCTTGATTCAAAATTATTGTTGGTGACTTGGGAGGTGCGCGTGGACCCTCAACTTGCAGCCATTACTTCATGGATGTCATACCGTCGCAATCCTACGGTGGTGATAATGGCGGAGACCCTGATTGGCCTGGATGCCTGGAGAGAAGGTCGTTCTACTTTTTGAGGGGTAGCCCTGTGATGCTGTTCATGTGGTTGTCTGAAGGATTCCGCTTATCGACTCCTCCAGAATATCCTTTATCGGCCGTTCCCAACTTCTTTTCGCGCTACTTCATCCGCGTTGGCCTGCACGTTGAGAACTGGGAGAATTGTTTCTTAGAGTATGGGGCTCGTGGGTTCTATTGGTCAGTTCCTTGGTGGAGACAGTTGCAGCCAATTCTGGAGCTAGGAGAGTATTTATATGTGCGATTGGTTGGTCTCAGATAGACCTCTTTTTATTTCCCTTGGCGGATTCTTCGTCAATTTGGCTGGGCGCAGGTCGTGCCCCCTCGGATCTCAAATTTCTTTCCGGTAGAAGATTTGACTAAGCGCCTGCGTCTGTTGCTTGGATCTCTGTGGGAAAATTGGCGTCTGTCGACCCGTCCCTCTCAGTATCTTGGGAAGGTTTGCCATGTTCCCAAAGATTATATGAGGTGGTTGTGGAGGAATGTAGTCAGCAAGATGTTGGCGATAGAGACTAGTCAAAGATGGTTTGTTTTATCTGCCTCCATGAAAGGGGGTGTTGTGGTCTTTTCGAAGATGGTCAAGGCTCATCGATCCATGGAATGTTTGCGACACTCTATTCAGGCAGGGGAAACTTGGGGTCCTCAAGATGTAGATTATGAAGGTGCAAACTCCTCTGGTAGTTGTGGGTAGGACTCTTGGAGAGTTTATTTATGTAATAGGGAATGTATGTGGGGATTTTATTTGGCTTTTTATGGGAATAGGGGGAAGGGAGTTATCCGTTCCTTTTTCTTATGTAATCCGTACTGTGATTTCTTATTAATGAAATAAATAAGTTTATGATCATCCAGCTGTGCCTTTCGATGAATTTTCTATTTTGAATTATCTATACCGATCGCTAAGGCATACATAATCCTCTTGTTCAAGTAGATGTTTAGAATGAACCGCCATTCTCGGAGGTAAGAAAAGAATATATTTTTGTGAAAAAGAAGGGGCCTGGATCATGTGAGATGTATGAGCTGCCTACGTACCTCTGGGGTTTTTGAAAAAAAAATTGTTTAAAAGTTTTTTTTTTTTGTAGAGGATCAGGCCCACATAGTGGGAAATGAAGAGTTTTTTTTTTTAGAATAGAAGGGGGATGAGAAGAGTCGTAGCGCATCGAGATTTTGGACTAGGGGTAGAACTTCTTGAGACGGTCCAGATTGACTGGACGAGCAATCTCTTCCCCATCCAGGTCAGTGAGCATGGCAGCACCGTCGGATAAGATCTTCGTCACAATGTAGGGGCCTATCCAATTGGGCTTGAATTTCCCTCTGGGGTCCCAGATGGGTTCTATTATTTCTTTGAGGGCTAAATCCCCCTCCCGAACACCGCGATCCTTTACTTTATTGTTGAATGATCATGCTATTCGGCGATGGTACTCCTATATGTGATAGAGAGCTTTTAATCTTCTTTCATCTAGAAGGGCTATCTCATCAAGACGACTTTGGCACCAGTCTTCTTCACTAACCTTGATTTCGAGCATGACGTGTAGCGAGGGTATTTCCAGCTCCATAGGTAGGACTGCTTCCATATCGTAGACCAGGGAGTAAGGGGTAGCCCCAGTAGAGGTTCGGATTGAGGTTCGATATCCCCATAGGGCGTACGGGATCCGGTCTGCCCAATCCCTACAACTTTCGGTCCTCTTGCTGATGATGGCTTTGAGGTTCTTGTTGGCGGCTTCAACTGCACCATTGGTCTGAGGTCGGTAGGGAGAAGATTTGTGTCTCTGAATCCCGTACTCGTTGATAATTTCTGTGACTTCTGCCTCGAAGTGCAAACTATTATCTGACACTAGCTCGTGCGGGACCCCATATCGACAGATGATATTTTCCTTGATGAATTTGGCCACCTTCTTGACATTTAATACTGCGTATGACTCAGCTTCGATCCATTTGGTGAAGTAACCAATGGAAACTAGGATGAACTCATGCCCATTTGACGCCTTTGGCATAACCTTCCCTATGATGTCGATACCCCAGGTGGAGAACGGCCAGGGAGAAGTCATGTTGTATAATTCCCGCGGAGGGAGATGTTGGAGATTGGAGAACTATTGGATTTTAGGGCACCTCCGAACATAAGCGGTGAAATCCTGGGCCATGGTGGTTCAGTAGTAGCCCTGTCGGATGATCTTCTTGGCAAGCATGTGACCGTTCATGTGGGGCCCGCATTCCCCACTGTGGATTTTCTGCATTATCTTTTCAATGTCAGCCCCTGCGATACAGTACAAGTGAGTTCCAACGAAATTCCTCTTGAGTAGTTCTTTATGACAGATGATGCACTGGGTGGCCAGCCTTCGGAGGGTAGCTCGATCATTCTTGTTAGAACACTAGGGATACCTACCGTACCTGAGGAGGCACCAAATATCATAGTACTAGTAGTTGACTAGCTCAGGATCTTCTCTGGCGACGAGCTCAATGTGGTAGAAATGGGTTAGTTTGTCTTACTTTTGAACTAGGAAGGGGATCATTATTATTCCCTCGGGCATGTCAACCATGGAGGACAAGGTGGCAAGAGGATCAGCTAGGTTATTCTTTGCTCGGGGTAGGTAATAGAAGGTGATATCTCGGAATTGGGAGGCTAACTCTTCTAATTGGGCGTGAAAGGGTTGGATCTTTTCGTCCTTAACTTTCCACTTTCTGAGTACTTGACCGATGATAAGGGAAGAATCCCCATACACATCGAGGTATTGAATACCTTTCTTAAGAGCAAACTTGATTCCCACTGTGCATGCCTCGTATTCTGTCATGTTATTGGTGCAGGGGAAATTCAACTTGATGGCGAAGGGCGTATGAGAGTCATCCAGGGCAACCAGGAGTATACCAATGCCATATCCCTTTTTGTTGGCAGTTCCGTCAAAGAACATTTGCCATCGGAGGTCTCCTTGGGCAGTGCAAAGGATATTATCATCTGGGAATTCGTAGATCCGGACATTAGCTTCTTCTACAGGGTAATCTGCGAGGTAGTCAGAGATGGATCTTCCTTTCATGGCTTTCTTTTTGACGTACACAATATCAAAATCGGTTAGGAGCATCAACCATCGAGCCATTCTCCTAGATAAGGCGGGTTTCTCAAGCAGGTATTTGATGGGATCCATTCAGGATACAAGTTTAATGGGGAAGGCGAGCATGTAGTGTCGCAACTTTTGGGTGACCCAGACAAGCGCGACACATGCCTTTTCTAAAGCAGTGTAGTTGACCTTGTACCCGAACAATTTGCGAATGGCATAATAGATGGCTCTTTCTTTACGGGAGTCTTTAAGGTATTGGGCTAGCAAAGCCCCAGCTGCAGTGTCGGTTATGGTTAGGTATAGGAGCAAAGGGAGACCAGGTTGTGGTGGCATGAGAATTGGAGGTTGGGTCAGATATTATTTGATTCGATCAAAAGATTCTTGGCAGGCCTCGTTCCAAACCTTGGTTAAATCCTTTCGAAGGATCTTGAAGATTGGTTCACAGATGGAGGTTAGCTGGCTGATGAACCGACTGATATATTGTAATTTCCTAAGAAAACCTCGGACTTCTTTCTCTGTTCGAGGCGGTGGCATCTAAAGTATGGCCTTCATATTTGTAGGATCTGCTTCTATCCCCTTTTTACTGACCATGAATACCAAGAGTTTTCCCTTTGTAACGCCGAAGACACACTTCTGTGGATTAGGTCGCATCTGATACTGTCGCAGTCGTTCGAAGAACTTTCGGAGAGCGGGAACATGACGTTCTCTAGTTTTGGACTTGATAATCATATCATCCACGTAAACCTCGACCTCTTTGTGAATCAGATCATGCAGGATGGTTGTGGCGGCCCTTTGGTAGGTAGCCCCAGCATTCTTGGGATCGAATGGCATAACAATGTAGCAAAAGGTTCCCCATGGAGTGATGAATGCAGTTTTTTCTTTGTGGTTTGGGTGCATCTTGATTTGGTTGTATCCGGTAAACACATAGACGAATGACTTGAGAGCATGATTGGCTGTGTTTTCCACGATCATTTCGATGTTGGGTAGCGGATAATCATCCTTCGGAGAAGGTTTGTTTAAATCTTGGTAGTCCACACACATTCGAACCTTTCCTCCTAATTTCGGTACAGGTACAAGGTTGGCTAGTCATGTTGGATATTAGATCACTCGAATGAAGCCCACATTTAACTGTTTGACCTTGAGCTACCATTCGGTGCGGAGTTTTCTCAGTTTTTGTTTAATCGGCTTGTAATCTAGGAGAGTGGGGATCTCATGCTGAGCTATTTCAGGATCAATACCGGGCATATTGTCGTAGGACCATGCGAAGACATCCACGAACTCCTTTAGCAATTCTCCGAGTTGTGCGCGCTCATGCTCGTCAAGGGTAGCCCCTATCCTAATCTCGTGCATTTGGCTACTAGAACTGATATTAATAACAATAATATCTTTTTCATTAACTTGAACGCGGTTATGTTGTTTATTATTAACCTTATTTAGATCAGTTAAGAATTGTTCATTTGCAAAATCATCATCATCAAAAGTTTGATTAGAATCCAAGTAGTTAATGTAAGGCATAGCAAGATACTCAAAATCTTCGTTTATTTCATTGATAGGAAAAACAACATTGAGAACCTCATCAAAAGAGGTCTCGATTACATTTGAGCAAGGATAGACAACAAAAGGAGAAACAGGGTACACATTGGGGTTATGGGAGATTTGAAGAGGTAGAACTGGCGCAACATGCCAGTTGAGGAGAGGTGTATCAGCAACTTTAATCAGACCGGATGGGTCCATTGATGTAGTGCCTGAATGAACCATGCAGAGTGCCAGCCCCAGTGTCTGTAAATTGAAGGAATCTTCGGAATCACTTTCCTCAGTCTTTTCGGTATCTTTAATGAGCGTTTTTATGCGGTGTGGGAAATTTTTGGCCCATGGGTAGCTATCATGGAAAAAGATCTTCATTCCAGGCTTCATCTTCTTGTCTGTGTTATCGTACCATGGTTCTGGAAAACCGCAAAAGGGGAAATCCACACCTTCTTTGATGAATCGTCCATTTAAGGAGTCTCCTGAGATAGTTCGAATACAGTTTAATCCTCTCTTTGGTCGAGACTGGTAGATCATTCTGAGCTCTTGTTTTGATGGTTGATACCCCAAGCCGTAAGGAGGGAAAGCTTTCTTCAATTTGATGGGCTCAAGTATTCCTTCCTGCCTTTGTCCTAGCCCCAGTCTGGGCATGAAGTGAATGTTTCTAAACATCTGAATCACATTGACATTGCCATGAGGGTCATATTCTGGACAAACTCTTTCTTTGAAACCATCCCCTACCGGGAGTAGGAATGGCTCAACTCGAAATCCTGATAAGATCATATCATTTGACCCGTGTTGTATCTCAAGAATTGGACTGCAGGTGTTTGCACCCTCGGCATTGCCGTCATCACCCAAAATGGTGATGACTCGCCCATCGGCGAAGAACTTCAATTTCTAATGGAATGAAGAAGAGACACCCTTTATACTGTGGAGCCGGGGTCGTTCGAGCAACCGGTTGAAACAGGCTGGGATGTCTATGACCTGGAATTCAATGATAGGGTTTATAGGTCCAACCCCTATTGAAAGTTTTATGTATCCCATCACCTCACGACGGGTATTATCGTAGGCACGCACGGCAGCGGAGGTTGGAGCGAGGTCACTTTCTTTCAAGCCTAAACATTTGAAGGTTCTCGGTGGGCATACATTCAAACCGAATTCGTTATCAACGAGAGAAAGCAGTACAACCTTCCCCATAACTTCGATGGAGATGTTGAGTGCATGATTGTGATTTTGCCCAATTTTGGGGATTTCTTCTTTCGAAAAGGACAGCATTCGGGTGGAGGTCAAGGATGCGACCAAATTTACCGCTTCTTCTGGTATGGTAGAGGGAGGAACTATAGGTCCAGTGAGTAATTTGATTAAAGCATTTATGATTAGCTGGGAAGACATGAAAATCCCCCATAGAGTGATGTTAGCTTGAGTTTTCTTTAGTTTATCCAGGATCTTGCTCTCCTCAATGGTCATCTCTGGCATAGGAAGGTTTTCAACGCCCCTCCCTTTGTCATTTGCTGGTAGTGAGCTTAGAACCTGGTAATGTCTCCCTGATCTATTCATGTGACTTACTAAAGAAGGAAAGAACATGAATCCCGTTTCTTCATCAATCTCAGGTTGTGCTTCCACCCTATTTATTTCTCCGAGGATTTCTTCAAATGATATCATCCCACATATGTCGGCTACTGGGCCAGCTCTTCCTGAAGCTTGTTCTTCACTCGAATCTTTGAATTCTTCCCCCCTTCCGGTGGTAGCAACTCTATATTTCCATGTGAAGTCGATGCATTCCACAACTTCAACGGATTCTTCATACAAGTTCTCCCATTCTATGGGGATGTGTGTGACTTAAGGGACCAAACTCCCTTGTAGCTTCAAAGTGTCAAGTAATCCGGTGATAGTGCAAATGCTTTTGGTTTGCCCGAATAATTTTGCCATAGTCTGCACAACATCATCTAGGCTGACTTCGTCGGTTGGTACCACCCACTTGTCTGAATCTCGGGCCCATTTCTGTGCCTCCAAGAACAGTGTGCTGAACTTCTGGCAATCGATGACCATCTGTGAGGGAAATTTCATCCCGAACTCTAGGAGTTAGTTTAACACCTCTGACAAATTTGAACGGGTACGGACAGCGATGCGATGCATGCTCTTATACATCAACTTGGAGGTTTAATGGGCTACTAACTAAGTAATTCCATTCTTCATAATAGATATGGGAATTACTTTTATATTCAGTTGGAACATAAATTACCTTTAGTTCTAAAATGATTACAACTTAATTTATACTATTTAACATTAGGGATCTTAAGTATTTAGTCCTATTTTTGTAAGATTCATTTCTAGACACTCCCATATTTTTATTTTTTTTTAGTTGTTGTCCTATTGTAACCACTATAGGACAAGTGCCATTCTCTACGGAAAAAAAACGTGGCGATTACGGAGTGGTTATGGGCAATTTTGGGAGGTTATATGAATTACTACAATTTTAAAAACAAATGGGATGGGAGCATAACAAATCTTAGTACATGGGATTAAACCTAAAAAGTCTCAGTTTCAATGTTTTGTTAGGTTCCCTTCCCATGTATTTTTAAATTGTAATAACTTCCATAACCACCCAAAATCTCCAATAACCTCTTTGCAACCGCCCCTCTTTCTTTGAGAAAATAATTACACTTGTCCCATAATTATTACAATAGGACAAACAACTAAAAAAATAGAAACATGGAATTGACTACAAATGAATCTTTAGAAATGGAACACAATACTTAAGTTTTTTGGGTTTGATCTTAGTTGTAAAGTTTGTTAGGCTCCCATATTTATTTTTTAAATTGTATTAAGTCTCATAATCACCCACAACCGCCTCTCTTCCTTTCCGTAAAGAATGATACTAGCCCTATAGTTGTTAAAATAGAACCAATTGTAAACATAATTAAAGAACATGTAATTAATAATGTTATATAAATCTATAAATCTAACACATGAATATCCAATTATAAATGTTATTTGTTCTTTAATCAACGCCATTCCCCTTGTCATTTGCTGGTAATGAGCTTGAAACTTGCTAATGTCTCCCCGATCTGGTCATGCGATTTACTGAAGAAGGGAAAAACTTAAATCCTGTTTCCTCATCAATCTCAGGTTGCTCTGCCACCCTGTCTATTTATCCGAGGAGTTCTTCAAATATGATCATCCCACATAAGTCGGTTACTGGGCCAGTTGTTCCTGAAGCTTTCTCTTTATTCGAGTCTTCGAATTCTTTCCCCCATCCAGTGGCAACAATTCTATTTTCCCCTGTGAAGTCAATGCATTCCACGACTTCAACGGCTTTCTCATATAAGTCTTCCCATTCTGTGGGGATGTGTAAGGGTGAAGGGACCAGGTGCCCTTGTAGCTTCAAAGCACCAAATAACTCGGAGATACTTCAAATGTTGTTGGTTTGTCTTAATGCTTTTGTCATAATCTGGTCAACATCATCTAAGCTAACTTCATCGGTTCGTATCACCCAACTATCTGATTTTCGGACCCATTTTTGCGCTTCTAAAAACAACGCATTGAACCTCTAGCAGTCGATATTCATTTGTGAGGGCAATTTCAGCCCGAACTCTAGGAGTTGATTTAAGACCTCTGACAATTAAATACTTCCACTTTCATAACGGGTCCGGATAGCGATGCACGCTCGATTAAGGAGTGACAGTGCCTGATCAGCGGGGCTAGTAGTGTGTAGGAGGAAATATGGGCAAATTTGAAGAAGTTTAGGAGAGTATATGAGTCTGATTTGAGTTGAGGGATCTAAATCTGGGTTTTATTCCAAGAAGATGGCATTGGTGTGATTTGGGAGGCGATTATGAGTAGTGTTTGGCTTAGGATTTGCTAGTGGAGCGATGGTACCCCAATCGATGAGATCTTGGATTATGTTTCGAGGTGGAAGCATTGGTCGGTGGTATGGCCAGTTGTTTGGTGAAAGGCGCAATGAGCATCAGTTTTGAAATTTCTGGGAAGTGGATTGGGTAATGGACGTGGATCGAGGGGCTTTATAAGGTTTTGGCTTAACAGGGCTTGGTAAACTTTAGAGACTGGAGCATGAAGCTCGGTATATTCCCTTCGGACGGGGGTAGGGAGACATTCTGGTGCCCATGATTTGGTTAGTTGGGAGATATTATTGATGGTTGAGACTGTAGCATTGGCAGGCTTGTCATATTTTCTGGGGGTGAACTGTCCGGACACCTTCTTCGATTCAACTTCTATTTTGGAAAGACCTTCCTCGATTTCTACTCCTTCTTATCTAAGAGCTCGAAAGTGGGGGTAGTACTATCCTCCCATGGTTGCTCGGACATGGGGGAAGAAATTCTTCTTCACTATGTTTACTTGTTCTTCCTCAGATGGCCGATTGGTCATGGTAGCTGCTTTTTCCCTCCACCGAGTTATGAAGTTACTGACTGATTCCCCAGGATTCTGTTTGAACATCTCTAAATCACGGCAGATGACCTCAAGCACTTCGTTATATTTGTACTGCGACATGAATTCTCGGGCTACATCCTCCCAGCTACGGATTCTGGACTCTTTGAGAGATAAAAACCATCGGAGAGCGCTATCATTCAAAGTTTGTTGAAACAATTGGTCCATTACTTCTTCGGAAGCCCCTAGGAGAGTCATGGAATGGTGATAACTGCGAAAATGGACAATCGGGGGTCGACTCCCTCCGAATTTCTCGATGTTTGGCATCTTAAACTTCTCGGGTAACCTCGCTTTAGGATAAGGAGACATGTGGGTGTAGTCCATGTAATTTTCAGAGATCCTGACCTGGTCAAACTTCTTGGTGAGCATCTTGAGATCCTCTTTGACTTTATTCAACTCCTTCTCCTTTGGATCAGCGACCACAGGAAGGTTAGCCATAGGCTGGGCAATGTTTGGCATTAGAAGCTTGGCAGGCGGCGGCCCATTGGTAGGAGGGGCACATGTAGTGTGATGATATTCTTCCGGGACCCAGATAGGCTCGGTTGGACCCATAGCATGAGGGAACAGGGACTCGGGCTCTTGTGGAATAGGAACTTGGTTTCGTTGCATTTCTCGGACCTCAGCTTGAAGGTTGTCAATCTTGGCCATGAGCTGAGCTAGGACTGTCGGTAGATCTGGTTGTATGACTGGTGCTTGATCTGGATTCTCCATGGAAGATGGATGGATTCCAGACTCGAAAGAAGTAGTAGAGGAGCGGATCAAACTCTGGAGTGATTTGACTAAAGATCGAAGCCAATAAGGAGCCAGGCCAAGGGCGTGCGATCGACCTGAGAAGGCGTAGGATAAGATTTATTTTTGAGAAAAAGGGAAGAAACTATTTTTGGATTTTTGATAAAAAGGGAGAAATGTTTTTGGATTTTTGATAAAAAAGGGAGAAATATTTTTGGATTTTTGATAAAAAGGGAGAAATGTTTTTGGAGACGGAACTCAGCAGGATTATTATGTTTTCACTTGTATTTAATTCTCTTAAATGCAATGTTGGACGGGACCCGAGCCTGGAAAAGTGGGGGGTCTTAATACATGCAAAGCTACGTTTGGACTTGTAATCAGGCTTACGGACAGGGTCCCGTTTTAAAAATGCGCAAAGATTGACCCGGAATTTCGGCAGAGTTTCGGGTTGAAACCGGCAATCTAAAGTGCGTGTCCTAAGTTTGACACCTATATGCGGGTATGCAGTTGGTTGGGTGAATCGGCATGGGTTCCCCCCTTTGGCGTGACTTCCACGATATACGTCTTGCTCTTGCGAGAAATTGATACGTGTGGACAAGCCATTTGATATACCTGAGTGTACGTGAATTGCCTCACCATATTCCTCGTGGGGACGGCACGTGTGAGAGCGAATTCGATATACTCGACGTACGTGAACGAATTCCCTGCGATATACCTCCCGTCATGACTTCGATCAAGTGGTACGATGCGGGGGAACCGTTCGATATACGTCGAAGGTACTTGGCCAATGGAAGGTGAGAGTCATATCGCTTAGGATAACTGCGACCTACTGGACCAGCGCCCATCACGAAGTGACCCTCCAGTTACGGGATAAAATTTGGTCAATAGCAATGCTCTTTGGTGATATCGTGTGAATCATGCATGATTCTCTTATTAGTATCTTATGATGAGAATGCCTTTCTTGATTATGACAAACAGGGGGCAAAGTACAAGTACCTCAAAAGGTACCCCAAGTATGGTTGGGTGATGCGTGCAACATGGGGATATACATGTGATCCTAGGTGCACATGGTGTGAAGTGTACATGTAGAATTTTCTACAAGTGTGTGAATATAAGCATAAGCATGGGATACACATGTGAGAAAGGGGAACATGCAGGTATGGGTGGGGAAACATAATAAAATATAGCATCCATGTAAATAGAGTCAAGCCCACAAGCAAAAACACAATTGTCCCCAGCAGAGTCGCCACTGTGGCCATCCCCGATCCCCGTCGCGGAGGGAAAAGGACCCTTCGGGTCCCGCGCGTCCCCTCTCGGGAGAGCGCTTCGGCCGGTGTCGATTTGTGAGGTGTGAAAATGTAGTGAGATTCAGAGTCGCCAGTCTATTTTACTCAAAATAGACAAAAGAAAGGGGGAGCCACCCCGAAGGATGGCATTTAAATACATACTGGTGCGTACGGAACCAAAATGATTCGAGAAGGGTTCGGAGGATTAGTTACGAAATGGGAAGGTGTTAGGAACCCATTCCGACCTTTCGGTCTCTCATGAATATTTGCTATTTTCCTTTATATTTCCCCCCGTGAAATGTGTGCATGTATATATATAGAATGGAGGTAGGAATACTCGACTTGTATCATGGAAAAGATAAAGCGAGTCATCCGTAGGAATGTGAGATTAATGTAGAAAATAGGATTTGCGTGACTACCGTTGCGTTGATTGTTATAAGGGAATGATAACTCATGTGAGATAATACGCACTAAGAACGAATGTATAGAATATAATAGAAAATGGGGCAAAGAGAAGATAGAAAATAAGAAAAAGTGAGAAAAGGACTCGAATCTCAGGTTTTACCCCGAGACGCCTACGTAGCCTATAAAGGCATCAAAGTCCACGTAGTTCGCATGAAAAACAAGGGGTGGGGTTTATCCCATAAATCAAAATGGAGAAATCTCTTATTTGTAAGTGTGTGTGTGTGTGTGTGTGTGTGTGTGTGTAGAAAAAGTGTTTTTAGTTATGAGAGAAGTGTGGAAAAAGTGTGAGAATCCCTATTTGGAATTTATGAGCAAACCCTCTTTTTCTTGTTTTTTTTGGGTTTATATTTATATGAAAATAGGAGATGTGCAATAATAATAGATAAAAAGTATGTTAGGATATGTGAAATAAGGTAATAAAAGTGCTTAAGTAATAAAACAAGTTATTACAAATTTAAGAAGATTTGAAAAGAGAGGTGAGAAAGATGGACCTTCTTGGAGACTTTGAACTTGATCTTGAGTGTTGGAGAGCATACCTTGCACTTGGATGATGATGAAGAGTGTCTAATTCACCAAGTTTGATGAAAAGGATGATGAAAAGTGGAAGTGAAAAAGGGATTTGGAAGTTGAAATCACGCTGCCTTCGAGAGAGGTTTCTGGGACTTGCTGAGAGTGATTTCCATCTTATCTGATCTCCCCCTGCAAATGAGGCCAAGGCATCCTTTTATAGGCCCAGGGCTTTACCGATCGACATAGAGCCCTTCCTGCCTGTCGGCAGGCAGGTTCTGGGACCTACCGTTTGGTAGTGTGTTTCAGGCTTTTTCGGAAAATCGGTCGCCGAGGGCAAACCGTTGAATAGAATCATTCACGGGGCATACCGTTGGAAATTTAATTCAGAGACCTTCGAAATTACTTTGGACCGCTCCCGATTTTGGGAGTTGACTTTGGGTCAAATATGGCTTGGAAGCGTTTGTTGGTCCGCTGGATGGGGAATCGTTCTGACACAAATGGATCGTTCGTCCGCATGGTAAGTTTGAATCGCACATGGGGCATACCATTGGAAAGGTTAGGAGATGTAATTTGACATTCCAAAGCGTTTGACCCGGTTTAGAGAGTTGACTTTGGTCAACCGGGCCCGAAAAGCGCTCGGTGGCCTACCGGAGTCAAAAGGATCGTTCGTCCGCATGGAAAGTCAAAATCGCGCACAAGATGGATCGTTGGAAAGGGTATTCAGTGCCCTTAGAAGATTCATTTAGCCTCAGTTGAGCTGAAAAGTTGACTTAGGTCAAACAGAGCCCGAGAGCACCCGATGGCCTCTAGGTGAGGTTTCGAACGTAAACGGACCGTTCGTCCGCATGGTAAGTCGGAATCGCGCACGGGGTGGACAGTTGGAAAGGGTATTCAGTTCCCTTAGAAGTTTCATTGAGTCTTGGTTGAGACGAAGAGTTTGACTTTTGGTCAAACTGAGCCCGGGAGTGCCGATGGCTTCCAGGTCAGTGATCGGGACATGACCTGGGTTTGGGGTGATGAGTGGAGGTACTAGGGACCTAAGGAGATTTAGGGGGTAACAGAATGAGGTGTCTACAGTAGCCACCCATACGCAAAACTTTGTTCAATCATAAGAATACCCCAGATGGGCGCACACAGTTACCGACCTGCATTGAACAAACACTGTCAACCGTGCTCTCATGAGCCCAACCTACCGTACCATGACATGGCACCAATCTGAGTCACCATACAGGTGAGAATACTAATTCCCAATTATCGAAACTAATAGGAATATAGGAGAGTCAGAAGGAACAAAGAATTGTCCTGAGAAATTTTGCCCATAGGCATCCGATTTTGACATATAGAAGTGAACCTACACCATATACTTGAAGTCATGCCACCCATACTAAAAAATATCACCGAGTACCACTTCTGGCTATATACCCTGGCCTGTGTCACTAGCCGTGATGAATAGAATCGTAACCATTTATTCTCATAATGTGAACACAATTTACAAATCGATAGTCGCGTAGGAAGTTAATGCCCAACTTACCTCTTTGGTATCGAGTCCCTACCTTTCACATCCTTGGCATAAACGAATCATTCTTATTAGCTGACACCTCATGCTCTAGTCACCGATCTTGTCCAATCACTAGCGACGACGTCAGTAATCTACTACAGCTAGGTTATGGTCTTCTTTATCATATCATGATCGAAGTCCCAAATTTCCATAAATGCTACTTATTTCAAGCGAGACACTCACCTAACCGTGTTCCTTATTGACTACATGAGATTTCAAACCAACTTACCTTAGGTTTGTACCTACACAGAAATTATGTGACGACCACACCTGCCTCCATTGGTATTCTAAGGGTAGTAATTACCACACTGCCAACTTCTTTGAACTTGTACTAACTTGGAAATTCTTGCTAATAACTAGTCCTTCCTTTGCTAAGGCTACCCTAGCATATGCAGTCGATAACCTGGCTAACTAATAATGTTTTGATGCTACCCCACCTTAATTTCCATCTTTCAATTTTACATATATCCTCTAAGTCTCGTATACATCTCTAGTGTATCTGAAATCAGTTATCACCAAACCTAGATTGGTCATTCCGTGACATCCGAGCATCACCCCTATAAGGAAACAACTATCACCCTACCTTAGGCATTGTACCACCCCTCCATGCCTATTTTGAAAGCCAAATCTGGCACATATACTATGCCACCCGCAATTTGGGATCATTATCTGACCCTCAACTTAATCATTACTAGAGTGCTATGGCCTCTGCTTGTCCTCCTAAGAAGACCAAACACATTTCATGGAAATGTCCCAACACTCGATAAGGTTTCATCATCTATCCTTTTATCATCACATGTGTACTCTATCATTTTTATGATACCCATATTGATATTACTTGGTGCTCAGAAAGACACTAGTCTACAGGCTTCTAGATATATTGCACCTTAATCCTCAAACACCTCAAGACATAAAAACGTTTTATACTTATCCTCAATGATGCCATATACAAATTGTCTTATGGGCACCTCAGCGTGCCTAAGAACTACTCACACACTAGGATTATCTCGCAACCTGCCATTACCTCGGTGGCTAAAACAAGTTTCAACACCACTATATTATTCTTACCTTTCTTCCAAAAGGCTATTACTATAAGTTCTGTACAACCCATAATTAATGCTACTATCGATTATGGCAGGACACATGACGTCACCTGCAACCTATAAATCTCAAGGTCTGCCTTACCCAAAACATAAATAATTGTTCAACCATGGAAACTAAATTGCATTACTATATGAATATCACATTATTTTTCGATCTATGAGTAAACACGACTATATAAATCTTGGTAGGATATAGGGTTCGGGTATTGCTTATAAATACCAAGGTTCATACCACGGACGCAGCACGAGTTCCTATTCCTCAATGTCCCATTATCATTAAGATATACCCAACCTAAGTTCTTGACCCAAGGAACCAATGTGTTCACTAACAAAAATAAATACTTATTAATGCCACTAAACTATTTAGTCCCATACATGAGATGCACAACCTTTACGACTTGGTCGCAGTGAATGCTACTCACTATTACCACTAACAAGGCTACTCTCATCACCAAAGTTATTTCACAATACATCTCACCCAAAGGGTTTATGGTATTTCCACTATCATTTTACACAACTTCATATGTTATTCGAATTACCATAAATTACGATATCACCCCAAGGATCGAATTTGCCTAGTGACATCACCGATGCTAATTACCCATAAGTGTCATGATTAAGGGTCATATATATCTTTAAATCACCAATCATTAGCGTTTAGTCGAGACATCCTAATCATCAACTTCAACCGTTGACTATTTCAACTTGTGCCACTTGCCCAATGAGCGTCATCCCATTCTATCGACATCTCACGTGATTGTATGCCATTAAAATTTCAACACAAGCACCTCACATTAATAACCATGGTGTCACCACTATAGGAAAACATGGACACTTGTAAATTATTAAAATTATAATCAGAAACGCAAAAATGATTAATAAATATAAACTTAATCTTGTGCCACTTGGAACTAACTTACTTGTCATGCTAACCTCTTTGACTTTACCGCCGAGGACATGAACCAAACCTTCATAAAACTAGCATGACCAGACCTACCCAATACCGGCATCAAAAGATCTAATACTGACCTCACCACGTCACACCCGAAAGGATCCTTGAACCCAGAGATTTGATACCATTTATAACGCCTAGATCCAAATTTATGGGTTACCCATGAGTCAACTCAGGTCAGCCTGAGAATTAGGTGTGAAGTGCAATGAAACAACCTACATAATGTTGCTAGTCAAGTTTCTTTTAGTTAACATTTCACTTGTTAGCATGAAATTTTGTTTTAAAGTAAACTATGTTCGGGACCCATGGGAAGCACCCTGAAGTCGAAGTAAATAGACCTACTAATGTAAAATAAATAAACTATACTTACCTGTATAACGCTCTTAAATACAAAAAATGAACCCAAATTATCATAACAAAGCAAGGGTGTGAGTCTATACCCATTGGGAATATACAAGAAGTATAGAAACGAATGACAAGAAGGATATTCACATGATAAAACCACATGCATGCGAAAATATGTGTGTATTTACATATATTTATTTATACCTTTGAAAATACATGTTCCATTGCATTAGACATTTTACTTCTGTGGACATCCCCGATCCTCTCCAAGGCGGGAGGGCGCTTGGAGGAAGGATCCTCGGGTCCCGCGCATCCCTCTCGGGAGCGCTTCGGCCGGCGTCATTTCAGATGAGGTGTAAAAATGTAGAGAGATTCAGAGTCACCAGTCTATTTTACTAAAAACAGACAAAAGGAAAAGGGGAAGCCACCCCAAAGGATGGCATCCAAAGACATACTGGTGCATGCGAAACCAAAATGATTCGAGAAGGGTTTGGAGGCTTAGTTACGAAATGGGAAGGTGTTAGGCACCCATTCCGCCCTTTCGGTCTCTCATGGATATTTGCTATTTTCTTTTATTTTTCCCCATGATATGTGTGCATGTGTATATATATATAGTGGAGATAGGAATCCTCGACTTGTATCATGGAAGAGATAAAGTGAGTCATCCGTATGAAGGTATAAGAATAATATTAGAAAATAAGATTTAAGATATTACCCTTACGTTGATCGTTATAATGAAACGATAACGCATATTGAGTAATACGTTACTAAGAACAAATATATATATATATATACACATATAAGAAAATTGGATTTAGAGAAGATAGAAAATAAGAGAAAAAGTGAGAAAAATGACTCGAGTCTCGGGTTTTACCCCGAGACGCCTACATAGCCTATAAAGGCATCAAAGTCCACGTAGTTCGCATACAAAACGAGGGGTGGGGTTTATCCCATTAATCCAAATGGGGGATCTCTTATTTGTGTGTGTGTGTGTGTGTGTAGGAAAAATTGTTTTTAATTATGAGAAAAGTATGAGAATCCCTATTTGGAATTTATGAGCAAACCCTTTTTTCTTGTTTTTTGGGTTTTTATTTATATGAAAATAAGAGATGTGCAATAATTCTAAATAAAATGTATATTAGGATGTGAGAGATGAGATAATAAAAAAGTGATAAGTAATAAAACAAGTTATTGCGAATTTAAGAGAATTTAAGAGAAAGTTGAGAAAGTTGGACCTTCTTGAAGATCTTGAGCTTGATCTTAAATGTTGGAGAGCAGCCCTTGCACTTGGATGATGATGGAGAGTGGCTAATTCAACAATTCTGATGAAAAGGATGATGAAAAGTGGAAGTAAAAAAAAAGTTGAAATCATGTTGCTTTCGAGAGAGGTTTCTGAAATTTGCTGAGAGTGATTTTTATCAGATCTGGGCTCCCCTTTGCAAATGAGGTGAAGGCCTCATTTTATAGGCCCAGGTAACTTTCGATCGGCATAGACCTGTTCCTGCCTATCGGCAGGTGCCGATAGGCAGGGTCTGGAACCTGTCATTTGGCAGTGCGCTTAAGGCTTTTTCGGAAAATCGACCGCCGAGGGCAAACCGTTGGTCAGATATACGCACGGGGGATACCTTTGGAAATGTAATTCAGATACCTTTGAAAGTCCTTTGGATCGCTCCCGGGTTCGGGAGTTGACTTTGGATCAAATATGGCTCGAAAGCGTTTGTCGGTCCATTAGATGGGGAATTATTCGGACGCAAACGGATCATTCGTCGGCATGGTAAGTCCAAATCACACACGGGGTGGACCGTTGGAAAGGTTAGGAGATGTACTTCGACATTCCAAAGAGTTTGACCCGGTTTGGAGAGATGACTTTGTAAGGACACAAATTTCCAATTGAGTCCAAATATAGTTTTGGCTCAATTCCGGACAAAAACGTTTATTCATAGGATAGTATTTAATTGTAATATTCTCAAGCCTATGAAGTGTTTGTTGAAGACATAGCGGCAAAGAGTATAAAGCTTCATCAATATGCCGGTTTGCACGCCTCGTTTCTACGTCATCAACCATAGTTCCATGCTCCCAAGGTATGAATGCAATATTATATATATAGGAGCTTGGAACAAGTCTATTGGGTGTTAGGTTTAATAAAAACTGCGTTTTGTTTTAAGAAAGAATTAATTAAAACTTTAAATAAATGTTTATAAAGTTTTATGGGCTTAAACAAGAATATTCAAACTTTTTGGTTTTTCGTTCGATAGAGTCGTTCGAACGAGATTGTAATTCGAACGAAAATGTCGTTCAAACGAACCTGCCAACGAGGTTCCAGTATAGGCCTATGAAATGTCGTTCGATATGTCGTTCAAACGAACCTTATGTTCGAATGAGATATCCAACGAGATTCTAACGAGTTCAATCTGGAACGTCGTTAGAAGTCTCGTTCGAACGAGAATTTCGTTCGAACGAAATGTCGTTCGAACGAGATGCCAGGCGGGAACAGTTTTTGGCAGTTTTTTGACAGTTTTGCACCCACTTCCCCACTTAGTGTTTAACCAACTTTTTCAGACTTTAATATGTGCGGGAATAACATTTTCCACCTTAACTTTTCCTAATTTTTCCAATCTATTTTCATCTCTTAGAGAGAGTTTGAGAGAAAATTCTTTTAAGGAAAATGTTCATGTTTTTAGTGATATTTTTCAAGAGAAAATATCTTATCACTCTAGTTTTACACCCATATTTTTTATCCAAGTTCACATATATACATATCAATTGCTTGGAGTTTGGCACCGGTTTATCTCTTCCATTTCAAAGAGAAGTTTTGGTTTGCTTCTACATCCATCAAAGAAGAAGACGTTTTGTTGCGATTCTACCCACTTGGAGAAAGGCTCCTTGCTCGGGTGACGGTGACCATATAAAGTCCTATCGGTGGATTCCGAGACCGCGGTGGTGTTCCAAGGTTATCCGCTAGGAAGAGGTGTCTACAAGAAGAAGCATCGGGGCCTGAGAGGATCGAGTCGTGTGTTGTAAGTCTTTTTTCTTGTACTTGTAATTCCGTATCTAGTGGATTTGTGGCTAGGGCCGTCCGAGGTTGTTTCCCGTCTTGGGGTTTTCCTCGTACATCGTGGCGTAGTGTGATTGATTTATTTTATCTTGCAAAATAACGTAGAACGCATGCTTAGAATAATTCAAGATAAAATTTGGTTTAAATCATCACACTCACTTAATTTGGTGCTAAATTAAATATTGGGTAAAGTTTATTTTATTCAAGTCATTTGCTAAAATTTGGTTTCGCCTAATTTGTTAATATCGATAAATATGACTTAGGCAAATTCTAGGACTTGGATTAATTAATCGGTTTAAGTGAATATATTAATTGATTAATTTTACTTCACTTGGTGTAATTTTAATTTGTTTTAAGAAATTAAAATTTGTTGTTTTATAGTTGAACCATCACTTTTTTACGCTTCCGCATCATCGAGTTTACATAAAAGGAAATAATAATTTGCTCAAGTGGTATCAGAGCCGGAGCGCTAAGTTATCGCGTTAAAGATCCGTTTTTCGGCTTTTTTTATTTCCTTACCTTTTTAGGTGGTTCAATTTTTTTTATCACTCTCATATTTTTTTTCTCTCAATGGGACGTCTTAATGAAAATTTGTCCAATTTTAATGAAAATAAAATTTTTGATTTTCGAGAGGAATTAAATGGGCTTAACAAATGTAACAAAAATTTAAAGGAATTAAATTTGAGATTTGTAAAAAGAATTAAATTTCTTGAAAATGAAAATTCTTGTTTTAAAGCTCATATTGAGTCTTTGCAAATCTCCTTATCTCAAAAAGATATTTTTCGTGAAAAGCTCATGGACTTACATTCAAATTTTGATATTTTAGAAAAGACCAAGAAAGAGAGTGAAAATCGTGAAAAGACTCTTAGGGACAAGTTTGCTCATATTGAGGGAGAGCGTGTTAACCTTCTTGGAATTATTGAAAATTTAAAGAAGGAGTCCCATAATTTTGAGGAGTCTAATTTATTACTTGAGTCCGAAATTTTAAAAATGAAAAATGATTTTCAAGACTCTAGCAGTAGTTCTAATGGTTCTAGCACATCATGCTCAAATTCTTCCATTGCTAAAGATAAAACCATTGTTTGTTTTAGAGGGTCAACTTTGTCCAAGGTCTTTAAAAAGGGTCACACCTTAGGTAACATTCCTCGTGTTTACACATGCTTGCATTGTGGAAGGAAAGGTCACCTTAGGTCATTTTGTTTTGATCTTAAAAGAAGTCCAAGGAAATCTTTATCTAGCATTTCATTATTTCCTAATCCCCATCATGTTAAATATAAATCTATATGGGTTAGGAAATCATTATTAAATGGGATAGATACAAGATTTGTTGATTCTCATTTACTATCACATGAAACCTCCCTTGCTAAATTTAAAGGTTGAATGTGTTAGTGTTTTATGCATACTCTAGCTTTTTGTGCTTCATATTATATATCATCGCTAGATGTATGCATGTTTAGTCATTTTCTAGTCATTGCCTCATTTCATATCATATGCTAAAACTTATGACTTGTTTATCTTTTTGTATTATATTTTGTGTTTGAATTAATTTAATAATATAAAAAAGATTTTTATTTATCATTTGTGTTTTATTTATTTCATTTAAGTTTAATAAAAAATACAAATGATTTTTGTTTGTCCTTTTGAGTAAATATTTATTTTTGATTAAAAATGTTAAAAACTAAAAAAGATTTTTTGTGTGTATTTTTGTTTGACACACTTTATGTGGCATATATTTGTGTTTGAATCCCATCTTTTACGCCTCCACGTGGCTAGAACTTTTGGTTTAGATTTTCAATCCTTAAAATGTTCTTTACCATGTTTTATATGGAGTAGTTGGATTTTGTATTGTTTAAATGGATTCTATTTTTATATGCCTCTTTTCACACAGGCACGAGCTCTTTTGAAATCTTAATGTCACATGTTATATTTGAGCTTTTTGAGGTGTTCTCCTACCAATCTAGTCATCTACATATCTATGACCTAGGAGGACTAGTGCATGTCACAATCCGTTGCACGTGAGCTTTGTGAGATAAAAAATTATATATCTAAATGTGCACGGGGAAGGGCTCCGAAAGGATGAATTAAATCCTTTGCGATAGTAAGCCGCCGTTTATTGGATCTAAAAGAAATACGTGATCCAAAGGCCTAAAAACAGAATATTTGGCATTAAAAATAAAATAATTGCCAAGGCCTATATTTGTTTGATATATTCATTCAAAAGCAAAAGAATATATATGCTTATTGAGGGAGAATTGGATGGTATATCAACGGTTTGCACAATGTCCGTTTATCCTAGTTGTCTTTAATGTCATGACTCTATTTGTTTTGTAGAATCATCATCATGCTAGGCTTGTATGCATTGTGTATGTTTGTTCATTGAGTTCAATCTAAATTGTCACATGAGGTTATATTTAAATGTGATGAAGTTTGCAATCAAATGAGAACTCCATGAACGTTTATTAAGTGTTTGGGTCTAAATTTAATCGTTACTAGTTCACACCCATACACTTCCGTTTCCATATGACACATTTTTGCCATACGAGTGTGAAAGACTCCTATTATATGTTATGTGTGTCATTTGTGTTTATATCTATACATATGTGCATGTGCATTCTTGATACATTCATAGTACATATATATATGATATTTTGTTTTGCCTTTGCCTTGCTCTTATTGCCCATATGCTTTCATGTCTTATCACTTTAAGCTTCAACATACTGTTTATTAGTTCTTTATCCTTTGCCTATTCCTGAACAAAAAGGGGGAGAACTGATAGGGGGAGAAATGGTATCTAATCCTATTATTATCGTATCTTAGTTTGGGGGAGATTTATCTTAGGGGGAGACCTCTTTCTAAGTAGGTCATGTGTTTGACAAAGGGGAGAATTAATTTAGGGTGAGTAATTAATTAAAATTGCATTTAATACTTTGATATTCCCTATGCATTTGATGAGTTTGCTTAAGTGTGCAGGATTTCTTCTAAAGCGGCATTGTTTAAACGACAAAGCGTTTGATCCTTGGGTTGAGTCAAGTTTGGGTGAGTTATGTTTTGAGTCTAGTGAGCTTGACGGCCCTTTAGGATTTTTGTTTGGTTTTTGTCCCGGAATAGTATCTTAGGGGGAGACGTCTTTCTAAGTAGGGCATGTGTTTGACAAAGGGGAGAATTAATTTAGGGGGAGTAATTAATTAAAATTGCATTTAATACTTTGATATTCCCTATGCATTTGATGAGTTTGCTTAAGTGTGCAGGATTTCTTCTAAAGCGGCATTATTTAAACGGCAAAGCGTTTGATCCTTGGGTTGAGTCAAGTTTGGGTGAGTTATGTTTTGAGTCTAGTAAGCTTGACGGCCCTTTAGGATTTTTGTTTGTTTTTGTCCCGGAATAGCCAAAGGGGGAGATTTGTAAGGACACAAATTTCCAATTGAGTCCATATATAGTTTTGGCTCAATTCCGGACAAAAACATTTATTCATAGGATAGTATTTAATTGTAATATTCTCAAGCCTATGAAGTGTTTGTTAAAGATGTAGCGGCAAAGAGTATAAAGCTTCATCAATATGCCGGTTTGCGTGCCTCCTTTCTACATCATCAACCATAGTTCAATGCTCCCAAGGTATGAATGCAATATTATATATATAGGAGCTTGGAACAAGTTTATTGGGTGTTAGGTTTAATAAAAACTGCGTTTTGTTTTAAGAAATAATTAATTAAAACTTTAAATAATTGTTTATAAAGTTTTCTGGGCTTAAACAAGAATATTCAAACTTTCTGGTTTTTCGTTCGATAGAGTCGTTCGAAAGAGATTGTCGTTCGAACGAAAATGTCGTTCGAACGAACCTGCCAACGAGGTTCCAGTATAGGCCTATGAAATGTCGTTCGATATGTCGTCCGAACGAACCTTATGTTCGAACGAGATATCCAATGAGATTCTAACGAGTTCAATCTGGAACGTCGTTAGAAGTCTCGTTCGAACGAGAATTTCATTCGAACGAAATGTCGTTCGAACGAGATGCCAGGCGGGAACAATTTTTGGCAGTTTTTTGGCAGTTTTGCACCCACTTCCCCACTTAGTGTTTAACCAACTTTTTCAGACTTTAATATGTGCGGGAAGAACATTTTCCACCTTAACTTTTCCTAACTTTTCCAATCTATTTTCATCTCTTAGTGAGAGTTTGAGAGAAAATTCTTTTAAGGAAAATGTTCATGTTTTGAGTGCTATTTTTCAAGAGAAAATATCTTATCACTCTAGTTTTACACCCATATTGTTTATCCAAGTTCACATATATACATATCAATTGCTTGGAGTTTGGCACCGGTTTATCTCTTCCGTTTCAAAGAGAAGTTTTGGTTTTCTTCTACATCCATCAAATAAGAAGACGTTTTGTTGCGATTCTACCCACTTGGAGAAAGGCTCCTTGCTCAGGTGACGGTGATCATATAAAGTCCTATCGGTGGATTCCGAGACCGCGGTGGTGTTCCAAGGTTATCCGCTAGGAAGAGGTGTCTACAAGAAGAAGCATCGGGGCTTGAGAGGGATCGAGTCGTGTGTTGTAAGTCTTTTATCTTGTACTTGTAATTCTGTATCTAGTGGATTTGTGACTAGGGCCGTCCGAGATTTTTTCCCGTCTTGGGTTTTTCCTCGTACATCGCGGCGTAGTGTGATTGATTTATTTTATCGTGCAAAAGAACGTAGAACGCATGCTTAGAATAATTCAAGATAAAATTTGGTTTAAATCATCACACTCACTTAATTTGGTGCTAAATTAAATATTGGGTAAAGTTTATTTAATTCAAGTCATTTGCTAAATTTGGTTTCGCCTAATTTGCTAATATCGATAAATATGACTTAGGCAAATTCTAGGACTTGGATTAATTAATCGGTTTAAGTGAATATATTAATTGATTAATTTTACTTCACTTGGTGTAATTTTAATTTGTTTTAAGAAATTAAAATTTGTTGTTTTATAGTTGAACCATCACTTTTTTACACTTCCGCATCATCGAGTTTACATAAAAGGAAATAATAGATTCAACAGACTTTGGTCAACTGAGCCCGGGAAGTATTCGGTGACCTCTTGGAGTCAAACGAATCGTTCGTCCGCATGGTGAGTCGGAATTGTGCATGGGATGGACCGTTGGAAAGGGGATTCAGTGCCCTTCAAAGATTCATTATGAATCGATCGATCTGAAGAGTTGACTTAGGTCGAACAGAGCCCGGGAGCGCTCGGTGGCCTCTAGGTCAGGTTTCGGACGCAAACAGATCGTTCGTCCGCATGGTAAGTCAGAATCGCGCACGGGATGGACCGTTGGAAAGGGGATTCAGTTCCCTTCGAAGATTCATTGAGTCTCGATCGAGACTAAGAGTTTGAATTTTTGGTCAAACTGAGCCGAGGAGTTCCCGATGGCTTCCAGGTCAGTACTCGGGATATGACCTGGGTTTGTAGTGATGGTGGGAGGTGCTAGGAACCTTAGGAGAGTTAGGGGGTAACGAAATGGGGTGTCTACAACTTCCATAAACCGTACTTGCCCAGAAATTTAACTTAATCTTGTGAAAACTTCCTTTACTCATACTTAGCATTTCTCACTTTATTTAACACACCCGTTTCAACACTTAAAACAACTACACTTGATATATCCAACCTCATTCCTTTATCGGAATTACCCTTTTTATTCGTTTAAATACATTTTAGTATTTTCACTAAAAGTCACCATTTAGACACGCGCTTTCACCATAAGGAGAAAATACTTATTTTTCATTTGAAAGCTATATTCATTACATTCTTATGCAAATTATGGGTTTATCACTTAGGTTACTTAGTCACCCATTTACCCACTTTCTTTACCCTTTTACCTTATCTTATGGACAGTAACAGATTTATGCATTTGCTTGTCAATTTCACCTTTACCGGAACATTTATTATATTCAGTAAAGTTAGGTTGTGTTAACATATTTTACCACACAACCCATTTCTTGACATGTTCCATATTTCCTTTATCTTTTCTCGAAATCTTATCATACCACATACTTCCACGGGCTCCACACCGTTGGCTATGCACACCATATGCTCTGGCCAATAGTTTAGGGCTTTTAACCCAAGGGCTCCAGTCCCTTCTTACATTTATACTGGTGTCATCCAAGTTCTCTTTTATGTGTGTTAACATTTTACAAATGTCCACATTATTCCACTTCCTATTTACCCGGCTGAAGCCAAAACCTGGGACTTTATCGCCTCATTTGTGTTACACTTTGAAATTTACTATTTCATGTCCTTTACAATTTAACCTATATTTTATTCCAAAAATTATATTTGTTTAGGACCACTTTGTGTAAAACCTATTCCAACATTTTTATCTCATAAAAATGTTCCTCTTTAAGTAAAATTATCATTTTACCCATTTGTTTCCAAAATCACCTTTTACTCCATTTTTGCAGATGTTAATTTCCCAAAAACACTATTTAAGTCATCCACACTAACCTCTTAAGTGTTTTAACACATTAACACCCTTTTTAACATTGGATTATCATTGTACTTAATTTGAAACACCTTTACCTCATTATTTCTTTCAACTTCAAAAGTGTAAATATTTTACAACATTACTAACTTTTCTAAGTTTACCCATTAACACTCAATGAATACTTCCCAAACCATACATTTCTTTACTTTATTATTCAGTAAATCCATTTACACTTAATACTACTTTTATAAGAAAATATCATTTCTCTTTATGAACCTGTGTAGTTTTATAATCTCATGTTCATTATATCCTTTAGTCCCAATTTCACACACTTTGAAGACTAAAATTCCAATTTTTCTTATTTCATGTTTAAACCCAACAAAATCTTCTTTAAATTTATTTATAAACTTAATACCAAAATACTACAAGTTTATATTCTTGACAAGAAGGATTTTAAACCCAAAAATCCTACTATATGGTTTAAACATACATTCATCATGAGAAATCATTATGCTTGTAAAAGTACATTTTTTTATATACAAAAGACATTTTTATTTCTTCAACTCCAAGAAATATTTATTTTTTATAAAACCTTCAATTTTTCAAGAGCTTTGAAATATTACAATTTCACCAAATACTCCAACAAAATAACATCATTTGCAAACATTTTATTTCATGAAGTGTTTTACATCAAAATTTCTCGAAAATATGCCATTTTCATAAAACATCAACTTTTATTGTTTCAAAACCTTTAAATATTTATTTCCAACAAAATAACCTTTTCCAAAAAATTTATTCCATAAAAATGTTTATTATCTTCTACAAATTATTTACACGATTTAAGTAAATACACCCTACGCAAATAGTCTAAGTAAAAACTACAATGTGCAAAAATAACTATTACACCAAGAGTAAGGTTTTACCCACCTCTTATATCTTCAATGGTGGTGTTGGTGTAGGAGGAGCAACCCCCACCTCTAAAGGTGGCCTCAAGGTGTTACCAAATGCATCCTCCAAGACTCCAAAGTGTTCTTCCTCCAATATCCAAGTTTGACCCACTTCAACTCCATTAAAATCAACCTTCTTCTTCTCCAATAAATCCCCCATATACTTCTCCAAAAATTTTTGTTCTTCTTCAAACATGGTAGAAATTGGTATTTTTTGTTTGAATATAGTGGAATATCACACAAATAGAGGAGGAATGGTGATTTGGTGGTGGAAGACCACGCACCTTTATCTCCATTTATCTCTCCTTCTTCTATTTTTTACCAATAATAATTAGCCCAAACACACCCTAACAAAACCCTTTCCAAAGCCAAAATTCTTGTTTCCCAATCTAGGTTGTCCCGGCATGACAGCACACAAAATCAACGCTCCAAATTGTGACATCGTATAGGGGTAATCAGATCTAATAACTAGACTAAGGTCGTTCGAATAACTTTTCCAATGTCATTTGAATGATAACACCTATGTCGTTTGATTTGTGGATCTCGCGACCCTTCGCGCGACCTGTTACTATAAACCAGTAGAACGTCATTAGATGTCCTGCTATTCACGACCCATCTCGCGAACTTAAAATTGTTGTTCGAATGACAGACCCATGTCGTGTTATTTTTCCTTTTACTTTTATTTTTCTTCAATTTCATCCATAACTCCTTCTTAATTATAGTTAACTCCTCTTCAAGATATAGTCCTTATATAATTAAATTAATTTTCTGGGGCAGGATGTTACAATAAATATGAAAATTGACTTTATATGTTCATTTATGCATTTGTACACTTGCTAAATACTTTTTCAAATATTTTTGGGATTTTACTCGTATCAAAGCTATTTTCAAAACTGTTAGGTGTCCAGACACAAGGACCCCTAGATGATTCAACTTCCAGGAATTTCGTAGCAGTAGCTAATTTGGAGGTTTGTAGGATTTTCAAGTAAGGGATCCTATTATTAACACTCTAGATTAGGTTCTCTTTTCCAATATTGGTTGGGCATGTTGCCCCTTTTCTTTTAGATTTTTTTATTTAAGATTATTTTAATCAGTTGGATTGGATGTATTAGATTTTTACCTTCGGGGACTTTGTTTATTTATCTCTGGTTCAGACTTGCAGTGTGGATTGATTTATATTGTTTACTGTGTATAGGATATTTTGGATTGGTTAATATTTTTGTATGTAGAATAAAATTTTCATCGACTTATTTTATTAATGAATGGTTAGTATCAAAAAAATCTTTTCGATAATGATGCTAATAATATACCAGAAGAGGTCTCTATTTTATTTTAATAAGGGGTTGATCACTTATTATTGATACAGGTGGGGTGTCAGAGATGGTATCAGAGCATCAGGTTCTAGGGTCCTTCGAATTTGTGCGGACTTACTACGTTTTCAGCGTTTCTTTTATTTGATATAGAGTCCTATGCTTAAGAATGTCGATTCATAATGCGACTTACATTCTCCTGATATTAAGTATAGTTGACGCAAATAATATACAAGTTTTGGTTAGGTTTCATTTACCAAACAATATATGAATACCTACGAGGGCCGTTACGAGGCCTGTAAGAGGAGAGGATCAGCTAAAGCCATAGAGTATTATGGGAACAGTAACTGCGGTAGAAGTCACCACTATTATTCTTCAGGAAGTTGACGCTTTGATAACTTCTAGGGCATTGTAGTTTCTCCAACTACCACCATAGCAGATGGTAGCACAAATTCAGAATCACCCAGTGCAGTCTGTAAATGAGAGAGTCGAAGGTTCCTTTCATAAGCGCCATTCGCAAGAATATGTGGAAAGTGCGAAAGTGTGATTAGTCAATGGAAGGACATCATCCAAAGGCAATTGTGTATGGTGGAGTGGAGTGACACTCAGGATTGAATTTTTACCAAATTTTTTATCTCATAGGATCAGCATTGTATTGATGGGAGTTATCCACCACATTAAAGGAGAGAAACCATGAACATCTAGGCAATTCGGGTGCGATTTGACCGCAAATCCTTTTATTAGTTATTTAAATAAATATGTAAAACAAATTTATTTACTTATTATAGGAGGGTTGAACAGTGGCCAAATATGAGTGAGAATTTGCTTATTTAGCGAACTTTGTACCCGATAAGGTGGATATAGAGGATAAAAAGGGTCTTTGAGTTGATAATGGACTCATGGGTATAATAATCTAGCATTGATAGGGAAATCCTAATGGGACAACTTATGGTGATGTCGTTAATATCGTACTTTTGCAAGGACAATATCAATGCCTCCAAGTGATGGGAGCTAAAAGATTAAGGAGTATAGTCAACATAGTAAGAATGAATGTAATTGGTGCTAGTGGGGCACCACCTGGGAGATTAACTAAGATAGGTACCAGTTTAAGAGATTCAAATCAAAGGAATTTCGACTGAGTGAATTGGGATTTCGATAGGTCCAGAGGGAGAGAGATATTTTTTGTCGTTGTTTCACTTGTGGGTAGACAAATCAAATGCAGAGGGGGTCCTCAAAGTGAGGCAGAGGGAAACTACATAATGGTATCCAAGAGGTACAACCATGAAAAAAAATTCTTGGGTCTATTCTTTTATCCTGGGTATTAACTGGTTAGCGAAGGTTTGGGCATTGATGGACTATTATAGTAAGACAATCGTATTCGATGTTCAATCTTAGAACGTATTGTTTTACAAGGTATCATCTAAAAGAGGGCTGAGCCTATATATATTGTATTGTAAAGGAGACTTCGGTAAGTATAGATGTATCACTATATTTGATCTCGGTGTATAGGGACTTTATTGATGCGATTCGAGGGGATATTGAGGTTTACTGTCAAGTGGAGAGATTTATCTTGTTATTGATTTAGCACTAAGGACTTAGTGATAGTGAGAGTGTTGTATTGTATGACTCCTTGAGTGATTTCTGATCCAATTATTAATTTTAAGTAATATTACACATTAATTTAAATTCATCACTCCCGATTTTATAACTCAAATTAAATCGAATCTTGTCGCGTTCATTCAAAAAATAAAACATTTAAGTTCACAAAAAATTTAACGTCTCTAATTTAGACGTATGAAATCCTTATTTCCTTAAAAATATGAATTTTAATTTTAGGTTTTAAATGTAGTCTTTAAGCTTGGACTATCAAAATAATCGAGTGCAAGCATAACCCATTAAAAAGTACTCAGACCAAAGATTAAAGTATAAACTATCAATTTTTAAATCTTAACGTTATATTTAATCATAAGATATCAAACAATTTAATGTAAGCATAACCCATTGAAAATTACACGCTTTAATTATTAAAATACAAATTAACAATTACTTTCCAAGGTTTAATACACTCTCATATTATTTTAAGTGAATACCGAATTTTTAAAGCATTTAAAACATGTTGGGAATAAACACAAAATTTAATTTGACTACATAATACTAATCAAGCATGATAAATTTCACCTAGTCTTAGTAGAGAATTTACGCTGGAATAATAAACTATATATAAAATGGTAAGAAATAATAAAAAGTTTCATTAATGATTCAAACTTACCATACTTGTGTCTCTCAATTAATCTTGAAAAAATCCTCCCTACAAAAGTACAGTTCTTGTCGCTCAGATAATAATAGACTCTCTAAAAAATTGTTCTAATTATTTATCTCATGAAATTGTGAGCCTAAGGATCCTTTTATAGGCTATGAGATGAGGTGTTTGGGTTATGGCAAAAATCCATTTGTAGTATTTTAGTTGATAATTATCTCATGGGGTGTTTGGAAGAGTTGGAAACAATTGGTAGTCCTTTTTTTAATAATTATCCCAAATTTTTATCACTATTCACTTCATTATTCACAACACCGTCTTTAATAGTAATTTTGACATCCAAAATTTCAAAATCTCATTTTCGTCTGAACTTCAAAGTTGTGAGTCTTTTTAAGACATTTTTGAAATACTATGATACAACCTCAATGGATACTCGAGAGATTTTGTAAAAAAATATTTAATACAGTCGTGTCAATCGTGTCGTGTCGCAATATATCCCAATATTTTTTTTGCATATCAATTCCGTTGGTATCCAAACTCCTGGGTACCTATAAAAATGACAAATAAAATTAATTAATTCAAATTGAGGTTTATAACAATTTGGAAAATTATTGAACTATCCATCTAATTTCATTTTAACCCTCGAAGTTCATATTTTACTTGTTTTGACCTAAAATTCAACCAAATTTCTTAGAGAAATTTATTTTTCCAAATAGACATTTTAAAATTACTTTTAGGCCATAAATTTTTTGAAATTATAATTTTACCTCCGGGGCAATTTTAACTCAAATTCTTTTCAAACTTGTATTTTTCTTTAAAATTACAAAGACGACTCTAAAAGCTGATTATTTGTAATACAACAGGACTAAGAAGGTATAAATTTAGGAATAAATAATAAAAAATTAAGAGGTCATAAATAGTTTTCCTTTTCTAAAGATAGATCAGTTTGGTCGGCGTCACCACTAGCGATGAGCATATGGGCTTCTTCGATGCTACCCTGGATACCATTAAATCCCATTATTCGTCCCTGACGAGGAAGATACTTCCTTCATAAGCCCTTTGGGTCTAGATTGCAACAGGGCGACGACGTTCGGATTAAAGAACACTAGGGCGACGTAGTAGAGACTTGTGATGAAGATTTTCAAAAATCAATTGGGAGACACAATAAAGGTATATATCGATGACATGCTTATAAAAAAGAGTAAGGGGATCACCTTTTAGACCGGTCAAAAATGTTTAAAGTGCTTCGTTATTACATTGTGAAGATAAGTGTGACGAAATGCTCCTTTGGAGTACGATCAGGAAATATCTTTGGATATCTAGTCAATCAAAGATGTATCAAAGTAAACCTAGACCATAATAAAGACATCCGGAAGGTGCAGACCCTTAAGACTATGCAGGAGGTACAAAAATTGACTAACATGCTAGCCATCCTCAATCGCTTCATATCCAGATCATCGGAGACGTGATGACCTTTATTTCAAGAACATAAGAAAGAAAAGAAGGAAGTAAATAATGGCGAATACACTGGGCCAATTAAAGAAATAAAAAATTATTTGAACAAGCCGCCATTGTTAATCCTTTCACAAGATATAGTCCCTTTATACTTATATTTGGAGGTGTCCAATAGCGTTGTAAGTTCAACCTTGGTGTGCAAGAAGAATAGGGATTAGGATCCAATTTATTATGCTAGCAAAACATTTCTCGACCCTTAAAAGAGAAACCTTCCATCTGAAAATCTTGCATACTCGATGGTGATAAACTCTATGAAGTTGAAAATGTACTTCGAGGCACGCACTATCATTGTTTTAACCTCCTTACCTCCTGAAGAAATTCTCAGAAAAGATGAACTATCTAAACTAATGTCCAAGTGGTCATAGAACTTTTGAGGTTTAATATCCAGCACCAGTCCAGGACCTCGATCAACGAGAAACTTGTGGATACCGTAATCAGTAAATATTTGAATGATAAAAAATCGGTAGAACTAGAAAAGAAAGTATAGATTCTATCCCATCGCCAATAGAATAAGGTGACAAAGTGGTATTGTATGTTGATGTTGCCTAAAATTCTAAAGGGGAAAGAGTAGGAATAGGTACTGGTATCCGTGGAGAAAAATTATCTAATGGGAATTTATTTGGGATTTGAAGCCTCAAATAATGAAGCTTAGTATAAAGCCTTGCTAAGAGAACTATGGAAAGAACTCTCCCTAGGAGCCCATCATTTTGATGTTGTAAGTGACTCAAGGCCGGTATCAAATCATATATTGGGGGACAACAACCCTAGGATGAGTGTATGACTTCATTCCATGAAGAAGCCCATAATTTGTTCACTCAATTTATGCATATACAATTGCAATAATTAGCACGAGGGAATAATAATTACTCTTATGTAATGGACATAATCGCTTCAGTCGTTAAGGGGATAGGAAATAGACGATTAAAGTAGACTACCTCGACCATCCCAATATAGACAAACACTGCACTAAAAATGCTAAATTATCACCTTTGAGCTGGCCAACCTTGTCACGATCATTGATCTTAACAAAACAATAAGTGTCTTTTTATCACCGGCAATGACCGTGATAAGTCCGTGATAACGGTTTGTCATAGTCATTGACCGTGATAAGGTCTTGACAAGTACAGTTGTCACCGACATGTCACGATCAATGATCGTGAAAACTTTAGAACGTTGTCACGGTCATAGACCTTGATAGGTCTGTGATAACTATTTTAACATAAAACCCTAGGCGCCTCTTCTTTTTTATCACCGTTTCCTTTCCTTCCTGTTTCTCTCTTGTGCGACTGTTCTCTCACTCTACGTTTTCAGGTATTTTTTTCTTCGTCTCTCTCTCTTTACTTTGTGTATGTGTGTATGTGTGTGTGTAGGTCTGCGTGTGAGTGTGTGGCTATGTGTAGGGGTGTGTGTGTAGGTGGGCATGTGTATGTATGAGTGGGTCTTCGTGTGTGTGGGGGGGGGGGGGGTGAGGGTGTGTGTGGGTTGGTGGGGGGGCAGTGTGTGTAGGGGGGTGTATGTGGGGGGGTGCATTGGGGGCGCAGGGGGTATGTAACACCCCGTATTTTTGAGGATCCATAATTTAATTAATTTGGTGGGATATAATTTAAATAATCGGCATGACTTAATTAAATTGGGGAATGAAGATTTAATTAATTCAGAATATTTTTATTTATTTAAATGTGTTGTAATTTGAGGACGAGGTTGGAGATTTTAGTTAAGTGGCTCCAATGACGATTATGAGTTCATGGTTGATTTCGAATAGGTCGAGATAGTCGAAAAAGAGTACCGGGGGGTGTAATTGGGTCTCAGGGCATTTTTAGGCATAACTGGGCTCACACGGGAGTGTTTGGGCCATTTTAATTTAGACCATATGCTTAATTTCGGGATTAACAATTGAAAATATAAATTTGATAGTTTGGGGTGGACACAACACTAAAGGAAAAATATTATAAAACCTAAATTAGAGAGGTCGGGGCAGACACAATTTAAAAAGAAAACCTAAGGCTTACAGAGAAGAAAAGATAAAGAATTTTGGGGACTTTTGGGTTTCAAATCTATCATCTTCATCAATGGAATCAAACTCTATGAATTTATCCAGGCAAGTAGTTGAAATTTATTTCATTTCAATTGAGGTCTTGCAATTCATATCATGGTGGGTGTAAACCATATTTTTAGTGGGTTATTCTATAAAACGGGTTTTGGGTGATTTGAGAAAATTATAAAGATTAAATATGAAATTTGAGATGGATTGGGAGAAATCATTTTTCGGATCATCTTCAAATTAGGAGTCTAGATTCTAAGTTCGTTATTTTGATGTTTATGAAGTTGAAACTAGATAGGGGATTCAACAACCGTACCAAAACCTGAATCAATGAAAGAGATGAATCTGTAATGGGTAAAGGTTAATAAGATGATTATATCTTCGTATTAGACAAATTATATATATAGGAAATACTTGGCTCGAGTGTTGTTAAATAACTATGAAGGATTGAGGAAGTCAGCGATGGCGGGCAGGCGAAGCAGGAAGAATCGGTGCCAAACCCAGCAGGTCGTTCGAATGACCTGGGGCGTTGTTCAAATGACGTTGTTTACCTTAACCCAGTTCATTTATTTTTGTGGGTTTGAGGTGTTTGAGAAAATCTTTCTTGACTTTGTTCAGTTAAGGGGAAGGAATTTAAAAGGGAAAGAATATAAGGGGACTTTGTTTTAGAGGATATAAATTGGTGAACATTAAACAGGAAATTATGAAGGGCCTTAAGAGATGGACAGTTAGGAGATTAAATTTATTAAAGGGTGTGTAACCGAATAGTGAGACTTTAGGTAAATAAATTTTACAAGGAGAAAATACTTAGGCGGATTTTAAGATATGTTTTATCTAGATAGAGTGCCAATATAATTAATTGAAATGTTGTGAAATAAATTCAAAGGTTAAAACACGGACCTAGTGAATGAGTCTGGGCATTTTGTTGAGTGACATTACGTGATAAAATTGATGGAGGTGAAATTAATTTAATTAAGGGTCGAGGATTTGACTCGGATTTTTTTAGTCAATTGCTAATGGAGTTAGGTACGAAGTAGCCGGTTAAATTTATTATGGGGGCATGTATAATAAATTATCAAATATTAAATTTAACAAGGGGTGTTAAACTAAATTGTGGGGTTTTGTGTAATAAATTTTAAGAGAAGAAGATATGCACCGAATGAGTGAGTCTGGGTACTCTAGTTGGGTGATACAACTTGAATGAGAATTAATTAATGTGTTATTAATTAAGTTAGAAGTCGGGATATAGACTTGGGTATTCTTGGTCTAGTGCTACGGGTGTTAGGCAATAATTAGCCAGACCTTTATTAAATATATGTATACGGTAGTGTGGTAGTGTATATATATATACCCCTCTAGTGCTAACAGGAGGTTGCACTATGTGGGAAAAATCCATGGATAGTGAATGCAGGGCGAGTATAATCCCCAGGTCATAGGCATCCAGTATTTATATGTTGTGATTTCTTTTCAGGGTGAGGCAATTTGGGTATGATTCAGTCTCACCGTCGGGGAACTATGGCCGCCTCCGCTATATTTATTTTTGTTTTAATGATTCGGGGAGCTATCCGTATCAAGGTGTTTAGGTGGATTAGTATACCTTGGGTGATAGGATTTTAGAGAAACATCCGGTGAGTCATTACATGAGTGGATGGATATTATATTTAACATCCGTGTAAATGTTGTACTATACTAGTACGTATATAATATGTGTAGATAATTATATGCGAGATTAATACGTAAATGTGAATGTATTTCTTATATAACTAATGTGAAAGTTATGATTTAAAAAGTAACTTCTTATATAACTAGCGTGAAAGTTATATGAGTTAGAAAGGGGATTTATTATATAATTAGTGTGAATGTTATATGATTTAATATAGTTGAACCGATTAACAAGTTAATGAGAAGATAACTTAACAATAAAAGTAAGGATACTTGTGTTAGAATAGTGCGATAGAAAGAGGGGTGATGCGGCTAATTAGGTGGGGTAGCTTAATTAGGAAACTTAGCAGGCAGGTCTTAGGTTTGCACATTAGATGAGGGGTGAGCTATACCTCAAGGGAGTGCGACACTAGATTAATTATGAAGAATGTGCATGCATATTTAATTATTGCAATTTATCTGCTTGCTAAATATTTTCAAAATGTTTTACTTGGGAACTGACCCGTGTCAAAATCTTTTTCAAAACCTTTTAGGTGTCCAGCTACAGGAACACCCAGTTTGAGGATTTTATCTAGGGATGCGCAGCTACAGCTCGTGTGAAAGTTACAGAACGTTGCTATAGACGCTTTGTTAATTTATTCCTAGTGTAGGATTCTTTATTTTAGTACTCACCTGGGCATGTCGCCCTTAGATTTCGGATTCAGTTTATTTATTTGACCTTGTGTATCCAGGTTATTGTTGGATTTTATTGTTGAACCGTTAGTGATTTGGTCACCTTCATTCATCTGTGTTGGATTTAGTTATCAGTATGTGTTGATGGTTTATTATTTATTTCCACATGTTATTAATTAATGAAAATTAAAATTTGGCACCCGTCTAATTAAATTACTAGGTCGTTGGTAACTTTAAAATGTTTTTGACAGTGATGCTGAGAATGCGCCATATTAGACCAACGTTTTATTTTGATCACGGGTAGGATCCCCAGTATTTTAGTAGGCGCGGTGTCACAGATGGTATCTGATCATCTGATTCTATAGTCTTTAGGATCTGTGCATCTTATTATGTTTCAGCGTAGCGTTCTTTGATATAGAACCTTACTATAGGATTTTTGTATTCATCTATGCATATAAATTATGTTCTCCTGTTATTAAGTATGACACGATTCATATACGAGTTCGTTTGGTCTTTGTACACTGAACAATTTTGGACGACCAGCGAGGGCCATTAGAAGGACTGGAAGGAGAAAGGCTCGACAAAAGCCATGGAATATTTAGGGGCGGTGACCGCGATAGAAGTTGTGGTGACAATTATTGTGCAACACAAATAAATAAGAAGAAAGCATTCACCAAGTGAGAACAAGGAATATAAAATGACAATCACACAACAAAGGATGTACGTGGTTCAGCAAAGATGTGCCTACGTCCACGGTGGTGCAGTCGATATTATTTTTATATACTCCGGAGAGTAATTATAGAGAATATAAAAACTGTCCTTTTGCCCCGGACCTAGGGTTTAATATATACATGTACATGTAGGTAAGTGGAGGTGATGGGTTCCCCCACGTCTTCCATCTCTCCTATAACTTCCCTTAATGAGAACGTGGGGGGAGACCGGATCAAAATAAGAGATGAGGGGCCTGGACTTTGGGCCGCCAGGACTGGGCTACTCGTCCAGGCCCATGGTCCTAATTTTGGGTACCCATAATTGCCCCTAAATTTGTTGGGCCATGTTTATGGGCTCAATAGATTTAAATGATTAGCCACAATGGCTGTTTTGCAATTCTTCGGAAACCGTGAAGCTGATTTTGGCGACACCCGCCTCGTATCTTATGCACTATGATTAGTAGAATTTGAAGGTTTCTTGGAATAGGTACTTCTCTATTGTTGTTCCAATTTTTCCAGCATTTTCTCATTCCTTGCGAGTTCTATCACTTCGTACCTTCTTCTCTCAATCTCCAGTCTCATTGCTTCCTTACCGCTTGGGCTCGTGCTTCTTCCTCGTTCGAATTGGTATTCTATCTTGTAAGTTCCCTGTATCTTTTCTCTGTGATTTCTCTTTGAGTTTATAGTTTTCTAGGGATTTTCAATGGCGAAGATTGGGAATAGGTCACTCTCTGAGTTTAGGAAGTTTTACAACATTCCCGAGTGGGTAGATATTGAGTGTTGTTCCTCCCCTCCTAGAAACGTTAGAGAGATAGATGATGCTCACTGGATCCATGTTCTGTTGCTTTCCCAGGGGGACTCACTTTTCCTCCCAATGATTTGTTCCTGCATTTCTTTGGCTATTTCAATATTGTTCCTGCACAATGCTTGCCCAATGTGTGGAAAATAGTAAATGGCGTCCATAGGATAAATCAATTGTATGGAACTAGGTTAGGGCTCACCGAGGTCTATTTTTGTTACTCCTTTTCTCGAAATAGTTTTGGTGTCCTTTACCTCAAAGCTAGGAGCCCTGACAGGGTATTGGTAGTAAATCTACCTGATTCCTATAAGAACTACTGGCAAGAAGGTTTCCTTATTAGGAATTGCCAGTTTCCTCCCTAATTTGAAGGGTCGAGGTCTGAGAGGTTCTCTGTTACTTTTTATGGGGATGAATATATAGGTAGACATTGTACTGTTGTTTCAATTTTTATTGATTTGTGACCTTTCTAACTCCTCTTTTGCTTTTTCTTCCACAGCGAGGTCAAAGAATTTGAAGCCTGCTCTCAATGAGGTTCGTATCTCGGAATTGGTTAAGGCTTAGAATATCAGGGAGCCTCTGGGTGACGGCGAGCATCCCAGGTCTGCTGCCTTTCTGCTCGAGTACAAGAACATTGGCTCCAGCTTCATTGCAAGGCCTGTGGATAGTATACTAGAGTTTAACTCTTTCAAAGAGACTGCTGCAGAGCCTATACAGTTGGATGAGGAGGAAAGCAGCTCTGAAAGTGACCTTGCAGGAGCCGTGAGTAATTTGGGTGGAGGGAGCTTTGATAGTAGCAATTCCTTTGGCCGTGAGGAGGTTTCTGAAGCTCAGGGATCGTCGAGCACTTCTAGAAGTTCAAGTGAAGAGATGGTTCCTCCAAGGAAGAACTTTATTAGGGATGATAATGATGAGGACCACGTGATTCTTGCACAGAGGTCAAAGAAGCAAAAAGCTACTTCTGGGGTCGTGGTTACTTGTTCCCGGTCCTCCGCTCAGGAGCAGAAGAGGAGAAGGAAGGAAGAGGAGCAGGTGAGAGAGAGAGAGAGAGAGAGGAAAAAGGAAGAAGAGAAGAAGAAATCAAAGGAGAAAAGGAGGGTCGAGGAGAGTAAAAAGAGAGAGAGCGAGAAAGAGGAGGAGAAGAGGAGGGATGAGGTGAGGACGAAGGTCGGGCAGGCCTTAGTCCCAGTGTTCGCTCTGCCCAAGGGGGCCTCTATGGTAAGTTCTCCTCAGTTGGTCTCGGCCCTGCTCGAGAGAGTTGTCCTCCCTGCTGATCGCCAAAGGGCAGTGGGGTCAGAGCATTTGGCCCTCCAGACTAGTCAGAGGCTTGCTCTGGTAAGGTATCTTTTGATTTTTCTCTTATGTTTTTCTGACTTCCCTCATTTTCTTCTTCTAATGCCTTCTCTTTTTCACAGTTCGTTACTGACTTCGCCGTGCTGTATCATTCACGCGATGAGCTGGTGAAGAAGAACAGTGAGCTAGAGCAAGGGAATTATGCCCTAAAGGTGAAGGGTAAGGAGCTCGAGGCTAATTTTAAGGTTGTTGATGCTGTTCGGATTTCATCCGACTTGGCTCTTGCCACCGCGAGCAAGGAGAAGGATAAGGCAGTCAAGGATCTGGAGGAGCTGAGGCAGGCCTATGACTTGGTTTGCTCGAGCAAACTTACTATCGTGGAGGAGAAATGGGTGCTCTCCGAAGAGCTGAAGAAAAAGGAGTCTGAGGCTGTCACTGCCAAGGAAGACTCTTATAATTCCGGCAGGGCTGCAGCATATGAAGATGCTGAAGTTCAGATAGGCTATATTATCCTTCTGAACTTCAAGAAATGATGGAACAAGTCTCTCATAGACACTGGGGTGGATGTTGCATCCCCACTCTTTGACGAGCACGACCCAGGGTCGAGGCCAGTCATGGATGAGGACCCTTCCCAAGCCGTTGAAGTCTCTGATCCTGCTCCTCAGGTGACCTCTGCTGATGTTTCTCTTATTGAGGTGACAGAGACCACCCCTGCCGAGGACAGTTCTCCTGTTGATGCTGAGAAAGGGACATCCACCTCTGGGCCACCTGAGGTTGCTAATTGATAGGATTGCTTTGTATTTTTTTCTTTTTCCAGTCTGTAAACTTTCTTTCTTCAGTTCGATGTAACCTCGTTCTTTATTAATGAAAAAGGCTTTATTTCTGCTTGTAATGATTTTTCTCTTTCTCTCCTTTATCTTCCTTTCATTTGTAGTTAGTTGATGTAGATGATTACATTCCTGCTACTTCCCACTTGGGTAAGACCCTTGGTCCCAAAGCGAGTCCTGAAGTTCGCCAGGCCTTCGTTAAGCTTTGTAAGTCTCTTGGGTCCAGAAATCAGAAGTATAAGGAGCAATCCGAGCTGGTGGCTAAGCTGAAGGACAGGATCCAAGAGATGGAGGATATTGGTGCTTCAGTGCAAGAGGAGGTCAATGTGCTGAGAACAAGACTACTAGAGGCCACCGAGATCAACCAAGTTAGGGAGGCTCTTCAGCAGGAGAATGAAGACCTGAGGAGAGAAGTCTTACGACTTAGGGAGCATGCGCCGAGCACTGTGCCAGCAGTTCTGCAAGGCTCCTCATCGTCGCGAGCTAGATCTGGTCATAACGTTACTCTTCCTATGCTGAGAGGTCCCACTCGCCCTCCCCTTCCGCGAGCTGGTAGGAGCACCAGGGGCAGAAATAGGGAAGCGAAAGAGATTCGTGATAAGGAAATGGAGGAACTCCGCGGTGATGTTCAGCGAGCATATGTAATTGCTGATGGGCTTCAAAGGGACGTCACCCGGTTGCGGCACTTGCTCAAGAAAGGTCCTCGGCAAGCATGGGTTGACGGTTATGATCAAGGCTGGTTGGATGCTCCAACAAGGCTGTTTGAGTTCGACGAGCTTTATTTCATGAGGGATGGCTAAGTGCCTTGAAGGAGATGTAAGTCCCGAGGAACTCGGTGCTATGGTATCGTCATGAGATGTCTTACTCCACTCTGATGCCCAACCCATTCAGAAGGGACGATTGATGGATCCCCATTGATACTATTTCTTGGAAATTATTGGAGTCGGATGCGAATGAGGTTGTGGAAGAGTTTTCTCCTGCTCTTGATGACGGACGAAGAGCTCGAGTGGCTGATTATCTTGCTCGGAGGCTCCACCCCTTGGGATTTTGCCAGTTGCTATTTTTTTTATTTTTGATAATGTAAATGCTTTGGGCGAGCTCGCCGACTAAACATGTATTATCATCGTTGTAAGTATGATGGATTAATGAAAATTTTGTGTTTTGGGTAATTTTTCCAACTAAACGTGTATATCCTACTTTTCATATCCTTGTTGCTTTATGATCTTTTCTATTTTGTCATGCAAGTGTCCCCCCAGTCCAGTATAATACCAAAGTACCATTGTGCCCCACTTCACCTTTTAGGTTGTGTCATCACACTCCCTTAGGCCTAAGTAGGGCAATTGGCGAGGACACACCTGGTGTTGGATGTCTTCATCCGATCAGGATTTTGTTCAACCGAAGTAGGTTTGATGACCAGTATAAGATTTGGTCGTATTGCCTAAGAATCCTCTGTAGGGCTTTATATATTTCTAGGGGCAATGCTAAGAGGTCTCTCGTGTTTTATGACGATGACCTGAGGAGGGGTATTCCCCTGCTACAGTGACCATCGTGCCTATTATTTGGAAAATATTTGCGATAAATGCAGTTGTTATTGATCAGAGTGTAATCAATTAAGTAACTTTCATTAGTAATAAGGAAAATGAACTTTTGTTTTCATAATAAAAAAATACAAGAAAAAGATCTAAAAATAGAATTTCTTGAGATTAGCTGCGTTCCATGCTCGTGGTATTTCTCTGCCCTCCATCATTTCCAAGTGATAGGCACCTTGCAGATCGTCTTTAGTTACTTTAAAGGGTCCTTACCAGTTTGGGCCTAGCTTGCCGTCTGACGACTTCATTGTGCTGCCCAGGACTTTCCTTAGAATATATTCCCCAACTTGGATCATCCTCGGGCTAACCCTTTTTGTTATAATGCTTCGCGAGCTGTTGCTGATAGTTCGCTAGCTTCACCAGGGCTAGCTCTCTGCGCTCGTCGGCTAGGTCAAGTTCGGAGAGCAATGCTTCATCATTCAGGCCTTGGTCGATAAGGTTGAATCTCATTGTTGGCAAACCTGCTTCTAGTGGGATGACTGCTTCCATGCCATATGTCAGCAAAAATAGGGTTTCTCCTGTTGCTCACCGAGGAGTGGTTAGGTATGCCCATAGAACATGGGGTAGCTCTATTACCCATGCGCCTTTGGCTTGCTCTAATCGCTTCTTTAATCCATCGATCACAGTTTTGTTGGAAGCTTCAGCTTGGCCATTGCTCTGAGGGTAGGCCACCAGACTGAAGTGGTGTCTGATCCCGTGTTCGTTACAGAAGTTCTGAAAGGGTCCACTTTTGAACTGCGTTCCATTGTCGGTGATGATGGTTCTGGGGATTCCAAACCGAGTGATTATAGTCCTCCATATGAACCTTATCATATCAGCATCTCGGAAGTTCACCAGGGATTTATCCTCGATCCATTTGGTGAAGTAGTCAGTCGCAACCAACAGGTATTTGCGATTGCCGACGGCGGTAGGCAGCGGTTCCACGATGTCCATTCCCCATTGGGCGAAGGGCCATGGGCTGGACAGGGACTTCAGGTCGCTGGTGGGTTGGTGGGCCATAGGAGCGTGGAATTGGCATTTCGGGCAATTGCGAACATATATTGTGGAGTCCTTTTGCATGTATGTCCACCAATAGCCTTCCTTCATTGCTCGAAAGGCTAGAGACCTTCCTCCAATATGACTTCCACAGATTCCTTCATAAAGCTCATGTAGCACTTGCTCGACATCACCTGGGTGGACGCATCTAAGGTAGGGACCGAAGAAGGATTTCTTATACAAGTCGCCTCCTGTGGATAGGTGAAAGCGAGCAGCTTTGAATCTTATCTGGTGGGCAGTTTTTTTGTCATCTGGGAGCGTGCCATCCTTTAAATAGTCCTTTAAGGGATCTATCCAGCTGGGGGCTGATCCCACCTGGAGTATTTGTTCCACGTTTGGTAACCTGTTGTTGTGGTTAATGCTTGAACAAATGAAGAAATCGATGGGGATGACCCTCTTAAGGTCAGAGTCAACTGCCGAACTCAAGGCTGCTAAGGCATCATCATGACTGTTTTGCTCCCTGGAAAACTGATGGATGTTGATCTCTTCAAAGCTTGACATTAATTCTCTCATTAAGGCAAGGTAGGCTTCCATTCTTTCATCCTTTGCATTGTAATCTCCACTTATCTGATTGGAGACTAGTTGAGAGTCGCCGAACACCTGTAAACGTTTTGCTCCTAGAGTTTGTGCCTTTTGGAGATTGGCTATTAGGGCTTCGTACTCTGCTTCGTTTTTGGAGGCTGTAAATCCAAGCCCGATTCCTTGTTCGAGGATTGTGTTTTCTGGAGTGATGAGGACAATGCCTACCCCTGCCCCCTTTGAGTTGGAGGCTCCATCAATGAAGAGTCTCCAGGTTCTCTCTGTTGCTTAGTTCTTCTCTTGCCTTGTTGGTTGAGGTTGGTCGAAGAGTTCTTCGCCCGTGAATTCGGTTATGAAATTAGCAAGGATCTGACCCTTGATAGCTGTCCTTAGTTAAAATTGGATATCAAACCGTCCGAGCTCGACTGACCACTTAGATAGTATGCCCGACAAGTCCACTTTCCTTAGGACCGCCTTAAGGGGATGCGATGTAAGGACGATGATAGTATGAGCTTCAAAATAATGCTTCATCTTCCTTGAGGCTATTACAAGTGCAAAGGCGAGCTTCTCCAATGGCAGGTACCTTTGCTCGGCGTCTAATAAGGTCTTGCTCGCGTAGTAAACGGGGTGTTGGATTCCTGTAACCTCGCATAATAACGCAGAGCTGACAGTGTGATTAGATACGGAGAGGTACAGGTACAAAGAATCCATTTGTTGTGGTATAACAAGCAGCGGTGGGGAGCTTAAGTAGGACTTGAGCTCGTCCAAATCTCGTGAGAAGTTTGGTCTCCACTCTATCGATTTACTCCCCTTTAGAAGCTAGAAAAAAGGCTTGCACTTCTCGGAGGATTTGGAGATGAAGAGATTTAAATCGACGAGAATTCCAGTGAGCTTCTGCACGTACCGAATTGTTCGAGGGGGTTGTACCCTGTTGATTGCATCGATCTAGTCTGGATTAGCTTCTATGCCTCTCGCATTAAGTTTCATCCGGTACTTCCTAAGGATTACGAAGGTCTTTGATAGGTCCGAGAGGTGATTTTCCTTCTTCTTGCTCTTAACGAGCATGTCATCGATGTAGACCTCCATTGTGTCTCCCATTTGATCCTTGAACATTTTAGTGACCAGCCGCTGATAGGTTGCCCCTGCATTCTTGAGCCCAAAGGGCATGACCTTGTAGAAATATAACCCAATTGTTGTGATGAGCGTCGTTTTGTCCTGGTCTGGGGCATACAAGGGGATCTGGTGATATCCTGAGTATGCGTCCAGGAAACTCATTCGCTCGTGAGCTGCAGTGGCGTCTATTAGTTGGTCTATCTTTGGGAGGGGGAAGCTATCCTTAGAGAATGCTTTGTTGAGGTCAGTGAAGTCGATGCAAACTCTTCACTTACCATTATTCTTCGGAACTACTATTGGGTTGGACAACCACTTGGGGAATTACACTTCCTGTATGGATCCTGCATCCAGTATTTTTCTACTTCCTTTTTGACCGCTTTAGTCTTCTCGGGAGCAGTTCTCCGTGCCTTCTGCGTGATTGGCTTGAATGTGGGATCGACGTGTAGCTGATGACAAACCATGCTAGGATCGATTCTAGGCATCTCGTATCGTTCCCATGCGAAAACATCTACGTTGTGTCTCAGCAAGTTCGTCAACTCCTTCTGTTCTTGGTCGATTAGAGATGCTCCAATCAAGAAGACTCGGCTACTGTCACCAACTTCAGCCAGGTCCTCGACGACACGCTCGGAGGGGAGGAGCCTGGTCTCCTCTACTCCAGGTCTTTCGTACTTTATGCTACTTGGAAGGTATCACACCTTCTTCAACTTTCTCGCTGGGTTAACCGACCTTCTTCTCTGGCTTTGGTCGAATGGATGTTATAAAGCACTTCCTCGCCATCGCTTGGTCATCGTGGATATCCATTACTCCTCGCTCGGTTACATATTTGAGCTTCTGATGGTAGGTCGAGGAGACTACCTTCATCGCATGAACCCATCCCCTGCCGAGGATGGCCTGGTACGGTGAGTCAATGTCAACTACCAAAAACTCGATCATCTTGGAGACGTTTCCAGCACGCACTGGCAGTACTATCTTGCCCAGGGGCATGGTCATTTTTCCAGCGTAGCTGACCAAAGGAACAGTAGCTTCCTTTAGGTCGACGGCACCAAACTTTAATTTCCTGAATAGGTCGAGGTACATTACTTCGGATGAGCTTCCTTGATCGATGAGCATCTTGTCGATGTCAAAGTTGCCTATCCTGAGTGTAATGACGAGGGAATCATGACGTGGGGTCCTTACTCCCACCAAATCTTCATCCGTAAAAACAATATGCTTGTTATAGTTGACGTCCTCTGCTCATCGACGCTTTCCTGACTGTGGATTTGCTGGATCGATTTGAAAAGCCTGCATTACCGCTGTAAGTTTTTTCATTTCGATTCGAGCTGAGTTCCCTTGTATCTGTTTGACGTCAGAAACTCCGTGAATTATTGCAAACTCATGTCCAGCATCATCCTCCAGCACATTGTCGGGTCTCGCCTCTCTGTTGGCAGCCACTTTCTCTGCCCTCTTTTCCACAAAGTCGTTCAAATGCCTGGACTCGGCCAACTCCTCGAGATGAGACTTAAGAGATTTGCAGTGCTCGGTCTTATGTCCTCCTTCTTTGTGAAAAGGGCATCTTAACGCATTGTTCCTCTTCGAGGGATCTCCTCCCATTTTCCTGGGCCACTTGATGAATGGCTCATCTTTGATCTTCGTGAGAATTTTGTAAATTGGTTCTTTGAAGACGGTGTTGACCGCCTGGAATACTTTCGACGCGTCATGGTTTCCTCCATTCTTGGAGCTATTTTTACCTCCGTTCTTTCCTCCTATCTTCCAGTTCTCAGTTTTCTCACTTCCCTTGGTAGTGAGCTTAGCTCGACCATTTTCTCCTGTATTAGGGCGGGTGACATCTTCCGCCTTTGCGTATTTCTCGATTCGAGCAATTAGGTCGTCAATAGTCATAGCTTCCTTCTTCGTTAGGGACTGGTACAGGAGGGAAGAACTAGGGAGCCCAATTTTGAAGGAGGCCACTGCAACTTCCTCTGCGCAGTCCTCGATCTCATTGAATAACTCCTAGTACCTCTTCGCGTAGTCTCGGAGGGTCTCTTGAGGCGTTTTCTTCATTATTAGCAAAGCATCCATCCTTTTGGGATGGGAGCTACTAGTAATAAATCGGGCCGGAAAAATTTTGGCTAGGGATTTGAAATTCCTTATCGACCGATGGGGGAGCCTTTCGAACCACTTCTGCGCTACATCATGCAGGCTCAAGGGAAAAATATGGCACATCAGGGCATCTCGGTGATTCCATAGGGTCATGGCCTGTCGGTATTGCCTGGCGTGATTGATGGGATCAGTCTTTCCATCGTAAATCTTGAACCTTGGAATGGTAAATTTCTTGGGGGATTCCTCCTCTTCGATTTCCCACGTGAAGGGTGACTTTATCTGGGTTTTGAGAGCTCGCCTTGCGAGTTCTCTAGTTGATCTTGTTCCGTGGTGAGAAAGATGTTGGTCCATCTCCCTGCGAACTATATTTCATATGTTTTCGTCGCTGCGAGCAGGGCTCTGGTAGTGGCGGAGGTCGTCGTTTGACTCGCCTCCTTCGACCTTTTGAGATTCTCGCCTAGGGCTCCTTCCTCGGCTGCGAGACTTTCTTGCCTGAGGGCTAGGAGTGCGGTATGGACGTCTCCAATTATCAGGACGAAGCTCCCTCTCCAGTCTTTCCAGTCTTCTTCTCAAGCGAGCATTCTCAAACTCGTATCTGCGGGAAGACTCCCTCTGCTCGTGGAGCCTTGCCTCGTACGCATCAATCAATATGGATATGTGTGTGGACCTCGCTGGTCCCTGACTTTCTTCTGAGGCTGGCCTTTCCAGGCGAGCTCTCTGATTTGAACGTCAAACTTTAGACCTAATCTTGCGAGGAGCAGGTGGCTCTTGAATATCTCCTGCCTGAGGGGCATTGTTGTTGTACCAGACATCTTAAACTCCTTTATTGGCGTGGGCTCTTCTCAGGGAAAGATGAACGCTTCCCATAGACGGCGCCAATTGTGGTGACAATTATTGTGCAACACAAACAAATAAGAAGAAAGCATTCACCAAGTGAGAACAAGGAATATAAAATGACAATCACACAACAAAGGATGTACGTGGTTCAGCAAAGATGTGCCTACGTCCACGGTGGTATAGTTTTTATATTCTCTGTAATTACTCTCCGGAGTATATAGAAATAATATCGACTGCACCACTGTGGACATAGGCACATCTTTGCTGAACCACGTACATCCCTTGTTGTGTGATTGTCATTTTATATTCCTTGTTATCACTTGGTGAATGCTTTGTTCTTATTTATTTGTGTTGCACAATAATTGTCACCACAGAAGTCATCATGGTTATTGTTCAGGCATATGTCGTTGGGATAATCACTAGGGTGAAGTAGTTTCCTTAAGCATCATTTGTGGATATTGTCCGCAGTGAAATGGGGGACATAAACAGGATGCCTAGTAGGGGAAATAGTTATAATAAGTTCTTGGTTTTGGTTGGGACGAGGGTGTTATGTCCAGGTACCATTTGAACTGCGAGTGCTATTGGTGATTGAATGTATGAGTTGCATCCAGGGTGATTAGGGTCTGCTATATATGACACGGGCGAGTCACGGTAGTTCTTTAGTACTAAATTCACATGAGAAATGGGTTTAGTAGAGGTATGATTTATATTACTATAGTTGTAGATGTTTACCGTTGAGTTAGCGGGGCTCTCTTTAGTTCCGTCTGCATGGGAGAAGATGTGGACACTGAGAGGATATATTGATGAGGATAGATCATTTTGAGAAGTGATATTCGAGGTATTGTTTTATCCTGGGTACAAACTGTTAAGCGATGTTGGGCGGTTACAGCAAGACTATCGTGTTTGCTATTCCGGGGCAGGATGTATATTTTTGAAATGTCTCACTTGAAAGAGGTCCGAGCTCACGGATATATTTTTATGAAGTAGACTTTAGAGAGTACAGTTGTCTATTTATATTGGATCCTAGTGTATGGGGACTTTTACTAATGTGATTTAGGATATATTGGGTTTACCATTGAGCGGAGAGATTTAGCTCATTGTTGTTTACGTGTTGAGAATTAGTGATAGTGAGAGCACCGTATTGTGTGACTCCTTGAGATATATAATCATAGATGATTTTATTTATGTGCCGGTAGACAGGAACTGTGATGTCTAGTTATGTTCTTTAGACTCACGAATTTTGATGATCGATAATGATAGGGAATAGTTCATTGGGGAACTTCTTTTTAGACTTGTTGTAGGATGTTACACTCATGGACCTTAATAAACGTTAGGAGTAGCGAGACGTTATTAGCTGCTAGTGCATCGATTTTAAATGATAAATATAGAATGCAAGAAAAAACACTTTAAGCTGAGAGCTATTATGATATATGGCCAGTGGAGCCGGGTAGTGTTACGAAGGAGACATTGAGAAAACTTTTGCTCTATAAGTTAATGGGTGGGGAAATATCGGGAAAAATTAAATTAAAAATTGTGGGGTAATCGAGAATACCTGTATGATATAGCCACGCTGAGAGTGCAGAGCTGAGCTTGGGATAGGTATGTTACGTAAGATATGTTAGTGAAATTTATGCTGGGATGTTTGGGCTATAGCATATAGTATGGTGAGACGTTGTGTTCGCTGTTTTGAGTTATGATGTACTTGTGTTACTAATCACCTGAAAGACGGTCTAGTCTATATATACGTGTATATATGTTACAGCGTGTTGCATAATAAACTTATAAGAAAATGTTTGTATTGTTAGATTTGATACCGGTGAGTAGGGTCTGTTACTGATGGGATTTAGGGTGAAGAGGTTTATTATCGAGTGGGGAGATACGATTCGTGACTGATTCACGCTAAGAAACTAGTGATACTAAGGGGTGCCGAATGGTATGATGTCTTTTTTAGCATAAGAATGGACGAGTATACTTTTATGTCAAAAGACGGGAACTTGAGGGGTACGTGCTATAGATTGAGATCCTAGAAGATCTCAACGACCAAAAATGTTAAGTAATAGTGTACCGGGGGGTTCCTTGTTTGGATTTCGCTTTGCAAGTCGTTCCACGCATGAAACTTAGCGCAATGTTGGAAGTGGGGAGATGTGTGGTCATTAGTACATGGGTTTGGTACCTTGGTTATTATATATATATATATATATGTGTGTATATAACTGTGAGTTGAAAGTTATATTACGGTTTAAGGCTAGTGGAGCCGGGTAACATTCGTGTGGGTAAGCATGAGTAGAGAGTGTATGGTCTCCCTGGGTAATTAATTTAATTTTAATATAATTCACGATTAGAATGGTAGAGATATGTGTAGAAATCTTAGAGGCATGTGAGTAAGGAAGTATTCGAGGTTTGGAGTACTAGACTTATCTGAAGTTTGAGGATGAAATTCCTTTGTAAGGAGGGAAGTATGTAACACCCCATACTTCCGAGGATACATAATTTAATTAATTTGGTGGGATATAATTTAAATAATCGGGAGGATTATTAAATTGGGGAATTAAGATTTAATTAATTCAAAATATTTTTATTTATTTACGTATGTTGTAATTTGAGGACGAGGTTGGAGATTTTAGTTAAGTGACTCGGATGACGATTATGAGTGCAAGGTTGATTTTGGATAGGTCGATATAGTTAGAGAAGAGTCCTTCGGGGTAATAATTGGGTCACGGGGCATTTTTAGGCATAATCGGGCTCACACGGGGGTGTTTGGGCCATTTTAATATAGCCCATAAGCTTAATTTCGGGATTAACATTAGAAAATCTAAATTTGAGAGTTTGGGGTGGACACAAAACTAAAGGAAAAATATTATAAAACCCAAATTAGGGAGGCTGGGAAGACACAACTCAAAAAGAAAACCCTAGGCTTGTAGAGAAGAAAAGAGGGAGCATTTTAAGAACTTTTGGGAGTTAAATCCATCATCTTCATCAACGAAATCAGAATTTACAGATTTATCCATGCAAGTAGTTAAACTTTCTTTCATTTAAATTGCGGTATCAAAATCCATATCATGGCGGGTGTAAACCATATTTTTAGTGGGTTATTCTATAAAACGGGTTTTGGGTGATTTAAGAAAATTATGAAGAATAAATATGAAATTTACGATGGATTGGGAGAAATCGTTGTTCAGATCATGTTCAAATTTGAAGTTTAGATGCTAGGTTCGTTATTTTGATGTTTATACTGTTAAAACTAGATAGAGGATTCAACAACCGTGCCAAAACCCGAATCAAATAAATAGATGAATCTGTAATGGGTAAAGGTTAATAAGATGATTATATCTTCGTATTAGACAAATTATGCATGTAGGAAATACTTGGATCGAGTGTTGTTAAAGAACTATGAAGGATTGAGCAACTCAACGATGGCAGATGGGCGAAGCAGGAAGAAGGGGCGCCAAATCTAGCAGGGCGTTCGAACGACTTGGGGCGTCGTTCGAAGGATGCTGCTTGCATCAACCCAGTTCATTTTTTTGTGGGTTTGAGGTGTTTGAGAAAATCTTTCTTCCCTTTGATCAATTAAGGGTAAGGAATTTAAAAGGGAAAGAACATAAGGGGACTTTGTTTTAGAGGATATATATGGGTGAAAATCAAAGAGGAAATTGTCAAGGGTCTTCAGAGATGGACACTTAGGAGATTAAATTTATTAAAGGGTGTGTAACTGAATAGTGAGACTTTGTGTAAAAGAAATTTACTTGGAGAAAATACTTAGGGCCTTGGGAGGAAGATTTTAAGATATGGTTTATCTAGATAGAGTGCCGATCTAAATAATTAAAATTTGATGAAAAAAATTCAAAAGTTAAAATACGGAACTAGTGAAGGAGTCTGGGTATTGTTATTGAGTGACACTACGTGATAAAATTGATGGAGGTGAAATTAATTTAATTAAGGGGCGGAGGTTTGACTAGAATTATTTTAGGTTTGTGCGATGGTAGTTCAGTACGGAGCACCCGGTTCAATTTATTAGGGAGATATATATAATAAATTATTGAATATTAAATGTAACAAGGGGTGTTAAACTAAAACATGGGATTTTGTGTAATAAATGTTAAGAGACGGAGATACGGACCGAATGAGTGAGTCTGGGTACTCTTGTTGGGTGATACAACTTGAATGAGAATTAATTAATGTGTGCTAAATTAAGTTACAAGTCGGGATATAGACTTGTGTATTCTTGGGCTAGTGCTACGGGTGTTAGACGCATGTTAGCCAGACCTTTATTAAATATATGTATACGGAAATGTGATAGTGTATATATATATATTGGTGTGCTTTATAGATATCTGTGTGAATGATATTTATAGGAATACATACCCCTCTAGTCTATCATAGGAGGTTGCGCGATGTGGGTGAATCCCCTGGCTAGTGAATATAGGGCGAGTATAATCGCCAGGCCATAGGCGTCTAGTATTTTTATGTTTTGATTTCTTTTCGGGGTGAGACGCTTTGGATATGAATCGGTTTCACATCCGGTGAGCTATGGCCGCCTCCTATATGTTTATTTTTATTTTACTGATGTGGGGAGATAACCATATTAGGTTGTTCAGGTGGATGAGTATACCTAGGGTGATAGCATTTTAGAGAAATATCCGTTGAGTCCTCACTCGGGATGATGGATATTACACTTAACATGCATGTGAATGTTGTAGTATACTAGTACGTATATAATATGAGTAAATAATTATATACGGGATTAATACATAAGTATGAATGTATTTCTTATATAACTAGTGTGAAAGTTATATAATTTAAAAAGTAACTTCTTATATAACTAGTGTGAAAGTTACATGAATTGAATAGGGGAATTCTTAGATAACTAGTGTGAATGTTATATGATTAAATATCGTTGAACCGGCTAATAAGTTAATGTGAAGATAACTTAATAATCAAAGTAATAATACTCGAGTTAAAGTAGTGCGGTAGAAAGAGGTGTGATACGGCTAGTTAGGTGGGGTAGCTTATCTAAGATGGTTAACTGGCAAGCGTTAGGTGTCCACATTAGATAAGGGTTGAGCTATGCCTTAAGGGAGTGCGACACTAGCTTAAATATTAAGAGTGTGCATGCATATTTAATTATTGCAATATAACTGATTACTAAATATTTTCAAAATGTTTTATTTGGGCTTTGATCCATGTAAAAATATTTTTCAAAATCTTTTAGGTGTCCAGCCACAGGGACGCCCAGTTTGAGGACTCTATCTAGGGATCCATAGCCTCAGCTCGCGTGGAAGTAGTAGGACTTTGTTATAGACGCTAAGTTCATTTATTCATAGTGTAAGATTATTTATTGTAGTACTAGTTTGGTCATGTCACCCTCAAATTTTGCATTCAGTTTATTTATTTGACCTTGTGTATCCAGGTTTTTGTTTTAGTTTATTTTTAGATTTTATTGCTGAACCGATAGTGATTCGGTCACCTTTTTTCATCTGTATTGGATTTAGTTATTAGTTTGTGTTGATGGTTTATTATTTATTTCTGCATGTTGCTAAATAATGAAAGATAAAAAATTTCACCAGTCTAATTAAATTATTAGGTGGTTAGTAACTTTAGAAAGTCTTCAACAGTCATGCTGAGAATGATCCATATGAGACTTAACGTTTAATTTTATCACGGGTTGGCCACCCGGTATTTTAGTAGCCGATTTTGACAGAGGGGAGGGGTGGGGTGTTTGTGAGTGTTGGGGGGGAGGTGTAAATTGAAATTAAAATTGAATTAAATTGAATTGGTATTGATATTGAATTTGAATTGAGTTGAATTGAAATTGAATTGAATTTGTATGTATTGGTATTGGTATAAATTGGTATAAATTGAAATTTAATTTGAATTAGTATTGATATTGGTATAAATTGGAATTGAATTTGAATTGGTATTTATGTTGGTATAAATTTGTATAAATTGAAATTGAATTCGAATTATTATTGATATTGGTATAAGTTTTAGTTCTTATGCATACTTAAAATTAAATGAAACATACTTTAAATTACATATTTAAATGAAATCTCTCGAATTGTGATAAGACATAATTAAATGAAACATACATAAAATTACATATAGTGCGCATAGATACTAACATTCTAGTTCTTATGAATACGCATTTAATGGTCGTTAGACCCGTTCGAGAGTCATTACCTATGTAGTGAGATCTCTGGAATTGTCCCATTTGGACAGTTTGGGACTGCATACTTTCTATATAATAATATTCTTAGTGACTTAAACTTGTTACTTTGAGGGAAAGTTCTGTAGTTATATCCTACTGTTCTCTGGGTACATACTAGATGATGCGATGTTAAGTGTTATTTCAATTGATATATTGAAATAACACTCACACTTGCGGATCTATGTCGTATACTTGGAGAACTATATGGATATGCTGCCGAATTTTCCTAAAATTGGAACAATGTGCATGAGCTGTTAAGTATATTACAGAAATATGCGGTCTTGAATGGGATATGACCACTCACCCTTTAGACAAGATGGATGAAATAAGAATTAATAATATAAATTGAATTTGAATTTGAATTTGAAATTAAAATTGAGTTTGAATTTGAAATTAAAATTGATATTTTAAATTGAAATTGAAATTAATATTAGAAATTGAAATTGAAATTTGGTTTCTCTCACTAATTGTAGCAGTGGCCTCCATCTCTCTCTATACACACATTTTCTCTCGCTCTCTCTCTCTCTCTATTATATATACACACATAGAGATTGTTGAATTGTTTGGGATTCTTGAATTGTTGTTGACTAGTGGATTTTGAACATTTAAATGGTCTATGAGAACAATAAAAGATGAAAAACAATGGCACAATCAGACAACGAATTTAAGCCGTGGTTGCCACATAAGGTAATTATAATGAAAATCGTTGTTATTAAATGTCACATTACAAGAAAGCTTTACAACTAACCTAATTAATTTATCTATATTATCAGCACTTAAAGACTGGTGATGCGACATCAAGGTTTGCTCATCTAGTCACTAGACCCTTGTGCATGGCACAAGAGTACAAAAAGTATTGCTTGAACAATTACATATTCGATAGAAAGGTGTACGAGGAAAATACAAATGTATAGAACTTGAGCATTTCATACAAGGCACTTACTTTCTTTCGAGCGAACGTGAAAGATAAAAACCTCATTGAATTTGAAATGACTTACTCTGGTGTAATTCAAAATATATTTGAATTGGACTTTTTAGGCTTTAAAGTAGTTGTATTTTACTGTTATTGGGTAAGAGTTGAGGATAAAAATGCTTGTAAAGTTGATATTGGCACCAATTTGATCATGCTTGACTTGTCCAAGTTGAAGAGCAATGAACACGTGAGCGATGAGTCATTTCTTTGTGCTTTTAAAAAGGTCAAGAAAGTGTTTTACTCGGGGTATATCAACAACAAGTCATGGTCAATCATCCTACATGCGCCAAAGCGTTTAAACAGTAGTGTGGATGACTTGGTTGCTACTACCGAATATCAATCCATTTTTTATGATAAACCGAATTTGAACAATATTTAGATTTGTAATAAGTATTCCAATTATTTATAATGAGTAGTGGTTGTATTATTCTAGTGCTTTATTTTTATCGGATGACAATTTAATGTTTTTTATTCATTTATACTTGATCATTTTAATGCTTGTAATAACCAGTGGGTGTATTATTCTAGTTCTTTGTAATATTTGTATCAAAATTGGTTTTATGGTTAGTGAATATGTTAAGTAGGATTTTAATCAATTTAAGCATTAATTCAAATTCCATATCCCAAGAGTTTTAATTTGGGGGGGGGGGGGGGGGGGGAGTGTGCATGTGTGTAACTTGAATTTGGCATTACGTATTGGTATTGGTAATGGTATAAATTAAAATTGAAATTGACATCGTATGCATTGTTATTATAGGATTTGATCATTAATTCAAAGTCCATATACATGTTTGTACTAATAATAACATTTTTTGCAGAAAATGTCTTCATCCCAGCACAGTAGCGGAGGCGACGAGGGATCCTCGTCTAGGAGGCACCCAAAATAGGGTAAATTGGGATCCGTCGTTGATAATAAGATGACATTATTGACTAGATAGCTAGACTTTCTAAAGGCAATCATTGGTCCGGGGTACAATGATTGGAGGGACTTGCCTAATGATCTCACGATTGGCATCAGGGGGGCACTATAGGTAGTGTATTTATATTTATATTTATAAGAAACTAAGCTTGCTTTCTTTTTGGTTTTTATTTGTTCACGGGAATAATTCATCCTGCCCCCACATCTCCACGACTCCACGTTAGAACAGTTGAGGGACCAATATAAGATGTTAAAGAAGAATATGCGGGCAAGGTACTTTGGGAAGACCCGGGATTCCATTCTAAGTGTACGAGACACCGTCCCCCCGAAGGAGCCGATCTCATTGGCACAGTGGCAAAATTTTGTTAACAATGAGATTTATGAGCGGCAATTGGCATCTTGCCAATTTGGGAGGGAAAACCGACGAAAAAGTTGGACGTGCACTACTCCGAGTGGACGTTTTACGCCATCGTGGAGCATAGGATGGTAAGTTTTTATACTTCTTTAATTTTAGTTATATGATATTCTAATTTATCATTACTTTGTGTTACTTACTAATTCTGTATTATTTTATTTCAGGAGACGGGGAGTGGTCCTGGGGGTAGGCCACATAGGCTCGATGCCTATGTGGCAATTCGGATGGAGAAGGGCAAGGACAGTGAGGTGGCCACGAGCGTCGCAACTACGATTGTAAGTTATAAATGTTTAATTTTTTAATTAAGTTATAATTTTATTATTTACTTAATTAACTAATCGTGTACTTTTTTTCATTTCAGTAAAAGCTTAAGGAAGTGCATGAGTTGCAGTCTGATGCCGACAAAGAATATTTGGCTATGGACGCACTCAACCAAGTGCTCGGGGAGGATCGTAAGGGGAGGACTAGGGGTGATCTCGCGGGTGGGGATGTCGAGGATCATCGGAATGGAGACGAACAACACCGAATTGGCTCTTAAGTTGGACACCCATAACGATAAGCTATCGAGGTTGGAGGCGAAGATCCTAGATATGTACGCCTTCATAAAGCGTCAGTTGGGGTCCAAGGGGAAGGTAAAAGATAAGGAGAAGGAGAAGGAGGTATATGTAGATGAGGACATCACTTCTTCATCGCCGATACACACAGACTCGCCGTCATATGATCCATTTCCCATCTTGTCCCGTCGAGAGGCCTATGTCAAAAATCGATTAGCCGAGCGTGTTTCTACTCGACATATTTTGTGGGGAGAAGATAGAGAGGGGGTTGACGGTTTCGAGCTTCCTCTCGGGTATGTTGGTTCATGGACGTCCCCTAAAACACATTGAGGCAAGGGTGTTCATCATGCATGTGGTGTTCGGAAAGGAGAACTAACTTTTGTAATTGTGCGAACAATGCGACGTTCAATGAATTGAGGGGTGTATCAATGCATATGTCGTGTGGCCTTCCTTCCTCCTCCACCTTGCCCAAGACCCTATGCCATGACATTATTTCTATCTATTTTATTTGGATATTGGATTATATTTGTATTTTTTTGATTTGGTACATGTTGGTTTGGATATGGATATTTGTATTCCTATTTTATTTGGATATGGATTATATATGACACGATTTGGTACATTATTTATATTTTATTTGGATATATGATGTTTGGACAGGTACGATTTTGCTATAATAGGTGGAAATATAATGTTGGGTAGTGGCAGTGGCTATACTGCCCAACAGTTTTTTTTAAATTATTCCCATAATTGTCACGGTCAAAGACCGTGAAAAGTTTGTAACAAAGAAACTTGTCACAGTCTTTGACCGTAATAATATTATTAGACTTGTCACGGTCTTTGCCCATGACAAAACTTATCAAGGTCAAAGACCTTGACAAGTTCCTGATAAGTTTAAGGAACTTGTCTTTGTCTTTGACCGTGACAAGTCCGTGACAAATTCAGTTGTCACTCCCAAACTTGTTATGGTCAAAGACCTTTACAAATTTAACTTGTCACTATTTTAGACCTTGATAAGTCGACAGTTTTGGTGTAGTGAAAAGGAAATATGGCAAGCAAGTTCTGGTGATCAATAGGAATTCAAATTGGATAGACACGATCATGATCTACCTAATAAAATATTATATACCAGTTGATAGGAAATAAGAACATAAGATATGGGTGAAATTTGTTCGTTTCTACTTGGTGGCAAATTGAAAACTTTATTCAGAGCCATACCTCTAATATAGGTCCCCAAACGATGCTGAATAGACACCCTAAGAGATTTATGATGGGATATATTGGATCCATGTATAGGCATGTCGTTGGCACTTAAGGTAATGAAAGAGGGATATTAGAGGTCATATATGCAAAAGGAAACAGTTTCCTACGTCCAAAATTAAAAGAAATCTCAACTTTTTTGGCATTTTTACACCATACTACGAGTGACTTCAAGGCCCTTATAAGTTTTTAGCCATTTGCCCAGGGAGACTTGACATTGTCAGTCCATTTCCCCTCACATCTGGTAGTGGGAAGTATTTATTGGTCGACAATGACTACTTTTATAAATGGGTTAAAGGAGACCCTTGGAAAACATTCGAGATGTCAACATGAAAAAATTCATATGGAGGAACATCATAATATAGATTGGCATCCCTCGGATTGTCGCCATCGATAAAAGAACCTAGATCGAAAGAAACAACTTTTAGGCCTTTTGTAATGATAACATTATTAGGAACTACTAAAATTCAGTAGATTACCCCCAAAGTAATGGGAAAATAAAAGATTCTAATAAAATAGTCCTCGATTTAATCGAAAAGAGGCTGGAAGAAGAAAATGGAGAATGATTTGACCAACTTCCCCACATTCTCTGGGAGTTCAAAACAAAACACATGCAGTTAATTTGGAAATATATTTTACCTTAGTCTTTGAAATGGAGGCACTGATCCTATTGGAAAAAGGTCTACTAATTATGGAATCCAACTTAGTCGATGAAAATCTCAATAATTAAGTAATCAGATCATAGCTTGACTTAGATGATGAAAAAGAGAATTGGTTCATTTAAATCTTGGCTCTTACCAAAAGTAGTTAGCCAAGTAAGATGATTCATGGTCGGAGACTATGTGCTTAGAAAGATTATGGGCAGTGCTAAAAATATCTCAGACGAGAAGATAGGGTCTAACTTATAAAGCTTATTCAGATTCATCCATGATGACTTAAAGGGTGGAAACCACTCAGAAATAATGGAGGGCAGAGAGGTTCCCCGAGATTGGAATGAAACCAATTTCAAAAAGTTTTTACAATTAGATTTTTATTTTATATATAAGTTTCTTTTGTTTATTTATGCTCTAAAGATTCCTTAAGAAGTTCTTTCAAACTTCTTGCACTTGTCTATATGATTTGTTCCAAGTGGAAGGTGAATGAGTACTTAATAAATAATACCAACTAGTTGAATTAAATCTCTTCAACATACTACTTATCAATGTAATAATTGTCTTCTCTCAAATGTCTTCTTTTAATACTAACAAGTTGAGTAAATATAAACCTACTTTAAATATCTATCGGCCAACACAAAGAGCTTTGATGAATAATACAATGTGAACAATGGCTTAGAATTAATGAATAGCCTACTTGGAAGCCTTGGGCACCTACAACTAGCTGGGTCATAAAAATTCCTCGCCGAGGAACGATGTTACAAACATGTGTATTTTTTCATTTCCAGTTCTAGGAGTAAGGCTAGATATGACAACATCACCTAAAAGGTAAGATTAGGAGACCATACATCATATATGGAAGAAAAAATGAAAAACTTCCCATTAACACTTTAAGTTATTACAAAAAAAAATTAAGAAAAAAAATTAATTTATAAAAAAAATAGTGAATACAGTTAGATCAAACATGTGACCGAGATGGATCATTTATTGAACTCCCAAATCCAATATGTGGAACATCCATCGCGCAAGGAGTAACAATCCAAGTCATGTCTCTTATCCTTGAATGCCCACCAGAACTCACCCAATCAAACAAGTGTTGAGGTCGGTAGAGTTTATCATCTTCATCAAGGCCGAAGTCACCACGATATTTTGGTATAAGGATAACCAAAATGGCATCCACTAGGATCCACAAAATTTAATCTTCTAAGTATAATCTTGTTGATATAATCAACTAGGGTCATACCAATACGTAACTCATAATCTTGCGGGACCTTCGCCATGGTGAAGGCATTAAGACTATCATCTTTATAACAAACATTTAGCGTATCGTTCAGGGTGGGATCCATATTAAGGAGATACTCATAATCACCATCCATCCAGATCTAGCAAGGTTGTTTATCAAACTGGAATGTGTGATGTTCAATCTTCTAAATCAGACTTTTAATGGTCAATACTTTCTTGAGAAAAATCTTCTTGTAATTCTCTAGGTCTTCTGCTAGACGTCCATTCTTCTTCCCTTAAATGGATGACTGACCCTTGGCAATTACAATATTGTCATTAATGTATTTTTGAGTCTTATCTATCCCCTCCCAAAGCTATGTGTTGTCTTTTTCCAAAAATAAACAGCTTTCCATAACCTGTTTGCTTGGTTTGGACTTACTATTTTTTTATAAGCCCTTAGATCATTAGTCTCCTTCATAAGGATTCAATGGAGGTAAATTTCTCATCGAATCTAGTCTTTATTATCAGACCATTAAGATTTTGCTCAAAGTCGGCCTTCAAATTTGATAATGACTTCTTATGATTGTGTTGAGAAATAAGTAATCATGTCATGAAAAGCGACATTATCCACGACTACCTGATGAAAGAGGTAACGAATATTCAAGTACACTTGTCTCTTGATTTGACACATTAGGACCTAAGTGTTGTCTAAGTTCAACATCCTCATCATCTTTATCATAACCAATAACGAACAGTCTCCCACATCTCTCTGGAAAGTCATTATGAGTAGTGGCCAGTGCTATAAGTCTTATGTTAAACTGTGTGAACAAGTAGTGGGATATATAAGTTTGTCAAACTGAAGAGAAGAATTTCAAAAATAAGATGAAATAATGTCGGTTGAATCAAACAATATATTCCATTAAAAATAGATTACAACTAAGGCATGGCCCTGCATTATTTAGAAACAAAAATTAAAATACAACATTGTCCAATTAGAATCTCTAAGATACTATTTTGCCAACATTCTCCTTCTCGATAGCCTAGTAAGAAGTCATTAGTTTTTATTCGACAGCCTTTCCTTCTCTTAAATAACATCATCGTCATCATCATAAATCTCTTCCAAATTGAGTGGGGACCCTGGATGATGCTCACTAAAGAGGTTTAATCCCCCACTTTACCAACCTTATAAGGTAGGTAATATGGATTTTAGTATTGATAAGAGCTTTGTCCTGGACACGAGTAATGGAGTCATCCTTGATCTTTGCAACACTTGAGAAGGTCTCCTCAACTTTTTCCATAGCTTCACTTGCCTACATCATTGTTAAAGTCAACCACGACCTCTTCTTCTCTAGCGTCCTTTTTCTCAGTGTCAACAATAACCAAAAGAGGAGCAGGATCATTAATATTCTGCAGAAAATTGGTTCTCATCCTATACGATCTTAACCTTCTTGTCAAGATTCTTCTTCTACATCGCCTCGATATAATTCAATCACTGAGAAGCCAAAAGATAATTATGCAACTCTTCAAACGCAACCTCCACATCAACGTAGGATGCCTTTATTTGGTAATTCCTCTCCAACAATTCATTGTAATAAATCAAGAGCTGCAGAACAAAAGTACAGATAATCATGAGAAAAATAAAAGTGAGGAACGTAAAAGAACAATATGAATGGGATTGACTTAAAATGGAAAGATTGTGATTGGTAGGCTCTAATAACCTCAAATGGGGGAAGGTTAAGGTAAATTCTCTGTCTTGGGGGAAACCTCCTTACTTAATCAATTACCTATTAATATCGGGATGAGCAATAATGAATTGGCCATCACCCTTACCCTTATTAATACTCTTATTTCCCACGTTGTCCACTTTCCATTTCCCTTATCAATAGTACTCTTCCTGATGACATCCAGTTGGGGAGTAGGAAGATAATCCTTCATTTGACTATATAAAAGAGGCTAGTGGTCCTTATAAGGGGTGTTATCAAGTTCCATGGGGTTAGTAGAACCCCCAATCTATAATTTTTTTTCTCGCCGAGTGAGAAATATCATTCTCTTTTCCTGATGGGTGAGTAGGGGAGGAGATATGGGCCCAACCTGTGCAACACTGACATTTGTAGCAATTAAAAACCTTCTTTTTTCCAAGGCACTAGGGGAAATGGTATAATGAATCAAAGAAAAGTGAAGAGGTTTAAGGGAAGATAAAATTCTTTCCTCAAATGATTAGTCCCATTCTGAATCCTAGGAACACGTTCTTTCATCAAATGATTCATCCCTGTCAGAGTCTAGGTAAATGGAGGCCTCTAGGTCATCCAAAGTAATGGGGATGATTGGCCTTCTTTCTATGTTAAATGGATGAAATCACTGAAGGTCAATAAAGTTAATGTCCATGTCGCAAGGACTCTCTTGTTACTCTTTATTGCAAAAAGAAACAAAGAAAAAGAACGAAACATTAGGTTAAACTAAGAGAGAATCACAAGGCTATCAAAATGGCTTTTTAATATATTCTTTGCCCTTCCTAAAGGGTATCTCGACCCTTCATATATCACACCCTCGGGATGGGGAGAGTGTTGTCAGTTTTTCATAATAAGACCATGAAACCAACAATCTTTATTTAAATTAAGAAGGTTCAAAATTAAGCATCATTTATCCACCCTTGTCTTCATATAATTAATAACAATATATGATCTCAGTAATGTTGAGTGGGATCCTATACAACTCATTAATACAATCCACCCCATTAACAATCATTCATATGTTTGGGGAAATATGGACTAGAACCACATCAAAGTATTGGAAGAATTTCAAAAATTAGCGATTCAAAGGGAAAGTGTTCCCACATTCAGAAAGTGCGCATATGTTATAAGGATCGTCAAGTAACTCTATTAATACCCATAGGGAGATTTGATGATCAAGTTCAAATTCTTTCATGGTATTTTCATTAAAAAATGTTCACAATGGTTAAAGATGATAATCTAAATGAATTTTTTTAAAGAGATAACGAAAAATAGTGAAATGGAAAAAAGAGTTTAGGACAAGTTCTCACATGTGGAGTCATGATAATGAAAAGATCTCCTTTGAAAGATTGCAGTTTTTTCAAATGAACTGAAAAATAGGAAAATGAGTGGGAAGTATCATCTTGTAACGGGAACTTCCCTCGTGATTCCTTAATAACATGATGATTGTACCTGCATATGACGGTTTTTTAAGTGCCAGTTCATTATAAAGGAAAAATGCAATATTTAGTTGTATGCCCCTGGGGCACTCAACGATCAAATGTTCTTTTAATTTTAAGGGTATTTACAAAACTACACTTCAATTAATAAATAAAAAAATCCAAAATAAAGATTTATCGAAGTTAATAGCTGACCTAAGTATAATAAATCCCAACAATCTCAAAGTGACACTGAGATTTCAGGGAAATTGTGGGGATCAGAATTATAATGGAACATGATGTACATGTTTAGCACAGGCCCATAAGGTTCTTTCACATAAAGTTAATTAAGAATTAAAGTCACAAAGGGTTCCTGCATATCGATCCCTTGAAACAACTCAAATTGATAAGATACATGTCATAACTTTTAGGGATAACCATTAACAGAGCCTAGGAATCTCCTAAGCTACTCTATAAATGTAAACTCGCCTTTTTATAGAGTGGCATGTGATATTTTAATGTCGTGAAATATTACAAATCTATTGACCAATTACCTAATTTAATATAAGAGCAAACATCAAAACTCGTGGACATATGCACGTTGTCGAATCACGTATGTTCTTATGTTGTGCGCTTTTAATCATCACCCTTGAATACTTCTCTTAAATTAGCTTGTGTACATTGGATACATATACTATAGGAAATTTCAACCTACATTTGTTTATGCATGTATTCTGTGACGCTTTGTACAAAAAAGAACTATAAGCGTATTAAAAACAAAAAAAATTAAAGAAAATTAGAAAATAGTTGTTAAACTTCATTGGATTTATGTTATAGATCATTCCTTATACCTATAATTGGGTTCATCATGGAGTTTGAATTTGGTATTTTGTGCTTGAAATCGAATATATATTGATTTGAATTGATGGTGTATTAACCTTATTGTGGATTGAATTCAATCATTTATAAATGAGATATGATGTAAACATAGTATGTGACTTTTGTTGTTTCTTTTGAAAATTGGAGCCAAATAAAATGTCTTGAGATAAAACATGATCTAAAGGTTTGATGACTTTCAACGTTTTGAATATGGAGGTGATGAATAGTGAAGACCAATTATGGTTAATTAGGTGTTCGAATTCAAAACAATTGAGCGGATGCGTGTTTGTATATGTAAGGACCTAAGTTTTTGTTTTAACTAATTAAGGACCTAACCATCCAAAATCTTATAGCAAGGTACTAAGGTGTATAAGACCCTAAAAATATATAGAAAATGTCAACATATCATATTCTACCCCCTTTTTTTATTATGAAGACACACCTCAAGAAATATTTTTGAAATTAATCTTTATTATAAAATGATTTCCCAAATCAATCCAAAAAATAAGATAGATTTGATAAATATTACACTTACAGAAATGGTCTTTGCATCGGCTTAAAATATCTTATACCGGAACAAGTTATCTTCACTAAAGTTTTTCTTAAAGTCATATTGTTTATAGAAAGATATAATAAAACTATTATTATGACAGTTTAAATAAAACATAATACTGTAAAATAATATGACTTTTGGTGTGGAATTATACACATCTTCAATGTTTTTTGGGTTCCATGTCTAATGTGATATCTCACAATGTCTTATAATTAGGGTGATTCTCTTATGAATTTTTACACACATTTTGAGAAATAAAACATTATATCTCTCTCTCTCTCTCTCTCTAAATCTCTATGTCCTTTATTTTATAACAAATTACCAGCATCAATTGCTAGATCATGATGAATTATCACTCTCAAACTTGTGTTGTTTAAAAGAAAAAAAGGCAAAGAAGTTTATTTGAATCCTTCTATTAAACTATAATAAAGGTATGTCCTCTCTCTCTCTCTCAGAGAGAGAGAGAGATAGAGACACACATACACACATAAACACACAGACATACTTCACTATATATCAAGTATATATACCTATGTTTTTTAAATAGTAATCAAATTATGTTTCGGCTTAATTTTTTATATGAAGTTTAAACATTTTAGGGGACCCATATAAAAAATAAGCTCAAAATAAACTTTTTTGCTATTTAGATAAAATCGATCAAACTTTCGCTTATTTTAAAGAACTTTAAAAGATGTGAAAGTTTGAATGATTTTTTTACAATAGTAAAAAAAAGTTATTTTGAGCTGATTTTTTTATACGGGTCATTTGAAATGTTTAAATGCCACATAAAAAACCCAATTCAAAAATATTTTCCTAATATTTTAGAAAAATAGGTTTTCTCCAGCAACTATGTATACTTGCTATGTATGAACTACGCACCAAGTTTACATACTTGTTGGTGCAAACCTATTTTAATAAAATATTAAAAGAATTTTTTATGTGATATTTAAACATTTCAAGGGACTAATATAAAAAAAATCAATCCAAATGAACTTTTTTTTTTGCTATTTTTAAAAAATCGGTCAAACTTTCACAACATTTAAACTGCTTTAAAATCTATTTTAGTACTTGGTATGTATGAACTACACACCAAGTTTACATACTTGTTGGTGCAAACCTATTTCAATAAAATATTTAAAAAAATTGAGTTGAATTTTTTTATGTGATATGTAAGCATTTTAAGGGACCGATATAAAAAATTAGCTAAAAATATGTTTTTTTACTATTTTTACAAAATCGGTCAAACTTTCACAGCTTTTAAAGTGCTTGAAAAGATGTGAAACTTTCATAGGTTATCGTGACAGGTTGTGTCAATCGTGCCTAATTGGTATGATTTTTTAATTGTGCCACTCGTGTTGGGTCGGGTCATTAACGGGTCGTGTTTGTGTTGCAAAAAACAACACAACATCGTGACATGTTTGTGCTAGATAAAATCGTGTTGGGTCGGGTCAGGCCCAAACACGAATCATTAGTCCGAATTGATACTCCTACCTTTTACCCCGCAAAGTGCCATGGGGTGTACTTTGAGAAATGGTATAGATCCCAAACAATTACGAGCCCCATTATAATGATTAAATTATTTAATCTATTGAATTTGAGCCCCATAATAATGACAAAAATATCTAATCTATTAAATTTGATTATAGAACTATTTCTTACCTTAAACATCATCAAACTACTATTTTAAATTGCGAGAGAATATGAAAAATGCTATATAGTTTGAAGTTTGAGATGATATTATCTTAAGTTGCCCAAAAAGGAGAGAGAATTCTTGTAATTGACAATAATTAGATGTTCAAAATATTTTATCGAGTCGAGTTGACAACATGTTGTCTCGAGTCAGTCTTGTTGCATCATACCGCTCTTGTATCAAATAGTTCTTATCATACCATAGTTGTGTACATTATTGATTCACACATACTTAAATCATTTCAATTGGCGTTCATGTTTTGCTGAACTCGTATATTTATTACATATATTTGGTGTGACACCTCGCCCAGCTAAATACTGAGTGGTGAGCCCTTTATTAAATTAAAACAGAATATCCAGTTGGTTCATTCTTAGCATCTCTATCGAAAACTATTAATTAGTAATCACCTACATTAGTTAATTAAGTTGGTGTCAAATTTTAAATATTTTAAATTAACATACAGATCTGAATATAACTAAATAAATAAATAAACCACCTTCAACATTACAATCGACTAACATCACAAATAGCGAAATAACTGACTCAAATAAAATATGACTGGAATAAACACTCCAGCCTGAAACTCCAATACAATAATCCATATCAAAACTGAATCCACCAACTGAAAATAATTTAAGTTCAGTGTCTCTAAAAATAACTACTAGTATAGATAAAATGATAGATAAAATGATGAATATGATCTTAAAGGAATGGAGGCGTCTACTACCGAGGTTCGACAATCACCCACAACAACTGCAACACGTCAAATGAGAGTGAACTCCTAAGCTAGGCATCCCTGTGACTGGGCACCTAAAATGGTTTTTACAAAATAGATTTGGAAAACTTGTCAGAGCCCGAGTAAAACAGTTTAAAAATATTTGCAAGTATTTAAAATGCATAATAAGAAAATATTATATACATGTTAGTTTCATGTGCTCTCACTTAAGGTCCTCACCCCTCAATAATTTTTCACCCCTAACGTATTCTACTCCATCCTAATTATGCTACCCCGCCTAACTAGTTCAAATCCTTATCTTACTACACATACTTACTTGTGGTGCCCACCTATATTACCCATACAATACGTTATTGATTTGTTTTCTCGTATCATTTAAATCAATTAAGAATTCACCAAATAAATGTTACATTTCCACATTATTAGATTATTTTAGATATCACTATCTTTCTCATATACTAAGAACAAACAGTAGGATAAACCACAAGTACGTATATATAGACACACACACACGAATACAACACCCCTAGGCAGTGCATGCATACTCTGCTATTAAGTCCCGGTACATCAAGAACTAAATAAATAACTATCGGTTCGAAATCACTCTCGAACCACAATATACAATTCACACGTAATTAGAGATGAACATAGTTCTAGGCCTTGGGGATACACGCATACCTATGAACCCAAATGATCGGGCACACCCTTATTTACACAAGCAGTGGTCATCCCTAAGTTCAATGTTCTGAGGTACAAGTCTAAATCCCCTAAGATGGCTCATCAAGATAAGAATATCCCCTTTGTAAACCTCCCTGATAGAAAGCGGCGTAGGTATGTCATACACGTAATAATTCACACATTAGGTATTCACATGACATATGTATATAAGTTTAGTAAAGATAAGCGCATACCCTACAATATATCCCACATATAGTCTATATAACTATCGAATAGCCTACGTACCATTAATATACCTCCCTTAATTCAATTCAATAACTATCTCACTCATATCCTACAGGTCTAAGTCACCGGTTCCTAGGAATCCTCGTGTCTTGATAAGGTTCCCCGAGTTTAAATCTTAACACACAATTAACTTTAGCTCTGAATTCTTCTCATGTGATTAAGTCTCCAAATAATCCTTGGCCTACTGGTATTTAAAAATAACTTCCATATATTTAACAATTACCTCAAAAGTTAACCCAATCATTTCCCACGTGTCCTAAGCAAAAAGGGAATTTGTTTTTAAAATCTGGGTAATTCTCCAGCCGAATTGATTCGGACAGAGAGACGAACCAATTCACTTGCTATAAGTATACATCTTCTTCCTTAAACAGTCACGGGTATCTATTCGCCTGCTACATGTCTTCATCTTCTTCCTTAAACAGTTACGGGTTTCACCATTTTTACTTAAATAAACCTTCATTACATGATCCCAAACTCCCATCCAAACATTCTAAACATGATATTAACATATGTAGATGATTTCTAACATGGTATAATCATCAAATCATCAAGAAACATCATTAAATTGAATTAATTCAACAAAACTCTTAAAAACCCTAGATTTGTTCAAAATTCCAACAAAGATTCTAGATTTATTCACCAAATTTGAACTTTTATCTATGGATTTCGTCCTACATGCATAAAGGGAGTTATCCTATCTCAAATTCAACCTAAGAACATGTTTTATGTCTTCCAAATTATTCCAATATACATGAAGTTCAAAGATTAATCATCCTACTCTAAAATGGATGGTATATCTTTCATAATTTAAGCAAGATAAGTACTTGCTTCTATTTGAAGGTCTGATCCTCTGTAGAAAAATTGTATGGTTGTGCTCCTCTCCTCCAAATCTACGTGATGGTGTTGTTTACGGTGCAAGAATGGTGTAAACTGGCCTTGGTACATCCTCTCTTCTTCTTTTGGCATCTCTATGATTATATAGATTATAACTCTAACTCCCTCATCCTACATGCTGATATAAACCTATAAAATTCGTAGGTACATTTTCTCCAAAAATACAAATGACCAAAATACACTCCCGACGTGTCGGTTTGGCCTAAAAATACCCCGGGAGCCAAACTAACCCCCCAAGTATACTTTTCTAACTATTTCGACCCTTATGGACACATTGGCGCACTCTAAGTGATCATATGGATGAATTATAAATATATTACTCTTTATTTCATTAAATTGAGTCCCCGACACGACTGACACGTGTGTTCCGACTAAATTACTGTAATTATCGTATTTCTCAGTCACGATAATTTTAATATATCCTTATCATTATTATTACTCATTCACTAAGTAATATTCAATATAAATAAATATTAACCCTTATCTTGCTAATTAATATTTATTTTATCGGATTGATTATTAAGTATAAATTAATAAATCCCAATTGATTCTCAATATAAAAATCAATAAAACAATGGAGTGTTACATACTTCCCCCTAATATAGAAATTTCATCCCGAAATTCAAAAAAAAGGAAATTCCTGGTATGAACAACTCTGGATACTTTTCGCGCATCTCATCCTCACGCTCCCAAGTAGACTCGTCGGCGTTATGATGTTCCCACTAAACCTGTACAAGTTGGGCCACCTTCGACTTCAATCTCCTCTCGCTATGGTCTAAGATAACATCTGACCTCTCCTCATATGAAATATCGGGCTGCAAATCAATCTCCTCCAAAGCGATGTGAGTGTGAGCCAACTCATCCAGGAGATATCACCTCAGCGAAGAAATATGAAAGACATCATGAATCCGATGTAAGAGCCCCGGTAACCCAACTCTGTATGAAGGTGGCCCAATCCGCTCAATAATAGGGAATGGCCCCACATATCTCGATGCTAACTTTCCTTGCTTCCCGAACCTCATTATCCCCTTCAGAAGAGATACACGTAGAAGCACATGTTCCCTCACACTAAGCTCCCGAAAGAATCGCTTGGCATCAGCGTAACTCTTTTATCTATCCTGATCTACTCGTATATGACTCTGAATCATCTCAATCCTGGCTGCAGTATCCTGAATCAACTATGGCCCAATAAGCTTATTATCCCCTACCTCTATGCAACAAGTGGTATAATGACAAGGTCTACCGTACAACTAGTGAAGTGGTAGGAGTTATTATACGTGAACTCCACCAGTGGAAGATACTGCTCTCCTCCCAAAAAATCAAGGATACACATCCGTAGCATATCTTTCGATATCTGATTGGTCATTTCCATATGCCCATCTGTCTACGGGTGATAAGTCGTACTCAACCGCAACTCGGTACCCATAGCCTCCTAGAAATTCTCCCAAAATTGAGACACAAAAATCTTATCCCCATTGGACACAATGTCTAATGGTACCTCTTGCAATCTCACTATTCCAGCAATAAAAATCTGGACATACTCTCATATAGTATCATCAGTCCGAAGTGGCACAAAGTGAGCTACCTTGGTCAACTGATTCACTATCAACCATATGAAATCGCGACCTATCTATGAAGTAGTTAACCCACTAATAAAATCCATGGAAATTCTCTCTCATTTCCACATAGGGATTTCTAGCGGTTGTAGAAACCCTGCTGATTTCTGATGGTCCACTTTTACTGGATGACAAGTGGCACACTTAAAAACAAACTCGTTGATGTCTCATTTCATCCCACTCCACCAGTACTACCGTCTCATGTATTGGTACATTTTATCCCCTCTAGGATGTACCGCAAATCGAGATCCACGTGACTCTAACATCATCGCATGTTGCAAGTCCTCTCCTTCTGGAACAATCAGTCTTTCGTTGAAGTGCAAGCCTCCCTCTAAACTCACTAAGTAAGACTCTTCTCCCCCTACTAAAAGTTGTTTGTTCCACTCCTAACAAAAAGAATCTTCCTCCTGTGCCTATACATCCCTCGTGACAATCTGGGGGGTGACGATCATAACTAACATGAACAGCCGTGCAACTGAATCCTGATGCCCCAACTCCTTCTATTTCCCCTTCCACACCTCAGCCACCTCACCATTTAGCCTATGACTCAATGCGTCTACCACCATTTAGCCTTTCCTGGGTTATACTAGATATCAAATTAATAATCCTTCATAAATTTAATCCACCTGCATTGATGCATATTCAGCTCCCTTTGAGTGAACAAGTAGTGTAGTGACTTATGATATGTGTATAGGTGAAACTTCTCTCCCCGCAAATAGTATCTCCAAATCCGCAATGCAAACACGACTATCGCTAACTCCAAGTCGTGGGTGGGGTAATTCCTCTCATGAGGCTTAATCTTACGAGAAGCATACACTCTATCCTGATCCTCCTATTGTAGCACACCCCCAAGTCCCTATAAGGATGCATCAGTGAAAACAAGGTACTCTACTCCTACCCTGGGAAGTGTGAGTACAGGTGCTGAAGTCAACTTGTCCTTTAGCTCATCAAAATCCAATGGACATGAGTCATACCAAATAAATGGTACACCTTTGCGATTCAAATTAGTCAAATGACCCGCAATCTTTGAGAATCCCTTAATAAACCGTTTGTAGTACCCGAATAACCCCAAGAAACTGCGCACCTTCGTTGGTGTCATGAGATTTCCCCACTCCATCATCGCTGACACCTTACTCGGGTCCACCAATATTACTAACTCAGAAAAGATATTCCCCAGAAACTGTACTTCACATATCCAGAATCCGCATTTTTCGAACTTTTCTTACAACTAATGCTCATATAGTTCCTGTAAGACTCGATGTAAATGTTCGGCATGCTCGTCCTCGGTTTGGGAATAAATAAGAATATCATCAATGAAGACGATAACAAACTGATCCAAGAAATCTCTGAACACCCTATTCATCAAGTCCATAAATACGGATGGTGCATTGGTTAACCCAAATGGTATAACCTAGAACTCTTAGGACCCATATCTCGTTAAGAAAGTAGTCTTGGACACGTTACTCTAGTGATAACCAGATCTCAAATCTATCTTAGAGAAGTAGGAGGCTCCTCTCAACTAATCGAATAAGTCATTGATTTGGGGTAACGGATACTTATTTCGTATCGTGAATTTATTCAACTCTCGATAATCCACACACAAGCGCAACGACCCATCTCTCTTGTTCATAAACATCACTGGAGCACCCTGAAGCGAGGTACTCCTATGGATGAATCACTGTCCCAAAAGATGCTCGATATGGTCACGTAGTTCCCTCATTTCCATGGGAGCCATACGATAAGGTGCATGTGCTATCGCCCGAGTGCATGACGCTAAGTCTATCACAAACTTTATCTCTCTGCTAGGTGATAATTTGAGTATATCCTAGAACACATCGACGAACTAATTAACAATGGGAGTCGAGTCTAGGGGAATCATAACCTCAAAAGAGTTCTCCTCCTATATTTAATATAAGTGAGTGGACGAGCCTCGCTCAGGGTGAGGCATCAACAACAAAAACATATCATGGCTCCGTATAGCGAATAGAATACTCCAACTGTAACAATCAATCATGGATCTATATGTGACTAGTCAATCCATGCCTATAATGGCGTCATACGCCAACATGTCTAACACAAGAATATCACCAAGCCAAAGAAGCATCCCAATATTTATACCCACTCCCCGATAAATAAAGACTATTAATGTCCCATTACCTAATAGTGAATATACACATGTAACTGCACTATTTGCCGTATTTAAAAACAAAGTGGCCTGTGAAAATCTAGTGGATATGAATGAGTGTGAAGCCCCAGTATCAAATAAAATATGCCCCAAAGTCTCATGGATGATAAACATACCGTCCATTGCGGGTGGTGCCTGAGGAACTGCTGCCTGGTGGACGTTATATACACGCCCATACTGCAATTGTACCTACTAAGGTGGGGATGTGAGAGTAACTAGTATGGCAGGCAAGGCTAGCATTTGTGCTGGTACTGGAAGGGTGGCTGGAAAGATGGGCTTTTGTGGCTCTGAGTGAGCACCCTACTGCTACTGCGGGGCCCTGCCCTTATTGGGGCAATCCTAACGCTTGTGGCCATTCTTACCACAAATGAAACATCTCCTCGTAAAATTTTCTACCCTTTAACCCGACTGTCCTCGGCCCTGCTGGCCATTATCACTCCTCCATTAGCCTTAGTGAAAGCACTAATGGCCTATCTGACACTGCTATCCATGTCTGAAACATCCCTGCCCTCGCCTAACATCTTTAGATCTAAATCACTTAGCAGGATATCCCTGGTGGGAACCCTTGTAAGGACATTATACGTCACATTTAGTATGTCGTATACCACTACAAGTTTGTCGAAGAATTATGAAGCTTACATCTAAAATCGACGAACCGAATTTCAAGTCAACTTCAACAATCATGCCCAGCAAGGAAGGCTTTGGTAAATGTGGTTATGTTCCATCTACATTTTGCATAAAAAGTGTTGGGATTTTTTATAAAAATTAAATATTTTTCCTTTTATGAAAAATGATTTTTGAATCATTTTAAATGGATTTTTATCTTTAAAACATTTGTATCATAAAAGTTTATTCATATATGTTCTTAGATTCATAAGAGTGTTGGTTTCTAAGTCTCCAAATGTTTTAAAACTCTGTAAAATGAATCTCGAAATTTTTACCTGGTCGTTCGAACGAAAACAGAAGTCGTTTGAACGACATGACGGTTCGTTCGAACAAGAAGTCTTTTTTCCTAACACATCACCGCCTTAAATGTTTTTATAAATAAGGTGCCAGGGTTCTTTATTTCGTGTGGAGAAAATTTTGTTTTGATCAGAATATGCTTTTTAGAGTTTACCTTTTTTCCAGCACAATTTTGAGGGTTCGAATTTGTTTTCACAATTCACAAATCCCATAGAGGTTTTTTTTGAGTTGTTTGGTGGAACCCAAACCATACTTCGCCTAAAGTTCAAACTTTGTGAGAAGAACTCTACAATTGGAGAGATGAGAGATATTGTGGAGGGATATCCTACAAGGAATCAAGACTGTGTCTATGGGTTGCGTGTCCAAATTGGTATGGCTACGAGTGATCAACTGCTCAGTTCTAGCTAAAGCTTTGAAGGTTTGACACAAACATCGTGAATTACGCTTGAGGGAAGTTGTATGTAAGTCACAGGTCATGTAACCTTGTCAAAGTTCTAGAATATAAAAGGTTTTTCCTTGAGGGGATTTTTTCTTGAATTACTCTGTCACTTGCTTACATATTTTTATTTACACTTGCATGCACATGGGCTGATTTTAATTTGAATTTGGTTTTATTAAATCTAAGTTACCTAATTAAATAATTGAATTTGATAATTAAATCAATTGGTATCACACCTCGTTTATAACCCTTCTCACCCTGCTTAGACCGTGTTTGAGCTGATTGTGCCCAATAGAACTGCCACCCCTTATCCCGCCCTACTAGTTGGACTTTCTTGCTCATTTTATTCCCTTAACATGGAAGCTGTGATCCTAGAAATGTAATAAAGAAATATTCAACACCTCAATGTATGTCTTCAAAGCAGGATTTCCCAACAGGTGTTGTCAGATACTCCAAGTGAGGCCATCAGTGAATAACTGTATCCACTTCTCCTTTGTAGGTGCCTCTCCTGGAACGAAGTTACCTACCCTCGTGAATTCTTCCTCATACTCAGCAACAGTCTTCTCCTACTGGGTGAGATCTAATAGTTTTCGCCTCATCTCAGTTTGGATGGCGGAAGGAAAGTATTTGCGGTCAAATCGCTCCTGAAACTCCTGTATCGGCATACTATCTCTCTCCTTCACGGTGGTAATATACTCCCACCACTATAATGCAGCCCCAACTAGCTTAAATTTTTTTAGAATCTGCCTTTGAAAGTCCATGCACTCGTACATCCTTAAATGCCAATGAATGTCTTTCTTCCATTAGCTAGCAACCACCACATCTGAACTCCCCTGGCACTTGGGAGGGTGTGCCTTTTGGAAGGCATATCTAACTCGCTCCCAAGAAGAAGAGAACGACTACATCTAAGTTGGTGCCACTACTTGTGCCTGGGGTGGTGCCTTCTATGCAATTATAGCCAATGCTGCATTAACCTCCTGTGCAACTATAGTGAAAAACTCTACAGCATTCATGGTACCCTCGACTGGAGCTGGTTGAGGATCTAGCGATGCCTCTGGGGTGGCTCCTGGTGCACGTCAGGGAGGCATATGAAACGAGAGAGAATCTTCCATCAGTCCACAATTCAATATGTACTAAAATAGCTTAAGCTCTAAATGCATAATAAAGAATAAAACAATCCTAATAATATGGCTCTATATCAAAGGACACTACGCCAAATACCAGGGGACACCCCGCCCAATTAAATACTGGGTGATATGTCCTTTATTAAATTAAAACAGAATATCCAATTTGTTCATTCTTAGCATCACTGTCAAAAACTGCTAATGACTAATCACCTACATGAGTTAATTAAGCTGGTACCAAATTTTAAATCTTTTAAATTAACATGTAGATCTAAATATAAATAAATAAATAAATAAATAAACCACATTCAACATTCCAATTGACCAACATTATAAATAGCTAAATAACTGACTCAGATATAATATGACTGGAATAAACACTCCAGCCTGAAACTCCAATACAATAATCCATATCTAAAACTAAATCCACCAATTGAAAATAAATGAAGTACAGTATCTTTAGAAAAAACTACGAGTAGACGATGGGACAACATGCCCAACTGAGATAGATAAAATGATGCACATGATCTTAAAGAAATGGAGGCTTCTACTACCTAGGTCCTGCAATCGTCCACAATAACTGTAGCACGTCAAATGAGACTGAACTCCTAATCTTGGCATCCATGTGGTTGGGCACCTAAAATTATTTTTACAAAATAGATTTGGAACACGAGTCAGATCCCAAGTAAAACAGTTTTAAAATATTTGCAAGTATTTACATTGCATAATCAACAGATAGTATATACATGTTAGTTTTAAGTGCTCGCACTTAAGGTCCTCACCCCTCAACTGTTATGCACACCTAACGTATTCTACTAACCCATCCTAATTATGCTACCTCACCTAACTGGTTCAAATCCATTATCTTACTACACATACTTACTCGTGGTGCCCACCCCTATTACACATACAATACGTTATAGACTTGTTTTCTCATAAGATTTAAATCATTTAAGAATTCACCAAATAGATGTTACGTTTCCACATTATTAGGTTATTTTAAATATCATTATCTTTCTCATCTACTAATCACACACAGTAGGATAAACCACACACACACACACACACACACGCATATATATATATATATATATATATATATATATATATATATATATATATATATATACACAGACACTTATGAATAATAATATAACACCCTTAGGCCGAGACCTGTGGTGCATGCATACTCTACTATCAAGTCCCGATACATCACATACTAAATAAAGGAATATCGATTCGGAATCACTCTCGAATCACAATATACAATTCACATAAAATTGGAGACGAACATAGTTCTAGGCCTTTGGGCTACACACATACCTACACACCCAAGTGATCGGGCACACCCTCGTTCACATAAGCAGTGGTCATCCCTAAGTTCTATGTTATGAGGTACATGTCTAAAACCTCCCAAGATGGATCATTAAGATAAGACTGGCCCCTTTGTAAAACTCCCACCATAGCAAGCAACGTAGGTATGTCATACACGTAAAAATTCACACATTAGGTATTCACATGACCTATGTATATAAGGTCAGTAAATGTAACGACATACCCTAAAATATATCCCGCACATAGTCTATATAACTATTGAATAGCCTACGTACAATTAATATACCTCCCTTAAGTCAATTCAGTATCTATCTCACTCATACCCTACTGGTCTAAGTCATCGGTTCCCTAGGAATCCTCGTGTCATGATAAGGTTCCCCAAATTTAAATCCCAACACACAATTATGTTCAATTAACTTTAGCCCTAAATTCTCCTCATGTGATTAAGTCTCCAAATAATCCTTGGCCTACTGGTATTTAAAAATAACTTCCATATATTTAAAAATTACCTCAAAAGTTAACCCTATCGTTTCCCACGCGTCCTAAGCAAAATGGGAAAGATTTGTCAAAAATTTGGGCAGCCGAATCGATTTGCTTGCTACTTGTTTCCATCTTCTTCCTTAAACAGTTAGGAGTTTCACCATTTTCACTTAACGAAAACCTCCATTGCATGAGCCTAAACTCCCAACCAAACATTCTAAACATCATATTAACATATGTACATGATTTCTAACCTCGGAGAATCATCAAATCATCAAAAAACATCATTAAAATGAATTTATTCAAAAAAATTAAAAAACCATTAATTATCACATTTGTTCAAAATTGCAACAAAGATTCTAGATTTCTTTACCAAATTTTAACATTTATCTAGGGATTTCATCGTACATACATAAAGGGATTTATCCTATCTCAATTTCAACCCAAGAACATGTTTTATGTCTTCCAAATTATCCTAAAATACATGAAGTTCATAGATTAATCATCCCACTCTAACATGGATGGTATATCTTTCATAATTTAAGAAAGATAAATACTTGCTTTTGTCTGAAGGCCTGATCCTTTATAGAAAAATGGTATGGTTGTGATTCTCTCCTCACGATCTACGCGGTGGTGGTGTCTGTGGTGCAAGAACGGTGTAAATTGGCCTTATGCCCTTCGCTCTTCTTCCTCCCATGGCCTCTCTGTGATTATGCAGATTCTAACCCTAACTCAATAATCCTAAATTCTGATATAAAGCCATAAAATTCGTAGTTCCATTTTCACTAAAAATGCAAATGACCAAAATACCCTCCAGAGGTGTCTCCCCGAGTATACTTTTCAGACTATTTCGACCCTTCCGGACACATTGGAGTACTCTAAATGATCATTTGGATGACTTATTAATACCTTACTTTTTATTTCATTAAATTGAGTCCTGACACGACTAGCATGCGGGTTCCGGCTAAATTACTGTAATTATCGTATTTTCCACTCACGACAATTTTAATATATCCTTATCATTATTATTACTCATTCACTAAGTAATATTCAATATATATAATTAATAACCATTACCTCGCTAATTAATATTTATTTTACCGTATTAATTATTAAGTATAATTTAATAAATCCCAATTAATTCCCAATATAAAAATCAATAAAATTATGGGGTGTTACATTTGGTTTGTGTCATATTTTAACAAGTCAGACAACTATTGATTTTAACCTTCCCAGAGTTCACAAATTAAGATAACTGCATGTTAGTATGTCATATTACACTATATCAAAAATGGAAAATGATCATTACAGGGTGGCCATCGTTTTAAAACGTGATCAAGGTAGCCACATTCCAAAATTATGACCATGTATTTTTTTATGACTTTGAAAATGAGCTAATCCGGAATTGATATATACTCCACGTTGGTCACGATTAAGAATCGTGACAACCATGAACATGATCCAAAACCATTACTCAACAAATAGCGTTAATTTGGTCACAATTTACAATCTTGACCATGTATCTAACATCGGGGTTATGGAAGTCGACCACGACTCTCAATTTAGTCATGGCTTTAGATTGTGACCCTCAAACAATCACCCTTAAAATTGTAACGCGGTCACTGTTTGTCAGGATCTAAAATTGTGACAATTTCTAATTTTTGGCATAGTAATTCTAAGTGCAAATGAGACAATCAAAGGTTGATATGTTAATAATAGAGTACTAATTATTAAATATTTGCAGTGATCAATTGTCATATAATTGGCTTCATGATATTTTCGAAATGAAATATAGTTCTTTTGATTATAAAGACTATTTGGGAGTTAATAAATATTTCTCAAAAGGAACATAGTGTTTCAAAATTTATGTTCCTCGTGAGGTTTAAATGTAAAATTTTCAGACGAAATGATATCATTCGTGAGACATGGAAGTGTAACTGGATGATTTAGTTATCAACCATTTTGCCAAACCTCTTTTGTACTTTGAATGCTTTTATGGTTTATTGTGTTACTAGACTTAATCTAAGCATTCAAATTTATAAAAGGACAAAAAGTTTCATTATAAATAAGAAAAGGGAGGTTTTATATCCACCCCATAATTTTATCCAATAATCTCGAAATAGATAGAGGAAGAAATAGTTCAATTAAATCATCTTACTTAAATCTTCTTAAACATTACCTAACTAGCTGGAAAAAAACGTAACTATTCCACACATAACTAGCTACATAAGGAAAAATGTAACTATCACATGCATAAGATGACTACTAAGGCTGAGATTTCCATGACATGCTGGTGAACCAAAGCTTCTTGGAGACTGTTACAAAAAAGGAGGAGTCATATAACCTGTCTCGATAAAAATGGTACCCGCATTAGCCATCTAATATATATATGGTTTGATGTATATATATTCGATATAAATTTGTATCATTTGATTCATTAATATTTTCAATGAAATTGTAGGAATCAATGTCACAAAATATTAGTCCTCCTCATGTGGATTTCTTTTTTATTATCATTATTTTAATTTTTTGCATTCTAAATTTTTTTTCGTACATTACATGGAGGAAAAAAGAACCCCAAAAAAGATAGAGTAAAAATAAATTTACTAAAAAGGGCCAAAAATAAAATAAAATAAAAAAAGAAAAAGAAAAAAATAAGAGGAAACAAAAAATTGAAACAAAATAAAGAAAGCAAGTTTGTTGAAAAAGTTAAAAATATCGAAGATGAATAAAACACATAAAAACAAATAAAATGGAAAGAAATTGTTTATAGTGTTTGCATGTGTGTTTAAAGTATATTCATTTTACATTTAAACCACCTCATGAAGTGAACTCAGCCTAACCATAGGAGTATATTAAAAGTGGATGGTTAGCTTAAATTAAGTGATTGAAATAAAACTTTCCACATGAAAATTTTAGATTTTATCATCTTTGAGAGTCTTTACCTTCCTTGAAAACTTGGGAATTTACACAAGTAATACGCATAAATAACAATGATTTATGGCGATGTCAAAATTTTCCAAACAGATTCGATCAAGATAAATTTTAAGATCTCATGCATGATATTCTCTTATGCAAGTAAAAGAGTATGTCTTATTTTTATGTTTCTCAACCTCCTCTCCTGGTCATAATCAAAGTTAAACAAGTGCTTTGATTCCTCGTGAAGGCATAACACTTCATTACTTTACTATTTGAAGATGAGTTAGAAGATTTTACAAAATTTGTAACAGTTCTCTAAATGTTAATTTACATGTCACTGTTAGACTAATTTTTATTTTGTGAAAACCATCACACAAACAGGAACATTCATATTGAATCATCAAGAATTAAAAGTATTGAATTTGTGGAAGTGTACCCGAATCCGTAATGAGAAAATTAAAATATTCAAGTTTGAGGTCTTATGATATTCCAAATCAACACTTTTATTTTCTCTCTAAATTTTTCTCTGACAATGGGAATCAAAAGAATGGCCTAGTATGATTTGGGGACTATGACCCCTATTTATAAAACAATCGTGTTTTTTAATATTTTGTATTTTTCTATTTTAACCCATCATAAAAATAGAAATTACGCTTGTCTCTTCACATTAAAACCTACACTTATATAATACATTATTAAGGCCACAAAACTTAAATTAATCACTTTATTTGCCCTAACTTTATTTGATAGCCTATAATTCATATTTATTTTATATAGAAGCCTATATATACTATTTTAGTTTAATAGTCTCCCACTTGGGATATATATGTAACTTTATAAATTTGAATTATATTTTATAAGCTCATGAGTTTTGCTATCAAGATTTTATGCATCTTAACAATCTTGTCCATTAACTACACCAATATAGAATTAAAGTTATCGTCATTACATATTTCGTAAGTATACCCATCAATGATCACATATATTATTGCAACTAATGACAAAGATCAACTGTGGATGTGTACCATAAAAATTTCATGCAATTTGATCTTAACATGCCAATTTCCAACTGATCCTCCTTAGAGCTTAGTGAAATCAAACCATATAAACTTATAGTGAATATAAACTGGATACTTTATCGCATTAGATAACCATAAAATCCATAATAAATGTGTATATGAAAGCAAATAAATACAAACTCCTACTAAATCTACATATCCTGAAAAGAAACTACACCCATATGAGTAGTGTGTTCATGAAAGACCTTAGATGGTAATCCCTTAGTCAACGGCTTCATAATCATGGAGTTTGTCCCAATGTGCTCTATAGGCATAAGTCCACTCTTAACTCTTTCTTTTACAACTAGGAACTTGATGTCTATAAACTTTGACTTCGTAGAACTCCAGTTGTTTTTGGAATACAATACTACTGATTTATTGTCACAAAATAACTTAAGTGGTCTTTCAATGCCATTCACAATACATAGCCCCGTGAAAAAATTTCACAATTATATTCCATGATTAGATGCCTCATAAAAAGCTAAAAACTTAGTTGCCATGGTGGAAGAACCTATAATAGACTATTTAACACTCTTCCAAGATATATCACCTCCAGTAAGTAAGAAGAAATAACCTGGAGTAGATTTCATGATATCTTGACATCCAAAAAAATTCAAGTTAAAATATCCATTGGTCTCTAACTAATATGACTTCTGATAGTTGATCATATAGTCTTTTGTTATCTACAAGTAACTCATGATTCGCTTCGTTGCTATCCACTGATCTTTTCCAAGATTTCTTAAGTATCTTCCCAACATCTCAGTAATGTACTCAATATCCGGACACGTACAAACTTGAGCATACATAGGTCTTCGTACTGTTAACGCATAAAGAATCTTTTGCATCTCCCAAATCTCAAAATCATTCTTGGGATATTGACTGAGACTAAATTTATCTCCTTTAGCCATAGGGGTGTCACCTGGTTTACAATTATGCATGCCAGACGTTTTAAGAGCTTTTTCAACATAGCACTTTTCGGATAAACCAAGTGTACCCTGAGAGCGATCTCGGTGTATCTATATACCCAACACAAAAGAAAATTTACCAAGATCTTTCATCTCAAAATTCTTTGAAAGAAATCTCTTGGTTTCGTGCAACATACCTATACCGTTGGTGGTAAGCAATCTGTCATTAATATATAAAACCAAGTAAATATTCTTACTCCTACTGAAATTGTGGTATATACAATCATCAACCAAATTCATATAAAAACCAAACGATATGGTAACTTGATGAATCTTGTAATACCATTGACGAGAAGCTTACTTAAGCCCATAGACATATTTTTTTAACTTGTAAACTGTCTTCTTTGCATCTCTCGACACAAAGTTTTTTGGTTACACCTTGTAGATTGTTTCATCAATGTCACCATTAAGAAATGCAGTCTTAACATCCATTTGATGATGCTCAAGGTCAAAGTGCGCCACAAGTGCCATTCGTATCCTAATAGTCCTTTGATGAAACCGGAGAGAAAGTCTTTTTATAATCGATGCCTTTTTTGTGTAAAGCCTTTAGGAAAAAAATGAGCTTTGTATCTCTCCACATCACCTTTCAAATTCCTCTTGGTTTTAAAAAACCATTTGTAACCTATGGGTTTCGCACCTTCAGACAATGGAACAAGATCCTAAACGTCATTGTCCTTCATGGACTTGATCTCCTCATTCATGGCATCAATCCCCTCTTGAGATTTAGAACTTTCTATGACTTGGCGAAAGGTGATTGGATCATATTCCACCACAAAAATGTCAAGCTCATGTTCTTAGAGAAATACAATGCAATCATCTGGCATAAAACTTCTCCTTTCTCTAATGGATCTCCATAATGGCAAAGGTTCGATAGGTGGTAGAGTTTGATCTTTTAGAATGGGAGGTTCTTGTATATTGTTTTCATTAGGATCTGCTTCTTGAACAATGTTGGGAATAGGATCCTAATCATTGTTAATAACAAGTGTGGGAATATCAACATATTCCTCTTCAAAACCAAAATTCCTAACCTTATCCCCCCGGAAAACTCAACAATCTCAAAGAATTAGGCGTTTCCCATCTCAAAAATTGTTTTAGTAGTAGGATTATAGAATTTGTAACCCTTGCATCTTTAAGAGTATCCAACAAAATAGCAACTAACCATTCTTAAATCTAGTTTCTTTTCATGTGGCCTATAGGGCCTCACTTTAGCTTGACATCCCCAAATATGGAGGAGCTTCAGACCAGGCTTCTTGCCTGTCCAAAGTTCAAAAGGAGTTTTAGTAGTTGCTTTAGTTGGGATTCTGTTAAAGATATACACTGCGGTCTTTAATGCTTCACCCTCGAGTAATTCTGGAAAGTTAGAGTAGCTGATCATACTCCTTACCATGTTTTTAAGCAGTTTGTTTCACCTTTTAGAAACACCATTCATGCTTGGAGAACCTGGCATGGTGTATTATGGGACGATACCGCACTCCAATAGGAATTTAGCAAATGGTCCCAGGCGTTGTTCACTTGAACCGTCATACGTACCATAGTATTCACCACAACGATCAAATATAACGCTTCTAATCCTTTTTTCTCAATTAACTTTCAACTTTAGCTTTGAATGATTTGAACAAGTCCAGTGATTGGGACTTTTCGTGGATGAGATAAAGGTAGCCATAATATAAAAAATCATTTATGAATGTGATAAAATATTCTTGATCGTTCCATGAAATCATAGGGAATGTCCCACAAATATATGTATGTATCAATTCTCAGACGTCAGTATCCCTATTGGCACCAAATCTCATTACGTTTGTCTGTTTCCCTTTATGCAATTTGTGCAAATTTCAAAATCTGAAAAATCAAAGGAATCGAGAATCCTATCTGACCCTAAGTCTTTTAATTATCCTTTCGGAGATGTGACCTAATATCTTATTCCATAATGATGCGACATTCTCATTGGTTAATTTCTTTTTAACACCTCGAGTACTTAATTGAAAAGTTTCATGATATGAAGCAACCATATCAACCATATAAAGTTTATCCATATAAGATAAAGGGCCAGTACCAACCAAATTTGTTTATTGTTTCCAAAAGAACAATTATAACCAAATTTGCCCAATAAAGAAATAGAAACCAAATTTCGTCTAAATGACGGTACAATAAATGTCTCATTCAAATCTAAATAAGTATCAGACTTCAATAATAACCTAAATGTCCCAATTTCTTAAACTTCAACCTTCTTGCAATCGCCAAGAAAAATGTATCCTTCACCATCATTTGACTTTCGGCCGCCCAGGTAACCCTCCATAGACACAATGATGTGAGCAGTTGCTCCAGAATATATCCACCATGTGTGTTTAGGTACCGAAGTCAAATTAATCTCAGAATAAACTAGATTAAGAAGTGTACTTTTATTTACACATCAAGCATGATAGTTGGTGCATTGATTTTTCTTATGTACCATGGCTGCACAAAAGAAACAACCATCAACAGTTTTTTCATTATGTTTTATCTTTGAATATAGAACCACTACAACTTCTTTATCCTTCTTCCTTTTTTTCCCTTTGTCCTTGGAAGTACTAGCCAAATGAGAACTTTCTATCTTATCTTGCTTCTATATTTCCTCTTCTTGCATACAATGTGAGATGATCCCATTAAGAGACCAAGTCTCCTTTTGACAGTTGTAGCTCACCTTAAATTGACTAAATTGTGGGGAAGAGATATCAGAACCAAATGAACAAGAAAATCCTCAAAGAGATCAATATTAAGTGCTTTCAACTTTGAATCAATATGAGACATTTCCATAATTTACTCCTTAATGTTCCCATTACCTTTATATTTCATTGAGACGGGACTTGCTAAAAATGTACTTGTTTCAGCCTTTTCATTCTTGGCAAATCTATTCTTAATTTCTTATAGGAACTCTTTGGCCGTCATTGTCGTTTTCGATATTATGCCCCTGACTGCTTTTGGAATGTCTGTCTTTATGATCATCAAACACATGCGATTTGACTCCTCCCACCTTTCAATGCCTCTTTTTTCATCAAAGAAACTTTTATCCTTAAGAGGGGCAGGAGAAGGAACTCTTAAGGCAATGTCTAGATCAATGACACCGAGAACTATATGGAGGTTCTCTTGCCACGACTTGAAGTTTGTGCCATTAAGTATATATAATTAATAGTGGCGGTAATGTGAGAAGCATAACTGATAGCTGAATCAAGGAATAACAAATAAATAAACTAGCTCAAATAAGTCTTAAGTCAAAAATATATTCAAATGATGGCAAATCTCATTTTAAGATATTGGACACTCTATTAATATTGTTATATTTGGAAAAAAATATTAACTTGTAAGTGATATCTTAGTTTAGTAAGCAAACACTTATAATAAGAACATTTCGAACAACAATTCTTCATTTGGCCCAATTTATTATTCATATGTAAAAACCAAATAATTATCACGCACTTATTACATAAAGGTACACATGAAATTTTGTTAAAAATTAATCTTCCTTTGGTCCGATTTATATTCACATAAATTACGTGCACTTAATTCTTTTATATTTCGAAACAATATTATTTCATTTTTTTTATTTTTTTTTATTTTATTTAACAAAAGAGATCACTTTGGTGACATTGTTTAAAATAATTTATCTCGAAATATATATTTAAACACACCAATATTTGAATTTAAATTTGTATGGTATACAAGCAAGTATGAAATTAATGTTCAGTAAATATCACATATATAGATATAGCAGCAATATAATCAAAGTGTTAGCTTAGCCTAGTTGTTGGTTGTCTTAATTAAAGATCTTAGATCTGGAAGGTCATTTGTTTGAAACACTTAGGTTACTACGCCAGCCTTTTACACTATTTTAATGTCTTCAAAGAAAGAATAGCAAAAATCGAACCCATTACCAACAAACCATCAATTGTCAATGAACCAACAACACAATATAATAAAATTGTGGGAAAAAAATATCAAAAACAACAATGAAAACGTGTCCCAACAAATGAAATGACGTCATTTTGAGTTATCTTCTTTGTTATTTCAGAATAGCCATGAACAACAAATCCAAGTTTTTTTCTTCTTAATCTTCAAAAAATTATATAAAATCAACCGTTAGTCCAAATTTCATGAATTTTATATCGTTGGAATTGTAATGAAATGAAGAATTTTTCTGTCCAAATTTTTTTCAAAAATATTGAACTTTTCGAAAAATTATTTTCTGCCCAAAATCAAATTAAATTCCTTCCAAATATGTTCCCAACAGTTCAATATGAAATAGCTCTCATACCACGTATTAGATTAATTTTTATTTTTTGAAAACCATTACACGAACATGATGATTCAAAATAACTGACGAGCAGGCATGCGTACAATATATATGTTGCTCTTCATATCGTGATCAGTTCTGTATCTCAATTGAATTGCATTTATATCGGATAAGACACCTGTAGTCGATGACTCATGGTAAATGATAGAGGAGGTCATAACTGTAGTCCGTACGCCTGGTTTTGAAACAATATGATATGCATGAGAACTTGAGAAAAATCTGTCGTTTATCTTTGTAAAAATGCCTTACTACGTGTTTCTACAGTCTGAGAACGAATTGAATTCTTTAATGCTTGAAGCGTAGGCTCCATGTGAGGCTTCCCACCAATAGATTGAGCCACTGTTAGTTCAAGGCACGTGATGACTTAATTTTCTCTTGCATTTCCTAAGGAGCTCACTGCTTGGGTCATTTGTGTGTAAGCTTGTAACGTGCACAAGAACTTGATAAAAATCCGTCGTTTATCTTTATAAAAATGTCTTATTATGTGTTGCTGCAGTCTGATAACGAATTGAATGTCTTTAATTCTTGAAGCGCAGGCTCCATGTGATGTGGGTAACCATGTGCGCAATGAGTTTCCCACCAATAGATTGAGCCACTGTTAGCGCAAGGCACGCGATGGACTTAATTTTCCCTTCCATGTCCTAAATATCTCACTGCTTACTTCATTTGTGTGTGAGCTTGTAACGTGCACGCATGCATGAATAGAAATATCAATCCTGCTACAGTTATCTATAACGGCTATGCAACAAACAGAGAATTAAACAAATGCGTTGCAAGCTGATGATCAAAATAACTGACTTGCAGGCATGCGTACAATATATATGTTGATCTTCATATCGTGATCAGTTTCGTATCTCAATTGAATTGCATTTATATCGGATAAGACACCTGAGGGTTAAAGATTTAGACACATGGCGCTCATGCTATGAATTCAACTGTCTAGTCACTTGTAGTCGATGACTCATGGTATATGATAGAGGAGGTCATACCTGTAGTCCGTACGCCTGGTTTTGAAACAATATGATGTGCATGAGAACTTGAGAAAAATCTGTCGTTTATCTCTGTAAAAATGTCTTACTATGTGTTTCTCGAGTCTGAGAACGAATTGAATTCTTTAATGCTTGAAGCGTAGGCTCCATGTGAGGCTTCCCACCAATAGATTGAGCCACTGTTAGTTCAAGGCACGTGATGACTTAATTTTCTCTTGCATTTCCTAAGGAGCTCACTGCTTGGGTCATTTGTGTGTAAGCTTGTAACGTGCACACATACATGGATAGAAATATCAATCCTAGTACAGATATCTATAACGGCTATGAAACAAACAGAGAATTAAACAAATGCATTGCGGCTGATGATCAGTTTTGTATCTCACTGGAATTGCATTTATATCAGCCATGACACCACATGGCGTTCATGCTATGAATTCATCTGTCTAATCAGTAGCAGTAGATGACTAGGCGTAAATGATAGAGGAGCTTATAACTTTTGTTGGTAGACTATATTTTTGTATTTAGGAGATGAAAGTAGTCCAAAATACCCTTTTTCAGGGTTATTCGGTAAAGGCTTCTTATTGTCAAATACCACTCTTGACGAAAAAAACATAGGAATGACATATGCATCGCACATTTTTTTTATTATTAGTTGCGTCCACGTATGTTACACGTGTGGTCATTTTCAGATATTAATTTTTCACTATAAATATGTCAAGGACAAAGTAATAAAAATACTTATAACATATTATGTAAAATCTTTTTTGTTAGAATATAACATAAAGTACCTAGTACGAAGCATCAATCATTACTCCAAAAACCAAACTTTCATTCAACTGTAAATAATATAACATATTCATGTTCTTGCTTAGTCATTCATCCATGCTTACTCCTCTGTGTCAGCTGACAGGTATCTGTAAGCAACAGCAGCAGCTGCTGCTGTTGCTGTTGCCAATCTGTCATGCATGTGGGCGATAACGAAAAGTAAGTTGCTCCCCTCAGCTGGTCGAACAGATCATCGATTCGAGGCAACGGATACTTGTTTCGTATCGTGACCTTGTTCAGCTCCCGGTAGTCCACACATAGCCTCAGTGAATCATCTCTATTTTTCACAAACAAAACTGGAGCGCCTCAAGATGAGGTACTCCTGCGAATGAAGCCCTGACCTAACAGCTGCTCTATATGATCTCGTAACTCTCGCATCTCCGCCGGATCCATACGGTATGGAGCGCGCGCTATAGGTCGAGTATCTGGTAATAAACCTATGACAAAATCTATCTCACGACTGTGGGGTAGGCATGGTATCTCCTGAAATACATCGGAATACTCACGAACAACTGGGATCGAGTCTAAGGGAATCACAACCTCCTTAGAGGTATCCTCCTCAATGTAATACAAATGAGCGGTCGAGCCTCCCTCTGGGCGAGGCATCACCACTACAAACATCTCTTGCCCCGGAATGGCGAAGACAATACTCCCACCGAAACAATCTATCATGGCTCTGTAAGCTGCGAGCCAATCCATACCGATAATAACATCGTGCTCATGCATATCTAAGACTAACATGTCTGCTGGTAATACCAAGCTACCAATATCTAACCCCACACCCCGGCATATAAAGAAAAATAGTGATCCACTTCCCAGTGGTGAGTCTACACACGTCACAGTGCTCTCTGCTGTGGCTAATAACCCTAAGGCCTTCGCAAAATGAGTAACTATAAAACAGTGCGTCGCCTCAGTATCAAATAAAACCAGACACATAGTACCATGGATAGGAAACATACCCTCAATCGCGGGTGGTGCCTGTGGAGCTGCTGCCTGGTGGACGTTATAGACACGTCCGTACTGTAACTGCCCCTGCTGCACCGGAGCGGCTGGAATGCCTGGTAGGGATGGTACCTGAGCTGGTGCTGGGAGGGCGGCTGGAAAAAATGGCCTCTGTGGCTCATTACGGGCACCCTGCTGCTGTGGGGCCCTATCACCCTCTGGACAATCATGGCGCTTATGGCCATTCTTGTCGCACACGAAACATCGGCCTCTGAAATTACCTCCCCTCTGACCCTGCTGACCACGGCCCTGTTGGCCGTTACCGCCCCGCCACTGGCCCTGTTGGCCCTGATGAAAACGCTGTTGGCCCTGCTGCTGACCTTGTTGCTGGAGGTGTTAGCCTTGCTGGCCCTGCTGACCCTGCCTATATCCCCCAAATTCCTGTCGGGAATCACCTGATCGGAACCGCTTGGCAGGGTCCCCCTGATGGGAACTCTGCTCATGCTGGCAAGTCTGCCCCTGCGATGTCGGTGCTCCACTAGCGCCACTACCCTTGTCCTTCCCTGCTGGCTGGACTCTCCTACCCGCTTACTTCCCTGCAGATGGAAGCGGTGATCCTGGCAGTGTAGCAAAACAGCGTTGAGTACATCAGTGAAAGTACACAGGGACAGATTCCCTATATGGTGATGACGGATCCTCCAAGCTAACCCGTCCACGAACAATAGTATCTTCTTACTCTCCGTGGGTGCCTCATATGGCACTATAGTGAGAAGTCTTGTGAACTCCTCTTCATACTCAGCAACGGTAGAATTCTCCTGCTTCAAGTTCAGTAACTTTCGTCTCATCTCAATTTGCACGGCGGTGTGACACTCCGCCTAATTAAATACCAGGCGATCACTCATTTATTAAATTAAAATCAAGGTGAACAGTTGGTTCATTCTTAGCATCACTGTCGTAAAAATAACTTTTCCCAATTTAACACCCTATTTAATTAAGCTAAGTGTCAAAACCATTTTTAAACATTACTTTCCAAATTTTATTTTGAAAATAAAGATTTAATTATCTACAACAATTAAATATTTAAATAATCACACCACAATAATCCTGGAGCATATAATCCAATTAATTTAAACATTCAACAACTAAATCCCAGCATTTAAAACTTAAAGTAAAACATACATGCTGAATAAATTCCAAAGTAACAGTACTAGAAATAACTGAAATACAGATGTCCCTATAAAACAGATAAACAGAGGAAAGGGCGACACATGCCCCAATAACTGAGAATGATAGAAGTGGAATCAAGTAAATGAAATCGTCTAATCAAGTGGCCTGCAACTCCCACTTAAGTTGCAGCACGTTCCTTCCAAGGGATCCTAAGCAAGACGCCCCTGTGGCTGGGCACCTGTAATATATACATATATATACAAGAGAGAAAAAGGAATAGAAACGGGTCAGATCCCGATAGTGTATATGATTTACAAATTCGTTTAGCAAGTATTTAAATTGATACAGGCCAATGCAACAACATATTAGTGCGACACTCTCTTAAGAAATTCTCACCTCTCTTCTAATGTGCACTCCTATCGCACTAACCTTCCCAATGGTTTATCTCATCATATATCACATTATCTTTCCCCAAAGATTTAACTTATCTTAGGTGACTCTCAAGATTTAAGATTTAACAACAACATGGTTTAAAAGGATAATTTCATTTAGTACAAAATGCTCATTTTAACTTTATAGATACATAAAGTTTTTCAATATCATATTATACTTCTCAAAACAAGTATTTCCAATTTGATTCATTATACGTGTCTTACTTACCATAACACAGTAGGCAGTTTCCCATATTTCAGAAGTTCATATATATTAATTACTCGTATAATATATATATTCTAACAGCACCCCACATAAAAATTTATGGTGTGGGCATACTCTGCTATCCAATCCCCGTATCAATCGTACTAAAGGGAATACAAGTTAGGAATCACTCTCAAACTGTATAAATACATACACAAATAATATTGAGGCGAAGCATAGTTTCCAAGTCCAAGAGGTCAGTACATACCCTCACGTCTCTTAGGACCGTGACTACCGATTCCATAGTCTGTACCTAGGATTTCTATCTCCTAGGGTACGAGTCAATATCCCCCTTAAGGCACACGAGATAAGATCGTCCCAGCGCGGTAACCTCGGGGATAACAAGTAGCGCGGGCATGATTTTTACAAGTATATAATTTATGCATACACAATCATATAAATATACCACTTTTATTATATCAATCTAGGTTTATCCCATAATACACATTCACAACATTTATCCTTATTTTCCCATTAATATTTATCAAGTATAATGGTTCGTTTCTAACTTTAATTCGAAGGGTTTTTCCAACTTACTACGTAACCCTCATGGACTCTATTCTTCCAAATGTACAATTCAGTAGGTAATTCGTCTATTTTCCGTCGTAGTCATTTTTACGTAATCTCTCCCTTTGATACAAGATTTCATCGTTCCTTATTTAATTATCCCAAAAATACAATTCTCGTCTCACATTAAAGGCCCCAACATTATTCATATGTCCTACTGGTCTTCCACATCTCCCAAAATATTTTATTAAGGATGTCTAAGGAGTTTTCTTCATTTCGAATCAATTCAACAATTTTAAAAGGGGAACTTAAGTCTGCCGGGAGGGGTCGATCGATCAAGGTTAGGGGCTCGATCGATCGAAGCTCTAGGCTCGATTGATCGATCAAAAAGGTATTGCGATTTCTGCAGGTTTGCAGTTACGGGTTCTAACACATATCTTCATCCAAATTCAAGTTTTGCATTCCCAAACGTCCAAAGATTTATACTACTAACATCCTAACATAATATTATGCATTTCCTACATAAAACATGTCAATACTAAACATGGATTAACAAGCCAAAAATTCATTTAAAACTCAAGAACCCTAGAAATCTCTTAATCATGGTTCTAATCTGTTTTCCCAGAATCTCCTTCTTATACAACATCAAAATTTCGTGGTTTAATTCTCTACATCACCAAAGGTTTCCAGAATATCATTTAAGTCATCACTACATGCAACTTCCTTTCTCAAATTGGGTTTTTCTTCCATGCAATTCATCCTAATCATTCCTAAACCAATATAAAAGATGCATCAACGAAATAAGCAAGATAAACACTTGCCTGAGATTTTCAAAAGTCTGGTTTGGTGCCGAAATTGGTGTGGTTGTGTTCCCCGTCTCGCGATCTACGCGTTGGCGGTGGCGGCGGTGCAAACGGTTGAGTTTTGAGCCTTGGAATGCCTTGAGAGCTCTCTCCTCTCCTTTACAATGGCCGTTCTAGTGTTTTGAGATTTATAACCCTAGATGATAGCCCAGATATCTTATATAACCCTTTTAATTTTCGTGGGTTTAATTACCCAAAATGTGAAATGACTGAAATGCCCTCCCGGGGTACTAATTAGGCCTAAAAATGCCCCGAGACCCAAATCAAACCCCGGGTATACTTTTCTGACTATCTCGACCCTTTCGGATGCGTTGGCGCACTCAAAATGACCATACGAACAACTTATAAAATATTTACTTTTTTTATCAATATTTAGTCCCGACGCGACACGGGCGCGTCCCGACTCAAATTTCTAAAATTGTCATTTTATTCACTTGTGACATTTAATATGACCACTATTATATATTACTTTGCTCATTAGTAATATTCAACAAATTTTCCCATTTTCCCATAATTACTAACTCTCATCACGTTAATAATTATAACATAATTAATTTCTGGATTTTTATTAAATAATTAATTCACAATAAATTTAATAAATCCCTAAATTAATATAGCATAAAAATACGGGGTATTACATACTTCCCCCCTAATAACGGAATTTCATCCCAAAATTTGAAAAATAAGGCATACCTGGTAAGAACAAATCTGGAAATCTCTCGCGCATATCGGCCTCGCGCTCCCAAGTGGATTCCTCCACATTATGATGCTCCCACTGGACCCGTACAAGTGGAACTATCTTCGACCTCAATCTCCTCTCACTATAGTCTAGGATAGCCACCGGTCTCTCCTCATAAGAGCTGTCAGGCTACAAGTCTATCTCATCTATCGCGATGTAAGTATGGGCCATATCATCCTGAAGATACCGTCTCAACGACGAGATGTGGAATACATCATGAATGCGATGTAAATGCTCTGGTAGTCCCAATCTGTATGCTATCGTCCCAATCCTCTCGATAATGGGAAATGGTCCCACGTACCTCGGGTCCAATTTCCCTTTCTTCTCGAACCTCAACACTCCCTTCATAGGAGATATACGCAGTAACACTTGGTCCCCCCACATTAAACTCCCGAAAGAACCGTTTCGCATCGGCATAGCTCTTCTGCCTGTCCTGGGCTACTCGAATGCGACTCCTGATCATCTCAATCCTCGCGGAGGTTTCCTGAATTACCTCTGGTCCTAACAACTTGTTATCCCCCACCTCGAGCCAACAAGTTGGAGAACGACAAGGCCTGCCATACAAAGCCTCAAATGGAGCCATACCAATCGTAAACTGATAAGAGTTATTATAAGCCAACTCTACCAGTGGAAGATGTGGCTCCCAACCTCCTCCAAAATCAAGAACACACATGCGTAGAATATCCTCTAACATCTGATTAGTACGCTCTCTCTGTCCATCGGTCTGTGGGTGATAAGCTGAACTCAACCTCAACTCAGTACCCATAGTCTCCTGAAAGCTTTCCCAAAACGTGATACGAATGTAGTCCAGGTCCGATCCTATGATGATTTTGATCCTTCTGGCCCAATGCATATATCCCAGGTCCCCTATTCAACTATTTTAGGCTCTTAATTCTTGTTTTTGCTCAAAAAAATCCTTAACTTTGGCAATAATCAAGGAATCGTGAAGACAATTAATTTCAACAAATTAATTTCTCTTGGATGCAAGTTCAAGATTTTGATTGCAGTCTTAAACAATAAGATGGGGTGGAATAAAAAAAATTGAAGTTGCCGCACATTATAGGATTTAGAAATTGAGAGCTTTGGGGATGGACCCACAGGTAGAATTTGTCTGGTCGTCAGCAATGAACAATCTAGAGCGGATGAGTACTGGCCCCTGGTACTGGATATTTCCACTAGTAATTATCTTAGTAGGATAATGAGGTACTGTTTATGAGATGATTTAATCCTTGCCCAACACTTCAAAAAAATTATAATTATTCTTCGAGCAAAAGTTATTGTCTCTTTCACGTGTGGTTAAGTTTTGGATCTCAAAGATGAAGATATACGGACAATAGTCCAAATATTATACATATGCATGCAATGTGTGGCTGTCTTCTTCTTCAGGTCGTTTTACTTCTTAAATGAAATGAAACTACTATTGCTTTCATTATGTTTTTTAAGAGAGCAATTTCTTTATTTAGCTCGAGTGGTTAATGTGAATACAAACACAACCTTCATTTTATCCTACTTGAAGAAGCATCACTCTTTAAAATTTAATGTCTATAGTGGGTTGAGAGTGTTGTCCAGTTTCATGATCCCGAGGTAAGGTGTTATTATTGTTCGGGACTCTAGGGTGGGGCATGGATTCTTCTGGTCCTCTTTAGGGGTTTATGGCCTTCAAGGCGGAGAAGCACAATGAGATTGCGAAGTTTCTCGAGATCTTAGGCAGTATAATCAATGGGTTTTCCATGCCTTTAAAGGAAGAGCACAAGTTGTTCCTTATCCGTGCATTGATTCACCTTCACAAACCCAAATGCGTATCGATGTATCATCAGCAATTATCGTATTACATAACCTAATTTGTGCAGAAAGAAGTAAAGCTGGCGGACACGGTGATTCAAGGTTTGTTGAAGTATTGGCCTATAACTAATAGTTATAAAGAGGTGATGTTCCTAGGTGAGCTGGAGGAAGTTTTGGAAGATACCCAGGCTGAAGAGTTTCAATGTTGCATGGTCCCTCTGTTCTGCCAGATTTATCGATGCCTCAACAGCTTACATTTTCAAGTACTTTGTTTATGTCATTTTCCCATCACACTTTTTTTTTTGTATTTTCTATAATTGTGGTGCTTATATAACCATTGGTAACTTCCATATGTTCATCAGTACGTTCTCTCCCTCCATTCTTGAATTTTATTTGGTTTTATGTAACTTTTTCTTTATTAGCATTTTTATACGTGATCTTCCTCTTACTCTTACTATGTCACCATAATATTTTTCGGTTCTACTTACCAATGTTGGGTAACTGCTTGTTTTATGATCACTACTCTTAGAATCTGCAATAATTTGTACCTAAGATGCATCATTAGTTTTGTTATAGTCCCTCCATCATAAATTTATAATTGTCATTTGAAAGTCTTAACATTTTTAGCAAAAAAATTACTTTCCAAATTTATCATCCTAAAATGGTATTTATAAACTTAAATAATTGTTCTTCATAAGCATTCGTGAGGGTAACTTTGTAATCTCACCTAGTTTTATAGTCTTGTTATCGAAACATGACTATTAATTTGATATGGACTAAAAAGAAAGAGTGACTATTAATGTTGGACAAAGGGAGTAGCTTTTATTGCAGGTGTTGGGAGGGGGGTGAGGTGCTTTATGAGAACCTTGTAGATAAACGTTTTATTTTTTTCCGATTGTAGCAATTTTTTATCTTTTTCATTTTGGCCATCAGATTAAGTTGCAAATGCCTTGCTGGGGCATATCATCTTAGCAGTCCTGATTTTATAGAAGAATTTATATTGTAAGCGCATCAATATACTACGAGAAATATCTCCATTTGCGCACCTTCTGTTTTAAAGCTGCCTTCTCAAAAAATCGCGCATCTGAAATTATACAAGTACAAATGACTTGAGAGCTCGATTTAGTTATATAGCCTGGAGTCTTGATGTTCCAATGTTCATGAAGGGTGCTGTATTACACTCGGATTCCTTCAAAACATTTTGTGTATCCTTCCATAGATAATAGTTCATATAATACATTGACCACAACGTAAAACTTAAAGGGACGACATGACTTTGGGTTTCATATAATATACTAATGAAATTTAAGTTCAGTGGGGTTTCTATAGATCTTCTTTATGCGAAACTATCACTTTGGGTTATTCCCGAGGTAAGTGATTTTTTCATACTAAATTAATTTTATATGAATAGATTTTGATATTATAACTAATATGATAATTTTATTTTGTTTGACAGAATGTCATTTTTGGATGCTCATTAAGTTTCCAATGTTGTAGGTTATGGCGTTGATGGCGATCATAACAGAACGGAAGTTGATAGTCAACAATAACATACTTATTTTTTATATTTCATTTGCTTGGTTATAATATAAAAACATCTCATTTTGGGATGATTGCATTGGATGTTATATTGGATGCATTTGTGAAAATAATGTAACTTTTGGGATGATTGTATTACGATGTTTCATTTGTTTGGTTTAAGTTTCTTTTGTAACTAAAGAGTGGAGACTTATATAAACTGAAAATGTTGAATATAATGCCCTTGTTTATGTGGACTATTTTGTGTATGTTCTCAGGATTTGAATAATGTGGTAAGAATAATTGAATTTATTTAAATTCTGAATATTGGATCTTGAAAAATATATTTTTTTTTTAAATATGTATTAATATTACTAACAGACCTTTACCGTTACAAAATCAGTTAAAAGTTTTAGAAAAAGGGTATAATAAGGTTAAAATAGTAACATAAAAGTCCAATACGGAATTAGAATTAGTAACGGTAAAATATTGTTGGTAAATTCAGAATTAGTAACAGAATTTTGTCGTTACTAATAGTAACGGTAAAATTCTATTACTAATTTCGTGTTCCACGCCTTTGTTCTAACGAAAAAATTTCGTTACCAATATTTTTAGCAATGGTAAAATATTGTTACTAAAGGCACGTTTTGGTGTAGTGTTAAAGGGGCCTCCCGTGAAGATGTTCAAGATATACTTAAGCAAGTCAAGTTGAATTTACCTTTTCTCGAGGCAATAAAGTAAATTTTTGCATATGCTAAGTTCCTTAAGGACTTATTGATGGTGAAACGTAGACTGAAGGTTAAAAATAACATTTTCCTAGTACAAAATATGAGATCAGTTTTACTAAGTGACCTCCCACCAAAGTTTAAAGATCTGGGTGCATTGACCATTTCGTGCATCATTGGAAAGAACCGCATCGAGAGAGCCTTACTAGATTTAGTGACTATTGTTAACATTCACCTTTACTCCATTTATAGTCAATTAGATTTGGGGGACCTCAAGCCCACTAAGATCACTCTCCAACTCGCGGACATTACCAAGAAGATCCCTCGAGGGATTATTGAGGACGTGATATTCCAAGTGGACACCTTTTACTTCCCATTAGATTTTGTCATTTAGGACACGGATCCCTCCATCACCTCAAGTATGTTACCATCATCCTTGGTCGCCCATTCTTAGTTATGGCTAATGCATTAATTAATACTCGAAATGGTCAAATGCAACTCATATTCGGGAATATGACTCTTAAAATAAATATCTTCAACATCATTAAGAAAATGGGTGATGAGTACACGTTTCACGCGGTGGATCTTATCAAGGAGGTAGTAAATGAGCACATAGAGGGACATATTGGTGGGGATTCGTTAGGAGCGTATCTTATTTCGAGTGGTGAGAGTGACAGGATGCACACCAAATTCGAGAGGGAGGTAGGAGAGTTGAGAGAGATCTTAAACAAAATAGCGTTGGCTGATGGCATGAGAGATATTAATTGGGTTTTTAAATTCGAGGAAAAACCACCGAGGGCGTCGCTGACGGTTCCCTCCGATGAGAAATTTCCCACCCTCGAATCAAAGAAACTACCCTCAAATGTAAATTATGCTTATTTGGGAGAGGATAATACATTTCCCGTTATTGTCTCCTCGAGCCTAAATAAAGAGCAAGAGGGTAAATTATTAGAAATTTTGAGGAAGCACCGTAGTGATTTTGGTTGGAGCATCGCGGATTTAAGTTGTTTAAGTCCCCTGATTTGTACCCAAAAAATCCACCTCGATGAGGACATGAAGCCTTCAAGGAAGATGCAACGACGATTGAAATCCACGATGAAATATGTCGTCAGAGCGGAGATTATTATTCTATTGGACGCAGACATCATTTATCCCATTTTGGATAGTAAGTGGATGAGTCCAATCTAAGTCGTCCCAAAGAAATCAGGAATGACCATGGTTGAAAACGCCAAGGGTCATCTAATTCCCCAACGCACCACCACCGAGTAACGCCTTTGAATTGACTACCAGAAGATCAATGCTTACACGAGGAAAGATCATTTTCTCTTATCGTTTATCGACTAAATGTTAGAGCGAGTAGCGGGACACCTATTATATTTCTTTCTTAACGGTTATTTCGGATATAACCAAATTGAGGTGGGCATGATAGATCAAGAGAATACGATATTAACATGTCCTTTTGGCACGTTTTCCTATAAATTTATGCCCTTTGGATTATGTAATGCACATAAGACCTTTCAAATGTGCATGCTTAGTCTTTTTAGTGACATGGTCAAAAGGGGCCTTAAGATTTTCATGGTTGACTTTAGTGTCTTCAGCCCTCTTTTGACCTTTGCCTGGCTAATATTGAAAAAGTTCTAGATCATTATGTGGAAAAGAACTTGGTACTAAATTGGCAGAAGTGACATTTTATGGTTATTAAAGGAATAGTTCTTGGCCACATAGTGTTTTCCAAAGGTGTTGAGGTAGATAGGGAAAAAGTAGATGTCATAGACTATCTTCCCCCACCAAAGTCACTAAAGGATGTGCACTCTTTCTTGGGCCACACGGGTTTCTATCGGAGGTTTATTAAGGACTTTAGTGCCATCTCTAGTCCCTTGAGTAACCTACTTATGAAAGATACCACCTTTGAGTGGAATGAAGCATGCCAAAGTGCTTTTGAAAAATTTAAAAGCATGCTCGTGTCCGATCCCATTATGAAACCTACGGATTGGTCCCTCCCATTCGAGCTCATGTGTGATGCGAGTGATTATGCTATAGTGGCTATTTTGGGTTTAAAAATGGATAAGAAGGCTCACGTCATCTACTATTCTATCCGGACGTTAACTGGACCACAACTCAATTACTCCACAATGAAGAAAGAATTTTTAGCTTTAGATTTCGCCCTAGACAAATTCCGCTCTTATCTCATTGGTTCGCCTATCATATGCTTTACCGACCACGCGGTTCTTAAGTATCTCCTTTATTTAAAGGATGCTAAACTACGCCTCATAAGGTGGATCGTACTCCTACAAGAGTTCAATCCCTCCATAAAAGATAAGAAAGGAGTAAAAAACATCATAGCCGACCACTTGTCCTTACTTTCGTCCGATGTACCAAGTGATCCCGTACCTATAGACGAATATTTTTCAGATGAGCAATTATTTTCCACTTTTTCTCTCCCCTGGTTTGTGGATATAGTTAATTTATTTGTCACATGGATCGTTCCCTCCGATTGGATACCATAAGGGAGAAAAAAGTTCCTAACTTAGTCGCGCATGTTCTTCTATGACGATCCCTATTTGTTCAAATATTGCACGAACCAAATCATCCAACGATGTTTACCGGATGACGAGATACTTAGTGTCATTCATTTTTGTCATACAGAAGCTTGTGGAGGCCACTTTTCGACGAATAAGACGACCGCTAAGAATCTTCAAAGCGGTATCTATTGGCCCATAATTTTTCGGGATATTAATGCTTATTGCAAATCTTGTGATAGATGTCAAGGATAAGAGCCATCACTTGATGAGAATTGATGTCGTTGACCTCTATACTCGTCATTGAGATATTTGATTATTGGGGAATTGACTTCATGGGCAACTTCCTTCCCTCCTATGGTTTCTTATACGTCCTTGGTGCGGTAGATTATGTGTAAAAATGGGTTGAGGCCATAACTACCAAGACAAATGACAACAAAGTGGTGATAAAGTTTTGACAAGAACACATCTTCTCGCTTCGAAGCTCTAAAGGCAATCATTAGTGATAACGAAAAACACTTTTGAAATAGGCCATTTGAAAAAACTCATTAGAAAATATGGGGTCGTCCACAAGTTGGGATATCACCTCCAAATGAACGGGAAATCTGAATTATCAAATCGTGAGATTAAGCACATTTTAGAAAAGATCGTTGATCCTAATCATAAGGATTGGTCTCTCCATTTGAACGATGTGCTATGGGCTTATCCAATCCCGTATAAGAACCCCCTCAGGATGTCCTCTTTTCTCTTTGTGTATGGCAAGCCTTGCCATTTCCTCGAGGAGCTAGAGCACAAGGCATATTGGCCAATTAAGAGGTTGAATTACAACATGGATCAAGCCGGTGAAGCACTCAAACTTCAATTGAATGAGTTGGAAGAAATGCATAATGATGCGTATGAAAGAGCCAAAATAGCTGGAAAAATAATGAGACTCGCACATGAGTGAATTATCCGTCGAAAGGAGTTTCATTCAAGTAAAAAAGTGCTTCTATACAACTCACATTTACACTTATTTCCCGGTAAGTTACGTTTGCGGTGGAATGACCCGTTCGTTGTGAGAGAGGTGTTTCCCCATGGATCCGTCGAATTAGAAGACCCTAAGGGGAATACATGTTCAAGGTAAATGGACAGCGCCTAAAGCCATATCTCGAGATGTATGTTGAGGAAGCCAACACAATTTTATTGGCGGACCCCGTTTACAGGGTGGAGTGAGCTTAAAAGGAGAGGTCCTCTCACTCCCAACGCGTATGGGGTGATTCTTGTGTATCATAGTAAGTCGTGTAGGTTAGGTTAGTTAGAGGTCCGTTGGTTACGAGTCAAAAAAGTATAGGAGCACAAATGCACAATTCATGAGAGCATAGAGAGTATTGAGCTGAGTTTTCGACGTTTTTCAAGCTAAAATGTGAGTGGCAGTGTTTTGGAAGTTTTTCAAAAAACTGAGTTTTGGGTGCTTTCAACACTTTCTGAACCGGTTCGCCCTGTCTTCACCATCAGAGCCTAACTGGTTCACATCACTGAACAAATAAAAAATTAAAAGGGCCGAATCGGTTCGCCACACGACAAACCGAGTTTTCTCCAAGCAGGTGCAGAATTTCGTTCCCTCCCATTTTACCCCTTTCCACTTTCAGACATTCATTTACCCCTTCCTTAAACTCCGAAAATTGCCACCCCATTCTTCCCTCCAACATTTCCATCCACATCCACTCCCTCCATAATTCTTTCGTCACTTACACCACCCCTCCACCTATACATACACCTCCATCCATACATTCCATCCCACGTCTTCCATATTGTAACAACCCGGATTTTTTTTAAATGGGGATTTTTAAATTAGTCGGAGAAAAAAAAATGAAATTTTGGATTTTATGAATTTTATAATTTAAAGTGTTGGTTTTTATATTTGAAAAATAAATTTTCAAACGGAATTGGAATCGGAATTAAAATGGAGTTTTAATTGAATTTTTATTATTTAGAAGAGTTCTCAAAATATAAAACTCTCTAAGAGTCCTCAAAACATAAAACTTTCTAGTAAAAATAATATTTTTAGAAATTCCACCGTCCGATCAAGCTAAATTTTTGTCAGCAGTCATGTCTCGCCGTTCGCTACAACATACTAAAATTTCAAGCGATTCTAACGGTCCGATCATCCGTAATGATTTTTTTAAGTATTTGTATTTGATTAGGACTCTAATTCTTTTTGGTATATAAACATAAAGTGACGAGTTTAGATCTTTTAAAACACATTTTAGCCTTCTCAAAAATCAGAATCCTCTCATCTTCTTCATCTTCTTCAACCTCAAAACCCTAGCCCCATTCTACATAACTTTCAACTCAAGTTTTGTCAAGATTAACCGGATTTTCTCAAGACGCGTCAAGAACAAATCTTTGTCAAATTTTTTAGAGGAATACACATTCAAGATCAGATTTCTAAACCGACTTTTATTCAGGCATGTTGACCCTATTCTTTTCCTTTAGTGTTATGTGTCTTGATTGTAGCCTCCATCAAACTCATGTTTTCTAAAATAAGATATGAATATAAAGATTGAAGAGATAAATTTCGGGGCTGTTTTACATGAACAAAATTAATGATACCAAATACTTATAACTTGTATTCTTTGGGTTGTGTCGGTGTAGTCGACTTTGCTATGGGCATGTGCATGTAGAGGAGCCCTTTTAAAAGTAAATTTTGATATTTCATGTGAAAACCCTAGTTTAATTTAATTTCTTGTGTTGGAAAATAAGGATCATGATAGGACTTGCATGTATCGATTATTCTGAAAATCATAATATTTAGGTGTCTTTGATTTCCACTTTTTAATTTGAATTATTTAAATGGGAATTTAGTATTATTATGAATGTTGTTATAATTTGGAATTGTGTTACTCTATGGAAATATGATAATATTTCAGAAAGGTTGGGTATGGTAGATAATTGGTTTTCACCCTTGTTATGGTACACTTGTTAGGTATGGGACTAGTAAGTGGGCCTTAATTACGATTTATGCTAATTAGGTATGGGACTAGTTAGTGTAAGTCTATGCGGGTTATATAATTGGGGTGGGGGCTGATTTTTCTATTTTATACCTTTATTGTAATGGCCTAGGATTGATATCTAGGTGGAGTGAAATTTTATAATCATTCTTTGCTTAGGATAGGACGATATTGTGTTTTGGGAACCCTTAGTTGGCACTAAAGGTTATTTTGAGGATTTTCACATCGCTTTTAAGGGTGGGGGAAATTAATGTGATTAACGAAAACAAGGAATGTGGAATTTAATATCGCAGGACTAAAACGGATATTAAAAATTTATTGGCGACATAATGTGTCTAGGGCCGACAGTTTGAACGGGTCAGAGGACAAGTTATGTCGTGTCGTGTGTGGAACCTTGTCATATCGCGAGGGTCGCAGGATAAAAACGGGCCAGACGGCGGACTTGACAAAGGGACGGGTGCGTGTGTGGAACCTTGTCATATCGCGAGGGTCGCAGGATAAAAACGGACCAGACGGCGGACTTGACAAGGGGACGGGTTTTGGTAATAATATTCACGGTTAAATTAATTAAATTTAACATTATGGGAAGGTGTGTTAATTAAAATCATATTGGTGTGGCTTTTATGAAAACCTTGCGGGTAATTGTGAATTTATTTATGGTGATTATTAATCTCGTAATTAAAAGATTCTATTGTTATAGTCGATATATATAGCACTATTGTCTGGGTTCAAGGACCCTATTTGAGGAGAGTAGCCGGTTTACATGCTCGGGGCTTTGGCTCTGACACATGCGTTGACTAATCTTTTTCAGGATTTTTGGGAGTTGCTGCATAGGATTCATTGGAGATCTTTTGGAGGTGCAGCTGGATTTATGTTACTGCTTTAGTAGTTGGATTTTCTCTTTCCATTCATTCGTTTTATTTATGAGACTATTTTGGAGTTATTGGGCCTTTTTGGTTCCAAATTTATTTAGAGGATTTCTGTTGGGATTATTCAGATTTTATTTAATCATTATTGGAGATTGGATTTTTGGAGTTAGCATGTGATGGATCTTTTATCGCTTAGTTATTTGTGATCATTTGAGATTGACCAATTATTTATTTTATGGACTGATTTATTTATGTCTCATATCTGTCTCATGCTAAGAATGGTATTTATTTAGTTCACGCCCGGCTTAGTTTTGGTGGCGGCCGACGCCAGAATTAGGCGGGGTGTGACACATATCTCCTAAACCTTTATCTTCTCCAATCAATTCCCAATTTTTGTTTTCAAATGGCAAACAATGAAATTCCCGAGAAGTGCGATTTGACGAAAATCCTCCATGATGGTGATCACACATACTGCTCTAACTAGGAGCGTAAATGGTGACAAAATTTCTTCTCTCCCACCCGCACCGCGCACATTGAACGAGAAGTCAACTGGGATGAGCTACCTCCATCCGTCTCCAATCTATTATGTCACCAAAAGTGGCGCCAACTCCTTGCTGAGCTCGAGGACAATGTGTGGCTAGATGAAGTGCACACGTTTTACGACACTCTCATCAAAACTAACGATACATATGAAGCCTTTGTTGGTGATACACGGATCCCTCTTTCTCTCAACATCATCATCTAGAAAATGAGGGCCAAAGGGTCCCTGTCCCCCCAACCAAGATTTTATTTCCCCACCGTTGGCAACCCAATCCAAAGTACCAATGCATCCAATGAATCGCACCCAATTACGTTTGGGATCATGAAACCTTTCCGGTGGGTAATCTCGATATAACAAACCATCTTGCCTTTTTAATCGTTTACGGAGCCATACTACAAACTTCTAGAAACTCGGCAATATGCATTCGCCACGAAAATTTTCTTTACCATCCCCTCACTAAGGCTAGCCCACTTCACCTCGCCCGTACCTTTTATGGGCAGATCATACACGTCGTCGTGGATCAAAGAGGCAAGACCACCCTCACTTATGTACATTTGATAACCTCCCTCTTAAAAGACGTCGGGCTTCCAGAACCCCAAACACAACCCCTTCTACCCAAGGCCATTGGCCAAGAATCCCTCACTAGGAGCGTCTGGAAAATGGAAGTAGTCCGTCAAACTCCATCGACGGTAGAAGATGTTGAAATGGGAGAAGAGGATCCCGAGTATGAGGAGGAGGCGGATCCGAATTATGTACCCAATGAGAGCTACATTGAAGCTTTAGAGATTCGTTTTGACACTTTCACGAGAAACTATGAGCAGGACATGAGCATGATCTTTCAACTCCAAATGGAGATGTATCACGCACAATTAGGCCTAAACATTTCACTCCCAACCTATTTCTACTATCCGTATGATCCGAGTAGGCACGAGCCATTCAACACCCCTCCCCAGTAGCTTCCGTATTTGGTGTGTGATGTTTGTTTTGTTTATCATTTATGTAGTTCTTTTTGGGTCATTGTTGTTGATTTTTGTCAAAGAACTATGCAAACCTCTATCCTATCTTATCGCTTGTAATTGATCATTTTATTAATACAAGAACTATGCATCTTGTCATTTGTCATTTTTTGCACGCACTTTTATTTTGTTAAGATTATAGTCCTTTATGCATGAGGACATTGCAAAAGTCTATGTTTGGGGCACGCGAGGGGGGGCACGTGCGTTTAAAATAATTTCACAAATTTCAAAATGCCCAAAAAATAGAAAATGAAAAAATGAAAAAATTCGAAAAAGCCAAAAATATTTTTCTTCTAAATTAAATAAAAATTAGGATATAAAATTTTAAAAGATATCATAAAAAATTTGTTTAAAGTCTCAAATGCATAAAACCAAAATTTACTAAAAACAAAAATTGACGATTTTACGAATAAGTGTGGAGATTAATTAACCCGGTGAGATTCCGGGCCTTTCAATTTTGTGAGTAATGAAATCAATCCGAGTTAATGGTTGAATCAACGTTCGTTTCAGCATTTAAAAAAGTCATTGAAGATCTCTATTCCTTTGTTTTGATTGGTTACGGGAAACAAGTGAGATGTTGTCTTGAACACACACACTAAAATATCTCTAAATGAGATATATTTTCGAGATGCATATGGTAAAATAATAAGTAATTCAGCTAAATGAAGTTAAGCCATTGTCTGTTACCCAAAAATATAAAAACTATTGAAAAATTATCCTTTTGCTAGCCATTTTGAGCCTAATAAAGTTTTCCAATTTAATTTGATAATCCAAAAAATCCATGAAGCCTAGAGTTGTGAAAATCGAAAAATTCACCAATTAAGTCCAAATGGTGCACAAAAAGGGGAAAGAATAATAGAATAATGCTCAACAAAAAAGGCAAGAAAAGACAATTAGAAAAAAAATATATAGAAAATATAGAAAAAGAAGAGAAAAAGAGCAAATGTCCGAAAAGGTTCTAACGGACATCATAGTAATCAAAATTTTCTAACTCCAAATTTCCCAACCATTCCCTTTTTACCCAATACACTTTATAACCCAAGAAAGTCCTAACCGAGTCCGAATAATGAAATTAATTACTACGTGGAGAGCCTAAGACATGAAAATATAATAATAGAGATTAATTAGTGTGGATAAGAGTCTATGTTTCTCGTTTTCCAACAACTGTAACCTTATGATGATATCTTTTCACCTAAATAAATTCCATCTTTCAAATTTGTGTGCATGAATTCGTATTCCATTATATTTACTCTTATAAATCACGTACACCGAGATAAATAACCACATTCAGAGAGTTCATTTGTGAGTGCATCTGCGAGAATTTGAATCGAAACAAATTTTTGAAAAGTAACATAATGATCAATAGGTGAAAGTTAGCGATTTAATTTTTAGATTCGCACACTACTATTTGAGACTATTGAATATAAATTTATGGTGACTATTTTGGGAGAATTAAATTGCACAAATTTTTAAGTATTTTGATTTTTCTTTGAGTCGAAAAATGAATTTTGTGAGTATATTCACTACAAACCCTCACGAAACACCATTCGTCCTATTAGGGTAACCTAGGGATTTAACGGGTTGTTGCATACGCTAAATGCAATCACTCATCCGCAAAGAAGACATTCTATCTCAATCAAATTTTTTTCAAGTTTTTTGATCTTGCTTTGATTATTTTACATTGCTCGGGACGATCAAAGTTCTAAGTTAGAGGGTTTGATTAGGAATAAATTTTTCCTATTTATCCCCCGTAATTTATAGGCTTCTATCACCCTGTGAGGTGAAATTGAAGTGGATCATCTCATATCATTGCTACTGACATCATCTAACAAGTACATTAAGTTTTGGGTATTTCTCTTATATTTTACAAGTATTTTATGCACGAGAAGACAAGAGATAAATCGGAATAAAGATCAAAAAGAAAATAAGGAAAGTCAAGGGTAGTAACCTAATTGTAAAACTAGAATTCGGATGAGGAACCTAAAGACAAGTCGAAGACCTCGATTTCACAAGCACATGGGAAGAAACGACATCCAAATCCGATCCCCGGTTGAGAAGATATGATGATATGAAAATAAGAAGAATTCAAGGAAGAAAAGAAGGATTTTAAAGGGCCGAACTGGTTTGGTTCTTAAGAGAACGGGTTTGATGTGGTTTCGTAAATTTGGCCTCGCTACTGGAATTTTGAACCAGTTCCCAAACATCTGAACGAAATCTTATTTTCTTCCACTTAAAAATTGAAGTTGTACAAGATTAAAACTGCTAGAAAAATGTAGTATTATTATTCATTCATTATTCTAGATATCTTTTAGTTAGTTTTTACCTCACAAGGAGAGAGGAGAGGAGGCAAGATCCCTAGTTTTAATTCATGCACTAAAGATACATTATTGTGGATAAATTTTCAAGATTTTAATATTAAGTCTGTCTTCTCTATCTTGTTCTTGCATATTCTCCATATTTGCATCTATTTATTTATTTTTCTGGGATTCTAAGACTCCCATGCATATTTAGCAATAGTTTCATCATAATTTCCAACGCATGCAATGTTAGAATTTTGGTTATTTCCCACGTAGCTATGTTCAGCTAAGTTTTTAGCAAGTTGGGATACATGAACCCAACCTAGGTGTTACAAATGGATTTAAAAGAAAATAAAATGTAATTAACAATTCAAAGGTTTGGTTTTTTTCAAAACAATGGTTGTACATCTTTTAATTATGTTTGCCCTAAGTAACTCAAATGTTTAAGGGTGCAATTAGCATTTTGGTAATTTATCATTCTCGTTAAATACAATTATTTGATTTGATATTACGAGGAGTAAAATTCACATATGTCGAATTGATACAAGGTATTTGATGTTTCTTTGAATTGAGAATTAGGTTTTTAAAGTTTTATGTTCTCCGTAATCTACAACGGATCGGGAGAGTTTACCCTAACTCCATTTTCCCACATTGATTTAACACTCACTTAGTTATTATCACATACGTAGTTTATTTAATAATTTAATTAAATTGATTTAGTTTATAGGAAGTTTCACAAACCATCATCTTTTCCTTATCTCCCTGAGTCAACTGTAGGGTTAATCGTCGTTCCTACTAGTCGTTAAGTTATGTATCGTATTCCCTGAGTTCGACACCCGATTTACCGAATTATTACTTGAGCAATTGGATTGTACTTGAATCGTAATCACACGCGTTAAAGATACACTTCTTAAGTCGCGTAATTGACAATAAAAAAATGTCTCATCTCTTAATTATCAATATTTTGAAACACTCGACCTGATAGGGTTGGCCTCATAGTTTGAGCCTCATACCCTCGTCCTCATACATTGTGCCTCATACCCTTAACCAAATTGTACCAGAAAGCTGAACTCACAAAGAATTCACCATAAATGGTACTTTAGTCATTTGAGGCCCCCTAAATTAGAGCACATATTTGTATTCCATGTGAAGGAAATGTTCACACCTTCAACACAAATTATAGAAGAATAGGAGGAAGCATTTAAGAGTAGGATGTCATTCAGCATGTACCATGTGAGTTAGCGCACACATTCCACCCCAAGCGTCCTATAAGTACTTTGTACCACATTACTTGTTCCATAAGTCACTATATTATAAAACAACTGAAGTTGTGTAAAAAATACTCTCAAGTGAGACAAATTAAAATTGTAACTTCTAAAATAAGAGTGTATGTGTTCAAAACCGAGACAGATAGAGAATATCCAAGTTAAAATTTATTTTCTAATTATGACAAGGTTTTCTTTCCAGTTAAAGTTAGGGTAACAAATACAATGCCTAAGATCAATATAATGATTTATCTACTAAATAGATCACACAATATTTCATCTTCAATAATCAGGTGACATAATCTAAGTGCAAAAAGGTAAACAATATATTACAAAAATAAGGTGTATGAGAAAAAATCCACAACGGAAAAAAGCCTCATGCCGGCACAACAAAAAATGAACTATGGTAGGAATTATAGAGGGGACCTATGTCTTGTAACCCCAATCCATTACATTTGACTAATGCATTTTCTCACCATTTATTTCATCGACGAGAAGGCATAAACTACTGGAACATGCTTCACAACCTTCATTCTTTTTTGTCTCAACCAATGTATTCTTCAAGACATAATCAACTGACTTCATTTTATAATGGAACAAGGTTGAGAAGTCTCTAATGAGTGTAGTACGAATTTTCTAAACGTGTGAAGAATAGAAAGTGAAAGAGTATGGAAAATATTTGCTTAACATGCAAATATATTTTTGGGATAAGCAAAATCTAAAAATAACTCAAGAATAAACTTAAACATATGAGTTCAAGGTACAAAAATATTTTTAAAGAAAATAATTTTTTATTCAAAATGTTTTTAGATTTCATGAGTATTTATTCTTAAAATATCTCAAGAATATATCGAAGAGAAAAAAAAAGATTGAAACTAAAAAAAATGCAAGATTCAACACAGAAGAATATTTTATCTTTCAAAGATTTTTTCTCTCCAACACAATGATTTTTTTGGCAAGAAATTTTTTATCAAACATATTTTGTTCCCGAAAGAAATTATTATTATCATGCTCCTTTTACACTTGTTGAGAACTGATGTTTCAACTCATCACTTACATATACACTCAAGCTTGCAAGAGAAGCTTTGTGGGACATGTAGGTAAGTTTTAGACTTGCATATGAAGTGATAATATGAAAAGGTAAAAGGATATGGTCAGATTTCAGTGTTGCGTGAGTACCAAGGAAAATGTCCACAATCTTTTATAAAAATGAATTTAAGCACCAGATCGACATGCTTCGCAGGTGCGTCACTATAGAGAGGATGTTCTTCACCATAGTGATACTTCATCGATGTCATAAATGAAAACTTAAATATAATCCCTAGATAAAGGCTCTATAGAAGAGATGCCATCACTGCAACGAACAAATTTTGGATGAGGCGATGATATGGCGACAGACACACAATAACCTTAAATATATAAAGAGCGAACACTGAATTTTCAAATAATTTTTTTATCACATTTCACATATAATGCTATTACAAAGAATCCATATTAAGCACACAGTCAAAACACATAAAACATTTCTTTTCAAAAATAATTAGGATGATGAAAAAGTACGAGTCTAGGTGTGTCATGTTACCTTCCTAAGAGTGATATAAAAGGATATATTATCTTCAAGGATGTCCGTTTAAGTGATTTTCACAACATAGACTGAAAGTATATTTGGTATAACAAGAAAGTTTCGTCCTGTAGGGGCGGCACACGAGTAAAATCCATATTCTGACAAAACTCCCCTTTGTCTATGTTGTGAAAAAATATACGAAAAAGGGAGATTACAAGTTTTATAAGAGGGTCTATCGACCTATGACATAAAGACATAATCCCGACAAAAGGAAAAAGACTAAGATATACTACAAATCGTCAAAACATGAATCTGAATGGATCTTGCGCCTGCTGAGTTGTCATACACACTAAACAAAAGAAATAATGATACTAATGTAATGGACAGTTTAAAAACAATATGGGTTATGAATGAGATATAAAGTTTATTCCTCCTATAAATATGTGCATTCAAGTTATAACATGAAAATATTATAGTGATGTAAGCAATATTGACAAATGAAATTCATTTGTTAAATATATACACCATATTCTTTTAGTTTATCATGAAATGGATCAACATATGTTCTTTATTAGAACTCCTTAATATAATATTCCTCCTTCACTTTGTCATGGTATTGACAAAGGTAAACAATAAATAAACTAAACAAGTGTACTAACAAGGATCACATCATAAGCTATTTCATATGAAATTAATTAAAATTAGTACATTCACTTCACGAAATTTAATTGAAGAAATAGCACGACAATATGACCATGATAGAACATGAATGATATGTGTGGTAGTCAAGTGAATCACAGATAATCAATGTGAATAATGAGTGCGTAGTCAACCAACACACAACATGAGGTAATAGGCAATAGATATGAAATAATGACTACATGGCCTAGATAATCCACGTTGTATCAAATAAAGACGTATATTAAATTGAGAGAGAAAACAAATAGAGAAGTGATCTAAAGGTAGCCCATAATATAAAATGTCATAAGATGTTAAAGGAAGCTACGGTATCTTCCACTAAATCATATAGTCCAACCTAAATTGTATAAACTATTAGGTTAAGATATGTATACCTAAATTAACTACGTTAGGGTCGATGAAGTATTCCGAACTAACGTAGGGTTATTATATGTTAGGGTCGATGGAGTATTCCGAACTAATATTGGGTTATCATATGTTTGGGGTCGATGTAAAATGCCGAACCAAACCTTTGAACTGGTGGCGTGATGAAAGAGTCTGAGCCAGAATATGTGTATATAAATAATTGGGGTCAATGTATCATTTCGAACCAATTCTTACTTGGGGTCGATGGATCATTCCGAACCAAAAGTCCTTTACGTGTGTCAGAAGGACATAATAGTAATAACTAATATTTAGTATATATTGTGTGTGAAATATATACACTTAATGATATTCTACTGTTGTGTATTAGTATATGGATATATAATGTGTTTAATGATACATATCAAATTGGTAAGTTAAGTAGTGAAACTTAATTACGAAATGTACCTTTAGATAGAGAAAATCTAATTAGTAATTTAAGTAGTGAAACTTAATTACACAAGTGGGAAGACAACAATTGTGAGAATTGTAGTAATTTTAGTAGTGAAACTAAATGATAAGTCTTGAAACATAACATAGGTGAAATGTTACTTGAGAATTAATTAACATACGCGAGATGTTAGTGAAACGGATGTACTGTATGGGCGGTACTAGAACTTAGGTACATATAAGTTCAGTTGACTACTTTGGTTTTAGTTAGCTTGGGAGGTATGGCTAGAAAAACTAAGTGTAAAACATTAGGTGTGCACAAAAGATGAGGGGTGAGTAAACTCAAGAGAGTGTACGAGAACCTAACATGTGTAATCAATAACCGCATTTTATATTGTGATAAACACTTGCTAAATATTTTCAAAATGTTTTGAGTACTAACTCTTGCTATGAAATATTTTCAAAACCTTTTAGGTGTCGAGCCACAGGGATGCCATGTATGATGATTTCATTCCAGGGTCTCTAAGCTGTAGCACAGTGGATGCTTACAAGATTTTGACTAGACGATATCTCTCATTCATATCTAGTACATGATCTCACACTATTCTATGTATGGACTTGTGGTCCGGTATCAGTCTCAGATGTTAGTTTCAGACTAGTGGTTATTCTGTTGTTGTTTGGGATTTTTAGCCGATGGTTTATTCGGTAATACTCTTGTTCTGTTGTACTTTTCCTTTGTTAGATTGGGTTCTAGTACATGGTGACTGTCTTACTATTTTCCGCATAGTTGATTTGTCTATTTTAAGAAAGATAAAATTTGGCACCGGTATAATTTTCACTTAGGTTATTAGTAATTAAAAAGTTTTTCGACAATGATGCTAAGAATGAACCATTTGAGAAACCTGTTTTAATTTAATAAAGGTCTGATCACCCGATGTTTAATTGGGCGGGGTGTCACAGATGGTATCAGAGCATCAGGTTCTAGTGTCCATAGGATCTGTACGGCTTACTACGTTTTCAGCATATCGTTTGATTGATATAAATCCCTATTTTAGGATTATTGTACTCTTTCACATACGTAGTTTACATTCTCTTGCTACTTAGTAGATGTAGTGTTATATATATGAGTCCAATTGGGCATGGTGTCGAACATGGCGGTAGGACTAGCATTGGCGTCCAAAGTTGGGGCCTAAAGCCCAACTCGCGAATTAAAGATTTATATTATTTAATTGGAGTTAACCCACAGGCTTCTCTACAAATTCCAGGCAAGGATTCTCTTGACATTCTTATTCAAATTGTACTAATCTTATATTAGTTTTGATTCTATGCTCAGAATAAGATTTAATCATGTGTTGGGAATGCATATCTAGAGACCCTTTGATTGATGTAAAAATTGATGATAATAATATGATCCATATTTAGATCCGTAGCCCTCGTATTAAATCTATATCTATGTGGCTTAAATTGATGATTCGATGTAGAAACGTATTGTATAACCCTTCAAACAAATCAGGAGACTCTTGTTGTAGGGTAAGATGAAATCTAGAATTTGCATTCTCATAGGTTATTGGAAGATCTTGATGATTTGATTTAAATCTTGGAAGGAATTTGATGTTTAAACATGTTTAGAATGACCCTATGATCATTTAGAAACTAACTTCATATCACGTTTTAAGTTTTTGACATACTATGAGGATATTTGGTTTGAGAAGTTTTGGGTTGAATAATCATGTCATGAGAAAACAGTAGGCCTGGGAAAAACTTGTATATAAGAATTGGTTCGGCCCCAATTTTGAACCGGTTCGGGGGACTTGCTTGTATATTTTTTCGTTACGATCGCGTGGGCATCGACCGCATATTTTTCTGATTTTTTTGAATTAGTTATGATTTTTATACGAAAGGGTGTGCGAGACCATTTTTGTCCAAGTGAGGGTTGGAGACTTAATCCAAAAAATTAGTGATAATGTTATGAACTTATATACATTGTTAAACTAGGACAGGTTGATGATATAGTAGTGCATACGTGATGACCTAAAATACAATTACATATATAAAGGAAACGATTTATGTAGAACACTTGAATAATGTCATATGGAATAAATATATTAAAATGCATGGATATGCCTAGATGATTTGGAGATTTTAGTAATCTAATATGAATTTAATATCCAATAAACTGAAGAGATGGACTAAGGTTATGGGATATTATATGAGGTAAAAAAAATAAACACTGAGTTTTTATCAAAAGGAGTAGCCCCATTATGAAATCTATTCAGGGGCTAGAGTGTTAAGTTTAAAACCTCTCTTTCCGTTAACGCATAGCTAGATGGCTTAATTTTTTACATGTTAGATTAAATCATGGAAGTTACAATTGGCATTTTTTTAGGATACAAGTAGGACTGCTTCTAGATGAGAGGTGAGGTACTCGTTACATGTGAGCATCGATGAAGAGATGTGAAGTACGAGTTAGTAATAATTTTCATATTTACTGGTGAAGAATCCTTGCATCTTTAGGGCTCTAACCCATATTATAAATGTTTTCTCCCAGGTATTCTTAATGACCGAGATAGCAGGACTGGCGATGGATAAGACTAGTAATTGCTGTGGACGTAGTGGATTTCGCTCCATTGATTCTAGTATATGTTGTATTTCAACATTTGGTCATTATATTTCATAATCGGATTTTGGGGGGCATAAGCCCAAGTGTTTATTTTAATCAGTTGAACTTAGCTTTACATTTATGGACTTTGTATGATGATTCAGTTTTTATTATTCATATATTAAATCAAATTTATTCAAATGTTTTTATACATTGTGGTTTTTGATATAAAAATAGAGAAATTTTTATTCTTTCGGTGCTAAGAATGGTGTAAATTATTAATAAGCCCCATCTTCGGTGTACGAAGCCTGGCCAGCCTTTACGTGAGAAAATGGGGGTTTTTACAGTTGAATCGTCAAAATTCAAAATTTGTGTGCATGATGTTTGTTTAGTTCATTAAGCTCGCAACTTTAATTGTTACATATGGCTAAAATAAAATTTGATGGTTTATAGCATCAATTAGAGCTTCTTGATCATTTCAATGTGTTGGAATTGTGATTCATTTGTTGTAGTTCACACCCTCTTTATTCCATATTCATGTTTGAGCACATAGGTACGATATACTTTATTGATTATCTCATGCTAGATATGTTTATCTTTCCACCGGGTTGTCTATTCGAGACAAAAAGGGGGAGAGACGTATGTGATGTAGGGGTGGTTTTTATTTGTTTGAGATCATAGTTTTGTTGCATTACAAATCAATATCATATGCTTTCATGCTTACATGCTGGTAATAATTAGTTTGCAAAAATTTGCTCACATGTTTATCAAATGATTTTATCGTTATTGTACATTGATAAGTGCGCGAAACGCGACGTCGGTCAAGACGTCGATCGTTGTTGTTCCTTTCGCCACATCTATGCAAAAACCTAAATTACGACTGCACTTGCGATACAAGTATAGCGGTAAGTCGAGTATCGAATCCACAAGGAGTGTTAATATATCTCGTAATCGGTTTATTAATTCAGGAATAAAAGTGTAAAAGGTGATGTGCACTTGTAAATAAAAGAAAAGAGAGAAGTTAAGTCTCAATAAAAGTAAAGCGAGGATCGGGATAGCGTCAAACCATACGGATAGAAAAAACTATTAATCAAAATTCCAGCTCTGTAACAATTTAATCGAGCATCCTCAATTAATAATAAACTTCACGCAATAAGGAATTTAAGCCAAAGTTGCGTGAATAAACATTTAATCGAAAATTGGTCGCACGAGGATTAAATTTGGATTATTGCTATGGGTGATATACAAAGATGGCCTATGATCATTTCATAAAGTTTACGCAATTCTCGAGTCAAAACAATATATGAAAATCATTCTTAAGTAACACATTTCAAGAATAAATTCAATTAATGAACGATCAAATGAAAGAATAGAGAGATTACCAACGACTGTAACGTTTTCAAAGAGGAAAGAGTAGTATCTACACTCAAAAATAAAGATAAGTCTCTAATCTCACTTGGTGTAAGTATATACAATGCAACAAAAGATTATCGAGTTATAAAAATCTTAAACCAAATCAATATAACAAGAAAAACGCATGTGTTCATGGGATTAAAGTTTAATTCATGAAGTTATTCATAATATCAATGATTTGAGGACTAAAGTCTAATAACTTCTAAAATTGAGAACATGCATCGTTGAATTGTCTAATGGATCGGGCAATTATTAAAATTTATCATCGAAAACAAAGGAAAAATGTCCAACAAAGGAGAAAAAAGAAAGAAAATATATATGAAATTTTTAATTTTTCTAAGAAAAGCATAATAAGTAACTAACATATGAGCAAAAACATGGACTAAATGAAGAAATGGATAAAATATCCCACACCCCTAACTTAAAACCTGACATTGTCCTCAATGTGAATTTAAAACCAAGTTAAAGAGAGAAAAAGAGCGATATTATCCAAAATTGGAGCAATCCCCATAAGAACAAGCCAAAGAATCTACAAAATAAGTTAGTACCGAGCATAGCAAAAACAAATAACAAAAAGTTAACTAATTACAATGGTCTAAGTTAAAAGAAAGAACTAAAGAACAAAATAATAAAAAGCTAACTATATACAACCTACTATTTAGGCTTCACACTAACTATACACTAGAAGTCTAAATAGATGAGGGTTCACCGCAAAAACGGTTTGACTTTGGAGGATAACCGGTGTACCCTCACACTCAAGCATACCTTCCGAAAAAATGGATCCCATTTGAACAACGGAAGGCATGTATAAGGCGAAAGAAATGAACCATCGTCACTTGAAAGTTTTGGAGGGACGATGGGGGATTTGGATTGAACGGGTGACAAAAACAGCTGGGAGCCGAGAAAAATCGAATATCCTCCCAAAGATTTAGAAATTGGAATGGTAGGAGGCGCACGCGAAGTCAAAGATGCGATCGTGGAAGGCGACTCGAGCAAGTACTCATCGGCGAAAAGGTTTAAAACATTAAAGTTTGAAACCGAATCATCAGGTACTTGTCAGGTGTGATAACAGAAAATGAAAATGGGGAGGAAAGAAATTCAACCTCACGAGATGAATCATTATCGCATGAAGATTGAGTTTTGAAGGAAATAAGATCATTTTCAATGAAATGTTCTTCTTTCGGGGACAAAGAAGAAATCATTTCATTGTAAATAGATATTACATCATTTTCATCCTCACTTTCAATATCTATTACGCAATGGGCAAAGTCGACAATGATTTGTTTCAAAGTAGGCACAAAATCCTCATTTGGTTCAAAACATTTCTCGACTTCAAAAGACTCGGAAGCAAAATCGTCGTCGAATTCAAATAATAAATCCAATTCATGTTCCCACAAACGATTTTCTTCCCGATAACGATTTTCAATTTTCTAATTTTCAAGCATACGCAAGCCCCCACCGAATGTCATAGGCCGAGGAGCAGATTCTTGAAAATGGGAACTTTGAAAATTATCATCGAACTTAAACTTAAACTCATTATTAAAGGAATTTTGAAAACTATTGCAATTCATTTCAAAATTCCTATTATAAGGAGGTAAAGGCCCAAAATCATTATCATCATCATCAAAATACACGCACTCCAAAGCTTGACTTTTGTAATACTCGCCCAAAGTCATTTTAGATGTTGCAATTTTTTAGGATTCTAAGTATGGACCAAAAGTTAAAGGTTTGTGAGAATTTTGAGAATTATCATAATGATAACTGAAAGAATTGGAATAAGACATGCTTACCCCAAAAATGGCACGAAGTGGCAAATTCCACAAAGTAGATGGGAGCGCGAGAAATTCGCGCGTTTCTAAGTGCTCAAATGTAGAAGTCATGCAAAAAGGTTAGCCAAATAATACAAATAGAAAGAAAATACTACGAAATACTAAATCAAATAAACTCTTAAACAAACTAGTCCCTGGCAACGATGCCATTTTGATAAGTGCGCGAAATGCGACGTTGGTCAAGACGTCGATCATTGTTATTCATTTCGTCGCGTCTATGCAAAAACCTAAATTACGACTACACTTGCGATACAAGTATAGCGGTAAGTCGGGTATCGAATCCACATGGAGTGTTAGTATATCTCGTAATCGGTTTATTAATTCAGGAATAAAAGTGTAAAAGGTGATGTGTTCTTGTAAATAAAAGAAAAGAGAGAAGTTAAGTCTAAATAAAAGTAAAGCGAGGATCGGGATAGCGTCAAACCATACAGATCGAAACAACTATTAATCAGAATTCCAGCTCGAGAGAAATTTAATCGAGCATCCTCAATTAATCATAAACTTCACGCAATAAGGAATTTAAGCCAAAGTTGTGTGAATAAACATTTAATCGAAAATTGGTCGCACGCGAATTAAATTCGAATTATCGCTTCAAACACTAACGATGCATGATAGTGAAAGTTAAACGCATAATAATCCGACTCAAATATTTAAGCTAGTGTCGTACTCTCTTGAGACATAGCTCACCCCTCATCTAATGTGCACATTTAACGCTCGTCTTCTACCTTTCCTAGTTAAGCCACCCCGCCTAACTAGCCATATCGAAGCTCCTTCTACAAAATAATTCATTATGCCTACCCGTATTGCCGATACAATATGTTATCAAATTTCCATGTCTTTTAACCCATTATAAATTTCTCAATATATGTTTATTTCTACCCATAATATAGTTATTTTTAATGTCACTATCTTTCTCTTCTACTAAACTCACCCAGTAGAATAAAATCACAGGTATATATATATATATATCACACTATTATATATATACTAATACGGCACCCCTAAGCTGAGTTGTGGTACGTGTATACTATGCTATCATGTCCTGGTACATCATCTACTAAACAAACGTAGTAGAATAAATCACAAGTATATATATTTATCACACTAATTATATATATACAATACAGCACCCCTAGGCTGGGACATGCGGTGCATGCATACTCTGCTATCAAGTCCCGGTACATCACGCACTGTATAAAGGACTACGAATTCTGAATCACTCTGAATCCGTATCAATACAAATCACACATATTGGAGACGAACATAGTTCACATACCCATGGGTCACGCACATAACTACACTCCCATGGTCAACTGACTTATCAACTCACAAATAAGTCATTCACATTCATATGTCCTTAAGGTACCAATCTAAATTCCCCCGAAGGCACACAAAGATAAGATAACCCTGTTTTTTAAAATCAACCTCCCGTGATAGCAAGTATGGCAGGTATGTCATACACATAATAAATCATACAAATCAGTATAGGTATACACACAACCTATATCATATATTCCATAGCATATATATCTCCCAAAGATCTTACGTATTATTTAATTTCAATTATACGTCTCATCATATATTCCCCAATATCCCTCACTACTCGAAGTGTGCCAATTTTCCTTTAAAATATTACAGTAGGTAATTCAGTCATATCCTATTGATTTAAGTCATAGGTTCGCTCATCCCCGAATTCATTACATTTTAAATTACACCGATTAATCTAATCGATTTCACATTAATTAATTTATTAAAGTAGTGTCGCCCAACTACAATACTTTGACTCACTCATATGGTCTGTATCTTCTTCCTTTAGAATTTGTTACACAAAAATCCACTATTAAAGTTAACACTTCTCGTTAAATATTCGAATATTTATTATATATCTCTATAATAAATTAAACCGGTTAATCTGTGCCTAACTCCCGTAGCACTAGCCTAAGAAATATCATAGTCAAAATCCCGACCCTTAATTTAATTACTATCACCTCAATTAATTTTTTTTCAAGTGGTATCACTCAACCAAAATGCTCGGACTCCCTTTATTGGCTCGTATTTTAACCTTTTAGAATTCATTTCACCAAATTCGGTTAATAAGTTTAACACCCTTATTAAATTTAATAGTCCTTAATACTCATCCCATAAGACTCTAAGTATTAGGTTCCATTTAATTTCTATCAATTAAATTCCACCTTAAGATACTAGCTCGTATGATAAACTCATCCAAAATTCTCATTCGAATACGTTCATATATTTTTTACGTATATTATCGAGTGTCGTTCATTATAAATACTCCTAAATCCATATTCTGGATTCATCTCTATCTAATCCAAGGATAAAATAATATTCCTTTATATTTTTCCAACGTCCTTCACTCATCTACGGACATCCCTAAAAATCCAGATTTTATTTCTCACAAAGGATTTCGGTTTCAGACACTCTTTCGTAGAAAAATCATTACTAATTCAAAAAAATCTGAAAAATACAAGGTCATCGCCCACGCGACCATGACGAACAGATCTAAAAGTTTCATGTTTTGACAAACAGGTAAATCGAATCAGTTCTGCCTCAAAATTGGACCGTTCCGACGGACTACGAATCATCTTCTTCTCTAACTCGTTTTTCTCCATTTATAGCCCTCAAACCTCCATGGATTTAACCCAAACATCAATCCAATTTATACCCCATGTTTATTACATCTATAAACAGGTTCTAACACTAATATATGTCATCAATCATCATTTATTCTCATTAAAACTTCTAAGGTTCCTGAATTGGTTTTTTCTCAAAATTTCTTAAATCACAAATTCAATTCGATTCAATAATTCAAATTCAACAACAATTCCTACAGGGTTTTCAATTATAAATCACATTCTAACATCATATGATTGTATTCTTCCATTAATTAAACATCGATCTCACCTTAAATGCTTATATCCCCAAAACCCAAATTAACATGTGATACCCTCCAAAAAATGAATTCTGCTATAATAACTCATCCCAAAATGAATATGGATTACACCCACCATGATATGAATCGCAATAACGCAATTTAAATGAAAACAAGTTTAACTACTTGCCTGGAAATTTCGTAGAGTCAGATCCTTTGATGTAAATGGAGATTTTGACTAAGAACACATCAATCTCCTCTTGGCTTGACTCCCAAAAGCGCTCCCACTTGATCCCTCTTTTCTCCTCTGCAACTAAGGTTTTTCTAAAATGAATTATGGCTGCCATACCCTCTCACGTTTTAATTTTATTATGCCAATCCTGTTTTTAGGCTTGCAGCCTTTATTAATATGACTCAATCACTACCGTGTGGGTCCGATTATGCTTAAAAATACCCCGAGATCCAATTACTACTCCCGGGTACTCTATTTTGATTATCTCGACTCTTTCGGACTCAACCGTACACTCAGAATCATCATTCGAGTTACTTAACTAAAATCTCAAATTACGACACATGTATTCTTAAAAGAAATAACCGCAATTAATTTAAATCTCAATTCACGAAATAAATTGAATCTTCCAATTTAAATAAATTATCCAATTTAAATAGTTTCTCCAAATCATCAATTTAGTTTACATTCTAATTCTTTAAATTAGCTAAATTATTTATCCTAAAAAATACGGGGTGTTACAATGTTAAGGCGTACGCCTCCACTGTTGTTGTAAATCGATGGGGGTTATTCACGATGGGTGTCAATGTATCCCTTATAAAGTACATACATACGCTGCAAATGGGGCCTCTCACATCCTTCTGTCATTTAATTTTCTTTTTTGACTTTGCTTTGTTGGTTTTGAGTGGTAGTTTTGTCTACTTCGCAGTGGGGCATAGTGCGGCGTGTTAGTTATTTTTTTCGAATTTTTACGGTAAGCCATTACTAAAGTTGCGATTTGTTGGGTTGTTCAATGATTGTGGTTGTGGTTGATGAGACAAAGTACAGCTAGGTTGCATTTTTTAGATAATGTGTTTAGGATAGATTCTTTTCAAAAGTAAAATTTTATTTTTCACTTTATTACAAAACAATTATAAGAGTACTTTATAAATCTTTTTATCAAATTGAATCGTAATAATAGTTTAGAGGGATAAAAAAGTCATTTGCTTTCTTTTAAAAGTGCTGTCAAATATGCCATGAATGAATTTTGTTACAATTGGCCTCAAAAGATTAATATAAGAAATAATGGCACCAAATCAAGAATAAGAAAGAACAAAAGCACCTGAAACTACAAATAACCCGTATGTTTATGGTTAGATTTTTGAGGGGATGAAAAATAAAATTAAAAAATGAAGGGGTAAAAAGTAAAATATAGAGTTTTAAGGGGTGGATTTTTAATTTACTTAATATTACCATGTGGGAATCAAAATGGAGTGCATTAGCAATGGGTAAAAAAATTCTAGGGTTATGTTTTTTTTATAACTAGGTGTTCATGTTAACTTACGCACATCTTGTATTAATTCCAAGGGTGGCTAGCACAGCATCCCACAGTCGTGGCCCCCACTTAAATCCAACTTGGCATGTCAATGTGAAAATATTGGCTGTCGTTTGGTTTTGTTCCTCTTTTTCCATCCTTGAATCCTCTTCCCGGATTCACATGTGGTCGATGATTTACCGAAGTTTTACTCATCAGCTATTGTTCTACCTGATTGAATTCACAGTGTTGATATCGTGGGAGACCATCATAGACATCGGATAAAGCCTGAGGCTCCCCTTCTGACCTTAATGTGTGCTTGGAAGAGATTTGCAAGACTTAAGGAGTCTATCACATTCAATAAAACCACCACAGGCTGATCCATATTTTTGGAATACCTCCATTTTCCAGAGGTAAAATGGCAAACCATTAATTAACATTCATCCTCCTTTGCAGAACTTCTTTTTCTTCATAAGATTCACATTGGGATGCCATCTTATTCACCAGAAATAACATTTGTCTATTTGCACCACTGCCACCTTGTTAGATAAATTCACTGCCTTTTCCTCGGAGGAACAGAAAATAAAGCTTTGTTGCATTGTAAAGGTCTAAACTGGATAGGCCTTCACAGAAGGTCTAAAATATCATTCTTAATGGTCATCGAGTTCACAAAATCACAATCTCTAAGACATACCATTGCAAACTCAAAAGTCCATGTAACTCTTTTTGAAGAAAGGCCTGGAATTTCCCATTAGGTACACCCATCAATTTTTGAAGTCTTTCTGCTACCCTGAACCAAACTTGAACCTTTATTCCCTGCTGGAAAACATAGACCGCCCAATTTTAGGCGTAAAATTCCCTTTATTTGAAGCCTTCTCCATCCACACTACTGAGCTTGAATTTCTAGGTTACAGACAGAAAGTGTCATATTGTTGAAAGCTTTGAAAGCTCCGTTAAAGGCTGTCACCAAGCAATTCCCTGCTCTAATTCTTTAAGAGAAGGAGAAATTCCTTAATCTAGATTTTTCAGTAATCCTTACAGATGCTTTATGAAAATCAACATTAAAGAAGAATTTTGAACCCAGTGATAAATCAACAAAAGTACGATCCATCGTTGAAAACCATTTACGATTAAATAATTTGTAGAATACAAGAATCCATGACAAATGGAGTTAGAGAGACCGCTTTGACCTTTGGGAAAGTTTTTTCTTTGATTCTTTTTAATCACTAGTGGACTTCTTTTATTTATAAATTATTATTGATTTTTTTTTGTTATTGATGCATCTGTCCATAAGACTAAGTTGTAGGACTTTTGGTAGATTATTTGGGCGTAGCATGTCGTAGTCTGTAGTGTTTTTTGTTGATATTCATTCGATAAATTTCCTAGTTTTAATTTACTAAAATCTTATAGGCTATAATTTTAAATTAGTGGATTTTGCTTGCATATTATTCATGAGAGATATATCATATGGGTCCTTTTTTTATAGCAAGAGGAGATTGTCACGTGTGCTTGATGATAACTTCACTTGGGAAAACGATGAAGTTATGACTATTATTCGAAATCAAGGACCATGTGGTAAGTTTTGACATCTTTTTAGTCACTTGTATACTAAATTTGGATGTTAATATTAACTTTCGTTGTTTTTCATAGGGTGATGTTGGATTATGGCACCCTTGGACGCCTTGCAGATCCATTATAGGACACTACAAAGAAATAAGCATGTCATTCTTTCCCCCCAGGATATCATTAATCAGTTCCCTGATCACATCACTTTGCGGGATAATAGAGATGTTGTGGGTTGCTATGGAGGATGGGACACTGATTGTTATAAGTACATAAAGCGACTTCGGGTAGTTAAAGAAGTTTACTGCCCCTATTGAGTTTGCGGTCTACCACCAGGGAATGCCCCAGGACCCGAGGTACATCCCAACAGCTTTAATCCTTCCACCCCCATGCAATTCCAAAATGTCTATATTACGTATTTTTTTATGAATAAGAGTATATATATATATATATATATATATATATATATATATATATATATATATATATATATTATATATATATAGTCAAAAATGTCGCCAAGGAGGCGACTCTGAGTACACAAGATTTACACCCCCTCACGCCTCCAAATTCTAACTCTGCAAAAAACAAATTAGTCCATAATCTCAAACTCTTCAAAAACTCTAAAAAATTAACACATGAGGTCGAAAAGAGGGCCAAATTCTTGAATACCTTTTACAATAGTGTTTGGTTGATATAGGCATTTAAGAACACTATTGTAATAAGGGGTGAACAACGCCAACAAATTGTCCACAGTGCTAACAAATTATCCACAAAAATAGGGATCATTTGTAATTACAGAGCAGATTTTTAAAATAGTTTCAAATTTTTATTCAAACTCAAGAAACCTAAAAAGCACAAAAACAAGAAGATTGGGCTCTTTTATTGAAATGGTTGGACCTTGAAATATTTCGAAGAGGCCCAAAGTCTTATAATAATCAAAATTCAGATTTCTCTTATTTTCATTTTTGGTTCACTATTAGGGTTGGGTATCGGTTGGTAAATAGGGAATACCAATACCAACCCGATTCTAATAAGCTTAAAACAAATTTACCATTTGTACCACTCGGTACGATCTTACTTTAAACAAAAACCATACCGCATATTTTGTGGTAAACCGCTGTAAAATCGATAATTTCAGCAAAACAAATTATTTACAGCTTGCCTAACTCAAATTATTAGATTTAAAAAATAACTAGTTACATCATTTTTTATTTAGTCAAAAAATGTCTAACCAAAATAATGATAACCAAACTAGCATAATTTTTCGATAAAAATAACTAAAAACATCGGACTTAACATCATTTATATTTAATGAAATTATTTTGAACAAATTAGTAATGCCCAACCAAAATTTTGAACTTAAAACGAGTTAGCTTTTTAGACCTTGCCCAAGTAATTTGTCTAAGTGAACTCAAGACTATTTATAAGGAGCAATAGTAAGGAGCTCTTTAAATGCAGCCGATGTGGGACTCTTAAAAAGAAAGGAAATTTCTCATTTGCATCCCTTCTCTCTGAGCATTTTTCCATCCTTCATATGCCCGAACTAAAGCCGCACTTCTTTCCTGATATAAGAAATCATTATGTGGGACAATCATGGTCTTTCTTATAGTAAACAATGAATTTATAGAATAAACATAGAGAACTGAAAGATATAAATTGTTTGATTATATTGGGTTTCATAGTTTTCAGTAAATAATATTTTCAGCATTCTATTCAGTCGATTAATTACTGCTACTAAAGCAGTCCAGAGTTTGGTCTATCTTTCTTTGGGGTAAATAAAGGACATATAACTTCAATACAAACTCGATAAAACAAAAAAAATGATATTTTATTTGATACAAGTTGAGACTTGGATTTCCCTTTAAAATAAAACAAAAAAATCAACCACAATACATAACTATTAAGTTAGGTATATTATATCAAAATATATTTGGTATATCTATTTTATAATTTAGGTACATTATTAAAATAAATTTGATATTTTTTTTTTTTGTATTTTAAAAGCGGTAATTTCGGTAAATCGGTTTTTTAAATGTGTAAACCAAAACCAACCACAAAAAATCGATAATTTCGGTTTCGGTAGTTTCGATTTTAGGTAAGTAAAAAAAGTAAATCATTATCAAATTTTTTCGGTACAAAACGGTACGGTACGGGGTTTTATCGTACCACGAACACCCATATTCACTATTGTCGTCGGAGTGTTGAGACTGGTGAGATTGTGTGTGTGTGAGAGAGAGAAATGAAATGGGCTAGTTGTGTGTGTGAGAAAGAATTGAAATGAGTCTAGTTGTGTATGTTAGGGACTTTTTGTTTAATACAAAAATATCCTAATTTAAACACTAATTAGATATCATAAGTACGAACTATTAATTATTTAACCATTTTGTATTTTAGTTTTACCCCTTTTATGTTTTAAATCGCTTTGTTATTTAAAAGTTCGTGTGTATGTTAAACATTTATCACAGGTGCGCAGATTGAGAATCGAAGCGTTTGATGAGATTGATGCAGCGTATGAGAATAGAATACTAAGACAAATCAAGATCCAACAACTAACTAGCTCGATCTTAGCGACAAATGGATTTACACGATACCGTCAAGTAAGTTGACATCAACGGTCCCTCAAGAAGCGTATTTCCAATTTCATAGTTTTCCTTAATTTTCTATTACTATTACTGATATATAGATGTATTATAAGGAATTTATGGTGAAAATGAGGGCGCATATGAAATCAATGAAGAAATGTCATTTGGTAATAATGAGGATGATGAAGGCCATACTTTAGTGGTTATCGAATATGGGTTTGAGCGGGGGCAAAAATTTTATACCATTAAAAACACTTGGGGCAAAGAATGGGGAATGAAGGGATATGCGAGGATGGAAAGGTCCATGTTGTGGGATTTTTCTTATCCCATTACCCCTTACTTTAGTCTAAATATATAATGGGATACTAAAAATCCCACAACATGGACCTTTCCACCCTCGCATATCCCGACATTCCCCATTCTTCGTCCCAAGTGTTTTAATGGTATAAAATTTTCGCCCCCACTCAGACCGATATCCGACAACCACTAAAGTATGGACTTCATCATCCTCATTATCATCAAATGGCATTTCTTCATTGATTTCATATGCGCCTCATCTTCACCATAAATTCCATGTAATACATTTATATATAAGTAATAGTAATAGTAAACTAAGGAAAACTATGAAATTGAAAATAAGCTTCTTGAGTGGTTGTTGATGTCCACTTACCCGACAGTATCGTGTAAATCCATTTGTTTCTAAAATTGAGGCGGTTAGTGGTTTGATCTTGATTTGCCTTAGTATTCTATCCACATACGCTGCATCAATCTCACCAAACGCTTTGATTCTCATTCTGCGCACCTGTGATAAATGTTTAACATGCACACGAACTTTTAAATAACAAAGCAATTTAAAACATAAAAGGGGTAAAACTAAAATAAAAAATGGTTAAATAATAAATAATTCGTACTCATGATACCTAATTAGTGTTTAAATTAGGATATTTATGTATTAAATAAAAAGTCCCTAACATACACAACTAGACCCATGTCAACTCTCTCTCACACGCACAACTAGCCCATTTCATTTCTCTCTCTCTCACACACATAGACAATCTCACCAGTCACAACACTCCGCCGACAATAGCGAATAGGGGTGTTCGTGGTACGATAAAACCCCGTACCTTACCGTTTTGTACCGAAAAAAATTAGTAATGGTTTACTTTTTTTACTTACCAAAAATCGAAACTACCGAAACCGAAATTACTGATTTTTGTTTGGTTGGTTTTGGTTTACACATTTAAAAAACCAATTTACCGAAATTACCGCTTATAAAAGACAAAAAAAATAAAATATCAAATTTATTTTAATAATGTACCTAAATTATAAAATAGATATACCAAATATATTTTGATATAATATACCTAACTTAATAGTTATGTAATGTGGTTGATTTTTTTGTTTTATTTTAAAGGGAAGTCCAAGTCTCTACCTTGTATCAAATAAAATATCAATTTTTTTTTGTTTTATCGAGCTTGTATTGAAGTTATATGTCTTTTATTTACCCCAAAGAAAGCTAGAGCAAACACTGGACTGCTTTGGTAGCAGTAATTAATCGACTGAATAGAATGCTGAAAATATTATTTAGCTAAAACTATGAAACCCAATACAATCAAACCCTTCATAGCTTTCAGTTGGCTATGTTTATTCTATGAAATCATTGTTTACTATAAGGAAGACCATGATTGTCCAACATAATAATTTCTTATATCAGGAAAGAAGTGCGGCTTTAGTTCGGGCATATGAAGGATGGGAAAATGCTGAGAGAGAAGGAATGCATATGAGAAATTTTCTTTTCTTTTTAAGAGTCTCACATCGACTGCATTTGAAGAACTCCTTACTATTGCTCCTTATAAATAGTTTTGAGTGTGTTTGAACAAATTACTTGGGCAAGCTCTAAAAAGCTAACCCGTTTTAAGTTCAAAATTTTGGTTGGGCATTACTAATTTGGTCAAAATAATTTGATTAAATATAAATGATATTAAGTCTTACGTTTTTAGTTTTTTTATCGAAAAATTATGCTAGTTTGGTTATCATTATTTTGGTCAAACATTTTTTGACTAAATAAAAAATGATGTAACCTAATTATTTTTTAAATCTAATAATTTGAGTTAGGCAATTTGTAAATAAATTTTTTTACGAAAATTACCGATTTTACCGCTGTTTACCGCAAAATATGCGGTATGATTTTGGTTTAAAGTAAGATTGCACCGAGTGGTACAAATGGTAAATTTGGTCTAAGCTTATTAAAATCGGTTTGGTATTAGTATTCCCTATTTACCGACCAAACCGATCGATACCCAACCCTAATAGCGAACCAAAAATGAAAATAAGAGAAATATGAACTTTGATTATTATAAGACTTTGGGCCTCTTCGAAATATTTCAAGGTCCAACCATTTCACTAAAAAGGACCAATCTTCTTGTTTTCATGGTTTTTAGGTCTCTTAAGTTTGAATATAAATTTGAAACTATTTTAAAAACCTGCTCAGCAAATACAAATGATCCCTATTTTTGTGGACAATTTATTGGCCCGGTGGATAATCTGTTGGCGTTGTTGATCCCTTCTTACAATAGTGTTCTTAAATGCCTATATCAGCCAAACACTATTGTAAAAGGTATTCAAGAATTTAGCCCTCTTTTCGTCCTCCTGTGTTAGTTTTTTAGAGTTTTTGAAGAGTTTGAGATTAGGGACTAATTTGTTTTTTGTAGAGTTAGAATTTGGAGGCGTGGGGAGTGTAAATGTTGTGTACTCAGAGTCGCCTCCTTGGCCACATTTTTGAATATATCTAAAATACATATATACGCTTATTCATAAAAAATACATAACATAAACATTTTGGATTTGCAATGGGGGACGAAGGATTAAAGCGATTGGGATGTACCTCGAATCTAAATTCCTGGTGGTAGACCGCAAACTCAATAGGGGCAGTAAACTTCTTCAACTACCCGAAGTCGCTTCATGTACTTATAACAATCAGTGTCCCATCCTCCATAGCAAACCACAACATCTTTATTATCTCGCAAAGTGAAGTGATCAGATAACTGATTAATGATATTCTCGGGGGAAACAATGACATGCTCTTTTCTGTGTAGTGTCCTATAATGGATCTGCAAGTCGTCCAAGGGTGCCATAATCCAACATCACCCTCTGAAAAACAACGAAAGTTAATATTAATATCCAAAATTAGTATACAAGTGACTAAAAAAATGTCAAAGCTTACCACATGGTCCTTGATTTTGAACAATAGTCATAACTTCATCGTTTTCCCAAGTGTAGTTATCATCACGCACACGTGACGATCTTCTCATGCTATAAAAAAAGGACTCATATGATATATCTCTGATGAATAATATGCAAACAAAATACACTAATTTAAAATCCAAGCCTATAAGTTTTTAGAAATTAAAACTAGGAAATTTATCGAATGAATATCAACAAACAACACTACAAACTACTACATCCTATGCCCAATTAATCTACCAAAAGTCCTATAACTTAGTCTCATGGATAGATGCATCAGTAACCAAAAGAAAAACCAGTAATATTTTATAAATAAAAGAAGTCCACCATTGATGGTTGGAAAAGAAATATATTTAGAAATTATTACATTTGATTAAAAAGAATCAAAGAAAAAAATTTCCCAAAGGTCAAACACTCTCTCTAACTCCATTTGTCACAAATTCTTGTAACCTACAATAGTTTAATGGTAAATGGTTTTCAACGATGGATCGTACTTCTGTTGATTTATCATTGGGTTCAAAATTCTTCTTTAATGTTGATTTTCATAAAGCAACCGTAAGGATTAGTGAAAAATCTAGATTAAGGAATTTCTCATTCTCTCGCAGCATTAGAGCACAAAACTAGTTGTGACAGCCTTCAACGAAGCTTTCAAAGCTTTCAACAATATGACACTTTCTATCTGTAACCCATAAATTCAGGCTCAGCAGTGTGGATAGAGAAAGCTTCAAACAAAGGGAATTTTAGGCCTAAAATTAAGCGGTCTATATTTTCCAGCAGGGAATAAAGGTTCAAGTTTGGTTCAGAGTAGCAAAAAGACTTCAAAAATTGGTTGGAGTACCTAAAAAGACATGGGAGATTATAGTCCTTTCTTCAAAAAGAGTTACATGGACTTTTGAGTTTGCAATGGTATGTCTCAGAGATTGTGATTTTGTGAACTCGATGACCATTAAGAATGATATTTTAGACCTTCTGCGAAGGCCTATCCAGTTCAGACCTTTTCAATACAACAAAGGTTTATTTTCTGTTCCTCCGAGGAAAAGGCAGTGAATTTATCTAACAAGGTGGCAGCGGTGCAAATTGACAGATGTTCTTTTTGGTGAATAAGTTGGCATCCAAATGTGAATCTTATGAAGAAAAAGAAATTTTGTAAAGGAGGATGGATGTCAATCAATGGTCTGCCATTTTACCTCTGGAAAATTGAGGTATTCCAAATATATGAATCAGACTGTGGTGGTTTTATTAAATGTGATAAAGACTCCTTAAGTTTTGCAAATCTCTTCCATGCAAATGGGCCAATTGATTTCGGGCTGGGACACAGATAGAAGGAAATCATACTGAAACTTTTTATAGTTAGGTGGGCAAATGGGCCAATTGAAACATGTGGCCAACATCGACCACTCTAATATACTAGGGGAAACGATATATCTCTTGTTCGCCTCAATAGACAAATAGATACGTCAAAGGCTGGACAACGTACACCCTATTGCTCTTGATGAAGTCTATCTAAGAGATAAGGAATAGACTACGTTAATCGATTTTCATAGAGGTAAGAAAAACATTATTGAATGAACATAGGGATCCTATTTGGACTCTGCAACTAAGAGTGGGCCTCGAGCGAATATTGAGAAAACCAAGGAGGCAGTGAATAAAGGGTTGCAGGAATTACAGGCCACTATGGGAGAAGGCAAGTTTGAGTCCATTGCTGATTTTGATGAAGAATCCATGGGTCAAGACTCGGATTGGGATGACACGACTAACGATCTGCTATTAGACGAGTTATGGAAGCATGTTGATATCAATACTAAGGAAGATATATCTGATGCGGAAGGTAAAGTCACCAGAGACACACGGGCCACAATTCATGGAGATAGTGAATTAAGACACTCACCGGGTAACATGTCCAAAGTTTTTTCCTTTGATGGCACTATAATACCATGTGAAGGTAACCCTCTTTCTTCTTTTGTCCTATCTTTCTTTATTAATCATATTCAAACCTTAATCTCTACACTCCTACCTGCTGGATTCGATAGGATTATACCTAGAGATGATATTTCCAATATGTTATTGAGACCAGTGATACCTTAGTTAGCTTCCCAATGCATTTAATGGAAGGAAAATTGAAACTGAAAATAACTCTATCCATAACAATGGGGATGTGGGGGTAATTCTTTAACCATTGACCTACTAGAGAAAGACAAGAATACTCGAGCTCAAATTGGTGAGCCCTTCGAGGATAGAAATGAAGGTGGAGATGTCTCCTTCGAATTGTTCTAAGCTAAGAAGAGAAAGGGAATAAATGAGCTAAAGAGGCTTCCTTCCTCTATCAATTATGAAGGGAGAGGAAGAAAGAAGACAGCGGGTGTTAAGTAGTTTCTCAATGAAAGTGCTAAGTGGGAATACTGGAGGGCTAGGGGGCAAAGAAAAAAGAGAGCTTGTCAAGGAGTTTGCGAGGCTACCCCAGATATAGTTTTCGAGGTTGTGTCTAAGTCTGCCCTATATACAATTTTCATTCAGGAATCCAAACTGGAAGTGGTTGATGCCAAGACGGTTAGGAGTCTGTGGCATTTTTCATTTAGGTATTGGGGATATATGCCTTCTTCGGATTCATGAAGTGGTATCATTATCTTGTGGGACACCGAGGCCATTTTTTACTGCTTTATGGCCCTAACAGACCTAGATATAGGTATGAATGTTGGGAAGAGTTATATGACGTGTTCAGCATTTGTAGCCCCCGATGGTGCTTGGGTGGGGACTTCAATGTAACTCGGAAAATGGATGAGATAAATAGGGGCGCAAGGATTACTAGGCGTATGAGAGGATTCGATTCTTTCATCATGGACTGCAGTTTAAGAGACACCCCTCTTGCTAATGGCATGTATACTGGGTAAGTTGGTATGTGTATGGTGGGCATCCAAAAGCTACGCGCATTGATAGATTTCTCTTTCCAAATGACTAGGAGGAAGACTTCCATAACTGAGTGCAGGAGACTCTCGTGTTCCAATCATTTCACTTTTTGGGAGAAATGTTGAAAAATGTTGGAGTGTGTTAGGTTCAGGGTTGGAAAGGTTATATATTGATGGGCAAGCTCAGATATGGGAAAGATAAGTTGAAAATTTGGAATAATGAGGTGCATGGGGATTTAAGAATTAAAAGGAAAAACATTCTTGACAAGATCAAATCCCTTAACTCGATCGAAGAAGAGAACCCTTTGTCTAACGATTAGGTAAGTCAAAGAGCGTCTCTAAGAAATGAATTTGAGGAAGACGTGATGAGAGAGAAATTAGTTGGAGATTGAAAAGGGCCAAAAAGGAGATTGTTACTCGAGGTTCTTCAATATCATAGCAAGTGGAAGGATAAGGAAAAATGAGATTAAGGAATTACAGCTGAACGCTGACTCGATAGTTAGTGACCCCACCCGTACAGAGGAATGAATTACGACCTTCTACAAGGATTTGTTCAATGAGGAAAATCAATCTTGACCCATGATTGAAGGTCTAGAATGGAGCCCTATCAACTCAAATAGAAGCTCCTGGATGGAATACCCCTTCGAGATAACAGAAGTTAGAAAAGCCGTCTTTGAAATGGATAGAAGGCCCTTGGGCCAGATGGATTCATGATGACTTTCCTTCAAACAAATTGGAATTTCCTGAAAATTGACTTGATGACTTTCCTTGACATGTTTTTTTCTAAATGGGGTCCTTGTAAGAGCATTAACTCCACTTTCATTATTTGGTGCCCAAAAGGAAAAACCATTGAGAGTCTAGGATTGTTGGCCGATTAGCCTAGTGTCTAGCATTTATAAGATCCTCATTAGGGTTTTGTCTATTAGGTTACGGTTTTGGATGACACGATTACTCAAGCACATTGTCACAATTTCAACGTTCTACCCATTCGGCACTTGTGTGTATACTCTCCTTATTACTCACAAGTAAGCCTTACTTCTCACTTTCACTATTAAGGGCTACACTCACTCGCCCAAAGAGAAATGAGAGAACTCAAGAACACAGAGAATTGCTAAAGAGAGAACTTGTATTACTCAATTGATTTGCTTTGCTTGGATGGTTTGGGGAAAATGGCACCCTCACCTATTTATACATGGCCACCTCCTCAATGGACGGTGGAGATCATTTTACATCAATGGCTAAGATCAATTCTCCAGAATGTTCATACCTCCTTAAGGGAAATTTCCAGAATAGCTACACACTTCCTTATATTACTAGAACAATCCATATTATACTAGTATGTACAAGACTATTCTATACAAGTCTAGAATATTCAAGGGCCTACTACATATTACTAGAATAATCAAGAGTAATCTAGAATGTTCGAGAAAATTATGGAGCATGGATGGAGCCTTTATCCGAGGAAACTTTAGGCAAAATTTGTAGTCCGTGTCCCCCACCGAATTCACGCTATGTCCTCGTGCGTTCCTGGTACTCAACGATCTTTTCTTCAAACTTCCAGAGGGTTTCTGCTTCTTCCCATGTAGCTTCAATCTCTAGTAAACCTCTCCACTTTACTATATATATATATACATACATATACATAGTAATGATCTGTGTTTTTTTTCAAATTCATTATTTTTTAAAGGTTAAAGAGCTCTTCATTTCTCTTAAAAATTGCACTTAACTTTAAAAAATTGATGTTTTAATCTACTAAATCTTTTTTTTTTTTGAGAGGGGGGGGGGGGGGGGGGGGGTTAAAATCTCACTTAACTTATTCTATTTACTATTTTAACTTAAAAGAAATTCAAAAAAAAACAATGTCATATTATAAAATAACCAATATGTGAATTAAACTTAAAAAATGATTTTGTCAATTTGATTTTGCGTTGATTAATTTATTTTCATATTATAAATAAACAATATATGAATGAAACTAGAAAAATTGATTTTGTCAATTTGATTTTGCATTGATTAATTTATTGTCATATTATAAAATTAAAAATATGTAAATAAAAAAAATGATTTTGCATTGATTGATTTATTGTCATATTATAAAATAACAAAGATGTTAAAATTGATTTTATCAAATTATTTAAGGAAAAAAAAAAGTTCATTTCTGGGGAACAAAAAAAATGTTTAACTATGTGAAAAAGTCCTTGTATATGTTTTTTTTTTTGCAATTTTATTTATATTTCTTTGTTATTTTATTTTTTATGATTTTATTAGTATTTTCTTAATATTATTTTGCTCCTTTTTTTGTGTGTGGGGGGTGAGGCTTACTCCTCGCATCGCACCCTTTTAAACACGGGATATATATTCCCTCACAGTTGAATCTGAAAACTCTAGCATTCCCACTCTCAAAGTCCAGTTGAATCCATGGAGGAAGTTAAGTAAATAAGAGTAGGGGTTTAAGGGAGAGAGTTACGAAGAAAACTGCTATTTGGAAGGAGGTACCAGGTTGCTCAATATATCTACAAGCACATTTTTTTTTTTATAATAGCCTGCAAAATCATGTAACTGTTCGAAAAGGACCATTTCTTATTCACAGTGGCTGTTCAAAGAGAAATATGCCTGTTTAAACAACATGCTGAGCTGCCATCGTTAGTGTGGGAAGATAAGATTATGTGATCTAAAAAGATGTGCTCCCATAACCAAAACCAGTTCTAACCCCCAACGTGTGCTACACCTAATAGAAATGAGAAACAGGGGGTCTCTACATCCTGACTTGTTCGAACAAGCAGTGGACTGTTTGAGAACCCGTGTTTGATCAAGTCATGTAACAAAAACACAATTAGAAAGATCCTAAGGCATCTAGATTTCATGTGCTTGAATTCTAATGTGTCAAACCCGTGTTTGACCAACATATATTCCAGACACACATACTTTTGACACAGAATAAACCACAACAAAATAACTATACATGTAGAGAAAGAACATCCCTCCTGTCCTCTTACCGAAAAAAGAACCCTGAACTCTCTTTCCTTAAGCGAAATAAACATTAGGAAAATTTTCTGCATACAACACATTAATGTTATAATAATGGCCCATTGTTCAACTTCAAAGCAAATAAATGGCAAAAGTAGAAAACATTCTAAACAAATCATATCTACTGTAATCATACCTCATTGATGCCCTCGGTTAAGTTTTTCCCAACTCTTAATCAACAGGCACCCAACTCTCGATCAACAGGCACAATGTTGGTGCTGGTAAATCCCTGATTAAATTAATATTAGTATTACTACTGACACTATATTATAGGAACTGAAATCGCTAACATGTTTAAAAAGATAACAAATAGCTTAAGGTGAAAGATATATCAACATGTTACCTTAGGCATCCTTGATGTCATTGACAAACAATAAAGCTTACTAAGAGTGATGGATAATATTGATAATGGATTATAAAGGTTAGGCAATCTCATACATTACATGGAGGATGGTTATCTAGAGTAAATCCTTTGAGCTAGTAAAATATTTTTTTAGGTATCATGTACAGTCATTAATCTTGAGGTTAGTGTATCCACTGTACTCTGCAAGTACTTACTCTAGTTAACAATAAGAGATTCATCCCAAGTGTGTAACCTTGGTTATGTATGCATCCACGAAAAAAATAGACACATATTTAATAATTTAAATTCGCTTGTGAGAAAAGAAAAACTGAAACTGTTAGGAAAGTTCAGAATTATATAGATGTGTGTATATATATATTAAAATTCATCATGTTCAATTATTAGTCGCATGTTTCAAAGACGCTGGAGAGGTGGCGCGCCTCAAAGCGAGGCTCCACCATTTCACCCTGAGGCCCTTAGGTGTCGAATTTGATGCTTACTTCTTTGCTTCCGCCTCACCTCAATGTATTGAGGCGTTGAGGCGTACGCCTCTACTATTGCTGTAAATCTGCGGAAGTTTTCACGATGGGCGTCAGCCTATCCCTTGTAGAGTACATACATACGCTGCAAACGGGGCTTCTCACATCCTTCTGTCATTTAATTTTCTTTTTCCATTTTGCTTTGCTGGTTTTGAGTGGTAGTTTTGTCTACTCCGCAGTTGGGCATAGTGTGGCCATGTTAGTTATTTTTTTCGGTAGCCACTGCGAAAGTTACGATTTGCTGGGTTGTTCAATGATTGTGGCTGTGGTTGATGAGACAAAGTACAACAAGGTGGCAGGGAACAAGGGGGGGGGGGGGGGGGGGGGGGGGCTAGGTTGCATTTTTTTGATTATGTGTTTAGGATAGCTTCTTTTCAAAGTTTTGAATGGCTCGGGGTTGTTTAATTTACAAGTCTCACATCACATTTTAAACTTCTGACTCTGCGAGAAAGAGGTCTACCTTGCAGAAAATGGATTCTCATAGGTGTGCGACAGACGACAGAGGAAATCAAGTGATATAGGACAGAGACGAACAAAAGGATAGTGAAAAACAAAGGGAATTGTGAATAATGAGACGTACTAATATGGTGAGAGGTGGTGTAGTTTTTGAATTTCAAAATTGAAGTGGTCGAGAGGAGTACGCAAGGACTATGTCCGTCTTCATTTTACACCTGATATACACATACACACTACGTCTACATTGACTTATCAATTTCTTCTACTACATCAATAATTCTGAAAAAGAAAATAAAAGAATCATGTTCTATAATTCTATAGCTTAACTCATATGATGCTTCTCGATTATATGTCCACCTCAAATTTGTGTCCTTTCTCTCCGCTAATATCTAGTCACCGGAGCTTTTATTCGTGAACCTACTAAATAATCAAACAATTTATATCTCAGCAAATTCTCTTCAAAAAGGGAAGATAAAAATTGTCAAATTCATCTACAATATTAGGTTCTTGTATAGATTAAACAACTCCCAAACAGTGCTGTAATTTCAATAATTTCAATATTTTTTTTTTATACAAGTACGTATGAATTGGATTAAATAACCCGCCAAGGGTGCAGAATCCCGTATAAAGGAAGTATACAAATCAGAAACCAATGGAAATAAGAAACCATTCCCAACAACCAAAAGAACCCCCTACTCTCTCATCCTAAACATGTGCAAAAAATCTATGAACAAATCAGAACTTAACAGCAGATGCTCCAAAGACATAATGTAGACAGAATGTAGACAGAAACATTCTGTCTACATTTGGATTGATAAATTAGACAGATGCTCCCTGCTCCAAAGACATAATGTAGACAGAAACAAATACCTCAACTTGGATGGATAAATTTCAACACCGTGTCACTAACATACTAATTTTTTCATTCTTTACTTTATTTCATTAAATTTCTCTCTTAGGCCATCTCCAGAGGACAATGCAAATGTATACATTTGCATTGTATTCTTTCACAGTGGGTAAGGTATTGTGCACATTTAGGAGAGAGAAAGGCTAACGGATGTGCAAACTTACACGGCCGGAAGACATTGTGTTAGAGGGGGGGCCCACATCTGGGCGGCTAAAAGACATCCGCCCAGAATGTGGGCGGCTAAAAGACATCCGCCCAAAATTTGCATAAGCCTCGCGCGGTAACCTTTCATCCGCCCAGAATTTTACCAGGAATAAAAAAAAAAAAAAATAATTAGGCAAACGGTTTCAGTATAACGGTAATAAAATTATAACGGCAACAAAAAATAAAACGGTAACATTTATTTTTGTATATATACATTATGCACCCCTAGAATCTTTAACATCAAAACTTTGATATTTTATTATACTTATCACCAATTCAAAAAATATTTCTATGGATGCTCCTTCACAAAGTACTCCGCCAAGTTCTAGTCGACTACCAAATTTCACCCCACACGACGAGGTGTTACTTTGTCTGGCATACGTTAAATATTCTATAGATAGTCGTATGGGGACTAACCAATCACGAGCAACCTTGTGGGAAAAAATTACCAACGAATATAACACAAGCGACGGTGTTATTTACAAACGAACCGAGAATGCGTTGCAGGGAAAATACCGAAAAATTAATGCTGAATGTTTGTTGTATACGTCGACTTTGTCCAAAGCTTACGGAACCAGGAAAGATAGCGGCACGACGGAGATTACGTGGGTAATTACAATTAAATTCAAGTTTTTTATTTATTTATTAGTAAATTCTTAAATTGTCATCACTAATGCGGGAATTTTTCATATAGATCGAACGAGCTAGAGATAAATTTTTAAGCAAAGCAGGTCATAAATTAAATAACGACCACTGCTACGAGGTGCTCAAGGACTTGCCAAAGTATTCCATGTCAACCACCGGTTCACAATATACGGATGAAGAAAATAATGAGAGCCCGCTTCATTCGAACGACAACGAATCAAGGGAATTCAATAATGCTCTTAGAAGACCGGAAGGACGTAAAATGGCAAAACATAAAGGAAGGAAACGAGCGGCCGCCAACAGTGCGGCTATAAACACATCCCTTTTAGAGAACTCTGAAGAATTCAACACACTTTATGACAAAAATTCTGCAGAATCACAAGCAATCAGGAGAACTCTAAATGAAAAGATTGATGGTTTAATTTCAATCCGCACCAAAGAGTTTGAAGCTCAACTCCAACGTGACGAAGATCAGATTATTTACATGGATACAACTAAATTCACTCCCCAACAAAATGCCTTTCACGAGATGCGAATGAATCAGATAATGCAGCGTCGGTCTCAAGCATATCGTAACTTCTTAGATTAGATAATTAGATTTGGTCGGGTTCTTTATGTAATCCAAATTTAGTAGTTATTAAATTTTGTACCAATGTTTATGAATGACTATTATTATCAAACCAAATTTTATTTATCACGAAGATAATTGTTATAATTGCCCATAATGGATAAAAATGAAATTACAATCAAGTTGATGATTCTGCATGACGAATCCAAATGTGTTCCTTAAGATCGTCACGTAACTGGTTATGAGCTTCCTTGTTCCACATCTTTGCCTGACGCACCTGGTACTGATAATGGCCAGCGAGACTCTGCCTGCTTAAGCATGGGGGTGGGTCACGTAAGGGCAGGTCAGCTCGCCATGTCCCGTCACGCAACTCCTCCTCGACAATCATATTGTGTAATATGACACAAGCCTTCATAATTACACGTAAGTCTTTATATTCCCAAAAATTAGTCGGGTTCCGGATAAAGTGGAACTGTTGTTGTAAGATCCCAAATGCCCTTTCCACATCCTTTCGGGCTCCTTCCTGAGCTCGTGTAAACACCTTTTGTTTTTGAGTGACTGGTCTTCTGAAACTCTTGACGATAGTTGTGATAGGCGGATAGATGCCATCTGCAAGGTAGTAACCTGTGTCATATGTGTTTCCGTTTACTTCAAAGTGCATAGGGGTGCGATTTCCTTCTAGAAGTTCTTCAAACACGTGAGATTTGGCAAGAACATTCAGATCATTACATGCACCAGGCATCCCAAAGAACGAATGCCAAATCCAAGTATCATAAGATGCCACTGCCTCTAAAATAATAGTGGCAGCATGACAATGTCCTTGATATTGTCCTTTCCATGCATGTGGACAGTTATTCCATTCCCAATGCATGCAGTCAATGCTCCCAATCATCCCGGGGAAACCGCGTCGTTCATTTTCGGGCTGCATGCGGGCAATATATTCGACTGCAGGTGTGCGACAATACTCCGGGATAAACACCTTCACTATAGCCCTGCAGAACCGTTTTAAAGTCTCAATCGCTGTCGTCTCGGCTATTTTTATATATTCGTCCTGCAAATCCCCGCATCCACCGTACGCCAACATACGAAGTGCACAAACAATCTTCTGGTGAGAGCTTAATCCCATTCGTCCAACACAATCGGCTCTCTGTATGAAATATGAATCTTTTTCACAGCATGCTTCTAGAATACGATTGAAGCTCGCCCTGTTCATCCTGAACCTACGTCTGAACATTTCTTCAGGATAAGTGGGGTTCTCTTGGAAATAATCTTTCCATAAATTACGATGACCCATCTCTCTATCCCTATACACCGTTCTTCTCTCATGTATTTCCCTACCACTGTGTAGTAAGGACGATTGATATATTGCACTCTGCAATCTGTTGTGGATCGCGGCGGCTTCATCATCTGAGTCAAGATCATAAGATTGGGCGATCTGCGCTAATATCATCTCCTCTAGATCGTTGTTAGACATTTTTTTGATGGACTTGGGAAAAATATTATATGAGTAGGAAATATCGTTATGCTCAATATCTATCTAAATCAATTATTTATAGTATTGAACAGTACTTGAAAAGAACCGCCCAAAATTGAACGGTAAATAATGCTCTTTTGACTTGTTCATGATGTGACCACTCGTACTTGGACGGTAAAAAAAGAACCGCCCAAAATTGAACGGTAAATAACGCTCCTCTGACATGTTCATAGTCACTTTCAACTGACATATGATGTGACCACTCGGACTTGGACGGTAAATAAAGAACCGCCCAAAATTGAACGGTAAATAACGCTCCTCTGACATGTTCATAGTCACTTTCAACTGACATATGATGTGACCACTCGGACTTGGACGATAAATAAAGAACCGCCCAAAATTGAACGGTAAATAACGCTCCTCTAACATGTTCATAGTCACTTTCAACTGACATATGATGTGACCACTCGTACTTGGACGGTAAAAAAAGAACCGCCCAAAATTGAACGGTAAATAACGATCCTCTGACATGTTCATAGTCACTTTCAACTGACATATGATGTGACCACTCGGACTTGGACGGTAAATAAAGAACCGCCCAAAATTGAACGGTAAATAACGCTCCTCTGACATGTTCATAGTCACTTTCAACTGACATATGATGTGACCACTCAGACTTGGACGATAAATAAAGAACCGCCCAAAATTGAACGGTAAATAACGCTCCTCTAACATGTTCATAGTCACTTTTAACTGACATATGATGTGACCACTCGTACTTGGACGGTAAAAAAAGAACCGCCCAAAATTGAACGGTAAATAACGCTCCTCTGACATGTTCATAGTCACTTTCAACTGACATATGATGTGACCACTCGGACTTGGACGGTAAATAAAGAACCGCCCAAAATTGAACGGTAAATAATGCTCCTCTGACATGTTCATAGTCACTTTCAACTGACATATGATGTGACCACTCGGACTTGGACGGTAAATAAAGAACCGCCCAAAATTGAACGGTAAATAACGCTCCTCTGACATGTTCATAGTCACTTTCAACTGACATATGATGTGACCACTCGGACTTGGACGGTAAAAAAAGAACCGCCCAAAATTGAAATGTAAACATTTATTCATCCATTTTCTTCCGTTTAAATAGATCGTCTCGTTATTAGTTATAGCGTCAATAAGATATAGCTATACTAACTTCAGATCATAAACTACAAAATGCATAACCAATTGTACATGCCTGATGAAGATTCACCCTCCTTAACCCATGTTCCCCTGAAAATTATGTCAGGGAAAAAACTTCCGTACTATAACTGGTCACCGCCAAAACAAGTTATGCGAAATGAATTCCTCTCAAGTGGGGGGATAAGAAGGATGCAACAGGTCAAGAAAAAAAATTATAAGTCTAAAGCATCAACATCATTTGGAGATGACCATGATGAGGCGGCCCGCAACAATGTTGCACAAGTGTTGACTAACCCAGGGATCTACCAAGATCCCCATGGAGGTGGTTGGTTTGTTGAGAAAAGGGTGTTTGAAAACATCCCTATATGTACACTCCATTCCTTAGGCGATGTTAATCATGTGATGAAATGGTTAACTCCGACGAAAGGAAATATTCCATGGGATGATCATTTGAAATGGCCTAGGTTATTTGATAGACGTTGTGATTTGGAGTGTTATTGTCAGTGGCATGGTTTACCTGTGCCACAGGCAAAATCGACAACATATTGCAAAGATGTAAAGAAAGATAATGAAAAATGCATTCGTTTATTGGAACGCGAAATCGCACAGATGGAGAAAAGGCTAGAGCGGTGGCATTCTAAACATTTGATAAATACTGAACTCGACGATCCAATTTATGAATCGGATTCGGAACTCCCTGATTACAAAGGTCTAGATTCGGACTTGGATTTTGTACATCATCTACCTAACATGTTGATGGGGGATGGGAATGCCTTATGTTGTGTTCCGCGGTTGCATAGGAAATAAAAAAGATAAGATTATGTAATTTTTTTATGTTTTTATATGTTAGTATTAATAAATTATAGTTGGTATTAATGTCACATGTTAGTATTAATAAATTATAGTTGGTATTAATGTCACATGTTAGTATTAATAAATTATAGTTGGTATTAATGTCCATGATTGTAACATAAAATAGTAAATGGAAAATACACTGGAAAATTCCATCGTATGGAAAATACACTGTAAAATTACATATGGAAAATACACTTAAAAATGCAATTTACATTGGACGTCCTCCCTCATATTGGTCATAAGGAAATGTGTTGAAAATTCCAAAAACGTCATCGGCAAGAGATGGTTGAGAAGACGATCCTAAAGGATCTTGGGAGGGTGGTTGTGAAATATTGGGAGAAGCACTACGATATTCATCTCCATATATAGATGGCGGTGTACGTTGCGGAATGGGGTAGTGTTCCGGGGCCGAACTCGGTTCCGCCCCGCGTAGAATTGCAATTTCTTGATCTTTCTCACGAATTTGCCTCTGCAACATAGTCTCTCGTTCTAACGTTAAGGACCTTGTTTTTCGAATGAAGTCCTCTTTATAATAAACCATATCACGCCATTGTTCGCGTGAGTAAAATTCAGCCGGAGCCAAGTCATTCGGCGCACTTGGTGGATCTACCTGAATAAATGTTGTGCCAATTCCACTCATATGTGTCACCTCAAGTTCCCGTGATAACGGTATCAAACTCGAGGAAGAAGGTTGACCCAGTGTGTTGTACGAATGTGGAGCTTGCCATCTATCTGTCGGTGCGATGGGTACTCGTAAATCATGTGGTACCATCGAGGCAAACCCAACCCCGTCATGGTTCTGCCACCGAATTAATGAAGGTAATATTGGACCCTTAGTTACAGCTCTCCAGTATGTAAGCCATTCATCCTGCCCTGTGATTGTTACATTAGCAATTGCAGGTTGCCAATTGCCAATATGTTGCATATATATATTAAGAGGAATAAATGCCATTGGATATAGTGGGTTATTTGGGATAGCAATGTGGCTTGTCATTTGACGGTAACAACGGTTTCCGAGATACCAACTCCAGCCTAATTCCGGATCAAAGAGCATGTACCGTCTCTGAGCAAAATCATGAGCAATTACAGCAGCAGGAAACTCGTTTTGCGGCAATTCCATAAACGGTTGCCATATAATTGACTCGGGTGATCGCATTTCGAGCTGCTCCTGCATGACTAAAATTTTAAAACGCATTTGTCCCTGAACATTATCGCGATTATTGATCCCCCATCGTAAAATACGCGGCCATCTTTCCACTGCATCATTGTGCAATAGGGGAGCCATGGTGTGGAGGTACTCGTAACCGTAATACTGCGATTTATAAGAATAAGCAATTAATAAATTTGTATTTTCATATAATAACTATATTTATATTATTTGAAAAAAATGAAATATTAACTTCGTAAATACTTTACCTCTATTAATTACCAAAAATAATTAACCGTTTTCTGGACATTTGCAGCACATGCGTCTAGTGCGTAGTAAACTCGGGCAAGAATGGCAGAACCCCAATCTTTCGCAGCCATGTCATTTATATCGTCTAAATAAGTTGCCCAATCCACAAACACTGTATTGTGTCCCGTTGGAAAAAATATGGAGCTCATGACATAAACAATAAAAGCTCGAGCGATTTGATTCGCGTTCGCTAATCTATGCTGCGGATCTTGTTGGCGCCAATGCAACATGTATTGTTTTAGCGTTGCACACGAAATATTTCGTCCTTTGTACTGTGGGTGGCCTATTCCAGGATAATATAATTCAAATATTTCCTCCACCGTAAAAGGACTAGAATGAGGAAATGGTGGAAAAATTGGATTGGTACCAATTTCAATTCCTGAAACGGTTAAATTTTACAATGATTAAAAGTTGCAAATATGATATATAAATAATTAACATAAAAAAAGTGCGTAGCAATATATTGATAAATTACCAGTTAAATGAAAAAAATCAAACGGGGTGATCCCCAATTCCACTGATGGTAGCTGAAATGTGTGTGTTCTCTCCGACCACCTACTAATTAAGGCACCGGTCATTTGGTTATCTGAGTTGGGATAAATTTCATTGAACAAATGACTGAACCCGAAATTATTTATGGCGTCTCGGACTGCAGGAACGTCGGATAAACTTGCGTACAATTCAATCGGACCTTGTACACTACCACGCATGTGAAATTGACTATCATTTACTTGTGCGTTAGGATCAATAATTGTGTCCGTCGCACGAGGTGTCTCGTCAGATAATCGAAATAAATTTCGATAAACGATTGGTAAATTGGGTGGTGGAGGTGGGTTTTCATTTGGTTTGGCCTTTTTGCCACACCATTTTCTTTGAATGTGAAACATTTTGATGACTAAATAAATTGGTACAAAGGTATTTTTTTTTCAAATGAAAGATATATTGTGGGTATGATAAATAATGAAGGTAGATGTGTGATTTATATAGGTTTTTTTTTTATAATAACGGATAGTTTTTTATAACGGTTGAATTATAACGGCTGGATCACAACGGGCAGAAGTGGTTGGAAGTTGGGTGGACAAAAGTTACCCGCTCAAACCTTGGGCGGACAAGAGTCCCCCGCCCAGCCCTTGGGAGGCCAAAAGCCTCCCGCCCAGATTGGTTTTACACATTCCCCACTGTGGCAACCGCACTCCACAATCAACCCAAAAAATCTAAATTTGCATTGTTTGTGCATCTCCCATTGGAGATGGCCTTATACTTACATTTCATCAAAAGTATTTTAGTAGCAATTTTTTAGCCGCTTTCTAATTAAAGAACACCATTGTTGATAGTTTTCCACTTATTTACCGAATCTGTCACTAAGGCATTTATATTAAATATTCACTTTTTTAAATTAGTTTTTTGTATAACAAGTTAATAACACTTCTTCCTTGTACTATAATGTTCCTACAACATTTCTACCCATTCTAATGATGGTTTAACAACTAACATTACAACTTTTAATGAGTGTTCAAAAATGAAGATGAATAAGGCATTCTTCCTTATTTCACCATTTAAGCTAACTATTTAACAAGACTAAAAAGGGGTTGTTTTTAATCAATTCTTAAAACATGTTTAACTTAATTTATTTCAACATTAATCAACTTAAATAGCAAGAATGAAGATTACTACATGGTTTGATACATGAAAAATGGCTTCCACATAATAAAACCCACCAAATGCAACCTATATGTTCATATTCATGTAGTATCACATTTTCATCATTTTTCCAACAAATCTTAAACTATAAACATGTATATGAACTAATATTAACTTGCTGATATTATTCAAGTCATTCTTAGTTCATATTTTCAACATAAAATGAAATGGGTCTTTATTACACTAGAAAATAAACAAGAGTAATTTTACCCACCATGAATACTACTTCCTACACATGGATTTAAGTTTGAAAAATATGAGTTAAAAGTGAGGAGAACCCACTTGTTAATGGAGAGTGAGTTGTAGAGATGAAGAAGATGGAGACAAGCCCTCCAAAGTTCTACCCAAAACCTTATAAACAAGCCTTCTTTAAGCTCCAAAGTTCCACCCACTTGCTGTCCCAGCTTTGGTAAGAGCTGTAATGGAGTTTTGAGGCCCTTCAAGTGGTGTTTGGGTGGTGGGAAAATGAAGGGAAGTGGAACTACGAATTTGGGGCTACATTCTTATTGCAAGAACACAAGAGGGAGAGGCATGGGAATGTGAGAAATGCCCAATTTTTTTTTTCACGTCCATGGCTTTCTCTTCTCTCTCTTTTAAGCTATAAGAGGCATTCTTGAAGCCTTGACCCAAAAATCAGGAAATGAGGGGGCAAAAGGGTGTAAGGCTTCACCCAGGTCTGAAAATCTGACTTATAGAACGAGTCACGCAACTGCCAATTTATTTTGAGTGATTGTACATGTACCGCCTCCTAGCCCGCATTGAAACCGCATTTGACCTCTTTTTTTTTTTAACCTTTTTATTCTTTTGTTCATATAAATACAGTTTTTTATATTAAAAAAAATAGTCTTTATATTAAAAAAAAACAGTTTTTCTATTAATATAAAAAAAATATTTTTTTAATAAATAAAGAAAACTATGTTTATTAATAAAAAAATCTATAAAACAATTTTTTTTTTCAATAAAAAATATCGCGATTAATCAGTGCCGTTGGTACGAACTCACATTCCCGGACCCAAATAATTTGTTGAATGTGGGTCCGCGCCAACGGCACTAATTAATCGTGATATTTTATTGAAAAAAATATTGCGATTTATTAGTGCCGCTGGCGCGGACTCATATTCAACAAATGATTTTGGTTCGAAAATGTGGGTCCGCGCAAGCGGCACATATTAATCGCGAAAATTTTTTCAATAAAATATCGCGATTAATTTGTGCCGCTTGCGCGGACCCACATTCAACAAATGATTTTGGTCCGGAAATGTGAGTCAACGCCAGCGGCACTAATTAATCGCGATATTTTATTGAAAAAAATATTGCAATTAATTTGTGCCGCTGGCGCGGACCCACATTCAATAAATGTTTTGGATCCGGGAATGTGGGTCCGCGCCAGCGACACAAATTAATCGCGATATTTTTTTCAATAAAATATCGTGATTAATTGGTGCTGCTGACGCGGACCCGCATTCAACAAATGATTTTGATCCGGGAATGTGAGTCCGCGCCAGCGACACTAATTAATCGCGATATTTTATTGAAAAAATATCGCGATTAATTTATGCCGTTGGCGCGGACCCACATTCAACAAATGATTTCGGTTCGTAAATGTGGGTCCGCGCCAACGACATTAGGTGATTAATTAGTACCGTTGACGCGGACCAACATTCCCGGACCCAAATCATTTGTTGAATGCGGCTCCGCGCCAGCGGCACTGATTAATCGCGATATATTTTATTGAAAAAATATCGCGATTAATTAGTGTCGCTGACGGAGATCCACATTCAACAAATGATGTGGGTTCGAAAATGTGGGTCCGCGCTAGCGACACTGATTAATCGCGATATTTTTTCATAAAATATCGCGATTATTTAGTGCCGCTGGTGCGAACCCACATTCAACAAATGATTTTGGTCTGAAAAAGTGGGTCCGCGCTAACGGCACTGATTAATCGCGATATTTTATTGAAAAAATATCGCGATTAATTAGTGCCACTGGTGGGGACCACATTCAACAAATGATGTGGGTCCGGGAATGCGGATCCGCACCATCGACACTAATCAATCGCGATATCATGTCAATAAACATTATTTTTTATTTATGAAAATATTTTTTAAAATTTAATAGAAACTGTTTACTTTATAAAAAAAAATTGTACTAATAGAAAAACTGTTTTTTTATTATATAAAAAATTATTTTTATATTAATTATTAAAAATATAAGAATAAGAAAATTATTAAAAAAAAACTATTTTTTCTAATATAAAAACTATTTTTATATTAATTGCTAAAAACTAAAGAATAACAAACAAACAAAAAAAAAGGGAAAAAAAAAAGGGTGATGCGGTCCCAATGCGGTCCCCAATGCGGGACATATAAAGTTTCCCTTTTATTTTTTTCAGCCAAAAGTTTAAAAATCTTCTGCCCGCCCAACCGCAGTCCCAAGAAGGGGTGGCAATTCGGGTGAACGAGTTGTGTTTCGAATTGACAGGACACGATAAGGTTTTTTCGGACACGATACGACATGAATTCATGTTTTTTTAGTTGACACGAACACGACTCGAATAAAAAACAATACGGCACGACACGACACGAATACCAGAATTTCTTAAATTTCACGCCTAAAAAACACGATAACACGACACGACACGAACACGACATATCGTGTCCATTTCGGGTAAATTTCGTATCGTTCCGTATCGTTTTTCCGTATCGTTTCTAAAATTATCACCCCTAGTCCCAAGGCATGCGTGAACTCTTTTTTTTTCAACTTTATACCTTTAGGCATCCTTTCTTATATTTTTCGTGGGTCCAAATATGTGTTCGAAATTTTTTTCGGACCTCCCAATCGTCCTAAACAATTCGCGCAAGAGTTCGTACCTCCGAAAAGAAATATAATTTTTTTCTATTTTTCTTTACATGGTATTTTTCCTTACATTTTTATGAGTTTAAAATGGTCAAATTAGTTTTTTGATTTACCAATTATTTTAAACAATTCGCGCAAAACTGGACTTCCGCGGTGTCGCGCACTGTCAAAAATTGTTGAATTAATTTTTATTTTAGTTTATTTTTTCACTACATGGTACGTTTCCTTATATTTTTATAAGTTTAAACATATGGTCAAATTATTTTATTTTTTGACTTACCAATTGTTCTAAAAAATTCGAGCAAAACTGGACGTCCGCAGTGTCGCGCACTGAAAAAATCGCGATATTTTAATCACAACCTTATCACAATTATTCCTAGCTATTTTCGCGTCAAACTTAACCAATATATTAATATAAATATATTAACGCAAATACGCAACCATGCATACCATGCAACGTAGGAATTTTATAAATGACGCGCCGGTGCAATAATGACACTTATAGGATAAATGACATAAAGTACATCTCAGAAGGGGCGGGTATCACACTACCGGCCAATCATATTAACCCCTCTATGTGACACCCGCCTAATTAAATACCAGGTGACCAGGCCTTCATTAAATTAAACCAAAGTATCCGGTTGGTTTATTATTAGCATCACTGTCGAAAAATAATTTTTCTTTATTTAACACCTAACAAATAATTAAGCTAAGTGTCAAAACATTTAATTTATAGTTTAAGTCCCAACGATATGAATTTATACATAAACCATTTTAATGAACACAGTAATAGAAATGAATATCAAACCATTCAACTGAATCAAATTGGCTGGAATAACATCCCAATAAAATATCTCAAAACCACGAACAATAATAATATTAATAATCCCAACTGAAAAACTAAGTGCAGAAAATAAGTAAGTACAATGTCTCTCTGACTAAATAGAAACTCGAAATGGACGATACATGCCCTATCTAAAAAAGATTAAATAAAGAGCTGAAATAACAAGGATGAAGGCCTCTAAATGTAAAGGCCTGCAACTCCTACACTAGCTGCAGCACGTCAACAGTCCAAAGATCTAAGTCTGACGCTCCTGTGGCTAGGCACCTGTAATACATACATATATATATATATATATATATATATATATATATATATATATATATATATATATATATATATATATATATACAAGAGAAAGAGGAGATGACAAGAAACGGGTCAGAGCCCGAGTGTAAAATAGCTTTAAAATAGTTTAACAAGTACATAAAATGCTTACCAATTGATATTACATACATGTTAGTGCCTCGACACTCACTTGAGAATTCCCATATCTCAACTAATGTGCACGCCTAACGTACAACTGAATTAATCTAGATAAAACTAATCTAATTAACTAGTCTGACCCAATCTCCCCTCATTAATCATGATTTACGTGATCGCATCTCTATAATTTATACATGATAACTTTTTCTTATGAATTAACCAAGCCGGCTATGTACATCTCAATACAACCTTGAGTTCTCAAACACTTATTCTATTAAATAACGATTATTCAATTTTATCTACTTACAAGCACAGTAGATGAATCACAGGTACATATATTTATCACTCCTAATATATATACTAATAGGGGATCCCACATAAAATCTATGGTGCTGACATACTCTGCTATCAAGCCCCTGTACCTCTCGTACAAATGAGAGAAATACTAGATCGGATCCACTCTCGAACTGTATTAACACAAAATACACATATTGGAGGCGAAGCATTGTTCCAAGTCGCTAAGAGGTCAGCACATACCCTCACGTCTCTTAGGACCATATGACTATCATTCTCAGATAGTCTGTACCAAGGATCCTATGTTTTAGGGTACAAGTCAATATCCCCTATAAAGGTCCCATCGAGATAAGACTGCCCCGAAGTGAAAATCTCCGTGATAGCAAGTAGGGCGGGTATGATTAAACATAGATATTTATATAATAAATATACATACACACATATTTGTATTTTCATCATTCAGATAGGTACACACACGACCCATAATAGATTCTAACTATACGTGGCATGTAGCACCCGAGTCCAACGTATAATCAATTCATTCCTTTATTTTCTCAATTACAGCAAGTTCTTAAGTACTCCTCGACTCTCGAAGTGTATCATTTTGATAAATATAAATCAGTAGGTGTACACTCTCTACCCTACTGGTCTAAGTCATTCTTAATCCTCACAAAACCTAATTTAACATACACACGATCTCCAACCCATTTTATACTATCGTGCCCCCATGGTTAAGTCTCATATAAGAATCGTACTACCCGAACCTTTCCTACCACCCTACTGGTCCTTCCCAAATCCCATCATGGTATTTAAGTTATGTCTAAGGGTCCTTATACATCGGGGTCGGATTAACATTAAAAAGGAAAGAGGATTCAAATTTCAGGAGGAGTTGATCGATCGATCGAATAATTATTGGTCCAGAAATTCCGCACATAATGCCTACGAGTTTCTTCCATTTTAATAATCAAAACCTCCATTAAAATGTCCCAAACTCCCAACCAAACATCACAAACATTATAGTAACAGGTCTGAACGATTTCTAACATAAAATCTGAAGAAATTCATTAAGGGATTATCATTAAATGGTTATAATTCATGATTTGGTCTCTAACCCTAGTTTAGCATATTAATTCAAGAACTCACATTATATTTACAGATTTCCTCCTCTAATCATCATTAAAATTCATGATAAATGTTGTACATGTGATAAGTATATCACCCTAACATGATTTCCAATCAAATATATGAATTCTAGTCTTCCAATTACATTAAATCTCCATAAAAACTTATAATTATATTTCCTACTCTAACATGGATGAAATATCAACTCAAGAACAACAATATAAATACTTGCCTAGAGATCAAAGGCTTGATCCGACGAATTTGAGTGGTATAGGAACGATCCTCTTCTTTCGATCTATGCTTTGCTAGTGGTGGAGGTGTAAAATGGGTGGTTCTTGGCCTTGAACACCTTGGAAAGCTCTATCCTTCTTCTTCCTAAGGTTTTTCTCACTTTTTGATTCTCAAAACACTAACTTCCTCGACACACCATCTGATATAGCCGTAATAATTTCGTCATTAATTAAGGTCCTAAAAATGAAAATTACTGAAATGCCCTCCCGGGTGTTAGTTAGGCCTAAAATCGTACCGAGACCCAAATTAAACCATCGGGTACACTTTTCCGACTATCTCGACCCTTCCGGACACATTGGCGCACTCGAAATGACCATATGGGCGACTTAGAATTAATTTACTTTTTATTTCTTTAAATTAGTCCCGACACGGCTGGCACGCGCGTCCTGACTAAATTTCCATAAGTTGTCGTATTCATCCCTTGTGACAATTTTATAAAATCATAATCACATGTAAAGTCATAATAACATATATTACTTTTAACCACCAAGTAATATTTAACATAAATCACATATTACTTTACTCACGAGTAATAATTAAATTCGGATTAATTTTCAATTATCTCATAATTAATTCGAATTAATCCCATTTTAAAAGTCATTAAAAATACGGGGTGTTACATACTCCCCCCTTACAACGGAATTTCATCCTGAAATTCGAAAAAAGAATACCCGATAAGAACAACTGTGGCTATATGTTGCGTATCGCATCCTTGCGCTCACGAGTAAAGTACTCCGTACCGCCCATACATTACACTATCAAATATCCTTAATAATGAACACCTCACATATGTTCGTTATAAATTCTAGGTTTCCCTGCCACATAGGGAGTTATCCAAGCCTTATCGTTTAAGTTTCACTGTTTAATTTATTTAGATATTCACTATCTAGCCTTCTACTATTCGCACCTTAGTAGATTAATCCTTCTTTAGATACATACAATCTCGTCTCGCGATAATCGCACACACAAGTAGGTTATTTGTGCAGCATATACTTTACACATTATATACTCTAAGTATGAACACATCTTTGATTTTCGCAATTGGACTTGGTCCCCCACATTTAGCTAACAAGCAGGAAAACAATGAGGCTTATCGCGCCATACCTCAACTGACAATATGCCCAAAAGGGATTGCTCTCGTCCTCCCCTAAGATTACACATATAATTTATTTTCCCAATATTTGATTAGTTCGCTTGTCCTACCCATTCGTCTGCGGATAATAATCTGTACTCAATCATAGCTCAGTCCTATGGCCTCATGAACACTCTTCCAAAATCAAAAGACAAAGATCTTTTCCCAATTGGACATAATATTAAACGGTACCCTATATAACCTTACTATCTCGGTTATAAACATCTCGCATACTGTCCCGTAGTATGATCAGTCCTAACTGCCATAACGTGAGCTACTTTGGTCAACCGATCCACTATCACCATATAGTATCGTGACCCCCTCCTCGATAAAATCCTTGGGAATTCTTTCTCATTAATAATTAGGAATTTCTAATGTTTGAAGAAACCCCAGCTGGTTTCAGATGGTCCACCCTTTAACAATAGATAGGTGACCCATTGTAAAACGAATTTAGCAATATTTCTCTTCATTAAACCCCATCACCACTGCATTTATAACATGATACATCTTATATTCTCTCAAATGTACCTCAAACCTCGATCCATTTGACTTTGGCTCACCGCGTGTCACAAATCCTTCCCCTTGCTCTAAAAACAGTTTCTTATGAAACGTAAGACTCTCACAAATCTTACGGAACAAGCTTCAACTTTCTTAGCTAATTGTTGTCGAATTCACACGATAATTATCATCTACTGCCTGATACAATACCATCCTTGTGAACATTTGAGGAATGATGGTCCTAACTGATATACATGATCAAATGACGAAAAGAGATACGTGGTGCGCTTTTACGATACGGACAAAACTAAAACCGTCAATAATGAGTACAGAGTATCTCATTTCCACACTTTAAATACAAAAAGTCCATATTCCTTCTATATCCATAATAATGATTACCATAAAGTTTCTCTCAAATAAAAAAATTCTCCAACTAAAATTACACCACTAAATTATTCATCAAAATATCTTCCAAATCAATGCTCTAAAATAATTCTCCAAAATAGTCCACAGCGTCTCAATCCACGCTAACCCGCCAACTTAAAGAAAATTCGGGGAAGTACACAATATGACACGAATAGATGCTCAAAGATAATTAGCACGATGAATAAATCACAACAATGTGAATCGCGTATACAAATCAAATGCATAACTCCCGCATTATCTCAGTATTACTTTTTTAACCTCTGTATTTACCTTATCCCATAATTTCTAAATGTGGACAAAATTAGAATGTTAGTCACCTAGGGCGCCCATACACCCTATGTCTTGCGCATTAATGTACAAATCAAATACAATCCTCCTAAATCAATCTTCACGTCGGGATTAGGCGACTCTACTGGCCTTAAGTCTTAATAGAATTATCAACTCTTATTATATTCTCATATATATACATTAACCAAGGTGAGAAACCATTGTACTATTATCCAAACTTCTCTCTAACTCCCTACGTTCGCTAGTTTCATGCGTGGGGTGTCTCGCAAAGCGAAATCCAAACAAGCAACCCCCCTATACATTACTACCTAACTTAGTCAGTTGTCGAGATCCATAAGGCCCTCAATCCATATTATATACCTTCATACCATCTCCGTATGTTGACATAAAGATCTACTCGTCCACTCTTATGTCTTTTCAAAATACTATTAAACATGGCGCTCTCACTATCCCAAGTTCTCGACGCTATATATATAACACGTATCCTGAGTCACATTAATAAATAAATCCCTATATACAAGGATCACATATAACTAGGCAACATACTCACTGAGGTCTACGACTCATTCCAGGTGGCGCCTCACAAAATTAATATTACTCCCCTTGGAGTATCCAGTGCGATAGTCTTATCACTCAATATGCTATCGTTTAAACTTTCGGTAATTAATCACTACACATTACCATAATAGGCTCTACATGCTAACTCAAAGAATTAGTAAATTATAACGATAAAATATGCTCGTAGTGCTCACCCAGCTCGCTCATGGGTGACATAAAAAGACCCGATACTCATTATAAATACATTTGTTACCAGACTATTAAAACTAATGTACCCACTAAACTCGGCTCGCACGCGAGTTTTAGTGATAATAATTCATGTATTTATATTGCGACACACCCATATCACTTAAATGAATCCTTTACTCGCAAGGATGAAACAGAACATTACCAGTCTTCACTTAATCATAGGGTCCCAGCACCTAGCTTCCAACACGACCCATGAGTATCTGCAATCGTTATACATCCAGGATTTCATCCAGTAGTTGTCACCTCCTCGTAGTGGGCAAATTTTTTCTTCTCTGCGGCTTACACGCCCATCACTGAAGTGTTGGCCCAAAATTTCTAGGCCTCAATTACGACCTTATTAACCTCCCTTTTACTTCCTGGGCCCGTCGAGTTTGAAATACGACATGCTACTATTACCGAGGACTCCACTGGTCCTTGTAAGGACAATTTGTCCATCATTATGTATATGATATGTCATACGCCGTTACAAGAATGATAGTTGAAAAGATCACATCGTCATCAACAAAATCCGAAGATCAAAAGAAAGGAAGAATTCAGAAATTCAGACAGCCGGACCGGTCCGCCTGATATTAAAACGAACCGATCCGCCTAGCCGGACCGATCCGCTGAGACCCGGACCGATCCGCCTTGCTCTTTTAAGACCAGTGAGCCCCAGACCGAATGCGAACCGAATCAGCCTCAAAATAAAAGAACCGGTCCGCCATCGGACCGATCCGCCTAAGGCCCGGACCGGTCCGCCCTGGATAACCACGAACAGATCGTGTGCAGATTTTTAGGGCAAATGAATTCTTATTTATACCACGATCGGGGAGTTGGTTTTCTTAAGACTTACACACGATTTTCTGAGTTCCATAACTCATAAGTCTTCATGGTATTTGAGTCCATTGATTCATACCCTTGATTCACACAAATTCCATACATTTGTGAGTCACTTTTGGTAACCCAAGAACACCATTGATGTTCAACCCTTTGTGAAGTGGACCGCTTCTTCCTCTTCATTGCAGCCCTACTGGACAGGGATAGTTCCAGCCGCCAGCCCTACTGGAAAGGGTTTCTTCCAGCCGCGACTACAGAATCCGATACCCGAGGGTAATTCTTAGTCAAACTGTATTTCATTGTAATCCGATTGTAAACCGTCTTTTACAAATTATAGTGATATACAAATGGTTTTGCCCCTGTGGGGGATTTTTCCTTAACTTTGTGTGTTGAATATCTTGTGCATGATTTCATATTGTTTCAATCACACCTAGTTGCATTCTTAGGGTTAATTTGGGTTAAAAATGGCAGTTATTATATTATTTCTTAATTGAAAGCAAGCGCCAACTCTTTCAAATTGGTATCAGAGCAGGTTATGCTAATCTATCGTGTATTCCTTTTTCCGCAAAATTTTTCTAAGATATCAATTTTCTGAATAAATTGATTTTTGAAAAGAGCGTGTTCAAATGGAGAAGTCATATTATAAAATGCCTATTTTTGACGGGTCGAATTATGCCTATTGGAAAGCCCGTATGAGGTCGGCTTTAAAAGCCATTGACGAACGTGTCTGGATTTTGGTTGAACGAGGGTGGACTCCTCCAACCGTGACTGTTGATAATGTGACCAACTTGAAACCTGACATCACTTGGACTGATGATGAATTTAAATGGTCATCTTTTAACTCTAAGGGTCTAAGTGCTATTTCTGGGTCTGTCACTCCTGATGAGTTCAAACGCATAATGACGTGCACCACGTCAAAAGAAGCATGGGATATTTTGCAACTTACCCATGAAGGAACGAATGCTGTTAAAGAGTCAAAATTGCAAAATTTAACAACTCAATTTGAAACCATCACCATGCATGAAAATGAATGTTTTGATGAATTTTATGCTAGGCTTTCTGACATTGTTAATACTAGCTATAATCTTGGTGAACATATTCCAAATGCTAGAGTTGTTAAAAAGATTCTTCGTTCCCTTCCTAAGCGTTTTATACCTAAAGTCACTGTGCTAAATTCCTTGGGTAATTTAAATACTCTAAAATTGGAAGAACTGGTAGGAGATTTACAAACTTATGAAATAGACATGTTTCCTAAATCTGCCAAGTCAAAAGATAAGGGAATTGCCCTTAAAGCCCAAGAGAGAAAAAGTGAGGGGTCGGCAAGAAAGAGAGTCGAGTCGTCTAGAAAGATAAAAACTTCTGATTCTGATTGTGAGTTTGACCTAGATGATTTGGCACTTTTTGCTAAAAACTTCAAGAAAATTCTGAAATTTAAGAAAAATGGGAATTTCAAAGATAAAAAGAATTTTCAGAAAAATAAGTTTGAAAAGAAAGATTTCAAAGAACCCCCTAAAGATAGTGAGAGGTGTTTTGAGTGCGACGGTAAGGGACACAGAGCGTTTGAGTGTGCCACTCGTCTGAATAGGGAAAAGGGTAAAGCTGTCCGAAATGCTACCCTTAGTGACGACAGTGAGGTCGAGACGGTGGACTCGGGAGATGAGTCACCGCATGAGCGTAACTTCACCGCGTTCATGGCTAGTCATGTGAGTACTCCTAGTGCATCTCACGACGATGAGATTGCTACTTCACAGGGACACCTCGACAGCGAGAGCGAAGTGAGTGAGGGAGAGGAGGAAGGTAGTGAGGACGAGAGTAACCTTCAACGCGCGTACGCTGAGTTGTATAATGAATCATTTAAAACTAAAAAGCGTAACAAAGCCCTAGTGCTTAGGATCACCGCGTTAGAAGAGGAGTTAGGAGAAACGAGAGAGAGAGAGTCCTCCACCTGCACCGCCATGAGAGAGAGAGAGTCTGCCTGGGTTAGTAAACAGAATTTACTTAGAGAGAGAGAGAGCAGTTGTGAGAAAGAGAAAGCGGACTTGACTAAACAAGTGGCTAGTCTTACGAGTGAGCTCCATTCCTCCCTGGAGACTCGGAAGAAACTTGAAGCCCTTGTTGCCCAGCTTACTCATGACCTTGAGAGAGCTAGGAAAGTCAAGGTACAAATCGAGGACAGATCTGGAAAGATGGGAAAGATGCTCCTCGGTCCCGCTTTAGGTTTTGGTGACAGGCAAGGAATAGGTTTTGATGGTGCCTCCACATCCCAAATTGCACCCGGACCAATTCCTGAGTTCACTACAACTCCTTATGGCCGTCATAAAAAACCAAGAAGGAGAGTTCGACCAAGAAAAGCAAACCAAGGTCCTCCAAATACTGTGCCCTTTTTCTCCCATTGCAAAAGAAATGGACACCTTAGGGATGTTTGCTATAGGTTGGGTCGGACACGACGTACGTTTGCTCCACCACATCAGACTGATGAGTTTACCAGTCTAAGAGAGCGTGTTGAGTTCCTAGCCGCCACATCACAGAGTTTGATGGAGGAATTCCGACGGATGACCGTACCATCAATGAATGCGCCCCGCATTCCGGCTAAAACCAACAACAACAAGGGAATACAAAAAGGTACCTACTCTTGGGTTCCTAAGAAAGAGAAAAAGGCCCTTATTGTCCATGTTGCTCTCAAAGCTCATAATACCTCACAGTGGTATTTTGACAGTGGTTGCTCCAGACACATGACAGGTGATGCCTCATATTTTACCCATCTTGAGGATTATAATGATGGGAGAGTCACCTTTGGAGATGGTAGCAAATCTAGCATAGTTGGACGAGGTACAGTAGAGTTACCAGGATTTCCAAAGCTAGAGAACGTGCTGTACATCAAAGGTTTGAAAGCAAACCTTCTTACCATCAGCCAGCTGTGCGACGATGACTTTGCAGTGAAGTTTGACCGGAAAGCTTGTAAGGTCTATAATCAAGCCGGTAAACTTTTAGTGCAAGGGGTGAGGACAGAAGATAACTGTTATGGGACTGAGCCCAAATCCTCACTTGTCTGCAACAGCGCCACGATCACTCCTATGGATATGTGGCATCAACGTCTAGGTCATGTGAACGTTAGAGACTTATCTCGTTTAGTAAAAAAGGACCTAGTACGTGGCTTACCATCACTTGGAAAGTCAACTTCCATGATTTGTGGACCCTGTCAGTTGGGAAAACAAATCCGTAGCCCTCATAGGAAGTTGAATTCCATTACCACTTCCCGTGTTCTTGAGTTGATTCACATGGATCTTATGGGTCCTACTCGCACGGAGAGTCTAGGTGGTAAGAGATACATTCTCGTGATGGTGGACGATTTCTCCAGGTACTCCATTGTAGGTTTTCTGAGAGAGAAATCTGATGCTGTAGAATTCCTAACGACCAAGTGCCGTGTCCTGCAAAATCAACACGGAGTCACTATTAACAGAATACGTAGTGACAACGGCACTGAATTTAAGGAAGCAAAGGTGGATCTGTACTGTGATAGCCTTGGGATCAAACATGAGTTTTCTGCTGTGAGAACTCCTCAGCAAAATGGGATTGTTGAGAGAAAGAATTGAACGATCCAAGAGATGGCTAGATTTATGCTTCTAGGTCGTAAAGTTTCTAGGAGATTGTGGGCAGAGGCAGTGTCTACTGCATGCCATACGGTGAATAGGGTGTATCTGCGTCCACACACACTTCACACTCCTTATGAGTTGTGGACTGGCAAGAAGCCCAACCTAGCATATTTCCGTGTTTTTGGGAGTAAATGCTACATCCTACGGGATAGAGAGCAATTAGGAAAGTTCGACTCCCGGAGCGACGAGGGAATATTTCTAGGATATTCATCGAACAGTAGAGCGTACCGGGTTTTTAACCTGAAGAGCTCTAAGATTATGGAATCAATAAACGTCACCATGCAAGATGACGAACCTTCAACGGTTATTGATCCTAATCTTCAGTGTGAGAATGAGGATTGTTCTGACAGTGATTTACCTGTTCCTCTCTCTCACTCTGTGGACCCTACTCCTGTGTTAGGGGACACACCTGCTTGGGTTCGCAAGAGTCATGATCCTTCAGACATTATTGGCGATCCCACTCTAGGGGTCAAGACTCGTGCTCAACTAGAGAACGTTGTTAGTCATCATTGCTACACGTCCAAAGTCGAGCCCAAGAATCACAAAGAAGCACTCAAAGATGAACACTGGATATCTGCTATGCAGGATGAGTTGCTTCAGTTTAAGAAGAACAATGTCTGGGAACTTGTCCCCCGACCTAGTGATACTAATGTTATTGGTACCCGGTGGATTTTTAAGAATAAAATGGATGAAAATGGTACCATAATCAGAAATAAGGCTAGGTTGGTCGCTCAAGGCTACACACAGATAGAGGGTGTAGACTTTGGGGAGACATTTGCTCCTGTTGCGAGGCTTGAGTCCGTCCGTTTACTACTCGCCATCGCATGTCATCTGCACTTCAAAGTATATCAGATGGATGTCAAGAGTGCCTTTCTGAATGGCATTCTATAGGAAGAGGTTTATGTGGAACAACAAAAAGGGTTTGAAGACCCTAAGCACCCTGATCACGTCTACTATCTGAGGAAAGCCTTGTATGGTTTGAAGCAAGCACCCCGTGCTTGGTACGAGAGGCTTACTTCCTATCTCTTAGCCCGTGGCTTCAAGAGAGGGGGAGTTGATATGACGTTGTTCGTCAGGAGAGATGACGGTGCTATCTTGGTTGCCTAAGTCTATGTGGACGACATAATCTTTGGATCCACATGCTCCCAGCATGCTCACCACTTTGAGGAGGAGATGAAAAGTGAGTTTGAGATGAGCATGGTTGGTGAGCTTACATTCTTCCTTGGTCTCCAGGTTCGTCAGCTAGAGGATGGGATGTTCATCTCTCAATCCAAGTATGCTAGAGACCTAGTGAAGAAATTTGGTTTAGACTCCGCTAAGCATGCTCGTACTCCTATGAGTACCACTACCAAGCTTAGTAAGGACACTTCAGGTAAGGACGTAGAGCAAACCTTGTATCGGAGTATGATAGGCAGTCTTCTCTACTTGACTGCTAGTCGTCCCGACATTGCCTTTAGTGTTGGAGTCTGTGCGCGTTATCAGGCGTCTCCTAAAGAGTCACACTTACTCGCTCTAAAACGTATTATCAAATACGTGAGTGGGACTCTCTCATACGGTATTTGGTATTCCTTTGATACCGATGACCGTTTGTCCGCCTATTCGGATGCCGATTGGGCAGGGGACATAGATGGTTGTAGGAGCACTTCTGGTGGATGTTTCTACTTTGGTTATGCTCTTGTCTCTTGGTTGAGCAAGAAGCAAAACTCCATCTCTTTGTCCACTGCGGAGGCGGAGTACATCGCCGCCGGGAGTTGTTGCACGCAACTCATGTGGATGAAGCAAATGTTAGAGGATTATGGGATTTCACAGGACACCATGACCATTTCCTGTGATAACACGAGCGCGATACACATATCCCGCAATCCTGTCCAACATTCGCGCACAAAGCACATCAGGTTACGCGAGCACTTTATACGTCAGTTAGTTGAGGAGAAGGTCGTAACCCTGAGTTTTGTTCCTACCGACCGTCAGTTAGCCGATATTTTCACGAAACCTTTAGATGCCCTTAGATTTGAGAGTCTTAGGAAGTCTTTGGGGATTTGCACAGTTGACTGAGGGGTTGGTCTATGTCTAGAATAGGATGCTTCTTCATGATCATATCATATGCTTCCTATTGCTAGTCTGTTTATATGTACTATTCTTTGTTGTACAGCTTTTATGTATTTTTTATTATTCTTAGAAAAATACAAAAAGATTTTTTTTGAAAAATTTTGAGAAAAGCACAAAAAGATTTTATTTTGATAAAATTTTTGAAAAAGACCAAAAAGAGATTTGCCTTTTATGGATGAGCATTTAAGATAGCCAAGTCACAACTTCATTCCATTTATCCATGTGACTGTTTGATAGAGATTTGAGAGGCTACATCATTTCATCCATGTGCTTAACATTGATTGGAGTCCTTGAGATGTAATTAGTGATATTTCCTACATGCTTGACTCCTATATCCTTTATTGCACACATGCACGGCTATATTTGATTGTTGCTCTTGTCAATCTCATGTTGGCTTGAGTGTTTCCATCTCAATCCTGTCTATACAATGTATAAAATGCAATAAAACTTGACAAGATTGGATTGCATGTAAAAACCGTTTTGGTGAGACTGTGTGATATTTTGCATAACGGGGAGGGGCTGCGAAAGTTGATTTTTATCCTTTGCGCAAAAGCCACCGTTAAAAAGGACCTAAAAAAATGGAGGAATTGTAATATCCGAGGTCCTAAGAGGTTAAAAGAGCCCGAAAAAATTGAAAAGGCAATAAAAAGCAATACATGCCATATATGGGCCATTTAAGTTTCACCATCAATTCTCCAAAGTTTGAGAATTTAGTATACCTCTATTCAAAATATAAATCTGAGGGAGTTTGGTTGGAGATTGAAAAACGGGTTTGCACTTCCTTGAAAGTCCTGAAAAAGCATTAAAATCATTTTGGACGTTATTGGTGTAGAAATCACTTTGAGCTTTGATTTGTAGATTTGATATAGTCAATGTCGTATATTTCCAATCTTTTACACCAAAGGAAGCATTTGAGTTCATTCATTAGAAATATCCAATATTCATCGTGCACATATGTCATGTTTGTATGCTTTGATTTTCCTATCGAATTTTGATCACACCAATTCTTTTACGCTATCACCGACTTGGTTGTTTTATGTTCATTCATGGTGTGATTTTATGCCTTGTGTCACCCCGGTACTTGATTGCTTGATTTATTTCTCTCATTTGTCTATTTGGGGACATCATAAAAAGGGGGAGAATGAATTATCTGATTATGGGGGAGTTTTGAAATTCTGAGAATATCATCTTAAATGGATATATATGCTTATGTTTATCTCATTTCAAACTCGATACGTCACTTGGTATTTTCTTTGTCTCATGTGTGTAGGTACATCCTTGATAATCCCATGATGCACACCCTGATGAGAAAAGCGGTGAGATTTCTGAAGATTCGAAGAACAAACGATGCAGCCTTAGTCATTTGTACCTCTTTCAGTTTTGGGTTCATGGAAGGGTAGATTTGTATAGGCATTGTTTCATACTTGATAATTCGGATTTTTTATGTTTGTTCCGGCATAGACATAGGGGGAGATTTGTAAGGACAATTTGTCCATCATTATGTATATGATATGTCATACGCCGTTACAAGAATGATAGTTGAAAAGATCACATCGTCATCAACAAAATCCGAAGATCAAAAGAAAGGAAGAATTCAGAAATTCAGACAGCCGGACCGGTCCGCCTGATATTAAAATGAACCGATCCGCCTAGCCGGACCGATCCGCCTTGCTCGTTTAAGACCAGTGAGCCCCGGACCGAATGCGAACCGAATCAGCCTCAAAATAAAAGAACCGGTCCGCCATCGGACCGATCCGCCTAAGGCCCGGACCGGTCCGCACTGGATAACCACGAACAGATCGTGTGCAGATTTTTAGGGAAAATGAATTCGTATTTATACCACGATCGGGGAGTTGGTTTTCTTAAGACTTACACATGATTTTCTGAGTTCCATAACTCATAAGTCTTCATGGTATTTGAGTCCATTGATTCATACCCTTGATTCACACAAATTCCATACATTTGTGAGTCACTTTTGGTAACCCAAGAACACCATTGATGTTCAACCCTTTGTGAAGTGGACCGCTTCTTCCTCTTCATTGCAGCCCTACTGGACAGGGATAGTTCCAGCCGCCAGCCCTACTGGAAAGGGTTTCTTCCAGCCGCGACTACAGAATCCGATACCCGAGAGTAATTCTTAGTCAAACTGTATTTCATTGTAATCCGATTGTAAACCGTCTTTTACAAATTATAGTGATATACAAATGGTTTTGCCCCTGTGGGGGATTTTTCCTTAACTTTGTGTGTTGAATATCTTGTGCATGATTTCATATTGTTTCAATCACACCTAGTTGCATGCTTAGGGTTAATTTGGGTTAAAAATGGCAGTTATTATATTATTTCTTAATTGAACGCAAGCGCCAACTCTTTCAGTCCTACCTAAACCCACTACTCTAAGGTTGTAAATTGCTGGGCCCAATTCTCTTGACGCAATTCTTTCGCTGGAAATCTCACTCCTCCAGTTATTATGCTTAACTGCCATAGTTTACCATTCTCAAACTTATCGGTCTCACTACTCAACGTGGACACATTCAACACTGGTAGTTCCACTCTCTACACGTGGGGAAACGTTCCGAGCTATTTCTCCGTCACTGGTCCCACTGACTATTTTGGAATGTCCTTCCCTCAGACTTGGCAGTCTTAGCTCCCAATTATGATTTTCGTCATTCCATTGGCTCCTCTGGTCCCATGGAGCACGTTGTCGACCCCGCTGGTCTTGGATGAATTCATCACTATTTAGTAAGGACTTAAATGGGTTCCCTTACTGGGTATACCTTCCGGTAATGTTTCACTATCACCAATGAATTCAATCTTGTCCTTCAGTTAGGTTTTCCCAACCCTCTAGGCTTCCCTTCTTTTAGAAGCGGTTACAAATTCCTTGATGACGTTGACCCAAGTCGTCTTTATCATATATCTCACCCGCATTTGAGTATTTAACTCATGAGTCCTTTCACAACAAGGAACTCTTCTTATCTTCTATACACCCCTTAGTCACTGGGTAAGGAGTTCATTAAGCAAGTTGATTGCTCTCTCGCGTTGGGCTTTCATTCTTGCCCATAAGAAATATATTTCGAAATTACCTTCATAACCCGATCAAATGGATGATTTCACGATCGAACCATATCGAAATTTCTCATTTAGCTTCACACATACTTCTTCATATGAGATCTAACTGTCATCACTTTAGAATGTCCCTATAAGAAAATTTTCATCCAAAATTTTGAAGTCCTGGATGTTACTACACTTCACCCTACATAATGGCCTTTGGATTTCTTCCTTAAAAAGAATACTTCCGACTCCCACACCCTCCACTAACAATGTCGAGTGAGTTTATAACGACACAAACTTCATCTACGACGGTGTTTGGAAAACTACAACTCCCGAGCGATGCCTTTATTGTCCTCATCCTGAACAACAATCTTTGTGAGTTCTATCTCAATCACCATCTTCCAAACCACTCTATATCTTTGGCTGAGTCCGCCTCCTGCTGTTCTTCTAACGACCCTCACTAGTCATCAATGCCCGACTGAGATTGAATAAAAAATACATCACTTATATTTCCTGGCAGGAGTACGTAAGTCGTAATACGCAGAGGAATACAATGTCCTAATAATAGGGCTCTACATCAAAGAACGCTACGCTGAAATGCAGAAAGTCGTACAGATCCTAAGGACACTAGAACCTGATGCTCTGATACCACCTGTGACACCCCTCCTAATTAAATATCGGGTGATCAGTCCTCTATTAAATTAAACCAAAGTATCCGGCTGGTTCATTCTTAACATCACTATCGAAAAACAATTTTTCTTTATTTAACACCTAATAAATAATTAAGCTAAGTGTTAAAACATTTAATTTTATAGTTTAAGTCCTAACGATATGAATTTATACATAAAGCATTTTAATGAACACGGTAATAGTAATGAATATCAAATCATTCAACTGAATCAAACAAGCTGGAATAACATCCCAATAAAATATCTCAAAACCACGAATAATAATAATACTAACAATCCCAACTGAAAAACTGAGTGCAAAAAATAAGTAAGTACGATGTGTCTCTGAACTAAATCGAAACTGGAAATGGGCGACACATGACCTATCTAAAAATGACTAAATGAAGATCTGAGATAACAAGGATGAAGGCGTCTAAATGCAAAGGCCTGCAACTCCCACACTAGCTGCAACACGTCAACAGTCCAAAGATCTAAGTCTGATGCTCATGTGGCTGGGCACCTGTAATACATATATATATACAAGAGAAAGAGGAGATGACAAGAAACGGGTCAGATCCCGAGTGTAAAATAGCTTTAAAATAGTTTAACAAGTACATAAAATGCATACAAATTGATATTACATACATGTTAGTGCCTCGACACTCACTTGAGAATTCTCACCTCTCAACTAATATGAACGCCTAACGTACTACTGAATTAATCTAGATAAAGCTAACCTACTTAACTAGTCTGACCCAATCTCCCCTCATTAATCCTGATTTACGTGATCGCATCTGTATAATTTATACATGATCATTTTTTCTTATGAATTAACCAAGCCGGCTATGTACATCTCAATACAACCTTAAGTTCTCAAACACTTATTCTATTAAATAACGATTATTCAATTTTATCTACTTACCAGCACAGTAGATGAATCAAAGGTACATATATTTATCACTCATAATATATATGCTAATAGGTCACCCCACATAAAATCGAGGGTGCTGACATTATCTGCTATCATGTCCCTGTACTTCTCGTACAAATGAGGGAAATACTAGTTCGGATCCACTCTCAAACTTTATTAACACAAAATACACATATTGGAGGCGAAGCATAGTTCCAAGTCGCTAAGAGGCCATCACATACCCTCACGTCTCTTAGGACCATCTGACTATCATTCTCAGATAGTCTGTACCAAGGATCTTATGTTCTAGGGTACAAGTCAATATCCCCCCATAAAGGTCCCATCGAGATAAGACTGCCCCGGAGCGAAAACCTCCGTTATAGTAAGTAGGGCGGGTATGATTAAACACATATATTTATATAATAAATATACATACACACATATTTGTATTTTCATCATTCATATAGGTACACACACGACCCATAATAGATTATAACTATACGTGGCACATAACGCCTGAGTCCTACGTATAATCACTTCATTCCATTATTTTCTCAATTACCGCAAGTTCTTAAGTACTCCTCGACTCTCGAAGTGTATCATTTTTATAAATATAAAATCAGCAGGTGTACACCCTCTTCCCTACTGGTCTAAGTCATTCTTAATCCTCACAAAACCTAATTTAACACACACACGATCTTCACCCCATTTTATACTCTCATGACCCCACGGTTAAGTCTCATATAAGAATCGTACTACCCTAACCTTACCTACCACCCTACTAGTCCTTCCCAAATCCCATCATGGTATTTAAGTTATGTCTAAGGGTCCTTATACATCGGGGTTGGATTAACATTAAAAAGGAAAGAGGATTCAAATTTAAAGAGGAGTCGATCGATCAATTTTATAAAATCATAATCACATGTAAAGTCATAATCACATATATTACTTTTAACCACCAAGTAATATTTATCACAAATCACATATTACTTTACTTATGAGTAATAATTTAATCCAAATTAATTTTCAATTATCTCATAATTAATTCAAATTAATGATTCACTTTCGAAACCCTCCAATCCAATAAAAACCTCCGTCATCACTCAAATTTCTTACCACAAACCTATAAACCCTAAACCACACACCATCCAACCCCATCTATAAAGGGTGTCCTTCCTTGGGAATCCTTCCTATTCCATCTCACGTGACGTTATCTTCGCCCGATCTAGTTGTCGGTGATGAGACTCATTTTTCCACGACCAAGCAAAACTTAGGGGAGTTTCTACTCCTTATATGTACACCGTGATGATAACAATGTCCGTTAATCCTCAAACACCTCCGCCTAGTGATGATACATGGATCTGAACGAGTATTTTTTTTACTTATTGCACCGCAAAGTTAAGACTATGCACAATGATTATTGGCGGAGGAGTCTATGATAATTTGGTAGCACAAGAGATGGTAGACAAGTTAAAGCTTCCCACAGAATCATTGTCCACCCCGTGCCGTATTGGGTGGTTGGGTAGTGGAGTGTAATATCCCGCCCTGATAAATTAATTAAATTATATAGGCATTATATATGAGGTGAATCGATTATGATTAAAGGAATTTGTGGGTAACAAATTGAATTAAATATAGAGAACTAGTGGATTATGGATAATAGGATTTATTATATATTGATTAATTAAATTATTTATGTCCTTCTTAAGGGCTGGAAACTGTTGGGGGGAAATGTGTAAATCTAGAAAAGGATAGAACTTCTAAAAGAAGATTCGGCCGCCCGGACTGGTCGTTCGAATGACATTCTTATCGTTCGAACGACATTCACTGTCGTTCGAACGAGAATTCCATCGTTTAAACGACGTCCCTATAAGATTGGCTCTCCTGTTGTTTTAAGCGTTGTCTTCGTGGTGGCCTTTGGATCATTTGGATCAATGTGTTGTCGATTGAAGGATTCATTAATACCTGATATGGGAGAGCTTTGGAATGCTAAGGTTTCTTATTTAGTAAACCTATAAGAATGTGAGATGTTAAAGAACCAACCATAGAATATCAACATCGAAGGTTTTTCTAAGAGCTCACATCTCTCCCAATTCCCTATTATCGTACACTATCTCTTGTGTCAAATAGTGTATCAATAATAACCACACCATTAAATGTTTAGTTTTTCCCAATCGATAAGGATAAGGTACACAGTATAGAGATGAATGTGAGTTTTTTTTAAGAAGATGAGTACGTTATTAGAGGTTTTGTAGAGGGTTTTGATGGAATTTCTCAGAGGCAAACTTGCTTGTGCAAGACAACCCCTTTAAGGCCACCTTAGGAGGTGGGGGGTTATTGATAAGCAGGGTTTTACAGCGGCACGAGAGTCACCTATGCGCCGGTCGTTTTGAATTCAGCTCACCTGAACTATACAAAAACCTAAATTACGATTGCACTTGCGATACAAGTATAGTGGTAAGTCGGGTATCGAAAATCCACAAAGACGAGTTGCTAGAATTTATATGATTTAATATTCCTAAAATAAAAGTGTAAAAGGTGAATTACAAACTAAAAAGGAAAATATGCATAAAAGGGAAATATTAATCTAGGCAAGTGTATTTAAATTAGATTAACAAAGCGAGTAAAAACTATAGGTTGCGTCGAATATCCCTCACCCGAGTTAATTAGTATAAAATGGTCACATTGGTTGATGAGTTATTACAAAAGTGTCTCGTTTCGAAAGTTAATTGAACCAAGGGTTTTCACGTCCCTAAATCCACATAAAAGCCTAATCCGATTTTGGCATCAATAAATACCCCAGAAATCACGCACACAAGGTCGTAAGCACGGAACATACATGATATGCCCCGTCAAATCTCGTAGGCGTACAAACTAGGACAACGCACCCAAAATAGACCCTTAAACACCATCACCAAAGAAAAGCAACGCATCAACCCGAGTGAGTTCATTCAAACACAATCTAGACTAACTTAGCTAGAAAGCATGATAAAAACGCGATAAAGGAAAGTGGTAAATAAACGTAATAAACCTACACTAGAAAGCAAGGAAAGACAACATGTAATCCTAAATTAGAAAGCATGTAAATTAACTAGAAAGCAAGAATAAATGAAATACAAGCTATATTAATGGAGAGGGTGAATGAATAGTTAACTTATAAACCAAAAAGGGTCTCAATCCAAGAATAAATGAAGAAGAACTCTTCAAAAACCCAAACCCTAAGCTAAACTATCTTCTAAAACTAATTATCCTGATATTTACACAAAAAATTCTTTATATAGTAAGTTACAAAAGAAATAAAGGAAAAATAAAAGAAAAGGAACGAATTGCCAAATATATGGTATGATCGATCAAAGACCATCGATCGATCGAAGAGGTCCCAACCCACTATCTCAATTCGTAGGAAAAATTCGAAACCGCGGTTGACCGGGGGGCCAAGCTCGGTCCACCGGCACTCCGTTTTTGGTAGCTCTTGGTCCATGAAGAGGGGGGAAATGGTTGCAAACAGAAACAACCATGTCTTCCTCATCCGAACTCCAAACGACGCACCATTTACGGCCACACGATGCTAACTCAACGAACTACGCATTCGTGGAATTTCCAAGAGCTGAAGAAGAAATGTGAATTGATTAAAATGCCCTTGAAGTATCATCCAACGACGAAACTTCTCCAAAATGCAACGGAACCTCACTTTTAGCGTTCAAATACCTACAAAAGTACAATTAACCCCTGTAAAATAAGTATATATCCAAATCCAAGGTTATCTGGTTAATGAGCATAAATATAGGCATTAAGGACCTTAAAAGCGCTAGAATGCATAAAGATAACAGGCGAAAATATGAAATATTCGATATGAATCAGTTGTCATCTTACTTGATCTTTCATACCTCCCACTGATTTGAACTTCATTTGAGGTGGGATAATCTGCTCTATATTTTAGGCTCTATATGGTGTATATTGTAGTCTTGTTCTTATTGAATTCTAAGAGTAGGATTATTATGAGAATGATGATGGATTTCTAGTAAAACTAATAATGGACATTTTTATGGAATAAAAATGTAAGAAAATATTTGTTGCATGAGTTTTCTAGTAAAACTAACAATGGATATTTTTATTGAATAAAAGTGTGAGATAATGTTATTTTAGTGTGTTTTCTAGTAAAACTAATAATGGACATTTTTATGGAATATAAATGTCAGAGGATATTATTTTAGTGTGTTTTCTGGTAAAACTAATAATGGCCATTTTTATGGACAAAAATGTGAGGAAATGTCCTTTTTGTCAAGGATAAAGAAAGAACACATGTTTTAAAGTTTCATAAAAATGGACATTTGCTAAGTTAAAGAAATTAAAAATGCTCTTGTGACTTAACTTGCATGTTTGTTGTAAATGGTGTAAATTTCTAGGATGGAATGTATGTTTAATCCATCTAATAGGATTTTAGGAAATTAAAATCCCATTTCTCATGCATATAAACTTGCAGTATTTGGATAATAAATATATGAGCAATTTTAAAGAAAGTCTCGTTGGGTTTAAACATGAAATAAGGCAAATGAACTTTTGGTCTTTAAAGAATGTGTGGAAATTAGGAGCTTAATATGTTATTTTATGTATTCAAGATGTAATAGCGTGAAGTGTGTAAGTTGGGTAAAGTATGGTATTAAACCAGTGTTAAAATGTCTAAAGGTGTTCTAAATATTAAGTTGGAAACTTAAAAACCATTTCGGAAAATAATATTTTTTAGAATGATTAAATTGTGAGTTTTGACGATAAAAGGGTACATTGGTAAACTTACTTAAAGAGGAACATTTTTATGAAATAAAAATGAAATTAATGGTGTTACACTATTGTGAATGAAATTGACATAAGTCCTTAAGATGTAAATGTTTTTAATATGAACTCAACGTAAGTACGTAAAGGACAAGAATGGTCAAATTTAAAGTGTATCACAAGTTGGGGTGAAACCTCGGGTTTTGGCTTTGGTCCGAAAAAAGGAAAGAAATAGAATAATGTGAACATGCGTAAAATGTTAAACACATTAATAAAGACTCGGATGCAATCGGGAAATAAGCAAGAAGGGCCCGAAGCCCTTGGGTGAAAATTCCTAAACTACTGGCCAGAGCATATGGTAAATTAATTCGGATAAGAAACGTTTTTGTATAAAAGCGATCGCATGCTTTAAAGAGTAAATACATGTATATATATTAGAAAGTTGCATGCATGGGTAGTTATAGCATGTTGAGTCTCATTCTATCATTCGATTCTATATTGCATTGTTGTATATTATCACTGGGTATCGGCTCACACCCTCACTTTGTTATGGCAGGTTGGAAGCAGTTTTCATATTTTGAGAGCGTTTGTAGGTAAGTACCTTTCTTTATTTTTTTGTTAGTAGCTCTGTATACTTGGACTTCGGGGTGTTCCTCGCAGGTCCCTCGCATAGCTTATCTTGAAACTGGAATCTAATGCTAAGCTAGTGAAATGTTAATTCAAATAAAACTGGACTAACAACATTATTTAGGTTGTTTTGTTTCACTTCACACCTAATGCTCGGGTCGGACCGGGTTGACCATGGGCAACCTATATATCTGGGTCGGGGTTTTATAAATGGTATCAGATCTCTAAGTTCAAGGTTCCTTTCGGGAGTGATGCGGCGAGGTTGTTAGTGGATCTTTCAACGTCGATGTGGGTTTGGGCCGGTCATGCTAGCTTGGGTGACGGTTTAGCTCGTGTCCTTAACAGTAAGTTCAAAGAGGTTATCACGACAAGTAAGTTAGTGACAAGTGTCATACAATCAAGTTAATTTTTATAAATCGCTTCCCATTTTCTGATTAAGTATGTAATAATTTACGGGTGTCCATGTAAGCCAGTAAGTGGGGACACCGTGGTTTCTAGTGTGAGGTGTTTTTCCAGCCTTTAATGACATAGAGCCTTTTTAGATAATAAAAGAGTGAGATGATGCCCTTGGGGCAGGTATAAAATTATGTGTAGTCAACTGCAGATATTGATAGTTATAGTGTTGCAACTCAGTAATGATGAATTGAGATTTTAACATGCATGTAGCCTTAGGTACGACACTTAGGAGCTACCAGTATTAAGAGATAATTAGGCAAATTCGATACTTGGGGTAACACCGTGATTGGTGATAAACTTGATTAGCATGTAAATGTATATCGACCAAAACTAGAGGATAAGTCACTCTTAGTTGATAGAATACTATCCTGATGGGTGAGCACCTAAATGATTATTGACCAATGAATGTACCTTATGAACCGTGATTAGAATACAGGCCATTCGTGGCAAGGGGTCACTTGAATAATAGTAATGAGAAAAGTGGTTTTGAGTGTCAGTTCCGTGGTGAGAATATATTGGGTCCCTTAGTTGTGGGCTTGGATTTTGTATATCCCGATTCATGTGCCTTAATTATAATGTAGGTTTCGAGAATCTTGGTGATTGAGGTAACCTAGGAGTAAATTTAGAAAATCGTAGTGACTTAGTATTAAGTAATGAGCTACGATGTTTTAGAATAGGACCTCTTACGGTGTCATTAGGGTGGGCCTCCTTTTGTGCAGTACCCGGCGTCTTGTGTCCTACCAGAACCTAGATGATATAGATTTAGAGTTTAGTGATTGTCGTGTGGCATTGAGAAAATAGGATCCCTTATGGCCTTTGAGGGCGTGGGCCTTGGTGTTTATAGGCAATACCCGATGTCCCGTATCCTACCAAAATATATATATATAGTTGTGTTAAGTGGTAGATTATCACATAGTATGAGGTTTACATAGTAAGGCACTTCAGTTATTATAGTTAAACGCTCATTAAGGATTAAAATATATAGGCTTATGAAATCATATTGAAATTTCCTTTGGAGTTATGTACTAAGGTTGTCTGAAAAGACATTAAAGTGGGTGGTAGTCATTCCCTAGTAATAGTGAATCTGAGGTTGTGTACCGCGCATTACAACGATAATAGTATCTCTCCTCGAAACCATTAGGAATCATTTTGTGCCTAGATCCTTATGGCGATATACACTGTGTAGTGGTAAATTCCAGGTTGTGTAGCATTGGTCAGGGTATAACTTGTGGTTTCTTGTAATAGATGTGTAAGATGTTTAGATGAATAATTGAGTTTGATGTCGTCGCCTGTGAGGCGTGGGGAATCATTGTTGTACTAAAGTTTACATAAGTAATGGTGGAACATAGATGATGGTTGTATGGTTAGATCATGTCGAATCGTGGCAACGCCTTGGGTTTAATGCTACGACTTTGTTTATAGGTATGTATTGTGATGTGACCTTTGAGGTTAATTTAAAAAAAAATAGATTGATCAATGCTAGGTTGTGCCCCTGGGAGACTTAGAACACGATGGTGTTCGTCGTGGCCTTAGAGATAGCACTCGAGACAAAGTGTTAGGCTTAATTATAGCACCTACATAGGCTACCTGCATAGTTAGTAATGAAATGGGTTAGGGAAATCATCAGGCATGAGTAATGATTAAAAGTTTGAGATATCATAGGATAATTATGATTTGGGATCATGTAGGTGGCTAGGGGTGGGAGCAGTGGTTCATGAGTTGAATGTTCAAAACTATGCGGGTGTTTTGTTTCACTTGATGAGGGTGGTCTCGAAAATTGGGGTTAGTTACCGCATGTTGAAATTATAGAGGCGTAGGTATGTCAGGTCAGTGACTAACGATGAGCGTTGAAGGAGTGAAATTTTATTGGTTTAAGTTGTTGTACTTACCAATATGGGATATGTGGCAGTAGTCCTAAGGAGGGAAGCGTAGTGTTTCCGCTTCCCGATGAAAGTGGTTTGTATCCCGTCTTCCCGGTATGGGTGGGTGATTCATGGTTCGAACTCGTTGGGGTAAGAGGATAAGCCAGGGTACATGGCAAGGCTGAGGTGTTTAAAAATTAGAGGTAAGCGTTAGAAACTTCAAGTGTCAGTTGTGGGTTCGCACCTCGTACGGGTCAATTCATTGTCAGAAATTGATTATTTCCTTTTGGCGTCGCATTTCCCCTATTCGTTGCATTTCTTATGACTTCTTTGATTCCTTTTGTCAATTTTATAAAATACCGCAAGTGCACGGGCTATTATAGAATGGCGGGTGTAAGTACGGGTCGAACCCACAGAGATTTGTCAATTTTTCATTCAAATTAATTGTGACTGTCCAACTAGACTAAATGGGATAGAAAATGATTATGAACTACACTAAATAAAAGCAACTACGATAAATGATAGTAACACGAGATATTTGTAAACAATTAGGAAATAATTAGGATTCGGGGTCCATTTATCACGTAACTAATATTGCACATTAATTTAATATTGTCATTCCCTTTTAATAACTCAAATTAAACCGACTCTCACCGCGTTTAATTCGAAAAATATGACGGTTACAATCATAATATTTTTAACGTCTCTAATAGACGGCTACAATTACTATTCTCTTAAAAAATTCAATTTTTAAAATTCGCAAATGTACTTAAGCATGGACTATCAAAACAATCAAAGTGCAAGCATAATCCATCAAAAATTACTATTTTTAAATCTCAAAACTTGATTTGACAAAACAATCTTGAAGGTTTTAAAACAAACTCTCGTGTCGCTTTAAAATGAATACCGAATCTTTAATAACAATTAAAACAAGTAGGGAATAAACAACGATAAAATTAACGTGACAATATTAGCTAACAATGATAAACTACACCCTACTCCTAATATAAGAATCAAGCTACCATAATTAAAGAGAAATTACAAGAATGAGTAGAGATCTTCACTAATAAACCAAACTTACAAATAGTTCTCTCACAACAATCTTCAATCCTCTAAAAAAATGATAAAAACTTATCCCTCAAATTGATTACAACCACTCAAAGTTTCTCCCCGAAATCCTCCACAAAAGTCTTCTCTAATTGTCTACGAAATTATGAGCCCAAGGGTTCTTTTTATAGGACAAGTGGTGAGGTATTTGAGTTGTGGTGGGACACTTTTTGATTGGCCAAATGGTGTTAGTAGCTATCTCTCCACCTCTTTAATCTTTGGATCGTGATAAGGGACGGAATTTCCCCCCACTCGAAAACTCTTATCTTTTCTGGCTGAACACGCATGCCGATTTTCGTCCAAATCAGAGACCAAAAATTTCCTACTTTTTTAAGATTTCACGTGTAAAAAATAGCTTTTTTCGAATGACCGAAAAATCAGCTTTTTCGCGCCTTTTTTGAATTGATCATTAATTTGCACCAAATTCCATCATTATCTGCAAAAATTTCACTAGGCAACTTTTTTCACAAATTATCACAAGAATATTATAAAATTATCGAAGTGCCCATTTTTTACTTAAAATTGCCATTTTCAATATGAATTCAATCATTTTCGCATTTTTTCCTCTTTTTAATAAAATAGTCCTAAGAAATTATTAAATAAACTAAAATGGGATTAACAAAGTTAAATTTGGGTATAAAATATACAAAATAATGCACTCATCAATTCCAATGAGGGGAAGTTGTTGATTAGTTTTGACTCGGGTGTAGCACTGAGTGTAGTAGTGATGCAGGTTAGGATTATTGTGGCTAATGTGTCACGGTATGTGAGTGCACTCTTCTTCGGATGCATCTTGGCTCCACACCAGTTTGCGTGTGCGCGTGGTCTCGCATTCTTGCATGCAGTTTTCATACGGTACCCGGTTGCCTTAGGTTAACATGTTTGGGTAGTTAGTCGGTATAATTAGTTGTGACTTGGTCATGTGACTTGGGAATATTATGAACATGGGGACTTGATGAAATATTAGATGGTAGTGTTTCACTTGGTTCAAAATTTTTGGAGATTGAGGAGATGGTCGCTTGTGCATGTTTGTGCTGCGATACCAGGGTGACCCTAAGTCAGCGTAGGGATTTCGTAGGAAATACCAATCAAAATAGAACTATGTGATAAGGTGATTGTCTTAAGAATCAATGATATGTGTAATAAGGGGTCTTGAGAATTGTGTCCAGACTAGGGTAGGCGTGATCCGAGAATTATTTGAGGAAACGTAGATCGTGAATCCTAACGTAGACATGTCAATGAGTTCATTGGTGTTAGTACCATTATTGGTGAATATTGGACATCTCGAGGTCTGTTAAGATATGCAAGTTAGGAATGTTTGAGATATAGCAATAAGACCTTAGGGTTGGCATGGTTGGATTAACAAAGGTGATCGATTAAAGCGAAATCTTTGGGTTTGGACCATAGAGTTGAGAATGCTTATGATTGTAAACCTTTCGTAGGTGATTGGATTCTGAATATAAACCAATAATTTCGAGGACAAAGTTCCCTAAGGAGGGAAGTTTGTAATATCCCGACTCGGTTAATTAATTAAATTATATAGGGATTATATATGAGGTGAATAAATTATGATTAAAGGAATTTGTGGGTAACAAATTGAATGAAATAAAAAGAATTAGTGGATTATGGATAATAGGATTTATTAGTTATTGATTAATTAAATTGTATATGCCATTCTTAAGAGTAGGAAACTGTTGGGGGAAAATGTGTAAATCTAGAAAAGATAGGATTTCTAAGTGAAGATTCGGTCGTCCAAACTGGTTGTTCAAACGGCTTTCTTGTCGTTCGAACGACATTCATTATCGTTTGAACGAGAAGTCCCATCATTCGAACGATGTCCCCGTCAGATCGGCTCTCCTGTTGTTTTAAGTTCTGTCTTCGTGGTGGCCTTTGGATCATTTGGATCAGTGTGCTGTCAATTGAATGATTAATTAATACTTGATATGGGAGAGCTTTGGGATAATAAGGTTTCTTATTTAGTAAACCTATCAGCTTTTTGGACTATAAGAGAGAGGGAACGTGAGATGTTAAATAACCAACCATACAGTATGAACATCATAGTTTTTTCTAAGATCTCACAATTCTCCCCATTCTCCCTACTTCCGTCCACCATCTCTTGTGTCAAATAGTGTATCAACTATAACCACACCATTAAATGTTTAAATTTTCCTCATCGATAAGGATAAGGTAGACAGTATAGAGATGAATGTGAGGGTTTTCTTTGAAAAAGATAAGGATGTTAATAGAGGTTTTGTAGAGGGTTTTCATGGGGTCTCTTGGAGGCAAGCTTAGTGGTGTTATACAACCCCTTCAAGGCCACCTTAGGAGGTGTGGGGGGGGGGGGGGGGGGGGTTGCCATCTCCCTTGATCATTCATGCCTCCCACTGATTTGAGCTTCATTCGAGGTGGGATAATCCACTCTATATTTAAGGCTCTATTTGGTGTATATTGTAGTCCTTGTTCTTTTTGAATGCTAAGAGTAGGATTATTATGTGAATGATGATGGATTTCTAGTAAAACTAATAATAGATATTTTTATGGAATAAAAATGTAAGAAAATATTTGTTGCATGAGTTTTCTAGTAAAACTAATAATGGACATTTTTATGGAATAAAAATGTGAGATAATGTTATTTTAGTTTGTTTTCTAGTAGAACTAATAATGGACATTTTTACGGAATAAAAATGTGAGATAATGTTATTTTAATGTGTTTTCTAGTAAAAATAATAATGGACATTTTTATGGAATAAAAATGTAAGAGGACTTTATTTTAGTGTGTTTTCTAGTAAAACTAATAATGGACATTTTTATGGAATAAAAATGTAAGAGGATATTATTTTAGTGTGTTTTTAAATAAAAATAATAATGGACATTTTTATGGAATAAAAAGGTAGGGAAATGTCATTCTTGTCAAGGATAAAGAAAGAACACATGTTTTAAAGTTTAATGAAAAATGGACATTTTTTAAGTTAAAGAAATTGAAAAGGCTCTTGTGACTTAAATTTCATGTTTGTTGTTGGATGGAATGTATGTTTAAACCATCTAATAGGATTTTAGTAAATTAAAGTTCCCTTTCTCATGCATATAAACTTGTAGTATTTTGATAATAAACATGTGAGCAAGTTTAAAGAAAGTCTCGCTGGGTCTAAACATGAAAAAGGCAAATGGAAATTTTGGTCTTTAAAGAATGTGTGGAAATTGGGATCTTAATATGTAAAGGTGCTATTTTATATATTAAAGGTGTAAAAGCGTTACTTGTGAAAGTTGGGTAAAATATGGTATTAAACCAGTGTTAAAATGGCTAAAGGTGTTCTAAATATTAAGTTGGAAACTTAAAAACCATTTCGGAAAATAATACTTGTTAGAAGGATTAAATTGTGAGTTTTGACGATAAAAGGGTGCATTGGTAAACTTACTTAAAGAGGAACATTTTTATGAAATAAAAATTAAATTAATCGTGTTACACTATTGTGAATGAAATTGACACAAGTCCTTAAGATGTAAAGGGTTTTAATATGAACTCAACGTAAGTACGTAAAGGATAAGAATGGTCAAATTTAAAGTGTATCACAAGTTGGGGTGAAACCTCGGGTTTTGACTTCGGTCGGGAAAAAGGAAAGAAATAGAATAATGTGACCATGTGTAAAATGTTAAACACATTAATGGAGATTCGGATGCAACCGGGAAATAAGCAAGAAGGGCCCGGAGCCCTTGGGTGAAAACTCCTAAAACACTGGCCAGAGCATATGGTGCGCATAGCCGACAATGTGGAGCCCGTTGAAGTATGCAGTTAATTGGAATAATTCCGAGAGAAACATAACAAAATGTCGAACATATCAAGAAACGGGTTGTGTGGCGAAACGTGCGAGTACAGCCTAACTTGAATGAATTAATGGGTGTTCCGGTCATGGGTTAAGTGGACTAGTAATATGCAAATATAATAAAGTGAATGAAAAGCGTAAGGTATAGTGGTTAAATGAGTGAGTTAAGCTACCTTAGAGGTTCAACCCGTAATTTACACAAAAATGCGTTGTGAAGATTTTCCAAAGTTAAAATAAGTATTTTCCAATACGGTGTTCGTGTATGTTGAAGGGTTGCTTTCAATGAAAATACTTTAAGGTGTTAGTCGTATAAAGAGGGAAATTTCGGTAAAGGCACGATTTTAAGTTAAACAAAGTTTACTCGTTTGAATGTTAAACCATGTGAGTCAAATGAATAAATAAAGGTTAAGACTTCAAAGGAAGTTCTTTAACTTATGTGATTAAGGTGAATTAATCCGAATAAGTAACGTTTTTGTATAAAGCGGTCTTATGCTTTAAAGTGTAAATATATGTACATATATGAGAAAGTTTCATGTATGTGTAGTTATATCATGTCGAGTCTCTTTCTATCATTCGATTCTATATTGCATTGTTGTATATTCCTAAAGGGCTTCGGCTCACACCTTCACTTTGTTACGGGGGGTTGGAAGCAGTTTTTGTATTTTGAGAGTCTGACACCCCGCCTAATAAAATACCGAGTGATCAATCATATACCAAATTAAAATAGGAATCCCAGTTGGATCATCCTTAGCATCACTGTCGAAAGCTTTTTAAAACATACTAACCACTTAGTATTCTAAAAATCGGTGCCAATTTTAACTTTTTGATTAAACAAAATAGTACATGCGGAATTAAATATAAACCATTCACACAACTGAATAAAACTTAACTGAATAATTAATTACACAACTTGCCGAATAAACCATCGGCCACCAAAGTGAAATAGTCCAATACAAATATCCAACACAGGAATAAACTAATCTGAAACTGAACTGAAAGTCTGGGCTACATGCCCTAAATAAAACTGAAACTGATACAAGATTCCTACTCTAGGAATGAATAAATGATGCGTCTAATCCAAACTCCTGCTAGCATCCACATATGCTGCAGCTCCGTGTCCCTAGAATAGAATATCAATCATGGCGTCCCTGTGGCTGGACACCTAAAAGGTTTTGAAAATAGTTTTATAGCAAGGGTTATAACCCAAAACATTTTGAAAATATTTAGCAAGTGAATTAACTGCAGTAATTTAAAATGCATTAATGCTCTTCATATTTAAGTTAGTGTCGCACTCCCTTGTGGACATTCTCACCCCTCCACTATTGTGCACACCTACCGGTTACCTTAACCCCACCTAGTCGTACTACCCCGTCCAACTAGTCCTGGTATAACCTTCCCTTGCCAACTACTCTAACCCGAGTATAATAATTCTTGAATTATAAGTTATCTCACAATTAACTTAATTAATTCCTCTTAAATAGTATCATATAACCGTGTCACAAGTTATATAAAGTAAATACATCACACATTGTATTATTACCCGTATATAATATTTACTACCATTATATACGTACCTTTACTACAACATCCACACATATAACATACGTATATCCTTCCCTTCGAGTATACCCTCGCCGGATGATTCCCTCTAAAATGCTATCTCACTAGGTGTGCTCACAAAACCTAGTTCCCCAAGTTGGAATCGCTCACCAACTTGGCCCAAAATATAAATGCAGTGGAGGCGGTCATATTCCTTCCCTGAAAGTGAGAAAAATCCCTCACCCATATATACCGGACGCTATGACCTGGGGATATACTCGCCCTACTCCTCAAGCTAGGGGATTCACCCACATATCACAACCTCCCTTGATAGCATTAGAGTATATAAATTGAATAAATATCTAATCAGTGATATTTAATATCACAGACAATATATACACGTACATATATACTATCACTACACCGTATATATATAATATAAATCCCGGCTTTACCGTGTACTAAAAATTTCGTACACTGTCTGTAATTTCCCGAGTCTGTGGCCCGGATCAACGTAATTAATTTTCTCACTTAATAATTTATTGTCTTCCCGAGTCTATGGTCCGACTCTAATATACTTAACTCACACCTCAATTTATATAATACTTTCTCCGAGTCTATGGTCCGACCCCAATTAAATTAATTAACACACTTATTGATTTAATACCTTCCCGAGTCTATCACCCGACTCTAATTAAATTAACTAACAAACATATTAATTTAATACCTCCCCGTGTCTATCGTTCGACTCTAATTAAATTAATTAACACATATATTAATTTAATACCTCCCCGAGTCTATCGTCTGACTCTAATTAAATTAATTAACACACATATTAATTTAATACCTCCCCGAGTCTATCATTCGACTCAAATTAAATTAATTAACACACCCATTTATTTAATACCGATCCGAGTCTGTGATCCTACTCCCAGTTAATTAATTTACACAAATCTGAGTCTGTGATCCGACTCTAATATAATTAATTAACACACTTATTAATTCAATACCTCCCCGAGTCTACAATCCGACTCTAATTAAATTAATTATCACACCTATTAATTTAATCCTACCCGAATCTACAATCGGACTCTAATTAAATTAATTATCACACTTATTAATTTAATCCTACCCGATTCTACAATCCGACTCTAATTAAATTAATTATCACACTTATTAATTTAATAACTTGGTGTCACCCAACCATTATCCCCGGACTCGCTCACTTGGTCCATTTTACCTTTCATAATTTTATTCCCACATTTTCTCCCACAATGTGTCGCACATTCATCTCCATAATTTCCCAATTATATTTACCTATAATTACCAACATACCCGGACTCGCCCACTTGGTCCATAATTAAATATTTTACGTCAATTCCTTTAATAAGGTAGCGTCACTCAACTACAATACCCGAATAATACTTCTCGGCTCGATATCAATACTTATGAATTATTGTCCCAAATCCGTTCATCTCATGACATACAATTTCCACCCTCCTACACCCAATTATATCACCCTATAATTGTTAAGGAATATATGCCTCACATGAATTTATCACTAAATAACAGCAAGGAATTAAATCTTAAATAAATTTCTCTTTATAATCAAAATTGGTCGAACTGCCCAGATTCCTAAACCAGCGATCGATCGAACCCCCTAGGTCGATCGATCGATCGATCCAGACTTCGTCTTCTCCAGGCCACTATTTTCCACCATTGACGAAAATCCAAGGTTTTTAATCTTAAATCAAACCTCTAATCAAAAGACCTCACCATATAAATATGTTTAATCTACATCCTACCCATTATATGGATCTTAAGATACACAATTTCTCCACTTACTTTCATAATTTCCTGAAATGGGTTTTCCATTAAAATTCATCAACTTTGTTCTACAAACCAAATTTCAAATCCAAATCCGACTAATTTATATTCCGAATTTTCAATCAAATCAGATATCTATACTCAGAGATATACAACACAACAATTTTTACTTTGAATCTCATTCAATAGTTCCATGAACAAAAACCCCATTTTTGTACCCATTTATCCCCAAAACGAATTTTGGTTTACACATCACTATGATATGAATTGATTATCATCAATTTAGAAATCACAACAGTTAACCAGTTGCCTGGAGTTGTTCATAGTGTCTGATTCGTTGATGTAGTCCCTTAATTTGGCTCCGAAATCCCCAAATTGGCTCTTGATTTGCTTTCCCCCAATTTCCCTCTCAAGACCTAGGCTTACAGTTGAGTTGACTGCCGTTCCCTAATCTCTCAATTAGGTTAAAAATATACAATCCCGTTTTTGACCATGTGGGCCTAATTAAAAAGGCTCTACTCACCCCGTTTGGGCTCGGCTATGCCCAAAAATACCCCGAGACCCAATTACTATCACCGGGTACTCTTTTCTGACTATCTCGACCCATACGGGCGCAACCGCGCACTCAGAATTTCCATCCGAAATATTTTTCAAAATTTCCAAATTTCGACCTCAAAATGTGACACACGAGATTTTGAACCATTAAACTTAAAATCGCCAATTATAATTAATTCGGCTCACTCAATTAAATTCTCCAACTCATGAATTTAAGTTTCTCCAATTTAAATATTTTTATAACTCCCAAAAATAATTAAATTTTAAATCCTCAAAATTACGGGGTGTCACATACTCCCCCCTTACAAAGGAATTTCGTCCTCGAAATTAAGATGAGTGTAATGTTCTAAGCTTCGCAAATTACTCTCTAGTCATGTGCCTCCAAGCCCGCTATATCTATCCTATCCGTTTCTAACCATACGTTACACAAGTATGCATTTAAATTAACCAGGGCGCCCATACACCCTATACCCGTCCTTAACTGCACATAACTTTCCTTAATTAACCCGAGTGCCCATACACCCTATCCCCGCGCTTTACCGCACGAAAGTTACCCGACTATACTAATCGTAACCCGTAATATAACTTCGAACCCGTAGTCATATTACATATATATATATATATATATACATAAATATCTACTGCCCAGGTACTCAACCCATGTACTAACGTCCAACCATCTTCCCACAAAATACTTGTCTCTCAACACAAAAGTATATACGCTTACTTTCATGTTACCAAGGACAACATAAAATGCCGCGCCCTTACTATCACCAGTCCTTGCGCAAAATAAACCCTGAGCTATCTCTCTTGCTCAAAAATAAATCTAACCACCCTGATTCACTTCAGTAAACATCCCCACTTACCGGGATAAAATGTGAGAACACAAAACCTCACTATGTGTTATCGCACCACGCAATACAACTTATATATCCACATATATATAGGCTATACGCCCTCTCCGGTGATACCTAGTATCAACCATACCCTGGTGTCGCGAACACCAAAATTTTACACCATTATCCACCATAGTTAAATTCCATCGCTATCCAACCGATTTTTAGGAAATATTATCTACCCTACTCCCATAGTTCTCGAAAGTAGTAACTCCTCGCATAATTTAAACCTTCACTCAGTGTACACCTCCACTCTCCCGTGAAGAACACCAAGGAAACTCTGCTACCCTACAGAAAGTTTATCCACACACTATGGCTGCTACAACCAACGCACCCACTAAGTTCGACTTACCCGCGAACTCTAGTGAAAAATAAGTCTTATATTGTGACATCCTCCTTGTCACTCAAAAATATACCCCACAGGGTAAAAGTAATTACCTCCATACCCCAGCTGCAACGGCTGATCCTCGGGTTTCGGAGCATCTTCTCCCTGCCCGAATGCGCCCATGACTTGCTTTAGTGGTTGTACATCCATGACCTCGTCTTGTAGTTGACCCCTGCCTCATTTAAGGCAATATCTCTTCATGTGTCTCGCTTTCCCCACAAACTAAACACCTTCTAATACATTCACCCTGCCACTGTTCCCTTTCATGCCGACCTTGTTGAAATTGCTGGCCATCCTGCCGATAGCCTCCAGTTCTAAATCGTTTGGCATGATTTCCCTACCGAAAATCCTGTCCTTGATCTCCCCCAATCTGCTGCTGGGATACCCCATTGGTATTGTTCCCCCCAGCCTTATCCGACTGGCTAGTTCCCACTCCCCTCCCGCTTCCTTTCGCGTGGAAGCGATATTCCTGATAGTGCCGGAGTGTTGCATTAACGACATCAGTATAAGCAACTAATGCGTATTTACCAATTAAATGTTGTCTGATTCTCTAGACAACCCATCCACAAACCTTTACTTTCTTTCTCTTTTTCCCGCTTACCTCATCCGATACACAATTTTGCCAACGAGTGAATTCTTCCTCGTAATCGGCCACTTAACAGTCCCCTTGAGTCACCTCACAAAATTTTCTCCTCGTTTCGGTCTCAACCGCTGGAGGAAAATACTTGCGATCGAACCGCACCCAAAACTCTGCAATAGCTAGTGTGTCCCTTTCCTCAACTGTGGTGATCGACTCTCACCACTGTAGCGCTGCTCCCACTAAACTAAAAGTGGTTAGCATTTGCTTCCGCACCGCATCGCAATCTCCCATGCGTAGGTCACGCTGGATATCTCTTTTCCTTGACACGCTAGCACTACATCTGAACCCCCTCGCAACTCTGGGGGGTTCCCACTAAAAATAACCTCTCTTTCTTATTTCCACCCTGACGACCCCGCGTGAGTCTGAACATCCGGCACCACTAACACTTGTGGCTGATCCCGTGGAAAGTACCTTGTCGTTTGCGACTACCGTCATTTCAACCGCCTGCGCCACTAGTTCGGTTACCTATGCTGCCAAAATCATCTCTGGCAATTGTTACGGTAACTCTTGCTCCTGACGAGCCTCCCTCGTCTCATCTCCTCCTGCTGCCCTAGCTGCTATCTCCTGGGCATCATCTGGAATGAGAACCGAATTGGTATGAGTTCACAATTAAATATAAATTTCGCAGAAGAACGTATATGCGCATACATATGAGAATACAACAATCCAATAATAGGGCTCTATGTCAAAGATTGCTAAGCCTAAACGTGAAAAGCCGCACAGATTCTAAGGACACTAGAACCTGATGCTCGGATACCATCTCTGACACCCCACCTAATAAAATACCAGGTGATCAGTCCTATACCAAATTAAAACAGGAATCCCAGTTGGATAATCCTTAGCATCACTGTCGAAAACTTTTTAAAACATACTAACCACCTAGTATTCCAAAAACCGGTGCCAATTTTAACTTTTTGATTAACCAAAATAGTACATGCAGAATTAAATATAAACCATTCACACAACTGAATAAAACTTAACTGAATAATTAATTACACAACTTGCCGAATAAACCATCGGCCACCAAAGTGAAATAGTCCAATACAAATATCCAACACAGTAATAAACTAATATGAAACTGAACTGAAAGTCTGGGCTACATGCCCTAAATAAAACTGAAATTGATACAAGATTCCTACTATAGGAATGAATAAATGATGCGTCTAATCCAAACTCCTTCTAGCATCCACATATGCCGCAGCTCCGTGTCCCTGGAATAGAATATCAATCCTGGCGTCCCTGTGGCTGGACACCTAAAAGGTTTTGAAAATAGTTTTATAGTAAGGGTTAGAACCCAAAACATTTTGAAAATATTTAGCAAGTGAATTAACTGCAGTAATATAAAATGCATTAATGCGCTTCATATTTAAGTTAGTGTCGCACTCCTTTGTGGACATTCTCACCCCTCCACTATTGTGGACACCTACCGGTTACCTTAACCCCACATAGTCGTACTATCCCGTCCAACTAGTCCTGGTATAACCTTCCCTTGCCATACTACTCTAACCCGAGTATAATGATTCTTGAATTATAAGTTATCTCACAATTAACTAATTAATTCCTCTTAAATAGTATCATATAACCGTGTCACAAGTTATATAAAGTAAATACATCACACATTGTATTATTACCCATATATAATATTTACTACCATTATGTACGTGCCTTTACTACAACATCCACACATATAACATACGTATATCCATCCATTTGAGTATACCCTCGCTGGATGATTCCCTCTAAAATGCTATCTCACTAGGTGTGCTCACAAAATCTAGTTCCCCAAGTTGGAATCGCTCACCAACTTGGCCCAAAATATAAACGCAGTGGAGGCGATCATATTCCTTCCCTGAAAGTGAGAAAAATCCCTCATCCATATATACCGGACGCTATGACCTGGGGATATACTCGCCCTACTCCTCAATCTAGGGGATTCACCCACATCGCGCAACCTCCCTCGATAGCATTAGAGTATATAAATTGAATAAATATCTAATCACTGATATTTAATATCACACACAATATATACACGTATATATATACTATCACTACACCGTATATATATAATATAAACCCCGACTTTACCGTGTACTAAAAATCCCGTACACTGCCTGTAATTTCCTGAGTCTGTGCCCCGACTCAACGTAATTAATTTTCTCACTTAATAATTTATTGTCTTCCTGAGTCTATGGTCCGACTCTAATATATTTAACTCATACCGCAATTAATATAATACTTTTCCCGAGTCTATGGTCCGACTCCAATTAAATTAATTAACAGACATATTAATTTAATACCTCCCCGAGTCTATCGTCCGACTCTAATTAAATTAATTAACACACATATTAATTTAATACCTCCCCGAGTCTATCGTCCGACTCTAATTAAATTAATTAACACACATATTAATTTAATACCTCCCCGAGTCTATCGTCCGACTCTATTTAAATTAATTAACACACATATTAATTTAATACCTCCCCGAGTCTATCGTCCGACTCTAATTATATTAATTAACACACATATTAATTTAATACCTCCTCGAGTCTATCATCCGACTCTAATTAAATTAATTAACACACCCATTTAGTTAATACCGATCAGAGTCTGTGGTCCGACTTCCAGTTAATTAATTTACACATTAATTAATTTACACCAATCCGAGTCTGTGGTCCGACTCTAATATAATTAATTAACACACTTATTAATTCAATACCTCCCCGAGTATACAATCCGACTCTAATTAAATTAATTATCACACCTAGTAATTTAATCCTACCCGAGTCTACAATCGGACTCTAATTAAATTAATTATCACACTTATTAATTTAATCCTACTCGACTCTACAATCCAACTCTAATTAAATTAATTATCACACTTATTAATTTAATAACTTGGTGTCACCCAACCATTATCCCCGGACTCGCTCACTTGGTCCATTTTACCTCTCATAATTTCATTCCCACATTTTCGCCCACAATGTGTCGCACATTCATCTCCATAATTTCTCAATTATATTTACCTATAATTACCAACATACCCGGACTTGCCCACTTGGTCCATAATTAAATATTTTACATCAATTCCTTTAATAAGGTAGCGTCACCCAACTACAATACCCGAATAATACTTCTCGGCCCGATATCAATACTTATGAATTATTTCCCCAAATCCGTTCATCTCATGACATACAATTTCCACCCTCCTACACCCAATTATATCACCCTATAATTGTTAAGGAATATATGCATCACATGAATTTATCACTAAATAACAACAAGGAATTAAATCTTAAATAAATTTCTCTTTATAATCAAAATTGTCCGAACTGTCCAGATTCCTGAACCATCGATCGATCAAACCCCCTGGGTCGATCGATCGATCGATCCAGACTTCGTCTTCTCTAGGCCACTGTTTTCCACCATTGACGAAAATCCAAGGTTTTTAACCTTAAATCAAACCTCTAATCAAAAGACCTCACCATATAAATATGTTTAATCTACATCCTACACATTATATGGATCTTAAGATACACAATTTCTCCACTTACTTTAATAATTTCCTGAAATGGGTTTTCCATTAAAATTCATCAACTTTGTTCTACAAACCAAATTTCAAATCCAAATCCCACCAATTTATATTCCGAATTTTCAATCAAATCAGATATCTATACTCAGAGATATACAACACAACAATTTTTACTTTGAATCTCATTCAATAGTTCCATGAATAAAAACCCCATTTTTGTACCCATTTATCCCCAAAACGAATTTTAGTTTACACATCACTATGATATGAATTGATTATCATCAATTTAGAAATCACAACAGTTAACCACTTGCCTGGAGTTGTTCGTAGTGTCTGATCCGTTGATGTAGTCCCTTAATTTGGCTCCGAAATCCCCAAATTGGCTCTTAATTTGCTTTCCCCAAATTTCCCTCTCAAGCCCTAGGCTTAGAGTTGAGTTGACTGCCGTTCCCTAATCCCTCAATTAGGTTAAGAACATACAATCCCGTTTTTGGCCATGTGGACCTAATTAAAAAGGCCCAACTCACCCCGTTTGGGCCCGGTTATGCCCAACAATACCCCGAGACCCAATTACTACCACCGGGTACTCTTTTCTGACTATCTCGACTCATCCGGACGCAACCGCGCACTTAGAATTGCCATCCGAAATACTTTTCGAAATTTCCAAATTTCGACCTCAAAATGTGACGCACGAGATTTTGAACCATTAAACTTAAAATCGCCAATTATAATTAATTCGGCTCACTCAATTAAATTCTCCAACTCATGAATTTAAGTTTCTCCAATTTAAATATTTTTATAACTCCCAAAAATAATTGAATTTTAAATCCTCAAAATTACGGGGTGTTACAGAGAGCGTTTGTAGAGAAGTACTTTTCTTTATTTTTTCGTTAGTAGATTTGTACACTTGGTCTTCGGGGTGTTCCCCGCGGATCCCTCACATAGCTTATCTTGAAATTGGAATCGCATGCTAAACTAGTGAAATGTTAATTAAAATAAAACTGGACTAGCAACATTATTTAGGTTGTTTCATTTCACTTCACACCTAACGCTCGGGTCGGATCGGGATGACCACGGGTAACCTATACATCCGGGTCGGGGGTTTACAAATGGAATCAAAACGCTTGGTTCAAGGTTCCTTTTGGGACTAATGCGGTGAGGTCGGTAGTGGATCTTTCAACGTCGGTGTTATTTTAGGTTGGTCATGCTAGCTTGGGTGATGATTTAACTCGTGTCCTCAATAGTAAGGTTAAAGAGGTTAGCACGATAAGTAAGTTAGTGCCAAGTTGCATAAGATCAAGTTAATTGTTATAAATCGCTTTCGTATTTTTGATTAAGTATGTAATAATTTACGGGTGTCAATGTAAGCCAGTACGTGGGGACACCGTGGTTTCCGGTGTGAGGTTTTTTTCCAGTCTTTAATGATGTAGATCCATTTGAGATATTAATAGAGTGAGATGATGCCCTTGGGGCGGTAGCAAATTGTGTGTATTCAACTGTAGAGATTGAAGTGTTGCAACAAAGTAATGATGAATTGAGATTTGAAAATGCATGTTGCCTTAGGTATGACACTTAGGAGAGCCAGTGTTAGGGGATAATTAGGAAAATTAATCCTTGGGTAACACCGTGATTAAAGATAAACTCGATTAATATGTAAATTTATGTGGACCAACACTAGAGGATAAGTCAGTCTTAGTTTATAGAATATTATCATGATGGGTGAGCAGCTTAGTGATTATTTACCATTGAATGTACCTTATTAACGTGATTAGAATATGAGCCATTCATGGAAAGGGGTCACTAGAATAATAGTAATGAGTAAAGTGGTTACGAATGTCAGTTCTGTTGTGAGAACATATTGGGTCCCTTAGTTGTGGACTTGGATTTAGTATATCCCGATTCATGTGCCTTGATTATAACGTAGGTTTAGCAAATCTTGATGATTGAGGTAACCTAGGAGTAAACCTAGACAATCGTAGTGACTTCGTATTATGTAATGAGATGCAATGTTTTAGAATATGACCTCTTGCAGTGTCATTAGGGTGGGACTACTCTTGGGAAGTAGTCGATGTCCTTTGTCCTACCAGAACCTTGACGATATAGATTTAGAGTTTGGTGATTGTAGTGTGGAATTGAGAAAATAGGATCCCTTGTGGCGTTTGTGGGCATGGGCCGGGCATTGAGAAAATAGGATCCCTTGTGGCATTTGTGGGCATGGGCCTTAGTGTTAATAGGCAATACCCGACATCTCGTATCCTACCAAAATATATACAGTTGTGTTAAGTGGAGGTCCTACGAGCTGAGCAATTCTTCCTCATATTGAAGAAGTGCTCTTTATGGTACCGTTAGTCACATTCTTGGGTTATGTGTCTTATGACAACATCATTAGGCTGGATGATGACAAGGTTAGGGTGGTAGTGGAATGGCTCCCACCCTCATCGGCCTACCAAGTGCGCAGCTTTAATGGCCTAATCGACTTTTATCGCCTTTTTATAACCGTATTCAGCACTGTTATGGAGCCTATCACATATTTGATGAGTACTTCCTCGAGTACTGAGTTTAGATGGTTTTCGGAGGCGGATGCATCCTTCATGCGCATCAAAGAGTTGATGATGACGGAACCTATCTCAGCATTAACGGATTTTGACCAGTTATTTGAGTTGTCTTGCGATGCTTGTAAGATAGGGGTGGAGTGTTGTTTTGAGCCAGAAAAAGAAGCTGATTACTTTATTTAGTCAGAAGTTGACAGGTGCCGCTCTCAATCATTCGACTTATGATCTCTAGTTCTATGTGAATGTAAAAGACGTGAAGTTTTGGTCTCCCTATCTCCATCATAATGAGTTTGTTATCAAACACGAAGCCCTACCTTTCTTACATAGTCAGTGGCATTTTAGTGACATACACGCTAACTGGACCTTTTGCCTCCAGAGCTACACTTTTCATTTGCAGTACAAATAGGGGAAGGAGAATCAAGTGGCGGATGCCCTTAGAAGGAGGACGCATGTGTTGGTGACTCTTAAGGGTTAAGTGTTTGGATTTGATGAAGTTCGTGATCTTTACTTGAATGGTGTAGAGTTTGGACCGATCTTCGCAGCTTACCGGCAAGGCAATGGTGAATCGGGTGAGTATCTATTACATGATGGGTTCCTACACCGAGGATCGGCTTTATGTATTCCATCTTCTTCCGTACAGGAGAAGATCATCTCTAATATCCATGGGGTGGTTTGGTCGGCCATTTAGGGTAGGCACATACTCACGCGATGCTGAGGGACCGATTTTACTAGTCGACGATGAGGAGAGATGCTGATGCTTTCGTTAGGTGTTGCTACACTTGCCAGACGACCAAGGTCTAGCACACCAATGCGGGTCAGTATACTCCGTTATCGATTCTCGAGCACCCATGGCAGGATGAATCGATGGATTTTATTGTGGGGATGCCCCTTACCTCTCATGGTCATAATTCCATACTTGTTGTGGTGGATAGGTTATCCAAGATGTCACACTTCATCCCTTGCACTCGCACGATGGATGCATCCTATGTTTCTTCATTATATTTTATTGAGATTGTCCGTCTTTATGGAGTCCCACGTAGTATCACCTCCAACAGAGGTGTGCGATTTACAGGGCATTTCTTACACACATTTTGATGACTTTTATGGATATAGTTACAGTTCTCGACCTCTTTTGACCCCCAACAAATGTCCAGACCGAGATGGTCAACCGGAGGGTGGGTGACCTATTTAGGTGTCTATCTTTTGAGCATCCCCGTAGGTGGGGAATAGTGATAGCACGGGCTGAGTTCACCTTCAAAAATGTCATCAACCATTCTACTGGCCTTTCTCCATTCTAGATTGCCTTGGGGCAGTCCCCTACCATGCCCATAGATCTCACCAAGCTTCCCCCGATGGTGCCTACATGCCCTTCAGCTGAGGAGTTTTCTGCTCACCTAACTTCCATTCAGGCCGATGTTCGCGCTCAACTATAGGCCATGTATACCTATTATAAAGAGGATGTCGATGAGAACCGCCACTTGTCTCCTTTCGCCCGGGTGATTTAGTCATAGAGTCCCTTCAAAACGCGCACCGACAGGGCAAAGGTACTAACCTTCTCATGCACCGATTTGGGCCTTTTCATATCATCCGAGCCTGTAGGACAAATGCCTATGGGGTTGATCTTCTCAATGAGTTCCGCATGCACCGCACGTTTAACGTGGTGGACTTTCCTCTATTTAGAGGCACTCATGCTCTGCTGATTCCCATTCCTTTGACCATAAGCTACCTGGTCTATTCTCACGTAGATTGCATTGAGGGGATTCTAGACTCCGAGCTCGTGTCTTCCTCTTTGGGTGATTATACGCGTTACTTGGTTCGTTGGTACGGTTTAAATGATTTGTGTGTTTTTAGTAAAATATCTCATAATGTATCTAATGCTTGTTTTAATATCAAGTATACTAGAGAGATGATAGTGAATTTTGATCATATGTCAAGTGTTTGTATTCATAAAAAAACCTTTGAAATATATTTGGTTTGACATCATATTTTGCCAGTTTCATCCAAATTTTTTTCACAAACTCCTTGGCATAATTTTCTCGAAATATGAAGATCTAATTCAAGGGTTGTCTAACTTGAAAACAAAGTAATTGATAAGCACCCAAAAGTGTATAATTTATGCCCTGAATAGATGCATTTTAGTCGCTTGTTTCTAATAAAATTGACCTTATGGTCCTATTTTATCATTTTGAAGGTCAATACGCAGTTGCCGTACAAATAGCGTTAAATCCGATCAATTGCGACACAGAAGCGGTCAAAAGCGTGCAACAAAGAAATCAAAAGAGACCGCGAAGTCAGAGCCCTCATTGAGCTTGCCCAGAAGAGTTTCGATGTCCCGAACCAGTCTCGAGCCTACACCGAGCCCAAACCATTCCCCGAGCCCGGTGTGTGTTCAGTTTGTACTTTTATATTTTTTTTAGATTTTTATTTTGTCGTTTTATTTTTAGGAATTATTTTAGATTTAATTAGAATTTTTTAGGATTTATTTTCTATTTTTCTATTATTTATTTTGATTTTATTTTTTATTAATTTTTAATCTTTATTTTATTTTATTTTTATTAAGATTAGTTTTTAGGAATTTATTTTCTAGTTTTATTAGATTTAATTTCTTTTATTTTAGTCTTATTAGGATTATATTTTTTTAAGTTTTAATAGAGTTTTATTTTATTTCTTTTTATTTTCATTTTTTTTAGTTTGAGATGTTACTTTTTTTTTCGTTTTATTAGATTTTAATTTTTTATTTTATTTAGTTTTAGTTTTATTTTTTTAGGTTATTTTATTTTAGGGGTACAAATTAAACACACACTAAATAACCCCAAACTTAAACACACTCACACCAACCTCACCCACACTCTTCTAGCCTACACCCTCATCCACACTAACACATCCTAACCCATCTTCTTCAACCTCCCAACCCCCCCTCTCTCATTCATAACCACACAACCTCTTAATTCCACCTTATATCACCACCATTTTCATCCAAACCGTCACCTGTCCCATACCCGGCCTCGAACCGGTCTCGATCAAACCCATGACCCAAACGGGTTTAACCTGATCCTCATCGCCGGACCTATTTACCCCCACCTCCCGTCGACGCCCCACCTGTCTTCTCGCACAACCCTGACGTCCCAACTATAGACGCAACCACCTGCAAATCCAATCATGGCCGACCTACTTCCATAACCCGCGATCCGACCAAAATTTCGGCCAACAACCTGAGCGCAACCCGAGCTCCATACACGGATCCATTTCAACCCGGTAATCATCTCCTCCATTGAAACCCATCTCACCCTTATCCCTTCAACCAATATCCCAACAATATCCGAATCCATCCCCAAGCCAAAATCAAATCCCAAAAACATCTCTCATCCAAACAACAAATCACCGTGGGTTATAAAAATAAGGGAAGGCATATCATTAAAGGGACTCTCATCAGCACAAAAAAAAATAGAATACACAGAGAGAGGATGTGAGAGACAGAAAAAGAAAAAAAGAGGGTAGAAAAATAGTCAGGAAAAAAAGAAAAAAATATAGTTTTAGGTTTACAAAAATTTTTAGGTTCACTTTTTGATTTCAGTTTTGTAATCCAGTTAGATTTTGTTTCGAGTTTGGAATGCGTGTTCATGCACACAGTTGAGACAGAAAATTATTGCGTATCGTATTTCTTTCTCTTTGTCTTTAGTTTCTTGTTTGTTAATTGTGCTTGTGCTAAAATTTTAAACACGTATGTTGAATTGTTTTATTTGAATAATTATTCGTTGATGTGTTCTAGGCTAATTAAATTGGAAAAAATCACACATTAATTTGTATAACGAGAGTTAATAAATTAATGGTGAAAATTAATATTTGATTTTTGGATTTCTCTTAGAGATAAGTATTATTCTTAAATTTAAATATTACTTCTGTGTATGCAATTCAAAGATTCGTACAAATTTTAATAAATTAATCTTAGCGGGTATTTTATTGAAATGAGTGTGAATCTTATTTTTTTATGTTGTGATTATTCCAGATTTAATTGCTGAAAAAGATAAAATTGAATTTAGGATTGTGACGAGAGTTAAATTTTAAACTCAATATTATTTCGAACTATTCAATTGAATAATTAGGACATTAAATTGATTTGACTATGCGGTGTAATCCCACCTCTTGTTTCTTCTCATAAATTATAAACTAGATTACTTTCTAAATTTTCATAGTCATTTTAGTTGCATAAATTGTCGTTTACTCCCTTGAAAATTGTTTTCAAAATATAAAAATATAAAAAACATTTAAATTTTTTTTAAAATCACAATAAGGTTTTTAATAAAAATTGGAATTGCAAGTTTTCACGATAACAGTTTCAACGCTAGAAATCGGATTGATACCTGAATTTGCCACGATACTAAATTTTTAACAAGTTTTGTAGGTAATTTCAGGAATTTTGATACTCGAAGTTTGACCGCAGCGACATTCCAATTCCATATCCGAAGGAATACATTTATCGAGTTATCAAATGGCGCCGTTGCCGATTTCTTAAAGATTGAATCCCGTGAAGATTTGTAATTTTAACTGTTCTAAAAAACCCTTGGGAGAAATGCCCCGCCTTAAGTTTTTTACATCTTATTCTTGGTAAGACTCTTAAGGCGCACTTTTTTCTAAAAACAACAATGCTTTAGTGAAACTATATAGCCTTTTAGAGAACTTTTTTACTAACCGGACCATTATCTCATCCAAAATAATCAAATAGTATTTGAATTTGCATATATTCAGACATATTTTTATGATATGTACAATTTTAGTATTTTAATAGCCTTGTTATGGTTAAGAAATCTTAAAATATATTAAGAAGGCCTAAATGCCTTTTTACACCTAAGGCCCGCCTAGGCTTCTAAGGCTTAAGGCTTGGCCTCCACGCCTCGATCACGCACCGCATTTTTTAGAACCTTGGTAATTTTCAATTTCATATTTTTCTTTTTTTTTCTTTTTAGGAGTTATTCCTTCCTTTCCCTCCTTAGATTGGTTGTTTAGGATTATTGAGGCCTTGTAATTAATTTGGGTGCATTTGACACCGATTTATTTTCGTAATATTCATTCAAGAAAAATAAAAATAACAAAAAAGTGAAAAGGGAAACCGGACAAGGTAGAAAGAGGGCGTCCAAGGGCGAGGATTTATAAGCCTCTCTACTTTAAGTCGATAGGACTCCCGGGGACGAATGAAGGAGGCGTACTTCCCCTCGGTCGACTCAACTCGGTCTTCACCCCATGCGTGTAAAAATCGTGGGAGGAAAACTCTTTATCACTCACGAATCTACGGCAAGCGAGTCAATTTTTGTGTGCTACTTGCTCCTATATGCTTTTTATTTCTGTATCGCACTTAATTTGGATGGTTTGATGAATAAATTTACCTAAGACCTATACCCAATCATTGCAACGAGTTGGTATTTCATCACCCACTCTATCACATCTCCATTTTCTTGTTACCCGTGCTCTCACTTAAATTAAAATCAATCAACTAGCAAGCCAAGTAGGAAATGTGTTCATTAGGACGCTTTCGAAATGAGACCCTCGTAGGATACTCTAGTGAGTCCTTTCCACCCCTGCAAATCTTCATTCAACTATCTTAAGGCTTTTGTCTAGGGAAATTGGGTTTTAAGTGAGGACACCCAGTAAAACGGGTTTGTGCTTTCCCCAGCGTGGAACCGGATAGTTGTGTGTTATAGTAGCTAGTGTGGTGAGCCTTAACTAGTAAGCCTCTTATCTCTCGAGAATAAAGTAGGAGCACACTTTTACCGGCGAGGCATAAGATTCCGTGATTTTCTCGCCCGCGGATTACTTAAAATTGACTACCCACTCACTTAACTTGAAGAAAATAATTTGGCTATCTGCTCATTTGGACATGTTCCCTTTGTGTACGTGTCTAAATTTTTCCTTTAGGTTGTCTAATTTTTGCTCCAACTATCAGTTTTTCCACCGTTAGTCCATCGCCCTTTTTTCCCGTTTTTTCTGCATTTTTTTAAAAATACCAATACTACAAAAATATTTTCCTTTTTTCCGCCTCATTTTTTTCTCACAAAAAACTCCAAAAATATTTTTCATTTTTCCTTCCTTATTTTCCAAAAAATTCAAAAATATTTTCTTCTTTTTCAAACAACCAAAAATCCCAAAAATATTTTTCCTTACTTTTATGCCAAATTGACAACGCATTGATCATCGATTAACACGTTCTCCTAGTGCTCCATCTCTAAATTCCCTCTTAGGTGATCATGTCCCTCTCATTTCCTTTCCTCCTCATTTTCCTAATCCGTGTAATTCCTCGTTGGAGACGCCTCGTTCTCCCACTTCCCCTATTTCTGTTACCCCACCCATCATAGCCGACGAATGCGCTTTAAGGGACTACTTTGCCCCGATTACGGCCACTCCGCCTTCATGTATCGTCCTTCCGCACACTCCGGCCGTGCAATTTGAAATTCGCCCCGTGACTATTTCTATGTTGCCCAATTTTCATGGCCTTGAATGCGAGTCTCCTTATACTCACTTGCGAAAATTTCTCACTGTGTGCGCTACTTTTAAAAATCAGAACTTAGACGAAGAGAATGTTCGTCTTCGGCGGTTTCCCTTTTCTCTTCACGATAATGCATCCATGTGGCTCCATTCCTTGCCCCTGGATTCTATCCAAACTTGGGAACAACTTATCAAGAAGTTCATGCCTAAATTCTATCCCATGAGCAAAACAAATGAAATGCGCCAAGCAATTCAGGATTTTAGACAAAAGCCTACCGAACAGTTTTGTGAAGCATGGGGCCATTTTCAAGACTATATTAATAGTTGCCCACATCACGGTCTTAAGAAAATTAGCTTAGTCCATAGTTTTTACAATGGTCTTATCCCTTCTTCTCGTACCATGATTGAATCCATGCATAAATGGAAGTTCATGCATTTGACTCCCACTGCCACCTATAATTTTCTCCTTGAATTAGGCAATGACTCCCAAGATTGGGAGGGTACCAATGCGTTTTCAAGATCTGATCCTCCACGTGTAGGGAACACTTCCGAGGTAAAAAATGATCATGATTTTAAAACTTTGCTACACAGCTTACACTCTTTGACTAAAACCGTTGACTCTCTCAGTTGTACTATGCAATAAAATGTTACACTTTCTCAACAAGCAATGACTGTCAATGATTCTAGTCCTTCCCCTTGCAGTGTATGCTTAAGTCAAGATTATTTAGCTCATTTGTGCCCCCTCCTTCAAGATGATCCCAAACCCACCATGGCCCAAGCATGTGCCTTTGACACCACTAGAAAACCCGTTCCCCCTTCGTTTACTTACAATCCTAACAATAGGAATCACCCCTATTTCTCTTATAAGTATGACCACAACTCCGCTCCTACCCCACCATAACAACATGTTGGTGGTCCCCCTGGGTTTCCACACAACCCACAAAGGCAACCTCGCCCTCCTATCCCGCATCAGTCTGCTTCTTACACTATCCATCTTCCTTTGTCCCCCACGACGGACATTCAAACAACAATAATCAGCTTGTTTCGGTTCCCCATCCTTCCTTTGAGTATTCGCAACCACTTAATTCTCAGCGCGAGTTGGTTCCCCAACCATCTTATGCCCCTCCACCCAATTCCTCCACCTCTTCTCTCGACAATATCCTCACTCAGTTTATGACCACTCAGACTTAAGCCCTCCAACGGCTTGAGCAGCATTTCAACCAATTCGAGTCTGAGTGAGAGAAAGGTCATTTTCCCAGTCAACCCATTGCTAACCCTAAGGGGAATGGCAAAGACTCGGCCTATGAGGTTGGTTCCACTTCCACTCCACCCAATTACCAAGCGGATATGAAAGCGGTGTCTACTGTTCGCTCGAGAAATAAGTTGATAATGATGTTCATGGTCCCACTGATGTCCCACACCCGAACATACCACCTTTAATGCCTATCCCTCAGGTTACCCCACCTTCTAAATCCCCATCTAACATTGAGTCCAATCCTCCTGAGCCCACCTCTATTTATGTGACCAAAGCACCATTCCCTCATCGGTTGGCTCCCACTAACAAAGCCTAACAATTTGATGAGATCAAGAAAGTCTTTCAGAATATTCACATTAACATTCCCTTCCTCACCGCGATTCAACAAGTCCCCTCGTATGCCAAATTTTTGAAGGACTTGTGCACTGTTAAGCGTAGGACCAATGTTCCGCGTGATGCTTTCCTCACTGAGCAAGTTAGGTCCCTTATCCATAATAAAGATGTTTAGGCGACAAGTTCACTACTAGTACTTTACTTGATCTTGGGGCTAGTGTTAATTTGTTACCTTACTCCCTTTACCTTGAGTTAGGTTTACAAAACATGAAACCTACACGAGTTACTCTTCAACTTGCTGATCGTTCCATGAAAGTCCCTAAAGGTATCGTTGAAGACATTTTGGTGAAAGTTTTAGACTTACTATCTTGTGGATTTCATCATCTTAGACACTCCTGCGCCCGACCCAACCAATACTCCTATCATATTGGGTCGCCCATTTCTGGCCACTGCCAATGTCATCATTAATTATCGTGACGGGTCCATAAATCTCTCTTTCGGCAACATGACTGTAGAAGTTAATATCTTCCACCTTATGCAAAAACCGGCTGATGTCGATTCTATTGATGAGTTGTGTGTGATTGAATCCTTAGTTAATGAAATGTTGGACCACACTTACCATGTCGATCCTCTCCAATAATGTTTGGATCATTTTGGATTCGACTTTGACATTAATTCCTCCATCTCTAACCTAAATGCCATGTTAGATTCCACTCCCCTGATGGACACTTCCTCTTGGGATCCTCCCTTCGAGCCCCTCTATGTTGATACTCTTCACTCTGTGGATCACCCCGCGACATCAGATTCCTCCACTTTATGCATTGATAGTTCCCCGAACTTTATTTCTGCGTCTGCGTCTGATGTCACTCCTACGCCACCTACTAGTTTGGAGCTTAAGACCTTACCTCTCGAGTTGAAATATACTTTCTTAGGCCCCAACAACCATCACCCTGTCATCATTGCTTCCGATTTGACCCCTGTGCAAGAAGAGCAATTAGTGCACACCCTTACTCAGCATAGCACTGCTATAGGATGGACCATTTCAGACGTTCACGGTGTGAACCCCAATGTTTTTAGTCATCGCATTCATTTAGAGGAGCACGCCAAGACTTCTCATGAACCCCAACGTCGACTGAACCCTGCTATGAAAGACGTCGTGTACGCTGAGATTTTAAAATTGCTCGATGCGGGTATTATCTACCCTATCTCAGATAGTCAGTGGGTCAGTCCCATTCATGTCGTACCGAAAAAGTCTGGTGTCACCATCATAAAAAATTGTGATAATGAACTTGTTCCCACCCGTGCAAACGGGCTGTCGTATTTGTATTTACTATCGAAAGCTAAATGCGGTCACTCGCAAGGACTATTTTCCTCTTCCCTATAGCGACCAAATTATAGAACGTTTAGCTGGTCATGCGTATTACTTCTTCCTTGACAGCTATTCAGGATACAATCAAATTCTAATTCCCCTGAAGACCAAGAGAAAACTACCTTCACCTGTCCCTTTGGCACTTTTGCCTACTCTCGCATGCCCTTTGGCCTTTGTAATGCACCTGCGACTTTTCAACGGTGTATGATTAGAATTTTTAGCGACATTGTAGAATGTTTTCTTAAAATCTTTATGGATGATTTTTCTGTATTTGGTTCTTCCTTCGAGCAACGCCTTTCTCACCTCACTATGGTCCTCAAATGTTGTCAAGAAAAGAATTTGGTCCTTAATTGGGAAAAATGTCATTTCATGGTAAAAAAAGGGGATTATTTTAGGTCACGTAGTCTCTCACGACGGTATTGAAGTAGATAAAGCAAAACTTGACATAATTTCCTTGCTTCCCATTCCTAAGTCTGTTAAGAACATTCGCTCCTTCTTAGGACATGCGGGATTCTACCGTCGTTTCATCAAGGACTTTTCTAAAATTGCTCAACCTTTGACAACCCTTTTATCCAAAGATGTTCCTTTTGTCGTTGATGACGCATGTATTGCTTCTTTTGAGCGCCTTAAAGACAAGCTCACTTCTGATCCTATCATTCAGCCTCCTAATTGGTCTTTACCCTTTGAGCTCATGTGTGACACATCTAATTTTTCTCTAGGTGCTGTACTTAGTCACCGGGTTGACAAGCGCCAGCACGTCATTTATTATGCTAGCAGAACCCTCCATGATGCTTAACATCATTACACCACCACCGAAAAGGAGTTGCTAGCTGTCGTATTTGCATTCGATAAGTTTTGATCTTATTTTATCGTCTCACCTATCATCGTTTACACTGACCACGCCACCCTAAGGAACCTTCTTCAGAAGAAGGATTCTAAGCCACGTTTGATACGGTGGATTCTCTTGCTTCAAGAGTTTGACCTCGAAATTCGCGATAAGAAAGGGTGCAAAAATTTGGTTGCAGTCCATCTCTCCCGCCTCACTGTTGCGTCTAAATATGATCCTGCCCCTATTTTTGAAACGTTTCCCGATGAGCAACTTTTTGCTATCTCCACCTCTCCTTGGTAAGATGATATTGTTAATTTCCTTGTTATCGACCAACTGCCCAATCATTGGTCGAAATAAGTGCGTTCTAAGTTCATGGCCCAGGTGAAACTTTACTCTTGGGATGATCCCTTCCTTTTTAAGTATTGCTCTCATCAAGTCATTCGCCGCTGTGTTCTTGATCATGAACAATCAAGTATACTCTCCTTTTGTCATGATGGTGCCTATGGTGGCCATTTTATCTCCAAGAAAATCGCCACCAAAATTTTGCAAAGTGGTTTCTACTGGCCCACTATTTTTCGAGATGCCCACCACTACTGCTAGGCTTGTGCCAAATGCCAACAATCTGGGCATATCTCTCATCGTCACATGATGCCCCTCACACCCATTCTCATCGTCAAAATCTTCGATGTATGGGGCATTAATTTAATGGGTCCTTTTCCCTCATCTCATGGCTTCCAATATATACTAGTTACCATTGATTATGTTTCCAAATGGATTGAAGCCATAACTTGCCGCACCAATGACCATCGCATTGTGGTCAGTTTTCTTAAGGAGTCTGTCTTCACATGTTTTGGAACTCCCAAAGCTATCATTAGTGATGGGGGTAAATATTTTTGTAATCGCGTCTTTGAACATCTACTGAAAAAGTATGGTGGTACCCACAAAGTTGGTCTCTCTTACCACCCTCAGACTAGTGGTCAAGTTGAAGTTTCCAACCGCGAAATCAAGCAAATCGTAGAAAAAACAGTCAATCCTAATAGGAAAGACTGGTCCTTACGCTTAATTGATGCTTTGTGGGCATACCGTACTGCTTTTAAGACTCCGATTTGCATGTCTCCTTATCGCTTGGTCTTTGGTAAACCATGCCACTTACCTATCGAGCTTGAACATCATGCTTATTGTGCTGTCAAAGCTCTTAATTTTGATATTGATGAGGCTGGCATTCATCAAAATCTCCAACTTAATGAATTAGAGGAGATACGAAATTATGCCTATGATTTGTCCAAGAAGTACAAGGACAAAATGAAGTGGATCCATGACCAAAGCATCCTCCGCAAAGAATTCCAGCCTGGTCAGAAAGTGTTATTATATAACTCCCGTCTTCATCTCTTTCCCGGGAAGTTAAAAACCCGTTGGTATGGACCCTTTATTATTGAATTTGTTACTCCTTATGGTGCCATTACAGTTTAAAATCCTAAGGATGGTAGCCTATTTCAAGCCAACGGTCAACGATTGAAGCCTTTCTTAGAGCTAGGCCCCTCTCCCATTGAAGAAATTGGCCTTGTTGACCCCGTTTATGAAGACTGAATGTTCAGTCTTATTTAGGGGTGATTTTCATCACCCCATTTTTTTACTGCCCTGTGCTTTTCATAGTTCCTATCCTTAGGGTGAGATTGGTTCGGTCTGGCTGAAGACTTTAAACTTAGCACTATCGGGAGGCAGCCCGTCGTTCATTGTTTCTGAGTATGAGTCTTACCCTGTTTGGGGGTGGTGTTTCACACCACCCAATGATTTTCACATACTTTATAGACTTGTACGTATTTTTGTATCACATATGTTCTTCAGGTTTCATCTATGCTCCAAAATACGGTACATTTCACTAGTGGTTCATTATGGTACTATCTTTCCTCCCTTGTGCCTTTCATTTTTATATATGGTTTTAAACATCGAGGACGATATTCTCTTTTGTTTTGGGGTGGAAAATTTATCAAAATTGTACCTCTTTTGAAAATTTTCAGAAACAAGTCATTTTAAACTTTTTGTGAAGTTAAATTTAGTTTTTATGACATGAGTTGTCTATCATCCCTCTTTTAGAAATCTTGGAATACCTGTGTTTGACCCAAAACTTACGCTTTTAACCTTAAATTAATTAATACCTCTGAAAAGCATACTTGCTCCCTGAATTCCTAAACTCGACAATTTGCACTATCACGTCTATAATAAAAAATTAAAGAGTAACTATATTCTCAAGAGAGCCTTAAAAGATCACTAGTGGAGACTTAAAATCCGTGAGATTTGAGCTTTTCACCTTTTTAAGGGTTTTTACGTATCTCCGAGTCACAAGTTGACTCAACTGTCTTTGGATACCGCACTTAATCATTGCATGGTCTCATTATTCTTTCAATTTTGGCATAATCACTGAGAATGACAGCACTTTCGAGTTATAACAAACATATGTCCTGTAGTTGTCCCGAGCACTAAACCGATTTTACCATACACTTACCATTTTTCATATCACATTTTCTATCCATATATATCCCAGATGCCATCCATATGTCATTTCCCATCACTACCATAATTTTTTAGAAAAAGAGTGTTTAAAATTTTCCATGTAAATTATCTTCATTTGTGTTATGAAAAGAAAAATGCATCGCAACAATAAAATAAAAAATATATAGAATAGAGAAAAAAGAAATATTCGATCATAAATTCAAAAGATGAAGACATTAGTTATTCAAAATGTGTCAAACTCTTCTAAAAAAACCCTATCATTCATCTTCTTCATTTTCCCCTCATATCTCACGTAATCCCTATTTTCACCCTTGGTAAAGTGTTCGGGCAAACGAGAAGATTATATGGTGAATAACTCGACATTCTCGACATAGTGGTTAAGCATTCTTTCATAAGATCAATTTTCTTTCATATATCCGTCATTTCTTATAAAGTGTGCGAGACGTTTGAACTTGCTTATATTTACTCACCTCCTCACACACTAGAGAGATACACTTACCCAATTCTCAAAGAGTTTGATTCAGAGAGATATATCCAGTGAGAATTGAAGTCAAAGCTTTGATTCTATAAGGGTGATCTAAGAATTACTCTAATGATACTTAAGAATGTTTCACACTACACACGCTAAGTTTTATGAAGGATTACGCTTTTGGTATTAAGTAATTTCATATCTTATTTAGATAGTTGAACGCGGTGTTCCTTGACGTCCTTTAAGTCAGGTTGTATAACGTTTCATCATCTACTCAGATACTGCATTTAAATAAGTTTTTGAATTTTGTGGGTAAATTCACTGCAAACCCTCACGAGACACCACTCGTCCTGTAGGGCAACCTACAAGTTTACAGGCCTGTTGCACATACTAAGTGCAATCGCCAGTGCCTGCGAAAGTGGCTGACTTTTGGTTACTTATCTCTGTTTTCTCTCTAATTTTTGCTCGAGGACTAGCAATGTTCTGTTTGGGGGTGGTGTGATAAGCACCGAAAAGTGTATAATTTATGCCCTGAATAGATGCATTTTAGTCGCTCGTTTCTAATAAAATTGGCCTTATGTTTGTATTTTATCATTTTGTAGGTCAATACGCAGTTGTCGTACAAATAGCGTTAAATCCAGTTAATTGCGACACAGAAGCGATCAAAAGTGTGCAACGAAGAAATCAAAAGAGACTGCGAAGTCAGAGTCCTCATTGAGCTTGCCCAGAAGAGTTCCGATGTCCCGAACCAGTCCCGAGCCTACACCGAGCCCAAACCATTCCTCGAGCCCGGTGTGTGTTCAGTTTGTACTTTTATATTTTTTTAGATTTTAATTTTGTCGTTTTATTTTTAGGAATTATTTTAATTTTAATTAGAATTTTCTAGGATTTATTTTCTATTTTTCTATTTCTTTATTTTGATTTTATTTTTTATTAATTTTTAATCTTTATTTTATTTTTATTAGGATTAGTTTTTAGGAATTTATTTTCTAGTTTTATTAGATTTTAATTTCTTTTATTTTAGTTTTATTAGGATTATATTTTTTTTAAAGTTTTAATAGAGTTTTATTTTATTTCTTTTTCTTTTCATTTTTTTTAGTTTGAGATGTTAGTTTTTTTTAGTTTTATTAGATTTTAATTTTTTATTTTATTTAGTTTTAGTTTTATTTTTTTAGGTTATTTTATTTTAGGGGTACAAATTAAACACACACTAAATAACCCCAAACTTAAACACACTCACACCAACCTCACCCACACTCTTCTAGCCTACACCCTCATCCACACTAACACATCCTAACCCATCTTCTTCAACCTCCCAACCCCCTCTCTCTCTCATCCATAACCACACAACCTCTTAATCCCACCTTATACGACCACCATTTTCATCCAAATCGTCACCTGTCCCACACCCAGCCTCGAACGGGTCTCGATCAAACCTGTGAACCAAACGGGTTTAACCCGATCCTCCCCGCCGGACCTGTTCACCCCTACCTTCAGCCGACTCCTCACTTGTCCGCTCGCACAGGCCCGGCGTCCCAACCATGGACGCAGCCACCTGCAAATCCAACCATGGCCGACCTACTTCCATAACCCGCGATCCGACCCAAATTTCGGCCAACAACCCAAGCGCAACCCGAGCTCCATACACGGATCCATTTCAACCCGGTAATCATCTCCTCCATTGAAACCCATCTCACCCTTATCCCTTCAACCAAAATCCAAACAATATCGGAATCCATCCCCAAGCCAAAATCAAACCCCAAAAGCATCTCTCATTCAAACAGCAAAGCACCGTGGGTTAAAAAAATAAGGGAAGGCATATCATTTAAGGGACTCTCATCAGCACAAAAAAAAAGAAGAGAATACACAGAGAGAGGACGTGAGAGATAGAAAAAGAAAAAAAAGAGGGTAGAAAAATAGTCAGAAAAAAAGAAAAAAAATATTGTTTTAGGTTTAGAAAAATTTGTAGGCTCACTTTTTGCTTTCAGTTTTGTAATCCAGTAAGATTTTGTGACGAGTTTGGAATGCGTGTTCATGCACACAGTTGACACAGAAAATTATTGTGTATCGTATTTCTTTCTCTTTCTCTTTAGTTTCTTGTTTGTTAATTGTGCTTGTGCTAAAGTTTTAATCATGTCTGGCTAAACACCCCATTTAAGGGGTGGGATGAAACGCGTATGTAGAATTATTTTATTTGAATAATTGTTCGTTGATGTGTTCTAGGCTAATTAAATTTGGAAAAATCACACATTAATTTATATAACGAGAGTTAATAAATTAATGGTGAAAATTAATATTTGATTTTTGGATTTCTCTTAGAGATGAGTATTATTCTTAAATTTAAATATTAATTCTGTGTATGCAATTCAAAGATTCATAAATTTTAATAAATTAATCTGAGCAGATATTTTGTTGAAATGAGTGTGAATCTTATTTTTTTATGTTGTGGTCATTCCAGATTTAATTGCTGAAAAAGATAAAATTGAATTTAGGATTATGACGAGAGTTAAATTTTAAACTCAATATTATTTCGAACTATTCAATTTAATAACTAGGACATTAAATTGATTTGACTACGCGGTGTAATTCCACCTCTTGTTTCTTCTCATAAATTACAAACTAGATTACTTTCTAAATTTTCATAGTCATTTTAGTTGCATAAATTGTCGTTTCCTCCCTTGAAAATTGTTTTTAAAATATAAAAATATTTAAAAAAAATTTAAATTTTTTTTAAAAACACAAAAAGATTTTTAATAAAAATTGGAATTGCAAGTTTTCACGATAACAGTTTCAACGCTAGAAATTGGATTGATACCCGAATTTGCCACGATACTAAATTTTTAACAAGTTTTGTGGGTAATTCCAAGAATTTTGATACTCGAAGTTTGACCGCAGCGACATTCCAATTCCATATCCGAAGGAATACATTTATTGAGTTATCAGTAATGGATTCAGCTCTCATATCATACTGATCTCAAACTCACTCTTCATCACTTTCAAAATAATAAGTGCATACTTTCCCATTATAGGGCCACAAATATCGTACATATAAATTTGATCTATAATGATGAGAGCCTTAGACATTCTCATAAAAAGTGTCCTATCAACCCCACCTCTCTTAAAACAACATTTTAAAAGATATGAATTCAATATATCACACCAAGCTATTGGATCTTGTTTCAGACCGTACAATGACTTATGGAGCTTAAACATATGATTTTGAAATTTTGGGTGTTCCAACCCTCTGGGTTACTTCACATAAACTTCCTCATTCAACTCACAATTTTATAACACACTTTCAACATCCATTGAAAAGGCATGAATTTAAAAAAACATGTAATAACAACGAAGAGTCTCACACTTTCAAACCTTGCAGCCAGGAAACAAAGTTCTTCTAAAAATATATTCCATCAATTTGTGAATAACCTTTGTGGGGGCAAAATATATGCCTACGGAATAGCATGACGTGTGGGGAGCACCTAGGTGAATGGCGACATGCCAGCAATACAGGGACGACTAAAGTCCTTAATAAAGTGGAAGACTGAGGAGCAGTAGGATTTTGGAATGAAACTCCACTCATCCATATTTGTTACTCATCCGTATTTGTAACCCTAATGTAACCCCTAACTCTATATAAAGGGGACACCCCCCATTGTGAAAGGGGGCTTAGAAGTTAGAGAAACACTCTCATGTAAAACTCTCTGACCTTCTAATGAAACACACCAGCAACCCCGTGGACGTAGGCCATTCATGATCGAACCACGTAAATCTTTGTCTCTCTCGTATTTTATTTTTATACTTGTATTGTGATGAATTGACACCCTCCTACGGGTGAGATTTTTTGCACCTAAAATTGGCGCCGTCTGTGGGAACCGACACAAAAAGTCTTTCCTTCCTGCTTACGAGATGGAGATTTATGTTACGACCTCATGGTGTACACGTACGATAATCAAGAGCTAAGTTTACTTTTCTTTTCTCTCCATATGAATAATTATATATTTTGTATAAACATCGTTCTATTGATGCACAATTCTCTGCACATTTGTATTCTTGCATTTTGTGTATTTAATTTTTATGCATCTGCAAATCTGCATAAACAACTTTGATTCCAGACAATTTTCATTATTTGATTAAGATAAAATACACTATCGGAGATGTCTATGAAAACTCTCCAAATATATGGATTCTTTTGATGTTTTTATGCGTATACACGTTATTTTCTGGGTTACATCATATATTATGATTCCCACACCCCATATTTTGTGGCACGAGATAAGCATTAAAAGCGGCCCTCTCTCTCAGAGATGTGGACCATGTCTTTATGAACATATGTGATGATTCTCTTTCAAGAGGAGATTTTTTCACAAAGATACACACAGATCTGGGCACATAATCAGTCATCAATTTTGGTCTCCATCCATACAATTTCTGCGATCTGAATGAAATCGTGGGAGACAGTAATTTTCTGATTATCTCTTCCGGTCAATAATTTTCTCCAACCTATAACTTGGGACTACCACCCACCTGAGCAAATAGTTCATATCAATCTGCATAAACACTGAGTTTCATATTCAAGAAGTTTTGTATGAGTCCCGAAGAACATGGACTTTTTTAGATCTGTTTGGGAATGTACGCAATTGACTGGGTTACATCAGATGACTCCCATATCTGCAATTTCTGGGACACGGGATGAGAGATTAGACCATCCAATGTCAGGTCTTTGTCAGAAGACCTCGGGAAAATTCATACATCACCAAGAGGGGATTTATCTCTGGGTAGAACCGACGCACTTTGATTAGCACGGTCATCTGTTCGATCGAGCACCAACAATCCTCTGATCTCCACTTCGACGAGCTAGGAGGCAGCATCCCTCATGGGCCAAAACAAAAAACAAAATCCACCTGCCTTGGGCACAAAGGTTTCGAAAGTCTGCAACTATAAATTTCTTGCTCCTAATCGGCAGCAACATCGCCAAATTTACGACCACTGTACGAAGTGTTTCACATATCGAGGATAAACGCAAGAATAGAGCACCAGCGAGGACTTTACCAGAGCTCCTGGTAGTCGACGACCAGTTGGCGACTACCATCAGCTGGTCGGCGGCGAGGACGAGCAAGGACAAACGCAACACAGCTGATCGGCGGCGAGGACGATCAGTGGCGAGCTCTCCCCCGTGTAAAGTACCAACTATCTATGCGAAGAAGAAGACATCTGCCATGATTACCGAGCAGCGCCGATGGATGCTTGATCGGCGAGCAGACCACCTGGACCAACTGGGTGAACAGGGTACCACGCTCCGAGCTGAGCGACCACTATAGCATCGCCCCCACACCATATTTCGATGATTGGCGAGCAGGGTACCACCTGGGCAAGCTCGTCGAACAGGTCGGACGGAGCTCGCCAATGGGGACGGCGGTGATTCTTTGAGGCTTCTCAACACGCCTTGTGTGTTTTGGTTGTCACATTTGGAATATTTTTGGGACAAGTCCAGCTGGATTTTAAAACTCTTTACTTGCTCAGAATTAAATGTGCTATTTTCTTCTTCCTTGACAGCCTTATGTGGCTTTATGAGGAAATATATTTTTGAAACCTATATTAGACTATTTGCTTGAAGTCCAAATATTTCTGCAAAAATTCTAAATCATCCCTATGTCTTACATTTGAGACATATTTGACTAATGTTTGCATTGCTTGGTTCTCCCTAAAAATAAAATTATTTTAAGGGACCATGTGATTTTATTACAACGATTTTAGTTGGCACTTTTTATGCGACCTTATTACAAATTATTTTGCTCACATAAATAAGTGGGGCGCAGTGATATATCACTCATGTCATTTATTTGAACATTTTAATTTTCAATATTGTCATCCAGCTACAACAATTTAATCTCACCAGAGCGAGATTATTGGTTATTTAGCTCAGCCCGGACGGATGCTCGGGCACAGTTATCACAGTGAGATTTTTATGATAAAAATCATTGGATCTTTATTACATTCATACGCGACTATGAATTTTTTCCTCGACAAATGGTCGAGCGGATGCATATCTTATATACTTTGTTGAACATATCATTTTCAAAATAACTTATATTTTGATTTAGCCTCAACATATGGTCGGGGAATTTACTAACTTCCACAGATACAAGATTCAGTCCCGACGGATGCTCGGCAATAATCTTAAGTCCTGGGAAATCTTATTGATGTTTCGACGGATGCTCGAGCACGAATTGCTCGCTATATCTAATTGGTATTCTACAACTTTTCCCCGACGGACTATTCAGGCATCATTCATTTTATTAATTCTCCGACAGATAGTCGAGCACACTATAGCACCTTATACCCAAAGAAACGCTTGGGCAAAATTATTATTACTCCGACTGAAGCTCGGATTCTATGATTCGGTAACCTGAAGGGATGTCAGGCACATTCGAGATTCATCTTGGCAGATAATCAGAAAAATATTTCTATATATTTAGTCCCAAAGATATTTGCCTCGCATGTCGCATTTTATCCCCAGTGGATAGCTGGTCAGGATAATTCTTGTATTTAGCACAATCCCACTTGATGGATACACACATTTATTTGTACATTGTTCGTTTCCATCTCATAATACTTTATTTGCCCAAAAATTATGCTCACGATTTTTATCATCATAAATTTGTTAGCAGGGGGCCATCTATACTCTATACTTCACATGAGAAAAATAATTGATTGCCACATGAGAAAAACAATTGATTGCCACTACACAATTTTTTTGTGAAAACAATTTTTTGAAACCAAACTTGTATTTTAAGTATTTTCTTAAATCTATTTATGCAAATTCCAAATTAATTCCTGTGCCATACATCTTAATATATTTGATAAATTTTGCATCTTTCATTCGACTTTATTACAATTATTTTGTCCACATAAATATTGGGGCGCACTTAAAAGAGCACTCATGTCATTATTCGGTCATTTAATTTTCAATATTGTCGTCTAGCTATTATTGGTTATACCAATGAATGGTCGGTGTAATATCTTTACTCATACTTAGCGTAGCCCCGACGGATGCTCGGGCACGACCATCCTCGTGAGATTTTATCACAAAAATTATGGGATCATTCATGACATTAATTTAATACTATGAATATTTTCCTCGGCACATGCTCGAATAGATGCACATCATATTGCATGATAAATTCTATTTGAATTAGCCTTGACAAATGGTCGAGCAACTTATTAACGTCCACAAGTACAAGATTCAGTTCCGACGAGTGCTCGGCCACAATCTTAAGCTCTTGGAAATCTTATTAATACACCGATAGATGCTCGAGCGCGGATCGCTCTCAATATCTACTCGGACCTGTACAACTTCGCCCCGGCAGACCAGTCTGGCACCACTTATTTTGTTAATGCTCCGACGGATGGTTGAGTACTTTACACCACTTTGGACCAACACATGCTTGGGCAATATTATTTATAACAGACAGATGCTCGGATGTTGATATTTCTTAAATTTCAAAATTGATTGCCTGGCTCTATGATTCTTGACCTAAAAGACGATCAAGCATATTTAAGGTTCATCTCAGCAAATGCTCGGCAAAATATTTCTATATATTTAGTCCCGAGGATATTTTGCCACACGTGTCGCATTTTATCCCCAACAAATGGTTGGTAAAGATAATTCTTATATTCAGTCCCAACAGATGGTTGGCACAGTCGATTAATAATAAACATTGCATTTATTAGAAGGTTAGTTTTCACTAACAATACAGGATCATTCGTAATACTTGCTCGGTCCTCTTTGCCTCGACGGATGCTCGAGCATGGATCACCCGCAATATCTACCAGATCCTCTATAGTTTTTGCCTTGACAGGCATTCAGGCATCATTTATCTCATCAATACTCCGACAGATGCTCAGGCCTCGATCGTTCGCAAAATCTACTAGGCCCTTTGCAATTTTGCCTCAACGGACCCTCAACTTCGATGGATAGTTGACATTGTGTGATCACGTCTCAAGCTCCATTCAACAATTGGGCAATATAGTTCTTATTTAATTCAACCTCGTCGAATGAAAAGTTGGGCGATCTGTACCACAAAGATCCAATAACACATAAAGCAGCATGAAGAGCAACGATCAACTATATTTATCAACAAGGACGAATCCAACTTGTAAGAAGTCACACGTCCAGCAAAATCACAGTCAACGAGCAAGACATGTTGATAACAACACTAGACCATCCTGAATGTATCGAGCAACATCGTCAGACAACCCACGGTGATCGACGATCACCAAGCAACGAATTAACGCGTCATCAACACTAAGATATCCACTCCAGAGGAACAATGTTTCTTGAACACCATATCAGATCAACGCATTTCTGCACAAGGATGCTTTGAACTCCTATCAATCTCTTTAGGTGCACGAGCTATATGGAGTCTTCCACAGCCTCCTGAAACCACCATGCATGGTCAGCGAACAAGTGTTCCCCAAGGAACGATACAATACGTGAAGCTATACGAGAAAGATAATCCTTAAATATATCTAGCTCGACGAACGATCAACGCGATACTCTTCAAAGCAACGAAGCCTCGAGGAGCGATCGGGCATACTTATCATCCCGATTATACAAATCAGACGACCCGATGGACGGTCAGGCAGCCTTCCCTTCACAAGCCCGATTGGGGGCTCTATAGCAGCGATGACACGTGAATAGATTCACTACAACTTTTGAAGAAAAATAAAAGAGGTCAACTCAGGACAGATGCCAACATGGTTAACACCGGAATTAGTCTTTCAAATGACGATCATGATCGAGATTGATTTAGTTACAACGGCCTTCTTGCTTCTTCCCACTAAATTAAGTACGTCTACAAGCCTTTGTTATCTCCAAACACAAATGGCCTCACGAGTTGCCCAGACAATAATAAAAGCCCTACGGGGGATCCCTAGGCAAAAAGCCAACTCAGGTTGGTTGCCAACTATGTTGGTCGGTTAAAATCGTGAATGGGTGGATGATCCTCAAACCAGGTGCATTTTTACCATCGCCTTTTAGGCCTAAGGAAGTGTGACGACACAACCTAAAAGGTAAAATAGGCGGATATTTACATGCGAGGCATTAGAAAATGGAAAAATGTAAACGTAATTGGTATTACATTAAATTGTGGGAAAAACCTAAGGCAGGGTCTTACCCCTACTAGGTACATGCTCGAGAAAGGCTCGACGCATAGGCTTTTGGTCGGCCTCTCCAATTGGACTATATGAAAAACCTAAGGCAGGATCTTACCCCTACTAGGTACATGATCGAGCAAGGATCGATGCATAGGCTTTTGGTCGGCCTCTCCAATTGGACCATATGAAAAACCTAAGGCAGGATCTTACCCCTACTAGGTACATGCTCGAGCAAGGCTCGACGCATAGGCTTTTGGTCGGCCTCTCCAATTGGACCATATGAAAAACCTAAGGTAGGATCTTACCCCTACTAGGTACATGCTCGAGCAAAGCTCGATGCATAGGCTTTTGGCCGGCCTCTCCAATTGGACCATATGAAAAACCTAAGGCAGGATCTTACCCATACTAGGTACATGCTCGAGCAAGGCTCGATGCATAGGCTTTTGGTCGGCCTCTCCAATTGGACCATATGAAAAACCTAAGGCAGGATCTTACCCATACTAGGTACATGCTCGAGCAAGGCTCGATGCATAGGCTTCTGGTCGGCCTCTCCAATTGGACCATATGAAAAACCTAAGGCAGGGTCTTACCCCTACTAGGTACATGCTCGAGCAAGACTCGACGCATAGGCCTGTGGTCGGCCTCAACAAATGGACCATACGAGACCAAAATACAGGGAGACGCCCTAAACTTGATGCATGCTCGATAAAGCCTCAACAAACAAATTCTGAACAGGCCTGTGGTTAGCCTCACAAATTGGGCCATATAATAAAACAGACAATGAACTACGTTCGACCTGATCCCAAGAGGGTACGTAGGCAGCTCGACACTCTCGAGTCCGGTTCCCATATCGATTGAACGCCTCTCAACTCAAGCCAAGCATTCATCTAAAAACCTATTAAGGCGAGAAGATTAACCAAAGAAGGCCTAAAAGTTGAACGACAGATTAAAGAATGTCAGTCCAGTTCACACCACCTACTGCACACGTTTGAAGAGATTGTGGACCAGCTCCCAACTCATCTCAGAATCAACTCAGCTGAACTGTGACCTGTGGGGCTATTGTGGGGGCAAAATATATGCCTACGGAATAGCATGACGTGTGGGGAGCACCCCGGTAAAGATGGCGACATGCCAGAAATATAGGGACGACTAAAGTCCTTAATAAAGTGGAAGACTGAGGAGCAGTAGGATTTTGGAATGAAAATCCACTCATCCATATTTGTAACCCTAATGTAACCCATAACTCTATATAAAGGGGACACCCCCCATTGTGAAAGGGGGCTTAGAAGTTAGAGAAACACTCTCATGTAAAACTCTCTGACCTTCTAATGAAACACACCAGCAGCCCCGTGGACGTAGTCCATTCATGGTCGAGCCACGTAAATCTTTGTCTCTCTCGTATTTTATTTTTATACTTGTATTGTGATGAATTGACACCCTCCTACGGGTGAGATTTTTTGCACCTACAACCTTGACCAACAAGACATGTCTTGTTTCTCACAATTACACCATATTTATACATTTTTTTTATAATCCCATTTTTTATGAATCACATATTGATTATGAGGTCTTGAGACCAATCCCCAAAGTCTAAGCCTTTCAAATTGATTGAGTTCTTATTGCATTGTCTTTATAAAAAATTTATCATTCAAAGGCCCTTTGATGTCCTTAGGTTTAATGTTTGATTTGAAACTATGAAAGTTAAGCTCATTTAAAAGTTCATTCCTTGTCTTGACACCACTCTTAAGAGTGTAAATACTTATAGATTAAGTGTATTCACCTTGAATCCAAGCAGGAACCCATCTATCCCCCCCAACATGCTCACAATGAGAATCATTTCAGTAAGAAGTTCCCTCAAAGTATCTCGAAGAGGACCTAGATTTTCCAACATCCAAACTCCTAACCTCTATAACCTTCATATCTAAAACCCCTTTCAGCCTTATCATCTAAGGTAACCATATGACAGGCACCATCATGTCTCACCGCATTAAAACTCTCCGTAATTGTAGACGCAATATGCTCGTCTATTTTAAGAATCACCAATGAATATCCCACCATCACTCCTGAAGTAAAACCTAATCAAATACAACCTATCATATAGGATATAACACTTTTTGCCAAATAGATCGTGGGAATCTTTTTATTTGTTTTCCTATTTGGCAGGTTCCACAAACTTTTCTCTATGATTTTTCCTATCTTTGGAAGACAACTAACTGTCTCATTTCTTAAAAACCTATCAAAATATCGAATGTTGATGTTTGATAGTCTTCCATGCCAAAATCAACTCACACTCTCTTTTTTTTTTACCCATAACATTCGAATGACTCACTAACATATATCAATTCTCAATTAATATCACCCCTCTCATCAATTCACCAATATCCTATATTCTAAACAAACACTCACAATTTCAGAAACTAATAAGGTAAACATCCTCACATAGTTGATTTATAATAATTAGATTAGACCCAAGTGATTCAATATATAAAACATTATGAAGTATCATGTTTTTCAAAACTCTCACGGTTCCCTTTACACTCACACAAGACTTTTTGTTATTATCAAAAGTAACCAAAGCTCCATCATAAACCTAAAGGGAATTAAAGAAATGCTTTTCACCCATAATATGCCTGGAAGAACAACTATTGAAATATTAATTTAATACATTTGAAGCTTTGTAAGCCACAATGACCACACAACATCTATAATCTTCCTTCGTAACCCATTTTTTTGTTTCACTAGTATACCTTTTCAAAAATCACTCATTTATTTTTGAAGTTTCCTGAACTCATTCTCGAGTTTCACATTCCCTCCTTAAAAGTAAGTTTTTCTTGAAAACTTTGAATATTAATGTTAATTATCTCTTTGAAAATTTAGGCAAAAATGACACACGTTCCACAGAAAAGCGTTATTATAAGGTTATAGTCAAGATGGTAAAAACTTTAGGCAAAAACTTTGAATATTAATGTTAATTATCTCTTTAAAACTAGACTCACTCGAATCGCGTAAAGTGTTATTATAAGGTGATGAAGTTGATGATGAATTCATGTTAAAAAAGCTCATACCCAATTCATAAAAATTCGATATATCCACAGAAAAGCACAAACAAATGAACACAAAAAAAATAAAGGATATATTCAAGATGGTAAGACTAATTGTGTAACCGAGCTCTAATACCATTTGAAAATGCAAGTCTGTGAACATTAGAATAACTTAAAGGGGAGGGGGATTGATAGGATATTATAAAACATTTACCCAATTTTGAATTTCAATTGCAGTCAAGACCTAGTTTTAAGCCATTTTCAAATTTTGACATGTCATTAAATTTGAAAAATTCTTTTTACACGATACAATAAGGAAAATCCATCAAGTTCACTGACAATAATTAACCTGTTAATATTGCCATGTTCCCTTGTTTAATAAGAAATTCATCTGAACACCATATCTTAAACATGTAGCATGATTATTCTCCCTAGATCCACACCATATTTGACATCTTAAAATACATAAAATCTCCACTTTCAATTGTAGCGTATTGATCAAGTGGTTGTAAATTGGGGCATGTGTGGATAAAAACCTCTCAAATTGACATTGTAATGAAGATAGCATAGTACATCTGGGTATGAGTAATGGTCAAGTAGAGGAGACTATCTATCATAATCCCATAAAAGGGTTTTCTCTACATCCTTGCCTAATATGTCTTTGTTAATATTAGTCGAGGAACTCATGGGTGTGCATGAGTGCATAGAGGAGTCTAAAACAAACTACTTCACTAAGTCCCTAACATATTTAGATTGCGATATAAATATTCCATTCTAAATTTGACGCACTAAGATACCTAAGAAGGATACCAAAGAAGAATGTGAGTTAACCAACAATGATCATCTCCAACTCACTCTTTATCTCCTCTTTAAAGATGTGAAGATACTGGGAACATGTGGATCCAAATAATACATCATCCACGTAAACTTGGGAAACCAAGATAGAACCTCTCTATCCCCCTAAAAAATGTCATATTAACTTCCCCTATCTTGATTCAACGAGCTAAGAGATAATAAGTTGGCCTTTTATACTAAGAACATAGTGCTTTCTTCAAACCATACAAGGACTTCTATACATAAAAGACGTGTACCGTATGATTTAGGTCTTTAAACCTATTTTGTTATTCCATGTAAACTTCCTTCCGAATAATTCCATTAAGTAAGGCACTCCTGATATCCATTTGCTACAACTTAAACCATTTATGACATTTTTTGGTAATTAGTAAGCAGATGGATCAAGCTTAGAAATAGGAGAAAATGTCTCGTCAAATTCTACTCCATCAATCTCTATATATACTTAAGCGACCATTCTAGCCTTATTGTGAACTATGGTACCATTCTCATACATATTCCTTTTATACACCCATTTGGTACCATTCACATTAGTCTCGTTCAATCAAGGGATAAACTCCTAGACATCATTCTTATAAAATTAAAAAAACTCATCTTAGATTACATATATCTAATGCTCATCCTTGAGTTCTTGATTCAAATTCATGGGATCTATTATGGTGATGTAGAAAAATTTGTTAACCACATTATCTAGTTCAACGTAAGTCTTGAAACTTAGTTTGGTATCACCCAATATATTAAAAGGGTTATGACTCTTTCGAACCTAAGAGGGTGGTCCTATATATCAAGAGTAGGGTCCACCGAGGTGGTGTGAGGAATAATGATATCATTACCGTGGGGTGCCTTATTCTCACACTTAAGGCTAGGATCAATAAACGTAGTTGGATCATCATCTCTAATCTTCACATTTATTTATTCCATACGCTTAGATATTTTTAAGGTCAAACACCCTATAGTATTTACTATACGACGAATACCCTAAAAATATTTCGTCATCACTTATGGTGTCAAACTTTCCTAAGTGCTCAGTATCCCAAAGTATGTAGCAAGGATTCCCAGAAACACGTAAGTATGATAAGTTGGGTTTCTTCCTTATTCACAACTCATATGGATTATAAAGTCTGTGTGGTCGAAGATATACCCTTTTGAACGTGTGGCATGCGGTAATAATGACCTCTGCCCAAAAACATCTTGATATGTTTCTTCTAAGAAGCATAGATTTAGTCATCTCTTTAATTGTTTGGTTGTTCCTCTCCATGATCCCATTTTGTTAAGGATTATAAACGACCAAAAACTCATGTTTGATTTCGACTTCATTACAAAATCTATCCAATCCAACTTCATTTAAATTATGTACCTTTATCACTATGGATACGATTTACGCCATGTTGATTTTATAGGACACAACAGTTAGTTGTCACGAACTCCAGATCATCAGACTTTTATCTAAGAATTCAAATGATAGAATATCTCAAAAAGTCATAAACCATCACTAACATATAATTATTACAACAAAACTCTTTGTACGAGTGGGAACCATAAGATACATGTGTATTAACTCCCAAACATGGGAGGTTGTAATGATATTCAATGTGATTGGGACTCTTGATATGTTTTCCTTGTTGGCAAGGACCAAAAATCTAGGAAGTTGGTTTCCAAAGACATGGTGAGACACAAACTAGGTATTTTTTTTCACTAATCTTAAGATCTCTAATATTGTCATGGCCTAGTCATTGATGTTAATGTTTAATAGAGGAGCACTTAGGATTATTTCATACTAAATATATCTTGGAATGATCTCGTAGCAATTATCATTTGTCCTCGCACCATGCATCAAAAGTTCACCAGATTGATCATAAATGTTACACCACGACCGCAAAATTTACAACAAATTTAGCATAAAAAAGTTATCTTATGATAATCACGTTTTCTTTTAACCCTTCAATGTACAACACATTGTCTAGCTTAGGAAACTGGGTATCTCAATGGAAACATGTCCTAAAGTGCTAGACCTAATCCCATCTCCAAAAGTGAATTTGCCTTCTGTGCGATCCATGAGGTTGGTAAAATACGACTTGTCAATATTCATATTCCTACAACACCCACTATCTATGACATCCTGCTCAATGAAATACCGGGTGATCAGTACTATATCAAATTAAAACAGAAATCTCATCTGGTTCATTCTTAGCATCACTGTCAAAAACTTTTTAAAGCTTACTAACCACATAGTATTCAAAAGCTGATGTCAAAATTTTAATCTTTTTATTTAACAACAATTGAAAGGACATTTTTGTCCAACATACTTGTATATGTCATTAGCCGTAACACCGTTGCAAAGATTCAAAGTCCATTCATCATCAACGGAATCCGAAGATCAAAAGAAAGGAAGAATTCAGAAATCCAGTCAGCCGGACCGGTCCGCCTGAAATTAAAACGAACCGATCCGCCTCTGACTACCCCGGACCGGTCCGCCCTTATATAAAAAGAACTGATCCACTGAGACCCGGACCGGACTGCCCCGGACCGATCCGCCGTGCACTTTGAAGCCAGTGAGCCCCGAACCGAATGCGAACCGAATCAGCTTCAAATTAAAAGAACCGATCCGCTATCGGACCGATCTGCCTAAGGCCCGGACCGGTCCGCCCTGGATAAACTCTGCCAGATCGTGTTGCAGATTTTTTAGGGTTTTGGCTTCCTATTTAAACCACGTTTGGAGGTTGGTTTTCTCAAGACTTTTCAAAGATTTTCAGAGCATATCAACCCTAAAGTCTTCACCTATTGAGTCATATGATTCTAGGTTTTTTGATTCACACAATTCTTCCAATCCTTTGTGAATCTTTTTGGTAACCCAAGAACACACTTTTGCTGTTCAACCCCTTGTGGAGGAGACCGTTCTTCTTCTCCATTGCAGCCCTACTGGACAGGGATAGTTCCAGCCGCCAACCCTACTGGAAAGGGATAATTCCAGCCGCGACTACAGAATCCGATACCCGAGGGTAATTCTTAGTCAACTTATATTTTCATTGTAATCCGATTGTAAGCCGTTTTCTTACAAATTATAGTGAAAATAAATGGTTTTGCCCCTGAGGGGGATTTTTCCTTAATTATGTGTGTTTGAATAACTCTTGCATGATTTCATATTGTTTCAATCACACCTAGTTGCATGTTTCCTGAAATTGTTTGTTTTTATCCTGCATGCTATATTTTATTTGATAAATCATCAAGATGCATGTCTTAGGGTTTAACTAAAATTTGGGATTATTTAAACTTTTTTTTTTATTTGAGAAGTCGCAATATTTCCGCTGTAGCTACTCTCTCAAATTGGTATCAGAGCGGGTTACGCTAATTTATCGCGTGATCCTGATTTTTTCAAGGATTTATTTTTTTGTGATACAATTTGACTTCTCACGTCGTCAAATTGGTATCAGAGCCTGTTGCACTAAGTTATTGTGACTTGATTCTGATTTTGCACAAAAATGGCTTTTGATGGTTTTGATGATCTTCGATGTCAAATTTTTGGAAAAATTAATTGGAAAATTCACACGAACTCTTGCTTTAAATCTTCTATTGAAAACGAATCTGAGAAGTGTCCTTATTGTGAGGGTGTTGGTCACACGTTACATGAGTGTACCACAAATTTAAAGAAGAAATTGAATAAACCGAATTCTCATGTTTCTACTCTTAGTGATTGTGATTCGAAAGAAGAAGTTTTTTATGCTTCTAGGCGAGAGTTTCCCATCCGTGTGATTAGTGATGATAGTGAAAGTGATGGGAGTGTGGATGAAAGTGAGGAGGAAAGTGTAGATGAGCATGACTTGCAAACTGCTTTCAATGAACTTTATGCTGAAACTTTGAAAACAAAGAAAGAGAATTTGAAATTGAAAGCTCAACTGAAAGAGTGTGCCATAAAAAATAATGATTTTTTAGTTGAAGAACTTAGGGCACATGAGAAAATTTTGAAAGAGAAGCTTGAGTACGTTGAGGGTGAGAGAGATAGTCTTAGAGGGTTGATGGAGACTATGAAAAAGGAGCTTTTAGAGTTTGAGGATTCCAAACGAGTACTTGAATCTAGGATAGGTGAACTTGAGGTGAAATTGAAAGATTCAAGTAAAGTGAAATTTGATTTGGAGTCTAGGTCTGAAAAACTTGATAAGATTTTAGGCACAATCGAGATCAAAACGGATAGGGGTGGGATTGGGCTTGAAAAATATGTTGCACCCATTCCCACACGTGTGAGAGAGTCTCCTAGGATTGTTAAGAAAGAGGCACCTAAGTTTGTTAGGAAAGCACCCCATAGGAGCATCATGAGAGAACCTCCTAGGATCATTAGGAGAGACACACCTAGGCAAATTCGGAGAGAGCAACCGAGAAATTTGAGGAGAGGGCCACCTTTAGGTAACACACACCGCCCGATTTACACTTTCACACATTGCGGTAGGCAAGGTCATCTTAGGCGATTTTGTTACAAGCTTTTAAATGGACCTAGGAAGGTTAATGAAAGAATAAATTCGATTCCCAAAACCCCCACACTTTGTTACACATCAATTTGGGTTAGAAAATCGGATTTAGAGGCTTATGGTTTATTTGTCCACAATTCCCGTTTGCTTGCACGTAATTCACCCCATGTGAAATATTTTGGTTGATTGTGTTTTCTTGTGTGTCATACACTAGTTGTGGTTTCATGATATATTTTTACTAGTGTGATGACTTGTACTTTTTGTATAAATTTTTATTTTTTTTGAAAAATACAAAAAGATTTTATTTTGATAAAATTTTGAGAAAATCCAAAAAGTTTTTTTTGTATTTTGTTTGCACCGTTTATGGATGAACACTTAGGATGACCGAGTCACAACATCATTCCATTATTTTCATGTGACTATTTGATAGAGTTTTGAGACAAAAGGTCAATTCATCCATGTGCTTTATAATGTATGGAGTCATTAAGATGTAATTAAGTGTTGCTTCCTACATGTTTGACTCATGTTTCCTTTATTGCACACATGCACGGATTTGTTTGATAATTGTGCTTGTCTTATCACATGTTGGTTGGGTGTTTTCATCTCAATCCTGTCTTTAAAACAAACCAAGCGCGATAATTTTTTATAAGGAAATTGTGCATTTAAAAACCGTTTTTGTGAGTTTGTGCGCTTTGTTTGAACAACGGGGAGGGACTGCGAAAGGTAATCATCTATCCTTTGCGCAAAAGCCACCGTTAAATTGGACCTAAAAATGGAGGAATTTTAATATCCGGTGTCCAAAGAGGTTAAAAGAGCCCGAAAAAATTGAAAGGCAATAAAAAGAAATTCATGCCAATTATGGGCCATTTAGGTTTTTGCACCAATTCTCCAAAGTTTGAGAATTTAGATCACCTCTAAAAGAAAATATATATGAGGGAGTTTGGTTGGAGAATTAAAACGGGTTTGCACGTCCTTGAATTATTGAAAATGCGCTTTATAGTTTTGGACGTTATTGGTGTGGAAATCATTTGACTTTGATTTATTGATATCCATAAGACAATGTCATTTAAATTCAACAATCTTTTACACCTAAGGATACTTTTGATGCTCATTCTTTAGGGGTACACATATGCATCGTGCACATATGATTGATTGAGTTGATTTACCTATCGAATGTGTTCACACCCATTCATTCCATTTCCATGACTTGGTTGTTTGAGTCTAAATCCATGGTGTGATTTTTGTATCATGTTTTACATTTTTTTCTCAAAATGGTGTCTATTTTTTGTATGAAAAATTGAAAAATCAAAAAATAGTTTGTGAAAGTTTTTTTTGAGCATCTCCTTGCTAGAGCACGTTTACCATATTGATTGATGCCTTGACTTGTATACCGTGACACCCCGATTTTGCTTGTTTGATTCATTCTTATTTTTTGTCTATTTGGGGACATCATAAAAAAGGGGGAGAAAGAATTATCTTATTCTAGGGGAGTTTGAATTTTGGGGGAGTTTTTGAGATTTGACTTATGCTTATCATATATTGGTATATATTTTTATCTCATCATTTCAAACTCGATATGTCACTTGGTATTTTGCTTGTTCTCATGTGTGTAGGTACTACATTGATGATTACTGAATTGCACACCCTGATGAGAAAAGCGGTGAGATTTCTGAAGATTCGAACAACAAACGATGCAGCCTTAGTCAATTGTACCACTTTCAGTTTTTGGGTTCATGGAAGGGTAGATTTGTATAGGCATTGTGATTATAGATAATTCTGATTTTTTATGTTTGTTCCGGCATAGACATAGGGGGAGATTTGTAAGGACATTTTTGTCCAACATACTTGTATATGTCATTAGCCGTAACACCGTTGCAAAGATTCAAAGTCCATTCATCATCAACGGAATCCGAAGATCAAAAGAAAGGAAGAATTCAGAAATCCAGTCAGCCGGACCGGTCCGCCTGAAATTAAAACGAACCGATCCACCTCTAACTACCCCGGACCGGTCCGCCCTTATATAAAAAGAACCGATCCGCTGAGACCCGGACCGAACTGCCCCGGACCGATCCGCCGTGCACTTTGAAGCCAGTGAGCCCCGAACCAAATGCGAACCGAATCAGCTTCAAATTAAAAGAACCGGTCCGCTATCGGACCGATCCGCCCTGGATAAACTCTGCCAGATCGTGTTGCAGATTTTTTTGGGTTTTGGCTTCCTATTTAAACCACGTTTGGAGGTTGGTTTTCTCAAGACTTTTCAACGATTTTCAGAGCATATCAACCCTAAAGTCTTCACCTATTGAGTCATATGATTCTAGGTTTTTTGATTCACACAATTCTTCCAATCCTTTGTGAATCTTTTTGGTAACCCAAGAACACACTTTTGCTGTTCAACCCCTTGTGGAGGAGACCGTTCTTCTTCTCCATTGCAGCCCTACTGGACAGGGATAGTTCCAGCCGCCAACCCTACTGGAAAGGGATAATTCCAGCCGCGACTACAGAATCCGATACCGAGGGTAATTCTTAGTCAACTTGTATTTTCATTGTAATCCGATTGTAAGCCGTTTTCTTACAAATTATAGTGAAAATAAATGGTTTTGCCCCTGAGGAGGATTTTTCCTTAATTATGTGTGTTTGAATAACTCTTGCATGATTTCATATTGTTTCAATCACACCTAGTTGCATGTTTCCTGAAATTGTTTGTTTTTATCCTGCATGCTATATTTTATTTGATAAATCATCAAGATGCATGTCTTAGGGTTTAACTAAAATTTGGGATTATTTAAACTTTTTTTTTATTTGAGAAGTCGCAATATTTCCGCTGTAGCTACTCTCTCAACAACAACCATATAAATATCAATACTAACCATTCACACAAACCATGAATCTAAAGCAATACTGAATAAATCAATAAATGACCGACCGAATAAACCATCGATATAAAACCAACATCCACTAATATAATCCAATAAAGAATAGTAACAAGTACAAAGTCCGACTGAAATGAAAATAGCTGGGACAACATGCCCGAAAGAAATACCAAGTTGCATCCTACTTTTGGAATGAAATGACTGAAGCGTCTATGTCCAAATCCTGCAACATCCAAACCTATTGTAGCTACGCATCCCTGGAACAGATATTCAAGTTTGGCATCCCTGTGGCTGGATACCTAAATGGTATTGAAAATATTTTGCAAATATGGGTCAGAGCCCAAAGTCCTTTTGAAAATATTTTGCAAGTGAATTAAAATGCAACAATTAAAATGTATGAATGCTCTTCATATTTAAGTTAGTGTCTCACTCCCTTGAGATACATCTCACCCCTCCTCTAAAGTGCACATTTAACGCTTTCTTCCTGACCCTCCTAGTTACACCACCCCGTCTAACTAGCCTTGTCATGAAACTCCTTGAACTCTACTCTAACCCGAGTAATTTGTGTCTTTACTTCGTAAGTTATTTATCGCATTAACTTAATTAATCATTTCTTAAAAATCATATAACATTCACTAGTTATATAAGTAATACAAATTCTCTTAATGTATTTAATTACTCGTATATAATTATCTACTCCATTATCTACGTAGAACTATATTCCAAAATTATTCATATGTTGAATATAAATAAAATCTCTTTTAAAAGCCATATAACATTCACTAGTTATATAAGTAATACAAATTCTCTTCATGTATTTAATTACCCGTGTATAATTATCTACTCCATTATATACGTAGAACTATATTCCACAATCACTCATATGTTGAATATAATTAAAACCATCCTTCCGAGTAATACCTCATCGGATGCATTCTCTAAAGTGCTATCTTCCCAGGCCTACTCAGTCCCACCTGGATTTCTGAGACAAGTAACCACCGTAGAATTAGAAATATAAACGTATTGGAGGCGGTCATATTCCCCCGAGTGTGAAGACAATCATCTCAATGCCCACCTCTATTTGGACGCTATGACCTGGGGATATACTCGCCCTACTCCTCAAGCTAGGGGATTCACCCACATCGCGCAACCTCCCCCGATAGCACTAGAGCATATAATTCTAAATAAATACCTAGCCACCGGTATTTATGAGCACACAATATATATATATATATATATATATATATATATATAATTCAATCCCGGGTTTACCGTGTTCAAAGTCCGTAACACCAGCCAACATATTCCCGAGTCTATGGTCCGACTCTAATTTAATTAATTTATCCATTAATTAAGTTAATATCTCCCCGAGTCTATGGTCCGACTCTAATTAATTAATATGCCCATTAATTAACTTAATATCTCCCGGAGCCTATGGTCCGACTCTAATTTAATTAATATGCCCATTAATTAACTTAATATCTCCCCGAGTCTATGGTCCGACTCTAATTTTATTAATATGCCCATTAATTAACTTATTATCTCCCTGGTGTCACATAACCAATGTACCCAGACTTTCTCACCTGGCCCGAATTTTCATCTCTTAGAACGTACTCCTCAAAATTCGAATAAAGAGAACGCTCCTAATTAAATAATATTTAACAATTTATTATATCATCCTACAATAAATTATTCCAGCTATAAGCCTTAATTAATTAATCCCCCATTAATTAATCTATTAGCATGGCATCACTCAACCAAAATATTCGGACACCCCATTCGTCCATAATAGAATATCCCCAAATCTAAGGTTTTTAATTTACTCAATCTGCCCAGATTTTTAAAATTCAGTTTTGGGGCCGTTTTGAAAAAGCTTATTAGAGAACGAAAGTTAGAAAATGCCATTTTTTAGAGGGCATCGCGAACATAATCGCCATTAACAGCTTCTGCGAAGCTTTTTACCCAGAATTATCCACTAAAATCCTTACGAATCAAAACCAGTCCCAATAACTTGATTCTTAACTTCCCCAAATTGGAACCCAATTTGTGTTAACCCAATCCAAAAATCATTTGTATAACACCTACTATGATATGAATTGAATATCACCAATTTACATTGAAGCAATTTAGCCACTTGCCTTATAAATTCGTAGTGTCTGATTATACTTTGGTGTAGAGATCGTTGTGTGATGAAGATCACCTTCCTTGTTCTTCCCCTTTGGCTCTCAAGAGTCCTCCCTCTTTGTCCCTTATGTTCTCAAATTTCTCCCAAATGAATTATGGATTCCTACAACTCCAAAACTTAGGTTTTTATCTCCAAATTCCGTTTTTAATCATATGGGCCAAATTAAAATAGCCCAAAATATGCCCGAGTGGGCTTGGTTATGCCAAAAAATATCATGTGACCCATTTACCACCCCCGAGTACACCTTTTCGAATATCTCGACCCATCCGGACTCAACCGTGCACTCAAAATTGACATCCAAATTAATTTATAAAAAGTCCCTATCTCACACCCAACTTAGTATATATCCGACTTCCGACTGAGATAAATAAATGCCACATCACTTATACATGTTATGACGTAAATAAATTATTACTATTCACTTAGTAATTTAATTTCTGTAAATATTAACCATCTTCTCTCCGATTAATATTTAAATACATATTAACATAAATAATTCAATTAAATTATGACACACAAGTAATTTAAAATTTTCCTGAATTAATTAAATATTAAATGCACAGAAATACGGGGTGTTATACTATCAATGTACCATTCGTATGTATTTGAATTTTAAGACGAGCATGAAACATAAGAGCTTTATTGTCATTCTTAGGTACCCAAGAGAAGGTATGCTTTTGCTTGCCTTTATCATTGTTGGATCTAGCCATATCATTTGGATTGTTATCAGGCCTAGACATCCTTTGAAATTACTCACTTGGGACTTTAGAAGTCATGACTAGTAGCTCAACTTCATATCTAATACTTGTATAATCGTCATAGTGGTGAGTAGGAGCATGCGTGCAATGAACTCTTCGTAACTTATAGCAATATTTACTAAGGTGAGTTCTTTGTTTGCAGTGGGTAAAAAAATAGACTTTTTTTAGTCTAACTTGTTTAACATGTTTAGGATGAGTTCTCCTTAGTGGTTTAGGTCGATGACCATACTGATCCATAATAAAAATGGAAATTGGTTCGTGTGCATTTTTAGATGTGGTTGCACCATTATAACCTATCCCTTGCCTCTCCATAAAACCTAATGCAAGACCTGGAGAAATATTTACGAGCCTCTTTGATGTGTCCTCCAAAGTAATCTTGAGCTTCTGGGCAGGTTCGAGATCTTTATCAACTTGGGATATAAGGGATTCGAGTTTCTCATGAGTCGCCAATAACGTTTCAAAATCTCTCGTAAGACTATCCACTTTGTTAGTCAAGTCACTCTTTTCCTTTTCCACCGATACTAACTGCTCATTCAAAGAAATCCTCACCTAGGCCTCACTCTATCTTTATGCCTTCAACTCATTTTCTAAAGATAACACCCTAAAATTGAAATTCTTAAGTTTGAAGGTCTCCTACGAGTTCTTATAGCATAAGAATATCTAATATTTCCAAAGAATTAAGACCGCGTCTTTCTCATTAAAACGAGATTTCTGAGATATCAAATTTTTCGTATCTCAGGAATTCCCTCACCTAAATTAAAGCTAGAGCTCACAATATTAGATAAGCCTGAATTAAATTCATCAATTGTTTCCGATTTTAGCCTGCAAATGGTATCAAATTGTGTGTGAGATTCTGAAGCTTGGAAGCTCTCACTGAATTGGTACCCTTATGAGTGAGTTGAAGGATATCCCATACTTCCTTAGATGTAGTACACGTCATAATACTGTGAAATTCGCTGGGTGTGATTACACCAAAAATATCACTTAAGCCTTGGGAGTTAAAGTTACTCCTTTTAAAATATTCCTCAATTCATAAAATGATTGGTTCGAGACGAATGTCATAATCATTAGTCATAGTGGGTGGAGTCCACCGTCTTTCAACAACAATCCAAACTCATTTTTCAATCGATTTTAGTATTGACCTCGTTTGAGCTTTCCAATAGGCATAATAAGACCCATGAAACCAATTGACCCATTGTACAATTTTTCCATATAACTACGAGGATTCATCTACATAACTTGCCGAAATAAGATCTCATACCAATTTTAAATAAGGGTCTCGGTTATATAAACAAGTCATAGAGTATCTCACAAATACAAAACCAAATTATATTTAGACCAAATTTTAAATTGATTAAATTATGCGAGCATGCAAAATACTTGAATCTAAGTGAACATAAGCAAAACAATCACAAACAAAATGAAGAGAAGATGGGGAAAAATCCTTTTCAAGCAAAGCCTATATTCAACATTGTTTCCAACTAGACAGACATATATAGACATAAAAAAATTAGAGATCCACTAAGTGACACGATAATGTCTTCAATCCAAGTAATCCACAACAAATAATATAGATCCAGTACAACCGGCCCCAGCAAGCTCCTCTTGCCCGATATCCACTGATTAGCCTCAGGATTAATTATTTCGATCTTCTTCAACCGTCCAAAATTAACTCCACAAGGTTATGGGCATGTAATGTGTTGTTCATAGTTCGAAAAAGTTATATCAAATCATCAAAAGGGTTTAATTGAAAAATAATTTTTTTATCACTAAAAGAAGTAAAAAAAGGCTTTTATTAAAATACAGCTCTACATACCTCTATATAAGGAGAAGAATATCCAAGGGATAGGTATGAAAGACTGAATTTGTAATCGGGAATTTTTTTGCATACTCATGCAAACGAAGATAAATTATATTCGAACGACCTACCCTTTCTCATTTAAACATACTTTAATTGACTGATCAACCTAGATTGCAGGGCCTTCAAAAAGACGCAAAAACTGAGCTCGTTTGAACGAAGTTTGAAGCATTTTAAGAGTTATAGGAACTCGTTCAATTGACTTAGAAAAAATTTCAAAAAATTTAAATTATTTTGGAAAAATGTTTCAAATTTTCAAAACTCTTCAAAAATATCCTCGAAAAAAAAGTTCATAGAAACAATCTCATGATCTTTCTATGAGAATGTAGTGACGATCTATCTTTTATTGTTGCTTTCGATCAGTAACTCTTCTTTAATTGAAGTCTTGAGAATTTTCATGATGGTGTAGTGGGGTGTAACGAGAAGAGACAAACTAAAATATATGATGAGAAGTGGTAAATATTGCTCCTACATTTTGATTATTGAAATTGGTTAGTGGAGCCACAAGGTGAAACACTTTAATGAGTATAACGATGACGAGGAGAGAAGGCTAGACTTATACTTGCAAGAAGAGATCAGGTAAGATGCTCCAGTAAGATAGGAAATGTATCAACAAAGAGTTATTTCGTATTATAAAAATGGTAAAGATCAAACCATTGAAAGTGGGGGACAACATTCTTAAGAAGGTGATTAAGGAGAAGAACAATCTTCATCCTAATTATCATGACCCTAACAATATTACATAATAAGTAGCTAAAGGAACATTTAGACTTGAAATTACTGAAGGATAAACCTCCACCAACTAACCAAATGTAGATCATATGAGGAAGTATTACCACTACATAAATGTTTCGCATATGAATAAAAATAAGTTCAAGTTTCCCTCCCAGCCTACTTGTTGATTTATTGCATGTTTCTTTTTATGACTAAGCCTCTTATACGGAGTAAAACGAGAAACATTTATGGATCTTAACTCGTTGGAATTTCTCAGAATGTGACATAAATGAGGGAATGGATCCTGAAGTAGGATGAACCCAATAAAAATATGGCTCCTCTTAGGACATAACTACAAATCATTAAAGTGACTACGGGGTTAAAAAATCCTCGTCTGAAAACACATAGGATGAGACATAGACGAAATAGGTCTTAGATAATTACATTAATGGTAAGAAGTTTTTGCATAATAAGGTCGGCATAAATGCCCCTTGTAATCGTTAGAAATCGTAACTAAAAGTGTTGAATCAAGTGTAAATAAAAGTGGTTTTTGAAACAAAGTCACCCTCATACTAGTGTAAAACTAAGGTATGACCGAAGCTGAAGATGAGATGGAAACAAAAGATAATACATATGCGTTTGTTAATTGTCTTAGCTAATTTGGCCATACTTAGTTTAAGGAAAAATTAACATGTATTATTTTAATTCTTTTGAATTGTATGACCAAACATAGTATAAGGACAAGTTAACATCTTCTTTCATAATTTGTTCAGCTAATACAATAGAAAATTGTTAAAGGACAAATTCATGTCACCCCTAGCCTACCAAGGTTTGACTTCAGACCTAAAGGGGACTTGAGTAATAAAGTAAAGAATAGGGGGCTAAACTAAAATACTCAAATAGGGCAACACACATTGATAAAATGAAAATGGGATAGAAAACCCTACATGAATTGTATTAAAAACTACTAGGAGTTAAATGTAATATCCTCAAATTGGGGAAATGTTAAGGTTACATGCGAAATGTTTAACAACAAATATGTATTAAAGACTGTGTAGTTTGGAGAAAATTTTAATCAAATTTGAAAAAGATCTAAGATGCATCATCTCAAGGGTGAGAATATTGATGGAAGGATCGACAAGCGTAGTGTCATATCCATCAAAAGTTCCATTTGCATCCAGGGGTTTCTCAGCTACAATATTAACATCGGACTCAACCACGGATTAAGATTCTTCATGGGTATTATATCCAACTTAAATGGAATTACCATTGGAATCATAAATCTACTAACTACTGAACTCAACAACAATGCCTAGGGAAGTTTGTCTAGACTTGACCTTGATATCCTCCTACCTTAACATATGTATTATATAACAATGTTTGGACAATCGGTGGATGATTGACATTTAGTGATATAATCTTTCTTAGCCTTCACCATTATAGATGCTACAAGCTCGTCTACCTTGTTTTTGAGCACATACTTAGTAATTTGGCGTGAAACTTAGTCATCGTCCACCTTTATGGTTAGGGTCCTAATCTCATTAGTCTTCTCCTTTTTGTATGCTTCAAGGTCATAATTTATCATTACTTTCTAAGACTTTACTAGCATTTATAATGGTCAATTGATTTCTTTTTCTACAAAGCTAATACGAGGGCATTTATTATTCTTAACACATTGCTGAAGATCTACCATGCGCATCAGTATCAACATATAAAGAATAAATGAGAATTTTAATAGCCAAGTGAAACTCAGAGAAAAATGAACAAATACATAAATGGGACGAACCCGAAGGACTTTGTTTATAGCAACGCTAACATCCTATCCCCTTTCCAAGTTCAAAGAAGACCCTTTATCACAAGCGGGTATGTTGTTGACTATGAAATCATTTACGATCACATAGTTATCCTAGAGAGTATTAAGGTCACCTTAGTGGGGCGAGTAGACCTCCTTACATGGGGAGATGTTATGCCACATTACCTAACCAGTTGGACTCAAAGTTGCCTTATTTATTTTGATTGACCTTTCCTTTTCCTCACCTTCAAAGGGGATTTGATACCTTTAGGTTCCTTCCTTTTACTTTTAATTATTTTAAGGGTTTCACTGAGCCTCCCCTCAGCCCCTGTCACATTATTACGTACGAACTTAAGGATCATCATATCCCACTCATCTTTTTAAGAGAAGTTGGATTATCGACACCAAATGTAAGCCATTAGTAGATAAATACACCATGAAACTAGAGGACAAACATGGTAAACGTCAAGCAACTTATGAAGTTATTTTAGAGGATGAGGAATGGAAATGACCTAAAACAACTCAAGTTTTGCTAAAGGGTATATCTCTCCGTATGCCCTAATGCCAAAATAAACAAGGTTGACCACAAACTTCCAATTAGTAGTAGCAATACTTCAGTAACCCTAAAATGATATACAATCAGGACTAAGGGTTTTACATGATTACAGAAAGATTCAATGGTATAAATTTCAATTTCAACTAGAACCCCAAGAATCCAATCTTAGTACAATATGATTCAAATTAGATATCAAATCGTTGCATTATTTCAATGGTTGATATGTACTTAACATTACTCTAATAATTTAATAGAAATTCTATCTCCAATTTAAAAAGGTTCAATCCAGTTTCAATATATCCCAAGAACATGAATATTAATCTAAACTATCATGTTAATTTAATGACCAAACTAGTCCATTAATATCCAATTCAGATTTTCATCACATTATATTTTAATTGTAATGAATAATTACATTATAACAAAAAAATTAAAATATTACCATAAGTAGACTTTCCTTGATTGAGTTGATGGAATTCAGGTCTAAAAGCCCAAATTCTTATGTAACTACCTACACTTCCCATATACGTTATATTACATCTACTCGTTCTATAGTTCTATAGAAAGAAATATCCCATCGAAAACGTATTCACCAAACAATATATATACCTTATCAATATAAGACTTCATAAAAAACTATGAATTAGATAAATAGCCAACTTAATCCTAAAGAAAAAATAAATTACCCTTGTAAACCTAAAGTTTGAAAATTTCCAAAAATACCCATAGAAAATTCAAAACTTCAATAAACTATCATAATTACAACTTAGTCTCAAAACTGAATTAAACCCATAACACTTAGAATTACTATATTTATAAATAACCCATCCTCATAAGTTTGTAATATTACATATTGTCCCTTAAAGCATTAAAAAATACATGGAAAAAAAACAAAATATGGAAATACAAACTATCTAAGGACCTAAAACTCAAACCTAACAACTTACACGAAACCATCTGCTGATGTGGAGCCACACAAGAATCCTAATAGGGAGTTTGTACACGTGAAAATACATGGCCACCTTATACCTCCATAAGATCTCAAACCTAATTTCAGTTAAATCGAGGAAAAAATACACATCCAAACAAATCAATGAACTTCCCTCAAGCAGATCTATAAAAACTCTAACTTACTACCGTGAAAAACTCACTCCACAATTCAAATTCAAAGCTTAGTTTGAGAGAATTTTTGTATTTTATTATTTAATGTATAAAATTCAATTCTTCAAATTTGATTGAGATTTTTCACTAATATAGGATCATTTTGATTATATACATGTTATTTATTACGTGTATATAACACTAAATAATCTTGAATTTGAGAAAACACCATGGAAGATTGAGCTTTAATGGTGAATTTTATATTCTTGACTTTGAACAAGTTTCAAAATGGGAAAACTAAAGCTATGGTTCTCGAGAACCATGATGCAATGCTTAATTTTCATATTAACACCTATTGATACCCCAAATAAAAACTTTAGTTTTTTGGCGCTAAAAATATAAGATATGAAATTCTCGTTATAAAATTTAAATTATGAATTTTAACCAAAGAAATTATCTTCAATCCTTGCACTGAAACATTACGATAACCAAGCCATAATTTGAATTTAACCAGGAATCCACAAATGCTCAAGTCAAAGTTTGGCCATTCTTACAGAGACTCCATGTGAGACTATACTTAATCTCAACCCATAAAAGTTATCTGGATGGATTCCTTGTGAAAAACAACTAAGTTTGGCTTTTGAATAAACTGAAATGGTATTCTATAATGGCAAAATTCAGTGGTCAAAATTTTCAAATTCTAAAGTCAACTGTCGAAGGTTGAATATGTTGTGTGGTACATAGGCGAGAGTGAGGCCAAACCATGCACGTATGTGGTTTAACCCAGTGTATGAGCGCGCATCCTCAGTCCTCAAATTCTATTTTTTCTAAAATATTTATTTCATTTCTAGTCAAAAAGGTAAATTATAACACCCTGTTTGGATAACCAAAACTCATTTAACCAGAAACCTTAAAATATGAATTAAACTGTATAAAATTCCACTCTGCACGCAAACCGCTAGAATTCCAACTTTCAAATTTGAACCCGCATTTTCAAATATTGGTTCTTTAACATAAATTAAATATTATATTATCCTACACTAACTTCAAATGAGGTCTACAACCCCATCTAATTTCTTACATTATAGGTTATGATAAAACAATGTCTTACTTACTTTACCTCATTACAAAAATCCTAATGCAAAGCCTACAAAAGAAGTTTCCAAATAACCTAGCCCCCAAAATAAAAGTAGGTGAATTCTATTTCAATATTATATTGAGCTTATATCTTGAATTATTGCAATTGTTTGTATCACTGTTTCATAGTCACCTAACTCTTGTTCTCATTTATGAACCCTTTTGTGTAGTTCATGAATCTAGTTTAATATTAATTCAATCTTTATATAAGAAAGCCTTAACCCGATGATTTTTACAACTGATGATTCCAATAAACCAATGATTTCATAAACACAAGATGATGTCCTTATGCCCTAGTAGCATACATTATAATTCAGTGAATATACTATATTTATACCCACGCGAGTTCTATTTATCCTACAAGAGTCAATGTTTGAGTGCCTACTTTTATTTATCGTATGAATGCTGCTTTTTGGATTTGGGATCACCAGCGTTGCTTTATCTCCAAGATTTTTGGATTGAATATATATCCAAAGGTTTCAATTTATTATTCTCCAAATGTTTTTTATGAATGTTATTATAACTGTATTGCTACACATTTGAAGCCTTTATAAGTGATAAATCCAGGTTATCCAAAAAAGTCCAAAACCTTATTATCTTCATCTAAAAATGGCTTACCAAAGTAAATCAAACCTTCAAAGCTATACACAGTTGTCAAAGTATTGAAAATAGAGTAAAATAGAGATAAAGAGTGATAACAGGTATTTAAAGTGGTTCGACCATGATAACGAGCATCCACTCACTTTGGTGCCTTATTCTCATTAGATTCATGCAATAGTACAAGTTAGGGGCTTAAAGGTGTAAAAAAGGAGAGAAGAAGGATAAAAAATAATATACTAGTTATGTAGAAGAGTCCACAACTATGAGTGGATCAGGTGATTGACGTGTGTACTCAGATGAAGAGAGATGCTGGAGAGAATTTGGCAGGGATTCTGCCTAAAAATATTTGTGTCAAAGAAGTATGTGAGGACATTTATTTATTGTAGTTAGAGGGAGTTTCATGTTCATGGTTCATGTGACTTGTATATAAATTTGAATAAGTTATAATCATTCGGGAAGGATGATAACTAGCAGGTCAGTGATGCCACATTGTTGTCCGTGACATGTACATCAGGGGAGTGTATTGAGGGTGGGTAATCACATCCTATTATAAGCATTGTCATTATCCTTTGATGTGGACGTGGTATGGAGTCTATGACATGTGAGTGCACTAGGTTGTTATCTTGAGTATATAAAGGGGCAAGTGGAGTTATATCCACGGTCTAGTCGGGTAATGTCATGGTATTCTCTGTAGGCTAAGGCCTATTGTCGATACTTGACTATACTTGCGATGACATCCAACTTACATGTCTTATGTTCACTGGTTGATATATTTTGTGTATAACAGAATCCCCTTGAGCCTCAGTGCCAAAATATAAGTGATTTAGTAATAGGGCTTTGTTATTGTTCATAGAGCATTGCCTTGGGGTCGTGGCTACTCTTGAGGTGGTTAAAGTTCACACTTTGTTAGTTCTGAGGTCTTATTAATGTCACAACCTACTAGTTAATTCATTCTAAAATTTTGACTTTTGACTTATTGTGATCTTTCATATAAATTCTATGAGCCCGTGTCTTCTTACCTTTATCAATACTTTGAGAGTAGAAATGTTGTTCGATATCCGATAAAACCATCCAATTAACAATGAGGCTTCCAAGCAATTTCTGGCGAGGCTTTTTCTTCAATCTAGATTGGTTTTCACCGCAAATTTCTTGCAATTTATTTGTATAATTTCTTGTATGCATCCCTATTTTATTTCCATGCTTTATATTCCAGAAATAACTCTCCAAATAGTAAAATGTACAAAACTTTATTTCAATTTTTTGGGTTAGTGTTTGACTTAAAATTAATTGATTTTTTAGGATGTATGGATTAACTATGCCTTTGATTGTTGCTGAAATCTCCCAAAGAGTGGAATTAAATTGGTTGGGATTTGTAAGTGTATTAGGATATACATAACCTAGAATGGGAGTACTAGGATAATATCTGTATAAGGCAATTTGAAGTTACTCCTCCAGCAGTGTTACACATAAAACCCTTATAAAAAAGTGGAATGTGCAAACTAGAAGAGTGCTTACACTATGTATGCATTGATTAGGACTTTGAAGAGTTTTCTAATTATATGGATTCCATAAAGGCTATTGAGGGTATCCACAAAATTGAGGACGATACCTTCTCCATAAAAAATTAAGTACTAGTTGAGCGCAGTTCCATGAACTCTTAGTTGAGTAATGGCTGTTGAAGTAGTAAATAGTGTCAAATCTTATTCGTCCAACCATGTTACTAAGACGACGAGTGATCTTACAGCCTTTATTCATCCTAATATAATGAATATGGAATAGTTGTCTCAGCTAGCCGAGGATTAGGAATTCCCATAGGGGATCATTTGTACTATGCATTCCATTGATCAACGATCCTACTTCAAAATCCCTAACGATGGTGTGTGATTACCCTTAAATGGTTTCCTCCTTGATTGTGGCTTTCGTTGCCTATTTATAAGTGGACATTTCTGAAGGTAATGAACCTATACCATAAATAAGTTGATCAAAATGGATGGAAATCTAACTTGGCAGGCTTGGTGGTTTGGCAGAAAAAGTTCGGGAGGGTTATTATGACTGTAAATGTCTTTAATTTTTACAGTCCAAAATGGAAATCTGTGGAAATTTTGTGCTATTACTACATGTGGATGTGTAATCGTAGTAAATACCTCACTAGGGGCGAACTTATAGTTCTAAAAATGGAAAGGAAATTACTTTTCATTTTTGGGGATAAGTGAGTGACACATGCCAAGGAATTTGAGATAGAGAAAGCCTTTAGGGTTCCTCATATCCAAAGCATCCCACTATCAAATATATAAGATAATTCCATAACTTGCCCATGGCCTTTATATTTCATAATTGTAGTCATATTGATTCCTCTTATTTTTGGGGTGCATATTTGACCCTTAAAAAATGCCAAATGAAGAGGACTAAGGTTGTAGTCTTGATACCTGACAAGATGAAACAGTTTGTGAGGTGGTTACCCCTAGGGACTTGTACGATCGTGGATACTCTAATGTCCACGTTGCACCTGTTAGGCTATCACATAGAGTGTGGCCTAAAGTTTATATTTGCCAATTTGTGCAACTACCTCTGTGGATGGACATCAGGTGATGGAGAATGATAGGGAGTTATTTCTTTCCAAACTACACGAGCTGGAGGAGGAATCTAAAACTTGATCAAGGCCCAAGAAAGGATAATAAAAAAACACCATTGCAGGGGAGACAAATAAAGATCTGGAAAATTTTGGCCATATTTCCATTATAGAGTCACCTTTGCAGCCACTTATTCCAGCGGACGCTACTTTCCCCACCCCATAAAGTGAGGCCATTATTGCTCATCTGCAGTATCATATAAGGCCAGTGAACCTAAAATATCCATGGGATACCACTTTTTACCAGGATACTAAGTCCATAATGAACCATATGTCAAAATATGATGAGTTTTATAAGGACACAAAAGGTTTCCATCAAACTGAGGTCGAAATTTCCAAGGCTTCCTTTTTTGAAGCGAGAAAAAAGTCTGTAGGTGCTATATTCCAGGATGATAGTCTTGGCGCCAAAGCTAAGATTAATGCAATGGATAATGCAAAAGTTGATGCCAAGGACAATTTCATGTAGACTAAAAACACTCTATAGTTTTTTGAGAAAAGTGCCTAATGGATTCAATGAGAAGGTTGGTCTGATAAATGTTAAGATAAAGGACCTAATCCAAAAACATGTGTGTCCATAAAGAAGATTACCAATGATCAGTATGTGGCCTTGAAAAAGGTTGTTGATGATGTTGTGGACAGTTTTAAGACCTCGTGAGACTTTTTCATTAGACATAACAAAGCATATATCCATAACTATAGGGAAGTGAGGCACATGGTTATCAAAAACTATCTCAAATCCAAAGAAAAAATCTTTTCATGGAGGTTCACTAATGCTAAGCACACTCAATGTGTGGAGGAGTTGTAAAAGGCTGGTGAATTTGGCAGGAAGAAAAAGGAAGAGGAGGTAACTAAAACTCTTAAGGCTGAAGAAACTGAGACTATCCTGTAGGACGAGGATGATGGTTTTCACGATGAAGAGGAAGAGTCTTAGGCTTGTCCGATAGTCTTAATTCATGTTTGGATTGTATCCATTTTGATAAAAAAATGTTCTACTTAACTCAATGTTATTGAAACTTTTTATTTTGTATCCTTATATGCCTTATTACATTATATATTTCTTTAAATTATAGTGTATGGTAGACATTTTTGCTTATATAGACATGGAATTTTTGTATGATGAATCGTTGTCAAAATCCAAGCTAATCAAATCCTTTCATTTACTTACAAAATATAACAAAACTCGTATAATGGTAAGTGAGTATGTCAATCCAACTCTATGGAGTGATACAAATGAAAAGTCATGTAATCCAATTTCTAGCTATTTTTCTTATTTGTTTTATATCAAAACAATTTACCGTGATGTTGGTGAATTAACTAAACTAAATGAGAAAAGGTAATTAAACTAGAAGGAAAAGGTATAGAAATAGTAAAAAGTGTGTGATGAAAATGAGTGAAATATAACTAAATGATAGATATAAAGACAATACTAAAAAGTATGCTAAAACAAGATCAAGTAACTCAAATGAGACGTAAATAAAATGAGATAAGATCAAGTGAGATAAAATCAAGGAATGAAAATTCATCTCCACTTCATGAATTAAATGTAAATAATTATTCAAGTTTACTAAGTTCCCAAATATTTATCTATTTCATCAATTGATTCTCACCATTTGACGAAATAAACAAATATAGATCTAGTTAGGTAATTTGTCACCCCTACAACCCAAATGAAGAAATGATTTAGAGAAATGATATAAATCACTCGCTAGAGCTAACTCAAATAATAAACTTTAAATATCCAAAAAAGTAAAATCTGTGTAATATGATGATATAATATACTTTAACTAGTGGATCATCCTATCTCTAGTTTGAATCCAAAAATTAAAGATATAATAAATTTCAATCACTTCTCAAGGATGGTTTATCGTCTCTCGATGCATAAAGACATATAGGAATAACACTTTACTAACTAAATGAAACAAAGTAAACAAGATTAATAAATTCATCTAATTATATCCATGGAGGCTTCATTTCACTCCTTGAAATGAGTTATTAGTCTAACATTATGAACAAACACAATTGAATGAAATAGAGATGGAAAAGAAATTGTGCACAAATACTAAATTGAGATTTATAATCTTCAATCCAATAATTCAAACTCTCTACAATTTTTTCCTCTAAAAATTCTCTTATTTTTTTTTCACTTTTTCTCTCTCTATTCTAAGGCCTTCTACTCTAGCTCTCTTTTTGTAGTTGATCTTGGTTATTCTTTTATAAATGCACATGGATAAAAGGGTATTTTGGGATTGGGGGAGGTTTTAGTGTGCATGATAGGTATGAGGTGAAAGAGGGGTAAGGGTAATGCACATGAGTGCATGTGGATAATGGGGTTAATGACGGGAGTTCAGGAAAATGGGTATAGAGGTTTTGTATTTGTTTGGTCAGAATCAGTTTTGGGGGTAAATGGGTAAAGGTAGTTATATGGCTTAGGATGGGAGATGGGTAAAGTTGAAAATGAATGGGACAAGTGTCCGGGTGTGGGGAAGCAAGGGTTGATTGAAGAAGGTGGGTTTAATGGTGGTAGTTGGGGGCATTTTGTTCTTAATGGAAATGGGTTTGGAGTCATGTGGTGGGTTGGATATGGGTATTTCCATGGAGGTGGAAGATTGGATTCTGGGTTTAAGTTTCTCCGATTTGAATTTCAGATTTGGGTAGCATAGGTAGTGGGTTTAAAAGCTCAAGTTAAGAGATTGGGTCTTGGGTGTTGGGGGTTGAGAGTGGGTCGAAGGTATGTGGATGGCCGGATTAAATGGATGGTGGGGTTAGTTGTGATTCAGTGGACTGTCGGTGTTGGGATTTGAAACCGGGTCTGGGGGATATGGTAGCTCGTGGGTTCGGCCGATTTCGGGTCTAGTGGGTTCCGAGTTTGATGCGGCCAGTGGAGGTTTAAAACGCGGGGGTATGGTGAGGGAGAGCAGGTCACCGGAGATATAAGGCCACCGGGTTCAAGGAGTTGGGTAGCTCGGATTGAAAAAGATGTGAGGGGTGTAGGATAGTGTATGTGAGGATTTAGTGTGTGTGTTTAATTTATACTTAATATTTAAAATAAGACTAATCTAACTAACAAATAAAACTAACAAAATTAATAAAACCAAAAATTAAAATTTTAAACTAAAAAAATAAATTCTAACCAATTAATAAAAGATTCAAATAAAATAAAATAAAATAATAATAAAACTAAACTAATAAAATAAAAAATTAAAAACTAAAGACGAATAAAATAAAATAAAATAACTAAAAATCTAACAACTACGAACACCGTATATATAGATACACAGATATAACGACAAACACATGGTATATCATATTTACATAAAATAATAAAAATAAAATGAAATAAAATAATAAGAAATGACTCTAAAAAATATAAAATAAATAATAAAAATAATACAACACACACACACACACACACTAGGGGTTCGGGTGGTCTAGGTTCGGGTTCGAGCTTAAGTAATTGGATGGGCTTAGGTTAGGAAATTTTTTTAGCCTTGAATAAGTACATCATGTGCCGCAATCATCTTGAAATAAATCTTTTGAAACTGCTAATGCGTACAAGACTACAAAACAAACAAATACTAATATAGGTCTAATTTTATTGTGAACTAGCAATCAAAAAGGGACTATTTAGGGTATAAAATATACACTTTTAGATTCTTATCAGCGGTACTCTTATACTTTGAACAAAATTTAGTTTTAACTGCATGGATTGATTGTTCCCGCAACCTTATAAATGAACTGACCATAGACAGTACTTTTGCAAACATGAATGGTATGTTTCCCCAAAAGGCTTTAGATAGATGTCTTCATGGTCCAAGTAATTAAATTACTATAAAGGTCTTCTATCTCTTGTATTTAAATGGTCATGGTTAAACTTATATTTTGTGAACCTTAGAGGTAGTGGTCCAACTTGCTTTAGATATTCTCCCATGGACCTAAGGGGTATAATGGTCACTCAAGGCTTTGACAATAACTGATATTTAAATGTTTGATCTTTATTTCTGTCATATCTGGAACCTTGGTATTTTGATCTTATCGAAAGGCTTTAGATAACACTTCACTAACCTTAAGGGTATAGTGGTCCCACTTGCTTTAGACTTTACTCTGTATACTTGTGGGTTACGGTGTCCCATAGGGCTTTGGTCAACAACTTTTTGAGATCCCCTCAAGGATTATTCCGAATACCCCAAGGCATTTAAGATATTTTGAATGCCCTAACACATTGAGGATATTCTCATCCACTTAAGGAATTCTTGGTATTCTGATCCACCAAAGGCATTATGTGCTATTTGAAAGTCGTCCCTACGTCATTGATAATATACCCGCTTTAATCAGAAAAAATCCATCCTAGAATATCTGACTAGAACAACTAGCATAATGTTCAAGCCAACTGAGATCTTAGTGCAGACTAAGTATGATGTCTTGACTTAGATTTTTTCGTTGGAGTTGACTCCGACTCTCTTTCATCTCTTGGATTATGGGAATATCCACCTTCTCGGACATTGATAGGGTTATTGGGTTATTTATTCCTCTCTATTCATGTTCTTCTTCTAGTTAAGGTTTCATGGTCAATTCTTCCTCTGCAAATATTGATATGGTTTTTGGGCATTTCCGCCTCTCTAACCGTGGTCTTCTTATGACATGAAATATCATTATTTTGGTCGTCTTAAGGAGAGATTATTGTTAGGTTCCTCATTAAATACATTAAAGAAGAGTTTATAAAGGTATTAAAGTAAAATTTAACTTTTCATTGATATATATTTTGGCAATTAAGAATTTATATATAGGATATAACTTAACCGTTCTTGTAAAAGTACAAAATATATACCTTTCCCAGATCTTTCGAAAGGTTGTCATTGATGTCTAGTTAGTGGAAGGTTCTAGCATGTGTGAATCACTGTGCAACGCCTTATCTGGAAATCCTCTTGACCTCATTCTTTAGGCATAGACACTTGTTGGTCGCGTGGCCAATTTCCTTATGGAAATCACACCACTGGTTTTCATTTCTTTTACTAACGGGAGATTTAAGTTTTCGTAGACATCTATTGAGGTTATCTTTTTTGATGTTGGCTAAAATATCTTCTAGGTCATAGTTTAAAGTGGTTAACTCCTTATTTGTCCTTTCTAGGTGGTCAACATGCTCCATTCTCTTCCTTTCCACTGATTTTGCTACACTCTTCCTCATAGAGGCCATATACACTATATTCTCCTTAGGGATTTTTCCCTTCACTGTATTGGTGAATGTTGTGGACTTATAAATTAAACTTCCCTCCTTGAGATGGTTAATCTGGCCTTGAAGGAATTCCAGACCCTCATTAAGACAGTTGCTACAACTCATCACGTAGTCACATCTTAAGTCTACCGGGGGCCTAATCATGAGATGCCTCCCATGAATCTTCCCTGAGATGACATGGATAGGTGATTTGGCACAAATATTACATATTTATCCATCTAAATTAAGTTTTTTTATAGTCCTGAACATCACATTTATCCCATACATAGCTCATATTTGTTTCAATAAACTTTTTTAGCAAGTGTTTCTTCTTTTGTGTATTTCTTATGTGTTTTACAAATAATTCATGCCAGTGGAGGAATGAGAATATAGAAAACTGATAAAAATAATGCAAGAAAGTATAGTCAAGGGAAATTCGATAATTTTTCAACCAAAACTCGAGGAAGGAGCCAACATAAATGTCAAAGAGCTTGATTTCATGAGAACATAGGAAGAAACAACACCTCATTCCGAATTACAGTGAAGAAGTTACAGCGATTTGAAGTTGGAGAAAATTTCAGGGCTAGAAACTAAAAATAGTAAAAATGCAATACAATTACCTGCGCAAAAACTAGTACCAAATACCGAACCGATTCGTTATTTGGAGCGAACCGATTCTCTTGCCTGATGGGTTCGGTCCAAACCGATTCAGTTAGAGCGGTTAGGGTTCATACTTAGCTTCTTAGCCATTTTTTGGCCCTTATATAGTGCTTTTAGGAGCCTTATTTGACATACTTTACACATTATTAAGTTGGAAATTCATTGGTAATCATTAGAGTTATAATTAGTTGAAGCTTCCATCAATTGCAATTTTCGTCTTTCTTACTTGGTGTGAAGATTCTATTTCCTCCACTTAAAATTCTCATCACTTTGGCATTTGATTTCTAATATTCTCTTATTGATATTTAAATATGAATGATTGCATGATTAGTATGAATTGTGTAGAAAGCATTTCCATAACTAGATAAATTATTCATAGCTTGGGAAAAATGAACCCAACCTAGGGTTTTCTATTTTAAATGTAAAATTTGTCATTATTAAATATTTAATTTCTCAACTTTGATGTATTGATCGGGACTAATATTGTAGGCCTATCAACTCAGTTTATTGAAAGTAACTTGAGTATTTGAGGATGCATTATATGTGTCGATGAATATATTAATCGCGCTAATTAATTTGTTAATCAATTATCGCGCGAGTTAAAGCCCGAACGTATTTGGTGCTTCAAATTGATTTTTTGTTTTTCTTTTAATTAATTAACTAATTTATAGAATTCTATATTTATCTTAAGAACCCTAAGGATCGGGGGATTGGATCCCATCCTCATTTTCCAAATTTTTTTTAAAACCAAAACATTTCCTTGCTTCAATTAATAAAAATTTTCAATTTCATAGTTTAATTTGCCTAGGTAAAAGAAATAATTTCATGTAAGAATCATCACCTTTTATTTATTTTTATGATTCGAAGCCTAGATTTAAGATACCAACCCTACTTTCTTCATTATCACTCTATTCCCTTAGGATTCGACCCTACTTTACCGGGGATATTACTTGAGCAACATGCGTGCACTTGAGCCATAGGTACACACGTAGCACACACTTTTTGTTGCTTGTCATGTTTTTGGCACCGTTGATGAGGAGTCGATAGATAGTAGGTTGGATTGAATTAATCTTAATTTTACTCTAACTTTTAACAAGCCAAAAAAATCATAACCCCCCCCCCCCAAAAAAAAAAAAAAAAAAACAAATATCCAAAAAAATTAGAAAAAGAAAATTAAAAATAAAAATAATCTTGCCCAAGTCCTTATATTTAAAATACATAGCCCAATCTACCTCCCGACCAATTGTGAATCCCCCATATTATAGTAACAACACTCCAAATTTCTATATACCACCTCTAGCACCTCCTACATCGAGTAAACATACACATGGTATAATGTCTAAAAACTCCGATGAGGGTAGTGATTCTTTGAGTGTGAGTGCGATGTTGGACAATAAAATTTTCAAAATGGGAGAGGGTGAGATTTCTTACCTCCCTACAAGAGACTTCATTATATTCGGAGCAATTCGTCACATCGGGATGCATCACATTCTTGTATAATGCAGTACAATTTCACTTTCATAATGGAATGATTAAAATTCTTCCTACTTTTCATGGCACGGAGTCGAAGAAGATATATCTCCACATCCCTGAGTTCAAGGAGGCATATGGAACATTTAACATTCAAGCTTGCACCCAAGACGTCGTACGTATCAAGATTTCCCCTTTCTCACTTAAGAATAAGGCCAAGATTTGGCTTTGGTATTTAGCACCGAACTCTATCGATACGTGGAGAGCTATACAAGATAAATTTATCTAAAAGTTCTTTCTCGCCCATAGGACCAACTCTATTAGAGTTCAAATTCAAACATTTAAGAAAAATGATAATAGTGGAGTGCAAGACACTAGGAAATAAATTTGGGGAATTTTTTTTAGCTCATGGGAGTAGTGTTACAATGGTGGATGTTAGTGACCACATATGAGAAGAGAGATATTATAATCGAGGAATGTTGGGTGTGGTTTGACCAAAAGTTCTTTCATCTGCTGTTTAGATAGAGATGCGAATGAAGTTTCTAGACTTATCATAGAAGGGCCACACAGAGGCCGATTGTGAGAAATAATTTACTTGTTTAACGAACTTTGTAACCATGAGGTAGGTATAGAGGAGAAAAGAGTCCTTAAGTCGAATAATGGACTCACGAGTAGAAGTCGCGAACACTTATGGGAAATTCGGCTTGGGCGACCTATGAAGATGACATCAATGCTGTGCTTTTACAATAATAGTATCAACGCTTCCATGTGAAGGTAGCTAATAAAGTTAGGAAATTTAGTTAGAAGGGTAAAACTGGATGTAACGGTGCTACTAAGGCACCACAAGGGGTTACCGAGTAGGGGATCCATTTAGATGATTTTGATGAAGGAAATTACGATAGAGTGATGGTGGATTCAAATAGGACTGTCAGGTCCAGTAGCATGTTCCATAGGGCCAGCAGAGCCAAGGGAATAATGAGGGTAGCCATTAGGGTCGAGGCTACCAGGTTCGAGAGAAGGATAACCCAAACACGACCAACGGGGCCACAAGCAAGGGGAATCATACAGGGAGATATTATATATGAGGAGATAAAGACAACATACACCGATATTGTCCGCAATGAGTAAAAAAGGACAAAATCATGGTGCCTAGAAGGGGAAACAGTTAAACTAATTTTTGGTTCAGCTTAGATGAGAGTATTATGTCCAAGAACCATTTGAACGACCAATGCTGTTGGAGATTGAAAGTATGAGTTTTATTCCGGGGCGAATAGTGTAAGTTTTATATGACACGAGCGAGTCATAGTATTTTGTGAGCACTAGATTTGCGTGTAATATGGGTTTAGTGGAAGTATCGTTAATATTACTAAAGTGTGTTTATAGTTACCATTGAGTAGCGAGGCTCTCCTTAGTTCCATCCACACGGGAGAGGGTGTAGACACCGAGAGAATATGTTTTAATGGATTTACTCGTTTCAAAGATGTGCTATGTGAGTATGATGTTATCCTAGGCGTGGAATGATTACCTATGGTTTGGGTGATGGTGGGATGTTATAACAAGGATATAATGTTCATTGTTCCAAGGCAGGATGTGTTGTTTTGAGATGTCTCACCTAAAAGAAGTCGATCTCACTTATATATTATATTATGAAGGAGACTTCAAATAGTATATTTGTCTCGTAGTGTTTGATCCCGGTGCGTAAGGACTTAACTGATGTGATTCAAGGTATATCAGGTTTATCGTTGAGAAAATATATTGAGCTCGTTATTAATTTAGCACTAAGGACATAATGATAGAGCTAGCACAAGATTATGGAACTCCTTTAGAGATGTGGGAGTTGATTTTAGACTTACACATTTGGGGACATGATTTTGAGTGTCCCAGTTATACGTTTTGGGCCTATGGAACCCGATGACCGACAATTTTAAGGGATAGTACATTAGAGGAGTTCCTTGTTTGAGTTTCGTTATGGGAGAGTGGAGAGACGTTGATGGATGCTAGGGCATCGGTTTTGAATGTTAAACATTGAACATGTAGAGAGAACACATTGAGTTGAAAGCTATTATAAGATATAAGGCCAATGGAGCCCGTAGTGCCGTGTAAAAACCACTGGAATTTTTTTTCTCACCAAGAGTTGATGGGTGGGACTATATCAAGTAGAATTAAATTTTATATTTGTGGGATGATCGATAATACATGTACGATATAGCCATGCGGAGTATACGAAACTGAGCTTGGGATAAGTATGTTATGTATGTGATATTGGTGATGTTTGTGCAAATATGCACGTGATATAGAGTGTATGGGCACCCTTTTTAGTTTGATTTTAAACATAGTCCAAGATAAGGGGACGTGGTTATAATATTTTGTAAGTATGTTATGGGCCAGTAGAAACAGAATTGAAAAGTAAGATGGACTGAGCTTTGTTTGAGAAAGACGATGGTCCGAATATGTATGTGTAAGGAGGACTATCACACCAGAGTGGGTTGAAAGATTGTGGAAAGACATGTAAAAGATATCTCTTAACAAGAGAAGACCCAACTATTATGAGAAAGTAGAACGGAGTATTACTCAGTCGAATGCAAAGGGTGGCTTGCGCATAAGCAGAATGTTGATTAGTAAAAGATGAAAAGGACCCAGGAAGTGCGCTGTTTTAGAGAAGATGCACGAGCCATGGTTTTCGTATACCCTATGATAGGGGTGTAAGATGTATAACATAATGTGAAATGTTGAGTGCTGGGATCGGTGTTCAGTGTGACATAATGAAGTTGTCTTTGGGTGAACCACATGTAGATGGAAAAAGGTCGGTCCGAGATGATCAACCATAATTCTTTTATCAAATTGGCAACTCTAGTGACTGAATGGATAAACAGACTGATAGATTTCATTGTTATGTTACCAACATCGCAAAAAGTCTAAGATTTCCTTCGAGTTTGTGAAATGGATTTATCAGGAAGGAATAGTTGTTATTATTTTGGGTGAGTTATATTATCAAATAGTGTGACCAACATTTCTTTGAAAAGAGGGATTGCACCGGCATAAGGTATCGCTTAACATTATTGTGAATTAGGAAATGATCTCTGAATCCCACCTCTGATAGGGATTATCAAGAGGCGATGGGGACTGAGTTTTATTTTGAGCAAGACATGTCACCTGTAGCCTGATGGTTAAGAGAGTGTGATTAAAATGTTGGTGAATGCGAGGAATGCGTATTCTAATTTTTTGGGTAATGAGGAGGAGTAATTACCATTCGTGGAGTTGTGTGAAATAACTCATACTAGATTATCTTTAGCAAGGTGCCTTTTGAGATTTTGTGCAGAAGGCCTTATCGTTTACCCTCTAGTTGATTAGAAATGAGGGGATACCAAGATTTTCGAGTCGGACGTGATTCAAACTACGTCGGCATGGATTGAGTTAATCAGAAACTATTTTGAGTAATTCAAAAATGCCATAAGAGTTACGTCACCACGAATCAAAGTTTTAAGGACTGACATGAGTGGTCAGGTGTTATCATGGTTTTTCTCATGAAAGGTGTTTTATGGCTTGGCAAATAAGGTAGTTGGCACATAGGGATATTGGGCCTTGCATCAGTATTGAGATGATAGAGCCAGTGGTGTGTAGGCTCTTCTTATTGGAATATTTTGAGTAGAATCACAATGTGCTTCGTGTATCGTCATCAAGCATCAAGGTTAGACCTTAAGAATGATTTCGTATATTAGCATGAAATGAATTGAGTATTTCTAGACTTGGGCCATAGTGGGTAGACCTTTAGACATGTGGGTACCACTAGTGTGTATATAGTTGGGGCACCATAATGTTATCACTATTTGATTTTGGGTACTAGAGGATGTTGTGTGGTTAAGGATCCTCAGTTTTAGTACCGGGCATGTGCAAATTTTGAGGATGAAACTCCTTTGTAAGGGGGAAGTATGTAACACCCCGTAATTTTGCGGGTATTTAAATTACACGAGTGCTTGCAATTTAATAATTTGATAAATAAAGTGAATGGATTAAATATCAATTGGAGAGTATAGGATTAATATTTATGTGTACTATATTTACTTGTGGGTAAGTAAATGAAGTTGTATTATTTTTATATCACGTTATAAGTGGGTAAAAGCGACGAGTTAATAATATCTTATTCGGTACACGCGCGCGGGTCATTTTGGGAATAAAATGGTGATTTTTGATAAGTGACTCGGATGGTGATTTCGAGTGCACGGTTGACTCGGAATGGGATGAAATAGTCAACATTAAGTACCCGGAGGTAGTATTTGGGTTCAAGGGTATTTTTAGACTTGTGGGGACTCGCATTTGGGTACACGAGTCATTTTACAATTGGATTAATACCCAATTTCGGGATTTATAACAAAAGAACGGTTGGGGAATGGCACAGGACATCCATTTCATTTCTAAGAGAGAGAGAGAGAGAGAAGGAAAAAGAGGAAAAAGAAGAAGAGGAATCAAGATGCCATTTAGGAACTAATTAAACACACGAAGAGGAAGATCAAATCATCTACAATTTGAGGCAATTATTTATATTGCTTTGATATTATATGTGTGTTTTAATTCATATTATAGTCGGTGATAAATATGAATTTTTACATTGGGCTTTATGAGAGAAAATGGGTTTTTGTGAAATGATTTGATAAAATTGATTGATGAGTATAACCCACGAAATCGGAAATAAACACCCTATGATTTGGATGAAAATTGATGAATTAAATCAAGAAACATATACCCTTATGGTGGACGTTGATAGGGTAGGATTATATTGTGTTAGGATGATTTTTGGGAGTGATTTTGGTGGAGATATTGGGTGAAAAAGGCATAAAATCCATGGCAGCCCATCTTGGATATTGAGTAGGAGCGAATTGATTAACCCTATGTCTGAATAGATTTGGATCACCTCCTCATACCAGATCATTAATTTAGATCTTTTCGATACAAACCCGTGGCCACTGACCTCATATTTTTCTAATTTGTTTTTGAATTAGTTATTATTTTTCAACGAAAGGGTGCATGATACTAACATCTTTAGGAGGAAATAAAACTCTGGTTATTTTGGGATGTTCATGTATGAGCGTAGGACTCAATAAATTATTTAGGAAAATAATATTATCCTTGTATTAGATTGGAATGAATTCGGGATATGGATTTAGGAATGTTTAGAATGAACAAAACTTGAAAATATATGACAACAATATATGAACGAATTCGAATAGGAATTTTGGATGGATTTGTGATACGGGCTGTTGTTCAGAATAAAATGAAATGAGATATTTATATAAATAAGTAGGTGAATACTTATGAAATTGAATTGGACTTATATTCGGGATGGACAGGCTAGTGCTACGAGCGATATGCACGGTTAATCAAATTTTGATATATACGAGTATAGATGCAGTATATACGCATATGTATATAAATATATCTATGTGTGTATGATATATTTATATGAAACATACCCATCTAGTGCTATCATGAGAGGTTGCACGATGTGGGTGAATCCTTTGACTAGTGAATGCAGGGAGAGTATTGTCCCCAGGTCATAACACCATACTTATGATTATGTGATTTATTCGCAGTGAGGTAATTATGATTATGATTATGACTCACTATCGAAGGACTATGGCCGCCTCCAATACGTTTGTGATTTGTTTTACCAAGTCGGTGTGAGATTCCAACCAATGGTAACCAGGATGATGTGAGTATTCCCTAGATAATGATTGCATTGTAGAGATTTGCATACAGTGACATATTACTCTGAGGGATAGAGATTATACTTATATTAGTGCTTGATATATAAGTACAAATATACTTGATGTGATTAGTATATTGTATATATATGTGTGTGAAAATATATAAACGGACCAATTAAGGAATATAATGAGCAATAAATTATATACATCCGGGAGGATAAAATCCGGAATGCTAAATGATATACGTACATAGAAAGATGAAAATATATACGAGTTAATGACACCAATGTGTGAATAGTAAGTAAATAACTAGTGAAAGTTATTTGAAATAAATTGATAAATTATAAATGAGATTTATAATGAATAAGGTAAGGCTAACACTTAATTTTTTTTAAGTATATAATAATGTACACGGGGCATAAGGCGGCCAATGAGAATTGGATGATGGGTGATGATGTTAGAATGGGTAGCGTAACTACGCTCTAATACCACTAATTGACACACCCCAAACCCAATATCCATACTAATCATTTGTTATTAGAATAATTGGATCATAATCTTGAGCCCATTGGAAATATACTTCATTTATCAATATTTTTTTTCCATAATGTGCAAAATTAACATAATATTATTATTATACCATAATGAAATCAATATCAGAGTCATAATTAAGCGGACATACAATACTATGATTAACTATGATAAAATTTCACAATCATCAACTCAATCAATACTAATGCACTATATACAAGGTGTGAGTATATTAAAATCTTCAGTGTGACAATGATAAAATCCCCATATTTAAACCCCAGCTCTTTCCAACGGTGCAACTCTTAAAGTTACCGGTCATATGGTATCCTAGCTAGCAGCATACAAACCTAAAATTGTTAAAATTTAAACCGTAAGCATTAAGCTTAGTGAGGTACTCCTTCCCTACAATGAAATAACAATTCTATATCGAATAATTGGATATAAAATCTGAACAATCCTTCCCTTTGGCAATAAAAAATCCTGGATCATAAGATCCAAATAATTCTGCCCATTGGCAATAACAAATCCTGGAACATGAGTTCCAACAAATCCTTGTCATAAGACAAATCAAATCATTAGATCTTTGTCAAATTCCAATCCTGGATCATAAGACCCAAACAAATCCTGGATATTTGAATATCCAAACAAATCTTGAATACCGAAGTATTCAAACAAATCCTGCTCTTAGAGCTATATTCATATATCTGCATATATGAGACAATCATAACTACACTCAACTTGGAAATTTAACAAGCTTTCCATTTTCCTTTATCTAGCTCTTGTTAAGTCGGTTCTTCTTCTCTTCCTATCATTCTTACAATATTAGTATCATCATAAGAATATTAACAATTCAAAGAACAACTTCAACATAACTCAATTCATAAGCATCATATGATTCAATTCAAATCATTCATCATAAATGAAGTCCCATCTAGCCTCGGTAATGATATCTAACATATTCAAATTACAGCCCAAACCAACTTTAATTCTTCTTGGTAATCCAATACTTATTATATTAGGTTTCCAACACAAAATACGACACATCATTCTAAGTTTCCTAGAGCAAGATATGCCCATTTCTTTACCACATAACAAATCCGTCCTATAGGCTCATCTATTGTTCAGTCATCTTCCAAGAATTTTCATAATTTTTATACATCATAAATTTCTATGATATTTCACCCATTTTGATAAAACATATTAAATAACACAAGATTAAAATTTCATAATTTTCAAGGTTCATTTACTATGTCAAGTAAAGCATCAAACATATGGTATGCATATTTACTCTTTTGGGGAAGATTTCATATCTGAACTTCAAACCATCACCCAAGATTCATTTCTTGGTATTTTTACTTGATTTTCGTCTATGATATAAATATATGAGTATATTTTAATCTCCAATTGGAATCAATCAATTTCAGTAACTATACAAAAATATATGATAGTTTGAATACACAAGGTTTCTAAACAAGGTAATTTCAAGGGTTTACACATTCAAGTTTTCTTAAACATGCATCTATCCATGAGTACACATCAAGACATGGAATTTCAGTAAACAAATGATTATTTCTATCATTTAAATCAGAAATAAAAAAAAAAATCAAACAAGATTTATGGGTGTAATTACCTTAGGGGCTTTAATGTAATTTTTTATGAATTTTTCTTCAATTTCTCCTCACACTTTCTTCCTAAACTTCAAAACTCTCTTTCCTTAGGTTAAAACTCTTCCATGGATGAAATATGCTGAAGGAAGAGCTTAATTAAAGGGTTATAAGTCGGCATAAGTTCCCCCCCTGGTCCAATCGAAATATAACATGTGGCATCATATAAAACAAAATATCATTTAAGGCTAAATGACTACTTTACCCCCTGTTCGTAAAAAGACAATATCTTCCCACTCGGATGTCCATTCGATGAACCGTTTGATTTGTTACAAACCTAACTCATATATATACAAATATCTAGTTTATACCTCAAGTCAATTATTATATTGTAATGGTCAAAACTTGCCTGCAACATGAACATTCTTACCGAACATATCAAAATTTGGTGTTTGTAACGAATTCAATATTTCATACTTTATGAAGGTAGAATTAGACTAAATACAATGACTTAAAATTATATATAATAATATAATATTATCCATATTACATAAGCTAATCATAATTTAAACATAATTTATCATAATTATATTTAGGTTGTCACAGTGTTTAAAGTACACGCGTTAGGTGTTCACTTTAGATGAGGGGTGAGGAGTATCTCATGGGAGTACGTCATGAGTTTAAATATGAAAGATTGCATAATATATTTATTAATTTTGTTAAACACTTTCTAAATATATTCAAAAGGTTTTGGGATCTGACCCGCATGCAAAATATTTTCAAAACCATTAGGTGTCCAGACACAAGGCCGACTGGATGAATCATTCTTCTAGTCAGACGATGCTGAACTAACTATGGATGCTTTCAGGGATTGATTAGTTGATTCTATCCATGAGATCTAGATAGTAGGTATTTCAGAATTATATTCGGGCATGTTGCCCAGTTGTTGTTATTTATTTTATTTTCGTTGTTTTACTATCAGTTATTCGGATTAATTGCAATTTGAATTTTATCGAGAGTTATCAGTTAAATTTTATTTATGCCAGTTGTGTGAGTTTATTAATTTCATTGTTGGTTTTGATTAATGTAATTTTGTTTACGTAAGTTATAAGTTTAAAATTTTGACATCAGGACTAATAGGTTATTAGTAATTAATTTGTTTTCGACAGTGATGCTAACAATGAACCATATGAGAATCCTGTTTTATTTTAGTAAAGGATTGATAAACCGTGATTAAAATAGGCGGTGTGTCACATACACCTACCCATACCGGTGCATGCGCATGTCTCATCTACAACTTTAAATCCGATGGGTCACGGATACCCCATGGACTCACGAGAAATTCCCCTCAGGCAACTCCCAACCCGCTCCCGCTTGGACAATCTAATAACTTGCGAAACATCCTCCCTACCAAAAATGACTCGACCATCCGTTTGAGGCACGGGACTTTGTCATACTTTTGGTTTGACATGGAGCCTAAAATAAGCCTCACCCATATCTACTTCGATGAGATCACCTCTGTAACATATTACCCCGCCGAACAACTTCTTTCCCATATGCCTGCTTCATTACCACCCTCTGCCTCAAAGCGAGGGTCATTTCTTGGGGGTAACAAAGCCTGAATGCCAAAGCCAATCAATGATATATTCATCGATTGTAGCAACAAGGAATCCCTCAATGCCCTACCTCCCCCTGTGCTAATTCTAGAGGATGTTAAAATGGGGGAGGTGTGTAAAGAAGCGGGAGAGGCTGAGACCGAGGTAAGTGAAAAGGAAGATGGGAGTTTCAATGAGGGTGTGCAAGAGGACGACGACCTAATGGACCTGGACATCAAAGGCGACTTTAATGAGCACGCCTATAACACGACAGTCATCAATAGCCGAATGGATCAAATTGAGGTCCGTCTCAATGGGTTCATCTTCGTGTACCGAACAATCTGGCCGACTACCGTCGGGATGCACAAATGATGATGTGGCTCTAAGCCGATCTATACCGCCTAAGCATGGGTTTGGGCCCCTAATTGCCCCACTACTTCCAGGACCCCTATGCTCGCGACACCGATGCCTTCGGCCTTTCTCACGAGGCTCTCATGGATGTCTACTTTTTATTATGTAGTGTTGTTATATTTCATTGTTTATCTATTAAAAAGATGCTATGTAAAATTCTATCCCCTTTTTAATGCATTTTATGTTTGAGTTTTATATTCTCTATTTGCATTTAAAAAATTTTCTTGTTTTAAATTTCTCAGTCTTTCTTGTCTCATTCAGATTTAATCATTTTCATTAAGAAAAAATCAAAAGTCTGTGTGTGTGTTGGGGGGGGGGGGGGGGGGTACAAGTATGTCTTTTAAACTTCACAATTTTTAAAATGCCCAAAAAATTGAAAATTTTCAAAAAAGTCATTTCTTTTTCAAAATAAATAAATATTTAATTTTAAAATCCTTAAAAATATCAGTAAATTTTTGTTTGAAGAATCAATTTGTAGGAATCCATTATACTAAGACAAAATTGATCAAAAATGGAAATTGAGCGAAAATTAACAGCTTATACAAATAAGTGTGGAGATTTTATCCTAGTGAGATTTTTGTGCCTATTCTTATTTTTAAGTAATTAAATCAATCCGAGTTAAAAATAACTAAAATGTTATTTCAATGATAAATCTGCCTTTGATCTCTAAATCTTTGTTTGATCGGTTACCAAAAATAAGTCGAAATGTTGTTTTGAAAACGCACCTAAAAATGTCGCAAAAATAAAAATTAAATCTCGAGACGCATATGGTAATATGATTAGTAATTTGGGCTCATGAAGTTAGGCCATAATTTTTTAATCCAAAAATATTATCCATAAAAAAATTCATGAAAATATCCTTTTTGGAAGCCAACTTGAGCCATAAAAATGATATCTATTTTTGTTTATTAACCCGAAAAATCCAAATTGGCCCCCAGTTGTGAAAATCGAAAAATTCATAAATCAAGTTCAAATTGTACATAAAAGGGGTAGAAAAATAGAAAGAACCTCAAATAAAATAAGATTATAAAAATAAAAAGTAAAGAAAATGGAGAAAAATATGAAAAGTTAAAAAGAAAAAAAATGAGCAAAAGCCCGAAAAAGTAACAACGGAGATAAGAAAATTTTCGAACTCTAATAATTTTTAAGAACTTACATCATACCCAGAACACCTTAGCCCGAAAAATTCCTAATCGAGTTCAAATAACGACGTTAATCATCGCGTGGAGAGCTAAAAATACAAAAAAGATAATAAAGAGACCAAATGGTGTGAACAAACAACAATGTTTTCCCGTTTTCCAATTATTGTACTCCATTCATGAGATCTTTTCACCATAAATTTTTTATCTTTTAATTTGTGTGCGTGAACTCATGTCCACTTATATTTACTCTTAATTTCACTCACATAAAGAGAAAAAGCCACAATCCAAGTGATTTGTTTATGAGTGCATCATGTGAGCAATTGAATCAAAGAGAATTTTGAAAAAGTAACGTAATGATCAATCAGTGGAAGTTAGCGATTAATTTTTGTGTTTGCACGCACACGCGCGCGCGCACACACACACACACACACACACACACTATGAATTGAGATTTATCGAATAAAAAATTATTGTGATTATTTTTATAGAATTTAAATTATATGTTTTTTGATTATTTTGATGTTTTATTTGAGTCTATAATGTGGTACAAATTGAATTTTATGGATAAATTCACTGCAAACCTTCACGAGACACCACTCATCCTACTAGGGTGACCTAGGGGTTTAATGACTTTTGGCATATGCTAAATGCATTCGCTTATCCGAGAAAAATGTATCATATCCCAAAGATTTTAAGAGGTATTCTTGGAACCTATTTGTCATTCTTTTACATTGTTTGGGACTATCAACGTTCTATGTTAAGGGGGTTTGATTACGCATAATTATTCCATATTTATCTCATTAATTTTGTTATTTTTACGATCCCAAACATCGCATTTATCCCAGATTTATCTCATGTTTGTTTTACTAACCTTTTTGGAATGTATTTCATGTTTTTTGTATTTCTCATATGTTTTACAGGTAAATCGTGCAAATAGGTGAAAGAGAAAAGTCAAAACATTGTAAGATTAGTCAAAAAGTAAAGTCAAGGGAAAACCTCAATTCGAGATACGGTGAAGAAGTTATGACCAATTGAGGTTGGCAAGAAATCTAGGGTCAAATCAACAATTAAGGAGAAAAAGAACAAAGCTGAAGAACAAATCCCTGACCCAACCGGTTCAGTTACCTAACCGATTCTCATTTGCATAGGGTTCGCTCCTTGAGGGTTTGGTTTGGTTTGAGGGTTCAATATCTGGCAGGATTTCTTATCACTCCCTAGATTTTTTCTAATGTAGTTTGGGTCTTACTTAACCTCTTTGGACGGATTTTGGCACATGTTTGAGACTATTAGGAATCTAATTAACATTATTCTAGTCTTAGTTATGAAACCTTTGAAACACAACTAATCAGAGAAAAATAATTGCACTTTTCATCATCGAATTCATTCAAGATTTATTCTTTTTTCGAATTTCTTACTTTGGAGTGAATTCTTGCATGCAATTTGATATCTTCAAATGGGGTAAGATAATTTCATCTCTTTTCTCTTGTTATTCAATAAAGATTTCTTTCATAATGATGATTAATTACTTAGAGAATGAATATATGTCTAGCTAAACTCTTAGTGAGTTGGGAAACAAGAACCCAACCTAGGTTTTTGATGTTAAATATAAACTTCAAAATAATTAGGTGGTTAAGTCTTCGAGTTTGAAAATTTAATCGAGAACAATATTGTAGGTATCTTAACTTCATTTGTCAAAGACAACTTGAATGTTTAAGAATACAATATTTATGTCGGTAATTTTATCATTCACATTAATTCATTTGTTGACTAAATATTGTTTGGATTAACACCCACACAATGTTCGTGCATCGAATTAGTTTATGCTTTTTTTTCAATTGATTAAATAGTTTTTGAGAATTCTACAATTAGCGGATCCTATGGTTTTAGGGAATGGATCCTCACTTCGTTTTTCCAAAAGGTTTTTAAAAACGAAAGATCAAGTTCTTTTTTTTTTTTAGTTTAAATTGCTCGTTTCTAGTTTAATTTACTTAGAGAAATAATTTTTTTCCGGAAAAACTCGAATCACATTTTCTTTATTCCTTGAGTAGAAATCAAGATCTTAGAATCCAACCCTACTTTCATCATTATTTTACGACATATTCCCTTTCGATTTGACCTCGACTTACCGACTGATTACTTGAGCGACTTGCTTGCACTTGAGCCGTAAGTACACACGTAGTCACACATTTTGCGTCGCGTTAATAGCACTTAGGAAAGGTTGACTATAACTTTGAGAGGGAATATTTACTACACCAAATTCTACAAATAGTCACGGTAGGGAGGTCACGAATTTCGTTTGTGACCAGCTGGCCATGACCCATAGCCCTGACTATGTCGAACATAGGGGTGACCCATTCCATGAACCAGTGTGGTCATGGAAGTACTTAGAGATGGCCACGTACTTAAGCCCTGACCATAGTGGGTCACGAACTTCATCTATGATAAAGTCGTGACCATTATGGCCCTAAATTCTCTCCGAAATTCCCTCATGTGTGGTCACAAACCAAGGCCATGACCATGTCTATGACAATGCAAAAAATCCAATAAATAGGGTAATAGCTTTGGGTTGTGACCAGTTCAAAATAGTCACGCCTGTGAGTCAATTACTAAGGCTGTGACCACTGCTATTTCAAAGCCTCTGTTCACAGATGATGATGTGTAAAAAAAACTTGGTCATAACAGTGGGTCTCGACTTTAGGCCATGACCAATGTCCTTACACATTTCACCAAATCTCTCTCTCTCTCTTAAATTCTAACATTTTTTTCTTCCTCTCTCTCAAACCCTAATATTTTTTACTTCCTCTCTGAGAGTAAGCTTTTGTTCAAACAAAGAAGTTATTTAATTAAACTCAGTTTTTCAATTAAATCCTAAAACATGCATCTAGGTGTTATTGAAGACAATATAATCATGCAAGAACATTCAATCACAAACAAACACACAAATGAGGAAAAATCCCCCAAAGGGGAAAAACCTTTTTTATTTTCACTATAATTTGTAAATAATGGTTTACACGGATTATACCGAAAATAAGAGTGACATACGAAATACCCTCAGGTGTTTGTTCTGATGTCGTTGGCTGGAATCTCCCTCAAGAATTCCAAATGGGCAGCAATGGAAAAGAGTCGGCTTCTCCATAAGTTACTCCAGATGAGTAAAAATGATCCTTTGAAGGTTAAAGATTCACACACATATTTAGGAATGGTTTTGTGAATCAGAAGGCATCAAACCTTAAAAACTTGAAGTCTATTTTCTGGGTTGTAAATCGCAAAAATGTGTATGAAAAAGACTTAAAAATGTGCAGAATGGGTACAAATATTTATACGAAAATTAAGGTGGCGTCGTTGCTCGAACGACATAGGCATGTCGCTCGAATGAGACCACGTGTCGCTCGAACGATAGAGCGATGTCGTACGAATGAGCTCGACGACCAAGAGAAGTCCACTTCTACACTTAGGGAAATAAATCAGACTTCAAAAAATATTTTCTAAAAAATTCCAAAATATTTATGCGAATATTAACAACTCCAATAAACCATTTTACGAATAACGCGTCGTGGAGTAGTGGGAACGAATGAGCAGCATGACGCATGTAGCATGATGCACGTGCAAAGATGGTGGATGCATGGATTCGTATCAAGGCCATCGTGGATGATCGTGTTGACATGCCTAATGTAGCGGTATCAGACATACATAATGTGATCTAGGACAAATATAAAATTCCTATATTTTACCCCGGACATTTATAAAATTATATCCTTAAAAATCTCCCCTACGTCTATGCCGGTACAGTCATAAAAACCCGAATTATGCTATCTCCCTAAAGCAAATGACATATGAGATAATATCCCCATTAAATCCTCAAACTGAGAATACTAACTAACATGTCGTCAATCAAAGTTCAACATCTTCAAATCTTTAGAAACTCTCAAAGCTCTTCTCATCAGGGTGTGTAATCCAATAATTAACAATTTTTGTACCTACACATATGAGATAAAGTAGATACACATGACAGGCAACATATTGAAATATAATGACTTGCACAAATGCTCCCCCATAATTCATTCTTCTCCCCCTTTTTACGATGTCCCCAAATAGACAGATATGAGAAGCACAAATAAATGTAAATGGAGAATGTCACAAGGTAATAAACTTTCTATTTTTTGAATTTTTCAAAATATTTACACAAGATGTACAACAAAGAATCACACCATGAAAGAATACAAAAACAACCAAGTCAATGATAGCGGAAATGTAGGGGTGTGAAAAAATTCGATAGGAAAATCTATGCATACAAACATAACATATGTGCACGATGAATATCAGGTACTCCTAACAAATGAACTCAACATCTTCCTTAGGTGTAACAAAATGGAATTATAAGAAATTGACTCAATTAAATCAGCAAATCAAAGATCAAAATGATTTTCACACCAATAACGTCCAAAACTATTTAACGCTTTTTCAGGACTTTCAAGGAAGTGCAAAACCCGTTCAAATTCTACAACCAAACTCCCTCAGATTTATATTTTTTGTATAGAGGTGATATAAATTCTCAAATATTGGAGAATTGATGGATAAACCTAATGGCCCATATTCGACATGTATTTCTTTTTATTTCCTTTAAAATTTTTTGGGCTCTTTTAACCTTTGTGGACCTCAGATAATAAAATTCCTCAATTTTTTAGGTCCATTTAAACAGTGGCTTAATAGTAAAGGATATATAAGTACCTTTCATAGCCCTTCACCATTTTAAAATACCACACAATCTCACAAAACATTTTTTTTACATGCATTCCAATCTTATCAAGTTTCATCGCATATGGTTCGTTGTATAGACAAAATTGAGATGGAAACACTTAAGCTAATATGTGATAGACAAGTACAATAATCAAATAAAGCCGTGCATGTGTGCAATAAAGGAGATAAGGAGCCAAACATGTAGAAAGATATCACTAATCACATCTCAGAGACTCCAAACAATGTAAAGCACATGGATGCAATGATGTAGCATCTCAAATCACTATCAAACAGTCACGTGAAAAATGGAAAGGGAAGATGTGACTTGGCTATCTTAAATGCTCATCCATAAAAGGTGTAAACAAAAAAATAGAAATCTTTTTGAGTTTTTCTAAAAAAAAATTTATAGAAAGAAAAATCATTTTTTGGATTTAAAAAAAAAATACAAAGCAAAAAAAAAACAAATGATACAAACTAGCAATAGGAATCGTATGATATGGACATGACAATGCATCCTATTCTAGACACGGACCATCCCTTCAGTCAAATTTGCAAATCCTTAAAGACTTCCTGAGACTCTCGAATCTAAGGACATCTAAAGGTTTCGTGAAAATATCGGCTAACTGAAGGTAAGTGGGTACAAAACTCAGGGATACGACATTTTACTCAACTAATTGTCGTATAAAGTGCTCACGTATCCTGATGTGCTTTTTGCGCGAATGTTGGACCGAATTACGAGATATGTGTATCGTGCTCATGTTGTCATAGGAGATGGTCATGATGTCTTGTAAAATCCCATAATCCTCCAATATTTGCTTCATCCACAAGAGTTGCATGCAACAACTCCCGACGACAATGTACTCAACCTCCGCAGTGGACAAAGAGATGGAGTTTTGCTTCTTGCTCAGCCAGGAGACAAGAGTAGAACCAAAGTAAAAACACCCACCAGAAGTGCTCCTACAACCATCTACATCCCCGGCCCAATCGGTATCCTAATAGGTGAACAAATGATCATTGGTATCAAAGGAATACCAAATACCGTAGGAGAGAGTCCCATTCACATATTTGATAATACGTTTTAGAGTGAGTAAGTGTGACTCTTTTGAGGACGCCTGATATCACGAACCGACTCCAACACTAAAGGCTATGTCAGGATGACTAGCAGTCAGATAGAGAAGACTACCTATCATAATCCGATATAAAGTTTGCTCTACGTCCTTACCTGAAGTGTCCTTACTAATCTTGATTGAAGTACTCATAGGTGTGTGTGCATGCTTAGCAGAGTTTAGACTAAATTTATTGACTACGTCTCAAGCATACATAGATTGGGAGATGAACATCCCATCCTCTAGTTGGCGGACCTAGAGACCAAGGAAGAATGTAAGCTCACCTACCATGCTCGTCTCAAACTCACTTTTCATCTCCTCCTCAAAGTGGTGAGCATGATGGGAGCACATCGATCCAAAGACTATGTCGTCCATATAGACTTGGGCAACCAAAATAGCACCGTCATCTCTCCTGACGAACAACGTCATATCAAACCCCCCTTTCTGGAAGCCACGGGCTAAGAGATAGGAATTAAGCCTCTCGTACTAAGCACGGGGTGCTTACTTCAAACCATACAAGGCTTTCCTCAGATAGTAGACATGCTACGGGTGCTTAGGGTCTTTAAACCCTTTTGGTTGTTCCACGTAAACTTCCTCCTGTAGAATACCATTTAGAAAGGCACTCTTGACATCCATCTGATATAGCTTGAAGCGCAGATGATGTGCGATGGCGAGTAGTAAGCGAATGGACTCAAGCCTCGCAACAGGAGAAAATCTCTCCCTAAAGTCTGCATCCTCTATCTGAGTGTAGCCTTGAGCGACCAACCTAGCCTTATTTCTGATTATGTTACCATTTTCATCCATTTTATTTTTGAAAATCCACCTGGGACCTATCATATTCGTCTCACTAGGTCAGGGGATAAGTTCCCAAACATTGTTCTTTCTAAATTGAAGCAACTCATCCTGCATCGCAGAAATCCAGTGTTCATCCTAGAGAGCTTATTTATAGTTCTTGGGCTCGACTTTAGATGTGTAGGAGACATGCCTAACAACATTATCTAGCTGAGCACGAGTCTTGACCCCTTGGGTGGGATCTCCTAGGATAGAAGTTGGATCATGACTCTTGCGAACCCAAGCAGGTGTGTCCCCTAGAATAGGAGTAGGGTCCACCCTGGATGTGGGAGACACAGTGGGATCATAAAAAAGGAGTGTGTCATCCTCACTCAAATGGGTGGAGTCAACAGACGTCGAAGGTTCGTCATCTTACACAATAACATTTATCGACTCCATCACTTTAGAACTCTTTAGGTTAAAAACCCGATACGCTCTACTATTTGATGAATATCCTAGCAATATCCCCTCATCGCTTCAGGAGTCAGACTTTACTGATTGCTCTATATCCCATAGGATGTAGCATTTACTCCCAAAGACACGGAAATATGCAAGATTGGGCTTCTTTCCAGTCCATAATTCATAGGGCGTTTTAAGTGTGTGTGGACGAAGGTAAACCCTATTCACCGTATGGCATGCAGTAGACACTACCTCTGCTCAAAATCTCCTAGCAACTTTACTATCTATAAGCATAGATCTAGCCATTTCCTGAATCATCCTATTCTTTCTCTCAACAATCCCATTTTGTTGAGGAGTCTTCACAGCAGAAAACTAATGTTTTATTCGTAGGCTGTCACAGTAAAGATTTAATTTTTGCTCCGTAAATTCAGTGCCATTATCACTACGTATCCAATTAATAGTGACCCCGTGTTGGTTTGGTAGGACACGACACTTGGTCATTAAAAGCTCTACAACATCGGATTTCTCTCTCAGAAAACCTACAATCGAATATCTGGAGAAATCATCTACCATCACTAGGATATACCTCTGACCACCTAGACTCTCTGTACGAGTAGGACCCATGAGATCCATGTGTATCAACTCAAGTACTCGTGAAGTGGTAATTGAATTTAACTTCCTGTGGGGTCTACGGATTTTCTTTCTCAACTGACAGGGTCCACAAACCATTGAAGTTGGCCTTCTAAGTGTTGGTAAGCCACGTACTAGGTCCTTTTTAGCTAATCGCATCAAATCTATAAAGTTCACATAACCTAGACGTTGGTGCCACAGATCCATAGGAGTGATCGTCGTGCTATTGCAGACAAGTGAGGACTTGGGCACAGTCCCATATCAATTATCTTTTATCCTCACCCCTTGCACTAAAAGTTTATCGGCTTGATTATAGACATTACAGGCGTCCCGATCAAACCTTATAGCAAATTCAGCGTCACACAATTGGCTAATGTTGAGAAGGTTTGCTTTCAAACCTTTGACGTATATAACATTCTCTAGCTTAGAAAATTCTGGTAACTCTATTGTACCTCGTCCTACGATGCTAGACTTGCTCCAGTCTCCAAAGGTGACTCCACCTTCCTTATAATCCTCTAGGTAGGTAAAAAATGAGACATCACTGATCATATGTATGGATCACCCACTATCGAAATACCACTATGAGGTATTATGTGCTTTGAGAGAGATATGAACAACAAGGGCCTTTTCGTATTTTTTAGGTACCCAAGAAGTGGTAACCTTTTGTTTACCCTTATTGTTGTTAGTTTTAGCCGGGATGCGGGAAGCATTTACTGACGACAAAGACATCCGTCAAAATTATTCCATCAAACTCTCTGATGTGGTGGCTAAAAACTCAACACGCACTCTCAGACTGGTAAAAATATCAGTACGATGTGGTGGAGCAATAGTACGTCGTGTCCGACCCAAACTATAGCAAAACTCCTTGAGGTGTCCCTTTCTTGTGCAGTAGGTACAAAAGTACACAGTCTTAGGCGGACCTTGGTTTGCTTTTCTTGGTCAAACTCTCCTTCGTGGTTTTTAACGATGGCCATATGGAGTTATAGTAAACTCAGGAACTGGTCCAGGTTCTATTTGGGACGTGGAGGCACCATCAAAACATATTCCCTACCGATCACCAAAACCTAAAGCGGTACCGCGGAGCATCTTTCCCACCTTTTTAGATCTGCATTTGGTTTGAACCTTGACTTCCCGTGCTCGCTCAAGATCATGAGTAAGCTCGGCTACAAGGGCTTCAAGTTTCTTCCGAGTCTCTAGGGAAGAATGGAGCTCACTCGTAAGACTATCCACTTGATTAGTCAAGTAGCCTTTTTCTTTCTCAAAGCAACTCTCTCTCTCTCCAAATAATCTTTCTCTTTCTCTAAACTGACTTTCTCTCTCAATACAGGAAAACTCTCTCTCTCTCTCTCTCTCTCTCTCTCTCTCTCAAGGTAGTGCAGGTGGAGGACTCTCTCTTCCCCGCTTCTCCTAAATCTTCCTCTAATGCGGTGATCCTGGGAATTAACATTTTGTTAAGATTTTTAGTTTTAAATGACTCAGAATATAACTCAGCGTAGGCGTGTTGAAGATTACCCTCGCTCTCACTTGTAGCATCCTCCCACTCACTCACTTGGTTCTCACTGCCGAGGTGTCCCTGTGAAGTAACATCCTTATCGTCGTGAGAAGCACTAGAGGTACTCACATAACTAGCCATGAATGCGGTGAAGTTACACTCATGTGATGACTCATCTCCAGAGTCCACCGACGTGACCTCACTATCGTCACTAAAGGTAGCATTAAGGACATATTTGCCCTTTTCTTTGGCAAGTCTGTTCAGCCTAGTAGCAAACTCAAAAGCTCTATAATCCTTACAGTCACAATCATAACATCTCTCACCATCTTTATTAGTATGGTCTTTGAAATCTTTTTCATTTTTCTTTTCAAACTTATTTTTCTCAAAATTCTTTTTATCTTTGAAATTTTCATTTTTCTTGAAATTGAGAATTTTCTTGATTTTTTTTGCAAATAAGGCCAAATCATCTAAATCAAAGTCACACTCGGAATCAGACGTTTCCATCTCCCTTTTTCTAGATGACTCTACTCACTTTCTTGTCGACCCCTCACTCTTCCTATCCCGGGCTTGAAGTGCAATTCCCTTATCTTTTGGTTTAATAGACTTAGGAAACAAGTTAATTTCAAAGGTTTGTAAGTCTCCAACCAATTACTCTAATTTAAGCGTATTTAAATTACCCATAGAATTTAGCACAGTGACTTTAGGGATAAAACGCTTAGGTATCGATCTTAGAATCTTTTTAACAACTTTAACATTATGAATGTGTTCACCAAGATTAAAGCTAGTGTTTACAATATCAGATAATCTAGTATAGAATTCATCAACACATTCAGACTCAAGCATGGTGATAGTTTCAAATTGAGTTGTTAACTTTTGCAATCTCGATTCTTTTATTACATTAGTTCCTATCATGGGTAAGTTGTAAAAAATCCCATGCCTCTTTTGACATGGTACATGTCATTATCCGCCGAAACTCGTCAGGTGTGACGGATCCAGAAATAGAACTAAGACTCTTACAGTTAAAAGATGACCATTTAAATTCTTATTCAGTCCATGAAGTCGTAGATTTTAAATTTGTCACGTTGTCAATAGTGATGGAGGGATGTGTCCACCCTCTTTCAACCAAAACCCAAACTCTTTCATCTATGGCTTTTAGAGCAGATTTCATACGGGTTTTTCAGTAAGCATAATTTTTCATGTAAAAAACTGGCATTTTATTATATAATTTCTCCATTTTGAACACGCCCTTTTTCAAAAATCGATTTTTCAAAAAATTGATATCTTTAGAAAAATTTTGCGGAAAATTACACAGTATAATTATGTAATTGGCTCTGATACCAATTTGAGAGTGCGCTTTTGTTCAAACAAAGAAGTTATTTAATTAAACTCAGTTTTTCAACTAAATCCTAAAACATGCATCTAGGTTTGATTGAAGACAATATAATCATGCAAGAACATTCAATCACAAATAAACACACAAATGAGGAAAAATCCCCCAAAGGGGAAAAACCTTTTTTATTTTCACCATAATTTGTAAAGAACGGTTTACATGGATTATACTGAAAACAAGAGTGACATACGAAATACCCTCAGGTGTCGGTTCCGATGTCGTCGGCTGGAATCTCCCGTAAGAACTCCAGATGGGTAGCAATGGAAAAGAGTCGACTTCTCACAAGTTACTCCAGATGAGTAAAAACGATCCTTTGAAGGTTTAAAGATTCACACACATATTTAGGAATGGTTTTGTGAATCAAAAGGCATTAAACCTTAAAAACTTAAAGTCTGTTTTCTGGGCTGTAAACCACAGAAATGTGTATGAAAAAGACTTAAAAAACGTGCAGAATGGGTACAAATATTTATACGAAAATCGAGGCGGCGCCGTTGCTCGAACGACATAGGCATGTCGCTCTAACGAGACCACTTGTCACTCGAATGAAATCGTGCAACATGCCCATGTTGCTTGAATGACATGGCGATGTCGTTCGAACGAGCTCGACGACCAAGAGAAGTCTGCTTCTACACTTAGAAAAATTTCTGCTTTTGTATTAAAAATAAATCAGACCTCGAAAAATATTTTCTAAAAAATTCCCAAGTATTTATGCGAATATTAACAACTCCAATAATCCATTTTACCAATAACATGTCGTGGAGTAGTGGGAACGGATGAGCAGCATGATGCATGTATCGTGATGCACGTGTGAAGATGGTTGATGCATGGATTCAGATCAAGGCTGTCGTGAATGATCGTGTTGACGTGCCGAATATAGTGGTATCAGACATACATACTGTGATCTAGGACAAATAGAAAATTCCTAGATCTACCCCGAACATTTATAAAATTATGTCCTTACACTCACTCTCTCAATCACCATTGTAACATTTGTATATATTTGGGTATTTGTGTATTTGTATATATGTGTTTATTTGTGCATTTATGTGTGTATATGTGTGTGTGTGTATAATTCGTGTATGTATGTGTATACTATGTTATGTGCATGTGTGTATACACACACACACACACACACACACACACACACACATATATATATGTATATGCGTGTGAAGTGTATGCGTGTTAACATTATTATTGACTACATGTCTAAAGTGCATTATATCGATTATTTATTTAATTTGCAAATTTCTAATTTAAAGACTTATTTAATTAGAGTCAATCTTTGATCCAAATTAATTAAACCCTTATTTTGCATTTATGTGATATAAATCAATTATGAAAATCAAATAATCGCAAATCGAGGTTCACGAAAAAAACCCTTTCGGATAAAACCTTTATTTCACTATATAAAGCAAATCGTAACTTATAATTACACAATGAAATCTGCAATGAATTTACCCCAGAAAACCCACAAAGACCTCAACCTAGTATCCAACAAATATCCCCTCGAGAACCTCAATGGTCGTAGTCATCAGCAAGAAACTCCCGCAAGAACAACCAATCACCAGTAGAGATGGCACTCCACAAAGATAAACTTCCAATAAGTATTTTGGGTTCCATAAATGATTCACAAAAGAATTGGGTTGTTTTGCTGAGTCAAAAACAAGGTTTTTAACCTTAAAAGATGAAGACTAAAGGTCTGCCAAAAAGCTATTTTCATGTATCAAAAGTCTTAATGAAAAAAGGTCTTTAAAATAAATATTTATAGCTGAAAAAAAATCTTAAGGCGACGCATGTCGTTAGAAGTCATTCGAATGACATGTTCATGTTGTTGAACGACATCTGATGTCGTTACTAATAACCTTAAAAACAAACTTTAAAAACACAAAACAGTACGGGTTCGTTTGAAGCAAACGAGAAATGACCGTTCAAACGACATTGCATGTCATTAGAAGCTGGTGTTTGGTCGTCATGTCAATGTCGTTTGAACAACAGGAGCATAAAATAATATTTTAAAAATGCTCGCCTACAAGTCTTAAAAAATTAATTTTGACTTAGAAAAAATGCCCCAGTTTATAAAAACAGTTTCAAAAAATATACTTATACTAAAGTAAAGCATTTACGAAACTTAAACACATTCTTTATGAAATTGTACCTCATGTTGCACATATGTTGAAGATGCTTGAAATTCGAATCCATCTCATGATCGTATGAACATGAACTTCTTCGACGGTTGTAGCGGTATATGATATACTATATGTAAACTATGGACTATGGAAAATATGTCCTTACAAATCTCCCCCTATGTCTATACAAGTACAAAATAAAAATATCTGAATTATCAATCAAAATGACTATACAATTCTAGTACCCTCACATGCAACCCAAAAGCTGGAAAGATACTAAAAATGCAATTCTTCAAAAAAATCTCTTTTGTGTCTTCAAGTCTCTTTGCTTTCCTTGCGCTTTTTTTGTGTGCTTTCAAAATAATCGTCAAAGTCCTACACACATTAAACAAAACAAATACCTTCGTGACGTATGAAGTTTGAAATGAGACAACGACTCAATCAAATAAAATCAAAAAATCAAAGTCTAAAATGATTTCCACACCAATAATGTCTAATATTATGTAATGCTTTTTAAAGAATTTGTTAAGACGCGCAAACTCGTTGCTATGTTTCCAACCAAACTCCCTCATATATAACAACGATCATATATTTCAATTCAATTATTTTCTTTTGAATGATCATATCAAACTAAACTAGTTTGGCCTTGGATAATTTTACAATGCCACACTTTTTTTGGTCCGATTTAAACAGTGGCTTTCTCGCAAAGGTTATTTCTCCTTTCATAGCCCTTTTTTGTGTTCACTTGTCGCGCCCCGACTTAATTAACTTAAAATCAACCTTTTATTTAGAGATAAATCCCCATTAGACAATATGGTACTTGAAATCTGTTTGAAAAATAGCACAAGATTTTTTTTTTCAAAGGCATTTTTGGATGAAAACATAACTACCTTTATGCACAACTTGAAAGTACTAACAAATTTACTTACATAAGTTCCTTTATTTAACATTTACCCAAAAAGTTTGTTGATATAAAACTCACGTTATTTATCCTCCACTCTCCCACTTAATGTCCTAACTTGGCAGTGAACTCCCAACGATAGGCATACCTGAAACACAACATTATAGGAGTGTAAGCAACACAAGCTTAGTGAATGACCGTATTCCACACATACATCACATATATATAACAAATTTGAATAACAATTTTTTTTATTTTTTAATGTCATAACCCAATAGGAATTGTGTAACTCTCACAAGCCTGGACCCGCCAGTCCAATTAACTCCCAGTTAATGGGGATACCACATCCCATTATTAGGCCCGAGTACAACAAACCTTTAAGTTGGATTAACGAGACCGCCACATCCCGTAGGACCCACCACAGTCCTTAACATTAGATAAAGGACCCTCCACACTCCATAACATTATATAACATCACATAACATTCTTAATCATATGCATCTATTTCATAAATACAACATCACTCCCATAAGCGTCTTAACACATGAATTTAACTTCACATTTCCATATGAACGTATAAGCATCGATATTTCATAGGAGAGGTCACTCACCTTGAATTTGCTACTAATATTAATACCAAAACTATTTCCTTAGTATGGTAGTGTTAGTCGCTTCCCCACCGAACAATTCAACATCATTAGTATTTGAATACACCAAATCACATTAAACTTAGTAACACATCACATCAAATGGTCAATCTAACATAACTGAAAATTAATTGAATATGATACTTCACATTTCTATATCACCTTATTCATTAGGGTTATAGCACAGTTTACGGAATTAAATTACGAATTCTCTAGACAAAGTTATGCCAGTTTTATTATAACATTTTCCAAATCATTTCTGGAGAAAAACAACAACAAAACTTCAAATTAAACACAACCCCCAAGCCAAAGAAAAAGTTATTTTATTCTCCCCATAAATTATATCATACTCATATATGTTCTCTAATATTTTCAATTGAAATTTCTTGATTTCAACATGTATTCAATGATTTATGCGCATTTTAACACATCTAGGTTTGAGTAGACCATCAAAGCATAACTTAACATTTTTCAAGCATATATAATGTCCTACTCGATTATAAATAATGGAAACATATTTTAAACATATTGAATAATATAAAATTTATTTTTCATAATTTTTAGAGTTCGTTTACTAAGTCAAGCAAAACATCGATCACCTGATGTGCGCACTTAAACTTTTGGGGCAGATTTTGTACCTGAACTTCAAACTATCACCCAAGACTTATTGCTTGGTATTTTTACGTAATTTTTGGATATAGTATACATATATGAGTCTATTGTAATATCCAACTGGAATCATTTAATTTCAATAAGTATTCCATGTTTTATGACACTTTTGACACAACTAGGTCGAAAGAGAACATTAAAGCATAACTTAACCTTTTTAAGCATATATCACCTGTACCTAGGGTATCAATCATGGAAACATATACTAAACATGTTTTAGTATATAAAAACATCATATATATGAATTTACTAAATCAAAATCTTCACGACAAGGAAATTTAAAAAAATGGGACTTTGAAATTAGCATTTACGATCCTAGCACAAGTCCTCACGTATGATCTTAAGTCATCCTTAGTTTAACTCAATTTGGCAAAATGACTATCATTTAAATATTAATCCAAATCATAAACAAAAATATATCAAGGGTAGAACTCATCCATGTTACCAACTTTAATAAAGAGATAATTACCTTACGATAATTCCTCGATTTATGGTAATTTTTCGAAGGATTTCTTCCTTAACTTCCTCATTTTCTCTCTCCTTAGGCAAAATATTATTCATGGATGAATTGGATGAATAAGGGGGTCATTTTAAGGGGTTTAAGTCGGCCTAACAATCCTACCATTGCAACCAATCAAAATATAACACGTGGCACCATATGAGACAAAATATCATTTAAAGCTAAATGACCACTTTACCCTAGTTCGTAAAAAGACAATATCTTCTCACTCGAATGTATGTTTAATGCACCATTTGTTATGTTTTAAACTTAACTCATATATCTACAACTTTGATATTTTGTGTTTTCCCCAAATCATAAAACTAGTACGCCTAATTTTGTCCCGAACAGAAGAGTAGCAATTTACCAAAAATCTCAAAACTTTCACATTTGGCGACCTAACATCACCAATTTTGGGCCAACATCTTGATTTAATTTTATAATCATAATGATGTATGGAAAACATATTTTCATGATGTATTTAATCACATAACTAATTATATGATCTAAATAAGTTATCCCCGATCAGAAGCTCGATTAACATCTAATGCAACCAACACATATATCACATGAGTATGCATCCCCCAAATATGATAATTAACATGTTTGACACCCCTCATCAACTTATAACTTATAAATTATACTTAATCATATAATTAACATTCATAATCATGTTTTAGGGCCTTACATCACTCATCATATTTTTCGTATTAAATAAATTCTTCACGGGCAACGGTTCTTACATGAACTCTTTTCATTGTCAAGTTTTATCGCATTTGGTTTGTTTTAAAGACATGATTGGGATGAAAACACTTCGACCAACATGTGATAGACAAGCACAATAATCACAAAAATGTGTGCAAGTGTGCATTAGAGGGAATCATGAGTCAAACAAACAGAAAGTAATCTCAAATCTGTAAGGACACAAATTTCCAATTGAGTCCTTTGTAGTTTTGGCTTAATTCAGGACAAAAATGTTTGAGTCATAGGATATAGTTCATATTGATCCATTCAAGTCTATGACGAGTTTGTTTGAAGACGTAGCGGCCAAGTGTATAAAGCTTCATCAAAATGCCGAGTTTAAGTGCCTCGTTTCTACGTCATCAATAGTGGTTCCATGCTCCCAAGGTATGAAAGAATTACATATATATAGGAGCTTTGGATCCGTTTATAATGGGTGTAGGTTTAAATTAAAAACTGTTGTTTATTTGTCAGAAATATTTTATTAAACTTCTATATAAGGTATATAAAGTTTCTGGGCTAAATTCGTAATTTTAAACTTTCTGGTTTCTCGTTCAATATTGTCATTCTAACGAGATTGTCGTTCGAACGAGAATGTCGTTCGAACAAAGCTGCCAACGAGCTTCCCCATAGGCCACTGGAATATCGTTCAAAATTTCGTTCGAACGATATGACTGTTCGAACGAGATTTCTAACGAGTTCAATTTTAAGCCACTGGAACTTCGTTAGAAAGGCTCGTTCGAACGGGATTTCAGGTGGGAAAATTTTATGGCAGTTTTTAGCAGTTTTTACCCATGTTTCCCACTTCCTTACCCCCATTAACTTTTGACAGATTATTATACTGCGGGAACCAAAGTTTGTAACTTAACGTTTTTATACACATCTATCTCCATGAGAGAGTTTCAGAGAAAAATTGATTAAGGAAAAAGTTCATGTTTTAAAGTGTCTAAGTTTTCAATAAAAATGGATTATACACTTTAGTTTTACACCCATATTGTTTATCCAAGCTTCCATAGATATATTTGTACTTTCTTGGAGTTTTGGCACTGGTTTTCATCTCTACCGTTTGAAGAGACATTTTGGGTTTGCTTCTAAATCCCACAAAGAAGAAGAGATTTTTGTTGATTTACCCACTTGGAGAAATGCTCCTATTTCGGGTGACGGTGATCATATAAAGTCCGATCGGTGGATTTCGAGACCGCGGGGGAGCTCTGTGGTTATTCGCTAGGAAGAGGTTGATACAAGAAGACGCGTCGGGGCTTGAGAGGGATCGAGTCGAGTGATGTAAGTCATCTTGCTTGTATTTGTAAAATTTCGTACTTAGTGGATTTGAGGCTAGGGCCATCCGAGGTTTTTTCCCGTTGTGGGTTTTTCCTCGTACATCGCGGCGTAGTGATTTATTGTTTATTTTATCGTGTTATACTCACCTAGAATGCATGCTTAGGTAATTTGGTTTTAATCACTACATATTTAATTTGGTGCAAATTAATATTGGGTAATGTTAATGTTTATGTTAATTTAATTCAAGTCATTTTATTTAATTGATAAAATTAGTTTGGCCTAACTTGATAAAATTGCAAAATATGACTTAGGCAAATTTTCTAGGACTTGGATTAATTAATATGGTTTTAGTGTAATTTAACATAAGTGTGTGTTGAATCATATTTCACGTTGCTTAATTTTAATTTTGAAGTAAATTAAAATTTGTTGTTTTAATTGAACCATCACTTAACGCTTCCGCATATCTAAAAAGGAAATTGTTTTCAAAGTATAAGGATTTTAAAATCGGGGGCCTATCGCCACATTTCAAAATCTCATCTTAATGACTGCATATATTATAAGCACATGGTTGAAATGATGTATTGTCTTAAAACACTTTCAAATAGTCACATGAATATGGAATGATGATCATCCTAAATATCAATCCATAAACGGTGTAAAATGAAATACAAAAATCCTTTTGTCCTTTTCCAAAAAAGTTATCAAAATAAAATCTTTTTGGCTTTTTCAACTTTTTTTTACAAATGAAAATATTTTTGTATTTTTCCAAAAGTTTTCAAAAAAAAACAAAAACCTTTTTGGGTTTTTCAAAAAATATATCAAAATGAGAAAATAAATACAAAAGTGATACACACTAACAATAGGCATAAACTATCATCATGAAAGTCATCCTATGCTAGCAAACAAGTTTAAACCTTAACCATTGGGTATGGAGGAGTTTTCCAAAGGTGGTGACATCCTCTGAAAAACATCCATCAAATCATGTGAAGTTTTGACTAGAAACTTAACCTCCTCTCGAATATGTGAAAACTCTCTCATGTGAGCGGGATCTTGAAAAGTATCATGTGTGGGTACGTGCGTGGCAAAAATCTATGTGACACACTACCCAACTTAAAATAGAATTCCTTAACGTTTCCTCTCTTCTTATGATGGTTGAAAAAATACATGGGCCTAGAACATCTCTCATAAAACGTCTAGGATGCACTCCCCTATCAATTAACAAATGGCTAGGTGGGTTAGGTTGATAGCCATATGGATCTATCATAAACTCAGGTTTCGTCTTAGGTGAAATATGGGAAGTAGATGCACCGTCTTGACCAATTCCAAGTCTCTCAACATTACCCAAAGAGGAACCGAGAAGCATCTTTCCTACCTTATTAGTGTATCCTCTATAGTAACCTTGAACTCCCGAGCATGTTTGAGATCCCTCTCGACTTGGGACACACGAGATGCAAGTTCACTTTTTCCCAACCTACGATAATCAACTGCTCACTTAAAGAAACCCTCAACTTCTCGAGTTGACTCACCCATGACTCAAATCCCCTCAAAACTTCTATCTACCTATCCAAATATAACACCTTAATACCTAACTCTTTAGTCAACTTCTTCATCTTTAAGGTCTCGGTGTATAATTCTTTAAACGCTTTTTAGAGATCGATTTCACCGTCACTTTTAATCTCACTCTCACACTCACTCAAAGCACTCAAATCATCATCAGGGCTCTCACGTACACAAGTTTCTTCATCATCGTGGGACAAACTAGGTGTTCTCACATGACTTTTCATAAAGGCGAACACATACCATGTGATGACTCATCCCTGGAATCATTCACCTCTTTGTCACTATCGCTAAGAGTGGTTGGCATAGAAACTTTATTACCCTTTCTCTTTAGCATGGTGGGACATTTAAACTCTTTGTTCCCTTTTACCTCACACTCAAAAGATCTCGCCTCTACATCTTTCTCATTATCACTTCTCTCATTGGCCCCTTCTTTCTTTTTATTTTTTTCAAACATCCTTTTATTGGAAGAATTTTCTTTGGAAAATTTGAGAAACTTTTTAAATTTTTTCGAAAACATGGCCACATCATCAAAAGTAAACTCTCCATTAGACTCGGACTCACAAACTCTCTCTTTATTATTCTTATCTTTCTTCCTAGACACTTCCTTGCTTTTCTAGAATGTGCCTTAAGTGAAATCCCTCTATGCTTAGGCTTATCGATTTTGGGAAACCTGTCGATCTCATAAGTTTGAAGGTCTCCTACAATTTCTTCTAACCAAAGTTTATCAAATATTCCCAAAGAATTCAAAACAATGACCTTAGGAATAAAATAGGATGTGAGTGACCTCAAAATCTTTTTAACAACCCTCATGTCCTCAACTTTCTCACCCAAATTAAAACTTGTGTTGACTATCTCCGACAGCCTTGCTTAAAACTCATCAAAACACTCGGACTCTGACATCGTTATAATCTCAAAATGGGTGGTCAAATTTTGTAACTTAGACGCGTTAACCGCGTTGGTACCCTCATGTGTTAAGTGGAGGATATCCCACGCCTCTTTAGACGTGGTGCATGTCATAATACGACAAAAATCATCAGGAATAACGGCTCCATAAATAGCGCTCAGGCCACAGGAGTTAAAGTTACTTCATTTATAATCATCCTCAGTCCATTCCGGAACAAGTTTGGGATTGATGAGATTATCGACGGTGACAGTGTGAGGATTCCACCCTCTTTCACAAATAATCCATACACGTTCATTAATATCCTTTAAACCAGATTTCATGTGGGCTTTCCAATTCGCATAATTCGTTCCATCAAAGACGGGAAGCCGATTATATCAGTTCTCCATCGAAAAATTACGAAAATTTTCAAAATTAGATTTAAAAAAAAATCGATGTCATAAAAATTTTGCGAAAAAAGAATCACTCAATAAATTAGAGTAACCTAGTCTGATACTATTTTTTGAAGTGCGTGATATTGATTATTTATTTAATTTGCAAATTTTCAATTTAAAAACTAATTTAATTAGATTCAATCTTTGATCCAAATTAATTAAACCCTAATCATGCATCTATGTGATACAAATCAATTATGCAAATCAAACAATCACAAATCAAGGTTCAGGAAAAAAAACCTTTCGGGTAAAACCTTTATTTCACTATATAAAACAAATTTCAACTTATAATTACACAATGATATCAGCAATGAATTTATCGCAGCAACCCACGTAGACCGCAACCTATTATCCAATAAATATCCGTCGAGAACCTCAATGACCACATTCGCAACAAGCAGCTCCTTCAAGAACTACCAATCAACAGTAGAGATGGAACTTCAAAAAGATAAACTTCCAAGAAGTATTTTGGCTTCCACAAATGATTCACAAAACAATTGGGATGTTTTGGTGAATAAAAAACAAGGGTTTTAACCTCAAAAGATTAACACTAAATGTATGCCAAAAAACTATTTTTATGTGTCAAAGTCTTATTGAAAAAGGTCTTCAAAACACATATTTATTCATAAACAAAAATCTTGAGGCGACACATGTTGTTAGAATTAGTTCGAACGATATGTTCATGTCGTTTGAACGACATCTGATGTCATTACTAACAACCTTAAAACCGACCTTTAAAAACATAAAGCAGTACTCATTCGTTTGAAGCAAATAAGAAATGACATTTCAAACGACATTGCATGTCGTGAGAAACTGTCGTTTGAAGGACATGTCAGTGTCGTTTGAACGACATTGCTTTATCGTTTGAATGACAAGAGCGAAAAATATTATTTTAAAAATGCTCGCCTACAGGTCTTAAAAAATTAATTTTGACTTAGAAAAATTGCCTTAGTTTTATAAAACCACATTCCAAAAATATCCCAATATTAAAGTAAAGCATTTACGAAACTTAAACACATTCTTTATGAAATTATACTTTATGTTGCGAATATGTTGAAGATGCTTGAAATTTGGATCCATCTTCATGAACGTATGGACGTGAACTTATTCGATGGTTGTATTTATATATGACATACTCTATGTAAACTATTGCCTATGGAAAATATGTCCTTATAATATGATAATACCCACAATTTTTTATTCAGAAAAGATACCTAAGTACTGGTTCAAATTTTAAGGTGATTTTAGGCTTCAAATTTTGTGGTTAAATTTGAGGGTTCAATTTTTGTTGTAAAAGTTTAGACTAATATATTCTAATTTTTTTGTTATTGTTAGTAATTGATGTGTGTTAACATTATTATTGAATATATATGGAATTTTAAGATACAAAGTAAGAAACCCTCGAATTGCCGTTGTTTATTACGAACTCAACCACCACTCATTAGGATTCATTGCTTCATCTGTGTATGTGTGTCTATGTTAATGTCTCTTTATTTTAATCCTAATTAAAATTGAATTCCTAATTTTTGTGTATATTTTAATGTGTATTTATTTTAACCCTAATTAAATTTGAAATCCTAATTTGTATGTTTATGTTATTATGTGATTATTTTAACCCTGATTAAAATTGAAACCCTAATTTGTGTGTATATGTTAATATGTATTTATTTTAAACCTGATTAAAATTGAAACCTTAATCTTCATGTATATGTTTATGTTTATTTATTTTAACCTAGTTAAATTTGAATCAATAATCTTTATGTATATGTTTAGGTTTATTTATTTTTAACCCTAGTTAAAATTGAAACATTATTCTTCATGTATGTGTCTGCATATTTATTTTAACCTTAATTAAAATGGAAAGTCACAACTCTCATTTGGTCTATGACGTTGTGTTGAAGACGTAGCGACCAAGCTTCAAATATATATCGTGCCATACTTTTGGTGCACGTTTCACGTGTTCACTTGGTTTCTTGAGATTCTCTCAGGTATGGATGCATATTGGTGTATGGATACTCAAAAAATATTTTTAAGGATGTTATTTTGATTAAAATGATTTTAAAATGTTTTGAAAAAAGTTTGTTTGAGATATATCGTGTTTAGAGTCATATGAAACATCTACTTTAGTTTGGATGGATTAAACGACTTTAACAATCGTTCAAACGACATGTGGAAGTCGTTCAAATGACATTCATAACTCATTCTAACGAGATGTGGATTTCGTTCTAACAACAAGCCAATATCATTCTATCGATGCACCGCCTCAGTTTTATTATTTAAGGCATCTTGTGCTCAGAAAAATAGTGTGCTGAACATACAAAATTTCAAACAACCCTTACGTTTTTCTACACTTATTTATCAGAAGTTTCCAAAGTTGAAAACGTCATTTGTGTTCACAATATCCGAGTTTACATACCATATGTTATAGAGATCTTGTGTTTGCACCACCGTTTCATTCTTCATCATTCAAAGAACCTATTTTGTGCGATGGACTCCGTACTTGCTTAGTGACGGTTGCTGGCTATATTGGTGGATACCGAGGATTCTGTGGACTCATGTGCTGTGTACCTAGAATAGGTGGCCTCCTACATTACACTGTGGAGGAGCGGTTGAAGAGAAGAAGAGGGATAAAGGCTTGTGGGGATCGAGTCGTTGTGTAAGACTGAAATCTTCCATTATAAAATCGTATCATAGTGATTGTCAATCTTGGTCCGTTTGAGGTTTTTTCCCGTTGTGGTTTCCTTGTACATCAGCATGTTTTGTGGTCATTCTATACGTATTATTGCTTAATCACACTAGATGCGTGTTTAGGGTTAAGAAGATAAAATTGGCTTAATTAGTTTAGTTCACAAAATTGCTGCTTAACAAAATTAGAAAAAGTTTTTTAAAAAGAAAAATTGTTTTCACCTAAAGGACACACATAGAGGGACCTTCGTCACTTTTACATTGTTTGGCTTTCACATTGGTGAGATCAAACATGCAAGGGGTTAAGACAAGGGTATTGATGAATCAAAATCTTAATTAAACTAAGATACCCTTATACCTCATATGCTAGAATTAATATTTATTTATTAATTAGAGCCCTTATTTGTAGGACTTATATTCACGCCCTTAAATATTTTTCTCAGAAAAAATGAGGCACAGTGATAATCACTGGCAACAAGAGTACTAGAGGTTGAAATTGGACTGCACATATACCTCTTTTATTAGTGCCCGCCTTATAAAGCGTACTCCAATTTATAGTTACGGGAATAAGAAGATCGAACAATTTAACTACCTTGCAAATCATGGAGTTGATCTCCAGCAAGAGTACATGTTTGATCTTCTTTTAAACACTTTACTTGCTGTTCTCAATGGACTATTTTTAATGGGATCTGTGTGGAGGTTGTTTAATCTTTTCTATTGCCGTGTTTCTTATGATGCAAATTAATAAGGTTTGATGAATAGTTTGAACCTTCTTTTTCTGGCTGTTTGTGAGTGTTTAGTCTACTTTATTGAGGATATCAATTTGTCATGCCATTGCTATGCATTATAGCATTTACACCTCGGATGATTATATTTCATTTAAAAATTAAATTGAATTAAATGAAAAAAAATACCCAAAGGCTAGAATGATGCTATAGAGAGTATGTTCCACACACATAATCCCGATGTAGCCTTGACCTTGCTTAATTTATTAGAGAAGGCAGAAAAAAGTCTCCCGTTATGGATACAACTGCATACAAAAAGCATTGATAGAGACTGTGATGTCTCGTGACATATGCACGTAAAATTGAATAATTTCGACAAATTGAAAAAGATGGGATTCCGAGTTCATGCCACGGATATTTATACATCAATTATAGATACCCTTCCTCCTCGTTGGTCGTGTGAAAAAATTCGTAGGTTTTTAAAATCTAATATCAAATGGATGGAGATCAGGCACATTGAACATATTCTAAAGTCTTACTTTGAAAAGGTATATATATAGTCATAAAATTTATTAGTTAGTTATAATTTCATATTATTATAATTATTTAGTCGCTTGTGGTTTTTCACTTTTGTAGATAATGTCGAGAGGCAACGACAAAAATTTACCAAGTGACGAGGTGACACGCCAATGAGGATCCTCATTTCGTGCACAACAACAAGAATTCTCATTAGCAATCATTCAGCAATTAACAACCTCACCTTTGGTTCATTCCCTTACTCAAAGTATGACTTCAAGTACTAGTAGGCAACAAACCCCTGTTTCTCCAACTCCGCCATCCAGCGCTCCTAACACCTCTCGCTTAAAAGAAAAGAATCCCACTGGGTTCTCCATTCTCGAGAATAACTCCACGGGTGATAAAAATGACCTTCTAAGATTTAAAGCCCAGTGTTTGTCACTGGGAAAAATTAACGTGGGAGTCGGGGGAGTAGACAATTAGAACCTTGTTGATCAGGCCATCAAAGATGACATATACGATCAATTATGCAAGCGGTTTACATTTCTCGAAAAGTCAAAGAATAAGGTTCTTTATCGGGTTGCTGAATAATTAAGGACATGTCGGAGAAACCTTCTACAGGGACATATCCCGAAGGATGCATCGATCTTCGATATTTTGGCTCTGAAAGACAGGGTGCCTCCTAATGTTGAAATGCCGATGGATCAGTAGAATGTATTTTTTGGAGAATGAGTCGATGTACAAGAGGCTTGTCCAGAGGGAGAAGAATAAAAAGAAAAGGGAAAAAAATTGATCTCCACAGGCCGGGCTCCAAATTTATGAGAATTAATTGTAGTGTAGGACAAAGGATGGTTCAGATGCCGATAAACAACCAAATTAGGACAACTTATCCGTTCATTATCGATGGGACAAAGATAATAAATTCCCACCTCACTTGACTAAGAATTTGGAATCAATAGAGGCCATTAATAGTCAGTCAAGGTCGAGCTCTTTGGATGACATGGAAAATAATGCCCTGACCCAAACCTTTGGAAAGGAAGAAAAGGGGAGGATGAGAGGTGTTGAATCACATATGCCAAAAATAAAATTAAAGTACATTGCACCTCTCGTGGAAAAACTTTCTTTGGTCAAGAATCATATCTTGACCCAAGAGGAATAACAGTTTAGGACTGATGGCGATTTCCTGGAGATTAAAAATAATTTTGGACCCTTGACGAATCAAATTGGGAAACTTATGACTATTTTTTTTGAAAGTTATCGACCCCCAATGCCTCCTCAAGGTTTCCCTTTACCCTCTTCCTCAAGGTATCCCCTTTCCTCCCTCTAGAATTTTCTCCTCCCAAATGTCGCCTCCTTAAATATTTCCCTCCCAAATGCCTCCTTCTTCAACATTACCCTCCTCAATACCACCTCCTCCAACATTCCCCTTCCTAGTGACTCTACCCATCACAGGTCTGGGATCATCTTCAACCACTCACGGTGACTGTGGCGAACAATTCTATTTCAAGGACCTGGCTAATAATAGGATTGTTGATGTGTGCACACTTCTCTCCATAGTTTTCGGCACTAAAGTACACGGCTGACCTTTAAAGAAGGGTGACGCTTAAATAATGGCTGATGAAATATACAACGACTATGAAGATGTACCTATGCACGTTGATAGCAGGGAAGGGAGAGAATTGAGACATTATGAAAATTCTTTTACCACTTGGCCAGTTTATGTGTTGTTCAAGTTCTTTTAATATTTTTGTTTCAGTTGTAAGAATTTTTTTTTGAGTTTTAATATTTTTTTTTCATTTCAATTGTAATAAATTTCTTAGCAAGTTTGTTTAATTTAGGGGTTAAAGTTATGACAATTTCGTAATCATATTAATTTCTTGAATGCATCATGACATTTGTTTTAATTTATCAACACATGAATAAGATTTAAATATTATTAAATGGATTTGTCAAAATATAAAGAGTGGATGGCACAGATGAACCGAACAACAAATAAATATGTAAAGGGCGTCCAAGAATTTGTTAAATATGCTTATAAAATCTTAAAAGTGACAAGATTCCATGCACTCGTTGTATGAATGGAAAATACAACTCATTAGAAGACGTTGAGTTGCAATTAATAAAGTGGGGAATTATTCAAGACTATAAAATATGGACAGACCATGGTAAAAAAAATGTACCTTATGTTTCGAAAGAATTGTCGGTACTCGACCGCATGACGGAGCCCCAAAGAGTGGAAGTGGTAAAAGATTCACCAACACATCATCCTTTAATTGACCTAATTATGATGATTACGGTTCCACAACCATCAAAACCACCAGCCTATGGATACGGATAATGCGCATATGACCAAGCAAATGAATGATTTAATTCTGAACTACTACGAGATTGATAATACATACGATTGAAAGCAAAAGTGACTAGACTTTTTTTTATAGAGATTATGATGAAGATCACTCGGCATTATATGCAATGATTTGTTTGCATAATTTTAAGAGTCAATTTGGTTTATCTGGCAGCAACGTAATCGAAATTCTTAAGCGGGTTAAATAAATTCTCCCAAAAGATGACATATTAGCAGACAATTATCCTACCATGAAGAAGAGATTGGAGGGTTTGGGTTTGAAATATAAATCTATTCATGCATGTAAGCATGATTGCATATTGTACTACAACGAGCATGATGAGAAAGACGAGTATCCTGTATGCAGTGCCCCTAAATATGAGGTTTGTGAGAATGGAAAGGACAAAGTTGCAAAATATCGCAAGTGATCAAAAGTCCCACAAAAGGTTATGAAGTATTTTCCACTTGGGACATGGTTAAAATGGATTTTCACTGTACCGTGGATAGCGAAGGCCATATCATGGCATGCTCGCTATGAGTTAGGTGGGAATTTGGTGAATTATTTGGTTGATTCACTCATCCGAAAAATTTCAAAAGAACGACACCATGAATTTACAAAAGAACCGCGCAATGTCCATCTTGCAATCTCAACTGATGGGTTTAACACTTTTGGTAATTTAAGTACTAATCAGAGTTATTGGCTAGTTCTCATGGATCCTTTAAGTCTCCCTTTGATACTGTGCATGAGAAAGGAGTTCAAATTATTATCTTTGTTTATACTCAGGCCAAAGGCTCCCAATGATGATATTAATGTATTCTTATCCCCATTAATCGAAGAACTTAAATAATTTTGGGATAAAGGCGTGACGACATTTAAATCTCATAAGGGTAAAGAATTCACACTTAAAGAAATGGTGATGTGGGAGATCCATGATCTTCCTGCTCATGGAACCTTGTCTAGTTGTAATGTTCATGGTTATTATTGATGTCTCATATGTGGGAGGAAACTGAATCCAGTTGGCTATATCATAGTGTTAAGATGAGTTATACGAGTTAACGTAGATTTTTGCCGACCAGTTACCCTTTCAGGAATTAAAAAGTCTTACTTTTTGCCTATCGATCTCTAGCGTAGGACGCCACCTGCTCGGCTTTCTGGTCATCCTGAAGTTTATAAACCTGAAACGTAAAGCTAGGGAGGATCCGAATGACCCTAGTAAAGCGGAGCCATGATCCAGACAATCAATATTTTTTGACTTGTCATATTATAAAGATCATCGTGTAAGGCATGTAATTAATGGGATGAAAATAGAGAAGAATGTTACAAAATATCTGATAGGAACATGTATGGGTGACTATCATTCAAAATATGGAGAGTAGGCCCTTTGCAATCTACAAGATATGAAAATAAAGATAAAATCATGGTTAAAAAAATGATCCTATAATAGGAAGAATTTTTATCCTCCCGGCTGCTTTCAATTTCCCTACTAGTGAGAAAAATATCCTCTTAGCTCTTAGGCATATTGTTCAACTTTAAGACTCCAACTGGTTATGCAAGTAATTTACATAGGATAGTAAGCTACCAAGAAAATGACTTCAAATAGTGTAAGTCTCACAATTGGCACATAATCATCTAATTAATCCTTCTGCTATTTCGACATTGCTTCTCTGAATAGAAAGATATATGTTGGGAAATTATGCAAATCAGTTTGTGTTTTACAATACTTTATCCAAAACTGGTAAAAAGAAGGCACATTAAAGATAAGAAATCAACTTTATCCGAGGCAGTTTGTGTAGTAGAGAAATACTTTCATCTGTCGTTCTTCGATATCATCATCCACATGCTTGTGCATTTATGCAATGAAGCTTTATTATATGGTACCATTAGGTATCATTGGATGTATTTTTTTAAGATCTTGATGAAAACCTTCAAAGATTACATAAATAATATACGGTATATTGGAGGGTCAGTTGCTGAAGAATACGTAACTGTTAAATCATCCCTATACGCTAGGGGACATATGCCAGAACAAGAGGTAAAGAGTTTCAATCCTTGTGGAGAACGAGTGATTGAGGAAGTTAATGAGTTTGAGGATGAATTGACATTTGGGAACCCTAAAGGGGTGAAACTCACAAATCTACAATACGAGCAAGAAGCTCATTAAGTCTTTGAATCGCAAGATGCAGTCAAAGAGTGGAGAGAGAGAGTATCTGCTAAATTTTTTTTCTTTGATTATATGTATTTTATATTTTATGATATAAAGTATAGAATTTACCCACAGAAAGTACGAGAATTAAATAGCCCAAAATCAAAGGATATATTGCATGACAATTGATTTTAGGGCATGGGTATTAAAAGAGGTAAGTTTCACCTCTTATGTGTGCGGTTATTTATTCATGTGTGGGCAAAACATGCCTTAATACAAATTAATTAATAAATGCAGCTTCTAAAAACATGTGATCTCTCTTTAAGGATTGTACGCCTCACAAAAGGTCTTAGTTTCTGTGCGAAAGAGTTTAAGAAATTTTTCACCAACAGTTTTGATTTCATTTTATATCCATATGTGGAAAAACGTTTGACGCAAAATAGTGAAATTTCAATTTCTACCTTGACTACCTGTATCGATAGCAATAACGATAAAAATCCAAAAGATATGGTGCTGACCTATTATGGAATAATCTAACAAATCTTAGAACTCTATTATGATATTTACATTATCTTAGCGCTTTATTTCCATGTATGAATGATTAGTTTGATGTATGGATGTTTAGATTAATTTACGAATGTTTAATATGATTTATGTATGTTTAGTTGTGACATTTCTGCACTTTTCTTATGAAATGCATGTGTGGTGTGTAATAATACTACAGTGGCATATACCAATTTTACCCTATTCATTAGCAGAAGTAGCTTATGTACACTATGCTTGAGTAGTATCGGAAGTTAACTTACATGACTCCAAATCAATATTTATAAATGCTAATGATGGAGAGTCTTTAATCTTATTTAAGGAACAATTTTCATTTTCATTCCTCTAAATATTGATTTAGATTCATTAAGATAAAAATCGATAATATGTTCTATTCAATTGAATGCTATAGGGCATGGAGACCTTTCACGAGACACTCAGTTTGAGAATAGAGTCTCCTGAACCCAACTCAATTTCCGCATGTTTCTATACATATACATTTGTTGATGAGTGTCATTGATAAAATCTTCATAAAATGAAGGTAAATTAACATCCCACATGTGACAAAATCAATAGTAGTGATATTCTCAAAATTTGGAAATTCTAAATTACTGATGAGGTTTTTATGTTCTAAAAATTATCCTTGATAAAACTCAAGGGCATCAGTGGATGGGCAATTTTAATTTTCAGAAATTTCCTATCCACCGACGTCCTTGAGTTTCATTAAGGATAATTTTTAGAACTAAACAACCTCACCACCAACTTAGAGCTTCCAAATTTTAAGAATATCAGTAATGTTGATTTCTATCGCATGTAAGACGTTAATTTTAGCTTCTTTTTATGAAGATCTTATAAAAGAAACTAATCAGTAAATGTACATGTACAAGAATGCGTTGGGGCCTCTAGGGTGAATTTGTTCTAATCACACATTCATAATATTGGCCTTCTTGGATCGCAGGAGCCAGGTATTCTTAACTTTAATTGACATTTTTATATAATTGATATGCATTATCATTTAAATCTTTTAGATGACAGAAGGAGTATATGATAATTATTGGTTTAGTTTCGTTTGGCTGTTGGATAATTATTGATTATTGGTTTGTTATTGGATATTATGTTTGAAGGAGTACGGTATAATTAGAAGGAGTACCGGATATTTATTGGTTTGTTGGATAATATGTTTGATAATTACTGGTTGTCATAGCACTTAGGCTTGCAAATGTGTCGCAAGTGGGAGGACACCACCAACCCATCTAAATGGCACCATGAGTGGAACGAACACCTCATGTGCATATAGCGAAATACGTAGCAAGTGGCTGCACATTTGCGGGACTCCCAGTTTGAGAATAGGACCCGAATTTGAAAATAGGCACACATAGGCTTGAAAGTGTGCTGTGAGTGGGAGGACTCCACCAACCCCCCCCCCCCCCCCCACCACCAAATATACCACAAGCGGAACAAACACCTAGTGTGCATCCAACGTAAAACGTAGCAACCAGCAGCGTAGTCGCGGGACACCTGGTTTGAGAATAGGACTCAAATTTGAAATTAGGAACATTGAGGCTTTTTAAATGTTCTGCGAGCAGGGGGACCAAACCAACCTCCATAAAAAACACCGCTAGCATCACGAACACCTCGTCCACATACAATGTAACACGTAATAACCGATCGCACAGTCGTGGGACTCCCCATTTGAGAATATGACCCGAATTTGAAAATAGGCACACTTAGGCTTCAAAACATGCCGCGAGTAGGGGGACCTAACCAACCCCCCCATACGTCCAAATATCACCGCAAGTGGCGCGAACACCTCATGCACATCCAAAGAAACACATAGAAACCATCCGTGCAACCGTGAGACTCCCTATTTGAGAATATGACCCGGATTATAAAATAAGCCCCCCCAAAAAACAACTGCACGGAGAGTGGCACGAACACCTCGTGCTCGTCCAACATAGCACGTCGTGTCCGGTCCTAAAGTTGTGGGAATCCGGATTTGATAATAGGACCCGAATTTGAAAGTAGGCACACTTAGTCTTAAAAAATTCCGCGAGTGGGCGGACTCAACCAATCCCCCTAAACGGCACCACGAGTGGCACGAACACCTCGTACGCGTACAACGTAACACATAGAAACTGGCCGCGTAGTCACGAAACATTCAGATTGAGAACGTGACTTGGATTTAGAAATAGGCACACATAGGCTTGAAAACGTGTCGTGACAGGGCGGACCCCACCCTCCTCCCCCAAAGGACACCACAGGTGGCACGAACATGTCGTGAGCGTCCAATGTAACACGTAGCAACCAGTTGCGCAGTTGCAGGACTAGAAATTTGGGAATATGACCAAAATTTGAAAAAGGCACACTTAGGCTTGAAAAAGTGACACGAACACCTTGTGACGTCCAATGTAACACATAGAAATTGGCCGCGCAGTCACTGGACTTTCAATTTGAGAATAGGATCCAAATTTGAAAATGGGCACACTTTTTCTTGAAACCGTTCTGCGAGTGGGCTAACACCACCAACCCCCTCCCAAATGACACCGAGAGTGACACGAACACCTCGTGCGTATCCATCGTAACACGTAGAAACCAGTCGCCAGTGTAGGAGTCCTCGATTGAGAATAGGACATGAATATGAAAGTAGGAACACTTGTGCTTGAACATGAATCACGAGGGCGAACGCCACCAACCCCGCCCAAATGGAACTGCAAGCAACATAAAAACCTTCTGGGCATCCAACGTAACATGTAGCAACCGATCGCATAGTGGTGGGACTCCCTATTTGAGAATAAGATCCGAATTTGAAAGTATGAACACTTAGGCTTGAAAACATGCCAAGAGGGGGAGGGCGCCACCAGCCCCACCCCAAAATGGCACCACGAACAGTACGAACACCACGTACATGTCCAATATAACACATAGCAACTGGTTACCCAGTCGCGGGACTTGCGATTTGAGATAAGAACCTGGACTTTTAAATAGCAACACCCAGGCTTGAAAACATGCCTCGATTGTGAGGACTGCACTAACACCCCCCCCCCCCCCAAACACAATGTCATCGTGAGTGGCACAAACACCTTGTGCACATCCAACATAACACATAACAACTGACCGCAAAATCATAGGACCCCCCCCATCCCCCAAACGGTAGTGAGAGTGGAGCGAACACCTTGTGCACATTAAACGTAAATTAGCAACTGACTGCATAGTCGCAGGACTCCCGGTTTGATAATAGGACCCGAATTTTAAAATATGAACACTTAGGCTTGAAAATGTGCCACGAGGGGGAGGATGCCACTAATCCCCCATTAAACGTCACTAAGAATAACATGAACACCTCATGCGCATCCAACATAACTCATAGCAACCGATCGCCTAATACCGGGACTCCCAATTTCATAATAGGACCCAAATTTGAAAATAGGAACACTTAGGCTTGAAAACGTTCTTCCAGGGGGCATAAGCCACCCCCCAAATGGCTCCATGAGTTGCACAAACACCTTATATACGTCTAACTTAAAATGTTAAGACTGGACAGGCAATTATGGGACCCCCAGTCTGAGAATAGGACCCTGATTTGAAAGTAAAAACACTTAGGCTTTAAAGCGTGTTGCGAGTCGGAGGATGCCACCAACTCCGCCCAGCCCTGCCAAATAGCACCGCGAGTGGCAGGGACACCTCAATTGTGTCCATCGTAACACGTAGCAACTAGTTATGTAGTCATAGGACTCCCGTTTTGAGAATAGGAACCGTATTTGAATGTATTAACACTTACACTTGAAAATGTTCCATGAGGGGGCGGACTCCACCAACTCCCTCCCCCAAACGGCCCCGTGAGCAACACAAACACCTCATGCACATCCAACGTAACACTTAGGAATTGTCCGCCCATCCGTGGTCTCGGTTTGGCAATAGAAATTAGATTTTAAAGTAGGTGTAGACACCACATTCCAGGACCCACTAAGTCTCTCCTTAGGTCCCTATCACCTCCCCATTTCACTACAAATCCTAGGTCATACTCCGAGTACCGATCTAGAGGCCATCGGGCGCTCCCATGCTAATTCTTGACTCCGGTGAACTCTATCGTCAGAGAGAAATCTATTTGAATCATAGAAGGGATCTAAATCCCCTTTTTAACGGTCTACCCCATGCACGAATTAGCATAATGGTTCAGACGAATGAACCATTTTACTATCGAAAATTAATCTGGAGGCCACCGGGCGCTCCCGGGCCCCGATTTAACCCCAGTCAACTTCATTGATGGAGTGAAATATCTTTGAATCTTTGAAGAGAATTGGAACCCCTTTCTAATGGTCCAACGCATGCATAAAATGGCATAGCCGTTCAGACAAACGATATGTTCTCCCACAAAACTGATCCGAAGGCCATTGGGCACTTCTGCGCTCCGTTTGATGAAGGTAAAATCTTTAGCTTGAATGAGACTGAATGAATCTCCAAAGGTTCTAAATACCCTTTCCAACAGTCCGTCCCTTCTGAAATTTTGACTTATGGCACGGACGAATGATCCGTTTTACTCCAAGAGGTCACCGGGCGCTGTCGGGCCCTGGTTGACCAATGCCAACTTTTTGAAATGAGTGAAGCTCTTTGGAATGTCTAAGTACCTCACCTAACCTTTCCAACAGTCCCTCCTATGTGTGAATATGACTTACCATGAGGACAAACGATATATTTCTGTCCGACGATCTCCCATTCAAAGGATCGACATGCATTTTTGAGCCACATTTGACCCAATGTCAACTCTAGAACTCGAGAAAGGTCCAAAGGACTCTTGACGTTCTCTGAATTACCTTTCTAAAGATATGCCCTATGCATGATTCGAATAAACGAAGTATGTTTTACGATCATTTTTCTGGGAAAATCTAGACGAGACTGTCGATTAGCAGGTCCATTTCCCTACCTATTGGCAGTATGCCAAGGGTTACCTACCGATTGGCTGGGCTATTCTAATTGACACCCACTTACCCGATAAATAGAGGGCACGACCTCAATCCCAAGGAACACCTCAGATTCATCAGCATTAGTGATCTCAATAACGTTCTCTCAAAATCAGCGAAGTTTCTTTATGTGAAATTCCATTCAATCTTACATTCCCATCCTTTTCATACCCAATTTAGAAAAATATCATTATCTCTCATCCAACCTTCATCTCACATTCAAGGGAGTTCATCCAAGATCAAAGAGGAAGATTCAAAGATGGTCCAAATCCTTCCCTATCTCTTTAAATTTCTTATTTTTGCATAAAATTCATTATATTCATAATTTAGTTCTAATTTAGTTCATACTCACTGATATCTTATATTTTTATTAGTCTATTGCACACACTTTATTTTCTATAAAAAAGACCAAAACAAATAAAAAGAGGGTTATGCCCTTAAATTCCGAACAGGATTATCCATCACACTTTTTCAAAACTAAAACTCAATTTTCTATGCATGCACATATAATAAAATCCCGTTTGAATCTACGGGATAAAACCCAACCCTATGCCGCATGTGAACTTCATGGACTTCGATGCCTTAGGCTACGTAGGCATTTCAGATTAAAATTCGAGACTTGAGTTTAATTTTCCAAATATCCGATTTCCCAATTTTCCATATTTTTAAATTATTTAATACATATTATGTTTGTAATCTTCGTTAGCATTTTATCCAGCACATGTTATCGTTTCAGCATAACAATCAATATTGCGATAAATGCTTAAATCGTTTTTCTATATATTATTTTGGGATCATTCCTATGGATGACCTCACTCTATTTCTTATGTAGTATGAGTTGGACGATTCCGATATCGATTATATATACACGCACACACACTTCATGGAGAAATAAAGAAAAATAATAACACAAGCCCATCAGAGATCGAAAGGTTGGGATGGGTGCCTAACACCTTCCCATTCCGTAACTTAGCCCCCAAACCCTTCGAACTATTGGTTTCATAAGCAACACTTTTTCTTTGATGCCGCTCTCTTGAGGAGGCGACATGTTCTTTTTTCTGTTTTGTGCAAAATAGGCTGGCGACTCCATCTCTTTACATTTACCCCACACCGACGACGACCGAAGCATTCCTAAATCGAAATAGGGCGCGACACATTTTCATCCCCCTTTTTCTTTCCCCAACCCCATTCATGGGAAGAAGGATAGAGGAGAGAATATAGGGAGGGACACGCGAAATTGGCATGTCCATAGTGGCAACTCCGCTGGGGACAATTTTCATACGAGGGATAGACTCTGTTTGCATGGGTGTTTTGTTTTTCTTGTGTGTGTATGCACCTACCTATATGTTCCCTTTTTTATCCTCTATTTTTTTGCACATATATACCTCATGCTTATATCACTACTGACTCACACACTTGTAGATACTCTACATGTACACTTCACACCACGTGCACCTAGGATCACTTATATCCACATGATGCACACACCACTTAGAATATCCATGCTTAGGTGTCACTAACACACACCTGCACTTATAACCCTTGTATATATCCCTGCTTACTCACACTTATCACACACCACTTTTAGTTTATCCATGCTTAGGTTCACTACCAAACACTCACTTGTAGATATTTACACATATCCATGCTCAGTATAATTTTCATGCTACATGTTAGATTTACTTTTTTATACATTATCCCCTACCTATTATATACTCTCTCCATAAGATACTAATAAAGAATCATGCATTTTGCACACTACATCACCAAAGAGCATGGATATTGACTAAATTTTATCCCGTAACTGTGGGGTCACTTCGTGATGGGCTCTGGTCCGACAGGTCGCAGTTAGACTAAGTGATATTACTCTCACCTTACATTGGCCAAGTACCTTCGACGAATATCGAACAGTTCCTCCCGTATCGTACTGTTTGACCGAAGTCATGATGGGAGGTATATCGTAGGGAACTCGTTCATGTACGTCGAGTATATCGAATTCACTCTCACATGTATTGTCCCCATGAGGTATATAGTGAGGCAATTCACGTACACTCAGGTATGTCAATTGGCTTGATCACACGTACCGATTTCCCTCAAAAGTAATACATATATCGTGGAAGTCATGCCAAAGGGGGGAACCCTTCCAATTATCCCACCAATTGCATACCCTCATATAGGCGTCAAAACTAGGGCACTCATATTTAGTTTGTCATTTTTACCCGAAACTCTACCGAAATGACGAGTTGGAATGCCGCCTAAATTTTCGTGCAATTTTTTAAACGGGACCCTACCCATGAGCCTGGTAACAAGTCCAACCATATTTTTACATATTTTTCAAACCCAATTTTCTCAGGCTTGGGTCCCATTCGACATTTATATTTTGCATTTAGGTAAACCTAATATAAGTGAGAACATAATAAACATAATAGTAATCATGTTGAGACCCGTCTCTCGTTTTTCCTCTTTTTTTTTATCAAAAGTGTCAACAACATTTTCCCCCTCTTTTATTAAAAATGAGAAAAGCATTTTCCTTTATTATGCCAAAAAGATTTTTCCTCCTTTTTAACCAAAAAACATTTGTCCCTCTTTTTCCAAAAATGTCAATAACATTTTCCTCCTCTTTTAAAAAATAACGATTTTTCCTCTCTTTCGAAAATAAATTTGAATTTTTCTCCTTCTAAAGTCGATTGTCTACCTGACGCTTGGCTTGGCTTCCTATTATGAATTGCCCTGAGGCTCCGTCAGTTCCCTCGCTACTTCTTTCGATTCTGAACTCCATCTTCATCCACTTTCCATGGAGAACATAGACCAAGTAGCGAATGTGCAACTAGATTTGATGACAGTCCTAGCCCAACTCACTACCAAGATTGACAACCTTCAAACCGAGGTTCATGAGGTGCAACGAAATCGGGTCCCTATTTCATAAGAGTCCAAGGTCCTCTTCCCTCTCGCTATGGGTCCACCCTCACCTGAGCCTATTTGGGTCCCCGAGGAATATCAGCATGCTCCACGTGCTCCTCCGGATAATGGGCCCTCGCTAGCCCAGCTCCCTATGCCGAATCTTGCCCAGCCAGGAGATAACTTACCCATGACCGTTGATCCTAAAGGGGAAGAGTTGAACAAGGTCAATGAGGACCTTAAGATGTTTACCAAAAAGTTCGACCAAGTCTGAATCTTTGAGAACTACATGGACTACACCCACATGTCTCCCTATCCTAAAGTAAGGTTGCCAAAAAAATTTAAGATACCCAAAATCGAGAAGTTCAGGGGTAGTGAACCCCCAATTGTTCATCTACTAAGCTATCACCAAGCTATGACTCTCCCAGGTGCCTCCGAGGAAATAATGACCCAAATGTTCCAACAAACTTTGAAAGACAACACTCTTCGATAGTTTTTATCTCTTGAGGAATCAATAATTCGTAGTTGGGAGGATATTTCTCGTGAGTTCATGTCACAATACAAGTACAATGAAGTGTTGGACGTCAGCCGCTGTGATTTAGAGCTACTCAAGCATAACCATGGTAAATCAGTCAGTAACTTCAGAGCAAGGTGGAGAGAGAAAGCAACCACCATGACTAACTGGCCTTCCGAAGAGGAGCAAGTCGGCATTGTGAATAAGAAATTCTAACCCCAGATCTAAGCGACGATAGGAGAACAATACTACCCTCATTTTCGAGCCCTCTGAGAAGCAGGAGTGGAGATCCAAAAAAATCTTGCCAAGACAGAAGTTGAACCGAAGAAATTATTTAGGAAGTTCACTCCCAAAAAGTATGAAAAGCTTGGCAATATCGCAGTTTCAAACACTAACAACATCTCTCAACCTGCCACTTCATGGGCACCTGAATGGCGTCCTAACCCAGTCAAGAAGGAATACATCTAGCTTCATTCTCCCATATTCAAAGTCTACCCGGACCTTTTAAGCGAAAAACTTGTTAAACCATTGGACCCTCATCCATTACCAAATCTTTTTCCTAAAAATTTCAAACCAGATACCCGCTGTGACTTTCACCAAACTACCATCCATACCACCGAACAGTATTTCCACCTCTGAAATTTGATCGAAGGTCTGATCGACCCGGGTGTCATCGCCCCACTAGCCAATCCTAAACTAAACACTACCCACAATCCACTCCCAAATCATACTAATGCCATTTCTTTGAAGAAGACCCAAAATTTGATCCATCTACCCAGACCGTACCAAGTAAATCACCCATCGTACCCATATACTCTCCTAAACCTCTCCAAACTTGCCCATATTTTCTCCTACACCCTACCAACTTCGCCAATTAGGCCTTGTGACTCCTTACCAGAGCATATATCAGTGTCCGTACCTATTATGGAGGTAAAAATATGGAATTGTCAAAAGTGTTGAACCAACTCCTAAAGTTTGGGATGAAGTTACCCTCCCAAATGACCATTGACTACCAGAGATTCAATGTGTTATTCTTGGAAGCTCGAAAATGGGCTCGAGAGTTAGATAATTGGGTGGTATTGACTGATGAAGTCAGTCTAGATGATGTCATCTAGATAATGGAGGACTTATTTCGACATACCGATAATATTTACAGTATGTCCAAGCTACTTAATGCTTTGAAACTGCAAGGGCACCTGGTCCCTTCACATCTACATCTCCCCACCCGAATAGGAGGATCTATATGAAGAGGCCGTTGAGGTTGTGTAGTGTATTGACTTTTGATGGAAGGATGATGTCGTTGCCACCGGCTGGGGGGACGAATTTTAGGATTCAGATGATGAGCAAAGTCCAGAAAAGACTAGACCGATAGTCAACATATGTGGAATGGTATCATTTGAGGAGCTGCTAGGAGAAATCAATAAGGTGGATGAATAACTCGAGATTGATGAGTAAACGAGGTTTTTATATTTCCCCTCTTTTATGAACCATATGACTAGATCAGGGAGGCATTACCAAGTTCCAAACCTTCCACCATCTGCGATTGATAAGGGATGAAAGACCTTGTATGATACTGATTTAAATAGATTGCTCAAATTCCATTCATAGACTTATTTAATTAGAGTCAATTTATGAATCAAGTCAATTCAGCCCTTAAACTCAAATATCAACGTGTGTACAAGTGTCAAATAAACATAAATAAAATATATGACAGAATTGTAAAGGAAAAATTCCCGCAGGGCAATACCTTTTTATTTCACTATAATTGTAAATCTCAACTTACATTGGATTACAATGAAATACAGATAAGTAATGGTTCACACGCAGCTATACCATAATGGACGCACAATCCAGACACACAATCTTCAGCAAAGAATCAACACACATAAGATACTCAATGACACGCAGTCACAAACCTTGTAGAAACTCACTCCATAATAGCACGTAGATTTCGATTGTAGATATCTCCCCACAAAGTACGAACAATAGAAAAACTATGCTTTTTGTTCCACAAAACAACTCACACAAAGTATTTGGGATTTTGTGAATTATAAAACAAAATTTGAACCCTCAAATGTGTTAGATAATAGAAAGACGTATTCTTTCAAAAACCAATTTTTGTCCACACGAAAATCAGTAGCCTGATACCCTTATTTATACTAGAAATCGAGGCGGTGACGTGTCAGGATTAAACTCTCTCGTTGGAATGACAAGTGATATTGTTCTAACGACACTCCATCTCGTTCGAACGAGATGTGACGTCGTTTGAACGATCGTCACTGATCCCTTTTAAAAAAGGTCTTTTAAAGTTTTACATAACTTGGAATCCTCAAACCTTAAAACTGTTCACAGGATCAGGAGGATTTATCCAAAACTTTTATGATTAAAAACATTTAAAAACATTTTAACCTTTATAAAAAAATATCCCAACACTTTTAATGTGAAATGTAATTTGGAACTTAAACACATTTACCAAATCCGTCCTTTTTGGGCATGATTGTTGAGGTCGTCTTGAAATTCGGATTGTCGATTGTAGATGTAAGCTTCCGAATTCTTTGACAAACTTATAGCGGTATATGATATACTAAATGTGACGGACAATGTCCTTACAAATCTCCCCCTATGTCTATGCCTGTACAAACTAAAAATATCAGAATTATTAATCATAAAAAATATGACCTATACAAATCTACCCTCCCCAAAACACAGATATGGAAAGATAAAATGACAAGTCTTCAAACTGTGCTTCAACAATCAGCTTTTCAAATCTCCAAACTTTTCTCATCAGGGTGTGCAACATAATGATCTTCAATTGTACCTACACACATGAGACAAAGTAAAAAACAACATGACGTATCGAGTTTGGAATGATATAATCATAAAACATGTAAGCATAATCAAATCTCCTCCATACTTAAACTCCCCCATAAAATCATATTTCGTTCTCCCCCTTTTTATTTGTCTGAAATAGACAAGGAAAGAATAAACCACAGAAAGTAAATCGGGGTGTCACGGGAAACAAACAAACCAACTATTTTTTAATTTTTTATTTTTTCATACAAAAAAAATGATGTTCCAAAAAAAATCACACCATGAATTTACACTAAGACAACCAAATCGTGGAGACATAATGAATGGGTGTGAACAAATTCGATAGAAAATCAATTAAATCATATCATATGTGCAAGATGCGTAAGCGTACTCCTAAAGAATGAACATAAAAAATAGTCCTTTGGTGTAAAATTGGTGAATTTAGATGACAACGTCTTAATCATATCAACAAATCGAAGTATAAATGATTTTCACACCAATAACGTCCAAAACGATTTCATGCATTTTTAAGACCTTTTAAGGACGTGAAAAGCCGTTTTAATTCTCCAACCAAACTCCCTCATATATATTTTCTTTTTGAGGTGATCTGAATTCTCAAACATTGGAGAATTGGCGAATAAACCTAATGGCCCATAATTGGCATATATTTATTTTTATTGCCATGCAATTTTTTCGGGCTCTTTTAAACCTCTTCGGACCCCGTATAATTAAAATTCCTCAATTTTTTAGGTCCAATTTAAACGGTGGCTTAATCACAAAGGATAAATGGGTACCTTTCGTAGTCCTTCACCGTTTATAAAATTCACACAAACTTACGGCAAATGGTAAAAACATGCACACCTTTTATTATCTTGTTTTATCGCATTTGATTCATTTTAATAGACAGAATTGAGATGAAAACACTCAACCAACATGTGATAGACAAGCATAAAACTCAAACAAATCCGTGCGTGTGTGCAATAAAGGACAAATAGAGTCAATCATGTAGGTAGCAACACTATATAATCTTAAAGACTACATTCTTTGTAAAGCACATGAATGACACAATATATTATCTCAAAACACTATCAAACAATCACATGGATATATGGAATGAAACTGTGACTTGGTCATCCTAAGTGTGCATTCATATATGGTGCAAACAAAATACAAAACTCTTTTTGGATTTTTTAAATTTTTTCTAAAAATAGAAAATCCTTTTGTATTTTTCAAACACTGTTCAGAAACAACCCAGTAGGACCAAATAATATATCAATATGAACCATAGGAATGTAAACAGAAATATCCAGAAACCCATGCATGTCATTCGAATGAGAATCAATGTTGCTCGAATGAAAGTTCATGTCGTTCGAATGACAGCTTCTCGCGACATATATGATTTCGCTCGAATGAGAACATAGTAATCCTAGAAAATAAAGTAGTTTTGTCCAGTGGGAGTACTTTGAGAAAAAAACAGTTCCTGGAAAGGTCAAACAAATCTAAAATAGTGCTAAAATAGTACAAAAAAAGAAAAGAAAAACAAAGTACAAACGGTACATACTAGCCATAGGCAAAAGTATCATCATGTAAATCACCCTATGCTATTAAACATGTATAGACCTCAACCGAGAAGTGCGGTGGATTTTTCCAAAGACGGTGACATTTTTTGAAACAAATCCATCAAATCATGAGAAGTCTTGACCAAAAACTTTACTTTCTCTCGAATATGTGCAAACTCTCTATCATTATGTGCAAGCAAAGTATCATGGGTGGGTGCCTGTGCGCAAATATATGTAGGAGCAGAACGTGACACATAACCCAACTTATAGCAAAAATCCCTAAGGTGTCCACTCTTTTTTCAATGGGAGCAAACATAAACCGACCTAGGAATTAATTTTTCAAAAATTCTAGGATGTGTTCTCCTAACGGGAATAGGACGCCAAGGTGGGTTAGGATGAGAAACACTTGAATCAATTACCAAAGTGGGAACCGGATCGGGTGCAACAAAAGAAGTGGACGCACCGTTATGACCTTTTCCTAAACTCTCACCACCACCCAAAATAGGATTGAGAACCATCTTTCCCACCTTATTAGATGCATTCTCTAAAGTGACTTTAACCTCCAGGGCGTTCTTAAGACCTGTCTCTAATTGTGAAAAGCGGGCTATAAGTTCACTATTTTCCCTATTCAAAGAAATCAATTGCTCACTCAAAGAAACCTTCACTTTCTCGAGTTGACTTTCTTTTGACTCAACCTCCTTCAATTTCTCTATATCATTTTCCAAATATTTCACCTTGAGACCCAAATTGTTATTCATTTTTTTAGTTTTTAAGGTCTCGGCGTACAACTCTCGAAACGCAATCTGGAGCTCACTCTCATCATCAGTAGCGTACTCGCTCCCAGACTCGCTAGAAACACTTAAAGCCTCCTCAGGAGTATCATGTGCACAAGTGTACTCATCGTCGTGGGACAAAGTGGGTGTGCTCACATGACTTGCTAAAAAGGAAATACACTTTCCTTGTGAAGACTCATCCTCGAAATCATTCACATCTTCCTCACTTTCACTCAGGGTTGCTGGCATGGCAACTTTCTTTCCCTCTCTCCTAAGTCTGGTGGGACACTCAGACGACTTATGCCCTCTCCCCTCACACTCAAAACATTTCAAATTTTCAAAATTTTCTTCACATTCTTTTTCTTTCTCACCACTTTCTTTGGCCTTGTCTTTCTTTTTGTTTTTCTCCAAAAACCTTTTATTGAAAGAATTTTGTTTCGAAAACTGGAGAATTTTTTTAAAATTCTTTGCAACCAGGGCCATTTCAAAATCAAACTCGTCCTCAGACTCAGACTCACAAATCTCACTTTCTTTTTCTTTTTCAAATGGTCTTTAAGTGCTATCCCTTTATCCTTAGGTTTGATAGTGTCGGGAAATATGTCAATTTCGTACGTCTGTAGGACACCTACCAACTCTTCTAATTTCAGACGATTCAAATTGCCTAAGCTATTCAAAACAGTTACTTTCGGGATAAAACCTTTAGGAAGCGATCTTAAATTTTTTTTAACCACTCGTGCATCAGGAATCGGATAACCAAGATTAAAACTAATGTTGACAATGTCGGATAAACATGCATAAAAGTCATCAAAACACCAAGTCTCTAACATGGTGATGGTCTCAAATTGAGTGGCCAAATTTTTTATTTTAGAATCTTTGACCGCATTAGTGCCTTCGTGGGTGAGTTGCAAAACATCCCACGCTTCTTTAAACGTGGTGGACGTCATAATACGTCGGAACTCATTAGGGGTGACGTGTCCAGAAATTGAACTAAGCCCTCGTGAACTGTAAGTTCTCCACCTAAACTCATCCTTAGTCTAGTCTGACACAGGTTTTAAATTCGTGGCATTACATGCGGTGACACTGGGGGGGTTCCAAACTCTTTCACAAATGACTCAAACTCTCTCATCGATTGCTTATAGATGTGATTTCATACGAGCTTTCCAGTAAGCATAATTAGACCCGTCAAAAATTGGCAACTGACTATATAAGTTTTCATTTAGAAACATTGCGACAAACTTTCAAAAAACAGATTTTTCAAAAAAATCAATATCACACAATTTTACGAAAAATAGGAATTAGCGATAAATTGGCGTAACCTTCTCTGATACCAATTTGAGAGACCTTTTATAATACCGATTTAAATAGATTGCTCAAATTCCATTCACAAAGTTATTTAATTAGAGTCAATTTATGAATCAAGTCAATTCAGCCCTTAAACTCAAATAGCAATGTGCGTGCAAGTGTCAAACCAACATAAATAAAATATGTGACACAGTTGATTAGGAAAAAATCCCCGCAGGGAAAAACCTTTTTATTTCACTATAATTGTAAATCGCAACTTACATCGGATTACAATGAAATACAGATCAGCAATGGCTCACACGCAGCTATACCACAATGGACGCGCAGTGCAGACACGCAGTCTTCAGCAAAGAATCAACACGCATAAGATCCTCAATGACACGCAGTCATTAACCTTGTAGCCACTCACTCTACAATAGCACGCAGCTCTCGGTTGTAGAGATCTCCCCACAAAGTACGAACAGTAGTAAAACTATGCTTTTGGTTCCACAAAACAACTCACACAAAGTATTTAGGATTTTGTGAATTGTAAAACAAAATTTGAACCCTCAAATGTGTTGGAGAATAGAAAAATGTATTCTGTCAAAACCCAATTTTTCTCCACATTAAAATCAGTAGTCTGACACCGTTATTTATACTAAAAATCAAGGCGGTGACGTGTCAGGAATAAACTCTCTCATTTGAACGACAAGTGACATCGTTCGAACGACACTCCATCTCATTCGAACGAGATGCGACGTCGTTTGAACGACCGTCACTGATCCCTTTTAAAGTTTTACATAACTTGGAATCCTCAAACCTTAAAAATGTTCACGGGATCAGGAACATTTATCCAAAACTTTTATGACTAAAAACATTTTAACCTTTATAAAAAAATATCCCAACACTTTTAATGTGAAATGCAAATCGGAACATAAACACATTTACCAAATTTGTCCTTGTTGGGCATTATTATTGAAGTCGTCTTGAAATTCGAATTGTCAATTGTAGATGTAAGCTTCCCAATTCTTCGACAAACTTGTAGCGGTATATGACATACTAAATGTGACGGACAATGTCCTTACAGGGGAAAAGGTGTTAAGAATCTTCCTACAAAAGAAATGATCCTCCAGGAGAGCAAGATCCTTGATCAATTGAAGAACAACCAAGATAACATCACCCTGTGGGGACTCTTTATGTTTTCCTAGCTACACCAGAAGCTACTCACTGGACCTACAGTTCCTCCTTCAAACATGCCAGAAGAAGAAGTGAATATAGTCGGATCCCTGACCTCTATTAGAATGCTCTCCTTCTCTGAATAAGAAAACCCAAATATTGGGCCAAACCATAATTATGCTCTCAATATCTCTGTCGAAGTCATGGGAAAGACTGTCCCACTCTCTCTTATCGATAATGGATCACCTCTTAAAGTCTTCCCATTCAGGACACTCAATTATTTGGGACTGAAAGTGAACAACCTTGCTCCAACCTCCCCCGCGGTGCGCACCTACGATAATACCCATCGAGAGGTGAGGGGATCTATAAAGCTTACAATAGGGGTTGGCCCTATAAATTCGGTTGTTGAATTCTAAGTCATCGATATCCTAGCTTGTTTCAATATGTTTCTTAGATGACCATGGCTCCATAGCATTAAGTATGTATCTTCTCTTCATCAAAAACTGAACTTTTTCGCCGATGGGTAGGTCATCACCATCTTGGGCCACGGCGATAATGTCGAGAATGAAAGAACCAGTAATTCAGTACTTGAGATACATTATGGGGAGAATGATATGCTTCTGTCAGGTTTTTGAGTTGAGCCACTTTTACTTCCAGCAGGGGATTATTTCAAAGATAGGGTTTAACCCTAATGGCAATGTCAATGTGATCCAGATATTCAAGAACCTGCACTTCATGCCCAGAATGGGTCTGGAATGACGAAAATAGGGGATACTTGAACCCATTGTGTTGAAGAAAGCTTTTCCTCCTTATGGATTGTATTATCAACCCCCAGTAAAAGAACTCTGAATGCTCCCCCAACCTCGGCTGAAAAGAAGGCTTGAAAGTGCCAAAACTGTCTCAAGAGATTCCTTGAATGGAATATTCATTAGAGAGGGTTAATATTTTTGCTTTTGCGGATTTTCTTAACAATGGTTTGATCATATGGACAAGAAGATGAAACCAGGAATGGAGATCTTTTTCCAAGATAGCTACTCATGGGCCAAAAATTCCCAGCATCATGTGCGATCACTCATTGAGAAGACCATACCCGATACTGGATATTTCGAGGGAAGTGACTCCAAGGATTCTTTCAACTTGCAAACACTGGGGCTCACACTCTACATGATCCACTCAGGGGCTCCATCATCGGATCTGTCCCGCCTGATCAAAGTTGTTAATGCACCACTCCTCGAGTGGGATGCTTTGCCTGTTCCACCTACTCACATTCAACCCAACCCAGATGTTTAACCCATTTCTTCTTCTTTTATTATTCTTCCTTATTCTGATGTAATCGAGACCTCTTCGATGAGGTTCCCAATGTTGTTATTCCTAATAATGAAATAAATGAAGATTTGAGTGTCTTGTTGTGCCTTAGATAGATTAATTGTCTTGATTAAATTAATTGTCTTGATTCTAATCAAACTCTTGATGATGATGATTTTTCAAATGAACAATTCTTAACTGATCTAAACAAGGTTAATAACAAACAAAATAATCGTGTTCAAGTTAATGAAGATGAAACTGTTGTTATTAATCTCGATTCTAGTAGCCAACTATGCGAGATTAAGATAAGGGCCACCCTTGATGAACATGAGTGTGCGTAACTCAAAGAATTTCTTAAGGAATTTGTGGACATCTTTGTATGGTCCTACGATGATATGATCGACATTGATCCCGAGATAGCTCAGCAGGAGATTCCAACTATCCCAGAATACAAACCGATCAAACAAAAACTGCAAAAGATCCGCACCGAATGGTCGCTCAAGGTTAAGGAAGAAGTGGTCAAACGTTTGAACGTGGGTTTCATTCACGTGATCAAATATCCCACATGGTTAGATAATATCGTACCCTTTCCAAAATTAGGAGAGAAGGTTCGCATGTGTGTCGACTATCGAGATTTAAATAAGGCCTCTCTAAAGGATGATTACATGTTACCCAATATCGATATGATTGTGGATAATATAGGCAGTCACTCTCTCAAGTCATTTGTTGCTTATTTTACCGGATATAATCATATTAAGATGCACCCAGATCATCAAGAGAAAATCTCATTCATCACCCTTTGGGGAACCTTTTGTTACACCATTATGCCATTTGGTCTTAAAAATGCGGGGCTGCCAATCAAAGGGTTGCCACAACCATCTTGCATGATCTGATACACAAAGAAGTTGAGGTTTATGTGGATGATATAATTATCAAATCAAAGACTATAAAAAGTCATGTCCCTGCTCTCCGGAAGTTCTTCAAGCGACTACGACAATATCAGATGCGACTTAACCCACATAAATGTTTCTTCAGCATTACCAAATGATAGCTCTTAGGATTCATGGTTAGTGAGAAAGGGACAAAATCAGATCCTGTAAAGCTGAAAGCTATACTTGAAATGCCACCATCATGAATGGAGAATGAAGTCCGAGGATTCCTTAAAAAATTACAGTATTCCAGTTCATCAGCTAGTTGACTTCCATCTGTGAACCCATCTTTAAACTCCTCCGAAATATTCAACCAAGGTCGGTAACGAAACTTGACAAGAATCCTTTAACTAAATCAAGAAGTACCTGACCCGACCTCCGGTACTCAGGCCGCTGTAGCCTAGTCTTCCCCAACTCCTATGCCTAACTTTAATAGATACCATAAGTGGGGATTTGCTATCCCAATACCTTGAGGAATATAGCAAAGAATGATTCATCTACTCCGCCAGTCGCAAGTTGGCTAGAAACAAAGTTAACTACACTTCTTTGGAAAAAAACATGTGTCGCCCTTATCTGGGTCACCCAAAAGTTACGGCACTACATGCTCGCCTTTCGTATCAAAATTGTATCCCAAATGGATCCCATCAAGTACCTACTCGAGAAACCTTCCTTGTCTAGATGAATGGCGTGATGGTTGATGCTGTTAGCCGAATTTTATATTGTGTATGTCACGCAGAAAGTCATGAAAGGAAGGGAAATCTCTAAATACCTCACTGACTACCCCATGGAAGAAGTCGATGTCTGGATTTCCGAGTTCTCGGATGAGAATATCCTTTGTACCTCCCAAGAAGACCTTCGATGGCAAATTCTCTTCGATGAAACTATTAACAAGAAATGGTATGGCATTTGGATACTCCGAATTGACACTAATAACTCTCACACTCCCATTGCCATCAAGCTGGATTTTCCCTATACCAACAACATGACTAAATACGAGGCGTGCACGGTAGGCCTCAAGGTTGCACGTAAGAAAGTAATTTGATACTTAGATGTCTATGATGATTAAGCCCTCATCATTGGTCAAGTATGAGAAATTCTTACCTTTCCATGCCCACCTAAAAGAGTTGGCCTCCATATTAAAAGAAATCACCTTCCACTACCTACCCCCAATAAAAAATAACTTAGCCGATGACCTTGCTACCTAATCCTCCATGGTTGACATGCCTAAAGGAATAACGATGGACCCCTTCCTAGTCCAAAAGAAAGATAAATGAAACAACTACTACCACATTGAGTTCATCACAAAAGAAGATCCTGATATAGCCTATTGCCGGTACTATGATATTTGACGCCTCTTCAAGTATGATAGGTACCCTCAAGGTTCTAATAAGAAAGATAGAGCAGCCTTTTGCAAACTGGTTGCCCAGTACATCGTCTGCAGTAAAGCACTGTTCAAAGGAAACTTTGATGGAACCCATTTGCACTGCATCACAGGGGATGACATTGAAGAAATGATGCAAACAATCCACAACGGGGAGTGAGGACCCCACGTGAATGGCCATATGCTCGTTAAGAGAATCATCTGACAGGGTTACTACTAGACTACTATGGTTCAGGATTGCACTGCCTATGTTCTAAGATGTCTTAAATGCCAGTAGTTTTCTAACCTCGAGCACTGGCCTTCGCAGGAATTGTATAACATGACCTCTCCCTGACCGTTCTCCACTTGGGGTATAGATATCATAGGGAAGGTTACACCTAAAACCTCCAATGGGCATGAATTAATCCTGATTGCCATTGATTACTTCACCAAATGGGTCGGAGCTGAGTCATACATAGTTCTGAATGCTAAGAGGGTGGCCAAATTCATTAAGAGAAATATGATATGCCGATATGGGGTCCCTCATGAGCTGGATAATGGGTTGCATTTCGAGGCAGAAGTCACAGAGATGGTCGACGAGTATGGGATTCAGAGAGATAAATCTTCTCATTACCAACCTCAAACCAATGGATCAGTAGAAGCTTCAAAAAATAACCTCAAAGACATCATCAGCAATATGACTTAAAGTTATCGAGATTGGGCCGACCGGATCCCTTATGCCCTCTGGGGCTACTGTACTTTAGTTTGAACCTCTACTGGGGTTACCCCTGCTCTATAGTTTATGACATGGAAGCAATCCTATCCGTGGAGCTAGAAATCCCATCACTACAAGTCATTCTTGAAAGCAAAATTAGCGAGGAAGACTGGCATCAAAGTCGTCTTGATGAACTATCACTCTTGGATGAAAGGAGGCTAAAAGGTTTATATCACATACAAGGGTACCATCGTCGAATAGCACAATCATTCAACAATATATTCAAGGACAACGGTGTCTGAGAAGGGAGACTAGCCCTTAAACAAATTATAGATCCCATCAGGGACCCTAGAGGGAAAGTCAAGCCCAATTGAAGCGGACCCTACATTGTGAAAAAGATCTTATCAGGCGGAGCCGTTGTGATCAATGATCTTGATGGAAAATAGATGGCCCATCCAATCAACCTGGATCATCTCATGAAGTTCTACCCCTAGTCCAAAATTTTAGTGCTCTACGACTCTTCGCATCTCCCTTCAAGTTTTTTAAAAAATCTTCATTTCGCTATACTCAGAACTACGTGGGGGCTGATCCTCTAAAAACCTTTCAAAAATGAAACTTAGAAAAATTTCAAACCCCCATAGGTACGTAGGCAGCTCATACGCTTCACATTAGCACATCCCCCTTCTTTTTCACAAATGCTATTCTTTTCTTATCCTCGAGAATGACTATTTATTTTAACATATACACAAACGAAAGGATTATGTATTCCTTAGCGATTGGTATAGATAATTCAAATGAAAATTTCATTACGAGGCACAACAATATAATTAAAATTTTCTTTATTCATTAATAAAATCTTGTTTCGATTATATCGGCGTCGGGAGTCAAACAACTTCCCTTGCCAATCTACTCCTACCTTCCTAAAATAAAATGAAAACAAGCCAAACTACTCTAAAAAAAACCCTTACAAAATTATTCCCAAATACATAATCAGAAACAACCAAACACACATTACAAAAGCTTCACAAATAAACTCCATAGGGGTCCTACCCGCAGTTGCTAGAGGAACTGGCTCCATTATCATCCCCATCCTGGGGTCCCCAAACTTCCCCTGCTTGAATAGAGTGCAGCAGACGTTCCATGGAATGATAAGCCCGGACCAATGTGGGGAAAACCACAACACCTCCCTCCATGGCGTCAAATATGGCATACAACCTATGACCGGTCTCCACAGTAAATATCTTAGCAACTAATCTTCTCCACAACTACTTCATGTAGTCCCTAAAAATATGCTGTACTCTACCAATAGACTGGGAAGGATGGGCCTATGGTCGGAGATTCTCCCATAGAGAGCCCAACCATATACGCAGACACTTTGTCAAATCCTCCACTGGAAAAAATCTAGTGTCTGAGGTTGCTCAATCTACTCCTAGCCAAATTGTCATAAAATTCACGAGGGAAAGTATAAACAAATCTGTCGGAGGCCAACCAACCGAACATACTGGTATTCCCCCAATTCCATAATGGGTATCAGTTCCCCCCACCAATTCACTGACCAACGTAAGCCTCGAGCCCCGTGCTGCACAAACCAGTTTTCCCAGCTCTCGATGTCCAGGCCTACACTGATAAAGTAGCGAGAAAAGGATATTAAGGAGGTAAAGACATAGAGAATCTCTCTAACAACCACAAGAACACCATTACAGGGCTACCCCTCATAATGTCAGAATGATCTTCTCGCCAGTCATCCAGACCATTTAAAGTCTCATCCAGTATCACCGCTGCAGGATTGCGATGGTACGACATCCAAGAAGTAATGGGTGCAAGTTGTGGATCCACCAGTAGTTCCCCAGTCACTAACAATAATTTTTAAATCAGGCCCAGTATAACAGCTCCAGCATAGCCAACATCACCAACATCTTGCAAATGCATGGAATGCAGCACAATAGGAAGAAAGATCCTTCCTCCCGTAACTAGTGACCTGGGATGCCCAGTTTGAGGATTCTATCTAGGGATCCATAGCCTCAGCTCACGTGGAAGTAGTAGGACTTTGTTATAGACGCTAAGTTCATTTATTCCTAGTGTAAGATTATTTATTGTAGTACTAATTTGGTCATCTCACCCTCAAATTTCTCATTCAGTTTATTTATTTGACCTTGTGTATCCAGGTTTTTGTTTTAGTTTATTTTTAGATTTTATTGCTGAACCGATAGTGATTCGGTCACCTTTTTTCATCTGTATTGGATTTAGTTATCAGTTTGTGTTGATGGTTTATTATTTATTTCTGAATGTTGTTAAATAATGAAAGATAAAAAATTTCACGAGTCTAATTAAATTACTAGGTGGTTAGTGACTTCAGAAAGCCTTCGACAGTGATGCTGAGAATGATCCATATGAGACTAACGTTTAATTTTATCACGGGCTGGCCACCCGGTATTTTAGTAGCCGGATTTGACAGAGGGGAGGGGAGGGGGTGTTTGTGAGTGTTGGGGGGGGGGGGGGGGGCAGGTGTAAATTGAAATTAAAATTGAATTAAATTGAATTGGTATTGATATTGAATTTGAATTGAGTTGAATTGAAATTGAATTGAATTTGTATATATTGGTATTGGTATAAATTGGTATAAATTGAAATTTAATTTGAATTAGTATTGATATTGGTATAAATTGGAATTGAATTTGAATTGGTATTTATTTAGGTATAAATTTGTATAAATTGAAATTGAATTCGAATTATTATTGATATTGGTATAAGTTTTAGTTCTTATGCATACTTTAAATTAAATGAAACATACTTTAAATTACATAATTAAATGAAATCTCTCGAATTGTGATAAGACAAAATTAAATGAAACATACATTGAATTACATATAGTGCGCATAGATACTAACATTCTAGTTCTTATGAATACGCATTTAATGGCCGTTAGACTCGTTCGAGAGTCATTACCTATGTAGTGAGATCTCCGGAATTGTCCCATTTGGACAGTTTGGGACTGCATAGTTTCTATATAATAATATTCTTAGTGGCTTAAACTTGTTACTTTGAGGGAAAGTTCTGCAGTTATATCCTAATGTTCTCTGGGTACATACTAGATGATGCGATGTTAAGTGTTATTTCAATTGATATATTGAAATAACACTCACACTTGCGGATCTATGTCGTGTACTTGGAGAACTATATGGATATGCTGCCGAATTTTCCTAAAATTGGAACAATGTGCATGAGCTGTTAAGTATATTACAAAAATATGCGGTCTTGAATGGGATATGACCACTCACCCTTTAGACAAGATGGATGAAATAAGAATTAATAATATGAATTGAATTTGAATTTGAATTTGAAATTAAAATTGAGTTTGAATTTGAAATTAAAATTGGTATTTTAAATTGAAATTGAAATTAATATTAGAAATTGAAATTGAAATTTGGTTTCTCTCTCTAATTGTAGCAGTGGCCTCCATCTCTCTCTATACACACATTTCTCTCTCTCTCTCTCTTATATATACACACATAGAGATTGTTGAATTGTTTGGGATTCTTGAATTGTTGTTGACTAGTGGATTTTGAACATTTAAATGGTCTATGAGAACAATAAAAGATGAAAAACAATGGCACAATCAGACAACGAATTTAAGCCGTGGTTGCCACATGAGGTAATTATAATGAAAATGGTTGTTATTAAATGTCACATTACAAGAAAGCTTTACAACTAACCTAATGAATTTATCTATATTTTCAACGCTTAAAGACTGGTGATGCGACATCAAGGCTTGCTCATCTAGTCACTAGACCCTTGTTCATGGCACAAGAGTACAAAAAGTATTGATTGAACGATTACATATTCGATAGAAAGGTGTACGAGGAAAATACAAATGTATAGAACTTGAGCATTTCATATAAGGCACTTACTTTCTTTCGAGCGAACGCGAAAGATAAAAACCTCATTGAAGTTGAAATGACTTACTCTGGTGCAATTCGAAATATATTTGAATTGGACTTTGTAGGCTTTAAAGTAGTTGTATTTTATTGTGATTGGGTAAGAGTTGAGGATAAAAATGCTTGTAAAGTTGATATTGGCACAAATTTGATCATGCTTGACTTGTCCAAGTTGAAGAGCAACGAACACGTGAGCGATGAGTTGTTTCTTTGTGCTTTTAAAAAGGTCAAGAAAGTGTTTTACTCGGGGTATATGAACAACAAGTCATGGTCAATCATCCTACATGCGCCAAAGCGTTTAAACAGTAGTGTGGATGACTTGGTTGTTTCTACCGAATATCAATCCATTTTTTATGATAAGCCGAATTTGAACAATATTTAGATTTGTAATAAGTATTGCAATTATTTATAATGAGTAGTGGTTGTATTATTCTAGTGCTTTATTTTTATCGGACGACAATTTAATGTTTTTTATTCATTTATACTTGATCATTTTAATGCTTGTAATAACCAGTGGGTGTATTCTTCTAGTTCTTTGTAATATTTGTATCAAAATTGGTTTTATGGTTAGTGAATATGTTAAGTTGGATTTTAATCAATTTAAGCATTAATTCAAATTCCATGACCCGGGAGTTTTGGTTTGGGGGCGATGGGGGGGGGGGGGGGGGAGTGTGCATGTGTGTAACTTGAATTTGGTATTAGGTATTGGTATTGGTAATGGTATAAATTAAAATTGAAATTGACATCGTATGCTTTGTTATTATAGGATTTGATCATTAATTCAAAGTCCATATACATGTTTGTACTAATAATAACATTTTTTGCAGAAAATGTCTTCATCCTAGCACAGTAGCGGAGGTAACGAGGGATCGTCGGCTAGGAGGCACCCAAAATAGGGTAAATTAGGATCCGTCGTTGATAATAAGATGACATTATTGACTAGATAGCTAGACTTTCTGAAGGTAATCATTGGCTCGGGGTACAATGATTGGAGGGACGTGCCTAATGATCTCAAGATTGGCATCAAGGGGGGCACTACAGGTAGTGTATTTATATTTATATTTATATTTATAAGAAACTGAACTTTCTTTCTTTTTGGTTTTTATTTGTTTACGGGAATAATTCATCCTGCCACCATATCTCCACGACTCCACGTTAGAACAGTTGAGGGACCAATATAAGATGTTAAAGAAGAATATGCGGCCAAGGTACTTTGGGAAGACCCGGGATTCCATTCTAAGTGTACGAGACACCGTCCCCCCGAAGGAGCCGATCTCATTGGCACAGTGGCAAAATTTTGTTAACAATGAGATTTATGAGCGGCAATTGGCATCTCGCCAATTTGGGAGGGAAAACCGAGCGAAAAAGTTGGACGTGCACTACTCCAGGTGGACGTTTTACGCCATCGTGGAGCATAGGATGGTAAGTTTTTATACTTCTTTAATTTTAGTTATATGTTATTCTAATTTAGCATTAGTTTGTGTTACTTACTAATTCTGCATTATTTTATTTCAGGAGACGGGGAGTGGTCCTGGGGGTAGGCCACATAGGCTCGATGCCTATGTGGCAATTCGAATGGAGAAGGGCAAGGACAGCGAGGTGGCCCCGAGCGTCGCAACTACGATTGTAAGTTATAAATGTTTAATTTTTTTAATTAAGTTATAATTTTTTTATTTACTTAATTAACTAATCGTGTACTTTTTTTCATTTCAGGAAAAGCTTAAGGAAGTGCATGAGTCGCAGTCTGATGCCGACAAAGAATCTTTGGCTATGGACGCACTCAGCCAAGTGCTCGGGGAGGATCGTAAGGGGAGGACTAGGGGTGATCTCGCGGGTGGGGATGTCGAGGATCATCGGAATGGAGACAAACAACACCGAATTGGCTCATAAGTTGGACACCCATAACGATAAGCTATCGAGGTTGGAGGCGAAGATCCTAGATATGTACGCCTTCATAAAGCGTCAGTTGGGGTCCAAGGGGAAGGTAAAGGATAAGGATAAGGAGAAGGAGGTATATGTAGATGAGGACGTCACTTCTTCATCGCCGATACACACAGACTCGCCGTCATATGATCCATTTCCCATCTTGTTCCGTCGAGCGGCTTATGTCAAAAATCGATTGGCCGAGCGTGTTTCTACTCGACGTATTTTGTGGGGAGCAGATAGCGATGGGGTTGACGGTTTCGAGCTTCCTCTCGGGTATGTTGGTTCATGGACGTCCCCTAAAAGACATTGAGGCAAGGGTGTTCATCATGCATGTGGTGTTCGGAAAGGAGAATTAACTTTTGTAATTGTGCGAACAATGCGACGTTCAATGAATTGAGGGGTGTATCAATGCATATGTCGTGTGGCCTTCCTTCCTCCTCCACCTTGCCCAATACCCTATGCCATGACATTATTTCTATCTATTTTATTTGGATATTGGATTATATTTGTATTTTTTTGATTTGGTACATGTTGGTTTGGATATGGATTATATATGACACGATTTGGTACATTATTTATATTTTATTTTGATATATGATGTTTGGACAGGTACGATTTTGCTATAATAGGTGGAAATATACTGTTGGGTAGTGGCAGTGGCTATACTACCCAACAGTTTTTTTAAATTATTCCCATAATTATCACGGTCAAAGACCATGAAAAGTTTGTGACAAAGAAACTTGTCACAGTCTTTGACCGTAATAATATTATTAGACTTGTCACGGTCTTTTCCCATGACAAAACTTGTCAAGGTCAAAGACCTTGACAAGTTCGTGATAAGTTTAAGGAACTTGTCTTTGTCTTTGACCGTGACAAGTCTGTGACAAATTCAGTTGTCACTCCCAAACTTGTTATGGTCAAAGACCTTTACAAATTTAACTTGTCACTATTTTAGACCTTGATAAGTCGGCAGTTTTGGTGTATTGAAAAGGAAATATGGCAAGCAAGTTCTGGTGATCAATAGGAATTCAAATTGGATAGACACGATCATGATCTACCTAATAAAATATTATATACCAGTTGATAGGAAAGAATAACATAAGATATGGGTGAAAGTTGTTCGTTTCTACTTGGTGGCAAATTGAAAACTTTATCAACGCTCTTTTTCAGAGCCATACCTCTAATATAGGTCCCCAAACGATGCTGAATAGACACCCTAAGAGATTTATGATGGGATATATTGGATCCATGTATAGGCATGTCATTGGCACTTAAGGTAATGAAAGAGGGATATTAGAGGTCATATATGCAAAAGGAAACAGTTTCCTACGTCCAAAAATAAAAGAAATCTCAACTTTTTTTGCATTTTTACACCATACTACGAGTGACTTCAAGGCCCTCATGAGTTTTTAGCCATTTGCCCAGGGAGACTTAACATTGTCAGTCCATTTCCCCTCACATCTGGTAGTGGGAAGTATTTATTGGTCGACAATGACTACTTTTCTAAATGGGTTAAAGGGAAACCCTTGGAAAACATTCGAGATGTCAACATGAACAAATTCATATGGAGGAACATCATAATATAGATTTGCATCCCTCGAATTGTCGCCATCGATAAAAGAACCTAGATCGAAAGAAACAACTTTCAAGCCTTTTGTAATGAGAACATTATTAGGCACTACTAAAATTCAGTGGATTACCCCCAAAGTAATGGGAAAATAAAATATTCTAATAAAATAGTCCTCGATATAATCGAAAAGAGGCTGGAAGAAGAAAAGGGAGAATGATTTGACCAACTTCCCCACATTCTCTGGGAGTTCAAAACAAAACCCATGCAGTTAATTTGGAAACATATTTTACCTTAGTCTTTGAAATGGAGGCACTGATCCTATTGAAAAAAGGTCTACTAATTATGGAATCCAACTTAGTCGATGAAAATCTCAATAATGAAGTAATCAGATCATAGCTTGACTTAGATGATGAAAAAGAGAATTGGTTCATTTAAAGCTTGCCTCTTACCAAAAGTAGTTAGCCAAGTAAGATGATTCATGGTCGGAGACTATGTGCTTAGAAAGATTATGGGCAGTGCTAAAAATATCTCAGACGAGAAGATAGGGTCTAACTTATAAAGCTTATTCAGATTCATCCATGATGACTTAAAGGGTGGAAACCACTCAGAAACAATGGAGGGCAGAGAGGTTCCCCGAGATTGGAATGCAACCAATTTCAAAAAGTTTTTACATTTAGATTTTTATTTTATATATAACTTTCTTTTGTTTATTTATGCTCTAAAGATTCCTTAAGAAGTTCTTTCAAACTTCTTGCACTTGTCTATATGATTTGTTCCAAGTGGAAGGTACTTAATAAATAATACCAACTAGTTGAATTAAATCTCTTCAACATACTACTTATCAATGTAATAATTGGCTTCTCTCAAATGTCTTCTTTTAATACGAACAAGTTGAGTAAATATAAACCAACTTTAAATATCTATCGGCCAACACAAAGAGCTTTGATGAATAATACAATGTGAACAATGGCTTATAATTAATGAATAGCCTACTTGGAAGCCTTGGGCACCTACAACTAGCTGGGTCATAAAAATTCCTCGGCGAGGAACGATGTTACAAACATGTGTATTTTTTCATTTCCAATTCTAGGAGTAAGGATAGATATGACAACATCACCTAAAAGGTAAGATTAGGAGACCATACATCATATATGGAAGAAAAAATGAAAAACTTCCCATTAACACTTTAAGTTATTACAAAAAAATTAAGAAAAAAAATTAATTTATAAAAAAAATAGTGAATACAATTAGATCAAACACGTGACCGAGATGGATCATTTATTGAACTCCCAAATCCAATATGTGGAACATCCAACGCGCAAGGAGTAACAATCCAAGTCATGTCTCTTATCCTTGAATGCCCACCAGAACTCACCCAATCAAACAAGTGTTGAGGTCGGTAGAGTTCATCATCTCCATCAAGGCCGAAGTCGCCACGATATTTTGGTATAAGGATAACCAAAATGGCATCCATTAGGATCCACAAAACTTAATCTTCTAAGTAGAATCTTGTTGATCTAATCAACTTGGGTCATACCAATACACAACTCGTAATCTTGCGGGACCTTCACCACGGTGAAGGCATTAAGACTATCATCTTTATAACAAACATTTAGCATATCGTTCAGGGTGGGATCCATATTAAGGAGATCCTCATAATCACCATCCATCTTAATCTAGCAAGGTTGTTTATCAAACTGGAATGTGTGATGTTCAGTCTTCTAAGTCAGACTTTTAATGGTCAATACTTTCTTGAGAAAAATCTTCTTGTAATTCTCTACGTCTTCTCCTAGACGTCCATTCTTCTTCCCTTAAATGGATGACTAACCCTTGGCAATTACAATATTGTCATTAATGGATTTTTGAGTCTTATATATCCCCTCCCAAAGCTATGTGTTATCTTTTTCCAAAAATACACAGCTTTCCATAACCTGTTTTCTTGGTTTGGACTTACTATTTTTTTATAAGCCCTTAGATCATTAGTCTCCTTCATAAGGATTCAATGGAGGTAAATTTCTCATCGAATCTAGTCTTTCTTATCAGACCATTAAGATTTTGCTCAAAGTCGGCCTTCAAATTTGATAATGACTTCTTATGATTGTGTTGAGAAATAAATAATCATGTCATGAAAAGCGACATTATCCACGACTACCTGTGAAAGAGGTAACGAATATTCAAGTACACTTGTCTCTTGATTTGACACATTAGGACCTAAGTGTTATCTAAGTTCAACATCCTCATCATCTTTATCGTAACCAATAACGAACAGTCTCCCACATCTCTCTGGAAAGTCATTATGAGTAGTGGCCAGTGTTATAAGTCTTATGTTAAACTGTGTGAACAAGTAGTGGGATATATAAGTTTATCAAACTGAAGAGAAGAATTTCAAAAATCAGATGAAATAATGTCGGTTGAATCAGACAATATATTCCATTAAAAATAGATTACAATTAAGGCATGGCCCTGCATTATTTAGAAACAAAAATTAAAATACAACATTGTCCAATTAGAATCTCTAAGATACTATTTTGCCAACATTCTCCTTCTCAATAGCCTAGTAAGAAGTCATTAGTTTTTATTCGACAGCCTTTCCTTCTCTTAAATAACATCATCGTCATCATCATCAATCTCTTCCAAATTGAGTGGGAACCTTGGATGATGCTCACTAAAGAGGTTTAATCCCCCACTTTACCAACCTTATAAGGTAGGTAATATGAATTTTAGTATTGATAAGAGCTTTGTCTTGGACACGGGTAATGGAGTCATCCTTGATCTTTGCAACACTTGAAAAGGTCTCCTTAACTTTTTCCATAGCTTCACTTGCCTGCATCATTGTTAAAGTCAACCACAACCTCTTCTTCTCTAGCATCCTTTTTCTCTTGGTCGACAATAACCAAAAGAGGAGCAGGATCATTAATATTCTGCTGAAAATTGGTTCTCATCCTATACGATCTTAACCTTCTTGTCAATATTCTTCTTCTACATCGCCTCGATATAATTCAATCACTGAGAAGCCAAAAGATAATTGTGCAACTCTTCAAACGTAACCTCCACATCAACGTAGGATGCCTTTATTTTGTAATTCCTCTCCAACAATTGATTATAATAAATCAAGAGCTGCAAAACAAAAGTACAGATAATCATGAGAAAAATAAAAGTGAGGAACGTAAAAGAACAATATGAATGGGATTGACTTAAAGTGGAAAGATTGAGATTGGTAGGCTCTAATAACCTCAAATGGGGGAAGGTTAAGGTAAATTCTCTGTCTTGGGGGAAACCTCCCTACTTAATCAAGTACCTATTAATATCGGGATGAGCAATAATGAATTGGCCATCACCCTTACCCTTATTAATACTCTTCTTTCCCACGTTGTCCAGTTTCCATTTCCCTTATCAATAGTACTCTTCCTGATGACATCCAGTTGGGGAGTGGGAAGATAATCCTTCTTTTGACTATATAAAAGACGCTAGTGGTCCTTATAAAGGGTGTCATCAAGTTCCATGGGGTTAGTAGAACCCCCAATCTATAATTTTTTTTCTCGCCGAGTGAGAAATATCATTCTCTTTTCCTGATGGGTGAGTAGGAGAGGAGATCTGGACCCAACCTGTGCAACACTAACATTTGTAGCAATTAAAAACCTTCTTTTTTCCAAGGCACTAGGGGAAATGGTATAATGAATCAAAGAAAAGTGAAGAGGTTTAAGGGAAGATAAACTTATTTCCTCAGATGATTATTCCCATTCTGAATCCTAGGAACACGTTCTTTCATCAAATGATTCATCCCTGTCAGAGTCTAGGTAGATGGAGGCCTCTAGGTCATCCAAAGTAATGGGGATGATTGGCCTTCTTTCTATGTTAAATGGACAAAATCACTGAAGGTCAATAAAGTTAATGTCCATGTCGCAAGGACTCTCTTGTTACTCTTTGTTGCAAAAAGAAACAAAGAAAAAGAACAAAACATTAGGTTAAACTAAGAGAGAATCACAAGGCTAGAAAAATGGCTTTTTAATCTATTCTTTGCCCTTCCTAAAGGGTATCTCAACCCTTCATATATCACACCCTCGGGATGGGGAGAGTGTTGTCAGTTTTTCATAATAAGACCATGAAACCAACAATCTTTATTTAAATTAAGAAGGTTCAAAATTAAGCATCATTTATCCACCCTTGTCTTCATATAATTAATAACAATATATGATCTCAGTAATGTTGAGTGGGATCCTATACAACTCATTAATACAATTCACCCCATTAACAATCATTCATATGTTTGGGGAAACATGGACTAGAACCACATCAAAGTATTGGAAGAATTTCAAAAATTAGCGATTCAAAGGGAAAGTGTTCCCACATTCAGAAAATGCGCATATGTTATAAGGATCATCAAGTAACTCTATTAATACCCATAGGGAGATTTGATAATCAAGTTCAAATTCTGTCATGGTATTTTCATTAAAAAATGTTCACAATGGTTAAAGATGATAATCTAAATGAATTTTTTTTAAAGAGATAACGAAAAATAGTGAAATGGAAAAAAGAGTTTAGGACAAGTTCTTACACGTGGAGTCATGATAATGAAAAGATCTCCTTTGAAAGATTGCAGTTTTTTCAAATGAACTGAAATAGGAAAATGAGTGGGAAGTATAATCTTGTAACGGGAACTTCCCTCCTGATTCCTTAATAACATGATGATTGGACCTGCATATGACGGTTGTTTAAGTGGCAGTTCATTATAAAGGAAAAATGTAATATTTAGTTGTATGCCCTTGGGGCACTCAACAATCAAATGTTCTTTTAATTTTGAGGGTATTTACAAAACTACACTTCAATTAATAAATAAAAAACTCCAAAACAAAGATTTATCGAAGTTAATAGCAGACCTAAGTATAATAAATCCCAATAATCTCAAAGTGACACTGAGCTTTCAGGGAAATTGTGGGGATCAGAATTATGATGGAACATGATGTACATGTTTAGCACAGGCCCATAAGGTTCTTTCACATAAAGTTAATTAAGAATTAAAGTCACAAAGGGTTCCTGCATATCGATCCCTTGAAACAACTTAAATTGATAAGATACAGGTCATAACTTTAGGGATAACCATTAACAGAGCCTAGGACTCTCCTAAACTACTCTATAAATGTAAACTCATCTTTTTATAGAGTGGCATGTGATATTATAATGTCGTGAAATACTAAAAATCTATTGACCAATTACCTAAGTTAATATAAGAGCAAACATCAAAACTCGTGGACATATGCACGTTGTCGAATCACGTATGTTCTTATGTTGTGCGCTATTAATCATCACCCTTGAATACTTCTCTTAAATTAGCTTGTGTACATTGGATACATATACTATAGGAAATTTCAACCTACATTTGTTTATGCATGTATTTTGTGACGCTTTGTACACAAAAGAACTATAAGCGTATTAAAAACAAAAAAATTAAAGAAAATTAGAAAATAGTTGTTAAACTTCATTGGATTTCTGTTATAGATCATTCCTTATACCTATAATTGGGTTCATCATGGAGTTTGAATTTGGTATTTTGTGCTTGAAATTGAATATATATTGATTTGAATTGATGGTGTATTAACCTTATTGTGGATTGAATTCAATCATTTGTAAATGAGATATGATGTAAACATAGTATGTGACTTTTGTTGTTTCTTTTGAAAATTGGAGCCAAATAACATGTCTTGAGATAAAACATGATCTAGAGGTTTGATGACTTTCTACGTTTTGAATATGGAGGTGATGAATAGTGAAGACCAATTATGGTTAATTAGGTGTTCGAATTCAAAACAATTGAGCGGATGCGTGTTTGTATATATAAGGACCTAAGATTTTGTTTTAACTAATTAAGGACCTAACCATCCAAAATCTTATAGCAAGGTACTAAGGTGTATAAGGCCCTAAAAATATATAGAAAATGTCAACATATCATATTCTACCCCTTTTTTTTTTTATCATGAAGACACACCTCAAGAAATTTTTTTGAAATTAATCTTTATTATAAAATGATTTCCCAAATCAATCCAAAAAATAAGATCGATTTGATAAATATTACACTTACAGAAATGGTCTTTGCATCGGCTTAAAATATCTTATACCGGAACAAGTTATCTTCACTAAAGTTTTTCTTAAAGTCATATTGTTTATAGAAAGATATAATAAAACTATTATTATGACAGTTTAAATAAAACATAATACTGTAAAATAATATGACTTTTGGTGTGGAATTATACACATCTTCAATGTTTTTTGGGTTCCATGTCTAATGTGATATCTCACAATGTCCTATAATTAGGGTGATTCTCTTATGAATTTTTACACACATTTTGAGAAATAAAACATTATGTCTATCTCTCTCTCTCTAAATCTCTATGTCCTTTATTTTATAAGAAATTACCAGCATCAATTGCTAGATCATGATCAATTATCCCTCTCAAACTTGTGTTGTTTAAAAGAAAAAAAGGCAAAGAAGTTTATTCGAATCCTTCTATTAAACTATAATAAAGGTATGTCCTCTTAATATATATATATATATATATATATATATATATATATATATATATATATAGAGAGAGAGAGAGACACACACATACACACATAAACACACACACATACTTCACTATATATCAAGTATATATACCTTTTTTTTAAATAGTAATCAAATTATGTTTCAGCTTAATTTTTTATATGAAGTTTAAACATTTTAGGGGACCCATATAAAAAATAAGCTCAAAATAAACTTTTTTGCTATTTAGATAAAATCGATCAAACTTTGGCTTATTTTAAAGAACTTTAAAAGATGTTAAAGTTTGAATGATTTTTTTACTATAGTAAAAAAAAGTTATTTTGAGCTGATTTTTTTATACGGGTCATTTGAAATGTTTAAATGCCACATAAAAAACCCAATTCAAAAATATTTTCCTAATATTTTAGAAAAATAATTTTGCTCCAGCAACTATGTATACTTGCTATGTATGAACTACGCACCAAGTTTACATACTTGTTGGTGCAAACGTATTTTAATAAAATATTAAAAGAATTTTTTATGTGATATTTAAACATTTCAAGGGACTAATATAAAACAATCAATCCAAATGAACTTTTTTTTTTGCTATTTTTAAAAAATCGGTCAAACTTTCACAACATTTAAACTGCTTTAAAATCTATTTTAGTACTTGGTATGTATGACCTACACACCAAGTTTACATACTTGTTGGAGCAAACCTATTTCAATAAAATATTTTTAAAAATTGAGTTGAATTTTTTTATGTGATATGTAAGCATTTTAAGGGACCGATATAAAAAAATTACCTCAAATTTTTTTTTTTTGCTATTTTTACAAAATCGGTCAAACTTTCACAGCTTTTAAAGTGCTTGAAAAGATGTGAAACTTTCACGGGTTATCGTGACAGGTCGTGTCAATCGTGCCTAATTGGTATGATTTTTTAATTGTGCCACTCGTGTTGGGTCGCGTCATTAACGGGTCGTGTTTGTGTTGCAAAAAACAACACAACATCGTGACATGTTTGTGCTAAATAAAACCGTGTTGGGTCGGGTCAGGCCCAAACACGAATCATTAGTCCGAATTGATACTCCTACCTTTTACCCCGCAAAGTGCCATGGGGTGTACTTTGAGAAATGGTATAAATCCCAAACAATTACGAGCCCCATTATAATGATTAAATTATTTAATCTATTGAATTTGAGCCCCATAATAATGACAAAAATATCTAATCTATTGAATTTGATTATAGAACTATTTCTTACCTTAAACATCATCAAACTACTATTTTAAATTGCGAGAGAATATGACAAATGCTCTATAGTTTGAAGTTTGAGACGATATTATCTTAAGTTGGCCAAAAAGGAGAGAGAATTCTTGTAATTGACAATAATTAGGTGTTCAAAATATTTTATCGAGTCGAGTTGACAACATGTTGTTTCGAGTCAGTCTTGTTGCATCATACCGCTCTTGTATCAAATAGTTCTTATCATACCATAGTTGTGTACATTATTGATTCACACATACTTAAATCATTTCAATTGGCGTTCATGTTTTGCTGAACTCGTATATTTCTTACATATATTTGGTGTGACACCTCGCCCAACTAAATACTGAGTGATGAGTCATTTATTAAATTAAAATAGAATATCCAGTTGATTCATTATTAGCATCTCTATCGAAAACTATTAATTAGTAATCACCTACATTAGTTAATTAAGTTGGTGTCAAATTTTAAATATTTTAAATTAACATACAGATCTGAATATACCTAAATAAATAAATAAACCACCTTCAACATTACAATTGACTAACATCACAAATAGCGAAATAACTGACTCAAATAAAATATGACTGGAATAAGCACTCCAGCCTGAAACTCCAATACAATAATCCATATCTAAAACTGAATCCACCAACTGAAAATAATTTAAGTTCAGTGTCTCTGAAAATAACTACTAGTAGAAGATGGGCCAACTTGCCCAACTGAGATAGATAAAATGATGAATATGATCTTAAAGGAATGGAGGCGTCTACTACCGAGGTTAGGCAATCACCCACAACAACTGCAACACGTCAAATGAGAGTGAACTCCTAATCTAGGCATCCTTGTGACTGGGCACCTAAAATGGTTTTTACAAAATAGATTTTGAAAACTTGTCAGAGCCCGAGTAAAACAGTTTAAAAATATTTGCAAGTATTTAAAATGCATAATAAGAAAATATTATATACATGTTAGTTTCACGTGCTCTCACTTAAGGTCCTCAACCCTCAATAATTTTTCACGCCGAACGTATTCTACTCCATCCTAATTATGCTACCCCGCCTAACTAGTTCAAATCCATTATCTTACTACACATACTTACTTGTGGTGCCCACCTGTATTACCCATATAATACGTTATTGAATTGTTTTCTCGTATCATTTAAATCAATTAAGAATTCACCAAATAAATGTTACATTTCCACATTATTAGATTATTTTAGATATCACTATCTTTCTCATATACTAAGAACAAACAGTAGGATAAACCACAAGTACGTATATATAGACACACACACTAATACAACACCCCTAGGCAGTGCATGCATACTCTGCTATTAAGTCACGGTACATCAAGAACTAAATAAATAACTATCGGTTCGAAATCACTCTCGAACCACAATATACAATTCACACATAATTAGAGATGAACATAGTTCTAGGCCTTTGGGATACACACATACCTATGAACCCAAATGACCGGGCACACCCTTATTTACACAAGCAGTGGTCATCCCTAAGTTCGATGTTCTGAGGTACAAGTCTAAATCCCCTAAGATGGCTCATCAAGATAAGAATATCCCCTTTGTAAACCTCCCTGATAGAAAGCGGCGTAGGTATGTCATACACGTAATAATTCACACATTAGGTATTCACATGACATATGTATATAAGTTTAGTAAAGATAAGCGCATACCCTACATATATCCCACACGTAGTCTATATAACTATCGAATAGCCTACGTACCATTAATATACCTCCCTTAATTCAATTCAATAACTATCTCACTCATATCCTGCAGGTCTAAGTCACTGGTTCCTAGGAATCCTCGTGTCTTGATAAGGTTCCCCGAGTTTAAATCTTAACACATAATTTTTTTCAATTAACTTTAGCCCTGAATTCTTCTCATGTGATTAAGTCTCCAAATAATCCTTGGCCTACTAGGATTTAAAAATAACTTCCATATATTTAACAATTACCTCAAAAGTTAACCCAATCATTTCCCACGTGTCCTAAGCAAAAAGGGAATTTGTTTTCAAAATCTGGGCAATTCTCCAGCCGAATTGATTCGGACAGAGAGACGAACCAATTCGCCTGCTATAAGTCTACATCTTCTTCCTTAAACAGTTACGGGTATCTATTCGCCTGCTACATGTCTTCATCTTCTTCCTTAAACAGTTACGGGTTTCACCATTTTTACTTAACCAAACCTTCATTACATGATCCCAAACTCCCATCCAAACATTCTAAACATGATATTAACATATGTAGATGATTTCTAACATGGTATAATCATCAAATCATCAAGAAACATCATTAAATTGAATTAATTCAACAAAACTCTTAAAAACCCTAGATTTGTTCAAAATTCCAACAAAGATTCTAGATTTCTTCACCAAATTTTAACTTTTATCTATGGATTTTGTCCTACATACATAAAGGGAGTTATCCTATCTCAAATTCAACCTAAGAACATGTTTTATGTCTTCCAAATTATTCCAATATACATGAAGTTCAAAGATTAATCATCCTACTCTAAAATGGATGGTATATCTTTCATAATTTAAGCAAGATAAGTACTTGCTTCTATTTGAAGGTCTGATCCTCTGTAGAAAAGTTGTATGGCTGTGATCCTCTCTTCCAAATCTACATGATGGTGTTGTTTACGGTGCAAGAATGGTGTAAATTGGCCTTGGGACCTCCTCTCTTCTTCTTCTTTTGGCATCTCTATGATTATATAGATTATAACTCTAACTCCCTCATCCTACATGCTGATATAAACCTATAAAATTCGTAGGTACATTTTCTCCAAAAATACAAATGACCAAAATACACTCCCGAGGTGTCGGTTTGGCCTAAAATTGCCCCGGGGCCCAAACTAACCCCCCAAGTATACTTTTCTAACTATTTCGACCCTTGTGGACACATTGGCTCACTCTAAGTTATCATGTGGATGACTTATAAATATCTTACTCTTTATTTCATTAAATTGAGTCCCCGACACGACTGACACGTGTGTTCCGACTAAATTACTGTAATTATCGTATTTCTCAGTCACGATAACTTTAATATATCCTTATCATTATTATTACTCATTCACTAAGTAATATTCAATATAAATAAATATTAACCCTTATCTCGCTAATTAATATTTATTTTATCGGATTAATTATTAAGTATAAATTAATAAATCCCAATTGATTCCCAATATAAAAATCAATAAAACAATGGAGTGTTACATACTTCCCCCTAATAACGAAATTTCATCCCGAAATTCAAAAAAAAGGAAATTCATGGTATGAACAACTCTGGATACTTTTCGCGCATCTCATCCTCGCGCTCCCAAGTGGACTCGTCGGCGTTATGATGTTCCCACTGAACCTGTACAAGTTGGGCCACCTTCGACTTCAATCTCCTCTCGCTATGGTCTAAGATAACATCTGACCTCTCCTCATATGAAATATCGGGCTGCAAATCAATCTCCTCCAAAGCGATGTGAGTGTGAGCCAACTCATCCAGGAGATATCACCTCAGCGAAGAAATATGAAAGACATCGTGAATCCAATGTAAGAGCTCCGGTAACCCAACTATGTATGCAGGTGGCCCAATCCGCTCAATAATAGGGAATGGCCCCACATATCTCGGTGCTAACTTTCCTTGCTTCCCGAACCTCATTATCCCATTCATAATAGATACACGTAGAAGAACATGTTCCCTCACACTAAACTCCCGAAAGAATCGCTTGGCATCAGCGTAACTCTTTTATCTATCCTGATTTACTCGTATATGACTCTGAATCATCTTAATCCTGGCTGCAGTATCCTGAATCAACTATGGCCCAATAAGCTTATTATCCCCTACCTCTATGCAACAAGTGGTATAATGACAAGGTCTACCGTACAATGCCTCAAATGGATCCATACAACTAGTGAAGTGGTAGGAGTTATTATACGTGAACTCCACCAGTGGAAGATACTGCTCCCAACCTCCCACAAAATCAAGGATACACATCTGTAGCATATCTTTCAATATCTGATTGGTCATTTCCATATACCCATCTGTCTATGGGTGATAAGTCGTACTCAACCGCAACTCGGTACCCATAGCCTCCTAGAAATTCTCCCAAAATTGAGACACAAAAATCTTGGCCCCATCGGACACAATGTCTAATGGTACCTCATGCAATCTCACTATTCCAACAATAAAAATTTGGACATACTCTCATATAGTAAAATCAGTCCGAAGTGGCACAAAGTGAGCTACCTTGGTCAACTGATTCACTATCAACCATATGAAATCGCGACCTATCTATGAAGTAGTTAACCCACTAATAAAATCCATGGAAATGCTCTCTCATTTCCACATAGGGATTTCTAGCGGTTGTAGAAACCCTGCTGATTTCTGATGGTCCACTTTTACTGGATGACAAGTGGCACACTTAGAAACAAACTCGTTGATGTCTCATTTCATCCCACTCCACCAGTACTACCGTCTCATGTATTGGTACATTTTATCCCCGCTAGGATGTACCGCAAATCGAGATCCACGTGACTCTAACATCATCGCATGTTGCAAGTCCTCTCCTTCTGGAATAATCAGTCTTTCGTTGAAGCGCAAGCCTCCCTCTAAACTCACTAAGTAAGACTCTGCTCCCCATACTAAAAGTTGTTTGTTCCACTCCTAACAAAAAGAATCGTCCTCCTGTTCCTATACACCCCTCGTGACAATCTGGGGGGTGACGATCATAACTAACATGAACAGCCGTGCAACTGAATCCTGATGCCCCAACTCCTTCTATTTCCCCTTCCACACCTCACCATTTAGCCTTTGACTCAATGCGTCTACCACCATGTTAGCCTTTCCTGGGTTATACTAGATATCAAATTAATAATCCTTCATAAATTTAATCCACCTGCATTGATTCATATTCATCTCCCTTTGAGTGAACAAGTAGTGTAGTGACTTATGATATGTGTATAGGTGAAACTTCTCTCCCCGCAAATAGTATCTCTAAATCCGCAATGCAAACACGACTATCACTAACTCCAAGTCGTGGGTGGGGTAATTCCTCTCATGAGGCTTAATCTTACGATAAGCATACACTCTATCCTGATCCTCCTGTTGTAGCACACCCCCAAGTCCCTATAAGGATGCATCAGTGAAAACAAGGTACTCTACTCCTACCTTGGGAAGTGTGAGTACAGGTGCTGAAGTAAACTTGTTCTTTAGCTCATCAAAATCCAACTGACGTGAGTCATCCCAAATAAATGGTACACCTTTGCAATTCAAATTAGTCAAATGACCCGCAATCTTTGAGAATCCCTTAATAAACCGTTTGTAGTACCCGAATAACCCCAAGAAACTGCGCACCTTCGTTGGTGTCATGAGATTTCCCCACTCCATCATCGCTGACACCTTACTCGGGTCCACCGATATTACTAACTCAGAAAAGATATGCCCCAGAAACTGTACTTCACATATCCAGAATCCGCATTTTTCAAACTTTTCTTAAAACTAATGCTCATATAGTGCCTGTAAGACTCGACATAAATGTTCGGCATGCTCGTCCTCGGTTTGGCAATAAATCAGAATATCATCAATGAAGACGATAACAAACTGATCCAAGAAATCTCTTAACACCCTATTCATCAAGTCCATAAATACGGATGGTGCATTGGTTAGCCCAAATGGCATAACCCAGAACTCGTAGGACCCATATCTTGTTAAGAAAGTAGTCTTGGACACGTTATTCTAGTGATAACCAGATCTCAAATCTATCTTAGAGAAGTAGGAGGCTCCTCTCAACTGATCGAATAAGTCATCGATTTGGGGTAACGGATACTTATTCCATATCGTGAATTTATTCAACTCTCGATAATCCACACACAATTGCAACAATCCGTCTCTCTTCTTCACAAACATCACTGGAGCACCGCCGAAGTGAGGTACTCCTATGGATGAATCACTGTCCCAAAAGATGCTCGATATGGTCACGTAGTTCCCTCATTTCCATGGGAGCCATACGATAAGGTGCATGTGCTATCGCCCGAGTGCATGATGCTAAGTCTATCACAAACTTTATCTCTCTGCTAGGTTGTAATTTGAGTATATCCTGGAACACATCGACGAACTAATTAACAATGGGAGTCGAGTCTAGGGGAATCATAACCTCAAAAGAGGTCTCCTCCTATATTTAATATAAGTGGGTGGACGAGCCTCGCTCAGGGTGAGGCATCAACAGCAAAAACATATCCTGGCTCCGTATAGCGAACAGAATACTCCAACTGTAACAATAAATCATGGCTCTATATGTGGCTAGTCAATCCATGCCTATAATGGCGTCATACGCCAACATGTCTAGCACAATCATATCGTCGGGCCAAAGAAGCATCCCAATATTTATACCCACTCCCCGATAAATAAAGAATATTAATGTCCCATTACCTAATAGTGAATATACACATGTAACTGTACTATTTGCCGTATCTAAAAATAAAGTGGCCTGTGAAAATCTAGTGGATATGAATGAGTATGAAGCCCCAGTATCAAATAAAATATGCCCCAAAGTATCATGGATGATAAACATACCGTCCATTGCGGGTGGTGCCTGAGGAACTGCTGCCTGGTGGACGTTATATACACGCCCATACTGCAATTGTACCTACTGAGGTGGGGCTGCGAGAGTAACTAGTATGGCAGGCAAGGCTAGCATTTGTGCTGGTACTGGAAGGGTGGATGGAAAGATGGGCTTTTGTGGCTCTAAGTGAGCACCCTACTGCTACTGCGGGGCCCTGCCCTTATTAGGGCAATCGTAACGCTTGTGGCCATTCTTACCACAAATGAAACATCTCCTCGTAAAATTTTCTACCCTTTGACCCGACTGTCCTCGGCCCTGCTGGCCGTTATCATCCCTCCATTAGCCTTAGTGAAAGCACTAATGGCCCATCTGACACTGCTATCCATGTCTGAAACATCCCTACCCTCGCCTAACATCTCTAGATCTGAATCACTTAGCAGGATATCCCTGGTGGGAACCCTTGTAAGGACATTATACGTCACATTTAGTATGTCGTATACCACTACAAGTTTGTCGAAGAATTATGAAACTTACATCTAAAATCAACGAACCGAATTTCAAGTCAACTTCAACAATCATGCCCAGCAAGGAAGGCTTTGGTAAATGTGGTTAAGTTCCATTTACATTTTGCATAAAAAGTGTTGGGATTTTTTATAAAAATTAAAATATTTTTCCTTTTATGTAAAATGATTTTTGAATTATTTTAAATGGATTTTTATCTTTAAAACATTTGTATCATAAAAGTTTTTTCATATATGTTCTCAGATTCATAAGAGTGTTGGTTTCTAAGTCTCCAAATGTTTTAAAACTCTGTAAAATGAATCTCGAAATTTTTACCTGGTCGTTCGAACGAAAACAGAAGTCGTTTGAACGACATGACGGTTCGTTCGAACAATAAGTCTTTTTTCCTAACACACCACCGCCTTAAATGCTTTTATAAATAAGGTGCCAGGGTTCTGTATTTCGTTTGGAGAAAATTTTGTTTTGATCAGAATATTCTTTTTAGAGTTTACCTTTTCTCCAGCACAATTTTGAGGGTTCAAATTTGTTTTCACAATTCACAAATCCCAGAGAGGTTTTTTTTTGAGTTGTTTGGTGGAACCCAAACCATACTTCGCCTAAAGTTCAAACTTTGTGAGAAGAACTCTACAATTGGAGAGATGAGAGCTATTGTGGAGGGATATCCTACAAGGAATCAAAAATGTGTGTATAGGTTGCGTGTCCAAATTGGTATGGCTACGAGTGATCAACTACTCAGTTCTAGCTGAAGCTTTGAAGGTTTGACACAGACATCGTGCATTACACTTGAGGGAAGTTGCATGTAAGTCAAAGGTCATGTAACCTTGTCAAAGTTCTAGAATATAAAAGGTTTTTCCCAGAGGGGATTTTTTCCTGAATTACTCGGTCACTTGCTTACATATTTTTACTTACACTTGCATGCACATGGGCTGATTTTAATTTGAATTTGGTTTTATTAGATCTAAGTTACCTAATTAAATAATTGAATTTAATAATTAAATCAATTGGTATCACACCTCGTTTATAACCCTGCTCACCCTGCTTAGACCGTGTTTGAGCTGATTGTGCCCCAATAGAACTGCCTATCATGCCCTACTAGTTGGACTTTCTTGCTCAATTTATTCCCTTAACATGGAAGTGGTGATCCTGGAAATGTAATAAAGAAATATTCAACACCTCAATGTATGTCTTCAAAGCAGGATTTCCCAATAGGTGTTGTCAGATACTCCAAGTGAGGCCATCAGTGAATAACTATATCCTCTTCTCCTCTGTAGGTGCCTCTCCTGGAACGAAGTTAGCTAACCTCATGAATTCTTCTTCATACTCAGCAACGGTCTTCTCCTACTGGGTGAGATCTAATAGTTTTCGCCTCATCTCAGTTTGGATGGCGGATGGAAAGTATTTGCGATCAAATCGCTCCTGAAACTCCTGTATCGGCATATTATCTTTGTCCTTCACGGTGGTAATATACTCCCACCACTGTAATGCAACCCCAACTAGCTTAAATTTTTTTAGAATCTACCTTTTAAAGTCCATGCACTCGTACATCCTCAAATGCCAATGAATGTATTTCTTCCATTAGCTAGCAACCACCACATCTGAACTCCCCTGGCACTTGGGAGGGTGTGCCTTTTGGAAGGCATATCTAACTCGCTCCCAAGAAGAAGAGAATGACTACATCTAAGTTGGTGCCACTACTTGTGCCTGGGGTGGTGCCTTTTATGCAGTTGTAGCCAATGCTGCATTAACCTCCTGTGCAACTATAGTGAAAAACTCTACAGCATTCATGGTACCCTCGACTGGAGCTGGTTGAGGATCTAGCGGTGCCTCTGGGGTGGCTCCTGGTGCACGTTAGGGAGGCATATGAAGCGAGAGAGAATTTTCCATCAGTCCACAATTCAATATGTACTAAAATAGCTTAAGTTGTAAATGCATAATAAAGAATAAAACAGTCCTAATAATATGGCTCTATATCAAAGGACGCTACGCTAAATACCGGGTGACACCTCGCCCAATTAAATACCGGGTGATATGTCCTTTATTAAATTAAAACAGAATATCCAGTTTGTTCATTCTTAGCATCACTGTCAAAAACTGCTAATGACTAATCACCTACATTAGTTAATTAAGCTGGTACCAAATTTTAAATCTTTTAAATTAACATGAAGATCTAAATATAACCAAATAAATAAATAAACCACATTCAACATTCCAATTGACCAACATTATAAATATCTAAATAACTGACTCAGATATAATATGACTGGAATAAACACTCCAGCCTGAAACTCCAATACAATAATCCATATCTAAAACTAAATCCACCAACTGAAAATAAATGAAGTACAGTAAATTTAGAAATAACTACGAGTAGAAGATGGGACAACATGCCCAACTGAGATAAATAAAATGATGCACATGATCTTAAAGAAATGTAGGCTTCTACTACCCAGGTCCTGCAATCGTCCACAATAACTGTAGCACGTCAAATGAGACTGAACTCCTAATCTTGGCATCCATGTGGTTGGGCACCTAAAATTGTTTTTACAAAATAGATTTGGAAAACGAGTCAATCCCAAGTAAAACAGTTTTAAAATATTTGCAAGTATTTACATTGCATAATCAACAGATAGTATATACATGTTAGTTTCACGTGCTCACACTTAAGGTCCTCACCCCTCAACTGTTATGCACACCTAACGTATTCTACTAACCCATCCAAATTATGCTACCTCACATAACTGGTTCAAATCCATTATCTTACTACACATACTTACTTCGTGGTGCCCACCTCTATTACACATACAATACGTTATAGACTTGTTTTCTCATAAGATTTAAATCATTTAAGAATTCATCAAATAGATGTTACGTTTCCACATTATTAGGTTATTTTAAATATCATTATCTTTCTCATCTACTAATCACACACACACACACACACACACACACACACACACACACACACATATATATATATATATATATATATACACACACACTTATGTATAATAATACAACACCTTTAGGCCGAGACTTGTGGTGCATGCATACTCTACTATCAAGTCCCGATACATCACATACTAAATAAAGGACTATCGATTCGGAATCACTCTCGAACCACAATATACAATTCACATAAAATTGGAGGCGAACATAGTTCTAGGCCTTTGGGCTACACACATACCTACACACCCAAGTGATCGGGCACACCCTCGTTCACATAAGCAGTGGTCATCCCTAAGTTCTATGTTCTGAGGTACAATTCTAAAACCTCCCAAGATGGATCATTAAGATAAGACTGGCCCCTTTGTAAAACTCCCACCATAGCAAGCAATGTAGGTATGTCATACACGTAAAAATTCACACATTAGGTATTCATATGACCTATGTATATAAGTTCAGTAAATGTAACGACATACCCTAAAATATATCCCGCACGTAGTCTATATAACTATCGAATAGCCTACGTACCATTAATATACCTCCCTTAAGTCAATTCAGTATCTATCTCACTCATACCCTACTGGTCTAAGTCATCGGTTCCCTAGGAATCCTCGTGTCATGATAAGGTTCCCCGAATTTAAATCCCAACACACAATTATGTTCAATTAACTTTAGCCTTAAATTCTCCTCATGTGATTAAGTCTCCAAATAATCCTTGGCCTACTGGTATTTAAAAATAACTTCCATATATTTAAAAATTACCTCAAAAGTTAACCCGATCGTTTCCCACGTGTCCTAAGAAAAATGGGAAAGATTTGTCAAAAATTTGGGCAGTCGAATCAATTCGTTCAGGGAGCTGAATCGATTTTCTTGCTACTTGTTTTCATCTTCTTCCTTAAACAGTTAGGAGTTTCACCATTTTCACTTAACCAAAACCTTCATTACATGAGCCTAAACTCCCAACCAAACATTCTAAACATCATATTAACATATGTACATGATTTCTAACCTCGGAGAATCATCAAATCATCAAAAAACATCATTAAAATGAATTAATTCAAAAAAATTAAAAAAACATTGATTATCACATTTGTTCAAAATTGCAACAAAGATTCTAGATTTCTTTACCAAATTTTAACATTTATCTAGGGATTTCGTCGTACATACATAAAGGGATTTATCCTATCTCAATTTCAACCCAAGAACATGTTTTATGTCTTCCAAATTATCCTAAAATACATGAAGTTCATAGATTAATCATCCCACTCTAACATGGATGGTATATCTTTCATAATTTAAGAAAGATAAATACTTGCTTTTGTCTGAAGGCCTGATCCTCTATAGAAAAATGGTATGGTTGTGATTCTCTCCTCCCGATCTACGCGGTGGTGGTGTTTGTGGTGCAAGAACGGTGTAAATTGGCCTTATGACCTTCGCTCTTCTTCCTCCTATGGCCTCTCTGTGATTATGCAGATTCTAACCCTAACTCAATAATCCTAAATTCTGATATAAAGCCATAAAATTCGTAGTTCCATTTTCACTAAAAATACAAATGACCAAAATACGCTCCTGAGGTGTCTCCCCGAGTATACTTTTCAGACTATTTTGACCCTTCCGGACACATTGGAGTACTCTAAATGATCATTTGGATGACTTATTAATACCTTACTTTTTATTTCGTTAAATTGAGTCTTGACACGACTAGCATGCGGGTTCTGACTAAATTACTGTAATTATCGTATTTCTCACTCACGACAATTTTAATATATCCTTATCATTATTATTACTCATTCACTAAGTAATATTCAATATATACAATTAATAACCCTTACCTCGCTAATTAATATTTATTTTACCGTATTAATTATTAAGTATAATTTAATAAATCCCAATTAATTCCCAATATAAAAATCAATAAAATTATGGGGTGTTACATTTGGTTTGTGTCATATTTTAACAAGCCAGACAACTATTGATTTTAACCTTCCCAGAGTTCACGGATTAAGATAACTGCATGTTAGTATGTCATATTACACTATATCAAAAATGGAAAATGATCATTACAGGGTGGCCATCGTTTTAAAACGTGATCAAGGTAGCCACATTCCAAAATTATGACCATGTATTTTTTTATGACTTTGAAAATGTGCTAATCCGGAATTGATATATACTCCACGTTGGTCATGGTTAAGAATCGTGACAACCATGAACATGATCCAAAACCATTACTCAACAAATAACGTTAATTTGGTCACAATTTACAATCTTGACCATGTATCTAACATCGGGGTTATGGAAGTCGACCACAACTCTCAATTTAGTCATGGCTTTAGATTGTGACCCTCAAACAATCACCCTTAAAATTGTAACGCGGTCACTGTTTGTCATGATCTAAAATCGTGACAATTTCTAATTTTTGGCATAGTAATTCTAAGTGCAAATGAGACAATCAGAGGTTGATATGGTAATAATAGGGTACTAATTATTAAATATTTGTAGTGATCAATTGTCATATAATTGGCTTCATGATGTTTTTGAAATGAAATATAGTTCTTTTGATTATAAAGAATATTTGGGAGTTAATAAATATTTCTCAAAAGGAACATAGTGTTTCGAAATTTATGTTCCTCGTGAGATTTAAATGTAAAATTCTAAGACGGAATGATATCATTCGTGAGACATGGAAGTGTAACTGGATGATTTAGTTATCAACCATTTTGCCAAACCTCTTTTGTACTTTGAATGCTTTTATGGTTTATTGTGTTACTAGACTTAATCTAAGAATTAAAATTTACAAAAGGACAAAAAGTTTCATTATAAATAAGAAAATGGAGGTTTTATATCCACCCCATAATTTTATCCAATAATCTCGAAACAGATAGAGGAAGAAATAGTTCAATTAAATCATCTTACTTAAATCTTCTTAAACATTACCTAACTAGCTGGAAAAAAACGTAACTATTCCACACATAACTAGCTACATAAGGAAAAATGTAACTATCACATGCATAAGATGACTACTAAGGCTGAGATTTCCATGACATGCTGGTGAACCAAAGCTTCTTGGAGACTGTTACAAAAAAGGAGGAGTCATATAACCTGTCTCGATAAAAATGGTACCCGCATTAGCCATCTAATATATATATGGTTTGATGTATATATATTCGATATAAATTTGTATTATTTGATTCATTAATATTTTCAATGAAATTGTAGGAATCAATGTCACAAAATATTAGTCCTCCTCATTGTAACAACCCGTGTAATTTTGGGCTATTTTAATTAATTTTTGGAAAATGGATGAAAATAAAGTTTTTGATAAAATTATTTTTATTGCTCAAATATGTTGGTTATTATTTTTAAAGGCGAGAATTTCAAACGGTTTCAAAATCGGAGTTAAAACGGATTTTAAAATGATTTTAACTCTTGGAGTTGTTTTGACTTCCAACTCTTCATTTCTTTGCCTTATTTAAAGGAGTCTTTTGGATTCCAACTGTTCATTTCTTTGCATTATAAAAGGAAGTCGTGGGCAACCTTTTTAACATACTTTTGGCACAAATTTTTGGCAGAAAATATATTTTATATTCCTCTTCTTTTTATATATACTTTGGTCCTTGATATTTGTGAGTTACAACCTTAGATTAGAGGTGTTGTTGGGGCTATTTTGTTGGAGGTTCTTGGAGGAGCTTTTGTATATCTTTTGAGTTGATCTTGAGGATGTGATCGTTGGTTTCTCATCATGGTTTGAGGTATGGGGTTTTACACAATATGCTCCTTAAATCTCGCGAGTGTCATTCTCTTTGAATTCTTGTTAATTGAACTCATATTTGAATTTATAAATTCATTGAAATCTGGAAAATAATTGTTGAAATTATTTTGATTCATGTGGTATCATTATATTGTTGATGAGCACGTTGTCATGAGATTTTAATATGGCACAGATGTTGGGCACCCGCCAAAATTCCTGTTTCCCGGGCTATGGCTTGATAAAGCATATACGAATGTGGTGAGGCCTGGTGACCCGGTTAAAGTGTTGTTGAGAAATTATATTGATAAATGATTTGAGATTTACATTTTGATTTGAATATTCGTACTCGTGTTGTTACATTTTATTCATCGCTAACATATATTTGTTGAGCATCTTTCTTGTGGTATTGTGTACTTCCCCATATTTTCTTTTAGTGGCAGGTTAGCGTGGATTTTGGGGCGCTATGGAGATTGATTTTAGCGAGGATTGTTTGGGAAAGATTTGTATTATTTTGATGTATAGAGCTTTGGTGATTTGTATATATTTTTCGAGTTAGATGTTGTATGTAATTCGAGAGACTTGTTGTGATTAAAGAGATTGAGATTAGTGGATTTATATTATTGTGGGTTTATTTAGATGCTCTATACCTTGTCACTTGTGGATTTGAATTTTTTTTATTGCATTAGCATTCCGTTCACTCTCCCCGGGCGGGCGGGGTGTTTCAAATGGTATCAGAGCTTAGGTATACGGCAACCCTCGGGGCTTGGGTTTTGGGTTCATTGCGTGGTTAGCAATTTTTTGAGATAGAAAATTTTAGGTGATATTCGTGTTAGGTTTGGGAATTAGATGTGAGGAATTTATTTTTGGGAGACGTGATTTATTTTTGGAGTTAGTGTAGTGGCCTGATTTTGAGAGTTAGGCATTCGGCGAATTTCGAGGGCGAAATTCCATTGTTAGTGGGGAAGTGTAACACCCCGCGTAATTTTGGGCTATTTTAATTAATTTTTGGAAAATGGAGGAATATAAAGTTTTTGATAAAATAATTTTTATTGCTCAAATATGTTGGTTATTATTTTTAAAGGCGAGAATTTCAAACGGTTTCAAAATCGAAGTTAAAACGGATTTTAAAATGATTTTAACTCTTGGAGTTGTTTTGACTTCCAACTCTTCATTTCTTTGCCTTATTTAAAGGAGTCTTTTGGATTCCAACTGTTCATTTCTTTGCATTATAAAAGGAAGTCGTGGGCAACCTTTTTAACATACTTTTGGCACAAATTTTTGGCAGAAAATATATTTTATATTCCTCTTCTTTTTATATATACTTTGGTCCTTGATATTTGTGAGTTACAACCTTAGATTAGAGGTGTTGTTGGGGCTATTTTGTTGGAGGTTCTTGGAGGAGCTTTTGTATATCTTTTGAGTTGATCTTGAGGATGTGATCGTTGGTTTCTCATCATGGTTTGAGGTATGGGGTTTTACACAATATGCTCCTTAAATCTCGCGAGTGTCATTCTCTTTGAATTCTTGTTAATTGAACTCATATTTGAATTTATAAATTCATTGAAATCTGGAAAATAATTGTTGAAATTATTTTGATTCATGTGGTATCATTATATTGTTGATGAGCACGTTGTCATGAGATTTTAATATAGCACAGATGTTGGGCACCCGCCAAAATTCTTGTTTCCCGGGCTATGGCTTGATAAAGCATATACGGATGTGGTGAGGCCTGGTGACCCGGTTAAAGTGTTGTTGAGAAATTATATTGATAAATGCTTTGAGATTTTCATTTTGATTTGAATATTCGTACTCGTGTTGTTACGTTTTATTCATCGCTAACATATATTTGTTGAGCATCTTTCTTGTCATATTGTGTACTTCCCCACATTTTCTTTTAGTGGCAGGTTAGCGTGGATTTTGGGGCACTATGGAGATTGATTTTAGCGAGGATTGTTTGGGAAAGATTTGTATTATTTTGATGTATAGAGCTTTGGAGATTTGTATATATTTTTCGAGTTAGATGTTGTATGTAATTCGAGAGACTTGTTGTAATTAAAGAGATTGAGATTAGTGTATTTATATTATTGTGGGTTTATTTAGATGCTCTATACCTTGTCACTTGTGGATTTGGATTTATTTTATTACATTAGCGTTCCGTTCGCTCTCCCCGGGCTGGCGGGGTGTTACACTCATGTGGATTTCTTTTTTATTATCATTATTTTAATTTTTTGCATTCTAATTTTTTTTCGTACATTGCATGGAGGAAAAAAGAACCCAAAAAAAGATAGAGTAAAAATAAATTTACTAAAAAGGGCCAAAAATAAAAAAAAAAGAAAAAGAAAAAAATATGAGGAAACAAAAAATTGAAACAAAATAAAGAAAGCAAGTTTGTTGAAAAAGTTAAAAATATCGAAGATGAATAAAACATATAAAAACAAAAAAAATGGAAATAAATTGTTTATAGTGTTTGCATGTGTGTTTAAAGTATATTCACTTTACATTTAAACCACCTCATGAAGTGAAGTCGGCCTAACCATAGGAGTATATTAAAAGTGGATGGTTAGCTTAAATTAAGTGATTGAAATAAAACTTTCCAAGTGAAAATTTTAGATTTTATCATCTTTGAGAGTCTTTACCTTCCTTGAAAACTTGGGAATTTACACAAGTAATACGCATAAATAACAATGATTTGTGGCGATGTCAAAATTTTCCAAACAGATTCGATCAAGATAAATTTTAAGATCTCATGCATGATATTCTCTTATGCAAGTAAAAGAGTATATCTTATTTTTATGTTTCTCAACCTCCCCTCCTGGTCATAATCAAAGTTAAACAAGTGCTTTGATTCCTCGTGAAGGCATAACACTTCATTACTTTACTATTTGAAGATGAGTTAGAAGATTTTACAAAATTTGTAACAGTTCTCTAAATGTTAATTTACATGTCACTGTTAGATTAATTTCTATTTTGTGAAAACCATCACACAAACAGGAACATTCATATTGAATCATCAAGAATTAAAAGTATTGAATTTGCGGAAGTGTACCCGAATTCATAATGAGAAAATTAAAATATTCAAGTTTGAGGTCCTATGATATTCCAAATCAACACTTTTATTTTCTCTCTAAATTTCTCTCTGACAATGGGAACCAAAAGAATGGTCTAGTATGATTTGGGGACTATGACCCCTATTTATAAAACAATCGTGTTTTTTAATATTTCGTATTTTTCTATTTTAACCCATCATAAAAATAGAAATTACGCTTGTCTCTTCACATTAAAACCTACACTTATATAATACATTATTAAGGCCACAAAACTTAAATTAATCGCTTTATTTGCCCTAACTTTATTTGATAGCCTATAATTCATATTTATTTTATATAGAAGCCTATATATATTATTTTAGTTTAATAGTCTCCCACTTGGGATATATATGTAACTTTATAAATTTGAATTATATTTTATAAGCTCATGAGTTTTGCTATCAAGATTTTATGCATCTTAACAATCTTGTCCATTAACTACACCAATATAGAATTAAAGTTATCGTCATTACATATTTCGTAAGTATACCCATCAATGATCACATATTTTATTGCAACTAATGACAAATATACTGTGGATGTGTACCATAAAAATTTCATGCAATTTGATCTTAACATGCCAATTTCCAACTGATCCTCCTTAGACCTTAGTGAAATCAAACCATATAAACTTATAGTGAATATAAACTGGATACTTTATCGCATTAGATAATCATAAAATCCATAATAAATGTGTCTTTGAAAGCATATAAATACAAACTCCTACTAAATCGACATATCCTGAAAAGAAACTACACCCATATGAGTAGTGTGTTCATGAAAGACCTTAGATGGTAATCCCTTAGTCAACGGCTTCGTAATCATGGAGTTTGTCCCAATGTGCTCTATAGGCATAAGTCCACTCTTAACTCTTTCTTTTACAACTAGGAACTTGATGTCTATAAACTTTGACTTCGTAGAACTCCAGTTGTTTTTGGAATACAATACTACTGATTTATTGTCACAAAATAACTTAAGTGGTCTTTCAATTCCATTCACAATACATAGCCCCGTGAAAAAATTTCACAATTATATTCCATGATTAGATGCCTCATAAAAAGCTAAAAACTTAGTTGCCATGGTGGAAGAACCTATAATAGACTATTTAACACTCTTCCAAGATATATCACCTCCAGTAAGTAAGAAGAAATAACCTGGAGTAGATTTCATGATATCTTGACATCCAAAAAAATTCAAGTTAAAATATCCATTGGTCTCTAACTAATATGACTTCTGATAGTTGATCATATAGTCTTTTGTTGTCTACAAGTAACTCATGATTCGCTTCGTTGCTATCCACTGATCTTTTCCAAGATTTCTTAAGTATCTTCCCAACATCTCAGTAATGTACTCAATATCCGGACACGTACAAACTTGAGCATACATAGGTCTTCGTACTGTTAACGCATAAAGAATCTTTTGCATCTCCCAAATCTCAAAATCATTCTTGGGATATTGACTGAGACTAAATTTATCTCCTTTAGCCATAGGGGTGTCACCTGGTTTACAATTATGCATGCCAGACGTTTTAAGAGCTTTTTCAACATAGCACTTTTCGGATAAACCAAGTGTACCCTGAGAGCGATCTCGGTGTATCTATATACCCAACACAAAAGAAAATTTACCAAGATCTTTCATCTCAAAATTCTTTGAAAGAAATCTCTTGGTTTCGTGCAACATACCTATACCGTTGGTGGTAAGCAATCTGTCATTAATATATAAAACCAAGTAAATATTCTTACTCCTACTGAAATTGTGGTATATACAATCATCAACCAAATTCATATAAAAACCAAACGATATGGTAACTTGATGAATCTTGTAATACCATTGACGAGAAGCTTACTTAAGCCCATAGACATATTTTTTTAACTTGTAAACTGTCTTCTTTGCATCTCTCGACACAAAGTTTTTTGGTTACACCTTGTAGATTGTTTCATCAATGTCACCATTAAGAAATGCAGTCTTAACATCCATTTGATGATGCTCAAGGTCAAAGTGCGCCACAAGTGCCATTCGTATCCTAATAGTCCTTTGATGAAACCGGAGAGAAAGTCTTTTTATAATCGATGCCTTTTTTGTGTAAAGCCTTTAGGAAAAAAATGAGCTTTGTATCTCTCCACATCACCTTTCAAATTCCTCTTGGTTTTAAAAAACCATTTGTAACCTATGGGTTTCGCACCTTCAGACAATGGAACAAGATCCTAAACGTCATTGTCCTTCATGGACTTGGTCTCCTCATTCATGGCATCAATCCCCTCTTGAGATTTAGAACTTTCTATGACTTGGCGAAAGGTGATTGGATCATATTCCACCACAAAAATGTCAAGCTCATGTTCTTAGAGAAATACAATGCAATCATCTGGCATAAAACTTCTCCTTTCTCTAATGGATCTCCATAATGGCATAGGTTCGATAGGTGGTAGAGTTTGATCTTTTAGAATGGGAGGTTCTTGTATATTGTTTTCATTAGGATCTGCTTCTTGAACAATGTTAGGAATAGGATCCTGATCATTGTTAATAACAAGTGTGGGAATATCAACATATTCCTCTTCAAAACCAAAATTCCTAACCTTATCCCCCCGGAAAACTCAACAATCTCAAAGAATTAGGCGTTTCCCATCTCAAAAATTGTTTTAGTAGTAGGATTATAGAATTTGTAACCCTTGCATCTTTAAGAGTATCCAACAAAATAGCAACTAACCATTCTTAAATCTAGTTTCTTTTCATGTGGCCTATAGGGCCTCGCTTTAGCTTGACATCCCCAAATATGGAGGAGCTTCAGACCAGGCTTCTTGCCTGTCCAAAGTTCAAAAGGAGTTTTAGTAGTTGCTTTAGTTGGGATTCTGTTAAAGATATGCACTGTGGTCTTTAATGCTTCACCCTCGAGTAATTCTGGAAAGTTAGAGTAGCTGATCATACTCCTTACCATGTTTTTAAGCAGTTTGTTTCACCTTTTAGCAACACCATTCATGCTTGGAGAACCTGGCATGGTGTATTATGGGACGATACCGCACTCCAATAGGAATTTAGCAAATGGTCCCAGGCGTTGTTCACTTGAACCGTCATACGTACCATAGTATTCACCACAACGATCAAATATAACGCTTCTAATCCTTTTTTCTCAATTAACTTTCAACTTTAGCTTTGAATGATTTGAACAAGTCCAGTGATTGGGACTTTTCGTGGATGAGATAAAGGTAGCCATAATATAAAAAATCATTTATGAATGTGATAAAATATTCTTGATCGTTCCATGAAATCATAGGGAATGTCCCACAAATATATGTATGTATCAATTCTCAGACGTTAGTATCCCTATTGGCACCAAATCTCATTACGTTTGTCTGTTTCCCTTTATGCAATTTGTGCAAATTTCAAAATCTGAAAAATCAAAGGAATCGAGAATCCTATCTGACCCTAAGTCTTTTAATTATCCTTTCAGAGATGTGACCTAATATCTTATTCCATAATGATGCGACATTCTCATTGGTTAATTTCTTTTTAACACCTCGAGTACTTAATTGAAAAGTTTCATGATATGAAGCAACCATATCAACCATATAAAGTTTATCCATATAAGATAAAGGGCCAGTACCAACCAAATTTGTTTATTGTTTCCAAAAGAACAATTATAACCAAATTTGCCCAATAAAGAAATAGAAACCAAATTTCGTCTAAATGACGGTACAATAAATGTCTCATTCAAATCTAAATAAGTATCAGACTTCAATAATAACCTAAATGTCCCAATTTCTTAAACTTCAACCTTCTTGCAATCGCCAAGAAAAATGTATCCTTCACCATCATTTGACTTTCGGCCGCCCAGGTAACCCTCCATAGACACAATGATGTGAGCAGTTGCTCCAGAATATATCCACCATGTGTGTTTAGGTACTGAAGTCAAATTAATCTCAGAATAAACTAGATTAAGAAGTGTACCTTTATTTACACATCAAGCATGATAGTTGGTGCATTGATTTTTCTTATGTACCATGGCTGGACAAAAGAAACAACCATCAACAGTTTTTTCATTATGTTTTATCTTTGAATATAGAACCACTACAACTTCTTTATCCTTCTTCCTTTTTTTCCCTTTGTCCTTGGAAGTACTAGCCAAATGAGCACTTTCTATCTTATCTTGCTTCTATATTTCCTCTTCTTGCATACAATGTGAGATGATCCCATTAAGAGACCAAGTCTCCTTTTGATAGTTGTAGCTCACCTTAAATTGACTAAATTGTGGGGAAGAGATATCAGAACCAAATGAACAAGAAAATCCTCAAAGAGATCAATATTAAGTGCTTTCAACTTTGAATCAATATGAGACATTTCCATAATGTACTCCTTAATGTTCCCATTACCTTTATATTTCATTGAGACGGGACTTGCTAAAAATGTACTTGTTTCAGCCTTTTCATTCTTGGCAAATCTATTCTTAATTTCTTATAGGAACTCTTTGGCCGTCATTGTCGTTTTCGATATTATGCCCCTGACTGCTTTTGGAATGTCTGTCTTTATGATCATCAAACACATGCGATTTGACTCCTCCCACCTTTCAATGCCTCTTTTTTCATCAAAGAAACTTTTATCCTTAAGAGGGGCAGGAGAAGGAACTCTTAAGGCAATGTCTAGATCAATGACACCGAGAACTATATGGAGGTTCTCTTGCCACGACTTGAAGTTTGTGCCATTAAGTATATATAATTAATAGTGGCGGTAATGTGAGAAGCATAACTGATAGCTGAATCAAGGAATAACAAATAAATAAACTAGCTCAAATAAGTCTTAAGTCAAAAATATATTCAAATGATGGCAAATCTCATTTTAAGATATTGGACACTCTATTAATATTGTTATATTTGGAAAAAAATATTAACTTGTAAGTGATATCTTAGTTTAGTAAGCAAACACTTATAATAAGAACATTTCGAACAACAATTCTTCATTTGGCCCAATTTATTATTCATATGTAAAAACCAAATAATTATCACGCACTTATTACATAAAGGTACACATGAAATTTTGTTAAAAATTAATCTTCCTTTGGTCCGATTTATATTCACATAAATTACGTGCACTTAATTCTTTTATATTTCGAAACAATATTATTTCATTTTTTTTATTTTTTTTTATTTTATTTAACAAAAGAGATCACTTTGGTGACATTGTTTAAAATAATTTATCTCGAAATATATATTTAAACACACCAATATTTGAATTTAAATTTGTATGGTATACAAGCAAGTATGAAATTAATGTTCAGTAAATATCACATATATAGATATAGCAGCAATATAATCAAAGTGTTAGCTTAGCCTAGTTGTTGGTTGTCTTAATTAAAGATCTTAGATCTGGAAGGTCATTTGTTTGAAACACTTAGGTTACTACGCCAGCCTTTTACACTATTTTAATGTCTTCAAAGAAAGAATAGCAAAAATCGAACCCATTACCAACAAACCATCAATTGTCAATGAACCAACAACACAATATAATAAAATTGTGGGAAAAAAATATCAAAAACAACAATGAAAACGTGTCCCAACAAATGAAATGACGTCATTTTGAGTTATCTTCTTTGTTATTTCAGAATAGCCATGAACAACAAATCCAAGTTTTTTTCTTCTTAATCTTCAAAAAATTATATAAAATCAACCGTTAGTCCAAATTTCATGAATTTTATATCGTTGGAATTGTAATGAAATGAAGAATTTTTCTGTCCAAATTTTTTTCAAAAATATTGAACTTTTCGAAAAATTATTTTCTGCCCAAAATCAAATTAAATTCCTTCCAAATATGTTCCCAACAGTTCAATATGAAATAGCTCTCATACCACGTATTAGATTAATTTTTATTTTTTGAAAACCATTACACGAACATGATGATTCAAAATAACTGACGAGCAGGCATGCGTACAATATATATGTTGCTCTTCATATCGTGATCAGTTCTGTATCTCAATTGAATTGCATTTATATCGGATAAGACACCTGTAGTCGATGACTCATGGTAAATGATAGAGGAGGTCATAACTGTAGTCCGTACGCCTGGTTTTGAAACAATATGATATGCATGAGAACTTGAGAAAAATCTGTCGTTTATCTTTGTAAAAATGCCTTACTACGTGTTTCTACAGTCTGAGAACGAATTGAATTCTTTAATGCTTGAAGCGTAGGCTCCATGTGAGGCTTCCCACCAATAGATTGAGCCACTGTTAGTTCAAGGCACGTGATGACTTAATTTTCTCTTGCATTTCCTAAGGAGCTCACTGCTTGGGTCATTTGTGTGTAAGCTTGTAACGTGCACAAGAACTTGATAAAAATCCGTCGTTTATCTTTATAAAAATGTCTTATTATGTGTTGCTGCAGTCTGATAACGAATTGAATGTCTTTAATTCTTGAAGCGCAGGCTCCATGTGATGTGGGTAACCATGTGCGCAATGAGTTTCCCACCAATAGATTGAGCCACTGTTAGCGCAAGGCACGCGATGGACTTAATTTTCCCTTCCATGTCCTAAATATCTCACTGCTTACTTCATTTGTGTGTGAGCTTGTAACGTGCACGCATGCATGAATAGAAATATCAATCCTGCTACAGTTATCTATAACGGCTATGCAACAAACAGAGAATTAAACAAATGCGTTGCAAGCTGATGATCAAAATAACTGACTTGCAGGCATGCGTACAATATATATGTTGATCTTCATATCGTGATCAGTTTCGTATCTCAATTGAATTGCATTTATATCGGATAAGACACCTGAGGGTTAAAGATTTAGACACATGGCGCTCATGCTATGAATTCAACTGTCTAGTCACTTGTAGTCGATGACTCATGGTATATGATAGAGGAGGTCATACCTGTAGTCCGTACGCCTGGTTTTGAAACAATATGATGTGCATGAGAACTTGAGAAAAATCTGTCGTTTATCTCTGTAAAAATGTCTTACTATGTGTTTCTCGAGTCTGAGAACGAATTGAATTCTTTAATGCTTGAAGCGTAGGCTCCATGTGAGGCTTCCCACCAATAGATTGAGCCACTGTTAGTTCAAGGCACGTGATGACTTAATTTTCTCTTGCATTTCCTAAGGAGCTCACTGCTTGGGTCATTTGTGTGTAAGCTTGTAACGTGCACACATACATGGATAGAAATATCAATCCTAGTACAGATATCTATAACGGCTATGAAACAAACAGAGAATTAAACAAATGCATTGCGGCTGATGATCAGTTTTGTATCTCACTGGAATTGCATTTATATCAGCCATGACACCACATGGCGTTCATGCTATGAATTCATCTGTCTAATCAGTAGCAGAAGATGACTAGGCGTAAATGATAGAGGAACTTATAACTTTTGTTGATAGACTATAGTCCCAAACAACTCCCCCAAATCATTCCCAAATAGCTTTAAGTGTTATATCTTGTGGTATACGTCTCGTCAGGGCACAACTCATTAATGCTATTTGGGGGAGATTTGGAGTTGTTTGGTACCCATAGCATCACTCTTTGGTATTTAGGAGATGAAAATAGTCCAAAATACCCTTTTTCGGGGTTATTCGGTAAAGGCTTCTTATTGTCAAGCCACTCTTGACGAAAACACATATGAATGACATATGCATCGCACATTTTTCTTATTATTAAGATAATATTGTTATATGTACAAATGTATTCTCACTGACGTGGTAATTTTTTTTTTTTCACATTTGACAATTCTAAATGAGAAATATTGGTGTTGAGCATAAAAACATGATGCTCTAAGTGTATGATAATGGTTTTTACTTTTGATAATTCTATATAAGGGTCCGTTTGATACAAAAATGGGCAAATGGGGAGCATGGCAAATTTTTCCATAATAAAATTTGCCATGACAAAATTTGTGAGGGCAAATCCTATAATTTGTCATATAAGGTTGTTTGATAGGATTAATTTTTTAGGTGGCAAAAGTGGATTATTTGATAACATTAATGGAAAATAAAAACAAAAAAAAGTTTAGAACAAAAAACCAGTTTATGAATAAAAAAACAGTTTTTAATAAAATAAAAAGCTTTAACAAAAAAACAGTTTTTAAGAAAAAAAATAATTTAACAAAAACAAAAATGTTTTAACAAAAAAACCAAAAGTTAAAACAGAAAAACAAACAAATAGTTTTAACGGAAAAAAAACATTTGTTTAGAAAAACAGTTTTTAACAATAAAAACACTTTTAAGAAAAAAACAGTTTAGAACGATTTATTTTTTAAGAAAAAACACTTGTAACAAAAAAACAGTTTCAATGAAAAAAACAGTTTTTAGCAAAATAAAAACGATTTTAACAAACAAACAAACAGTTTAAAAAACGATTTTAACAAAATAAAAACATTTTTAATGGAAAAACAGTTTTTAACAAAAAAAAAAAATTACAGAAAAAAATGTTTCTTTAAAAAAAAAAGTTTTAACAAACAAAAATTAGTTTTTTTAATATTTTTAAAAAGGATGGCAAATTTGTGGAGAAATTTTGCTTTGCTATATAGGTAAGCAAATTTTGCCAACAAAAATGGGAAAATGATGGTAAATTTGTATGTGAACATGGGTATCCATGAAAATTTTTCCATGACAAATAATTGTCATCAAACACACAAAATAGTGAGCAAATTTGTGATTTGCCACCATTTGCCAAATTTGCCATGGCAAATGTGGCTTATCAAACAGACCCTAAGAGTTATTGATGTTTATTCAGGTACTTTGTTGTGATTTATTGCAATATCACATCATTTTATGAATAATTTGAAAAGCTCATAGGGTTACTCCATCTTCGTAATGAGGGAAATGGTTGTCACAAGATCATACGTATTATATGACATGTTAAATATTTGAGTATCAATCCAAAATAAATTGACTATACGTGGAGGGGTAACAAAATCTTATATACTGTGGTGCAAGGTTTGAACCTTTTTCCATGGATCTTTATGTCTCAACACGCTCCCTCACAAGTTACGTTACCTGAGCTTTAAATGTGGACACATTTATATTGGGTGACGCTGAACATTGGGGCCATGAATAGCATACTCTAATAGCATATTAAGTATTAAAGCATCCATTTTTAAACGAATGACTATGGGTGGAGAGGCTCCAAGACTTTTCCATATGGCAGTTTATGTTTTAACATGACACCCACGGTTGATTTTAGAAACTTTTTTTTATCAGAAGTATCAAAGTTCTTTTTAAAAAAATGGTATCTAATTTGTCGCTTTCTTACATATAGGGTGTGTTCAATTACAAAGTTAGAAAATTACTGAAAAATAGTTTATTTTTACGAGAAATTGGAAAATTCTTAGAGAAAGATACGAGTCATTTTGTTTTACATTTAAAGTTATTCATGAAAAAATATATTCTTTGGCATATTGGTAAGAAGTGGTTTCCAAGGAACATGATAAAATGATGGAGAACGTTTAATACTTATTGACTGATTAGGCATAAATTCTTTGTATTCATCCCCCCATAATTTAGAAGCTTTTATCACCCCGTGCGGTACAATTGAAGTGGATTTATCTCATATCATTGTCATTGACATCTTTTAACAAGTACCCTGAGTTTCAGGTATGTCTCTTAAATTTTACACGTATTTCATGCATGTGAAGACAATAGAGAAACCAGAATAAAGATCGAAAAGAAAATAAGGAAAGTCAAGGGTATTAACATAATTGCACAACTAGAATTTGGATGCAGAACCTAAGAGAAGTCGAAGACCTCGATTTTACAAGCACATAGGAAGAAACGACATCCAAATCCGAGCATCGATTGAGAAGATATGATGATATGAAAATGAGAAGAATTCACGGAAGAAAAGAAGGATTTTCAAGGGACGAACCGGTTTGGTTCTTAAACGAACCAGTTTGCTCTGGTTAGCAGATTTGGCCTCGCTCCTGGAATTTCGAACCGGTTCGCCCATTTACAAAGGCCATGCCGAACTAGTTCGTCGGCATCTGAACGAAATCTTTTTTTTCTCCCACTTAAAAATTAGAGTTTGTAAGGATATAATTTTATAAATGTCCGGGTAGAATCTAGGATTTTTTTATTTTTCCTAGATCACAGTTTGTATGTCTGATACCGCTACATTCGACACGTCATCACGATCATCCACGATGGCCTTTATCCGAATCCATGCATCCATCATCTTCACATGTTCATCATGCTACATGCGACGTGCTACTCAACCGTTTCCCACTACTCCACGTCACATTATTGATAAAATGATTTATTGGAGTTGTTTATATTTGCATAAATATTTGGAAATTTTTTTCGAAAATATTTTTTGAAGTCTAAATAATTTTTTTTATCAAAAAGAACAAATATTTCAATTAGTAGAAGCGGACTTTTTTTTTGGAAAGTGTGCTCGTTCAAACGAGATACATTGTCGCTCGAACGAGATGGCATCTCGCGCGATGTCGTTCGAACGACACGTGTATGTCATTTGCGCAAGATGCTATCTCGTTCGAACGACGCTGCCTCGATTTCTGAATCTCTTTATACCCCTTTCTACTCGATTGATTCAAAGAATTTTTCAACTCTCTTTCTATAGCAACCAGCCTAAAAACGACTCTCTTTTTAGACTTCATCATTTTAAGGCTTTAAGCCTTCTTTAAATGCAAATGCATTCCCAGTTATGTTGTGCAGATTTTATAAACCTTCAAGGGATTTATTTTACTCATTTAGAGTATTTTGTGGAGAAGCTAGTATCTTCTTTATTGCTGCCCATATGGAATTCTTGCGGGAGATTCCAGTCGACGACAACGGAACCGACACCTGCGGGTATTTTCGTATGTCACACTTATTTTCATTATAATTCGTATAATCGTTCTTTACAAATTATAGTGAAAATAATATGGTTATGCCATGCGGGGATTTTTCCTGATATTTTGTGTCACGTGCTTTATTGTATTTGTTAAATCATACAGATGCATGTTTTTAGGATTTAATTGAAAACTGTGTTTAATTAAATAATTTCTTAATTTGAACAAAAGCGCACACTTCAAATTGATATCAGAGCCAATTACACAATTATACCGTGTAATTTTTCGCAAAATTTTTCTAAGATATCAATTTTCTAAAAAATTAATTTTTGAAAAAGGGCGTGTTCAATGGAGAATTTATACAATAAAATGCTAGTTTTTGATGGGACAAATTATGCTTACTAGAAAGACCGCATGAAATCTTCTTTAAAAGCCATTGATGAACGTGTTTGGATTTTGGTTGAAAGAGGGTGAACACCTCCCTCTGTCACTGTTAATAACGTGACTAATTTAAAATCTGTGACTGAATGAACTGAAGAAGAATTTAAATTTTCATCCTTTAATTCTAAGGGTTTAAGTGCCATTTCTGGATCCGTCACACCTGATGAGTTCCGACGGATTATGACGTGCACTACGTCAAAAGAGGCACATGATGTTTTGCAACTTACCCATGCAGGAACTAATGCGGTGAAAGAGTCTAAACTGCAAAATTTAACAACTTAATTTGAAACTATCACCATGCTTGAGACTGAATGTTTTGATGAATTTTATGCTAGGTTATCTGATATTGTAAACACTAACTTTAATCTTGATGAACAAATTCATAATGCTAGAGTTGTTAAAAAGATTCTAAGACCAATACCTAAGCATTTTATCCCTAAAGTCACTGTGCTAAATTCTATTGGTAATTTAAACACGCTTAAATTAGAGGAACTTGTAGGAGACTTACAAACATATGAAATTAATATGTTTCCTAAATCTGTCAAGTCTAAAGATAAGGGAATTGCACTTAATGCCCAGGAAAAAAAGAGTGAGGGGTCAACAAGAAAGAAAGTTGAGTCATCTAGAAAAAGGGAGATAGAAATGTCGGATTATGAGTGTGACCTTGATTTAGATGATTTGGCTCTGTTCGCTAAAAATTTTAAGAAAATTCTCAAATTAAAAAAAAATGGAAATTTCAAAGATGAAAAGAATGTTGAGAAAAATATGAAAAATGAAAAAGATTTTAAATACTCTCCTAAGAAAGATGGTGAGAGATGTTATGAGTGCGATGGTAAGGGTCATATAGCTTTTGAGTGTGCTACTAGGCTAAACAGACTTGCAAAAGAAAGGGGCAAAGTTGTCCTTGATGCTACCCTTAGTGACTACAGTGAGGTCCAGTCGGTGGACTCTGAAGACGAGTCACCGCATGAATGTAACTTCATCGAATTCATGGCTAGTCATACTTCTAGTGCTCCTCACGACGTTGAGGATGCTGCTTCACAGGGACACCTCGACAGTGAGAACGATGTGAGAGAGGGGGAGGATGATGCAAGTGAAAGCGAGAGTAATCTTTAACGCGCCTACGCTGAGTTATATAATGAGTCATTTAAAACCAAAAGGCGTAACAAAGCGATAGTTCTTAGGATCACCGCTTTAGAGGAAGATTTAAAAGAAGCAAGAGAGTGAGAGAGTCCTCCACCTGAACTACCTTGAGAGAGAGAGAGAGAGTCTGCCTGTGTTAAGAAAGAAAGTTTGTTTAGAGAGAGAGAGAGAGACTGTTTTGGAGAGAGAGAGAGTGGTTTTGAGAAAGAGAAAGGGGACTTGACTAAATAAGTTGCTAGTCTTACAAGTGAGCTCCATTAATCCCTGGAGACTCGTAAGAAACTTGAAGCCCTTGTTACCCAACTTACTCATGATCTTGAGAGAGCACGGGAAGTCAAGGTTAAAATGGAGGACAGATCTGGAAAGATATGAAAGATGCTCCTCGATCCCGCTTTAAATTTTGGTGATAGGCAGGGAATTGGTTTTGATGGTGCCTACACATCCCAAATTGCACCTGGACCAGTTCCTGAGTTTACTACGACTCCGTATGGCCATCGTCAAAAACCACAAAGAAGAGTACGACTAATAAAAGCAAACCAAGGTCCTCCTAAGACTGTGTTCTTTTGTACGTATTGTAAAAGAATAGGCCACCTCAGGGAGTTTTGCTATAGTTTGGGTCAGACACGACGTACTACTGCTCCATCACATCATACTGATGATTTTTCCAGTCTGCGAGAGCGTGATGAGTTTTTAGTTGCCACATCACAGAGTTTGATGGAGGAATTCCGACGGATGTCCTTGCCGTCAGTGAATGCTTCCCGCATCCCGGCTAAAACCAACAACAAGGGTAAACAAACGGCTACCACTTCTTGGGTACATAAGAAAGGCGGAAAGGCCCTTGTTGTTTATGTCACTCTAAAAGCACATAATACCTCACAGTGGTATTTTGATAGTGGGTGCTCCAGACATATGACAGGTGATATCACATTTTTTATACCTACCTAGAGGATTATAAGGAAGGTAGAGTCACCTTTGGAGACGAGAGCAAGTTTAGCATTGCAGGACGAGGTACAGTAGTGTTACCAGGATTTTCTAAGCTAGACAATGTTTTGTACATAAAAGGTTTGAAGGCAAACCTTATCAGCATTAGATAGTTGTGCGACACTGACTTTGCCGTAAAGTTTGACCGGGACGTGTGTAATGTCTATAATCAAGCCGATAAACTTTTAGTGCAAGGGATGAGGACAGAAGATAATTACTATGGGACTATGCCCACATCCTCACTTGTTTGCAACGACGCCACGATCTCTCCTATGGATCTTTGGCATCAACGTCTGGGTCACGTGAACGTTAGAGATTTGACACGTTTAGCTAAAAAGGACTTAGTTCGTGGCTTACCATATCTTGGAAAGCCAACTTCCATGGTTTGTGGACCCTATCAGCTTGGAAAGAAAATCCGTAGCCCTCACAAGAAGTTGTATTCCATTACCACCTCCCGTGTGCTTGAGTTAATTTACATGGATATTATGGGTCCTACTCGTACTGAGAGTCTAGGTGGTAAGAGGTATATCCTAATGATGGTAGATGATTTCTCCAGATATTCAATTGTAGGTTTTCTGAGAAAGAAATCCGATGTTGTAGAGTTTTTAACGACCAAGTGTCGTGTCTTGCAAAATCAATACGGAGTCACTATTGATAGGATACATAGTGACAACGATACGGAATTTAAGGAAGCAAAGGCAGATCTTTACTGTGACAGCCTAGGAATCAAACATGAGTTTTCTGCTGTGAAGACTCCTCAACAAAATGGGATTGTTGAGAGAAAGAATATGACGATTCAAGAAATGGCTAGATCTATGCTTCTAGGTCGTAAGGTTGCTAGGAGATTTTGGGCAGAGGCAGTGTCTACTGCATGCCATACGATGAAATGGGTCTACCTTCATCCGACGCCTTATGAATTGTGGACTGGCAAGAAACCCGACCTTGCATATTTTCATTTCTTTGGGATTAAATGCTACATCCTATAGGATAAAGAGCAATTAGGAAAGTTTGACTCCCGGAGCGACGAGGAAATATTGCTAGGATATTCATCAAATAGTAGAGTGTACCGGGTTTTTAACCTAAAGAGCTCTAAGGTTATGGAGTAAATAAACGTCACCGTACAAGATGATGAACCTTCGACGTTTATTGATCCTAGCCTTCTGTGTGAGGATGAGGATTCTTCTGGCATCCATTTACTTGTCCCTCGCCCACACTCCGTGGACCCTACTCCCGTGTTAGGGAACACACCTGCTTGGGTTCGCAAGAGTCATGATCCTTCTGCCATTATTAACGATCCCACTTTAGGGGTCAAAACTCGTGCTCAGCTAGAGAACGTTGTTAGTTATTTTTGCTACACGTCCACAATCGATCCTAAGAATCACAAAGAATCACTCAAGGATGAACACTGGATATTTGCCACGCATGATGAGTTGCTTCACCTTAAAAAGAATAATGTCTCAGAATTTTATCCCCTACCTAGTGAGACTAATGTGATAGGTACCAGGTGGATTTTCAAGAATAAAATGGATGAAAATGGTACCATAATCAGAAATAAGACAAGGTTAGTCGCTTAAGGCTACACACAAATTGAGGGTGTAGACTTTGAGGAGACATTTGCTCCTGTTGCGAGGATTGAGTTCGTCCGCTTACTACTCGCCATCGTATGTCATCTGCGCTTCAAGTTATTTCAGATGGATGTCAAGAGTGCCTTTCTTAATGGCATTCTACAGGAGGAGGTTTATGTGGTACAACCAAAAGTATTTGAAGACCCTAAGCACCCTGAGCACGTCTACTATCTGAGGAAAGACTTGTATGGTTTGAAGTAAGCACCTTGTGCTTGGTATGAGAGGCTTACTTCCTATCTCTTAGCCCGTGGCTTCAAGAGAGGGGGAGTTTATATGACGTTGTTCGTTAGGAGAGATGACGGTGCTATTTTAGTTGCCCAAGTCGATGTGGATGACATAGTCTTTGATTCCACGTGCTCGCAGCATGCCCACCACTTTGAGGAGGAGATGAAAATTGAGTTTGAGATGAGCGTGGTAGGTGAGCTTACCTTCTTCCTTAGTCTCCAGGTTCGTCATCTAGAGGATGGGATGTTCATCTCTCAATCCAAGTATGCAAGAGACCTAGTGAAGAAATTTGGTTTAGACTCCGCTAAGCATGCTCGTACACCTATGAGTACTTCTATCAAGATTAGTAAGGACACTTCAAGCAAGGACGTAGAGCAAATCTTGTATCGGAGTATGCTAGGTAGTCTTCTCTACTTGACTGCCAGTCATCTCGACATAGCCTTTAGTGTTGGAGTCTGTGCACGATATCAGGAATCTCCGAAAGAGTCACACTTACTCTCTCTAAAACGTATTATCAAATACGTGAGTGGGACACTCTCATACGATATTTGGTATTCCTTTGATAACGATGACCGTTTGTTTGCCTATTCGGATGCCGATTGGGGCGAGGATGCAGATGGGTGTAAGAACACTTCTGGTGGGTGTTTCTATTTTGGTTCTACCCTTGTCTCCTCGTTGAGCAAGAATCAAAACTCCATCTCTTTGTGCGCTACGGAGGCTGAGTACATCGCCGTCGGGAGTTGTTTCACGCAACTCTTGTGGATGAAACAGATGCTGGAGGATTATGGGATTTCATAGGACACCACGACCATTTCCTATGATAACACGAGCGCAATACACATATCCTGCAATCCAGTCTAACATTCGTGCAGAAAGCACATCAGGATATGCGAGCACTTTATACGACAGATTGTTGAGGAGAAAGTCGTATCCCTGAGTTACGTTCCCATCGACCGTCAGTTAGTCGATATTTTCACAAAACCCTTAGATTCCCTTAGATTCGAGAGTCTTAGGAAGTCTTTAAAGATTTTCACAGTTGACTGAGGGGTTGGTCCGTGTCTAGGACAGGATACTTTGTCATGTTCATATCATATGATTCCTATTGCTAGACTGTATCATGTGTATTATTATTGTTTTTTATATTTAAAAAAAAAGAAAAAAAAATCATTTTACAAAAATTTTAGAAAAGAACAAAAAGATTTTCTGTTTATAAATTTTTTTAGAAAAGAACAAAAATATTTTTTTATAATGTTTACACCTTTTATGGATGAGCATTTAAGATAGTCGAGTCACAAATTTCATTCCATATTCAATGTGGCTATTTGATAGTGATTTGAGACGCTACATCATTGCATCCATGTGCTTTACATTGTTTGGAGTCTTTCAGATGTGATTAGTGATATATTTCTATATGTTTGGCTCCTTATCTCCTTTATTGCACACATGCACTGGTTTATTTGATTATTGTACATGTCTATCACATATTGGCTTGAGTGTTTCCTTCTCAATTTTGTCTATACAACGAACCATATGCGATAAAACTTGACAAGATTGGAATGCATTTAAAAATCGTTTGGTGAGATTATGTGGTATTTTAAAATGGTGAAGGGCTATGAAAGGTAATTATCTATCCTTTGCGCTAAAGCCACCGTTAAATCGGACCTAAAATATTGAGAAATTTTATTATCCGGGGTCCAAAGAGGTTAAAAGAGCCCGAAAAAATTTAAAGACAAGAAAAAGCAATACATGCCAAAATATGGGCCATTAGGTTTCACCGTAATTTCTCCAAAGTTTGAGAATTTAGATCACCTCTATTCGAATTATAAACCCGAGGGAGTTTGGTTGGAGAATTTAAACGGATTTGCACTTCCTTGAAAGTTCAGAAAAAGCATTAAATAGTTTTGGACGTTATTGGTGTGGAAATATCTTTGAGCTTTAATTTGCTGATTAGATTGAGTCAATGTCTCATATTTACATCTTTTTACACTTACGAAAGATGTTGAGTTCATTCGTTAGGAGTATCCGAAATTCACCGTGCACATATGTTATGTTTGTATGCATTGATTTTCCTATCAAATTTGTTCACATCCCTTCATTTATGCTATCATCGACTTGTTTTTTTTTTGTGTTCTTTCATGGTGTGATTCTTGGTTGTATATTTTGTATAAAAATTTGAAAAATTCAAAAATAGAAGTTTTTTTTATTCTTTGGTGTATATTTTGTATAAAAACTTTGAAAAATTCAAAAATATAAGATTTTTTTTATTCTTTGGTGTATATTTTGTTTGAAAATTTTTTGAAAAATTAAAAAATAGAAGATTTTTGTGTGACATTTTCCGTATTTATGCTTCTCGTATCTGTCTATTTGGGGATATCATAAAAAGGGGGAGAATGAATTATGGGGGAGAAGTATCTGTTGATTTATCCATGATTTGCTTAAGCTTAATTGCTCTTTGTTTCCAACATATCATTATATTTCAAACTGTTGCGTGTCACGGGTATTTGATTTTTCTCATGTGTGTAGGTAAAAAAATGATATCTATTGGATTGCACACCCTGATGAGAAAAACTTTGGGAGTTTCTGAAAGTGTTGATAATTTGAAGATGTTGAAGTTTGATTGAAGACATGTCATTTAGTATTCTCAGTTTGAGGGTTTAATGGGGATATTATCTTATATGTCATTTGTTTTTGGGAGATTGCATAATTCGAATTTTTTATGTATGTACCGGCATAAACATATGGGGAGATTTGTAAGGACATAATTCTATAAATGTCCGGGTAAAATCTAGGATTTTTCTATTTTCCCAAGATCACAGTTTGTATGTCTGATACCGCTACATTTGGCACGTCATCACGATCATCCACGACGGCCTTTATTCCGAATCGATGCATCCATCATCTTCACATGTGAATCATGCTACATGCGACGTGCTGCTCAACCTTTTCCCACTACTCCACGTCACATTACTGATAAAATGATTTATTTGTGTTGTTTATATTTGCATAAATATTTGGGAATTTTTTTCGAAAATATTTTTTGAAGTCTAAATATTTTTTTTTATCAAAAAGAATAAATATTTCTATGAGTAAAAGCAGAGTTTGGTTTGGAAAGAGTGCTCATTCAAACGAGATACACTGTCGCTCGAACGAGATGGCATCTTGCACGATGTCGTTCGAATGACACGTGTAAGTCATTTGCGCGAGATGCTATCTCGTTCGAATGACGCTGCCTCGATTTTTGAATCTCTTTATGTCCATTTCTATTCGATTGATTCAAAGAATATTTCAACCCTCTTCCTGCTGTAATCAGCCTAAAAACGACTCTCTTTTTAAACTTCATCATTTTAAGGCTTTAAGCCTTCTTTAAATGCAAATGCATTCCCAGTTATGCTGTGCAGATTTTATAAACCTTCAAGAGATTTATTTTACTCATTTGGAGTATTTTGTGGGGAAGCTAGTATCTTCTTCATTGCTGCCCATGTGAAATTCTTGCGGGAGATTCCAGCCGACGACATCAGAATCGACACCCGCGGGTATTTTCATATGTCACACTAATTTTCATTATAATCTGTGTAACCGTTCTTTACAAATTATAGTGAAAATAATATGGTTTTGCCCTGCGGGAATTTTTCTTGATATTTTGTGTCACTTGCTTTATTTTATTTGTTAAATCATCTAGATGCATGTTTTTAGGATTTAATTGAAAAAATGTGTTTAATTAAATAATTTCTTAATTTGAACAAAAGCGCACTCTTCAGAGTTGTACAAGATTAAAACTCTTAAAAAACGTGGTATTATTGTTCATTCATTATTCTAGATATCATTTAGTTTGTTTTGACCTTAGAAGGAGAGAGGAGAAGAGGCAATAGCCCTAATTTTAATTCATGTACTAAAGCTACATTATTGTTAATCAATTTTTAAGATTTTAATATCAAGTTTGTCTTCTCTATTTTCTTCTTGCATATTCTCCCTCTTTACATGTTTTTATTTATTTTTCTAGGATTCTAAGACTGCCATGCATGTTTAGCAATAGTTTCATCATGAGTTTCAATGCATGCAATGTTATAATTCTGCTTATTTCCTATGTAGATTTGCTTGGAGAAGTTTATAGCGGGTTGGGGTACATGAACCCAACCTCGGTGTTACGAAATGATTTAAAAGAGAATAAAATGTAATTATTTTTTATCAAAATAACGATTGTAGGTCTTTTAATTCCGTTTGCCCTAGGTAACTCGAATGTTTAAAGGTGCAATTAGCGTTTTGGTAATTTATCATTCTCATCAAATATCATTTTTTGACTTGATATTATGAGGAGTCAAATCCGCATATGTCGAATGCTTAGAAAGTATTTGACATTTCTTGGAATTAAGAATTAGGTTTTTAAAGTTTTTATGTTCTACGTAATCACCGACGGATCGGGGGAGTGTACCCTCACCGACGGATCGGGGGAGTGTACCCTCACCGACGGATCAGGGGAGTGTACCCTAACTCCATTATCCCACATTGACATAACACTCACTTAGTTATTCTCACATACGTAGTTCATTTACTAGTTTATTAAATTTCTTTAGTTGATAGGAAGTTTCACTAACCATCATCTTTTCCTTTTTTCCCTGAGACAACCGTAAGGTTAATCATCGTTCCTACTAGTCGTTATGTTCTACACCCTCCTTGAGTTTGACACTCGATTTATCAGATTATTACTTGAGAGATCAGCTTGTACTTGAGTCGTAATCACACGTGTTAGATATACACTTTTGAAGTAGAATCAAGCTTTTGGCGCCATTGTCGAAGACTAGGAGGACATTTAAGTTAGGTCGAATTAATCCAAAATTTGACTCTAATTCTTAGAAGGCCAAAAAATCATAAAATCCAAAAAAATCCAAAAGAATAAATTCAGAAAAAAAGAAACTTCTAGGGTTTCGAGTGAGGATATCGAGTCATTTGGAGATAACACAATGTTTGAAAACACTAGTTGTGGTACGAATGAGGGTGAGATACCGTATCACCCCATAATAGACCTCTTATATGCCGAGCGAACCATCACTTCGGGATGCATTATATTCACGTATAATGCGTGGTAATTCTGTTTTCGTAATGAGATGATTCATATCCTTCCCACATTCCATGGTTTGGAGTCGAAAAAACCATACCTCCACATCCGCGAGTTCAAAGAGGCATGTAAAACTTTTAGCGATCAAGCTTGAACCAAAGATATCATTCGCCTTAAACTTTTTCCCTTCTCTTTGAAGGATAAGGCCAAGACTTGGCTATAGTCTTTATCACCGAACTCGATTGGAACATGGAGAGATATGCAAGCTAAGTTTCTCCTGAAATTCTTTCCCCAACATTGAATCAATTCCATAAGAGCTCAAATTCAAACATTTAAACAACACGAAAATGAGCCTTTTGATAAATGTTAGGAGAGGTTTAACGGGTTTCTTAATATGTACCTACATCACAGATTTGATAAGTGGATACTTATCTCCTTCATTTATCAAGGTCTAAACTTAAGTTCCAAAAAACTGGTGGAAACTATGTGCCAAGGGCAATTTTTAGCATTAGATGCAGATGATGTTGAAGCTCACCTTAAGTATGTTGCTGAGACTCCTCAAGCATGGGACACGTATAACCCAAATTCCCAAACCTGGGCTCAACAAATGTCCACAGCTCCTTATGCGTACAGACTCTATCAATTGGACAACGAAGCCGAGTTGAAACTTCAAATCAACCAACTTACTAAAAGATTGGAAGGCTTAGTCGAATCACGAGAAAAAGAAACATCCGGCTCCATTCGAGCATTGAGAGAGAAGGTGTGTGCGATTTGTGAGGTAAGACATTCAATTAAGGAATTCTCGACGATACCCGTTGTCACAACCCGCCTAAAATAATAACGGGTGGCCAGCCTTATACTATAATAAATCAGGAGTTTCAGATGGTCCAGTCTCAACATCAACTGTCGGTACAATATAATATAGGACTAACTACCCGATATCATATAAGCGGGACGCGAAAAATTTTAATAAAATGCAACAGACAACCAACTAACGCTAAAAAAAAGATGCAAGAAAAAAGTAAGATAAATGAAATGCTAGGAATAAAATGAACTAAATGACTACAACAGAATGTACTACAGAAAGTAGACCCGAATAAGCTGTCGGGTCACAGCTAATACAATAACTGAAATGGAGTAAATATAAACATGTATATAAATATTCCTTGGGTACAAACCCGATACACAACATGAATCCTACCTAGAATTTTAAAGAAGTAGGAAGCGGCTACATGAAACATCCCGCAACAGTCCGCACCTGTCACGGCTCCCAAGACTCTGGATAGAAAGTCATCCAGCATCCATGCGGTAGGATACCTGTGGTAATAAATATATATACAAGGAGAAAAGAAAAGTAAACGGGTCAGAGCCCCGAATGTGAAAAATATTTAGCAAGTGTGTTAACCGTGCATAATAAATACCGGTGTACTTTATTTCATAATTAAAGTGGAACCGCACTCTCGTGGAACCCCGACTCACCTCTCATCTAAAGGCGCGCACCTATTCGCGTCCTCAAGTTTGAGTTAAATTACCCCCATTTATAAGGACAACCTAACTTATCATAGGCCTAGCCTATACCCACGAGAGCTACTTTCTCGTCATAATCTAAGGATCTACCCATTCTAATCCTACTAGATTATGATTACAACAATTATGCCATAATAGGCTTAATGGATTCCGATTTATAATTCAATGAATTATAATTATCATAATTCTTAAAACATCACCCCTATATATATATATATATATATATATATATATAGGCTAAAATATAAGAATTAATATTCTTAATAACATGCACAGGGAATATTGGCAAAACTTCTCTCTAATCTCAAAATTGTACTACGTTTCGTGCGTGGGGAGTCTCGCAAAGCGAAATCCAAACAAGGAACCGCCCCATTACACTACTCCTGACAAGGTCAAGACCAGAGATCCGAGATGCCACATATGGAATTACTTCTCTCAAATCTCGACATGGCACTGCGTTTCGTGCGTGAGGTGTCTCGCAAAGCGAAATCCAAACAAGGAACCACCTCGTTACACTACTCCTGGGCAATGTCGATCCTAGAGATCCATAATCCTCAACATACTATTTAATACTACCATTACTACTAAAACTTTTAAACTACCAAAGAAAGAAAGAAAGAAAAGAAAAAAGAAAACAAATAAAATAAAATAAAAGAATCTCCAATAATATCCTTGGTGTGATGTAACCGAAGTATTCCTCAAGTACGATACATCAACCCCCAATAAATATGGTATACCATAATCATCCAAGATGTACCCTAGAAATACCATATCCTTTCATCTAGTATATATAAATATATATATATATATATATATATATATATATATATATATATATATATATATATATATATATATATATATATATATATATATATATAGGTATTTTATTCTCACCATATATATATACATACCATCATCCATACCCATGACCAAGTGTACATACCATATATGATGTACAATGGCCATGCAAATATAATACCCGGCTATATATAGCGCCGATAAAACTGCATCAATGCTATCATCCTCCCAAAGTCCGGCTCACGTAACATCTGGGGACCACCTGGTGGGGATCAACGACACCCACCTCGTGATATACTCACACACACGACGTCCCGGGAAGCGGTCATAGTTCCAACCGGCAATGAAACGAAACATACCCACCATGTCTCATCCCAAAAACATATATCTATATCGTATAATAATCACAAGGGACGACTATGACCTGGGGAATATCCACAGCCTGCACTATATGCCAGGATGCTCACCCTCTGCGTGGAAACTTCCCAATGATAGCATGAGCGGGGTATGCTTAACCAAATAAGTATATATATCGCTCACATACGCAATATACATACATCCATATGATCTCATCATATGATCCAATAATAATAAACCATCATATACGGTTTAAATATCCATACCATGTATATCCACAACATAAATATATCCATATATTCATATTCATACATAGATATATGTACATATATTCACACAACGCTATATCAATATATATACAAACTAATTCTCGTTCATATGTATAAGATATATAAACCCGGCTATAAGTATACATAATCCTCAATATACAAGCCGTCACCACAATTTCCATTAAATGTACCTCGATATGTGAATACAATCCCTCACTTGAAACATATTCAATCATTATTCCTATGATGAATAGTCTCCCAAAACCATATGTATATATCTAGACATATATATTCAACATTAGGGTTATCACCCAAGAGTATGTGTAGGACTCCATCACTACACATTTCATCCATAACCAAAAGTATATAATTACCTTTGTTACTATTTAACCATATGCACCCACATGACTTAATAGTCTAAAACCTCAATTTTTCCAACCTCCTTTCAAGTATTGGAATCTCAATGATTTATTTCCCCATATGTGTATAAACTATCCTAACTAGAATTTGCCACCGCATTTTCTAATCGATAGTACGATCCCAAAGCGTTCTCAATGCCATCTATGGTTCTAATTAAATCCCGGTAACCCTTACTCCTATTGAGTTATCGATTGTTCCTTAGATTAAACATTTCTAAGGATATGAGACCCCACTCTTAAGGAGTATGCAACCACTCTCTTCCATTTGGCCCCAAATTATATTCTAACCATATCCTATCCTTATAAGGATTTGACATAAATGTCGGCCTAGAAATTTCACAACATACATGGATATTTCTTATCCAATGATTCCAAGAAGTTCCCACTATCAGCTACTAAGTGAGAGACTCCCTATAAGTCACCAAAAGATATCTCTTACTTTATCAGAGAGAACCCCAAATCAACAAACCCCACCAAAAAGGGCTAGAAGTCATTTTAGGAAACCCATAAAACAGCCCATTAAGGAAGCCCCTAAGAATAAACTCCAAAAGAAAAGGGGGAGAAGAACTCCAAGTTTTGGGCTAAAAACAGGGGACCGGTCGACCGGTCCCAAACCCCCGATCGACCACGGGTCCATATTTTGCCTACGAAGAAATGCAGTAGGCTTTTTCCTTAAGGCGTGGTCGACCGGTCCCCAGACCGCGGTCGACCGGCCATACCAGTTAAGCTGGCCGATTTCCCTTTCTCAGCAAACCCATGAAATTATATACCCAAATATCATCACCAAGCCCCCAAATCTTTAACCTGATAATGTTATTAACAAGAAAACCCATCCTACATCTCATCCCAACCATTTATATGTGATTAAACCATAGAATAACATTGATTTCATGATTTAAACCCAAAATCTAGGTTTTGATGTTAATACCCAAAAATCCATTTCTTTACCCCACAAATTATGAAATGAAATACACAAATAGCTATTTAGCAAGATTAAACACTTGACTCAGATTTGTAGAGGTTGGATCGTCTTCGATGTCGCGGTTGGGCCGGAAATCCCCAAGCTTTTCTTCCTCTCTCTCTTCCTTTCTTCTTCTTTCCTTTCTTCTTCTCTCTCTAGGGCTTTTTCTCTCTTTCTCACAATGAGAAAGGCTTGATCCGTGAGCCTTAAATCCCTTAAAACCAAAAACCCAATTTTAAATGTTAATACACACTTTAAATGACTCGTTTACTCCAATTCAAGTCAAAATAACTTAAAAACATTCCAGAGCCGAAATAAGACCCAATGACAGTCATTTTGACTATCTCGACCCTTCCGGGATCGATGGTACCCTCAAAAATATCATTTGGAATACTTTAAAATATTCTCTATTTTTGGGCCTCAATTCCCAAATATTGAAATTCTCCAATTTAATTAAATTTTATTTTCCCAAAATTTAATTTCTCAGTTTCCAAAAATCGAGGGTTGTTACACACTTCCCCCCTTACAAAAATTTCGTCCGCGAAATTTAAGACATGCCTAGGACCTCAATAACATCTAGTCCTCACATCAATCCCTAGGATCACTATACCGATCTTTCCTGGTTCTCATGTCGAACCATACAGTTTTAAAGCAACTACCACCCAGGGATCCCATACACCCCGTAACCGAGTTTCCACTCGTGAAATTATGATCAAGCTCCATTAGTCTCAATCATAACATACCCTCAGCAATATATGACCTATAACAACATACTAAATATATAGAAGTTTAAAATTTCCCAATGGTAGAACTCTCCTCAATTCCTGACACTAGCCACCTTCGTGCGGGGGAGGTCTCGCAAGCGAAATCCAAACAAGGAACCCTCCCAATACACTACTGTATAGCTAGGTCGGGGATTGAGATTAGTGGAACCAGGGTTAAGGTTTTATAAAAAGAGGGATTTCCATATTTTAGATATTGCCCGAGGGCCTAAACAACAATAAAATATAACTATATTCCGCGTCTTCCGACATGCCAAACAAACACCTTATGTTTAGGACACAAGGCCTCAACAAATACAATACTCTAGCCAAAGCCTAGTTCTCAAAACTAGCGCAACTATGAGCTAAACTATCCGCTCTCCATGAAACTACCAAACTCTGAACCTCTCAGTTATGAAAAGGTGTATCATCTCCAAAGATGCCATATAAAGGCCACACTTGCTCACTTCCTCCTCTAGGAAAATTCCATACACCCTAGCAGTGTAGCAGCTAGCTACTCATCACACCTCACACGCGACGTTCCTAATATCGCATAAGGCATGACTTAAACCCAAAGAAAGGTATTCTACCTTACATTTTCGTAACTCAATGGTTTTCCCTCATCCTAGAATCTCGACTCAGGGTCCTCAACTTCTTCCAGGACAATCATCATCCCTAAGCCTATTTCTTCACAAGAGAAACATCTTCCTCAGAATCCTTCCTAACCATATTGAAGGGCAAGGCGCAATTGTAACTGCCGAAAACTCCTAATATTGGGATAACTACACTAACCTCACCTCGGTAAGAGTCACCAACATTAGGTTTCCTAACTAAGGTTAACAGATTCTCAATCTAAACCTCCCAAGGACTACACTAACCTCTCCTTAGACTTTCCTTACTAAGTCCAAGGTTCACTATTCAAGAAATTTTCCTTTCTTACTCAACTGCCGATACATCACCTCGAACCACTGCTAGAAATCTCCTCAATAACTCCTCCGAAACCGGGGAAAACAAATACCCCCGATTAAAGCGTACCCAAAATATACTATGAGTGCTGTACTTCTAATACTATCCCTTCCTAGACGACAAAATATAGGCAACGTCTGAAACGAAATAAGAGCAACTGTTATCAGAACGTCAATCAAGTGAATATACTTCACAGAAGAAAACAACGCAGTGAATACAACAGTCCTATTTGTAGGGCTTTATGTCAAGAACGTTATCATAAGAACACAGGAAAACTCGCACAGATCCTAAAGATTCTAGAACCTGATGCTCTGATACCATCTGTCACAACCCGCCTAAAATAATAACGGGTGGCCAGCCCTATACTATAATAAATCAGGAGTTTCAGATGGTCCAGTCTCAACATCAACTGTCGGTACAATATAATATAGGACTAACTACCCGATATCATATAAGCGGGATGCGAAAAATTTAAATAAAATGCAACAGACAACCAACTAACGCTAAAAAAAAAGATGCAAGAAAGAAGTAAGATAAATGAAATGCTAGGAATAAAATGAACTAAATGACTACAACAGAATGTACTACAGAAAGTAGACCCGAATAAGCTGTCGGGTCACAGCTAATACAATAACTGAAATGGAGTAAATATAAACATGTATATAAATATTCCTTGGGTACAAACCCGATACACAACATGAATCCTACCTAGAATTTTAAAGAAGTAGGAAGTGGCTACATGAAACATCCCGCAACAGTCCGCACCTGTCACGGCTCCCAAGACTCTGGATAGAAAGTCATCCGGCATCCATGCGGTAGGATACTTGTGCTAATAAATATATATACAAGGAGAAGAGAAAAGTAAACGGGTCAGAGCCCCGAATGTGAAAAATATTTAGTAAGTGTGTTAACCGTGCATAATAAATACCGGTGTACTTTATTTCATAATTAAAGTGGAACCGCACTCTCGTGGAACCCCAACTCACCTCTCATCTAAAGGCGCGCACCTATTCGCGTCCTCAAGTTTTAGTTAAATTACCCCCATTTATAAGGACAACCTAACTTATCATAGGCCTAGCCTATACCCACGAGAGCTACTTTCCCGTCATAATCTAAGGATCTAGCCATTCTAATCCTACTAGATTATGATTACAACAATTATGCCATAATAGGCTTAATGGATTCCGATTTATAATTCAATGAATTATAATTATCATAATTCTTAAAACATCACCCCTATATATATATATATATATATATATATATACATATATAGGCTAAAATATAAGAATTAATATTCTTAATAACATGCACATGGAATATTGGCAAAACTTCTCTCTAATCTCAAAATTGTACTACGTTTCGTGCGTGGGGAGTCTCGCAAAGAGAAATCCAAACAAGGAACCGCCCCGTTACACTACTCCTGACAAGGTCAAGACCAGAGATCCGAGATGCCACATATGGAATTACTTCTCTCAAATCTCGACATGGCACTGCGTTTCGTGCGTGAGGTGTCTCGCAAAGCGAAATCCAAACAAGGAACCACCTCGTTACACTACTCCTGGGCAATGTCGATCCTAGAGATCCATAATCCTCAACATACTATTTAATACTACCATTACTACTAAAACTTTTAAACTACCAAAGAAAGAAAGAAAGAAAAGAAAAAAGAAAACAAATAAAATAAAATAAAATAATCTCCAATAATATCCTTTGTGTGATGTAACCGAAGTATTCCTCAAGTACGATACATCAACCCCCAATAAATCTGGTACACCATAATCATCCAAGATGTACCCTAGAAATACCATATCCTTTCATCTAGGATATATAAATATATATATATATAGGTATTTTATTCTCACCATATATATATACATACCATCATCCATACCCATGACCAAGTGTACATACCATATATGATGTACAATGGCCATGCAAATATAATACCCGGCTATATATAGCGCCGATAAAACTGCATCAATGCTATCATCCTCCCAGAGTCCGGCTCACGTAACAATTGGGGACCACCTGGTGGGGATGAACGACACCCACCTCGTGATATACTCACACACACGACGTCCCGGGAAGCGGTCATAGTTCCAACCGGCAATGAGACGAAACATACCCACCACGTCTCATCCCAAAAACATATATCTATATCGTATAATAATCACAAGGGACGACTATGACCTGGGGAATATCCACACCCTGCACTATATGCCAGGATGCTCACCCTCTGCGCGGAAACTTCCCAATGATAGCATGAGCGGGGTATGCTTAACCAAATAAGTATATATATCGCTCACATACGCAATATACATACATCCATATGATCCCATCATATGATCCAATAATAATAAACCATTGTATACGGTTTAAATATCCATACCATGTATGTCCACAACATAAATATATCCATATATTCATATTCATACATAGATATATGTACATATATTCACACAACGCTATATCAATATATATAAAAACTAATTCTCGTTCATATGTATAAGATATATAAACCCGGCTATAAGTATACATAATCCTCAATATACAAGCCGTCACCACAATTTCCATTAAATGTACCTCGATATGTGAATAAAATCCCTCACTTGAAACATATTCAATCATTATTCCTATGATGAATAGTCTCCCAAAACCATATGTATATATCTATACATATATATTTAACATTAGGGTTATCACCCAAGAGTATGTGTAGGACTCCATCACTACACATTTCATCCATAACCAAAAGTATATAATTACCTTTGGTACTATTTAACCATAGGCACCCACATGACTTAATAGTCTAAAACCTCAATTTTTCCAACCTCCTTTCAAGTATTGGAATCTCAATGATTTATTTCCCCATATGTGTATAAACTATCATAACTAGAATTTGCCAACGCATTTTCTAATCGATAGTACGATCCCAAAGCGTTCTCAATGCCACCTATGGTTCGAATTAAATCCCGGTAACCCTTACTCCTATTGAGTTATCGATTGTTCCTTAGACTAAAAATTTCTAAGGATATGAGACCCCACTCTTAAGGAGTATGCAACCAATCTCTTCCATTTGGCCCCAAATTATATTCTAACCATATCCTATCCTTATAAGGATTTGACATAAATGTCGCCCTAGAAATTTCACATCATACATGGATATTTCTTATCCAATGATTCCAAGAAGTTTCCACTATCAGCTACTAAGTGAGAGACCCCCTATAAGTCACCAAAAGATATCTCTTACTTTATAAGAGAGAACCCCAAACCAACAAACCCCACCAAAAAGGGCTAGAAGTCATTTTAGGAAACCCATAAAACAGCCCATTAAGGAAGCCCCTAAGAATAAACTCCAAAAGAAAAGGGGGAGAAGAACTCCAAGTTTTGGGCTAAAAACAGGAGACCGATCGACCGGTCCCAGACCCCCGGTCGACCGCGGGTCCATATTTTGCCTACGAAGAAATGCAGTAGGCTTTTTCCTTAAGGCGCGGTCGACCGGTCCCCAGACCGCGGTCGACCGGCCATACCAGTTAAGCTGGCCGATTTCCGTTTCTCAGCAAACCCATGAAATTATATACCCAAATATCATCACCAAGCCCCAAAATCTTTAACCCAATAATGTTATTAACAAGAAAACCCATCCTACATCTCATCCCAACCATTTATATGTGATTAAACCATAGAATAACATTGGTTTCAAGATTTAAACCCAAAATCTAGGTTTTGATGTTAATACCCAAAAATCCATTTCTTTACCCCACAAATTATGAAATGAAATACACAAATAGCTATTTAGCAAGATTAAACACTTGCCTCAGATTTGTAGAGGTTGGATCGTCCTCGATGTCGCGGTTGGGCCGGAAATCCCAAAGCTTTTCTTCCTCTCTCTCTTCCTTTCTTCTTCTTTCCTTTCTTCTTCTCTCTCTAGGGCTTTTTCTCTCTTTCTCACAATGAGAAAGGCTTGATCCGTGAGCCTTAAATCCCTTTAAACCAAAAACCCAATTTTAAATGTTAATACACACTTTAAATGACTCGTTTACTCCAATTCAAGTCAAAATAACTTAAAAACATTCCGGAGCCGAAATAAGACCCAATGACAGTCATTTTGACTATCTCGACCCTTCCGGGATCGATGGTACCCTCAAAAATATCATCCGGAATACTTTAAAATATTCTCAATTTTTGGGCCTCAATTCCCAAATATTGAAATTCTCTAATTTAATTAAATTTTATTTTCCCAAAATTTAATTTCTCAGTCTCCAAAAATCGAGGGTTGTTACACCCGCCTACAAATCCATGAATCAAGAGCAAGTGGAAGCGATAGGAGCGTTTAAGGGTAATTTTAATTCCCCTCACAGGAATTTTTACAACCCTTCATGGAGGAACCATCCCGATTTTCGTTATGGGCAACAACATGCTGTGTTGAATCCTAATTCACACGTTCCCCCTCCTCTACCACCGCCTTTGCATTTCCAACAATCTACACACATGAAAGCACCACCTCCTGCACCTTATATTTCCCCATCGTGGAGAAATATCGAGGATACTTTGAACCAATTTATGCAAGCTTAATCGGCGACCAACGCTTAAAATTCTCGAATGTTCTAGATTGCAATCTTCCTTCAGTGTCCAAGATAAGGGCAAGTTTTCGGCCCAATGACAAAGACCTCCCCAAGGTCAACCTAGTGTTAGATCTACGTTCGATGATCATAAAGAGAAATGTCAAGAGGTGATCATTCTACGTTGTGGGAGAGTCATTGATTTATCACCTCCCCAACCCAACGAGCTTAAAGACAAGGAGGTTTCTCCTGGCATGAAATGTGTTCGAAGATGCCCCCTTGAATGAGAGTGACAATGATGACACTAGTAGGCCTGAAGTCATAGTGAAACTACCCGCTGCTGCAGCTTGCCCTCAACGGTTGGTTCCTCCTCTTACACTACATCAAAGAACTCTTTTAGTAACAGATTGCTTTTTTTTATTACTAACAGTATTATACCATTACTATTTCTCATAATAAAATACAGTTAGTAATCTCATATAAGTGTTACTAATATTGGTAGAATATTTACAGAGTGATTTTCTTTTAGAAAAAAATATTTTTTTCCCGAATGAAAGAAATGCCTCTCGACTAAAATTTACTCCCCAAACTCAAAATCCCCGCTCACATACATGAAACACTTTTATCACTACACCAAAATGGCCAAATTATCACCTTTCAGTCGGCCACCCTTGTCACGGTCATTGACCGTGACAACAAAACACGCGTTTTGTGTCACGGTTATTGACTGTGACACGCCCGTGATAAAGTATTGTCACGGTCATTGACCGTGACAATACTTAAAATAATTGTCACGTTCAAGGACCGTGACACGTTCGTGATAATTTACACAGCAAAAAAGCCATACCCTTTCTTTTTTTCCCCAACGATTTTGGTTTTTCCCTCTCTTTCTCTCTCTAAGCGATTTCGAGGTCTCTCTCTCTCTCTCTCCCTAAGGTATGTTTTTTCCTCTCTTTATCTTTCATTTCTATATGTGTGTGTATATGTATGTGTGTGTGTATATATGTGTGTGGTGGTGTGTGGTGGGGGAGGGGGTGGTGGGGGTGGGGTGGGCTGTGTGTGTACGTGTGTGTGTGTGTGTGCAGGTATGGTGGGGGTGGGGTGAGAAGGGGGGCAGGGGGTGTGGTAGGGGGAGAGGGGCAAGGGGTGTGGTGGTGGGGATGGGGGTGGGGGTGGGGTGTGTGTGTGTGTGTGCAGGTGTGTGCGTGTCTGTGTGGCGGGGGGAGGGGTGGGGGGTGTGGGGTGTGTGTGTGTGTGTGTGTGTGGTGGGGCAATCTTAACAATTGTATAGCTTTAATTAATAAATTGTATATCTTTAATTGTAATTTTAATTGTATAGTTTTAAATGAAAGTAAATTAATAATTAGTGCCCATTTCATATGAAAGTAGGATTGCCCCTCAATGTAAATTAGTACATTAATAATTGTATACTTTAATTGTTTGTTTAATTGATGAAGTGAATTAATTGAGTAGATGAATTAGAAGGAGTACGGGATTTTTTAACTTTTTTTGAAAATTACTTTGTATATCGAACAATATATAATTATTAATAATTATTGGATTATTGTCCATATGGGGGTTGGCCAATGTGAGTTTTTAGGTGTATCTGGTGGGTATTCTTTAGTGGTTAATTATAGATATAATTAATAAAGATAAGTAGGGATATTTTGGTATGGCTGAAAATGGCTATATTATTAATAATTATTGTGTGTGTGGTGGGGGGCAGGGGGTGGTGTGTGTGCGTGTGTGTGGTGGGGGAGGGGGTAGGGGTGGGGGCAGGGTGGGGGAAGGGGTGGGGCAAGGTGGGGGGAGGGGGAAGGGATGAGGGTGGGGGGGGGGGGGTAGGGGGGTGCGTGTGTATCTATGTGTGTATGTGCGTAGTGTCCTTTGTAAAAGAATTGATTGATTATTAATTTTTTTAGTAAATTAATATATGATTCCCCCTTATTGTAAATTAGAAAATTAATATATGATTAATTATGAAAGTAGGATTGCTCCTCATTGTAAATTAGTAAATTAATAATTGTATACTTTTATTGTTAGTTTAATTGATGAAAATAATTATTGTGTATGTGGTGGGGGACAGAGGGTGGTGTGTGTGTGTGTACGCGTGCGTGTGTGTGGTGGGGGAGGGGGTGGGGGCAGGGTGGGGGAAGGGGGTGGGGAAAGGTGTGTGTGTGGGGGGGGGGGGGGGGGGAGGGGGAAGGGATGGGGGTGGATGGTGGGGTAGGGGGGGGGGGGGGCTACGTGTGTGTCTATATGTATGTATGTGCGCAGTGTCCCTTGTAAAAGAATTGATTGATTATTAATTTTTTTAGTAAATTAATATATGATTGCCCCTTATTGTAAATTATTAAATTAATATATGATTAATTATGAAAGTAGGATTGGTCCTCATTGCAAATTAGTAAATTAATAATTGTATACTTTAATTGTTAGTTTAATTGATGAAAATAATTATTGTGTGTGTGGTGGGAGGCAGGGGGTGGTGTGTGTGCGTGTACGTGTGCGTGTGTGTAGTGGGGGAGGGGGTGTATGAAAGTAAATTAATAATTAGTGCTCATTTTTATTTGTAGTAATTGTACATATTTGCATGTCTTCTTCTAATTTATGCTCATTTTTATTTGTACTAATAACATTTTTTTACAACAAATGTCTCCTTCAGGTATTAAGGCAAGGATGATGATGCTGGTTATGATGATGTCGTCTGGACTCGGTGGTAGCGGAGGCGACGAGGGATCCTCGGACCCTAAGCTCCCCAAATATGGTAAATTTTGGATTACCATCGAGAACAAGTCGGAGCTATTAGCGAGATCCCTCGAGATGGTAAAGACGGTCATCGGCCTGGGGTATATGAGTTGGAAGGAGGTGCCATATGAGCTCAAGTTAGCTGTTTGGGCGACACTACAGGTAATATATTTATATATATATGAATATGTCAATTTCAATTTCGATTTCAAGTTCATTTTATTATTTATATTTATATTTATTCACAACTAACATTGTATTTGTTGGACAGGAACAATTCAACTTGGATCCAAAGCTACGCGATTCCGTCTTGGAGCAGTTGAGGGAGCAACACAAGACGTGGAAGAAAAATATGTGGACACGGTACTTTGGGAAAATACGAGAGTCCATTATCCAAAGGCGTGAATCTGTCTCACCGAAGGAGCCGATCTCATTGGCACAGTGGCAAAAGTTCATTGACAATGAGATCGGGGAGCGACAATTGGCATCTCGCCAATCGGGGAGGGAAAATCGGTCAAAAAAGACGGATGTGCACTACTCTGTCCGGACGTCTTACGCCGAGGTGGAGCATAGGATGATGGTAAGATTAAATTTGTCTATAACTACATAAATATATTATTCTGCATTATTTTACTTTGCGGGGCCGATACTAATTTTACTTTATTTTATTTCAGGGGATAGGGAGTGGCCCTGGGGGTAAGCCGCATAGGCTCGATACTTATGTGGATCTTCGGACGAAGAAGGGTAAGGACAAGGAGGTGTCCCCGAGAGTCGCGGCCACGATTGTAAGTAATCCGAAAGTTTACTTTTTGTTAATTACGTTATAATTTTTTAGTTTACTTATTTTACTAATCATGTGCTTTTTGTCGTTTCAAGCAAAGCTTAAGGAAGTGCATGAGTCGCAGTCTGATGTCGACAAGGCATCTTTGTCCACAGACGCACTTAGCTAAGTGCTTGGCTCTGATCGCAAGGGGAGGACAAGGGGGGTGAGCTCGCGGGTGGCCAAATCTAGGATCATCGGATTGGAGACGAGCGACACTGGGTTGGGTCGAACGGTGGATTCACATGACGCAAAGCTGTCCCGTTTGGAGGCGACGGTCCAAGATATGTACTCATTCATTAAGCGTACGTTGGGCGGAGATCGTAAGGGGAAAGGGGAGGATAAGGCGGTAGAGGAGGAGGTGCAGGATGATAAGGATGTGGACCTCGCTGCTTCATCACCGACACGTGCGTACTTCGATGGTCCACTTCACCAGACCGATGTCGACACTTGGTTGGCAGAGCATGTTCATATTGGACGTATTTGATGGCCAGTGGATAGGGCGGGGGTTGAGGGACTCGAATATCGTCCAGGGTTTAATATGTTCATGAACGTGAGCTTCAAGAGATCGAGTCCAAGGTGCTCGTCACACACGTGATACCCTGGAAGGAGAACTCCCTATTCTAGTTGCACGAACAATGTGGCACGATGTATATTAATGGGTGTGCCAATTCGTATATCGTGTGGCCTACTCACCTCCGCACATTTACACCGACATGTAGTGACATTATTTTTAAGTTGGTACATTTGAATTATATTTGGATTATATCGTCATGTATATTGTTTCTATTTTGAATGTATATTTTCATTATCTTTAGTTTATTTGGATATATGATGTTTGAATACGTACAACGTTGCTATAATAGGTACATATATACTGCTGGGCAGTGGCAGTGGCCATATTGCCCATCAGATTTTTTTTAAATTTTGCCCAGAATTGTCACGGTCATTGATCGTGACAAGTCCTTGACAAATAAGGTTGTCATGAACTTGTCACGGTCACTGACCGTGATAATGTTTTTTAAAAGGGTCAAGGCTTTGTCACGATTATTAACCGTGACTAAATTTATCACGGTCAGGGACCGTGACACGACCGTGATAATTCTAACGAACGTGTCACGGTCAATGACTGTGACAAGTCCGTGACAAAAAAAGTTGTCTCACCCCGAATTGTCATGGTCATTGACCTTGACAAGTTGAACTTGTCAAGGTCAATGGCCGTGACAATTCGGCAGATTTGGTGTAGTGTATCTCCTAACCGCCAAAAATTTCTTCCCCCTCTCTCAGATCTGTCCTCCTCCGTTGAGATCTGGCGATAACTTCTTAAAATCTAGAACGATCAGCTCTTCACTCCCCTATCTGTTATATTACTAAGTTCGATGTCTAGAGATGATGTGGTCAGGGCTTCTCGCCTTCTTGGCAATGAATTTCGAATCCTAAAGGCCAGATCATATGCATACCTGACTTTTAATTTTGTTGTTATCGATTGATTGAATGAATGAATGTTTTGTAAATAAATCTACAATTTGTATTGTACCAATTGGAGGAGTTGTAGAGAACGAATATTAAATTCGATTCATTTAAGGAAAAGATAAAAGAGAATCAAGAGAAGATCAAACTCAACAAGCAACTTACTTACTTGGTCGGTAACATCGTTGATATATTATTACTTTCTTTCTTATGGAAATCAAATTAGGGGTTTATTTTATACTATTTAGTTACATATACAAGGAAATTTATGTATAAACATAAACATGAGGATGGAAATATGTATAAAACTCAGTCTCATTAAAAATTTGGAACTGTAACTACATAATCTAGTTCCATGAAATTTATGCTCATCTTCATATATTTACACATGATTCCTTGAAATCTCCTTTAATTTGATTGCACTAATATTACTACATTATCTAGATTTACAATAACTATACAAATATTTCCTCCCTAACATATATTTTCAAGTAGGCAAAATGCAAAACCGAATGTTGTTTGTAATCATTATGCATTTTTAGGTCAATATCATAACAATTTTTTTGGTCTTGAATATCTTAAGCAATTGGTGATAAAATCCATATGCCTGTTATCATGTCCTTCCGCCTCCTAATGAAATGCATGAGGAAGGTCATCTTTAGATTCATTTCATTTTCTTTAGATATGTTTTTAGTTGAGTAGATCTCTATGTGATTACAATTTAGTGTTAAGATCACTAAATTTTACAGCTCTAGGTTTTACTTTATCTTTATTATGATTCGCAGAAAGATTTATTAAATAGATTTAGTTAAGTTTAATAAATCTATGTAGATCTACTAAGATCTGAGTAGGTACTGACCTAGTGGTTTCAATTTTATGATTTGTGTTGATTCTCGAAACGTATTTTGACATGAGAACAAATTCATGTTGTACAAGATTAATTTGAGTTAACAAAGCAATAAATTGTTCAGTTGAATATGTAATGATTGTAATCTGATATCTTCACGAATAAATTATATATATTTTGATCCCCTTTTCCTCATAGAGAGGTCTTAGTATGTATTCTAAGCATGTTAGCAGATATATGTTGGTTTAGAACTGCAATTATTGATCATTTCCAACTTTATGACATCATAATTGTATGAAATGTGAGATTACGCTATGTCGTTTATAGTCTCGTAGCTTGATGTATGGGTTCCAATAAATTTATGTTATTTAAAGTTTTGTATAACTGCTTTTTCCATTATCACAATCTTATGGAAGAAGCTGATTGTGCTGACATGCTTTCTAAGAAAGGTGATGAGAAGTCCCTAGATAATTTTATTCCTAAATCGGAAAGTGACTTCATTGAATATGCATATCACATATCTCATAAACTTCGCCCATATGATTTATACTGAGTTTGATTTGTTTATGCTTTCTTATTTAATGGTATGAGTCCATATGAGTTTTATTGAGTTTATCTAACAAAAACATTAATTCAGCAGTCAATAAAGTTTGTTTTATTGATCCAATCTTAATACAAGAACCACCACTCACGGTGAAATGAAGAAGCCTAAAATCATTGAAATGAAGAATTCTCGAAATAGGCATGTTATACATTAGAGTTTCATCCGTCTTTTGATTGGTTTTCTTTAAGAATTGAACACAGCTGAACTATATGTCTATATAGTCACTTTTCAACCTTTGGTTGAGCCCAACTTTCTTGACCATAACACAGCTCAAACAAATTCTCATTTTATTCTCCCCATTTGAATTTTGTTTCTATAATTTATATTGTAGCACCTTTAATCCCATTCCGATGTTTGTTTTGAATTTCTTTTCATGCATTGGATGTGATTAAAAGGTTTCTATAGATACTCTCTATGATGAAGGGGTCATCTTACTTAAGCAAAAAAATCAAGGCCTCTTTGGCTCTGTGTTTCCTAAGCTTGTCAAAGATATTTCTGATCAACAATGTAGTCTTTTGCTCTTTGAAACCCCTGAAATGGTGGATAGTATGTCTCATCCTCTATCGCTCTATCAAAGTTATTGTAGTAAACATTAACCATTAAACTAATAGATTAGTACAAATTTATTGAGTGTTAATAAGTCAGCCAATAAGTTGAGGGACTCACTCGTTTTACTAAGGTTAACAAATGAATGGTCATCATCTCAACGTCGTGGCATTATTCTTTGATCAATAGAAATCGAAAAAAAACATATTTCAGAGCACAAATTTACAATTTGAAATAATATGCAGGTCCCACAACTAACACATATAATTCTTATTTGTTGTGAAAGAACTGAATTGCCATAACTTAGGAGCAGAATAGTGGCCAGACAGGATATATATATGTGTGTTGTCACGTGGGTCAAATAAATAATATAAGTAACTACTAAAATAGTATATTTTCTTGACAACACAATGGACCGTTCGTCTTTTATAAAAATAGTGTCATTGCAATTTCATCCGTATGTTTCCCTTTTAGAAAATGTCCAACACATTTGAACAAAATAATATGGTCAATCGACGCCGATCGTTCTGTATGTTATATGATATGTCCATCATGTTTGCCGTAATTCCCCCTTGGCCTTCATCTCTAACTTGATCATACCCTCTTGTTCTTATTTTTTTTCCTTATTATTTTGGTACTGGCTCAATTCATTGGCAGCTGAATTAATATTTTTATTACATAATGTAGTCCACGTCCGATCCTATGATGATTTCAAACCTTCTGGCCCAATGCATATAGCCTAGGTCCCCTATTCAACTATTTTTGGCTCTTAATTCTTTTTTTTTTCTAAAAAAAATTCTTAACTTTGGCTATCATCCGGGAATCGTGAAGACAATTAATGTCAACAAATTAATTTCTATTGGATGAAAGGTCAAGATTTTGATTACAGTCTTAAATAATATGATGGGGTGGGATAAAAAAAATTGAAGTTGCCTGTCATTATAGGATTTAGAAATGGAGAGCTTTGGGGATGGACCCGTGGGTAGAATTTTTCTAGTCATCAATAGTGAACAATTCTAGAGCGGATGAGTACTGGCCCCTAGTACTAGATATTGCCAGCAGTAATGATCTTAGTAGGATAATGAGGTACTGTTTATGAGATGATTTACTCTTTGCCCAACACTTCAAAAAATTTATAATTATACTTCGAGCAAGAGTTATTATTTCTTTTAGGTGTGGTTAAGTTTTGGATCTAAAACATGAAGATATATGGAAAATAGTCCAAATATTATACATTGTGTGGATGTCTTCTTTCTTCAGGTCGTTTTACTTCTTAAATGAAATGAAACTAATATTTATTTCATCATGTTTTTTAAGGGAGCAATTTCTTTATTTATCTCGAGTGGTTAATGTGAATACAAACACAACCTTCATTTTATCCTACTTGAAGAAGCATCACTCTTTAAAATTTAAGGTCTATAGTGGGTTGAGAGTGTTGTCCAGTTGCGTGATCCCCGAGGTAAGGTGTTACTATTGTTCGGGACTCTAGGGTGGAGCATGGATTCTTCTTGTACTCTTTAGGGGTTTATGGCCTTGAAGGCGGAGAAGTACAATAGGATTGTGAAGTTGCTTGATATCTTAGGAAGTATAATCAATGGGTTTTCCATGCCTTTAAAGGAAGTGCATAAGTTGTTCCTTGTCCGTGCATTGATTCCCCTTCACAAACCCAAATGCGTATCAATGTATCATCAACAATTATCGTATTGCATAACCCAATTTGTGCAGAAAGATGTAAAGCTGGCGGACACGGTGATTCAAGGTTTGTTGAAGTATTGTCCTATAACTAATAGTTATAAATAGGTGATGTTCCTGGGTGAGCTGGAGGAAGTTCTGGAAGCTACCCAAGCTGAAGAGTTTCAATGTTGCATGGTCCCTCTGTTTTACTAGATTTATCAACGCCTCAACAACTCACATTTTCAAGTACCGTGTTTATGTTGTTTTCCGATCACACTTTTTTTTCCTATATTTTCTAGAATTATGGTGCTTAGATCACCATTGGTAACTGCCACATGTTCATCAGCACGTTCTCTCCCTACATTCTTGAATCTTATTTTGTTTTATGTAACTTTTTCTTTATTATCATTTTTATACGTGATCTTCCTGTTACTCTTACTGTGTCACCATAATATTTTATGGTTTTACTTACCAATGTTGGGGAAGTGCTTGTTTTATAATCACTACTCTTAGAATCTGCAATAATTTGTACCTAAGATGCATCATTAGTTTTGTTATAGTCCCTCCATCATAAATTTATAATTATCATTTGAAAGTCTTAATTTTTAGAAAAAAATTACTTTCCAAATTTATCATCCTAAAATGGTATTTATGCACTTGAATCATTGTTCTTCATAGGTATTCGAAAGGGTTACTTTGTAATATCACTTAGTTTTATATTCTTGTTATAGAAACATGACTATTAATTTGACATGGACTAAAAGGAAAGTGTTACTATTAATGTTGGACAAAGGGAGTAGCTTTTATTGCAAGTGTTTTTTTTTTTTTTTGGGGGGGGGGGGGGGGGGTGAGGTGCTTTATGAGAACCTTGTAGATCAAAGTTTTATTTTTTGCCGATTGTACCAATTTTTTTATCTTTTTCATTTTGCCCATCTGATTAAGTTGCACATGCCTTGCTGGGGCATATCATCTTAGCAGTCCTGATTTTATAGAAGAATGTATATTGTAAGCGTATGAATATACTAGGAGAAATATCTCCATTGGCGCACCTTTTGTTTTAATGCTACCTTCTCAAGAAATCGCACATCTGAAACTCTACAAGTCAAAATCATTTTAGAGATTGATTTCGTTATATAGCCTGGAGTCTTGATGTTTTAGTGCTCACGAAGGGTGCTCTATTACACTCGGATTCCTTCAAAACATTTTGTGTATCCTCCCATAAATAATAGTTCATATAATACATTGACAACAACGTAAAACTTAAAGGGACCACATAACTTTGGGGTTCATATAATGCACTGAAGAAATTTAAATTCGGTGGGGTTTCTATAGATCTTCTTTATGCGAAACTATCACTTTGGGTTATTCCCGAGGTAAGTGATTTTTTGATACTAAATTAATTTTGTATGACTAGATTTTCATATTATAACTAATATGATAATTTTTTTTTGTTTGACAGAATGTCATTTTTGGATCCTCATTAAGTTTCCAACGTTGTAGGTTATGGTGTTGATGGTGATCATAACATAACGAAAGTTGATAGTCAACAATAACATACTTATTTTTTATATTTCATTTTCTTGGTTATAAATAAAAACATCTCATTTTGGGATGATTGTATTAGGATGTTATATTTGATGCATTTGTGAAAGTAATGTAACTTTCGGGATGATTGTATTAAGATGTTTCATTTGTTTGGTTTAAGTTTCTTTTGTAAATAAAGAGTGGAGACTTATATAAACTGTAAATGTTGAATATAATGCCCTTGTTTATGTGGACTATTTTTGTATATGTTCTCAGGATTTAAATAGTGTGGTAAGAATAATTGAATTGATTTAAATTTCGGATATTGGATCATGAAAAATATATATATTTTTAAATAGGTATTAATATTACTAAAGGACCTTTACCATTACAAAATCAGATAAAAGTTTTAGAAAAAGGGTATAATAAGGTTAAAATAGTAACATAAAAGTCCATTACTAAATTAGAATTAGTAACAATAAAATACTGTTGGTAAATTCAGAATTAGTAACAGAATTTTATCGTTACTAATAGTAACGTTAAAATTCTATTACTAATTTCGTGCTCTATGCCTTTGTTCTAACGAAAAAATTTCGTTACTAATATTTTTAGCAACGGTAAAATACTGTTTCAAAAGTCACGTTTTTCTGTAGTGTTAAAGGCCCATGAAGATGTCAGAGATGTACTTAAGCAAGTCAAGCTGAATTTACCTTTTCTCGAGGCAATAAAGTAAATTTATGCATATGCTAAGTTCCTTAAGGACATATTGACAGTGAAACGTAGACTAAAGGTTAAAAATAACATTTTCCTAGCACAAACTATAAGCTTAGTTTTACTAAGTGACCTCCCACCAAAGTTTAAAGATCTGGGTGCACTGACCATTTCGTGCATCATTGGAAAGAACCGCATTGAGAGAGCCTTACTAGATTTAGTGGTTATTGTTAACATTCTCCTTTAATCCATTTATAGGCAATTATATTTGGGGGACCTCAAACCCACTAAGATCACTCTCCAACTCGCGGACCTTACCCTAAAGATCCCTCGAGGGATTATTGAGAACGTGTTAGTCCAAGTAGACACCTTTTACTTCCCATTAGATTTTGTCATTTAGGACACGAATCCCTCCATCACCTCAAGTAATCATGTTCCCGTCATCCTTGGTCGCCCATTCTTATCTATGGCTAATGCATTGATTAATACACGAAATGGGCAAATGCAACTCACATTCGGGAATATGACTCTTAAAATAAATATCTTCAACATCACTAAGCAAATGGGTGATGAGGGCGCGTTTCACGCGGTGGATCTTATTGAGGAGGTAGTAAATGAGCACATATAGGTACATATTGGTGGAGATTCGTTAGAAGCGTGTCTTATTTTGAGTAGTGAGAGTGAAAAGATGAACACCGAATTCGAGAGGGAGGTAGGAGAGTTGAGAGCGATCTTAAATAAAAGAGCGATGGATAAGGGCGTGAGAGATATTAATTGGGTTTTTAAATTCAAGTAAAAACCACTGAGGTAGTCGCGGACGGTTCCCTCCGATGAAAAATTTCCCACCCTCGAATTGAAGAAACTACCCTCAAACGTAAAATATGCTTATTTGGGAGAGGATAAGACATTTCCCGTTGTTGTCTCATCGAGCCTAAATAAAAAGCAAGAGTGTAAATTATTAGAAATTTTTAGGAAGCACCGTAGTGATTTTGGTTGGAGCATCGCGAATTTAAATTGTAATTCCCCTGATTTGTACCCAAAAAATCCACCTCGATGAGGACATAAAGCCTTCAAAGGAGATGCAACGACGATTGAACCCCGCGATGAAACATGTCATCAGAGCGGAGATTATTAATCTATTGGACGCATACATCATTTATCCCATTTTGGATAGTAAGTGGATGAGTAATATCCAAGTCATCCCAAAGAAGTCGGGAATTATCGTGGTTGAAAACGCCAAGGGTGAGCTAATTCCCCAACGCACCACCACCGGGTGACACATTTGAATTGACTACCAGAAAATCAATGCTGACACGATGAAAGATCATTTTATCTTACCGTTTATCGACCAAATGTTAGAGAGAGTAGCGGGACACCCATTCTATTTATTTCTTAATGGTTATTTCAGATATAACCAAATTGAGGTAGACGTGATAGATAAAGGGAAGACGACATTCACATGTCTTTTTTGGCACGTTTTCCTACAAATTTATGCCTTTTGGATTATGTAATGCACATACGACCTTTCAAAGGTGCATGCTTAGTCTTTTTAGCGACATAGTCGAAAGGGGCCTTGAGGTTTTCATGGTTGACTTTAGTGTATTCAGCCCTCTTTTGACCTTTGCCTCGCTAATATTGAAAAAGTTCTTGATCATTATGTGGAAAAGAACTTGGTAATAATTGGGAGAAGTGGCATTTTATGGTTACCAAAGGAATAGTTCTTGGCCACATAGTGTTGTCTAAAGGTGTTGAGGTACATGGGGAAAAAGTAGTTGTCATAGCCAATCTCCCCCCACCAAAGTCACTAAAGGATGTGCGCTCTTTCTTGGGCCACACGGGTTTCTATCGGAGGTTTATTAAGGACTTTAGTGCCATCTCTAGGCCTTGAGTAACCTACTTGTGAAAGATGACCCCTTTGAGTGGAATGAAGCATGCCAAAGTTCTTTTGAAAAATTTAAAAGAATGCTCGTGTTCGCTCCCATTATGAAATCTCTGGATTGGTCCCTCCCATTAGAGCTCATATGTGATGCTAGTGATTATGCTATAGTGGATATTTTGGGCTTAAAAATTATAAGAAGGCTCATGTCATCTACTATTATAACCGGATGTTAACCAGACCACAACTTAATTACTCCACAACGAAGAAAGAATTGCTAGCTTTAGATGTAACCCTAGACAAATTCTGCTCTTATCTCATTGGTTCACCTATCATATGCTTTATCGACCATGGCTCTTAAGTATCTCCTTTGTTTAAAGGATGATAAACCGCGCCTCATAAGGTGGATCATACTCCTACAAGAGTTCATTATCTCTATAAAAGACAAGAAAGAAGTAGAAAACGTCATAGCCGACCATTTGCCCCGGCTTTCGTCCGACATACCAAGTGATCCCGTACCTATAGACGAATATTTTTCGAATGAGCAATTATTTTCCACATTTTCTCTCCCCTAGTTTGGGGATATAGTTAATTTCCTTGTCACAGGGGTCGTTCCCTCCGATTGGGCGCCACAAGGGAGAAAAAAGTTCCAAACTTGGTTGCACATGTTCTTCTATGACAATCCCTATTTGTTCAAATATTGTGCGGAACAAATCATCCAAAGATGTTTACCGGATGATGAGATACTTAGTGTCATTCATTTTTGTCATACGGAAGCTTATGGAGGCCACTTTTCGATGAATAAGACGATCGCTAAGAATCTTCAAAACGGTATCTATTGGCCCATAATTTTTCGGGATATTAATACTTATTGCAAATCTTGTGATAGATTCAAAGGATAAGAGCCATCACTCGATGAGACATGATGTCGTTGACCCCTATACTCGTCATTGAGATATTTGATTGTTGGGACATTTACTTCATGGGACCTTGCCTCCCTCCTATGGTTTCTTATACATCCATGTAGCGGTAGATTATGTGTCAAAATGGGTTGAGGCCAAAACTACCAAGACAAATGACAACAAGGTGGTGATAAAGTTTTTACAAGAACACATATATTCTCTCTTCGAAGCTCTAAAGGCAATCATTAGTGATAACGGAAAACACTTTTGAAATAGGCCATTTGAAAAACTCATAAGAAAGTATGGGGTCGTCAACAAGGTTGGGATATCACCCCCAAACGAACGGGCAAGCCGAATTAGCAAATCGTAAGAATAAGAACATTTTAGAAAAGACTGTTGATCCTAATCGTAAGGATTGGTCTCTCCGTTTGAACGATGTGCTATGGGCTTATCAAATCATGTATAAGAACCCCTCAGGATGTACCCTTTTTTCTTTGTGTATGGCAAGCCTTGCCATTTCCTTGAGGAACCAGAACATGAGGCATATTGGCCAATTAAGAGGTTGAATTAGAACATGGATCAAGTTGGTGAAGCACACAAGATTCAATTGAATGAGTTAGAAGAAATATGTAATGATGCGTATGAAAGAGACAAAATATACAAAAAAAGAATGAGACTCATAGATGAGCGAATTATCCGTCGAAAGGAATTTCATTCTAGTAAAAAAATGCTTCTATACAACTCACGCTTACATTTATTTCCCGGTAAGTTACATTCGCGATGGAACGACCCGTTCGTTGTGAGAGAGGTATTTCCCCTTGGATCCGTCTAATTAGAAGATCCTAAGGGGGAGACACGTTCAAGGTAAATGGACAATGCTTAAAGCCATATCTCGAGGTGTATGTTGAGGAAGCCGACACAATTTTATTAGCAGACCCCGTTTACGGGGTGGAGTGAGCTTAAAAGGAGAGGTCGTCTCACCGTTGATGCGTATGGGGTGATTCTTGTGTATCATAGTAAGTCATGTAGATTAGGTTAGTTAGAGGTTCGTTAATTATGAGTCAAACAAGTATAGGAGCACAAATGCACAGTCCATGAGAGCATAAAGCGTTTTGAGGTGAGTTTTCAAGGTTTTTCAAGCTAAAATGTGAGTGGCAGTGTTTTGGAAGTTTTTCAAAAAAGTGAGTTTTGGGTGATTTCAACACTTCGTTTTTTTTAAGATGCAATTTGGAGGTCCATACTGGAATTCCGAACCGGTTCGCCCTGTCTTCACCATCATAGCCTAACTGGTTCACATCGCTGAACGAATAAAAAATTAAAAGGGTCGAACCGTTTCGCCCCACGACAAACCGATTTGCTCCAAGAAGGTGCATAATTTCGTTCCCTCCCATTTTACTCCTTTCCACTTTCACACATTCATTTCCCCTTCATTAAACTCCAAAAATTCCACCCCATTATTCCCTCCAACATTTCCATCCACATCCATTTCCTCTACAATTCTTCCCTCACTTCCACCACCCCTCCACCTATACATACATCTCCATCCATCCATTCCATCCCACCTCTTCCATATCTCCTAAACCGTTATCTTCTCCAATCAATTCCCAAATTCTTTTTCAAATGGAAAACGATGAAATTCCTGAGAAGTGTGATTTGACGAAAATCCTCCATAATGATGATCACACATACTGCTCTAACCAATAGCATAAATGGTGAGAAAATTTCTTCTCTCCCACCTTCACCTTGCACATTGAACGAGAAGTCAACTAGGATGAGCTACCTCCATCCGTCTCCAATATATTATGCCGATAAAGGTGGTGCCAATTCCTTACGGAGCCCAACGACAATGTATGGCTAGATGAAGTGCACACGTTTTATGGAACTCTCATCAAAACTAACAACGATACATATGAAGCCTTTGTTGATGATAAACGAATCCCTCTTTCTCTCAACATCATCATCCAGAAAATGAGGGCCAAGCGGGTTCATGCCCCCCCAAGATTTTATTTCCCCACCGTTGGCAACCCAATCCAAAGTACCAATGCATCCAGTGAATCGCACCCAATTACATTTGGGAGCGTGATAACTTTTTGGTGGGTAATCTCGATGAGACGACCCATCTTTCCTTTTTAATCGTTTGAGTCATACTACAAACTTCTAGTAACTCGGCAATCCGCATTCGCCACGAAAATTTTCTTTACCATCTTCTCACTGAGGCTAGCCCAATTCACCTCGCCCATACCTTTAAAAGGAGATCATACACGCTGCCATGGATTGAAAAGACGAGACTGCCCTCACCTATGTCCATTTCATAACCTCCCTCTTAAATGACATCGGGCTTCCAGAACCACAAACGCAACCTCGTCTACCCAAGGCCATTGGGCAAGAATCCATAACTAGGAGCGTCTGGAAAATGGAAGTAGTTTTCCCACCTCTACTGGCGGTGGAAGATGTTGACATGGGAGAAGAGGATATCGAGTATAATGAGGAGGCGGATCATAATTATGTACCCAACAAGAGCTGCAATGAAGCTTCAGAGATTCGTTTTGACACTTTCACGAGAAACTATAAGCAGAACACGAGCATGATCTTTCGACTCCAAATGGAGATGTATCACGCACAATTACGCCTAAACATTTAACTCCCAACCTATTTCTACGATACGTATGATTCGAGTAGGCACGAGTTGTTCAACCCCCCTCCACAGTAGCTTCCGTATTTGGTGTAATTTTTTGCAAGCACTTTTATTTTGTTTATATTATAGTCCTTTGTGCATGAGGACATTACAAAAGCCTAAGTTTGGGGCACCGGGGGGGGGGGGGGGACACGTGCGATTAAAAAAAATTCACAAATTTCAAAATGCCCAAAAAAATAGAAAATTTCCAAAATTTCCAAAAAAATGGAAAAATTCGAAAAAGCCAAAAATATTTTACTTTTAAAATAAATAAAAATTTGGATATAAATTTTTCAAAAATATCACAAAAAATTTGTTTAAACGCTCAAATTGTGAAAACCAAATGCAAAAAACCGAAATTGACCAAAAACGGAAGTTGAATGAAAATTGACGATTTTACGAATAAGTGTGGAGATTAATTAACCCGGTGAGATTTCGGGCCTTTCATTTTTGTGAGTAATGAAATCAATTCGAGTTAATGGTTAAATCAACGTTGGTTTTAGCATTTAAAAAATTCATTGAAGATCTCTATTCCTTTATTTTTATTGGTTACGGGAAACAAGTGAGATGTTATCTTAAACACACACACTAAAATATCTCTAAATGAGATATATTCTCGAGATGCATATGGTAAAATAATAAGTAATTTAGACAAATGAAGTTAGTCCATCATTTGTTACCCAAAAATATTATTCATGGAAACTACTGAAAAATTATCCTTTTGCTAGCCATTTTGAGCCTAATAAAGTTTTCCAATATAGTTTGATAATCCAAAAATTCCAAGAGGCCCAGAGTTGTGAAAATTGAAAAATTCATCAATTAAGTCCAAATGGTACACAAAAAGGGGCAAGAATAATAGAATAATGCTCAACAAAAAAGGCAAGAAAAGAAAATTAGAAAAATAAAAGAAAAATAAAAAAATATAAAAAATATAAAAAAAGAAGAGAAAAAGAGAAAATGTCCGAAAAGGTTCTAACGGACATCATAGTAATAAAAAATTTCTAGCTCCAAATTTCCCGACCATTACCATTTTACCCAATACACTTTATAACCCAACAAAGCCCTAACCGAGTCCGAATAACGAAATTAATTATCACGTGGAGAGCCTAAGACATGAAAAGATAATAATAGAGATCAATTGGTGTGGATAAGAGTCTATGTTTCCCGTTTTCCAATAACAGTAATCTTATGATGAGATATTTTCACCTAAATAAATTCCATCTTTCAAATTTGTGTGCGTGAATTCTTATTCCATTATATTTACTCTTATAAGTTACGTACACCGAGAGAAATAACCACATTCAGAGAGATTAATTTGTGAGTGCATCTGCGAGAATTTGAATTTAAACAAATTTTGAAAAAGTAACGTAATGATCAACGGGTGGAACTTAGTGGTTTAATTTTCGGCTTCACACACGCACACTACTATTTAAGGCTATTGAATATAAATTTATGGTGACTATTTTGGGAGAATTTAAATTGCATAATTTTTAAGTATTTTGATTTTTCTTTGAATCAAAAAATTAAATTTATGAGTATATTCACTACAAACCCTCACGAGACACCACTCGTCCTTTTAGGGTAACCTAGGGATTTAACGGATTGTTGCATACACTAAATGTAATCACTTATCCACAAAGAAGACATTCTATCCCAATCAAATATTTTTCAAGTGTTTTGATCTTGTTTTGAATGTTTTACATTGCTAGGGACGTTCAAAGTTCTAAGTTAAGGGGTTTGATTATGAATAAATTTTTCATATCTATCCCCCGTAATTTAGAGGCTTTTATCACCCCATGCGGTGCAATTGAATTGGATTATCTCATATCATTGCTACTGACATATTCTAAAAAGTACATTGAGTTTTGGGTATTTCTCTTATATTTTACAGGTATTTTATGCACGTGAAGACATGAGATAAATCGGAATAAAGATAAAAAAGAATAGAAGGAAAGTCAAGGGTAGTAACGTAATTGTACAATTGGAATTCGGATGAGAAACCTAAAGACAAGTTGAATACCTCTATTTGACAAGCACGTGGGAAGAAACGACATCCAAATTCGAGCCCCTTTTGAGAAGATATGATAATATGAAAATAAGAAGAATTCAAGGAAGAAAATAAGAATTTTTAAGGGCTGAACTGGTTTGGTTCTTAAGAGAACAGGTTTGATGCTGTTTCGCAAATTTGGCCTCACTACTGGAATTTTGAACCGGTTCGCCCATTTACAAAGGCCATACCGAACCGGTTTGCCGACATTTGAACGAAATCTTATTTTCTTCCACTTAAAAATTGAAGTTGTACGAGATTAAAACTCTTAAAAAAAATGTAGTATTATTATTCATTCATTATTCTAGATATCTTTTAGTTAGTTTCTACCTTGGAATGAGAGAGGAGAGGAGGCAAGAACCCTAGTTTTAATTCATGCACTAAAGCTACATTATTGTGGATAAATTTTCAAGATTTTAATATTAAGTTTGTCTTCTCTATCTTATTCTTGCATATTCTCCATATTTGCATGTTTTTATTTATTTTTCAGGGATTCCAAGACTCCCATGAATGTTTAGCAATAGTTTCATCATAATTTCCAACGCATGCAATGTCAGAATTTTGGTTATTTCCCACGTAGCTATGTCCGGCTAAGTTTTTATCAAGTTGGGGTACATGAACCCAACCTAGGTGTTACTAATGGATTTAAAAGCAAATAAAATGTAATTAACAATTCAAAGGTTTGGTTTTTATCAAAATAACGGTTGTAGGTATTTTAATTCAGTTTGCCCTAGGTAACCGAAATGTTTAAGGGTGCAATTGGCGTTTTGGTAATTTATCATTCTCGTCAAATACCATTATTTGATTTGATATTGCGAGGAGTAAAATTCGCATATGTCGAATTCTTAGAAGGTATTTGATGTTTCTTTGAATTGAGAATTAGGTTTTTGAAGTTTTTATGTTCTCCGTAATCACTGACAGATCGGGAGAGCGTACCCTAACTCCATTTTCCCACATTGATTTAACACTCACTTCGTTATTCTCGCATACGTAGTTTATTTCATAGTTTAATTAAATTTCTTCCGTTGATAGGAAGTTTCACAAACAATCATCTTTTCCTTCTTTAACTGAGTCAACCGTAGGGTAAATCGTCGTTCCTACTAGTCGTTAAGTTCTGTATCGTATTCCCTGAGTTCGACACCCGATTTACTGGATTATTACTTGAGCGATCGGATTGCACTTGAATCGTAATCACACGCGTAAAGATAAACTTTTTAAGTCGCCTCATTGACGATAAAAAATGTCTCATCTCTGAATTATCAATATTTTGAAACATTCGACCTAATAGGGTTGGCCTCATAGTTTGAGCCTCATACCCTCGTCCTCATACATTGTGCCTCATACCCTAAACCAAATTGTACCAGAAAGCCGAAGTCATAAAGAATTCACCAGAAATGGTACTTTAGTCATTAGAGGCCTCCTAAATTATAGAACATATTTGTATTACACGTGAAGGAAATGTTCACACCTTCAACACAAATTCTAGAAGAATATGAGGAAGCATTTAAGAGTAGGATGTCATTCAGCATGTACCATGTGAGTTAGTGCACACATTCCACCCTAAGCCTCCTATAAGTACTTCGTACCACATTACTTGTTCCATAAGTCACTATATTATAAAACAACTAAAGTTGTGTAAAAAATACTCTCAAGTGAGACAAATTAAAATTGTAACTTGTAAAATAAGAGTATGTGCTCAAAACCGAGACGAATAGAGAATATCCAAGTTAAAATTTAATTTCTAGTTATGATAAGGTTGTCTTTACGGTTAAAGTTAGGGTAGAAAATACAGTGCCTAAGATCAATATGATGATTTATTTACTAAATAGATCACACAATATTTTATCTTCAATAACCAGGTGACATAATCTAAGTGCAAAAAGGTAAACAATATATTACAAAAATCAGGCGTACGAGGCAAAATACACAATGGAAAAAAGCCTCATGCCAACACAATAAAAAACGAACTATGGTAGGAATTATAGAGGGGACCTATGTCTTGTAACCCTAATCCATTACATTTGACTAATGCACTTTCACACCGTTTCTTTCATTGACGAGAAGGCGCCAACTGTTGGAACATGCTTCACAACCTTCATTCTTTTTTATCTCAACCAATGTATTCTTCAATACATAATCAACTGACTTCATTTTATAGTGGAAGAACTTTCTGTTTCAAGTATTGGAACAAGGTTGAGAAGCCTCCAATGAGTGTAGTACGACTTTTCTAAACGTGTGAAGAATAGAAATTGAAAGAGTATTGAAAATATTTGCTTAACATGCAAATATATTTTTGGGATAAGTAAAATCTAAAAATTACTCAAGAATAAACTATAAACATATGAGTTCAAGGTACAAAAAGATTTTTAAAGAAAATATTTTTTTCAAAATGTTTTTAGATTTCATGAGTATTTATTCTTAAAATATCTCAAGAATATATCAAAGAGAAAAAAAAGATTGAAACTAAAAAAAAATGCAAGATTCAGCACAAAAGAATATTTTATCTTTCAAAGATTTTCTCTCCAACATAATGATTTTTTTGGCAACAAAAGATTTATCAAACATATTTTTTTCCCAAAAGAAATTATTATTATCATGCTCCTTTTACACTTGTTGAGAACTGATGTTTCAACTCATCACTTACATATACACTCAAGCTTGTAAGAGAAGATTTAGGGGACATGTAGCTAAGTTTTAGACTTACATGTGAAGTGATAAGATGAAAAGGTAAAAGAATATGGTCAGATTTCAGTATTGCATGAGTACCAAGGAAAATGTGCACAATCTTTTATAAAAATGAATTTAAGCACCAAATCGACATGATTCGTAGGTGCGTCACTGTAGAGAGGATGTTCTTCACCATAGTGATACTTCATTGATGTCATAAATGAAAACTTAGATATAAGCCCTGCATAAAGGCTCTATAGAATAGAGGCCATCACTGCAACGAAAACTTTTTGGATGAGGCGATGATATGGCGACAGACACACAATAACCTTAAATATATAAAGAGCGAACACTGAATTTTCAAATAATTTTTTTTACCACATTTCACATATAACGCTATTACAAAAAATCCATACTAACCACACAGTCAAAACACACAAAATATTTATTTTTAAAAATAATTAGGGTGATGAAAAAGTACGAGTCTAGGTCTGTCATGTTACCTTCCTAAGAGTGATATAAAAGGATATATTATCTTCAAGGGACAACCGTGATAACAAGACTCAAAGTATATTTGGTCAATATAACAAAAAAGTCTCATCCTGTAGGGGCGGCACATTAGTAAAATCGATATTCTGACAAAACTCCCCTTTGTCTATGTTGTGAAAAAATATACGAAAAAAGGAGATTACAAGTTTTATAAGAGGGTCTACCGACCTATGACATAAAAAAACATAATTCCGAAAAAAGAAAAAAGACTAAGATATACTACGAATCGTCAAAACAGGAATCTGAATGGATCTTGCGCCTGCTGAGTTGTCAGACACACTAAACAAAAGAAATAATGAAACGAATGTAATGGACAGTTTAAAAAGAATATGGGTTATGAATGAGATATAAAGTTTATTCCTCCTATAAATGTGTGCATTCAAGTTATAACATGAAAATATTATAGTGATGTAAGCAATATTGACAAATGTACTTCATTTGTTCAATATATACACCATATTCGTTTAGTTTATCGTGAAATGTATAAACATATGTTCTTTATTAGAACTCCTTCTTAATCTAATATTCCTCCTTCTTTTTGTCATGGTATTGACAAAGGTAAACAATTAATAAACTAAACAAGTGTACTAACAAGGATCACATAATAAGCTATTTCATATGAAATTAATTAAAATTAGTACATTCACTTCACGAAATTTAATTGAAGAAATAGCACGACAATATAACCATGATAGAACATGAATGATGATGTGTAGTAGTCAAGTGAATCACAGATAATCAATGTGAATAATGATTGCGTAGTCAACCAGCACACAACATGAGGTAATAAGCAATAGATATGATATAATGACTACATGGCCTGGATAATCCATGTTGTATCAAATAAAGACACATAATAAATTGAGAGAAAAACAAATAGAGAAGTGATCTAAAGGTAGGCTGATGATGCTGGGATTTAGCACCACCAGATAAGTGATAGTGAGCTCAAACAGTAGTAGCCATGGCAGCTGTAGAGATGTAAATATATAAGTATGTAAGTGTGTACATGGGGATGAGTATAAGAGGAAATAAGACAATGATGTATAGTGGTTCAACCAATTTGGCCTACATCCACTGTGAGTGTGTGATCCACTAAGTATGGGCACTAATGGCCTTGGATACAATGCACATAAGCTCTCTCTCTCTCCATACTGTGTATACAAGCAGAGTTTTAGCTAGGGTTGCAATAATTTGATCCCCCTGTAGGATTGTAGGTGATAAGTATATATAGGTCTTGGGGGGTGTAGTGTACCCCCCAAGTATGCATGGTGCATGTGAATGATGATCTAGCCAATCCCCTGTTGACACCTGTAGATGCCCAATGATGACATAATATTCCCTCACGTGAGGGTGTGATTTGGTTATAACGGTCTGCCACATGCCATGGGAGCCTCACGCGCACTGTTCCACGCGTCTCCCAAACCACGCGCTGTGATGATGTCACCCTCGGCCTATGAGAAGAGGCCGAGGGCAAAGTTCCTTCTGGTAGTGAGTCTGGCTTAATTCTGGCCTCGTACTGTCGTACCCTCGTAGGGTCGTCTGGAGCCTGGGAAGGGTCGGCCCCTCGTAGGGTCATCCGGATCATGGTAAAGGGTCGGCCCCTCATAGGGTCGTCTGGAGCATGGTGGAGGTTCGGCCCCTCGTAGGGTCGTCTGGAGCCTGGTGAAGGGTCGGCCCCTCGTAGGGTCATCCGTTTTGGAGATAATCTTCAGCCAGGCCATGGATATAAACGGGTATATCAATCACCCCCCAGCCCTTATCCATAGGTGCCATTGAGATGGCTCAGGGATATTGTTGGAATTGAGATGCGTGTATGATCAGTTAGGTGAGTGACACATGGGTAGGTACTCATTACTGTTCAAGTTTCCAAGGCACGGCGGCTGCACACTGCATGGGGCTTTGTGCCCTAATTATACCCTCCTTGGTAAATGGGCCCATTTATTACCAGAGTATTTAAGAGATTTTTAAACTCTCTCTCTCCTTCTTCTTCTTCTTCGCGCCCAAGACTTCTCTCTCTCTAGAACCAGTTTCCATCGCCATTTGCAGCCTTCAATTCGTCAGGTCTCAGCAGCATTTTTGCCCTCGTTATTAGGTACTCTCCTTCATCCAGCGCTTTCCTTTGCCTTCATTTCTACTTGATTTTCTAGGGTTGTGGGGCTGCACTCTTTAGGTTGTGTCATAACCTTTTCCGGCGTGTTCTCCGGTAACTGGTTCTTGGGTGTTCTTGACAAAACCCATTGAGTTCATTTGTTTAATCCGAAAGTCAAACCTAGTCAATTTCCCACTTGTTTGTAGCTAAGTTAGCTAAGTCTAGTGTAATTTCTCTAAGTGTAAAGTCTTCCCTTTAATGCTTAGGAGGCTTTATAGCTTAGTATCTGAGTTCCCGTCTTTGAGAGAGAATCTCTTTGCAGAGATCAGACGAATAGAGGAAGAGGAAGAGAGGAGACGAGGGGACGACCCTAATTGGGTACGACCCATCTTTCCCATTCCTCTTGCCACCATAAGACCATCTGAACCTTCTGAGTCTTGTGGGTCGTCACCTCGTCCGGCCGAGACTCCCAAACCAAGTGAAATGGACGAGAGAGCCTCCTCGCCAACTGGTGCTGGAACTTCTGGTAGAAGGGACACATCTGACCTTAGTCCGAGCTGAGAGGCCGAGGGTACGGCCCCCTCTGAAGCTGTCCCTGTGACAACCCTGTCTCCCCATGCCTTCCAAGTGGCTTTTCCTCAGGGTCCTCCTGTAGGTGACGAGGGGGAGGGAGTTGAGGACGAGGACGACGATACAGATGATGAGGTTGATACCTCCCACGCCTCATCCTTTATCTCCTCTGTTAGGGATAGAGACCTTCTGATATGGAGGCATATTTACGGAGTGCCCTCCGGGGTAACTATGAGGGTTCCCTCTGAGACTGAGAGGGTTTTTGATTGTGAAGAGGGAGAGGTTGCAGTCTATGAACAAATGTTCAAGGTTGGAGTCAGGCTCCCTCTGCACCCTGCCATTGCAGATATCCTGTTTGCCCTCGGCGTTTCCCCCTCTCAACTTCCCCCCAACTCTTGGAGGACGATCTTGGGCTATATTTCCTTGTGGAAGAATGCCTTCACTGACGAGACCTCGGCTAACCTATTTCTGGGCTGCTACAACATCACCTCCTCGTCCAAACAGCCTGGATACTATCATTTGGGGGCAAGGAGGTCTGAGAAGAAACTCCTTCACGTGGCACAAACTTCCAACCACGATTGGAAAAAGAGGTTTTTCTTTGTTTCTGGGGAATGGGAGCCCACCGCCGATGTTCCGAGGGTTCCTCGAAAATGGTCCAACCCCTCCATGAAGGCCAGGTCAGACCCTGGACTTAGTCTGGAGGAGAAGGACATCGTAGATTATCTGAGAGGATGAGGGCGAGAGGGTGAGTTTGCAAAATTTGAAGACTTGATGACCCCTCGGTTTCTCAAAGAAGCTGGTCTGAGGGTTGGCCCTCTGACTGAACTATGTGAGTTATACTGAACATTTCCTATTCTTTGCTTTTTTCCAAGTGTTTCCTCTTTAGATTTGCACTTTTCTAACGTATCGTCCTCTTATCAGATCGTCCTGCAGGTACACCGGACTATCTTTGGGAAATGACGGCTCCCAGCTTACTGTCTGGATTGGCCAAGAAGAAGGGGAAGGAGCCTCAGCAGGATCCGAGGAATACAAAGGCCGCTGGGCCGACAGTGGTGGAGCCGACCACTGACAGTCATAAAAGGAAGGAGCCTGAGGCCCCTGTTGAGCATCGGCCTGATCCTCGGACAAGGGCCAGGGTTGAAGCCTCTGAGGGGACAACCTCTTCGTCGAGCATGGGGGCCTTCTGGTCTCAAAACCTGGCGCATCTGAGGGCCGACCCCTCGTCACTGATCACAAACTTGAGGGCAGCCAAGGCCTCAATGTTCACTGCTCCCTCGGCCTCTGACTATGAGTTCTTAGCAAAGATGCCTCCTGCTAAAGTGTACGACTATGGTTTGCACTCCCTTGCACAGGTATTGGTTCTGACCCACATCTTAAATTTCATTTTTTCAATAAACTGTTTCCTCGGCCCGTCTTGATATTTGTCTATTTTTCCTGCAGTCTGTTTGTGCCTTCACCTCAGCCACCAAGTGGATGGTCGAGAATCAGGTGAAGTTTCATGAGGCCGAAAGGGCCATTCAGCATGAGGCCGACCTACGGACAGAGCTTGATGCTGCGAGGGCTGAGCTTGAGAGTGCTAGGACTGAGCATGCTAGGGTCCTAGATGAGCTGACGAGGCAGCACGATGCCGACCTACAGGCCAAGGACTTGCTCATCAAGGAGAGGGACTCGGCCCTGATCAACCTGGAGGCCCAGCACAAGACTGATATTGAAGAAGCTGTCAGAAAAGCCGGGGCCGATGCCGTTGAGGCATACAAGGCTTCTGATGAGTTTCACGGCTTCGGCCTTGATTATCTGGAGAGGGGGATCAAGACGGACTGTCGATGGGTCGTCCTCAAATTTGGTGATTTCATCTCCTCGGTTCGTCCTTCACTGGAGGCAGTTGGATTGGACGGCCCCCTGATCGCCGAGGCTCTGTCATAAGTAGAGTCCCAAGTTCAGGTCGAGGGGGTCGGCACTTCTGAAGATCATCCAGTCCTGGTTATTGAGGAGACCATTCCTATAGATGTTGAGGCCCTGCCCTCCGATGTCGTCCCATAGGGTGGCTGCCTGTAGCCCATACCCTTTCAGTGTATTTATCATTTTTGTGCTCTGTATTGTAAAACACTTGAATATTTTCTCTTTTATCAATACCATCGTCTCTTCTTCTACTGTCTTCCATAATTGCTGTCTTCCGTAGTTGTTTCTATTATGGTTTGCTCTTTGTTGATGCTACTAACCCCTCCCTCGTCTTTTTTGAGGACCAATCGTGGGGTCGTCCCCCCATGTGTCCTCATCGCAGCCGAGGGTCATAATAACCAAACGGTTTTTTAATCAAGTCTACCCTCGTCTTTTTTGTGAACAGTGGTGGGGTCGTCCCCTCCACTGGTCCTCATTATATCCGAGGGTTCAAATAACCAAATTAATGATTTTTATGAAGTCTACCCTCGTATTTTTTGAGAACAGTGGTGGGGTCGTCCCCTCCAGTGGTCCTCATTATAGCCGAGGGTTCAAATAACCAAATTTATGAAGTCTACCCTCGTCTTTTTTTTAGAACAGTGGTGGGGTCGTCCCCTCCACTGGTCCTCATTATAGCCGAGGGTTCAAATAACCATATGAAGTCTACCCTCGTCTTTTTTGAGAACAGTGGTGGGGTCGTCCCCTCCACTGGTCCTCATTATAGCCAAGGGTTCAAATAACCAAATTAATGGTTTTAATAAAGTCTACCCTCGTCTTTTTTGAGAACAGTGGTGGGGTCGTCCCCTCCACTGGTCCTCATTATAGTCGAGGGTTCAAATAACCAAATTAATGGTTTTAATAAAGTCTACCCTCGTCTTTTTTGAGAACAGTGGTGGGGTCGTCGCCTCCACTGGTCCTCATTATAGCCGAGGGTTCGAATAACCAAATTAATGATTTTTATGAAGTCTACCCTCGTCTTTTTTTAGAACAGTGGTGGGGTCGTCCGCTCCACTGGTCCTCATTATAGCCGAGGTTTCGACTTACCAAATAAATGGTTTTTAATAAAGCTTTCCCTCATCTTTCTTGAGGACAGTGGCGGGGTCGTCCCCTCCACTGGCCCTCATTATAGCCGAGGGCTCCACTTACCAAATTAATGATTTTTATGAAGTCTACCCTCGTCTTTTTTTAGAACAGTGGTGGGGTCGTCCCCTCCACTGGTCCTCATTATAGCCGAGGTTTCGACTTACCAAATTAATGGTTTTTAATAAAGCTTTCCCTCGTCTTTCTTGAGGACAGTGGTGGGGTCGTCCCCTCCACTGGCCCCCATTATAGCCGAGGGATCCACTTACCAAATTGATGATTTTTATGAAGTCTACCCTCGTTATTTTTTAGAACGGTGGTGGGGTCGTCCCCTCCACTGGTCCTCATTATAGCCGAGGGTTCGACTTACCAAATTAATGGTTTTTAATAAAGCTTTCCCTCGTCTTTCTTGAGGACAGTGGTGGGGTCGTCCCCTCCACTGGCCCCCATTATAGCCGAGGGATCCACTTACCAAATTAATGGTTTTTTGTAGATGTTTCCATGTATACTGGAAATGATAACTATAGGGTGAGGGGAACTATATTTCTCATTAATTTTCCAAAGTGTCCTTTTGGAGCAACTCCTATTACAACTATGGTCTATCAAGACCTTATAACACTACTGGTAGTATTTCTTCAAATGATCTGCGTTCCAGGGGTTGGAAAAAGGTTCCCCTTCTAGGTTTTCTAGTCTATAGGTCCCAGGGACAACTTCATCGATGACCCTATAGGGGCCGTGCCAATTAGGATGGAGTTTGTTGGGCTTTTGTCAAGTCTTCTTGAGAACCAAGTCTCCTACTGCGATAGGCCTCTGTTTCACCCTCTGATTGTAAAACCTTGCGGTCCTCTGCTGGTAGGAAGCCTGCCTTATCTCAGCGTCCTCCCTCCTTTCCTCAATCAGGTCCAAGTCGAGTCTCCTCTCTTCCGCATTTCCCTGGGGGTCGTACATTTGGACCCTATGAGTGGGAAACTCGACTTCGGTGGGGATGACGGCTTCTGATCCATAAGCTAGCATGAATGGGGTCTCCCCGGTAGAGGTCCTTACTGTCGTCCTGTATGCCCACAACACTGTATATAACTCCTCGACCCATCTTCCTTTTGCCTCCTCAAGCCTCTTCTTAATCCCATCTAGGATTGTCCTGTTCGTAACTTCGGTTTGCCCATTGGCCTGAGGTCGGCCTGGGGTGGAGAAATTTCTTTTGATACTTACCCTCTCACAGTTCTTCTGCAGAGAGGCATTCTTGAACTGAGTCCCGTTATCCGAGATGAGGGTGTTGGGTAGACCGTATCTGCATATCACATTTTTCCAGATGAACTGGAAGGTCTTCTGCTCTGTAATTGTGACCATTGGTTCGGCCTCTACCCACTTTGAAAAGTAGTCAATTGCTACAATGAGGAACCGATAGTTATTGACTGCCCTCGGTAAGGGTCCTACCAGGTCAATCCCCCACACTGCGAACGGCCATGGGGATGTAATGGAGGTAAGAGGCTGATGGGATTTCCCACAGACGGCGCCAAACTGATGATGCTGGGATTTAGCACCACCAGATAAGTGATAGTGAGCTCAAACAGTAGTAGCCATGGCAGCTGTAGAGATGTAAGTATATAAGTATGTAAGTGTGTAGATGGGGATGAGTATAAGAGGAAATAAGACAATGATGTATAGTGGTTCAGCCAATTTGGCCTACATCCACTGTGAGTGTGTGATCCACTAAGTATGGGCACTAATGGCCTTGGATACAATGCACATAAGCTCTCTCTCTCTCTCCCTACTGTGTATACAAGCAGAGTTTTAGCTAGGGTTGCAATAATTTGATCCCCCTGTAGGATTGTAGGTGACAAATATATATAGGTCTTGGGGGGTGTAGTGTACCCCCCAAGTATGCATGGTGCATGTGAAAGATGATCTAGACAATCCCCTGTTGACACCTGTAGATGCCCAATGATGACATAATATTCCCTCACGTGAGGGTGTGATTTGGTTATAACGGTCTGCCACGTGCCATGGGAGCCTCACGCGCACTGTTCCACGCGTCTCCCAAACCACGCGCTGTGATGATGTCACCCTCGGCCTATGAGACGAGGCCGAGGGCAAAGTTCCTTTCGGTAGTGAGTCTGGCTTAATTCTGGCCTCGTATTGTCGTACCCTCGTAGGGTCATCCGGAGCCTGGGAAGGGTCGGCCCCTCGTAGGGTCGGTCGGATCATGGTGAAGGGTCGGCCCCTCGTAGGGTCATCTGGAGCATGGTGGAGGGTCGGCCCCTCGTAGGGTCGTCTGGAGCCTGGTGGAGGCCAGCTGGAGCCTGGTGAAGGGTCGGCCCCTCGTAGGGTCGTCCATTTTGGAGATAATCTTCAGCCAGGCCATGGATATAAACGGGTATATCAATCACCCCCAACCCTTAGCCATAGGTGCCACTGAGATGGCTGAGGGATATTGTTGGAATTGAGATGCGTGTATGATCAGTTAGGTGAGTGACACATGGGCAGGTACTCATTGTTGTTCAAGTTTCCAAAGCACGGCGGCTGCACACTGCATGGGGCTTTGTGCCCTAATTATACTCTCCTTGGTAAATGGGCCCATTTATTACCAGAGTATTTAAGAGATTTCCAAACTCTCTCTCTCCTTCTTCAACTTTCTTCCATAATTGCTGTCTTCCATAGTTGTTTCTATTATGGTTTGCTCTTTGTTGATGCTACTAACCCCTCCCTCGTCTTTTTTGAGGACCAATCGTGGGGTCGTCCCCCCATGTGTCCTCATCGCAGCCGAGGGTCATAATAACCAAACGGTTTTTTAATCAAGTCTACCCTCGTCTTTTTTGAGAACAGTGGTGGGGTCGTCCCCTCCACTGGTCCTCATTATAGCCGAGGGTTCAAATAACCAAATTAATGATTTTTATGAAGTCTACCCTCGTCTTTTTTGAGAACAGTGGTGGGGTCGTCCCCTCCACTAGTCCTCATTATAGCCGAGGGTTCAAATAACCAAATTTATGAAGTCTACCCTCGTCTTTTTTTTAGAACAGTGGTGGGGTCGTCCCCTCCACTGGTCCTCATTATAGCCGAGGGTTCAAATAACCATATGAAGTCTACCCTCGTCTTTTTTTAGAACAGTGGTGGGGTCGTCTCCTCCACTGGTCCTCATTATAGCCGAGGGTTCAAATAACCAAATTAATGGTTTTAATAAAGTCTACCCTCGTATTTTTTTAGAACAGTGGTGGGGTCGTCCCCTCCACTGGTCCTCATTATAGTCGAAGGTTCAAATAACCAAATTAATGGTTTTAATAAAGTCTACCCTCGTCTTTTTTTAGAACAGTGGTGGGGTCGTCCCCTCCACTGGTCCTCATTATAGCCGAGGGTCCGAATAACCAAATTAATGATTTTTATGAAGTCTACCCTCGTCTTTTTTTAGAACAGTGGTGGGGTCGTCCCCTCCACTGGTCCTCATTATAGCCGAGGGTTCGACTTACCAAATTAATAGTTTTTAATAAAGCTTTCCCTCGTCTTTATTGAGGACAGTGGCGGGGTCGTCCCCTCCACTGGCCGTCATTATAGCCGAGGGATCCACTTACCAAATTAATGATTTTTATGAAGTCTACCCTCGTCTTTTTTGAGAACAGTGGTGGGGTCGTCCCCTCCACTGGTCCTCATTATAGCCGAGGGTTCGACTTACCAAATTAATGGTTTTTAATAAAGCTTTCCCTCGTCTTTCTTGAGGACAGTGGTGGGGTCGTCCCCTCCACTGGCCCCCATTATAGCCGAGGGATCCACTTACCAAATTAATGATTTTTATGAAGTCTACCCTCGTCTTTTTTGAGAACAGTGGTGGGGTCATCCCGTCCACTGGTCCTCATTATAGCCGAGGGTTCGACTTACCAAATTAATGGTTTTTAATAAAGCTTTCCCTCGTCTTTCTTGAGGACAGTGGTGGGGTTGTCCCCTCCACTGGCCCCCATTATAGCCGAGGGATCCACTTACCAAATTAATGGTTTTTTGTAGATGTTTCCATGCATACTGGAACTGATAACTATAGGGTGAGGGGAATCATATTTCTCATTAATTTTCCAAAGTGTCCTGTTGGAGCAACTCCTATTACAACTATGGTCTATCAAGACCTTACAACACTACTGGTAGTATTTCTTCAAATGATTTGCATTCGAGGGGTTAGAAAAAGGTTCCCCTTCTAGGTTTTCTAGTCTATAGGTCCCAGGGACAACTTCATCGATGACCCTATAGGGGCCGTGCCAATTAGGATGGAGTTTGTTGGGCTTTTGCCAAGTCTTCTTGAGAACCAAGTCTCCTACTGCGATAGGCCTCTGTTTCACCCTCTGATTGTAAAACCTTGCGGTCCTCTGCTGGTAGGAAGCCTGCCTTATCTCAGCGTCCTCCCTCCTTTCCTCAATCAGGTCCAAGTCGAGTCTCCTCTCTTCCGCATTTCCCTGGGGGTCGTACATTTGGACCCTATGAGTGGGAAACTCGACTTCGGTGGGGATGACGGCTTCTGATCCATAAGCTAGCATGAATGGGGTCTCCCCGGTAGAGGTCCTTACTGTCGTCCTGTATGCCCACAACACTGCATATAACTCCTCGACCCATCTTCCTTTTGCCTCCTCAAGCCTCTTCTTAATCCCATCTAGGATTGTCCTGTTCGTAACTTCGGTTTGCCCATTGGCCTGAGGTCGGCCTGGGGTGGAGAAAAATTGTTTGATACTTACCCTCTCACAGTACTTCTGCAGAGAGGCATTCTTGAACTGAGTCCCGTTATCCGAGATGAGGGTGTTGGGTAGACCGTATCTGCATATCACATTTTTCCAGATGAACTGGAAGGTCTTCTGCTCTGTAATCGTGACCATTGGTTCGGCTTCTACCCACTTTGAAAAGTAGTCAATCGCTACAATGAGGAACCGATAGTTATTGAATGCCCTCGGTAAGGGTCCTACCAGGTCAATCCCCCACACTGCGAACGGCCATGGGGATGTAATGGAGGTAAGAGGCTGATGGGGCTGGTGAGGGATGGTGGCAAATATTTGGCATTTATCACACTTCTTTACATATGTTGCGGCATCTTTCCCCAAGGTCGGCCACCAGTAGCCCTGGGTGATCACCCTCTTCGCTAAGGATCTACCCCCAATGTGGCTTGAGCACGACCCTTCATGCACGTCCTGCAAAATGGAAGGGACTTCTGTGGGATGCACACATCTAAGTAAGGGGAGCATAAACCCCTTTTTGTACAGCGTGTCTCCGATGACAGTGAATTTTGCAGCCCTGTATCTCAGCTTCTTCCTTTCTTGCCTTGCTTCTGGCATCTCTCCCTCTTTAATGTATCTGATCAGAGGGTCCACCCATGAGGTTTCTTGAGAAACATTCAGGCAATTGCTAAGTGTTCCCTCGGCATCTTCAATAGTTGGTCGAAGCAAGATTTCTACCGGGACTGTCCTCCTTATGTCTGTCCTAGTCGCCGAGGCCAACCTCGCAAGGGCGTCAGCACGGCTATTGTCGAGCCTAGGTATCCTCTTGAATTTTACTGCTTTAAAACCTTTCAGTAGTGACCTCACCTTCTCAAGGTACCTAGTCATCCTCTCGTCCTTGGCCTCGTAGGCTCCGAGTATCTGATTCACCACTAACCTTGAATCACTATGGACCAAAATATGGCCGATACCAAGAGATTTGGCCAAGGAGAGGCCGGCCATCAAGGCCTCATATTCATCTTCGTTGTTGGAGGCCTTGAAACTGAACCTCAGGGCGTACTCAATGTCTGTGCCGTCGGGTGCTGATACTATTATCCCAGCTCCGCTCCCGCTTTCGTAAGAGGACCCATCGACGAAGAGACTCCATACGCTGTGTTCCTCTGAGAAACCTCCCTCAGCGAGCGACCCCTGTGTAAAGAGGTATCTTCCCTCTTCGTTTTCATCAACCTTCCTCCTTGCGGTGCTTGTCTCAGCCTTATTTGCGGAGGGGTCGGTGAGTCTGCCTTGTTGGGCATCTGTCCCCACGAGGCCTTCATCCTCAGCTTCATCGTCTTCCCAAGTAAACTCAGCCACGAAGTCCGCCAACGCCTGCCCCTTAATGGTTATCTTAGGCTGATACACAATATCGAACTCCCCCAGCTCTACAGCCCAGGTCATTAGCCTTCCTGATTTTTTGGGCTTGTGTAGGACCTGCCTAAGAGGAGAGTCGGTAAGCATGACCATAGTATGGGACTGGAAGTACGGCTTCATCTTCCTTGAGGCATGGATCAAGGCGTAGGCCAACTTCTCCATCCTCGGGTATCTTTGCTCTGCCCCCTGGAGTGCCTTACTGTTAAAATACACAGGCTTCTGTATTCCGTCCTCGTCTCTCACAATGGCTGCGCTGATGGCCGACTTTGAGACGACAAGGTACACGTAAAGTCGCTCACCCTGCACGAGTCGTGACAGCAGCAAGGGAGACCCCAGGTATGATTTTAGCTCTTTGAAATCCTCATCACACTCTTCACTCCATTCGAAGGCCTTCCTGAGGATCTTGAAGAATGGTAGACACCTGTCTGTGGCCCTTGACACAAATCTGTTCAAGGCAGCAACTCTCCCTGTGAGCCTCTGAACGTCTTTAATGGACTTGGGGGTCTTCATCTCAATAAGGGCCTTTATCTTTTCAGGATTGGCCTCGATGCCTCTTTGATTGACAATGAACCCCAAGAACTTCCCTGCTCCGACCCGGAAAACACACTTGGCCGGATTAAGCTTCATCTGGTACTTGTCCATCGTATTAAAGGTCCTCTCCAGGTCTTCCACATGATCCTCTGCCTTCAAACTCTTGGTCAGCATGTCATCCACGTAGACCTCCATAGACTTCCCAATTTGGTCTTCGAACATTTTGTTTACGAGGCGCTGGTACGTTACCCCCGTATTTTTTAGACCAAAGGGCATGACCCTATAGCAGTATGTCCCCTTGTCAGTGATTAAGGCAGTCCTCTTCGAGTCTTCTGGGTTCATGAAGATCTGGTTGTACCCTGAGTAGGCATCCATAAAACTCATGAGCTCGTGGCCTGCAGTAGCGTCTACCATCTGGTCAATGCGGGGGAGAGGGAAGCTGTCTTTGGGGCAGTGCTTGTTGAGGTCTGTGAAGTCCACACACATTCGCCACTTCCCGTTGGCCTTTGGGACAATGACTGCGTTGGACATCCATTCAGGGTAGATGACCTCTCTGATAAATTCAGCATCTTGTAATTTTTTAACCTCATCCCTGATGACCTCGTACTTCTCTCTAGAGTAAATCCTCCTCTTCTGCTTTACCGGCTTCACTCCCTCTACCACGTTGAGCTTGTGGCACATGATTTCAGGGTCGATCCCAGGCATATCTACATGACTCCACGCGAAGACGCTTCGTCTTCTTCTAAACAGTTTGATGAGGTTTTCCTTGATATTGGGCTTCAGAGACTTGCCAACTTGGACGGTTTTTCCCGAGTCATCGTCATCGAGGATGATGGGTTCTACCTCCTCAGCGGCCTCTCCTTTCTTAAGCTTCGTCTCGTCCCTGGGGTCTAGGGTATCAATATTGTAAGTGGCTGTAGCCCTCTTGTGTGCCTCCCTTTCTTCAGCGGAGTTATAATAGCACTCTCGCGCTGTCGTCTGGTCTCCCTGAACTTCCCCCACCCCGTAGGGGGTAGGGAATTTAATCATCTGGTGGACCGTAGACGGCACAGCCTCGAACCCTTTGAGGGCCAGTATGATATTATAGGCTGAAAACACATGCTCATCCATTACAAAGAAACTGACCTTCCTGGTGAGCCATCTCGGCCACTCGTCCCCCATCCTAACATCAGCCTCATACACCCCGAGGGGGTGAACTTTTTCCCCACTGAACCCAATCAATGGATGATGGTATGGGATGAGTCGTGCATGGCTGAGACCTAGGGCCTTGAAGCATGGCCAGAACATCACGTCTGCGGATGAGCCCCCATCTACCAAGATCCTCGGCACCTCGCACCCGTGCACCCTGGTGGTGATGACGAGAGGGTCATCATGCAGGGCTAAGAGGCCTTTGAAGTCCATTCTTGAGAACCCTACTATCAGTGTGTCCATGTCAACCTTCTTCCTCTTTTCTGGCTTGGCCTCTAGAGAGGTCGAGTGCACAGTCTTCGTCACTGCCCTGGGTTCTGCCACGTGGACCTTCCTATCTGCGACTTCCGACCCTCCTCCTGCCAGACCCCCGGAGATCATTCCCACTCCGAGCGAGATCATATTAAGCCTCTTGACAGGGCCTTGATCGTCTCTCGGCGGGAGGTCAGGGTCGTCCTCATCATCAGAAGGGTCGTCCCCTCTTTTCTGAGGACCTTCTCTACATGCATCGACTCGCTTCTTTCTGGGGTCGTCCCCTCGGCCCCTCTTGAAGGCGCCTCTGTCGACGTACTTTCTGAGCTTCCCTTCTTTCAGCATCTTCTCAATCTCATCTTTCATAGCAAAACATTTGTCTGTCACGTGGCCGTGGTCTTGATGAAATTTACACCACAGATTCTTATTTCTTTTTCCAGGAGCTGCCCTAAGCTTCTCATGCCACTTCAGGGATCGGTCACTCTTTATCTCATTGAGAATCTGTTCACAGCTGACCGTCAGAGGGGTGTAACCAGCGAACTTGTCATCCGTGGACCTCTTATTCCCCTATTTGTTCTTCTTAGGGTACTTACCCCCATTAGCACCTCCCTTTTCGTCTTCATATTTTGCGGCCATCGCCTCTTCGGTGTTCATCACCTTTCCTGCTGTCAACAACAATTCGGCCATCGTCCTCGGAGGGTCTTCAGCAAGCTTCCATAACAGCTTCCCCTTTTGGAGTCCTCCAATTAGGGCTGTCATAGCTATGCTTTCCTCGTAGTCTTCCACTTCCAGCTTCTCTTTATTGAATCTGGCTATGTAGTCCCTCAGACTCTCATTCTTCCCCTGCTTAACATAGAGCAAGTGGGTGGTCTTCTTCTGTGGCCTTACTCCAAAGCAAAAGTTGTGGATGAACCGGTCTGCCAACTTCTTAAAGTTTTCAATGGAATTTTTTGGAAGAGACGTGTACCAAACATGTGCAGCCCCCGTCAGGGTTCCGGAGAAGGCACGACACCTCATCTCATCTGAGATAGAGTATATGTCTGTTGCTGATTGATACATCTCAACATGGTGGATAGGGTTGGTGCTCCCATCGTATCTTGGGGTGACCACAGGTGGCTTGAACCTCGATGGCGTAGGGAAGTCGACTATCTTCGCCACAAAGGGTGAGCCTATGGTATATCCCTTCTGAAGGGGGTCCCGGCTCTTCAATATATCACCGATCTTATCCTCTAGCCGCTGGATTGAGTCATTCCAGGGCCTCACAGGGTCGGCGTGGCCGATGTTATCCCCTGCCGTCTCTTGAAGGTGGACGGAGGGTTCCGCTGCAGTAGGCCTGTGTCGGTTGTTTACTTCCCTTTGGCCGTCATCCCGTCCCTGGGGTCGGCCATCTGTTGCCTCCCTCCTAGACCTCGCAGCACTTCTTGACCTGGACAACTTATCCCGCAGGTCATTTACTGGGCCTAGCCTCTCAAAGGCCGACCCCCTGCTCAAGCGATCAAAAGCAGAGCCTCTCGGGCGATCATCAGGGTTTGGTCTCCCACCCTTCCCTCTACTGTCCTGGAGAGGTCGTACAGTATTGTTGGAGACCTCATATGGTTCCCAGCATTCTATTGGGGCCTCCTCTCCCTCCAGATCGTCATACCTGTCCTCAGGGCAAGGGTTTCCTTGCCTCCCTAGGCGCAAACGCCGGGGGTCAGCAACATCCCTACGCCGCTGAGGGGGTGGCAGGTCTTTGGGTGGTGCCTGGGGTGGTCCCCTTGCCTCATGCTGTCCTGGAGCTGCTGGCGGAGTAATCATCTCAGGTGAGACCCCTGGTGGTCTCAGTATGTTCTGGCTTAGAACTGTGAACTGCTCCTGCATCATCCGCTGGCTTGCTGCCAGAGACTTTAGGGCTGCCGCCACATCAGCCATCTCAGACTGAGGTGGCGGCTGACTGGAACTGGGTCTTCCCCCCTCATCCGGTAGGGGAAGTGGTGGTGGTGGCATCTCAGGTGCCATGTGCTTGAGCTATGAAAAGCTGAACTGAAGAAAAGACTGGTGAGCTTGGGAACCTTAGTGGGTCTCTTTCAATGGTGAAACACCTCCTCTCAGGGGGAGTGTTGGTTCACCACCAGAGTGCCCAGTGAGGTCAAGCTGTGTAAAGGAAGAGATGTCTTCTCGTTCCCACAGACGGCGCCAAACTGATGATGCTGGGATTTAGCACCACCAGATAAGTGATAGTGAGCTCAAACAGTAGTAGCTATGGCAGCTGTAGAGATGTAAGTATATAAGTATGTAAGTGTGTAGATGGGGATGAGTATAAGAGGAAATAAGACAATGATGTATAGTGGTTCAGCCAATTTGGCCTACATCCACTATGAGTGTGTGATCCACTAAGTATGGGCACTAATGGCCTTGGATACAATGCACATAAGCTCTCTCTCTCTCTCTCCCTACTGTGTATACAAGCAGAGTTTTAGCTAGGGTTGCAATAATCTGATCCCCCTGTAGGATTGTAGGTGACAAGTATATATAGGTCTTGGGGGGTGTAGTGTACCCCCCAAGTATGCATGGTGCATGTGAATGATGATCTAGCCAATCCCCTGTTGACAACTGTAGATGCCCAATGATGACATAATATTCCCTCACATGAGGGTGTGATTTGGTTATAACGGTCTGCCACGTGCCATGGGAGCCTCACGCGCACTGTTCCACGCGTCTCCCAAACCACGCGCTGTGATGATGTCACCCTCGGCCTATGAGACGAGGCCGAGGGCAAAGTTCCTTCCGGTAGTGAGTCTCGCTTAATTCTGGCCTCGTACTATCGTACCCTCGTAGGGTCATCCGGAGCCTGGGAAGGGTCGGCCCCTCGTAGGGTCGTCCGGAGCATGGTGAAGGGTCGGCCCCTCGTAGGGTCGTCTGGAGCATGGTGGAGGGTCGGCCCCTCGTAGGGTCGTCTGGAGCCTGGTGGAGGCCAGCTGGAGCCTGGTGAAGGGTCGGCCCCTCGTAGGGTCGTCCGTTTTGGAGATAATCTTCAGCCAGGCCATGGATATAAACGGGTATATCATAGGCCATAATATAAAATGTCATAAGATGTTAAAGGAAGCTACGGTATCTTCCACTAAATTATATAGTCCAACCTATTGAGTACACACACACACATCTGAAGTATCCAAAGATGACAAACTAATGTCATTAGGGAATGAATATATCCATATCCCAGATACCAAATGTAACCAAACACAAACCAATAATGTTTTATGAAAAATCATAAACAAAATATGGATGAATACCAAAGGACAACAAGTTTACCACAAGAAAAGATCCCTACCATCCTCACCTACTCACCGTCATCCTCATCGTCATCAAAATCCTCATTAAAAGAGCGAAGGAGATGAACCTCAGAGGGAATATCCATAACATCTCTGCACATGGCATTCTTTTTCATAAATACCAAAGAATGAAATGCACTCTTTGACTGATGGAGCGATACAAACAGTTGGGACACATAAAGATGAGTACCCGCAATGTCTGAACACAAGAGGTCCGCTACCCGACCAGAAATATGTGTCTTACTAGTCGTATGTACGAGAGCTGGGGTGGTGTAGTCCACTTATATGATGTGGAGATGCACTGAGATTATGAGTGAGTGCATTTTCTATTTCGTCAACTTTATCTGTGACTTGTGTTGTCGGTGTTTTTCCCAACTTCTTTCTTCCCGGTGGAAAAGTGTGGTAGGTAATGATTTTTTCGGTGAAAGCCTTCTCCGCATTAGAACAATATGAACATATCTCGCAATGAGTAAGCGATTGATAAAATTTTCATGGAACAGAGAATTAATATTTAATTATTTAATAATTAAAAAATTGGTCCAAATTTTATAATTATAAATTAAATAAATTAATTATTTTTCCTAATTTGTGTGATCCAAATAAGGGGACGAATTTCATTAAATTAATGTATTAATCTTGAAAAATTATTATTCCAAAGGCCACATGACTTTTAATATATTTATGAGTCCCTTTGGCTACTTTGGTGGATGGTAGATGATCAGTTTTAAAGGGAATTTTGGCCCCCCTTCCGCCCTATATCTAGTAAACTAATCTCCACTATTTGGTACACAAGAACACACAAAAATATATTTGGGCTAGGAAGGAAAATTCCCGATTTTTCAAATTTTACATATTTTGGATTCCTGATTGTTTCCAAGAGAGATTGTGAATCTAAGAGAGGAACATATAAGAGCTTGACAAATGAACAACAAGGAGCTTTAGGAAGTTATTCTCAAGACACATCAAGAATTACAAACAAATCAGAGCTTCATGGAAAAATGTATTTTCTATATAATTTGTAGTTATAAATGAAATTATGATTGCATGATGATATTAAAGGTCATATAAGAATTAGTTTTATATTATACATAATTCTTATTATTTTTACATGTGGTATCAGAGCCAAGTTTAAATATTGTCATGCTATCCTTTTTCGGAATTCAATTGATAAACCCAGATTTTCTTGATTAATTCCGCACTGTTTGTTTACTGATTTGTTTATCATGATTAGTAGTAATTTCGTGACAATTTTAACACTGATTTGGTTATCATAATTAGTACTGTTACGTGTTATTTTTTAACACTAATTGAGATTTATCATGATAATCTGTATTAGATGTTAAAATATGTAAGAAATTATTTTTTTATGAAACAGAATTGATTCTGTCAAATTATTAAGAATTTGGTTGATTTTAATAAATCTGATTAAAATCAGTACTGTTTGTTTGATTTTAATAAATCTGATTAAGAAAAGTTTTCTTGTTTAATTTTCAATCCGTTAAGAATTCATGTTTGATTGACAAACTGTTAAAAATTCCTGTTTAATTTTATAACAAATCTGGTTTAAAACATTGTTGTTTATTTTGATTTGTTTACAACAGTTTTTTTATTGTCAAGCAATCTGTTGAACAAAATTCTATTTGTTTAACATATCTGTTGAAAATTTGTTTAACCAATCTTTGAAAACAGTTTAAATGTTTAACAAATTGTTGGATTTTTTTTTTGTATAATAGTTGAAAAATTCACATAAAACATTTTTATTTGATGCATTGAAACCATTTATAAGTCGTTTTGATGTCATTTTAATGGTTATCCAATCCATTTCAATCAACCCTACAAATTTCAAGCAATTCAAGAACAAAAAATTTCAAAAAGCGCTTGCGATGAATAGTGTTTTTACCCCGAACTTGCTTCGAATGTGATGAAACTTAGTAGTCTGATTGGAAGCGGGCGAGATATCGATTTTCACCACATTTGGTCATGACATAAACTGTTTTCGGTGATCCGAGATCGTTTAGGTCATCAAAACTTGAAATTTCCCATTTATGAAAATAATCTCGGGGATCATATCTCACTCCAGACAATTTATTTTTTAATTCCGTCAAAAGTTTTGAGATTATGGAGTAATTTTCTAATGATTCGTGTTGCTAACTCATTTTTTTCCACTTTTGGCAAAATTTCATATTTTTATATTATGTAAGTGTTGCATCTAGAACTGTTTTATAAACCGTATTCTAATGATCCTGATTTAGTTGAATATTCGTGCTAAACACATGCCAACATATTTCATATAATAGGATATTTGACTTGTGTTAATTTAATATTAATATTTTTATGAGTCTCGTGCCAAACACAGGCCAATGATTCATAATAATGAATATTAAATATATTAGAATTTTTTAATATTGATATTTTCATGAGTCTCGTGCCAAACACAGGCCAATAATTCATAACATCGAACGTTAAAAATATTATATTTTTAAATTTAATATTCATATTTTTATAAGTCCCGTGCCAACCACAGGCCAGTGATTTATAACATTGAATATTAAATATTACTGTTTTGATATTTTGATTAAAGCGTCTCGTGCCAAACACAGGCCAATGACTCAATACTATATTTATGTTTTTTTCTAAAGTATGTTATTATAAAGATTTAATCCACTTTGGAATTATGAATTGAATATTGAATTGCCCAATAATGCGTTTATTAAATCATAATTTTCTGTATTAAAATTCCATTAAAGATATTTTGCTCTTATAGTTTTGTGATTTAATAAATATTAAAGGTCAATTTCTGACACAATTGTTACAATTCTGCCATCAAAATTTGATAATTTTATATATTCATTTCCTTACAATTTTAGCTATGTGTGTTAATCTTTAATTAGAGTGAGCATTTTGCAGAAATTATTAACCTATTTTCCCAAGCCTCAACCTTTCCGAAATTTGACGGAACTAATGTGTCGGAATGGTGCGAGCAAATCGAATTTAGCCTTGGTATTATGGACATTGATATAGCACTTCTTACTGATGAACCCGCTACCATTACTAAACAAAGCAGTGATGATGATGTGCCAATTTACAATACATGGTCCAAATCAAATAGGCTATGTCTGATGTTTATTAGAATGTGCATTGCACAAAATGTGAAGCCCTCCCTACATGAAACCACCAATGCAAGCAATATCTGACAAATGTTAAGGATAGGTTTCGCGCTGCTGACAAATCCCTGGCTGGGAAACTTATGACCGACTTGACCACTATGCGGTTCGATGGCACTAAAACCATGAACACACATATTATTGAAATGACCAACATTTTTGCCAAACTAAGGACTTTAGGTTGTTCAGTGGACGATTCTTTCTTAGTCCAATTTGTCCTAAATTCCTTGCCTTCTGATTATGGGTCTTTCCAGATTCATTACAATACCATAAAAGATAAATGGAATGTTAATGAACTACAAAGCATGTTAATTTAGGAAGAAGGATGTCTTAAGTAGAAAAATGGTAAGGTGCATAAATTGCAGGTGGCAAATGTGATGGCCAATAAAGGAGATGGTAAGAAAAATAAAGAAAAGGTCATAAAGTGCGGTCCTAGTCCTTCCAACATTGAACCTGGTCCTTCCAACCAAAAGAAGGAAAAATCAGCAGTCACATTTCACTTCTGTCACATGAAGGGGCATTTTTAGAAAGACTGCATTAAGCGTAAAGCTTGGTTTAAAAAGAAAGGTACACTTTGTTCTTATGTATGTTTTGAATCAAACTTGATTGATGTTCCTTTTAACACATGGTGAATTTATTCGGGTTATACATGTCATGTTTCAAATACAATACAGGGCTTCCTTTCCATTCGGGAAATAAATCAAAATGAAGATTTTCTTTACATAGGAAACCGAGCCAAACCAAAAGTGGAAGCTATTGGAGTTTTTCGTTTAAAATTACAATCTGACATTTATTTGGATCTTGAAGACACTCTTTTTGTACCCACTGTTTCGAGAAATTTAATTTCTTTGTCTAAACTCTCAATAAGGGGCTTTTCTTTTCCCTTTCAGAATAATGGTTTTACATTATATAAGAATAATTCTTTTTTTGGCTTGGTTTTTTTGTAGAATGGTTTGTTTGAAATCAATCTCGATACCCATTTTTTAGAATCTTTATTGTCTCTACATAGTAATATTGGAACTAAACGTCTCTCATTTAATAAGAATTCTTCTTACTTGTGGCATAAAAGATTAGGACACATATCCAGAGAGAGACTTGAAAGGCTTATTAAAGAGTGAATTATCCCTAATCTGGATTGGTCTAATTTTGGTGTATGTGTGGACTGTATTAAGGGTAAACAGACCAAACATACAAAGAAAGGAGCCACAAGAAGCACCCATCTTCTTGAAATTATATATACAGATATTTGTGGTCCTTTTGATGTTCCTTCTATTGTAGGACAAAAAGACTTTATCACTTTTATAGATGATTTTACCGATATTGCACATTGTATTTGTTGCATGATAAAGCTCAATCCTTTAACGCGATTGAGGTTTATATTACTGAAGTAGAACGATAATTGGGCAAAAAGATAAAAATCATTTGATCGGATAGATGTGGTGAGTTTTATGGAAAATATAATAAAACGGGACAACATCCCAGTCCATTTTCTAAACTCCTTGAACTTTTAGGTATTTGCACATAGTACACTATGCCGGGTTCACCTTGGCAAAATGGTGTCGCTGAAAAGTGCAACTGTAGTCTTATTGAAATGGTTAGGAGTATGATAAGTAGAACTGATTTACTAATGTTTTTGTGGATGCATGCACTTATGACTGCTGCCCATATCTTAAATAGGGTTCCTAGTAAGGCAGTTTCAAAGACTCCTTTTGAACTGTGGAAAGGTTGGAAACCCTCTTTAAGTCATTTTTCGTGTTTGGGAATGTACAACAGAAGCATGCATTTATAATTCACATGAAAAGAAGTTGGACCCCAGAACATTAACTTGTTATTTTATTCGGTATCCAGCAAAATCCAAAGGGTATAAATTTTAATGTCCTAACCATACAACAAGAATTATTAAAATCGAAAATGCTAAATTCATTGAACATGGTGAAGTTAGTGGGAGTAATGAAGTTCGAAATGTGATTATTCAAGAAATCAAGGAGAATCCTCCTCTTCCAAGGATTCTAGATAATCACAATGAGGTTCCTTTTGTTCCTATTGTTCATACTGATGTTGTTGAATCGATTATTGCTCTAAACAACAACGAAGAACAAATGGATGAACCACATACTGAATAACCACTAAATGTGCCGATTATTGAAACGCCACAAGAAATAGCTTTAAGGAAATTTCAGAGAAATTGGAGATCATCTATTTTGGATGACTATGGGGTGTATCTTCTAGAAAATGAATTTAACAATGGGGATATTGATGATCCGATCTCTTATGAAAAAGCTATTTCTAGGATAGATTCTAATAAATGGATTGATGCCATGAATGATGAAATAAAATCTATGGATTTTAATCAAGTCTGTGAGTTAGTTGATTTGCCTAAAGGACATAAAGAAGATGGGTCTAAGTGGATATATAAGACCAAATGTGACTCAATGGAAATATCGAACGACATAAAGTAAGACTTGTTGTGAAAGGTTTTACTCAAAAAGAAGGCATTGATTATAATGAAACCTTCTCTCCTTTTTCAAAGAAGGATTCACTTAGAATCATACTAGCACTCATCGATCATTATGACTTAGAGCTACACCAAATGGATGTTAAAATAACTTTTCTGAATGGAAGTTTAGAAGAAGAAGTATACATGGCACAACTAAATGGCTTCATTTAAAAAGGATAAGAACAAAAAGTTTGTAAATCCATATATGGACTTAAACAAGCTTCTCGTCAATGGTATTTTAAGTTTCATCATACCATTAGATCTTTTGGGTTTAAGGAAAACACTGTTGATCGGTGTATATACCTAAAGACCAGTGGGATTAAGTTTGTATTTTCGATCCTATATGTTGATGATTTGCTTATCGCCAGTAGTGATGTTGGTTTACTAAAGGACACTAAGAAGTACCTTTGGTAAAACTTTAAAATGAAAGATTTGGGAAAGGCATCCTTCGTGATCGAGATAGAGATTTATCGTGATCGATCATGTGGATTGATAGGATTGTCTCAAAAGACTTACATTAACAAAGTTTTACAAAGGTTTGTCATACAACATTGTAATCCTATTAATGTTCCAATTCAAAAAGGGGATAAATTTAGTTTAAGTCAATGTCCCCAAATTGAATTGGAAAGGGATCACGTGACAGGTGTGCCATATGCTTATCTTATAGGGATTTTATTATATGCACAGGTTTGTACTCAATCGGATATTAGTTTTTCCATTGGGATGCTGGGCAAATATCAAAGTAATACGGGTGACTTCCATTGGAAGGCTGCAAATAAGGTGTTAAGTTACTTGCAAGGAACCAAAGACTACATGCTCACTTATAGGATATTCGATCACCTTGAGGTGATTGGTTATTCAGACTCAGATTTTGGAGGATGCCTTGATAGTAGGAAAAGCACTTCGGGCTATATTTACCTTCTCGCAGGAGGGGCCATTTCATGGAAAAGTGCTAAATAGAGTGTCATCGTTTCTTCAACTATGTAGGCTGAGTTTGTGGCTTGTTTTGAATCTACAAATCACGGGTTATGGTTGCAAAATTTTATTTCAGGACTTAGTATTATGGGTTCAGTATCTAAGCCACTGAAGATTTATTGTGATAATGTCGCAGTAGTCTTATTTTTAAAGAATGATAGATATTCGAAAGCGGCTAAGCATATTGAGATGAAGTATCTATCTGTTAAAGAAGAGGTTCAAAAACAAATTGTGTCAATTGAACACATCAGTACTGATGATAATATAGTGGATCCTTTAACGAAAGGGCTATCTTCGAAGATATTTTTTCAACATACTAAAGACAAGGGTAACAAGTAGTTAATTGTGTAATTGCTATTTGCTTAGTTATTTGACACAACTTTTGATATCAATGAAGTGTTTCTGAATTCTAAATTTATGTCTTAATTATATACATGCATTTAAATGACTGAATGTGACATAAATAGTCTTTTTATAAAGACATTATGAGACAATTATGATAACTCGCATATTTATCCTTATTAAGTATGACATTAGTGGCGTGGTACATGGAAGGAACCATGCTCTAGAATTAGTGTGGAACCACCATGACTCACACTCATGAAGTATTTAGTTAAGGTGCTTAATAATGTTCTAAGATTATTACACAACTTTTGTTAATCAATTCGTTATGTATAACCTTATTAGGACCAAGTGAGAGAGTGTTAAAATTAATATTTAATTATTTAATAATTACAAAATGCGGCCAAATTTTGTAATTATAAATTAAATAAATTAATTATTTCTCCTAATTAGTGTGGTCTAAATAAGGGGATGAATTTGATTAAATTAATATATTAATCTTGAAAAATTATTATTCCAAAGGTCACATGACTTTTGGTATATTTGTGACTCCCTTAAGCTACTTTGGTAGATGGTAGATGATTAGTTTTAAAGGAAATTTTGGGTCCCCTTCCACCCTATATATAGTGAACCAATCTCCACTATTTGGTACACAAGAACACATAAAAATATATTTGGGCTAGGAAGGGAAAATCCCGATTTTACAAATTTTACATATTTTGGACTCCTGGCTGTTTTCCTAGAGAGATTCAGAATCTAAGAGAGGAAGAGATAAGAGCTTGAAGAAGAAAAAAAAAGGAGCTTTAGGAAGTTGTTCTCAAGACACATCAAGAATTACAAAAAAATCAAAGCTTCATGAAAAAGGTATTTTTCCATATAATTTGTAGTTAAAAATGAAATTGAGATTGCATGATGATATTAAAGGTCATATAAGAATTAGTTTTATGTTATACATAATTTTTATTATTTTTACAGGGCGCACTCTACCCTTGATTATAATACCATTAATAATTACCTTATACACCAACTAAACCATGTATAAAGTCACTCATGTTTCAATATCATAATAAAATTTACAATTAAAGTGGGAATAGACATGACAGTTCTGTGTGACGTTTCTAGAGAAAATTAATATAAGATCGTAAAAATCTATGAGGCGCCTTTGTTCTAATGCACAGTGATCTTTTGACTCGTGATTGTAGAAAAAACACAACTCTCATTTGGAATGATATTGGTATTATATGAATTAGAAGGATGGGGGATGTCTATTAAACCAAAAGTCTCACTAAACACAATGTGAGTAATAGTGAGAGAAATACCTCTAACCACAGAAGTCAAACCTATTTCTGTCCTAGAAATGTCATTGTAGTGTAAAATTCATGAACTAAGTCGGGGTAAACTTCTTCCTTTTACAATACTTGATTTACGATCATACGCTAATTCCTTTTTGCAAAAAAACTTAGGGAAGCAACATGATTGATTCACAGAGAGTATCATAAATAGAACGTTTAAAGTAAATAGAGTGATCACAAATGTTATAAAACCTATTATAGTCATGGTCTGTGAATTATGGAGGGGAAGAAGGCGTGGGTGTAAACGGTCTTGTACCAAAATAAAATTTCTTCGTCAATCCTGGGATTCCATGCATTGTAACTGAGACAAAAATAAAACAGACTCTTAAATGGGAGTGAGTATCACAAACTCGAAATCACAAAAACTAGAGCAAAAACATGTAATAGTATTCAAATCTATGGAATGCAAGAAATAGAACATGAATAGAACAATAGAAAGCTCGCATATCTCAATGTATATGAAGAACAACTCCATGAAGTATAAAGTAGAAAAGTATAATTTAAATCTATAAAGAAATGTCCAATGAGTAGAATCTTTCATGAATCTTTCTAAATGAGGAAGCTCGTAGGAATGACAGGAAGAATATTTGAAAATTCCAAAAAGGGAGATAGGTCCGTGAGTTCCTCAAAGGTAAGCTAAGAGGCAGACGTGTTTAAACCTAATTTCGAATTAGCAAAATTTTTCAATGGTCCGGACTATTGTTGTAGCGACGACAAATGTCACTACGGAGATGAAGCTTTTTTGGTCGCACGTTTGATTAGAGAAATTTAGAATTCAAAGTGAGTGTTAAAATCAAATAATAACTCTTAACTGACTCAAAGTGATCACTCACACATGATCCATTGTATAAAATGACTTGTACAAATAAAATTTTAAATATTTACCTTATGAAATTTCATTGCCAAGGTTAATGGTTATTCCATGTACTCTAACCAAAGAACAACCTATCTAATATAAGATTTATAACAAGTATCAACTTAATTCGAAAGAGCGCATAGAGTTTGACTCGTGTGGAAGAAATAAAAGGTAAAAATTCGAGCATTTGTATGATGAAATCAAAACAAATATAGAAAGAGAAGTATTTATATGGAAATCTCAAAATTTAAATATTTTTTTTATTGGAAAGTCCTTATTTCCCTTGGGAAGTAAAAACTTCAACTAAATTTTTTTTCATATAAATACTTATGAAAAATTAATGTATATTATCCTTGGTGTTACTAAATTTTGGATGGAAAAATCTTTTAGACATCGTTTCGAAATGAAATTTGCATGAAGATATAAATCTCATAAGTAATAAGGATAAAATGACACCTTTTCCCAATTAACATATGTTTTAATATTTTCGCAATGCATTACTCAAAAGTTTTTTGTTCTTTAGTTCATAAGATAATTCTGAAAATGTAGTGCGGTGTTCGTGAGATGAGTCACGACATATACTCGAGATAAATTAAGATAAAAACATCATAAACTTTAAAACCGTTTAAATTCTAAATGTAGAGTTCATAGTCATAAACATAAAAACTATACAAAATCATGTCCAAACAAGTCAAACATATTACTATCGAATTTTGTCATAAACTCACAATCACTAAAGTAAACAAATAATACTAAGAATAGAATGGGCCAATGCATAACATCATCACCATAAAGAGTCATAGGCACAAGTGGAAACCTTCTAACATGTATAATTGAGGGGATTAATAAATGACTCAATCTAGTTTCTAACTCCACATTATGAAAATGATCCTTCTCAATCGATATTTATCTTAGATGAGGTGAATTAGGAGTAAGGTTGAACCTTAGGCATAGTAGCATTATTTCCCCCCCTTTTTCCTATGAACACGTGGAGTGTGTTCACATGGTTTTACCAAAGAGCTATTCTCACTAATGATACCCTTTCTTACACTTGGTACGTAATAGGCTCTACGACATCTCGACTACACTCAAGAAGGGAAGAGGACCCACGATTGACCTCTTACCTTAGATAGATCACAACTTGATCCTTAAGATCTCCATTATTCTAATATGTTATAGTAATGTAGAGGACATAAATCACTTATCACCATCCAAAATATGATAATTTGTTCAAACATGCCCCCTTAACTTAGCTCAGGGACCACAAGGCTAAAGTTTCATTGTATCTAATACTCAGAGTAGACCTCAGATAGATAGAATGGCCACATAAGGTCATTCAGACGTCAAAAAGAAGATAAATAATTAGGAAATATATAAAGAACAACTTGTGGATCTTACATGACAGTTACAAACCCCTTAGACCTCCAATAGAGCTTCTACAACCAATTTTGTAGGTAGGTAAAAACAGAACATTGTTTCACCTACTTCCACTAGTCACATGCATTTGCATTGAAATCTCCCACCCGTTTTTAATGAATCGAACAACTCTCTTGTAATGCTGACAAATCGTTTAACCAACACTCCACTACCTTACTGACACCATCAGACCTAATAGGTTCCAGAGCCTTGTTGTGACAGGCCATTCATTCTCGCTCCTGGAGTTTGCATATAAATAGGGTATGGTCGAAAGTTAAAGATCAGTTCAAGCAATCAGACTTATAGAGAATTAAGAGTTTCCATCATTCATGAGTGTTTTACTCCTTGTTCTATACTCACAACCCACTATTATGACTTTATATTCATAAATCACATCATTTTAAGTTATCTAATACTTTATATATCATGGTAAGCTCTAAATAAAATCTTGTAAATCCTTAGATAAGTCCATCAATTACTTCTTAAGGTCCGCTGGACTATTGATAAAGATTGTAAGACCTCACTTAATAGTGGATGCAGGATCCTCACTTAAGGTCTAAACCACTTTAAATAATTTTCTCACACTTTGACATTCCTATTATATTAATCATCTGAGGTATAAGGGGGAAATTTATAAGTGTAAGGTCACTTACAATTTTAACATCCACCAGTTTGGTTTCATTTATGGGATTGACAAATTTCATTTATTTCAAATACGCACGTCGCTAGTTTTGAATTTCCAACCAATGTTATTTTGTCTAGTTCTTTCAAAGCAGTGGAAGCTTAATAAAAGGAGATTAAAGAGTAGTTGGCTATTATTGTTAGTAGGAACCCTTTACCCCCGATGGTAGAAGAACTGACTGTTACGGAGCAAAAAAGTACTAAGGAAATCAATTGACCCCAGTCGAAAGAATAAAATGATCTAGAGGGTGTGCCTTGTAATACCCCGTTATTTGAAGGCTTATTTGGGAATAATATATATATGATTTCAGTAATATTATTATTTTATTAATGAAAATATTTTATTTAAAATGAAAATGATTTTTGGACATTTTATAATGGTTTAAATATGTAAAGTAGACAATTTTGAATTAAAGGGCAATATGGTAATATGCATTAAATTAGGATCCAAGGTAGGTTTTGAGAGAGGGGTTTATAAGGAATGTTAAGGCTGATTTTAAGTGTAAGAAAAAAAATAGAGGGCCCAAAAATGAAATCTAAAGTGGAAAAAATGCGATGAATGAAAAAAGTCACTTTGGGGTGTTTTAGATCTTCTTTTTTAGTACTTTTAGGCGAGATTTGAGAAAAACTCAAAATACATACCAATTCAATTTTTTGGGTAGAATCCAAATCTGAAGTCGGATTGGTGATTTGGATAGTGATTGGATTAGATTTTTTGGGATTTTTAAAACAGGACAAGAATTGTTGATTTCGAATCTCTTGAGGTAGTTTCATTCTTTCATGGTTAGTTTAGCGTGCTACACTTATTCAACCTTAATTGTATAGGTGTATGTATGATTTGTGTTATATATATATATATATATTTATGTATTGTATGATCGTATCTTATATTCATTCTTGCACCCATTTTTTATGTGTTATTTTCATGCAGTGTAGTTTGGTTCACGAAACTAGTTGATTTTATAAGCATGTTGGTTATAGAAATTGGGTAGAAAATACGTACCATTGATTTATAGGAATTGAATATGAAATTTATTTAAATTAAGAGAATGATATTATAATGATTATTATTGGAGAATGTATAGGTATTCCTTAGCCAAACCACCTGCTGGATGGGTGTACTATCGACTACGATTTTATTTATTATCCAAAAACTAGGCTATAGATCCCGATCAACAAGTATACCAAGTGTTATTATGGCGGTGATTCCAGGTGATGATGGGATGTATGTCCAAGTTATGTTATTTATTTTTGGGGTCATTGGATTGCTCAAAAGATAATTGGCACGATAATGGATTGTAGTCAATACCATAGTGTGGAAAGTGTGGCAACAATTTTGTTATGGGGTCTTGGGTTGTGTAGTGTAGCGGTGAGATCCTGGGTTATGATTCTATTATTGGGATTTTAGTTTGAGTGTTCATATTTCATACACTCTTTTATACGATGCACGCACACACGAGTATGTGTAATTTTAATTGGAGCATTTATACAAGCTGTTGAGTTCCCCCCCCCCCCCCCCAAAAAAAAATAGTTTGTTGTATTTCAGGTTTGATGAGAGAGAGTATTTTTGCATCATTGGGATTAGCATCATCCTTAGAAGCTCTGGATATTTACGTTCGAAATTTAAATGTACCTCTTTGTTTATAGTAAATTATTTTGTAAAAGGACATTTGGGATTCAATAAAATTATACATTATATTATGTTGATTTAAGTATTTATGCTTCCTTAAATTTATGTTCAATCTAAGTGGTTTATTTTAGTTAAAAAAATCTCTAATTTATGAATATTTTTAGTATCACCTCCTCGAGTATTACATGCCTAGGTCCCCTAACGATTATCAACCTATATTTTTGTTAAGGACATATTATTAATCCCGCGAGATCAGTCTCACAGAGGTTCTAAGAATGCTAATCCTTAGGATAATGAGATCATGAAGATGCAGGATCAGTTAGGGATTTTACACAATTAGTATAAGATGCAAATGACCAATACCATTATGTTGGCTCTCCAAAAGTCTCTCTCCCATTTATCCAAGTACTTTCAACATTATGCTTTACCCCTAAAGTGCATGATGCCCATAATCGAAACATTCAATGGATCTAAGGAACTCATCGACCATTTGGAGACCTATAACTCACTTATGCTAACCCATGATACCCGAAATAAGGTCTTGTGTTGAGCTTTTCCTGATACCCTATGTTGAACTGCAAGGCATTAATTTGAAAAACTAAAGACATGGGCCATGACAAGCTTAATTGATCTAGAAAGTTATTATGTCAACCATTTTTTTAGGGCGCTTATAGGAGGGTAGTGAGACTGGGGTCTAAGAATAACTGGAAAGGGTGAGGCATGACCCACTCCAATGGACGCTGTTTGTAAGGTTCTCAAGAACTTCTGAAGCAACTTCTGATGAAACCTTCTCCTTTTGGTAGAAATGGAGCCCAAGCTCCCTCCCTGCAAGACGATGAACTTCCACAACAATAATAGTAATTTTCTCAAGAAGAGCTCCTGAGAATGATGGCTGTCAGTGATGAGTGAAAGAACAAGGCACTTAGGACTAGAGAGAGAGCATGGAGAGAATAGTAGGAATTTCTTGTGTGATTTTGAAAGAGTAACAATGCTATTGAGTTTTTCTATCTCCCTCTTGACCTTGCCCAGAGGTCCTATTTATACTTGGGAACTAGGGTAGGGTTGGCACTTTTGGGTGCCAAAACTTAGAGGGTTTGTGAGGGATAAGGTCTGCAATGTACCATGTGTCCCTACCTGTGAGTAGCAGCATGTCCCCTCAGACAGGTGCCACCTGGTGCCATCCAAAGTCAAAAAGAAAATATGTCTCCTCTTAAAGAAAAAATATCTTATATGGTTAATATCTTTTGAAACGGTAATATTGTGCTACAAACTTTGTAAAATTGAGAGAGGAGGCCTTAAGGACCTCCTCATCTAAAACTATCAATATTGAGGGGGGTGCTTAAGGCCCCATCTCCTCTAAAATCATTTTTCTTGAGAGGGGCCTTGAGGACCCTCTATTCGAAGAAAATAATTTTTGTAAAAGTTCATTTATTGTGAGCAGCCCTTTGGCTGCTCACATCACTTATGACTAAGTGTGAGATGTGTATCGTCTTGAGTTAATCATAGGGTCTTCCTACTAGTATTTTCTCAATTCTAAAGTGCTAAGTGGTTGAGCTTTCTCAATAAAACCCGTTCTTCAAAACTCCCAAGAGATCCCAACTGGACTATTTGAGCCTTGCTTGCTCAACTAGGCTACCTACAAGAAAATAAATATTAGTATTTTTATTCTTTAAAATAATAATATTTTCATGGTGAGGAATTGCTCATGGTAGCCACTCCATCATCTTGGCTTATTTTTTAGAAGCTGAGGGAGAGGAACTTGAGGGTTCCTCACCCAAATGTGTTCTTGAAGTTGAGGGAGGGGAACCTTAGGGATTCTGTGACCAAATGGTCTATGGGGTTTGAGGGACCTCGGGGGTTTCTTCTCCATTATGACTTCATACTATTGAGGGACCCTGGGGGGTTCCTTCTCAATATGGATTTATGTTGTTGAAAGACCCTGGGGTTCCTTATCTAATATGGATTTATGCAGTCGAGGGACCATTGGGTTCATTCTCAATATGAATTTTTGTTGTTGAGGTTACCTGGGGGGTTCCTTATCAATATAGATTTCTGTTGTTGAGAGAACCTGGGGTGTTCCTTCTCAATAGGAATTTTTGTGGCTGAGGGACCCTGGTGGTTCCTTCTCAATATGAATTTCTTCTATTGAGGTTCCCTGGGGGTTCCTTATCCATTATGACTCTCTACTATTGAGGGACCCTAGGGTTCCTTCTCCAATATGAGTCTTTTTTATTATTGAGGTACCCCAGGGGTTCCTTCTTAATATAAATTTCTGTTGTTGAGGGAACTTCGGGGGTTCCTTCTCAATAGAAATTTTATGGTTGAGGGACCGTGGGGGTTACTTCTCAATATGAATTTCTACTATTAAGGGAACCTGGGGGGTTCCTTCTCAATATGACTTTGTACCGTTGTTTAAGGCTCTGGGTGTTCCTTTTGAATATGAATTTCTACCGTAGAGGGACCCTGGGGGTTCCTTCTCAATATGAATTTCTACCGTAGAGGTACTCTGGAGGTTCCTTCTCTAATATGAATTTCTATTATTGAGGGACCCTCGGAGTTCCTTCTCGATATTAATTTCTGTTATTAACGGACCCTAGGGGTTCCTTCACTAATATGGATTTTGGGTGTTCCTCAACCTCATATTTTCTGTAAGATGAAGGGGGTCTTTGAGGGACCCTCTCCCTAAAATATAGTGGTCAATCTTGAAACACCCTTCTACAATGCTAAAGAGGAGAAAATATGTCACTTCCTCAGTCCACTTCAGGTAGAAGGTTATAAAACCCTTCAAGGACTATTTATGTGGAAGCATTTATCTCAAGCCTGACCTCAGAGGACCTACTAACTTCCTTTAGTAAGAAGCCTAGAAAATCTATCATCAAGCTTCTCAAAAGAGATAAAAAAAACATATGAATGATGAAGATGCCATCTCAACAAGGCACGCTGTATCCTCTCCTAAATAGGGAAAGAGGAAAAACATCTTCTCCTAACTTAGGGAGACCTCAGAAATATATGAGGCTAAGAAAAGGATCAATGGAGGTAAAAAGGCATAGTTCCCATAAGTATAGCACTTCACTTTGTTCACAATCACCCTTAAATAGGTCTTTACAGCAGTGGAGGCCAATGATATACTACCATCACCCAGGCCCATAAGACCCACTGATGAAAAAATAGAGAAGTCAATGTAATATCGATTCCATAGAGACCATGGTCATAACAAAAACATTTTTGTTGGATTAAAGAAGACATTATAGGATTGGTCAAATGGGGATACCTTAAAGAGTTCATGGCTAAAGACATAAGCAAATTCCAACCCAACATATTAAAATAAGGGCAACGTGCCTCTAGTAGATGCCAATTGTTTCTCAGTAGGAGTCGTCAGAAGCTAATTCTCTACCACAACCAGAAAACCTCACCTCAAAAGTATCCAATATGAAAGAATTTTGATTAACCATGCATCTCTCCCCTAAGCTCGAGAAGAAGTTCCAATGATAGTCTTACTAAAATCAGACCCCAGGAGGGTTAGTTTGCCTCGTGATGATACTTTCATCATCTCATTAGTCATGGGGAATTATAACCTGAAAAGGGTTCCTATTGATAATGGGAGCTCTGCAGATATCATGTTCTTAGATTCCTTTGAGGCGATGAGCCTTGACGTAAATTAGATGTAACCTGTCACTACCCCTCTCATCAAATTTAATGGTGAAACAATGTATTCCTTCGGGTAAGTCACTCTACCCCTCACCCTTGGTTCTAATGATTATTATAAAACCATCTAGAACAAGTTCATAATATTGGGAATGCGTACTCTTCGACGTGATCTTGGGAAAAATCTCACTCAATGACTTAGACGTTCTTATCTCAAGATGGTGATGAAGTTTCCAACACCCAAATGTGTAAGAGTGGTCTTTGGAGATCAAAAGAAGGATCGGTAGTGCCACATCAGCTCCGTTAAAGAGAAGAAGAGATTTATTCATTCTTCCTAAGATGTAATAAAGGTACTAGTCCCTGATGTCTTAATAGAGGTACTACTAAGACTCCCCAATGTCTGAGGTCCATCAAGTGAGCTTATACATAAAATTAATAAGCCATGATACCCTCATTTTGAAAAAAATGAGGTCAATTTCCTCTAGTGGATTTAGTGAAGGAAGAAAATCCAGATAGCACAATCCTTACGGACATAGGTCATCCCAAAGAGTAAATGTAAACTATTTATTATGATGCATCAATGAAATGGAAAGGAATTTGTTCGTTACCCATGTTGTATTCAAGATAATAATTTTTTAATGAGATTTAAGGAATTCATCCTTGGATATAAAAATATCAGGACTAATGAACCACTAGCCGACTTAGAACGACTTCATCGTTTTCTTAAAACTTAAGCCAATATCTAAACACCCATATAAAGTGCTAAAAGGACTCAAATATTAAATATAAGTTTATGATAAGGTCTTATGACCCAACTATCAAGTTATAGGTATTATAGCCTTATCCTAAGACTAACAGTGAAAGGTCTTAGGACCCTAAATCACTATAGTCTGCATGTTTAAACGACCTAAAAATAATATCCAAAGGTCCAAGGACCCATAATTAACCAAAGCATTATTCAAGGCTTTCACTTTTGATCCTAATCAATCAGTCTAAGATCCAAGTACCAACAAATGTCATCCTAAACACTCTTACACACTTAAGAAAATATATGTTCAAAGAGGATGAGGTTATAAAAAAGGAGCCACCTTAATGAAGATTTTATTTGACCCCTGGAATCAATAAACAAATATTATACAATATGAGATTTGTATAAAATTTGTTTTTATAAAAAAAAACATTGGGAGTCTAAATGTGCAAATGTAAAAAATTATCAAAAAAGCCTAATCTTATATCCTAAAGTGCAAAGCCTAAGGTTATGAGTCTTAGGACCTAACGTGGAACCTCGGAATGTCCTCATGAGGGCTAAGGTATGGAGGCTCCTCACTGTATTCTTGGACCTTAAAAATTTACAAATGACCTATGTTAAGAGGTTTTGTAACCCTTTGTAAGACTTCAGGTTTCAATGTTTCTAAGTCTGGTGGTCTTACGAACCTTGGTAGTAATTTATATTTAACAAATAACAAAGTTAAGAGTTTTTATAACCCTTTATAGGACTCATGGTTTGAAATTTCCTAAATAAAGAGGTATTATGATCCTTTAGGGGATTTCATATTTCAAATAATCCTAACTCTAGAGGTATTAGGATCCATTATGGGACATAAGGACAAATAAATTTATAAGTTCTAAGGTATAATAAGCCTCAGAAGAACAACGAATGTTTCACTATTGTTTTCATCCTTGATATAAACATGTTTCATAAGTCTCAAGTACCTCTTTGAAGTAAGTTTGTTGTATAAATTTTAAATCTAAGGTCTTATGTCCCTAAACCGATTTAATTTTTTGACTTTAGTCCAAAATTATCTCGGGGCTAAGTGTTTGTACAACAATTTTGAACTCTCAATCCTAAAAAGGTATAAGTACTGGCTATTTAATGGTTCAAATGTCTAAATGACTATTACAAAACCTCAGTCTTAAACTCAGAGACCTCAAAGCTACTTCAATAAATTTTCAAATCAAGTTATGTTTCTATACTAAGAAATCTTTTTTTTTTGGGGGTGGGGGTGGGGTAAGGGAGTAATATATATTGGCAGACCTCATGAGATAGAAAAATGCCCAGATATAAAAGTGGTATGATAAAATTTCTTAGTAAAGCAAAAAGATAGACATATACGAAGCAAAAATTAAGGTACATAAGCATAAAAACAAACTCACATGGTTAAGGAACTAGTCTTTCATTAAAAATGGAGGATTAGATTACAAAGAACGACTCATGGCCAATAAGACATTCACAAAAAAATAATTACATAAAAAACGTTACAAGGATTGAGGTTTCTAGGTCCACGGGAGTTTTATGTTTTGAGGGAGTAGAGGCAAATGTATTCTCCTGGGCTTCTTCTTCTTTTTCTTAGATATTGGTAGAAAAGGGTTGAATGGAGTGGTCATCAGAGTCGATTTCATCATTTGAGTTTTCTTCTCTGGACTGAAATGCTTCAGTAATTAATTCAGAGATATCCACTTAAGGAAAAATTCTTTGTACCTTAACCTTATAAGGTTCAAACCAAAAGATTAAATTTTGGAAAATAAACTTCTCAGATGCCTCAGAATCAAGATATGAATCCAATTAGTTCAACAATGATGAGTGGATCTTCTCTTGTAGATCTTGGTGATACACTAGGATCTCAACGTAGTTCTTTTATGGTGCTTGTCTCGTGGATTTCAGCTAGTCCTTTTCAGTAGTTAGGCCTTTGGCTAATTGCTTTAAACTCTCTACCTCGCAATTATAATGAAGAAGATTCACTTCAAAGCTATGGAGCTCAATCTTTTGGCTTAAAAATTCCTCTAGTGTGACCCTGTACTCAGTCTCAACAAGGGGATATAGCTGCTCCACATTGGCCAAAGAGTTTGTTGTAGAGTTCAATAAAGATGAACTGTCTCTCATAATTTTCTCATTCCAAATGTTCTCCTAGTAAAAAAAATGATTTTTTCTTTCAATACATCCTTCTCTTTCTTGAGATATTTCACTTTTATCCTCTAGTCATTGATCATTCGGTTTATATGCATCCAGTTAAGGTCCCAACTACTTGCTATGTCGACTTTTTTTCAATGCTCTGCTTCTGTTTAAAAAGTCCGCCAGAAGGTTCTCTATCAAGTGTTGAGACTATGAGATAAATGGTATATGAGAATAAAGAGCATAAAATAAAAGGCTAAGGGAGGGGTCGATAAATATGATATACCTTTCCCATACGATGGAATAATTCTTCAGTGTTGGCTGGAGTTTCTCTTCCCCTCAAGTTGTCCACCATGTCAAGATTGTTTTTTTAGAGAGAGTGAAAGGTGTCCGCAACTGAAGTATAAGTGTTAATATTCTCAACTGAGGAATGCCTCAGGTAGTTCTCCACCACAGGGGGAATAAAAATTTTCCCTTAGCAATAACTTCCCTTTGTGACTTACTAGGCACCTCATCTTCCTTCATCAAACCCCCTCATCCTGAGGGGCCACCACCTTATCCATAGCTTCCTATATTTGACTAAAGGTGTAAGTCTCTTAGAATATAAGGACTACTTTGGGATTCCCTAGAGATCATGCCTGCTTTCTAATATTCTTGCTGACAGGGCATGGTTTTCATTAGTCCCAACATTAAGCCTTTAATAAGGCTTGACACTAGGATTTACTCCTCTATGCGATTAACCTTAAAAAATAGAATGTTCACTGAGGTGTTAAAATTTAGGAATTTGGTGGTCTTGGACCTTTTTTTCTTTCGAACCACGACTTTAATAGGATCTTCTTTTCCATGTTATCAGACTATCCTCCTCTCTACCTATTAATTTACTTAATCAGAAACAAATTATAGTTACCTTTTAAGGAATTAGAAATGTAGGTAATTGTAGGATACATAAATAAAAATGATACTCATAAAGGAATAATAGGACTCTAGAAGTATACGCGCATTGGAAAAGATAGAACCCCTTTAGTTCCTCTTTTGGGGCACGAGAACAAAGTCATCAAACCCCAATGCATCCTTAATACTGATCGTTGGGACATCAGATTTCCTTCATATACAAAAGACTTCATCTCCTAACCCACAGTTGAAGAGACATTTATTGTAACAAGAATTTTAAAATAGGTATAGTGTAACGTTCGATCCTCAATAATCCTAATCAATTCCTCTCGACAGGTCTTAAAATCAGTTATTAAAATAAAAACAAAGCATTAAGGCTCTGAATAGAGGTCAATCCATATAGTGAAGTAAAGGTAAACTTCAATTTACCCACAATCGGATGGGTACATGTAAATGAAAGGCAACTAATGGCCTCAACAGGGTTTGGGGTGATCCAAACTCCCGCAATAAATAAGATCCTTTCCTTATAGTTTTTAGAGGTGTTATGCATGTACTTTGTAAAGGCCACCATATTTGACTTAGGGGCTAATTTCTTTAATCCTTTGCTATTCACCTTTTTCTACTCCTGGACCTGAAGAACTTAACTAACTTATATGGGGTAACATATTGCCTACCTCTAGTATCCTCCATAAAAGCCAATATGGTGGCCATCAAAGGTCTCCATGAGTTGACCACCAATTGATCGGGGGCTATTCTAATAGCATTTAGGATCCTCAATACTGGTAAGGGTAGTGGGAATCTAGCACCATATTAGAGAAATCGTGTGCTAGGCAACCATTTAATATTCCATATTTTGAGGCTTTGAAACCCTTATAATGATAGAATCCGAGATTCGATAAGTCTTTTAGATATCCACTAGGTCTTGCTCTGTGATCTGAGAACCATTGACCCCATTAGTAAAGTTGAGATTATAAACCCCCTCATATGTTATTAGCTTGGTGTTAAGAGGAATATATGAAAAAGGGATATGAATTGAGGCATAAAAATCTGTATCCATAATGGAAGGTAGAGAAATGCTCGGCCCAAACACGGATAAGGGATTTGGGTCTAAGACTTTTTAAGGGAAAATATTTTGAGCAAATATTGTGAAAAAGAAATTTGTTTGCTTAAAAGAATTATGAGAGGAAAAGATATAGCTAAAGTGAATAGTGAGGGATACAACCTAGCCCAATGGGCTCTTTTATATCCCTCGAGGCTTATAGTTCTATCTCCCTCAATCTCTAAGATCCAAACCTTCAATCCTCTCAACCACATTACTATGTACAACACTCAACATTTGTGCACATGCACGAGCAAGCTCATTCCTAAAATGATTTAATCATGATAGTAGTCTCAATGACTAGTTATGACCCTACCCCCAAGTGGCATAAAAGAGGTCTCTTAGAGTTTCATATTAAAATATAATATATAGTATAACACCTATCAAAATGAACATAAGATCTTCACATGTGTTTCACACCACTTTATATCATTATCTCACACTCTAACACTCCTATCATCTTACCATTTTGAAGTTTAGGGGAGCACATTTGGATGTGAGGTACCTTATGGTTTTAACACCTGTAGAGGGGGATTGAAGGTAATCCTGAGATTAGGGATAATTCCCCAATTAACAATAGTGTTTGGGATTAAGAAATTGAGGTAGCTCAAGCGTGGAAACTCAGCGGGGAAACTCAACGAGACAGCTTGGCGTGGCAACTCGTACTTTATCTTGTTGTGTTATTCATATTGTATCTTTGTTTATATTGACTATGAGCTATAACAGCTGTAATGATGTAACGAGAATAATAATGAGTTTTAGTGTGAGGTCAAACGGTACTCGCAAGAGAACAGGCTTGGCAGGGCCTGGGAGAGCTTTCATGCTCTATTGAATGACCTCGTTATGGAAACATTAGAGGGACCTGGTTTGGAGGATTGAGAAGTGAGGCACCATTGGAAATTGTCCTGACGATATTAGATACACCTGGTAGAGCATTGGAGGACCCTGACCGTGGAACCTCGGGGGGAGCAGCCTTGACTTCCATCGGGCGTTGAGTTGTGAGCTAAACAACCATCTACTTAATGTCCCATCCACGTTATCCGATGTCAATAACCAACTAGGCAATGTCAGACCTGCACTTGAGTAAACTGCCATGGTATTTGGGGCGGTTAGATGGTTGGTGAGCCACCTTTGTGATAACAACCCCCTGACACATAGTGGTTAAGCAAAAGGCATGTCCTGGCATTTAATGTTTATGACGTGGGGATAACTAGTAAGGTATTTAATGTTTGTGAAATAAAGTATGAAGGATGTCTTTCACAGGCATTAATGGCTGAGTTGCCTCGGGGGTGGCGTGGGAGGCTATTTAAGGACCCTAACCACCTCTGAGGAAAGGATGACCTTTTGGGAGTTCAGAAGTTATTACTACAGAGAATATACATCAGATAGAGTTATTACAAACCAGAGGGTTTACTCTCTCACCATTGTTATTTATTACAAAGCTTTTAATGCTTGACAGAGATTCTTGAGGGTGTTTGGTGTGTTTACCTGCCTACCAAGGTGTATCTAGGGTGCTTACTTCTCTCTCCCTCTAGCTAAGTTACTTCTACATTCTTTATTACCTTCTGAGTTATACACGAGAGATTTGTGAGTTTAAATTGAGTCTTACCTTCATTAAGTTTGTGTTCGCATGTCCTATCATTAATCCAAAGTTTTGGCCCATTAACTTATCATTACCATACTCAAAAGGGGTTATGCCTCCATCTTATCTAAACTACCATCTTACATTTGGCGACTCTGCTGGGGAGGCATTCTTTTAAGTAAGGAGTATGGGGCAAGATAACGTTAATCGAAGGCTCAAATTTGATGACATCCAACACAATGAAGAACAAGGTGCGAGAGAATTGGAGGATCTAAGGGATGGGGCTCCTCGAATAGAGGTACCTCCGGTCCAGACGACGACAGGCGTTCTAGGATTGACACAAGCTTCCACGAGTGCAAGGTTGGGACCCAATCCGGTGGCACTCCTTATGAGTATTTTTTATGAGTTTTTGCAAACTCCGACAGCTTCAACGGTGATGGGAGGATTTGAAGCCAATTCCTTCGTAACACCAGGGGTAGTCCCAACGGCCCCACCAGGAGCGGGTGTAACGGAACGGTCCCAGTGAGCATACCCTATGTTGTGAACCCAGCAGTGGGAACCCTTGGAGTATTAGCATCCCCAACTGTGACGACTGCTCAAGCTGTAATGGGTACTCAACCCATGGTCCCATTGGTTGTTTCCCCAGTAGCATCACCCATGAAGGAAATGAGGAAGGAGATGAAAAAGGAGATGCTGAAGTTCATGCAAGCTTCCGCACAATCTACAGGTGAGGTAGCTTTGGACTATGATGACTTTAGAATAGCTTATCCTCATGAATACAACAATGAGCCCTATCCAAAGGACTATATTCCTCCTATTTTTGAAAAATACACAGGAAAAGGTGGGAATTCTAATGAGCACATTAAGCGCTTCATCGAACACTTGGGGGCACATTGTAATAATAAGAAGCTCAGGTTGAGGGAGTTTTCTAAATCCTTAACCGATAAAGCATATACCTGGTATTCTCATTTGGCTCCCAAAAGCGTTTCTACGTGGGAAGAGATGCATGTTTTGTTCATCTAGAATTTCTTTCTGGCGGAAGATGAGTTTACTTTGACCCAACTGGGTAGGGAAAAGCAATGACCTGGGGAAGAGGTGCTGGCCTATGTTCGAAGGTTTAGGGAAATATCCATCAACGTGAGGGAGGAGGCCAAAGAGTCCAAGTTATTATAGATCTGTCCTGAGGGGCTGCTTCCTGAGTACATCTGTCATCTTATCGATGAGACACGCGATGGGACTTTTTCGGCATTCCTGAAAGTGGCAAGAAATATTTCCTTGGTGGTACGACCAAGTTCGGTGGTGGTGCCTATGATGTTCAGGCAGTTGATACAACTTGTGGGCGGAGGTCTCAACCCCCATGGGTAGGATACACCGAGGGAGGAGATGGGGGCAAGGTGTCGAAGAAGGACAATAAGAGGAAGTTTGGAAAAAATAGGGAATCCACCACCATTGCCTTGTACAGTAGAGGAGGCTGTCAGCTATTACAATGCAATGGTCCAAGGAGGAACGGTCTACGAACCAAAAGTCATTCCCGTTGGGGAACCTGATGCGGCAATAAAGGTGGATCCAAAGTACTGCCAGATTCATCGGAGGATCTAGGATCCGACAGAGAGTTGTTTCACACTGAGAAAAATCATCGACAAGTACGTGAAGGTAGGGAAATTGTAAATCCCTCCATAAAATGTCAATAACAACCCACTACTAGCACATGGGGCAAATCTTGTGGTGGCCTACGATGAAGAGATAGAGAAAGGAAAAAGAGAGGAGTACAAAGAAGCTTTGGAGACCTATATTGAGGGAATAGCTAACGTAGTTTTGGCCAACGATAAATTAAGTACAAAAGACATAGAAGACGTATACAACATTGAAGGCGAGGAAGAAGATCCAGTCCTAGAGTACTATGCAGTTTTAAAATCCCCAAAACTCACCTGGTTCTTCGATCAGGTAGGGATACCTAAAGGAAGTAGGTTGGAAATAACCGAGGTGATATTTGACATTGTGAGGAAGAATGCAGTCCCTTCGCTGAGATGGAAGGGACCCATGACCAGGTTAGTGAGGAGATTTGTGTCAGAAGTAACCTTCAGTGATACATATAGGGCTATAAGGTTCCCTTATAACAGGCCATTGTACGTGACCGCCAGTGTCAACGGAGTTAGCTTTGCAAGGACTCTTATGGATGGGGGAGCTTCCATCAATATCATGCCAATTAACTCTTTCCATGAAGCCAATATTCCAGAAGAAAGGTTGGTCCCCATGCCTTTGGTGATTTTGGGGTATGATAACCATTCTTCCAAATCCATTGGGTACGTTAATGTTGGGATTATAATGGGAAATCTGAGTTCCCATATCAAGTTCCACGTAATAGAGAGTGCAACTTCCTATCATCTTCTAGTAGGAAGGGTGTGGATGCACAACTAAGGGCTAGTTCCTTCTACGTACCACCAATGCGCTAAGGCGAACATCAAAGGGATAGAGGTGACCATCAGGGCTACGAAGAGCCCTTTTCTGTTGAGGAAGCTCACCTAGTAGATGCGTCATTTTACACTAAAAGGGAGGAGGGTGTCTGAGTCCTAATGAGAAGAATGGAGGGAGCATGAGTTCCATCGATCAGAGAAAGGATGGGGCCCTTGAACGAGCAGAGTAAAGAGATTGCCAGCAGCATAAGAATAATGATCGAAGAAGCTCACCAGGTTGTCCCTCGGCCCCAAAACATCTCGAAGAAGCTCAAAGATTGGATGAGGCCCAGAGTGGATCTGATGGAACATGAGGTCCAACGACAAAGCGTGCTGAGCAGGTTCTTTGGAAAAATAGTGGTCGAGGCTTCTAGAGAGAAGAAGAGGAAGGCAATCACCGCTATTAGTAGACAATGCAAGAAGGTGATTACTGAAGAAGGAAATGTGGTAAATCGATTATAACGGTGTGAGCAAGCGGCCGAGGAAACTGATGATGAGGTTGAACCGATATATGAATGCTTTTTGGTGGATCAACGGGGATAATGTATGGTGATAGACAACTCCAGCATACAGGAATTTATGGAAGAAGTCGTCGAGGAACCAGATTACATAGCGGATCGATCGAAACCGTAGGCACAAGAATTGGAGCAGTTGAACTAGGCGAGAGAAGAGGAGGACCCAAGGCCCATTTTCATCTCAAAAGATCTCAGTGAGGAAAAATGAAAGGACTTGGTTGAGTTGATTAGGGAATTTATAGATATTTTTTGCGTGGAAGTGCATAGAGATGGAAGGGCTGGATGAGGAGGTGAGCTGTCACAAGTTGAACGTCATGCCTTCAGCTATTCCAGTAAAACAAGCAATGAGAATGTACAATCCTGAACTAAACTTGAAGATTAAAGAAGAAGTCCAACGTTTACTAACAGCAGGGTTTATCAAGCCCATACAACACCCGATCTGGCTATCCAGTATTGTCTCGATGGGGAAGAAAGACAAAAACCAAATAAGGATCTGCGTGGACTTCAGAGATTTGAATAGAGCTTGCCCCAAAGGATGAGTTCCCTTTGCCCTCCATTGATAGCCTGATAGATGCAACGGCTGGTCATAAGATGTATAGCTTCATATATGGGTATGTGGGGTACAACTAGATCAAGATGGACCCCATGGATGCAGAGAAAATAGCGTTCAGAACCCCGTTGGGCAATTTCATATACAAGGTGATGCCATTTGGACTCAAGAACACTGGGGTGACTTACCAAAGAACAATGATGGCCATTTTCCATGACTTCTTTCACAAGTTTGTGGAATTTTATGTGGATGATTTGGTCATCAAATCAAGGAAGGAGGAGTCCCATCTGAGCGATTTGAGGAAGTTATTTTCTCATTGCAGGAAGTATAAATTAAAGATGAACCCTTGAAGTGTGTTTTTGGAGTGACAAGTGGGAAATTTCTAGGCTTTGTAGCTTATTGACAAGGGGTACAAATAAACTAGGACAAAAAGCGGGAGATCTTGAAAATTCCATGTCCAAAAACAGCGAGGGAGCTGAAGAGTTTCCCCGGCAAAGTCTCCTACCTTAGGAGATTTGTGCCTGGATTTGCCGAAATAACACACCCACTGATGCAACTGCTGCTAAAGAACATGAAGTTTAGGTGGGAGGAGATCCACCAGGAGTCTCTCGATGGACTGAAGAAACTGCTCGTTTCACCATAAACTATGGTTCCCCCAAAAGCGGGAATACTGTTGCAGTTGTACCTCACATCCACCACGAGGTCCGTGGGAGCTTTGCTGGTATAAGAGATTGACGGGAAAGAACGGACAGTCTACTAACTCAGTAGGATCATCCATGGGCCAGAAGTCAGATATAGTAGCTTAGAAAGGCATTGTTTAGCCTTAGTCTTTGTAGCGCAAAAACTTAGACATTATATGCTGTCTTTCACGATTCATATTGTAACTAGATGTGATCCCATTAAGTATTTGCTAGAAAGAACTATATTAATTGGTAAGGAAGCTAGGTGGTGTCTTATCCTCTCCGAATATGACTTGAAATGTGTGGTTCCTCGCGTAATCAAAAGCCAAGCATACGCTGATCTGTTGGCTATTTTCCCCTCAGGAACGTTTGAGCCATGCAAAGAAAATATTCCAGGAGATAACTTGCTGGACAATCACCTAGTTGCAACGGATGAGGAATGGACGATGCAGTTTGATGGATCTTTAGAGGAAAGTAAGGGAGGAGCATGGATTATTCTTTAGAAAGGAATGGAGGAGATTTGCCTTTCCTACAAATTCGATTTCCCTTGTTCCAAAAATGTGGCAGAATATGAAGCATTGGTGTTGGGATTGCTAGAGGCTCTTCGAAGGGGGATTCGTTGACTTTGCATCAAAGGGGATTCTAACTTGGTGGTTCAGCAAGTTAATGGAGAATATGCATTAAAACACATGAGCCTGAAACCATACAAAATAATCATCCAAAGGCTTCTCTTCCAGTTCCATCGGACCAAGATCAAGAGGTAGCCCAAAATGATGAACCATCACCCAGATGCCTATGCCACCATTGCCCAAAAGATGGTCATGAGAAACGATACAACTACCATGATGATTCAATGAAGAACAACTCCTTCGATAGTACGATTAATTTTACTGATGGAGGAGGATGCATACTGGAGGGGAGAGATTAGGAAGCATCTGGAGTCTGGTGAGGGAATGATGGGGCTCAGAGAATTGGCCCATTGCTTTACAAACTAGGGAAACCTTTACTTTAGAAACACGTGAGGATGGTTGTCAAGATGCATCGGCCCAGAAGAAGCAGGGCAGAGGTTGAAGAAGACACACGAAGAGCACTACGAAACGACTGAGATACCCCTTTATAGGAGAATTCAAAGGGAAGGATATTTTTGTCCTAGTATGAAGTAGGATGCAGCCGAGCTACAACGAAAGTGAAACAAATGACAATTATTCTTTGAGGCAGTTGAATGTTATTTTATGGACACTCAGGCAGACTGGAGACAACCCTATATTGACTTCATTAAAAATGGAGTTGTCCCAATAGAAAAAATATATGTGATGGGACTCCGACGAAGGGCCCCGAGATTCTATATTCAAGAAGGGCAGCTTTATCGAAGGGGATACTTCAACAGACTGTTGCATTGCATTACGAAGGAAGAAGCAGCCAAGTTTCTCAAAAAGGCACATGATCCATCTCACATAGGAGGGGCCAAGTTATACGACCAGTTGATGATTTTGGGATATTATTGGCCAACGATGGAGAGAGATTCTGTTGAGTTCGTTCGAAGGTGCAAGGCTTGCCAACTTCATGGAAATACGATCCATGCCCCGTTAGTGGACTTACACTCCCTGACAACGCCTTATCTTTTTCACACTTGGGCGTTCGACCTAACAGGGGCAATATATCCTTCTTCGAGTTTGGAATATATGGATACTAGTAGCAACGGAGTGCTTCATAAAGTGGGATAAAGTGATACAATTGAGAAGGGCAACGGAAGGGGTAGTGAGTAACTTCATTAGAGAATACATCATTTGCTATTTTGGGATCCCAATGGTTATCCTTTCAGATAATAGAACCCCTTTCATCAATTCAGAGGTAAAGATGCTCACCGATAAATACTCCATTATCCACCACACTTCGACAGTGGCATACCCAAAAGGAAACGATCAAGCCGAAGAAACTAACAAAACTCTGGTCAATATCTGGCTAAAATAATGGAGGATTTCCCAGGATCGTGGGATGACAAGATACCAGTCATATTATGGGCCTATCGAATAACTAAGACGAAGCCCATAGGGTATACACTGTTCTTTCTTATTTATGGGGCCGAGGCGATTCTCCCAGTGGAGTTAGAAGTTGCCTCTGCTCGATATGCCTTGTAAAGTAGCATGCTCCCTTAGAATAGACACATGAAGTTGGAAGTGTTGGATGAACACAGAGATAATGCGATGCAACACTTTCAAATGTATACGAAATAGCAGTCTAGGGCATACGATAACTTAGTGAGACCAAGGAAGTTCGTGGCGGGAGATCTCGTATTGAAGGCAACAGTGAAACACATTAGGGGGCTTCCTCTGACTAAGTTTGCAGCGAATTGGGAGGGACCTTTCATCGTCAAAGAGGCTCATGACTCAGGTTATTGCTTAATTTTTAAGATAGAAGAAGACAGTCCATTTAAGATTAACAAAAAGTAGTTGAAGGTCTATCATGTGTAAGTAATTATGTTTGGGGCCACCTATGTATCTAACTGTTATGAATATACGAGTTCTTTTTATGAAAAATACGCAAGTTCTCTTTATTATAATTCAAGTAGAGATGAAAGAATTACATAACTTCACACTTCACAATTTACGTAAACAGTTATAACACGAGAGAAGCATAAGAAAACATATATCTTTCTTCATTTATGAACCTTAGGGCATTACAAAATTGGGAGCTATTGCCCAAGAATTACATAAGAAGGAGAGAAAAAAAATATATACAAAATTTCATGGGCCTAGTAGAAACCACAGATCTGGGAAGGAGAAAAAATCTTCAAAAAGGCTTCAAGAAGCTGCTTGGCAAGACCGTTGAGCATTGATAGAGACCTCCAACCTTGTTTGCGCCTATGTGCGCTCGATAAAGAGTTTCTCCCATTTCAGCTTCGCCAAACGCATAGCTTCTTCGATGTCCTCCACCTCTTTATCAATGACTCCAAAAAGAGGTTCTAGCTCGGCTAACTTAGCTTCCTCTACCCGTTGATCCTCCTGATGCTTCCGCAGTAGTTCCCACTAGTTGTCTAGTCGTTGTCTCTTCAAGGTTTTCAAATGTGTGATAAGCTAACCAAAACAAAAGCCATCGCAATCCAGCTGCCTCAGATAACCCAAAAATTGTTTAAGGAGTGGTCTGGTAACGTCTGAGATCGGAGTGTTGGCAATTTCAGCAACAACAGTAGCCATACCCTGAAGCCTATAGCTCATAACTGAGATATTTGAACGAAGGCAATGCATCGTGAATGTTTCAGGATGATGGTTCACAAATTTCTCAACTACCAAATGATGATTGGTAGGCATTTGAGGAGAATATTGAAGCACCATCAGGTAAAAGGCATGAGGAGCCAGGTCGGGCAGAGGAAGCTCGCACCCAGATCCGTTGTTGGCAGTAGCATTGGTCATGGAACCTTGGGCATTATAGCTAGAATCTTCTGAGACAACAGGTTCCCGATGGGGCGAGCCAATAGGTGAAAGAACTGGTGGGAAATTTTCCCGTGCAACCTGAGAAGAAGTAAAAGAAATAATAAGTGTATCAAAAATCTTAACAAGTATTTTCATTGTAAAGTCACCGAGATAGGTGGAGTGTATGAAAAATCTTAACAAGTGTTTTCATTGTTAAGTCATCGTTATAGGTGGAGTTTGTGAAAAAAACTTAACAAGTGTTTTCGTTGTTAAGTCACTGATATAGGTGGAGTTTATGGAAAAAACCTTAACAAGCATTTTCGTTGTTAAGTCATCGTTATAGGTGGAGTTTGTGAAAAATTTTAACTAGTGTTTTCATTGTTAAGTCACCAATATAGGTGGAGTTTGTGAAATATCTTAACAAGCATTTTTCATTGTTAATTCACCATTATAGGTGGAGTTTGCGAAAATCTTAACAAGCGTTTTCGTGGTTAAGTCACCGTTATAGGTGGAGTTTATGAAAAAAAAACTTAACAAAGTGTTTTCATTATTAAAGTCACCTATATGGGTGAAATTTGAGAAACTGAGAAATACAGAGAGATTAGCGAAGTACGTCAGCAGTAGTAGGAGCGTGAACGGGAGTCACCACGAGAGCCATAATGGTAGAAATCGTTGGGTGTGGGATCATGGCTTCAGTAGCTTCAATGGGGCCCTTGGCTGAAGAAGCCTCAATGGTAGGCAAACTTCCCTCTCTAGCAAACGGTACTAGGGCCAACGAAGGTGGTTCGCTGAAAGAACACGAGAGACCTCCAAGCGATGCCCCAACATGGGTTGGCACTAAAGAATCACCACGTGCGATAGCGACATAAACCTTGGCCTTGGAGGGCAAAAGGCCACTAAGAGCAAAGGGCGGAGAGAGACTTGGAGAAAGCTGCAGCAACAAAGCTAAGTGTTAGAAATGACAAATTGATACTCAAAAAGAGAGAAATACATCTAAATGTTACCTACCCCCGTTATGGAACTAAAGAGGGGAATTGCAGTCAGAGGTCTAGCCAATACAGGGGGAAGAAGGATGTTGGCTACAAGAGATGCCATCTCAACCTGGGGAATCCTAACATATCAAGGTTCAACATATTACACAGAAAGAAAAGGGGTGGAGTAGAGAAATATTACCACACATAACATGTAATAGATAATATCTTACCTTGGGGGAACTTTCTGCAACTGAAACAAGGGGCAAAAGAGCCTCGGGCTGAGGTTCTAATTTAGAAGAAGCTGGGGGTGGGCTCATTACCTTAGTGAATTCAATGGTAGTAGCCCTCGCAGCAGCATCTCTAGCCCGTTGGGAGGATAAACGCCGTGAGTAGGTAAGGTCTATCATAGGGGAATGGGGAGGAGTGATATCGGCTTGAGAGATACCGCAACGTCTCCCCATAAAATGGCTTATAGGGGGACTGGGGGGACTGGGGGGATTGGGCCTTTCTTCTCCAACTCCCTGCACCCAAAACAATTACTATTAAAGAAATAAGCAGCTGCAACTTGCTTTAAGAATAGGGGAATAAGAAAAAAAATGAATGCACACATACCTCAGACCCTGAGGGAGAACGAGAGGGTATAATCACTGGTGAAGGTGGCGAGGAGGCAACAGCCAAAGGAGCTAGGGATGGAGGATTCTCAAGAGTCCATTTCTTCTCTGACTTGGTACCGAGTGTTTTCTTCCTTGAGCTCATTGTATCACCGCCTTCAGGTACCCTCTTCTCCTCTTTTCCGGTGGCTCCGTGGGATCAACCACGATTGTGGGAAAAGCAACCGAAGGAGGAACAATGAAAGCGCACCATTCGAATTTGGCATTTATTCTTTTGATCTCAGCTTGCACCTGCCTCCTCAACTCTTCAGCTACCTATGGAGACATAGGAGGGGGAACGGAGGCAATAGGGAATGCCTATAAAGGAGTTTGTGCTTGAACTCGGGACTTGGACTTCGAGGACTTAGATTTCTTGGCCTTCTTAGTAGGTGGCTGAGAATGCCCTTCTCCTGTCGTTATAGCTTCGACCGAGGGAGCATGTGGTTTGGGCATGACAATAGGGATCATGGGGCAGTATGGAGGAAGTTCAGTGGGAGGTTCTTTGGGGGTCTGGCTTAAAGGGAGCTCAATCCCAAGAACAGAATTACCCTTCAACCCCAACTCCAAGGCTGAAAATGAAAGAACTGGAGGATACACAGGATCCCCCTGGATGAATTCAAAAATTTGGGCTAGTTACCTCGGCCAGTACTATAAGGACATATTTTTAATAAGTCCGTCACAATTAATTATGTCGTATACCTCTACATGTCGTCGAAGAATTGTGAAGATTGCATCCACAAAAGATGGATCCGAATTACCAGTTGCCTTCAACATTCAAGCCCAACAATATGAACTTTGGTAAGATATTGTTTTAAAGTTTCATATACATTTCATATTAAGAGTGTCGGGATATTTTTAAAAAGAATTTTTAAAAGATTTGTTATAAAAATTGTTTTTATAAATGTTTGTTTTTAAAAAGGTGTTAACTATTTTAGAAAAAGAATAGTACTGAGAAAATTTCATTGGCAGTTAACGCACTTCGGTTACGACCACAATCTCGTTCACGCGATATCAACATCTCGTTCGAACGACATTAGGATGTCATGCGTAGTCAGTCAAATGACACACAATCTCGTTCAAGCAAGATGAGATTCTCGTTCCAACGACCCTACTTTTTGGCTGACACGCTGTTGTAATGCTTATCTTTTGACCGACTCAAATTTTGTATAAAAAGTGGTCCTGGAAGCCTTGAAAAATCGTGGAGAACTGTTTCAACTTTTAAGAGTCTTATTCTTTTGAAACTTTTGTGTATTTGCCCAGATTTAATTCAATACCTTTTGGCAGAAAGTTTTTCTCCAACAATTTTAAGGGTTCAAATGTTTTGTTTTTAATTCACAAAATCCCAATTACTTTTATGTGAATTGTTTTGTGGAACCCAAGAACATATTTTTCTTTGGTTTATTCTTTGTGGGGAAAGATCTACAACCGACGACTGCATGCTATTGTGGAGGGAGTCCTTATAAAGTTCACATCTTGTGGAGAAGTTGTCTCTCTTCTTCACTGCTGCCCTCCTGGAAAGGGAAAGTTCCAGCCGAGACATCGGAACCGACACTTGCGGGTATTTCGTATGTCACCCTATTTTATTGTAATCCGTGTAAGCCGTTTTCTTACAAAATTATATTGAAATAAAAGGTTTTGCCCCTTTGGGGGATTTTTCCTGAATATTTGCGTCACATGCTTTATTTATTTATGGGTTGACACATGCATGTGCAACTGTGATAATTGATTGAATTAATTTGCAAGTTTCCAATTAAACCTTATTTAATTAGAGTCTATTTTTAAACAAGCTTAATTCAGCCCCTAAACATGCATTTAAATATGATTAATCATTCAAACCATGCATGAAAAACAAAGACAATCGATATAGGAAAAAACTCCTTTCAGGTAAAACCTTTTATAAACACTTTGAAGAATTCATAAGACTTTTGACTTACATACAACCTGATAATCGCCCACAAGTGTGTAATGCACAGTGCCTTCAGCAAACCTTCAAACACATGAGAGACAGTGAAATACCCTCCAGGCGTCGGTTCATCGTCTTCGGCTCGTCCACACGTAGAATGACTATGCTCGGTATCCACCAATCAAAGATGGAGATGCCTTCTCCACAGAGGTTGAACAAAATCAAAGTTGTTCTTAAACACCAAACAATTCACTAAAGCATATGTGAGTTTTGTGAATTGAAAACCAAAAAGGGATTAAAACCCTAAAGGAAGAAGTCAAAAGGATTCTGCACTTTCGCAGGTTTCTGTCTTTCAAAACGTTGGGACTTCTTCAAAGTGTTTATTAAAGGTTTTATCCGAAAGGTTTTTTTTTCCTATATCGGTCGTCTTTATTTTTCATACGTGGTTTGAATGATTTATCATATTTAGATGCATGTTTAGGGGCTGAATTAAGCTAGTTTAAAAATAGACTCTAATTAAATAAGGTTTAATTGGAAACTTGCAAAATAATTTAATCAATTATCACAATCGCACTTTTCAAATTGGTGTCAGAGCAGGTTGCGCTAATTTATTGTGTATTCCTATTTTTCGCAAAATTGTGTGATATTGAATTTTTTTTTTAAATTAATTTTGTGAAAAATCGCATTTTTTAATGAAATGCCCATTTAATGAGGAGCCTATTTTTTAAAAGATTCACGACCGTGCTGAAAATTTAAAAAGGTTGAATTTGAAACTTTCCAAAAGAATTAAAGTTTTGGAAAAAGAAAATTCTCGTTTTAAATCCGCGATGGATCTTTTGCAAACGGTTCAAAATCAACTAGATTTTTATCGTGAAAATTTTGTTTCCTTGAACCATGACTTTGTTGCCTTAAAATTGTCCAAGAAGGAGAGTGATGATAAGGTCCTAGTTTTAGAAGAAGAATTGGAGGACCTTAAAAATTCAATGGTTTGTGTTTGTGCCAAAGAGGATAAAAATATTTTAGTCAATGAGTTTATGGCACGTGAAAGACTCTTAGGGATAGGTTTGTTTTAATTGAACATTTGAAAAAGAAATCCCTATCTTTGGAAGAGTCTAATTCTTTGCTTGAGTAAAAAATTTTGAAGTTAAAAAATGATTTGACAGACTCAAGTAGGTTTGATAGTGATGGTAGTGGCTCATCTTGTTCTCATGCTTCTAATGCTAAAGCCAAAACCATTATTTATTTTAGAGGGTCAACTAATTCGAAGGATGTTAGAAAAGATCACACTTTAGATGTCGCTCCACCCGTTTACACATGTTCATATTGTGGTAAGAAAGGTCACCTTAGGAGATTTTGTTTTGATCTTGGAAGAGGTCCTAGGAATTCGAACTCTAGTGTTTTGTTGGTTCCTAAAACCCTGTGTCGATGTTTCACATCTATTTGGGTTAGGAAATCACTTTTAGAGGCACTAGATTTTAGACAAGTTGATTCCCATTTGCTTGCACATGATTCTTCTCTTGCCATATCATATAGATGATTTTGTTTGCATGTTTGTCATACACTAGTTGTGGTTTCATGATATATATTTGCTAGTGTGTTGACATGTACTTTATGTATTAGATTTTTGTTTTTGAAAATTTTTGAAAAATACAAAAAGATTTTATTTTGATAAAATTTTTTGAAAAATCTAAAAAGATTTTTTGTATTTTTTTGCACCTTTTATGGATGGGCACTTAGGATGACCGAGTCACAACATCATTCCATTTTTCATGTGACTATTTGATTGTGTTTTGTGACAATAGGTCAATTCATCCTTGTGCTTTATAATGTTTGGAGTCATTAAGATGTAATTAAGTGTTACTTATTACATGTTGGACTCATGATTTCCTTTATTGCTCACATACACGAATTTGTTTGATTATTGTGCTTCTCTTATCACATGTTGGTTGGGTATTTTTACTTCAATCCTGCCCTTTAAAACGAACCAAGCGCGATAAATTTTGATAAGGAAATTGTGCATTTAAGAACCGTTTTGTGAGTTTGTGTGCTTTGTTTGAAAACGGGGAAGGGCTTCGAAAGGTTCATTTTTCCTTTGCGAATACTAAGCCACCGTTAAATTGGACCTAAAAAATGGAGGAATTTTATTATCCGGGGTCCAAAGAGGTTTAAAAGAGCCCGAAAAAATTTAAAGGGAATAAAAAGAAATTCATGCCAATTATGGGCCATTTAGGTTTTTGAACAAATTCCCCAAAGTTTGAGAATTTAGTTTATTCACCTCTAAAAGAAAATATATATGAGAGAGTTTGGTTGTAGATTTTATAACGGGTTTGCACATCCTTGAAAATATTGAAAAAGCGCTAAATAGTTTTGGACGTTATTGGTGTGGAAATCATTTGACTTTGATTTGTTGATTTGTATAAGACGATGTCATTTAAATTCAACAAATTTTTACACCTAAGGATTCTTTTGATGTTCATTCGTTAGGAGTACACGTATGCATCGTGCACATATGATTGATTGAGTTGATCTACCTATCGAATATGTTCAAGCCCATACATTCCATTTCCATGACTTGGTTTTAGTTTAAATCCATGGTGTGGTTTTAGTTTAAATCCATGGTGTGGTTTTTTGTATCTTATTTTTGTATGAAAAATTTGAAAAATCAAAAATAGTTTATGAAAGTTTGTGAGATACTCCTTTGCATGCGCGTTGATTGATTCATATTTGCTATGCATTTTTATTATGACACTCCATGCTTTGATCATTTCTTCTTATATGTTTATTTGGGGACATCATAAAAAGGGGGAGTAAGAATTATCATGTTATGGGGGAGTTTTTGCATTTTGGGGGAGATTTGATTATTAATGCTTTATTCCTATATCATTTCAAACTCGATGCGTCACGAACTTTTTTGCGTTATCATATGTGTGTAGGTACGAAGATTGAAGATCATGATGTTGCACACCCTGATGAGAAAAGCCTTGAGAGTTTTGATGTTGAAGAAAAAATTTAAGAACTTGCAAATTTCACCTTTTCAATTTTGGGATTCATGGGAGGGTAGATTTGTATAGGCATTTTGGTTTTTGATAATTCGGATGTTTTTCTGTATGTACCGGTATAGACATGGGGAGAGATTTGTAAGGACATATTTTTAATAAGTCCGTCATAATTAATTATGTCGTATACCGCTACAAGTGGTCAATGGTAGTAGCCCCCGCAGCAGCATCTATAGCCCGTTGGGAGGATAAACACCATGAGTATGTAAGGTCTATCATGGGGGAACGTGGACGAGTGATATCGGCTTGAGAGATACCATAACGTCCCCCCACAAAATGGCTTATAGGGGGACTGGGCCTTTCTTCTCCAACTCCATACACTAAAAATAATTATTATTAAAGAAATAAGAAGATGCAACTTGCTTTAAGAACAGGGGAATAAGAAAAGAAATAAATTCACACATACCTCAGACCCAGAGGAAGAACGAGAGGGTATAACTACTGGTGAAGGTAGCGAGGAGGCAGCAGCCGAAGGAGCTAGGGATGGAGGTTTCTCAGGCATATATTTCTTCCCTGACTTGGTACTGAGCGTTTTCTTCCTTGAGATCATTGTATCACCGCTTTCAGGTACCCTCGAATTTCGTCTCCTCTTTACCGGTGGCTCCGCGGGATCAACCACGATTGTTGAAAAAGCAACCGAAGGAGGAACGGCGAAAGCGCGCCATTGGAATTCAACATTTATTCTTTTGATCTCAGCTTGCACCTGCCTCCTCAACTCTTCAGCTACCTATGGAGACATAGGAGGGGGAACGGAGGCAATAGTGAATGCCTCCAAAGGAGTTTGTTCTTGAACTCGGGACTTGGACTTCGAGGACTTAGATTTCTTGGCCTTCTTAGTAGGTGGCTGAGAATGCCCTTATCGTATCATTGTAGCTTCGAGTGAGGGAGCACGTGGTTTGGGCATGACAATAGGGATCATGGGGCATTATGGATGAAGTTCAGTGGGAGGTTGTTTGGGGGTCTGGCCTAGAGGGAACTCAATCCCAAGAACAAAATTACCCTTAAACCCTAAATCCAAGGCTGAAAACGAAAGAACTAGAGGATACACGGGATCCTCCTTGATGAATTAAGAAATTTGGGCTAGTTACTTCAGCCATTACTGTAAGGACATATTTTTAATAAGTCCGTCACAATTAATTATGTCGTATACCTCTACAAGTTGTCGAAGAATTGTGAAGATTGCATCTACAAAAAACGGATCCGAATTACCAGTTGCCTTCAACATTCAAGCCCAACAATATGAACTTTGGTAAAATATTGTTTTAAAGTTTCATATACATTTCATATTAAGAGTGTTAGGATATTTTCAAAAGCTTTGTTATAAAAATTGATCTTATAAATGTTTGTTTTTAAAAAGGTGTTAACTGTTTTAGAAAAAGAATAGTTTTGAGAAAATTTCATTGGCAGTTAACGCACTTCGATTTCGATACCAATCTCGTTCGCGCGAGATCAACATCTCGTTCGAACGACATTGGGATGTCGCACATAGTCGTTCAAATGACACGCGATCTCGTTCAAGAGATATGGGGTTCTCGATCAAACGAGCCTGCTTTTTGGCTGACACGCTGCTGTAATGCTTATCTTTTGACCGACTCAATTTTTTTATAAAAGGGGTCCTGGAAGCCTTGAAAAAATGTGGAGAACAGTTTCAACTTTTAAGAGTTTTATTCTTTTGAAACTTTTGTGTATCTGCCCAAATTTAATTCAATACCTTTTGGTAGAAAGTTTTTCTCCAACAATTTTAAGGGTTCAAATGTTCTGTTTTTAATTCACAAAATCCCAATTACTTTTATGTGATTATTTTGTGGAACCCAAGAACATATTTTGCTTTGGTTTATTCTTTGTGGGTAAAACTCTACAACCGACGGCTGCGTGATATTATGGAGGGAGTCCTTATAAAGTTCATATCTTGTGGAGAAGCCATCTCTCTTCTTCACTGCTGTCCTCCTGGAAAGGAAAATTTCCAGTCGAGACATCGGAACCGACACCCGCGGGTATTTCGTATGTCACCCTATTTCATTGTAATCCGTGTAAGCTGTTTTCTTACAAGATTATAGTGAAATAAAAGGTTTTGCCCCTTTGGGGGATTTTTCCTGAATATTTTTGTCACATGGTTTATTTATTTATGGGTTGACACATGCACTTTTAGATGCATGTTTTGTGGATGGATTAATTTGGTTTTAAAATAGACTCTAATTGAATAAGTGTGCCAAATTGGAAACTTGCGAATAAATTTAATCAATTATCACACAGTCACACTTTTCAAGTGCTTTGCTGCAAACAAAGGGGTCACGTCCCCTTGCCTTGTGATACTGGGAATGGTGACTCGCCCAGCCAGTGTAGAACTCACTCCCCATGCAACAGTTGAGGAAAACAGAGAACATGCCTTGCTAAAGGAGACATTGGGGTTAGATAATTGAAACACTGGGCGAGGAGCCCCTTGATCAAAGCCAAATTGACGGCTGCATCGGTTGGGATTATAGTGTTCTCTGGTGTATCCCCACTCGGTGTAAGAGGGTAAGTATCCTGGTGAAAATAGAAGGACCACGGCTAGTGAGGGGTCTTCAGTAATGAGGTCTACAGTAGTCTCCTGGACCACTCTTGCCTCATGTTTGAAAAATCACAAGTGTAGAGAAAAATATCCTTTTCATAGGGCCTCATCACAAAACTCGAAAAGTCATCGATAAAGGAGGTTAGCTCCTTTTGAATTTATCTCTTGTGATAAACAAAAGAGCGTGGGGGAAGGATTATTTCCCCCGAAGGAGGGCAGTTGGTCTTGGATACTACGGCGAGAAAACGCACATGCAGGAAGCCTGCTAGGAGGACGCAGTTGGTAAAGTTTGCCAAGTTATAACGACCCAGAGATCGTTCCATGTCAAAAAGGGCTCTATCAAGCCACGTGTAGAGGGATCCCAAGGCAATTGTAGCCAGAGAAGCTTAATACCCCGGTCCAAATGAAGGGATATTTTGATGAGATCCCTTTAAGGTTGGTCATTGGGTTTCCCCGTTAAAAGGAAGCGATAAAGAATGACAAGGATATAGGCAGGAAGTTTCAACGATGTACCTTGTCCAGGGGAAGCCTCAAAGGAACTACCTTCAGAAGGATCCTAAAAGAAATTATTGATAAGAGGAGTGAAGGTAGCTTTGTTTGAAGTATCGATGCACCTTCGGCATATACGGTCTAACTCCAAACGGTCAGCGGTCTCTTGGGCATCCAGGGCTTCATCAGAATAGGGATCTGGCCTGTTGCCTCAAGGTCTAGGAGCTCGTACACATCCTCCAACGTTATTATAAATTCACCCCACATAGCAATGAACGTATGAGTGGTAACATTCCAGCGAGATACTAGAATGGGAAGGGCAACATTATTCTTGGACAGGGTGAACTCACTAAACCACTTGGCCCGATGAAGCCCAATCTTGGTGAGTGTATCAGTATGGGAACTCTGCATATAGGAGGTGGAGCACTGGTGGCCAGTGTGGTAAGGTTTCTTGAGGAGGCCATTGTAGACAGCAATTGAAGTACAAGGAAAAATCTTGGTAAAAGAAGGGTTGGGAATGAAGAGGTTGTAGCGTAAAAGATGAGAGAAGGAAGAAGTTAGGCAAGAGCTTGGTAAATAATGGAGTTTGCACAGAGTCCGCACAGATTTTCTCTCTCTAAGGAATATGGGAGCTTGAGGAAGAAGAAAGAAAGAGAAGGGTTTGAAAAAAGAGACGTTTGAAGCCTTTTAAACCTTACCTTTTGAGTTTCCAACCATCGCACATGCAAGGCCGCCTATAATAATTTTGAATGAACATATGGCACTTCGGGAAGTGTTTTGACAGCTGAAAAGAAAGCGCTACATCATTTATGAAGTGACGCCTGGGGAATAGAAAGGGTTGCCTTCCTAAGGAAGGTCGATTTTTGGCGCCAAATTTTTGTCAGACATATCCAGTAAGTCCCAATGGAAAATATGTCCCAACGGTTCAAAAAGCTACGACGTCCCCTCGCCACAAGTCCAAACGTTGTTTAAATGGTAACTCAGCTACATCGGGGAGAATTTCTGCTTTTTTGAACATAGTGAAGCATTACAAGGGAGAATTTCATTTACCAAGAGTCAAAGAGAGTATTTGAGAAGGTTAGCATGCCTTTCGAGATAATTTTAAATAATAAAAAGCTATTACGGTTGAAGCTCAGTATAAGGAAAAAGTGGCGATGTCCCTTCGTCAAAGCCCCAATAAGTCGTAGCGCTTCGGCTCAGGTACATCGGGGATAATTTTACTTTTTGTTAGAGATTATAACGCTGCGGTCCTGCGAAGGAAAGGAGGCCAGAATTCTTGTACACAGAGAAGGTTCATCAAATTCAGAAGTTTTCGTGCAGAAATTTCCTGTTACCACAATAAATATCTCCACGAAGGGGCAAATGTAGAGGGGGCTTGAAGGTAATCCTGAGATTAAGGATAATTCCCCAATTAGCAACAGTGTTTGGGATTAAGAAATCGAGGCAGCTCAAGTGTGGTAACTCAGCGTGGCAACTCAGTGAGGCAGCTTGGCGTGGAAACTCATACTTTAGCTTGTTGTTTTAGTGATGTTGTATCTTTGTTTATATTGACTATGAACTATAATGGTTGCAATGATGTAACGAGAATAATAATGAGTTTTAGTGTGAGGTCAAACGGTACTCGCGAGAGACCAGGCTTGGCAGGGCCTGGGAGAGTTTTCATGCTCTATCGAATGACCTCGTCGTGGAAACTTTAGAGGTACCTGGTTTGGAGGATTGAGAAGTGAGGCACCATTGGGGATTGTCCTGACCATCTTAGATACACCTGGTAGAACACCGAAGGGCCCTGATGGTTGAACCTCGAGGGGAGCAGCCTTGAGTTCCGTCAAGCATTGAGTTGTAAGCCAAATAACCCTATACTTAATGTCACATCCACTTTATCCGATGTCACTAACCAGCTAGGTAATGTCAGACCTGCACTTGAGTAAACCGCCGTGGTATTTGGGGTTGTCAGAAAGTTGGTGAGCCACCTCTCTGACAACATCCCCCTGACACACAATGGTTAGGCAAAAGGCATGTCTTGGCATTTAATGTTTATGACATGGGGACAACTAGTGCATCAGGTATTTAATGTTTTTGACATAAATATGAGGGATGTCTTTCACATGCATTAATGATTGAGTTGCCTCGGGGGTGGTGTGGGAGGCTATTTAAGGACCCCAACAACCTCTGAGGAGAGGATGATCTTTTGGGAGTTCATAAGTTATTACTAGAGAGAATATACATCAGAGAGAGTTATTACAAACAGAGGGTTTACTCGCTCACCATTGTTATTTATTATGAAGCTTTTAATACTTGACAGAGATTCTTGAGGGTGTTTGGTGTGTTTACCTGCCTACCAAGGTGTATCTAGGGTGCTTACTTCTCTCTCCCTCTAGTTAAGTTACTTCTAAGTTCTTTATTACCTTCTGAGTTATACACGAGAGATTTGTGTGTTTAAACTGAGTGTTACCTTCATTTAGTTTGTGTTCGCCTGCCGTATTAATAATCCAAAGTTTTGGCCAATTAACTTATCATTACCATACTCAAAAGGGGTTACTCCTCCATCTTATCTAAACCACCCTCTTACAACACCCATCAATTACCAAAGCTATAATTCTTTCTAACATTCAAATGTATGAGGTTGACTTAAGAAAATTAGGAAATTCTCTCAAATATAATTTCCTATTATAACTATTACATTATTAAATTAAAGGATGGTGCATATGAGAAAAATCTTGGGAGCAACCCTATCCAAATGTTGAACCTTTTTTAGCTTAAAGAAAAAATCCGTATGATGACCCTTGTTATGAAGACAATAGAAAATATAATCGTTACTTGGTATTTTATCATGACAGTTATGATCTTTCTAAATGGAATGAGGAATATTACCCTTGTCATTCCAATTGTTCATCCTATCACGTTTCCTCAGTTTATGAAAACTTTTGAAGCCATGATTAAATGTAGATGAATCAGTTTAGGTTAAAGGAAAGTCATTCAAAGTCTTTCAAATAAGAATTCACAATAGTTCAGATATATTCCAAAATAATATTTTTTAACTTTCTTTAAAAGTTTTCCATTAAGATCGAGACTATTTTTAAATTCCACTTTCATGGTATCCCTGAGGATGGTCAAATCACATCTTTCCTTCTTTAATGATGACACAATTTCACCCTCAACTAAAGATATCTTCTTATCTTCAATTACTTAATTAATAAATTATAAGAAGTCATTGAAATCTTAATCTAAAGATTTAACTTTTGTATATAGGGAATGATGACGAGCATCAATAGATTGAAAAAATATTAATCCCTTTTAATGAAATTAAGCACATTAAAAAGCCCAGTTTTCTTATTTTCGATGGATATAATTATATCAAGCAATATATCCATATCCAGTGGTAACTGAGAATATTCAAGGCCTTCATTTTCTTTGATGCACTTTTCTTTTTCAAAAATTTTCACTCTCATAGAACGCTTCACAATTATTTAAGATAGAATCTTATTTTATTAACCAAGTGCATCAAGAGAAGAACGTAGATCATCACCTTCATAATCAGTAACACGAGTGGTAGAAATGTTTGTGCTAGAATGATTCAAAATGTCGGACGGTGTCATATGTTTACTTAAAGTATGACCTTTCTTGATTCCCATCACTTATCGCATTTGGTCACTAACATAAAAGTCCGTAATCACACACACTCGATCTACCTCTACGTAATAAATTATAAGAAAAGAGAGGTATAGGCTGTTGAGAATGTATGTTCTCTAAACTGAAATGGACAAAGTATACCCAAATTAAAGCCCCTAGTCAAATTATGACAATGTTTTCTTCCAAAATAAAGTTAGGTTAATAAATATAAGGCCTAAGTTCTAGATGATGAATTATTTACCAAGTAGATTGCAACAAATTTTATATTCAATAAATATGTGATATAATCTAATGGAGAAATGGTAAAATATATATAACAACACCAAGGCGTACAAATAAAAAACCATAGAAGGGAGAACCTCAGTCCAAGTCAAAGACAAATGAACTATGGTAGGAATTATAGAGATGAACTATATCCTACAACCCAAATGCATAACATCAGCCTGAATTCAGACCATATTTTCCATCATTTGGAAGGCGTTAATAGTGGGAGCATGTTTTACATCCGCTATCAGCTTTGGTTGTAACTAATGTCCTCTTCAAGCCGCAACAACTAAGCTCCATTTGAAGTGGAAGAATAATTTTGTGTAACAAATCTTAAAATAAGGTTTAGAACCATCCAATGAGCGTAGTACCACTTTTTAGGTGAATGAAGAACCAAAAGTGAGTGTATTAAAATATTGACTTAACTCATCAATATATTTTTAAGATAACTAAAATCTACAAATAACTTTTTAACAAATTATCAAGAGATTTGTTCATAGTATAAAAAGATTATAAAAACAAATAAATTTACTTTAAAATATTTTTAGTTTTGGTAGGCATTTAAATTTAAAATATCTCAAAAATACATTAAAGAGAACAAAAAGGTTAAATATACAAAAATATTAAGTATTACAAGAATTATAGATTAAACATAAAATAAGTTTTTTAACATGTAATGATCTTTCTCTCCTAGAAATGATTCTTTTGAAATGAAAAGATTTATCAAAAATAATTTGTCCACAAAAATCACACTCCTTTCACACTTGTTGAAAAATAAAGTTCCAACACACTTTCATTTACATTCAAGTTTGCAAAAGAGGATTGGGGCTATAAGTAGGTAAGTTATAGAATTACACATGAAGTGACAAGATGAAAAAGTTAAAAAGATATGGTTCGATCATAAAATTTTGGGACTACTAAGGAAGACGTGCAAAATGTTTTACAAAAGATAAAATTTTCACTAGGTTTACCCACCTGGCTCATAAATCTCTACAATGAGGATGTTCTTGTTTGTGGAGATACTTTTGCCATGTCATAAGGAAAAACCAAGATTGAATATCTCGACAAAGTCGTGGCCAATAGGAGGCAAATTTTCATTGTGGCAATGCTATGGTAACAAACTCAAAATAATTTTAAATATATAAAATGCACAGAATGAATTTTTAGATATTGTTTTTTATTGCATTTCATATATAAAACTTTTCTAAAGAAACACGATCAAGCATATGCAAAAGATTTTTCATGAAAATAACTAGTGTGATGAAAAGGCTTATGAGTCTAAGGATGTCCTTTTACCTTACTAATAGTGGTATAAAAGGATACGTTGTCTTTAATGATGTCCATTTGAGTGATTTGCATAAGGTTTTGTTGGAACGACCTTGAGGGAAAAACTCAAACTAAATTTAGTGAACAAAATAAGAAAATATAGTCTTATCAGGGAACATGAGAAACACTATTCAACTAGTGAAGAATGAGTTGTACCAAAGAGGATGTAGGCTAATTAGCTGAACCACTCTAAATTGCGTGGTGTGATCTCTTTTCTATCTTATTACTACACTTTTACTCTTTATTATCATACCCAGATTGTGTTTACCTTTATTGCTCCTTGAGTTCCACTTATAATATGAATATTTACATTTTTGGGCAACATTAAATCATCGTCGTCTATGGGAAACAAATAATAACTAAGTTATTTTTTACGGTTTAAATCGTTCATATCCCGATTATAGGCACATATCCAAGTAAGATCAGATTTGTATAGTTTGAGGGTTTGGGTGAGGGGTTTTTTCCTCTATCATCTTCAACTCATTTTTTACGTATTATATGAACTTGATTTTAGTTTGAGTGAAATTATGGATCAAATAACTATTCACCATCATATTTATGATACTTTGATTCTAAAATCACTTATACCTAATTATGTTCATTCAATTGATCTAGAAATTATGGGAAATTACATTTCACCAAAAGTTTACATTTCATATTTATTGTTTATTATCTTAAATAGTATTTTTTAGGTCAATCCCTTATTTAAAACACAAATATATTGATAATAAAGTGTCATTATACCTACCCTCACCACCACCTTAGGAGGAATGCACCAGTAAAGCAGTGCACCACGTTCAAAACAACAAAATAGGAGGAGGCAGAGGCTAAATCATTAGCAAGAACACTCCACCAATCTTGTCATTAGGGTAAATACTCTTCTAGCCCCAAAACAATGCGAGCAACGTGGACAAAACATTCATCTCAAAAAATGGCTATTTCCTTCACCATGGTCATAAATCCATCATCCATCGATAGGCTAAGATCAATATATAGTTCTTCACCAGCTAATTATAAAACGTGTTACATAAGACAATATCTTTAGGATCTATGGGGAACACCGACCCAAAGGGTTAGACCTATGTTAGAACTCGGGATATGTCTCATAACCCATCTGATAGGAGTAGAATGAAGTCGATAAAAGATGACCATATGGAAGCTGATAAGTTGTGTGAAAGCTCTATTTGGTGCCTAAAAAGGAGATACATGGAAGGTTCGCCCTTTGTCCCCAAAATTGTCATCTATCCCAAGCTAAATAGTACAATTCCTAATAGTCACACAAAGGTATGATGGGACATTAAATACTATTCATCATGAAGAAATGTAATAATCATATATCGATATCTACCCTATGCTAGAAGAAATGAGTTTTAGAGCATTATCACGCACTCTTACCAGAGTAGTACATGTATGGTCCATAAGCCCACCTAATTTATAGATCAGATTCTTCAAATAGCTTATTGATAAGTTCATGTATAAATTTTTCTTCAACATGAAACCATCTGGAGGGTGACCCGTCTCTTTAATGCTCCACAGAAGAAATGAAAAACAATAAGAGATTTTATCTCTAGGTTCAACAAATAGAAACCCGAAGTTGTTGATCACGATGAAAAAGATCACAATAAACACCCTCCTTTATGAACTGCTACATAGAAAAATATAATGGTTACTTTTAAAATACCCTTTATGGGTGCCCTTTTGTCGACCAAGCCCATAAAAGTAGCCGACCAAGACCAAGTGAATATTAAAAGGCACTCGACCCAAATTATGAGTTCTGAATGACGATTAGAGTAAAAGGATATGATTGAGTGCACGCCCAAAAATCTAAGATGAGATATTCAAGGGATATTGGGTTAATGTGTTGTTTACCAATACACACTCTCTCTCAGTTGAATATATATTGTACCCCTGGCCAGGGGTATATAGCACATAACTATCTCGAGAGTTACTTAATAAGAAAAATAGTAGACCTCTCTGTGGACATTGGCAAGTTGCCAAACCACGTAAATTCTTGTGTTGTGATTGTGATTGTTTGCTGCTCTTATTTTCTTGGTGATTGTTTTCTTTCATTATTATTTGTGTTATGTTTTTTTACTATAATTGATGCCGTATTTGGGAATCGATTGTTATTCCTACGAAAACCTTCATAAAAAAGAACCAGAGATGTCCTATCACAATAGTATTGTCCCTCAAGTAGGAGACATTCAGCAGCATCCTAACCCTCTAAGGGTAAGGTCTGAAATTCTTCATTCAAATTTGAGACTTCTTCAGGAGGGGAAAGTCTCCGAAGAAATTCAGGGCCACCTAGGTCCACACAGATCTCTAGGTTGATAGACGCCTATGAGGCTACACTTCATGAGAAGGAGGAGGCTAATCGCTTATGAAAATGCTCACCTCCAGAGGTACCCGAAAAGGATGGAGAGATAACTCCATCGAAGCACAAGGTGACACCACAACCAGACTCCTAGCTGTCAGGCGAGAAAGTCTTGCAGCCTAGGAAGGAGCCAGAGGCGTAGGTCTGAAAGAACCAAAAAGCACTGGTTAGATGATGACCATTCCGAATGACTACAACCATCTTACCGTTATAGGAGTCCTAGTCGGCAGAACGATGACATACGAAATTTTTTCTGGAGGGAGATGGACCAGCTCCCAGCTCATTACGGTGCCAAATTTATGAGAGATCTACCAAGCGAGCTCTCAAAACCCAGATAAAGTCCCCTTTTTCAAGGTCAATAGAAGAGGAAGAGGGCCTAAAGAAGTTCACGATTCCTAAATTCAAGATTTACAATGGACAGACTGATCATATTCACTATGTTAGGTAATACCAGCAAGCTATGACTCTATGGAGTCACAATGATGTGCTCATGTATCGAGTCTTCCCTTCGATCTGCACAATATGACCCAGAAGTGGTCAGATAATCTACCTCATATATCCATCCAAAATTTCAAATCCTTGGCTGAGAAGTTTACTGCTCGCTTCATAACAAATATCTCCCAGCCGAAGAGGATGGGTGCATTGCTTACAATGAAGAATAAGTCGCAAGAGAACCTCACAGAGTACGTGAAGAGGTATTGGGAAGTATTTAATGAAATTAAGGATTGGTCGAAGCATGTCGTTGTATCATCCTTCAGAATCAGTTTTATCGAGCTCCTGCCTCTTGCACCAATCCTTAACTAAGAAAGAGGCTGCATCCATCGATGAGATGATGGCTCGTATTGATAAGTATGCCAAAGTCGAGGATGTGACCCATATTAATCCAGGGGATAATTATCAAGCCAAGGCTGGCAAAGGAGCCGAGAAAAATGAACCACAAATGAAACGGAACAAGAATGGGGGAAAAAATACTTTCAAGAATGGGAATAAAAATGATTTCTTGAAAGGCATTTTAAGCTGTAAACAGAGTGTTCAAGGAGCCGATATACAAGATTCTTACAAAGATCAAAGATGATCCATTTATTTAGTGGTCGAAGAAGATGGGAGGAGACCCTTACAAATGGAATAACGCACTAAGGTGCACATTCCACAAGGAGGGAGGTCATAAGACTGAGCATTGTACATCCTTTAAGTCTCTCATTGATGATTTGACCCAAGTCGGGCACCTAATATGAGTGTGTTGAGAAGGTGACAAATAAGGAAGAAGTGAAAGACCATCAGAGGCTCGATAATATCCTCAAGGAGGATATCAACCACAAATTCGCAGTGATACGTGGGGCGTCAGACCTCAAAAAAATTCAAGGAAATGCAGCTTGAACATAAGTTAAGAAGCTTACTGCATTCATGCAGGCTTTTCATCTTGATCGTACTAAGACTCTAGCAGGAAATCATCAACGATCGGAGAACGTCGATTACAATACGCATATTATGTACACGGATGAAGATTTGGTGGGGGTGAGAACTACTCATCATGACGCATTGGTCATTACACTCAAGATAGCTAACTGGGATGTCGATAGGTTGCTCATCAACCAAGGAAGTTCATCTGAAGTAATGTACCTATAATTATTCAGAAAGTTGAAGCTGAGAATAGCCGACTACAAGGAAGCCACTGTTCCATTGGTCAGCTTCACGAGAAAGATCACAGTCCTTTTGGGAAAGATCATCGTGCGAGTCAGGGAAGAAAACATCTAAAAACTGATTGAGTTTCTTGTTATTGATATCGAATCATCGTACCAATCCATCCTCAGTAGGGGATGGCTCCATGCAATTAAGGTCATTCCATCGACATATCATTATAAGTTGAAGTGTGTAACTAATCGAGGAGTAGTCAAGATCCATGGAGAGTAGGCTACAGTAATGAAGTGTTTCATCATAACCATATGCCCCATATAGGAGAAGAAAATGGAAGAATCAAAAAGTAAGGAAGAATCCTAGAAGGGGATGAGTCCCTCCAAATAGCAGTTAAGGTACGATGGACTGGGAGTGGAGGAGACCAGGCTCCTTTCCTCTAAGAGGATCATCGAAGACCTTAAAAACGTCACAGTTGGGAGTAGCTCAACTGTAAAGAAGTTTTTGATTGGTACCTCCTTGACCGATCGCGAGAAGAAAGAACTAGTCACCCTTATTCGAAGCAACTTAGATGTTTTTGCGTGGGATCCCTACGATCTGCCTTGGATTAATCCCATCATTTCTTATCATTGATTTCATGTGGACCTAACCTTAAATCCAGTCACACATAAGGCTCATCGAATAGCCTCGGAGAAAGCTAAAGCAGTAGAGCAAGAGTTCGAAAAGCTACTGGATGCAGGTTCCATATGAGAGTTTCAGTTCCCTAAATGGTTATCCAACCCAGTAGTAGTTCCAAAGAGAAATGGAAAGTGGAGAGTTTGTATCGACTTCACCGACCTCAACTGGGCCTACCCCAAAGACATTTTCTCCATTCCAAATATTGATCAGCTAGTTGATGATACATCAACACATGAGAGGATGAGCTTTTTAGGTGAATACTAGGAATACCACTAAATCCCCCTTCATATGTCGGATAGATATAAGACCTCATTCATAACCACTATCGATTTGTATTATTATAGAGTTATGCCTTTCGGCCTTAAGAGTGTAAGAGCGACCTATTAATGGCTAGTTATAAAGAAGCTAAAAGATCAAATGGGGATACTTTGGTGGTTTTCATCGATGATATGCTCGTCAAGAGAAAGCTCAAGGATGATCACCTCTTCGACCTGGAAAGGACTTTTGAAGTCCTCAGGAAATACAGAATGAAACTCAACGCAAGTAAATGTTCTTTCGGTGTCCAGTCAGGAAAATTCCTTGGATACTTGGTAAGCAAGAGAGGAATAGATGAAAATCCCGAACAGATTAATGCCATCAACAAATTTCAACCCCCTCAAATAGTAAGAGATGTACATAAGCTCATGGGAATGCTTTACGCGCTTAATAGGTTCATTCCTTAGTATCTAGAGTTATGTCAGTCATTCTTTCAGTTGTTAAAAAAAATAAGGTCATGACATGGAACGAGGACTGCTCGAGGGCCTTAAAAGAACTCAAGGCCTATCTGAGTAGGACCCCTTTGCTCATAATTCCTAGAAATAATGATCCTTTATATCTTTATCTTGAAGTATTAGACCATGCTGTGAACTCTGCTTTAGTATGTGAGAGAGAGGGGAGACATCATCCAGTTTAAGAGCTCAAAAGTTTGATATTAACTTTCAACCAAGAACAACCCTCAAGGGGGAAATCCTAGCCAATTTCATCACTGAGTTCACAGGAGAACAACCCTGTGATCAGCTAGAAACAATTCGATTAAATGAAATCTTATAGGAACCAAGTGTTTGGACCTTATATGTTAATGGAGCCTCCAATTCAAGGGGGTAGGAGTAGGTATCGTACTAGTGACTCCTGAAAATACAGTGCTCGAGCAGGGAATCAGACTTAATTTGAAGCCTCCAATAATGAGGCAGAATAAGAGGTGCTGATCGCCAAACTATGCAAAGTACAACTGCTAGAGGAAAAGAACCTTCAAGTCTTCAGCGACTCTCAACTGGTATTTAGCAAGATAAATAGTGATTTTAATGCAAATGATGAAAGGATGGTAACTTCTCTCGCTATTGTGAAGGTACTAATAGATAACTTTGATTAAGTGGATGTTCAGTAGTTCCTCAGAGGATAGAATAACCATGAAGATGATCTAGCAACTCTATGTTCAACAATAGACTTTGACTTGTAAAGAACGATCCAAATAGATTTTCGCTCATAGCCCAGCATTGATAAGACTGTTGAGCCATTAAATTCTGAGCAAGTTATCCATATTGAAAAGGCTTTGAGCTGGATGGAACCCATCACAGACTACTTATGAATTGATATACTGCCAAGTGACAAGAGGTCGGCTCATTAGATAAGAGTAAAAGTTTATTGCTTTCACTTATCTTCTGATGGGAAGTTGTATAAGAGATCCTTCACCAAGCCCTACCTCTAGTACATTCATCCACAAAACATAGAGAAAATTATGCATAAACTTCATGAGGGAATTTGTGGAAGTCGTGAAGGAGGAAGGTTGCTAGCCTTTTGAGCAATGAAGGGAGGGTATTGGTGGCTATACATGTATAAGGACATTGGAGTCTACGTTCAAAAGTGAAAAAAATGCCAAAAATACTCACCCATAGTCCACCTGCCCACCAGCGACCTAAAGTTATTAACCAACCTGTGGCCCTTCACTTAGTGGGGTTTAGACATCGTAGGTCCTCTACCTACTGCAGCGGGGGATCGAAATTATTTGCTGGTCTCGATAGACTACTTCACTAAGTCGATCGAGGAAGAACCACTGCCGAACATCAAAGATATAGACATGATGAGGTTTATATGGAGAAACATCATTACCCTCTTTGGCATACCCAGACGATCATTACTCATAACGGGACCCAGTTCGAGAGTGTCCCCTTCCAAAGTTTTTGTAACGATCATGGAATAAGACATCACTTTAGCTCTGTAGCATACCCCCAGAGAAATGTTCAAGCCGAGGCTGCCAATATAATAGTGATTGATGGACTAAATAAATGACTAGAATAAGCCAAAGGAGAATGGGCGAACGAACTACCCTACATCCTCTGGGCCTATCTCACCACCCAAAGGCGAGTAACTGGGGAAACACCCATTGCACTCACATATGGGATGGAGGAAGTTATTCTTCTAGAAGATGATTTCTTTACCATGAGGTATACGCTGGCCGACCAAGGCCACAATGATGAATCATTACTCACTGAACTTGACTTAGCTGATGAATAGAGAGAATTGTCTCTAGTAAGACTGGAATCCTACTAGCAACAACTAGCTAAACAATATAGCCAGAAAGTCAATCCAAGGAAATTTCAAGTTAGGGACTATGTCTTGAGGAAAGTCCTTGGCAGTGCTATAAAACCATTAGATGGAAAACTAGGACCAAACTAGGAAGGACCTTTCAAGGTCGTAAGGGATGACTTACAAGGAGCTTACCACTTGAAAACACTGGAGGGCAGGGAGAAACCAAGGGATTAGAATGGAGCTAAACTGAAGAAATTATACTTCTAGATTTACTTATCTATGCACTATTAGTTTAGGCAAATTTTTATTTTACAAACTAATGTTGCTCTTTATTTATGACTTCGATTAATAAAGCTCAATTGGCATTGACATTCTACATGTATTGGTTATCCCAAATATGTTTTGTTGTATGCACCATTTCCAAGTTACAAGCTCCATTATTTTTTATGAGAATAATAGAATTCCTGGATTATAGTAAGGTTAACTTACTTATGTCAAAGGATCTTTTCAACTGACCTCCCATGGTTGCAATACAATGGTTAGGACTATCCTAGCTAAACTTGTTCAAAAGTATAATTACCAGGCTCAGGCCTTTATCCCGAAATACAATTGGCCTCCTAGGTTGCTCCGGCCACAAATAAAGACCTACAGGGGATCCTTAGGCAATACGACCAACTCATGTTGGTTGTTAACATATCTTGGCTCCAAAATCCTGCTTAGGTGGATCGCATGTGTATTCTCGCTATTGTCGTACTTAGGCCTAGGGTAGCATGATGAATCGACCTAAAAGGTAAAGTGGGCATAGTGGTATGGCTAAGTCACACTAGACTGTGGGAATGCACAATTGAAAGAAAACTCTAAATGACATTTAGTCAGTCGAAGTGACCAAAATAACTAGAGTTTACTAATAAGACGAAAGTAAGTAACACATGTTTAGTCATCCTATGCATAAAACATAAATATTTTATTTCTTACTAAAGAATTACATACTCACATTTACAAAAGTAATGAAATAAATAAACCCTAAGAGGATCGAGGTCGCTGGGCAAGGTAGTCTGCTACCCGAGCTCTCCGACCATCACCAGGGTGAGGGGCAAAGATCTCTACAGCCTCTTTCGAGCTCAGCTCCAACAACTATGTTGGAATAGCATCTATGGGGATCCATCGATCATGCTTTCGAAAGGGAGTCGACTCTATGTTTGGGGGAGTAATCTCATGCCTGTACCATAAGGGAGAGTTTTGGGGGACCATCAACTCCTTAAAGGAACTTAGCCAGCCTCTAATAAAGTCCAGATCCTCCCTTTCTTTTAGCTTGGTGGGAGCATCTATCTAGCCTTGATTATAACCATCAGTACACACCTACCGAGTGCCCTTTAGAAATAAATGCTACAAATTTATGACGTCCTTTTGCAGTTCGACAGTGATTATGTATGCTCACCGAATGTCCCCCTTCAGCTGGACAATCTCCCCCTCAAAACTGTCATCATCTCTCCTAACTCACCATGTGGATGATGACAAGTAACCTTGAATAACTGGGGGAGAACTTCTTGGAGCATTTTCCTTAAGGCGCTTAATTTCCCTCCTTAAGGCATCATTTTCCTGCTGGAGAACCTCCCCAACTCGATTGATCTCAGATGCGTCCAACAGCTTAGCCTTCAGAGCATCCATCATTTCTTAAACAGAGGCACTAACCTCCTCCATATCTGAATCCTATCGTTGAGCTTGGTGTCTACTTTGGACTGATCTTTATAGTCTTCGTTCCTTGCCCTAAGAGATTTGCAAAGCTTGACAAATGCTCGGCGAACTTAGCCACTTACATTCGAACTAAGGATTTGGCCTAGGTGAGAGGTGGTAGGAATGTAATCATCAAGATTGATAAATTACAAGACATAGAGAACAAATGACAGGTATATCAGTGGATGGAAAAAAAAATTCCTTCATTTCATTAAAAAATGGAACCATCCAGGCACATGTACATGGAATGACAAAAAGAAAGAACAAAAAAATACATAAATAAAGGAAAAAAACCTAGAAGTCTACTGGGTGACCTCAACCTTCTCGGTGGGGGCTAACCCCTTCCCCTTATTGGCAGCAACCTCACTCACCTCAGCCCCAGGTAAACCTCTCTTACTCAGGGTAAGATTCACTCCCTTGTCGCCAGTAAGGACATTAGTAGTCAGAGCAGTAGGGTCCACAGTAGTCCGAGCAACATGGACTTCTTCATCAATGATCGACTTGGGACCAAAATTGTGCTCACCGAATAGAGATAAGTCAGCAGTAACTAAAGCTCGATCCCAGCCTTTATTTAAGTTTGCCCAACTGATGTAGTCGATCTTCTTTTTGACATATTCATAGGCTTCCTCCCAGCCCTCATTATATCCACTCTCTTTAACGGTGTCCACCTTTGTCTACAGGATCTTAACCTTCTCATTAGGCCCTTTATTTTCATATATGATAGCCAGTTTTCTAGTCATGACTAGCTCGTAGGCCTCAAGAAGTTCCTTCAGCTTCTTGGCCACCCCAGCCCTGTCCTTGGCAAAAGAAGCCTCAGCCTTTATGAGAGCCTTCTCGAAGGACTTCTGAGACTCTTAGGCAGTCTTCAGGCTCTCCTAGAGGTCAGAGTTCCTCCTCACTGGCTCATTATGACTGAGACAGACGATGGTGTAGTCAGATATAAACTATAGGAAGAAACAAATGTGAGTCAAAGAGTATGAAGAAATTACAAGAGACAGATAAAAAGAGGAAATGTCCATGCTAAAGTAAGCCCCTGATCTGCCTTCAGGGCTAATTGGTCTGGTCCCATCTTTAGAGATCGCTCATGGTGTTCCATCAACATTTCTCTCTCGAGCATCTTGGGAGCAAGATGAGGGGCTAGAGCCATAGAGGCCCCCTCTGTTGGGACAACCATAGGCACAAGAGAACCCTATGATTTCTTCATCCTCTCTTCTCCTCTCCTCCTCTCATATTCTTTCTTCTTCTCCTCCTCTTCTCTCTTCCTCTTTATTTCTCTCTCTTTCTCTCTCCTCTTCTTCTTTCCTCTTCCTCTCCACCTCTTTCTCATGAGCTTCTTTCTGGGAACTACTAGAAGTATCCCCAAACCTTGGCTTTTGGATCTTCAGCCTATTGGATAATAGGACATCATCATCATCATCACGAATTAGGTTCTTTCTTATATGGGGAGCCATATATTCCTCACTAGAACTTTTTGACCTGGAATCTCCTGAGCTAGAACCTTCTTCGCTGGACCTCTTTCCATCAAACTCTTCCTCGCTAGATCCCTTCTCACTGGATCCTGCCTCACCACTACCACCTTTGTCACCAACAATAACACTAATATATAATATTCTCTCCTCCTCGTCTTCTAGGTCGATGGGTTCGTGAGCACCTTCTTCTTCTTCTTCTCCTTATTCTTCTCCTTCTTCTTCTTCTTCTTCTTCTTCTTCTTCTTCTTCTTAATCTGGAATATCAAGACGAGGAATGGAGTCAACTGGACGAGCGATGAAGCTGGTGGTAGTGTTCTTGTATTCTAACAAGAAGGAAAACAACCTCGGATGCTCACCTTCTATAATAGAGTCCCTTATCTTCCAAGATTTGATTAACTCAGTAGTAGGGATCTCGTGGAGAGCGATTTTTGGACTTCGCTAAATAAGAGAAGAAAATATTAGAGGAAGAGCACATCATAGGAATAATAAAAAGGCAGCAAGATTAGAAAACAACCTATGAATTCCTCCCCATATGTAGGGATCTGAGGTCCTCTATACCTTGCTCCCCCACCTGGGGAGGGAATTGTGAATTCCTAGCAATAGTCCCTCAGACCAGTAGTCCTTATGGGAATCATGTAGGTTCACTACCAATACCCTGTCTGGACACCTCGCTTTCAAATAAAGAAGACTAGAGCTGGTACGAGAAAAGGTATAACAAAAGAAAATTTCAACCAATCCTAAGTTAATACCGTAAAGTTGGTTTAATGTATGGGCGTGAACACTGAGCTGGGGCTATATCGAAGTAATGAAAGAAATAAAAGAATATGCGATTTAGGGGAAGGTCTAAACCCCCTTGAGACAATAGAAGAACATGAACCTAGTGGTCATGCTCAATGTCACGGACATTAATAAGAACATGGGCACAATCAATATTCACCCAGTCGGGGATATTGTAACATTTCCTAAATTCTATTGGAGGTTTTTTGTCTATCCTTGCCATGAGAAAACCCAAGCTACAGTAAAAATAAAAATGACGAAAGGAAAGGGAGAAAGAATAAGGACTGAGGACTTACGAAGCAAAGATAAAGCTTGAGACGATGAGAAACCGCATGTGAATAAGGACGAGGAGCAGTAGATAACTTTTGAATAATGAAGAACGATCTTGAAAGCAAGAGGAAACTTGAGAGCAAAAGATGGTTTGGAAGTGAGAGAAAGCAAGAAGATAAAATGACAAAGTGAATCGTCCAACACTTCGGTTTCAAACCCTCAATAATAGTGCACGACAGTCAAAGAAGATCTTTCACCTAAATTTACTGAAAAATGGTGACTCACGCCCCTATCAATTCTAAAAATAACAATAGTGCCATCAGAGTAAGACCAGAGATGTTATTTAAAAAAATTTAGCCCAAATTGTGGCCCCAAAATTTTTAGTGGCAATTGTGGTAACCCTTTTGTTGACCAGGACAATAAAAGTAACTGGCCAAGCTCAAGTGAGTAATAAATGGCACCCAACCTAATTTATGAATCTTGAATGATGGTTAGAGTAAAAGTATATGACCGAGTCCATCCCCAAAAATCTCGGATGAGATATTGAAGGGATAGTGTGATAATGTTTTGTTTACCAACACACACACTCTCTCTCTCTCAACTGGATATATATTTTACCCTGGCTCGGGGCATATGGGCATGTAGGATAAAACTATCTCGAGATTTACTTAATAAGAAAAATAGGATACCTCCCCATGGACATAGGCAAGTTACCAAATCGCATAAATTCTTGTGTTGTGATTATGATTATTTGCTGCTCTTATTTTCTTGGTGATTGTTTTCTTTACTACACCAAATCTGCCGAATTGTTACCATCATTGACCTTGACAATTCTGGGGGTGATAACTTTTTTTGTCACGGACTTGTCACGATAATGTCACGGTCCTTGATCTTGACAAGTTTTATCACGGTTAAGGGCCGTGACAATGGTTAAAAAAATTTCACGATCGATGACCGTGATAATTCTGGGCAGAATTGAAAAAAAACATTTGTTGGGCAGTATGGCCACTGCCCGACAGTATATTTGTACCTTTTATAGCAACGTTGTACCTTTTCAAACATCATATATCCAAATAAAATAGAGATAATGCAAATATACATTCAAAATAGAGACAATATGCATCACGATATAATCCAAATATAATTCAAATGTAACATATTAAAACAATTCAATTAAAATAATGTTACTAAATGTATGGGGTAAGGTTATCTCTGAGGAGGTGAGTAGGCCACACGATATACGAATTGACACACCCACTAATATACATCGTGCCGCATTGTTCGCGCAACCACAATGGGGGGTTCTTCTTCCCGGGTAGCACATGCATGATGAGCACCTTGGACTCGATATCTTGAAGTAAACGTCCATGAACTAGCATACCCTGGAAGGTATTCGGGTCCCTCAACCCCCACCTTATCCGCTGGCTATCAAATATGTCCAGTATAAACATGCTCGGCCAACCAAGTGTCAACATCGGTCAGGCAAAGGGAGTGTAACACCCCGTGTTTTTATTTATTATTTTAATTCATTATGTGGAATTTTTTGAGAAAAATAAATTTTTGAAATTTATAATTTTTATTGGCTAAATATGTTGGTTATGATTTTATAAGAATAAAACTTCAAGCGGAATTGAAATCGGAGTTGAAACGGATTTTATATGATTTTTTTAATATTTTGGCTTATGGCATTTTTTGGGCAAACTGTCAATTTTTCGGGGTGATCGATCGATCGACCCCAGGGTAGATCGATCGACCCTCCCAGAAAACGTGCGCGGTGAGCTGTTTTTTTTAGAATTTGTGTAGGATTAGGACTCCTAATCACTATATAACCTTGTTAATCCGTAGGGGGACTTCTCATAATCACTTTTTCTCCAGTTTTTCACCAGAGAACACTTCCAAATATTTTTCCACTCACTCATAATCATCAACCTTAAACAAAATCAAGTTTTTGTCACAAGTTTTGGCACAAGTTTTTGAAGGCTTAATTGGGGTTTAATCAAGATCGTTTAAGAACACTCTTTTGCTAATTTTTCGAGAGGAATCCAGATTTCTAATCAGATTTTCAACACGATCTTCACAGGCATGAATACTCTATTCTTTTCCTTTAGTATTATGCGTTTTAAGTGTCGCATAAACACTTAATTACATGTTTTCTTAAAAATAATTAGTAACTTAATTAGAAAAAGTGGACACTAATTATGGGGCTGTTTTTATAAAATCTTTTAATCTGAATAATATTCATAACCTTTGGGTACGTAGGATTCATGAGTGATTTTGGGTTTTATTGGTGTAGGTTGCATGTAGAAAAACCCTAGTTTCAAAATAAATAATTTTTGGGTGCGTACAACTCATGTAATACATGTAGAGATAATAAATTTTGGTTTTGATGTATATATGATCAGAACTTGGTACATTTAATTTAAAATAATTAAATAAGATTATTTGGGTATTGTTGACATTGTGATAATTAAATTAAAGATTTAATGGAATTGGACTACCATGCGTTGTTTTATACATTGATTAATTATTGCTTGCTTGTGTGACTTGTGAGTATTATGATGTTGCCTTTGCGACGACGGGTTATTGGGTATTATTGCTCTCCCTATATTTTAGGATGCCTTCTAGGTATGGGACTAGTGGGTATGCCTTTTGATGATTTACGCCTTCTAGGTATGGGACTAGTGAGGGTAGATTATTGCGTTTTTATCATCTTGAGGGTGGGCTGATTTTTATTACTTTATCGTCGTTACGATAGTCTAAGTACGAGACTAAGTTAAGATTTATGTTAGAAAATCCTCCTATACATAGGATAGGACGTATTGATAACTTGGGGACCCTTAGGTATGGGACTAAGGGCCATTTTGAGGATCTCACATCGATAAAAGGGTGGGGTAATTTATAAATTGTGAAATTTAGAAATTGAGAATTAATGCCTAAGATAAAAACGGGTATTAAAATTTGTGGCTACATAATGTGTCGGGGCTGACAGTTTAAACGGGCCAGAGGGCGATTTATGTCGCGTCGTGTGTGGAACCTTGTCATGTGTTGGGGCCGACAGTAAATGGGTCAGAGGGCGATTGACAAGGGGAAGTGTGACCCTTTAATAAAAAGTGAGAACAATAATAAAAGTTGGTTAATATAATTAAATTCACATCGTGGGACTTGGGAATTTAAAATCATATTGGTGTGCCTTTATAAATGGAGATTTATGCGGGTAGTTAGTGATTTATATCTATCGCGTTTAATTATCCCATTTGATTTAAAATATTCTATTGTTATATTTATTGCGTATAATGCTACTGTCTGGATTCAAGGATCCTATTTGAGGGGAGTAGTGTGTATTATTGCTCAGGGCTTTGGCTCTGACCCATGCGTTGACTAATCTTTTTCATGATTTAATTTGGAGAAGCTGCATAAGTTTATCGGAGTTATCATTGGAGGTGCAGTTGGAGTTTTTTACTGTATGGCATAGTTTAGTTAGATTTTCTTTTCCAGTCATATTTCATTATGAGACTTCATTGGAGTTTTATTGGGCCATTCGGTTCCAAAGTTGTTTAGAGGATTTCTGTTGGGATTATTCAGATTTTATTTAATCATTATTGGAGTATGGATTTCTTTTGGAGTTAGCATGTGATGGATCTTTTATCGCTTAGTTGTTTATGATAATTTGAGGTTAACTCAATTTTGTATCTTATGGACTGGTTTATTTATGTCTCATGCTAAGAATTGTATTTTATTTACTCACGTCAGGCTTAGTTTTGGTGGCGGCCGACGCCAGAATTAGGCGGGGTGTGACAGATGGTATCAGAGCATGGTCTTAGGTCTCGTAGGTTATGAGTCCGTTTAGTTTCCACGTTGCCGATCTTTAATTCCCTTTATTGATTCGTACTTCTTAAGGTAGAGAGTCTAGCATACGTGTTTGATGTGTTTCTTGGAGATGTGAAGTTTTGAGTTAAGGATGTTGTAGGCATTGAGTTTAGAATTAGTAACCTTGATATGAGGATCTTTTGGATGTATTTTTGAGACGATAATTATTTTGGAGATTTTAGTACAGATGTTAGGTACCGTATGCATCGATTTTTGATGTTGAGATTTAATTTGAGGAAGTTAGAATTTTAATGACTTTCATATATAGGATCGAGTGGGGATTTATGGGGGCGTGTGGTGCGCCGTTATTTTCATAGTTATGCGTATGCATATAGGAAATATATATATTATTTTGTTGCTCGTGGGGTAGGTGCGCATAGGATTGGGTGTATGGGCGCCCAATTATGGCATTCTACGGGTAGGCATATATGAGCCATATTTTCTTTTTGCGAGATTTACGTGTTGATGTGTATGCTTCGTCTAATTTCGAGGAAGAAATTCTTTGCTAGTGGGGAAGTATGTAACACCCCGTGTTTTTATTTATTATTTTAATTCATTAAGTGGAATTTTTTGAGAAAAATAAATTTTTGAAATTTATAATTGTTATTGGCTAAATATTTTGGTTATGAATTATAAGAATAAAACTTCAAGCGGAATTGATATCGGAGTTAAAACGTATTTTATATGATTTTTTTAATATTTTATGGCATTTTTTGGGCAAACTGTCAGTTTTTGGGGTGATCGATCGATCGACCTCTGGGTAGATCGATCGACCCTCCCAGAAAATGTGCGCGGTGAGCTATTTTTTTTAGAATTTGTGTAGGATTAGGACTCCTAATCACTATATAACCTTGTTAATCCGTAGGGGGCCTTCTCATAATCACTTTTTCTCCAGTTTTTCACCAGAGAACACTTCCAAATATTTTTCCTCTCACTCATAATCATCAACCTTCAACAAAACTAAGTTTTTGTCACAAGTTTTGGCACAAGTTTTTGAAGGCTTAATTGGGGTTTAATCAAGATCGTTCAAGAACACTCTTTTAATAATTTATCGAGAGGAATCCAGATTTCTAATCAGATTTTCAACACGATCTTCACAGGCATGAATACTCTATTCTTTTCCTTTAGTATTATGCGTTTTAAGTGTCGCCTAAACACTTAATTATATGTTTTCTTAAAAATAATTAGTAACTTAATTAGAAAAAGTGGACACTAATTATGGGGCTGTTTTTATAAAATCTTTTAATCTGAATAATATTCATAACCTTTGGGTACGTAGGATTCATGAGTGATTTTGGGTTTTATTGGTGTAGTTTGCATGTAGAAAAACCTTAGTTTTAAAATAAATAATTTTTGGGTGCGTACAACTCATGTAATACATGTAGAGATAATAAATTTTGGTTTTGATGTATATATGATCAGAACTTGGTATATTTAATTTAAAATAATTAAATGAGATTATTTGGGTATTGTTGACATTGTGATAATTAAATTAAAGATTTAATGGAATTGGACTACCATGCGTTGTTTTATACATTGATTAATTATTACTTGCTTGTGTGACTTGTGGGTATTATGATGTTGCCTTTGTGACGACGGGTTGTTGGGTATTATTGCTCTCCCTATATTTTAGGATGCCTTCTAGGTATGGGACTAGTGGGTATGCCTTTTGATGATTTACGCCTTCTAGGTATGGGACTAGTGAGGGTAGATTATCGCGTTTTTATCATCTTGAGGGTGGGCTGATTTTTATTACTTTATCGTCGTTACGATAGTCTAAGTACGAGACTAAGTTAAGATTTATATTAGAAAATCCTCCTATACATAGGATAGGACGTATTGATAACTTGGGGACCCTTAGGTATGGGACTAAGGGGCATTTTGAGGATCTCACACCGATAAAAGGGTGGGGTAATTTATAAATTGTGAAATTGAGAAATTGAGAATTAATGCCTAAGATAAAAATGGGTATTAAAATTTGTGGCGACATAATGTGTCGGGGCTGACAGTTTAAACGGGCCAGAGGGCGATTTATGTCGTGTCGTGTGTGGAATCTTTTCATGTGTCGGGGCCGACAGTAAACGGGTCAGAGGGCGATTGACAAGGGTAACCTTGTCATGTGTCGGGGCCGACAGTAAACGGGTCAGAGGGCGATTGACAAGGGGAAGTGTGACACTTTAATAAAAAGTGAGAACAATAATAAAAGTTGGTTAATATAATTAAATTCACATCGTGGGACTTGGGAATTTAAAATCATATTTGTGTGCCTTTATAAATGGAGATTTATGCGGGTAGTTAGTGATTTATATCTATCGCGTTTAATTATCCCGTTTGATTTAAAATATTCTATTGTGATATTTATTGCGTATAATGCTACTGTCTGGATTCAAGGATCCTATTTGATGGGAGTAGTGTGTATTCTTGCTCAGGGCTTTGGCTCTGACCCATGCATTGACTAATCTTTTTCAGGATTTAATTTGGAGAAGCTGCATAAGTTTATCGGAGTTATCATTGGAGGTGCAACTGGAGTTTTTTACTTTATGGCATAGTTTAGTTAGATTTTCTTTTCCAGTCGTATTTCATTATGAGACTTCATTGATGTTTTATTGGGCCATTCGGTTCCAAAGTTGTTTAGAGGATTTCTATTGGAATTATTCAGATTTTATTTAATCATTATTGGAGTATGGATTTCTTTTGGAGTTAGCATGTGATGGATCTTTTATCGCTTAGTTGTTTATGATCATTTGAGATTAACTCAATTTTGTATCTTATGCACTGGTTTATTTATGTCTCATATCTGTCTCATGCTAAGAATGGTATTTTATTTACTCACGCCAGGCTTAGTTTTGGTGGCAGCCGATGCCAGAATTAGGCAGGGTGTGACAGGGAGCCAAATAGGGGAGTGGATCATCAAAGTCCGCACGTGTCGATGATGAAGCAGTGAGGTCCACATCCTTGTCCTCCTGCACCTCCTCCTCCACCACCTTCTCATTACCTTTACCCTTATGGTTTCTGCCCAAAGAATGCTTCATGAATGAGAGCATATCTTGGACCATCGCCTCCAAACGGGACAACTTCGCATCACGCGAGTCCACCGTTCGACCCAACCCGGTGTCACTCATCTCCAATCCGATGATCCTAGATTTTTCCACCTGCAAGCTCACCCCCTTCTCCTCCCCTTGCGATTAGCGCCAAGAACTTGTCTGAGTGCGTCTGTGGATAAAGATGCCTTGTCAGCATCAGATTGTGACTCATGCACTTCCTTAAGCTTTGCCTGAAATGATAAAAAGCACATTATTAGTAAAATAAGTAAATTAAAAAATTATAAAGTAATTAACAAAAAGTAAACTGTCGGATTACTTACAATCATGGTCGTGACGCTCGGGGACACCTCCTTATCATTCCCCTTCTTCGTCCGAATAGCCACATAAGTATCGAGCCTATGTGGCCTACCCCCAGGGCCACTCCCTGTCCCCTGAAATAAAATAAAGTAAAATTAGTATCGTCCCCACAAAGTAAAATAATACAGAATAATATATTTCTGTAGTTATAGAAAAATTAAATCTTACCATCATCCTATTCTCCACCTCGGCGTAAGACGTCCGGAAGGAGTAGTGCACTTCCATCTTTTTAGACCGATTTTCCCTCCCCTATTGGCGAGATGTCAATTGTCGCTCCCCGATCTCATTGTTAATGAACTTTTGTCATTGTGCCAATGAGATCGGCTCCTTCAGTGGGACGGATTCACACATTCAAATAGCGGATTCTCGTGTGTTCCCATAGTACCGGGTCCGCATATTTTTCTTCCATGTCTTGTGTTGCTCCCTTAACTGCTCCAAGATGGAATCGCGTAGCTTTGGATCCAGGTTGAATTGTTCCTATCCAACAAATACAATGTTAGTTGCGAATAAATATAAATATAAATTCATTAGCACCTATGCAAAATACATCCCCCATTCTATTTGTCTCACCCATCCACTCTTTGTATTTCGGATATCACATCACAGCTACCACAACTAATCACCTATTAAAGGTAAGAAGCGTATATTCATGGATTAGTATAAACAAAACTTAGATTTATAATATGTTTCATTTAATTATGTCTTATTTATATTGGATTTTTGAATTTCAAATTCAAATTCAATTTATAATAGAAATTTCTATTTCATCCCTCTCCTCTAAAGGGTGAGTGGTCCTATCCCATTCAAGACCGCATTTTCTGTAATATACTTAACAGCTCATACACATTGTTACGATTTGAGAAAAATTCGGTAGCATATCCCCATAGTTCTCCAAGTACACGACGTAGATTGGCAAGTGTGAGTGTTATTTCAATTGATAAATTGAAATAATACTCACACTTGTCAATCTAGTATGTACCCAGAGAACATTAGGATATGACTGCAGAACTTCCTCCAAAAGTAACAACATTAATCCACTAAGAATATTATTATACAGAAATTATGTAGTCCCAAACTGTCCAAATAGGACAATTTGAGATATATCATTATAGGGGTAATGACTCTCGAACGGGTCTAAGGGCTATTGAATGCGTACGCATAAGAACTAGAAGGCTAGTATCTATGCGCAATATATGTAATTTCAAGTATGTTTCATTTAATTATCATACTATATATGTTGTTTGTTATACAAAGTAATTTAAAAAAAAATCCCACCGCCATATGGACAATAATCCAGTGGTTATGCCACTTTTAAAATTAACAACCCAACATCGATCCACTATAATCCAACCGCAATGGCAACAACAAATGTGTATCCCGTACACATTATAATTCATCTACACAATTAATAATTTTCATCAATTAAACTAATAATTAAAGTATACAATTATTAATTTACTAATTTACAATCAGGGGCAATCCTACTTGCACATGAAAGGGGAACTAATTATTAATTTACAAAAAAAATTAATAACCAATAAATATTAAATCAATCAATTCTTTTACATTATGAGGGGCAATGTCTAATAAACCAATAAAAAATTAATTAAAAAAAACACACACGCACATATACACACACAGCCCCCCCGCCCTCCCCCCCCCCCCCCCCCCCCCCCCCCCGCGGGGTCGCTGCCGACCACACGCACACACACATGCATATAGACCCCCCTCCCCTCCCCCCCCCCCCCCCCACCCATGCATATATACACCACACACACACACACACATTTACATAAATGGAGAAGAAATTGAGAGAGAAAACATACCAAAGTTGTAGAGAGAGAGAGAGAGAGAAATGGAGGGAATATAATCGGTGGGAAAAAACAAGGGGGAGGATTTTTTTACTGATAGAATTGTCACGGACATGTCACGATCATTGACCGTGACAACTTTACAGCTTGGTGACGATCATCGATCGTGAGAAGTATTTTTCGCGGCCTTGTCACGGTCAATGACCGTGACAAAAAACGCGTGTATTTTTGTCACGGTCAATGATTGAGACAAGTCTAGCCACTTAAAGGGTGCCAATTTGACCATTTTGGTGTTGTGATTTTTTATTTGAGTTGTGATTTTTATCACCACACCCTTCTACCTCAATAAATGAAATTCTGTAAGATGTCAAGAAGGTCATAGAATCCGTAGAATAAATTCATGATAATAATGGATAAGTCAAGGAAAATTGGTGAGGTAAGTCTTCTCCGAACAAAGACAAAGACAAAGGGAGCAAAAGTCACAAGAGAAGTCGAAACATAAGTTCACCGATTAGATACCACTAACTATGCAATTTTTTTTATTTCCTTAATAAAATTAAGGCCGAATATGATATTAAATGTGAAAGAGTGGGCGTGCGTTCAAATAGAAATATTATTTAATTAAACTCAGTTTTATCAGTTAAGTCCTAAGCATGTAGCTATATGTGGTTGAACAAGATGATGAAACATGTAAGAACATTCAAACACACACATGTGAGGAAAAATCCCCCAAAGGGGCAAAACCATTTATTTTTATTATAATATTGTAACATATAATTTCTCGGATTACAATGAAAATTCAGTGACACAGAATTACCCGTAGGCGTTGGATCTGTAGTCGACGGCTGGAAGTTTCCCTTTCCAGGAGGGTAGCAATGAAGAAGAAGAACGATCTTCTCCACAAGAGTATGAACAGACACACAAATGTGATATTGGGTTGCAAAAGGATTCACAAAGGTTTGACAGAGTTGTGTGAATCAAAACATGAGTCTTGGGACTCAAAAAGGTGAAGACTTGAGGTATATGGACTCTCAAATTCGTCTATGAAGTCTCATGAAACTGCTCCCCCGAAGTTGGCTTAAATAGGAAAACACATGAAGAGGTTTGCAAACTAAAAATTATGCCAGCGTACAGGGTACCCGAATCGATTCGGGGCCCCTACGAACCGGTTCGCCCCACGAACCAGTTCGGGCTGGGTTCGGAGTAACTCACTGGAAATGGGGCTTAAACACAGTAGAAATTCTAAGTTTTTTCATGTAATTATCTCCATTTTCAACGGGCCATAACTTGTTCACCCTAGCTCGGATTGAGGTGCCGTTTCTTCCAGTATCTTTGATACGGCAAGCTCTTCAGCTTTATAGTTGACCAGTCCTCCGAACGGTGGCTGTCAAATTACCAAATTGCCCTTGAACTTCCCTATCAAGCCTTGTTGCACTGTTTTGACTTCTCTTGCGTACCACTTGCATTACGAGCCTGAAATCATGGAACGTGAAGTCATTAAGGCAGATGAGGGACATATGATGGAGATAATAAATGCTTGATTCTCGAAATTCGGATTGATGTCGATTGAGGCCGTCGTATGAGATCGTTTAGAGACGTGCCAAATGTAACGGCGTACGACATAAATAAATGAAACATTTCGGACATGATAAAAATTTCCTTACAAATCTCCCCCTATGTCTATGCCGGTACATAAATAAAAAATCCGAATTATCGAATAACAAAATTGCCTATACAAATCTACCCTTCCATGAACCCAAAACTAAAAAGATAAAAATGAATAAGTCTTCATCGTTTGTTCTTCAAATCTTTAATACATTCAAATTTTGCATCAGGGTGTGCAATTCAGTGATCATCAATGTAGTACCTACACACATGAGAAAAAGCAAATACCACATGACATATCGAGTTTGAAATGAGCAAAACATAGATACCAATTTAAAATAGATCCTCAAACACAAAACTCACTCCCCCATAATATGATAATTCTTCTCCCCCTTTTTATGATGTCCCGAAATAGACAGAGATGAGAAGAAGATATAGATGTACATGGAGAATGTCACAAGGTAATAAACCACTATTTTTGAATTTTTTGAATTTTTTTTTCACTCAAAGAATATAAACAAAGAAACACACCATGAATGAGAACAAAACAACCAAGTCGATGATAGCGTAAATGTATGGGTGTGATCAAATTCGATAGGAAAATCAATGCATACAAACATGACATATGTGCATGATGAATATCGAATACTCCTAACGAATGAACTCAAAATATTCCTTTGGTGTAAAAAAAATGGAAATATGAGACATTGACTTAATCAAATCAACAAATCAAAGCTGAAAGTGATTTCCACACCAATAACGTCCAAAACAATTTAATGCTTTTTCAGGACTTTCAAGGAAGTGCAAACACGTTTAAATTTCCAACCAAAAACCCTCATTAATATTTTCTTGTAGAGGTAATCTAAATTCTCAAACTTTGGAGAATTGATGGTGAAACCTAGTGGCCCATATTTGGCATGAATAGCTTTTTATTGCCTTTAAATATTTTCGGGCTATTTTAACCTCTTTGGACCCCGGATAATAAAATTCCTCCATTTTTTAGGTCCGTTTTAACGGTGGCTTTTCCGCAAAGGATAGATAAGTACCTTTCGCAGCCCCTCCCCGTTCTGAAATAATCACACAGTCTCACCAAAATGGTTTTTACATGAATTCCAATCTTGTCAAGTTTTATCGCATATTGTACGTTGTATAGACAGAATTGAGATGGAAACACTCAAGCCAAGATGTGATTGACAAGTGCAATAATCAAATATAGCCATGCATGTGTGCAATAAAGGATATAAGAGCCAAACATGTAGAAAGATATCACTAATCACATCTCAAAGAAAACAATGTAAAGCATATGGATGAAATGATGTAGCGTCTCAACTCTCTATGAAACAGTCACATGGATAAGTGGAATGAAATTGTGACTCGGCTATCTTAAATGCTCATTCATAAAAATAAACAAAAATGTTTTTGGATTTTTCAAAATTTTATTAAAATAAAACCTTTTTGAGCTTTTCTAAAAATTTTATAAAAAGAAAATCTTTTTGGATTTTTTTAAAAAATAAAAGGCAAAACAAAATAAAACAAACTAATGATACAATCTAGCAATAGGCATCAGATGATATGAGAAAGACAATGCAACCTATGCTAGATACGGATCAACCCCTCAGTCAACTGTGCAAATCCCCAAAGACTTCCTAAGATTCTCGAATCTAAGGGCATTTAATGGTTTCGTGAAAATATCGGCTAACTGATGGTCGGTGGGAACGAAACTCAGGGATACGACTTTCTTCTCAACTAACTGACGTATAAAATTCTCGCGTATCCTGATGTGCTTTATGCGCAAATGCTGGACTGGATTATGGGATATGTGTACCGCGCTCGTGTTATCACAGGAAATGGTCATGGTGTCCTGTGAAATCCCATAATCCTCCAGCATCTACTTCATCCACAAGAGTTGCGTGCAATAACTCCCGACGGCGATGTACTCAGCCTCCACAGTGGATAAAGAGATGGAGTTTTTCTTCTTGCTCAACCAGGAGACAAGAGCAGAACCAAAGTAAAAACACCCATCAAAAGTGCTCCTACACCCATCTACATCCCCCGCCCAATTGGCATCTGAATAGGCGGATAAACGGTCATCAGTATTAAAGGAATACCAAATACCGTATGAGAGAGTGCCACATACGTATTTAATAATACATTTTAGAGCAAGTAAATGTGACTCTTTCGGGGATGCCTGATATCGCGCACAGACTCCAACACTAAAGGCTATATCAGGACGACTGGCAGTCAAGCAAAGAAGACTACCTATCATACTCCGATATAAGATTTGCTCTATGTCCTTGCCTAAAGTGTCCTTACTAAGCTTGGTAGTGGTACTCATAGGTGTACGTGCATGCTTAGTGGAGTCTAACCCAAATTTCTTCACTAGGTCTCTAGCATACTTGGATTGGGAGATGAACAATCCATCCTCTAGCTGACGAACCTGGAGACCAAGGAAGAAAGTAAGCTCACCAACCATGCTCATCTCAAATTCACTTTTCATCTCCTCTTCAAAGTGATGAGCATGCTGAGAGCACGTGGATCCAAAGACTATGTCGTCCACATAGACCTGGGCAACCAAAATAGCAACGTCATCTCTCCTGACGAACAACGTCATATCAACTCCCCCTCTGTTGAAGCCACGAGCTAAGAGATAAGAAGTAAGCCTTTCGTACCAAGCATGGGGTGCTTGCTTCAAACCATACAAGGCTTTCCTCAGATAATAAACGTGCTCAGGGTGCTTAGGGTCTTTAAACCCTTTTGCTTGTTCCACATAAACCTCCTCCTGGAGAATGCCATTCAGGAAGGCACTCTTGGCATCCATCTGATATAACTTAAAGCACAGATGACATGCGATGGAGAGAACTAAGCGGACGGACTCAAGCCTCGCAACAGGAGAAAATGTCTCCCCAAAGTCTACACCTTCTATCTGTGTGTAGCCTTGAGTGACCAACCTAACCTTGTTTCTGATTATGGTACCATTTTCATGCATTTTATTCTTAAAAATCCACCTGATACCTATCACATTTGTCTCACTAGGTCGGGGGATAAGTTCCCAGACATTATTCTTTTTAAACTGAAGCAACTCATCCTGCATAACAGATATCCAGTGTTCATCCTTGAGTGCTTCTTTTTTATTCTTGGGCTCGACTTTGGACGCGTAGCAAACATGGTTGACAACGTTCTCGAGCTGAGCACGAATCTTGACCCCTAGAGTGGGATCACCAACAATGGCAGAAGGATCATGACTCTTATGAACCCAAGCGGGCGTGTCTCCTAACACAGGAGTAGGGTACACAGAGTGTGGATGACGTACACGTAAATCACTGCTAGAAATATCCTCAACCTCACACTGAAGTTTAGAGTCAATAAATGCCGAAGGTTCGTCATCTTTCACGGTGACATTTATTGACTCCATAACCTTAGAGCTCTTTAGGTTGAAAACTCGGAAAGCTCTACTATTCGATGAATATCCCAACAGTATTCCCTCGTCGCTTCGAGAGTCAAACTTTCCAAATTGCTCTCTATCCCGTATGATTAGCATTTACTCCCAAAAACACGGAAATATACAAGTTTGGGCTTCTTGCCAGTCCACAACTCATAAGGTGTCTGAAGTGTGTGTGGACGCAGGTAAACCCTATTCACGGTGTGGCATACGGTAGACACTGCCTCTGCCCAAGATTTCCTAGAAACCTTATGACCTAGAAGCATAGATCTAGCCATTTCCTGGATCGTTCTATTCTTTCTCTCAACAATCCCATTTTGCTGAAGAGTCTTCACAGCAAAAAACTCATGTTTGATCCCAAGGCTATCACAATAAAAATCTACCTTTGCTTACTTAAATTCACTGCCGTTGTCACTACGTATCCTGTTAATAGTGACTCCGTGTTGATTTTGCAGGACACGACACTTGGTCGTTAAAAACTGTACAGCATCGGATTTCTCTCTCAAAAAACCTACAATGGACTATCTGGAGAAATCATCCACCATCATGAGGATATACCTCTTACCACCCAGACTCTCAGTACGAGTGGGACCCATTAGATCCATGTGTATAAGCTCAAGAACATGAGAGGTGGTAATGGAATGCAACTTCCTATGGGGACTACGAATTTGTTTTCCCAACTGACAGGGTCCACAAACCGTGGAAGTTGACTTTCCAAGAGACGGTAAGCCACGTACTAGGTCCTTTTTGGCTAAACGAGTCAAATCGCTAATGTTCACGTGACCTAGACGTTGGTGCCACAAATCCATAGGAGTGATCGTGGCGCTATTGCAGACAAGTGAGGATGTGGGCTCAGTCCCATAGCAATTATCCTTTGTCCTCACCCCTTGCACTAAAAGTTTACCGGCTTGATTATATACTTTACAAGCGTCCCGGTCTAACTTTATAGCAAAGTCAGCGTCCCACGGCTGGCTGATGCTGAGAAGGTTTGCTTTCAAACCTTTGACGTACAAAATATTCTCTAGCTTAGGAAATCCTGGTAACTCTATGGTACCTCATTCTACAATGCTAGACTTTCTCCCATCTCCAAAGGTGACTCTACCATCCTTATATTCCTCAAGGTGGATAAAAAATGAGACATCACCTGTCATGTGTCTAAATCATCCACTATCAAAATACCACTGTGAGGTATTATGTGCATTGAGAGCAACATGAACAACAAGGGATTTCTTATCTTTCTTAGGCACCCAAGAAGTGGTAACCTTTTGTTTACTCTTGTTCTTGTTGGTTTTAGCCGAAATGTGAGAAGCATTCACTGACGGCAAAGACATCCGTCAGAATTCCTCCATCAAACTCTGTGATGTGGCAGCTAAAAACTCAACACGCTCTCTCAGACTAGTAAACTCATCAGTATGATGTGGTGGAGAAGAAGTACGTCGTGTCTGATCCAAACTATAGCAAAACTCCCTCAGGTGACCTTTTCTTTTACAATATATATAGAAGAACACAGTCTTAGGCGGACCTTGGTTTCCTTTTCTTGGTTGAACTCTCCTTCGTGGATTTTGGCGATGACCATAAGGAGTAGTAGTAAACTCAGGGACAGGTCCAGGTGCAATTTGGTACATGGAGGCACCATCATAACCGATTCCCTGCCGATAACCAAAACCTAAAGCGGGTCCGAGGAGCATGTTTCCCATCTTCCCAGATCTGTCCTCGATTTGTACCTTGACTTCCGGTGCTCTCTCAAGATCATGAGTAAGCTGGGCAACAAGCACTTCAAGTTTCTTCCGAGTCTCCATGGAGGAATGGAGCTCACTTGTAAGACTAGCCACTTGTTTAGTCAAGTCCCCTCTCTCTTTCTCAAAACAACTCTCTCTCTCTAAACAGACTCTCTTTCTCAATACAGGTGGAGGACTCTCTCTCTCTCTCAAGGTAGTGCAGGTGGAGGACTCTCTCTCTTGCTTTTCTTAAATCTTCCTCTAAAGCGGTGATCCTAATAACTAACGCTTTGTTACGCTTTTTAGTTTTAAAGGACTCAGTATATAGCTCGGTGATTCGTATCGAATATTGCACATATATACCCTCGAAACTTATGCATTTTAGCCCCCTCGGGTACTTTAATGCTTATAACTATGCTCGTTAATCAGACAACCTCCGTTGTATATGCTAAAATATTATTTGAGTTATAATTGAGCTTTTATAGGTGTTAAAGTGCTTAGTATGAAGTTTGGGCATGTTCCGATTAAGTTTCGTCACGATTCGCATGTTCGAGGGCATTTTCATAATTTTATACTTTGGGATTCTTGCTCGAAGTCTTCACGGAAGTTATAGCCCTCGGGCCAAGCTTCGCATGGCCACAAACGGTTCTCTAATCGGAGTCCGAACGAAGGAAACACGGACCTTTAATCGAAAAGAATTATAAAAGATTCATTAACAATTTAAATAATTCCATCCATGTCCCTTTTCTTCTTTAATAACAAATTCATTAATTCCATCTATGTCCCCAAAACGTTTTTTCAGCAAATGAAGATGGCGATTTGGCCCTAGGCTCGGGTTTTGGGTTCGACCGAAATTCGAGCCTTTCGTTCGAAATTGGAGCTTGATTTGGGACCACACACGCAAATGGGTCTCTTTGGCCATTTTTTGGAGCTTGGATTTTGGCCATTTATGGCTATGGAGAATGTGGAGCTTTGAAGTGGGTTTTGGCATTTTAATGGTGGAAGACTAGTTGGTCTCGATTTTGGCTTCCAAGAATGGTTTTGGGCATATATGTTGTTGGCATTTTTTGGAAATGGGTCTTGATTTGGTGTTTGTCACCATTAATGGACACGGAGCTTTTTAGCCATGGGTGTGGCTGTGCGAAGTTGTGAGCTGAATTGGAGTTGCAGCGCAGCCGGTCGATCGGCCACACTCCGACGGTGGATCGGTAATTTGATTTTTGCCTTTGGTCCGAGACAGTGTGCTCCTCCCCTATTCACCGGTCGATCGAGTTTTGGCTACCGGTCGATCGGTCCCCTGTTTTGTGCGTTTATTGTTGTTGCCCACTTTCTTTTTCCTTTTTTATTTTCTTTTTTTATTTTCTTTTTATTCCTTAATTAGGATACTTATCCTTATTTCTTTTCTTTTTTCTTTTTCTTTCTTTCCTTTTCCCAACTTACTATAAATAGAAACTTTAGTTATTTTATTAAAGGATCTAATTTTTTTTCTCTAGTTTCTCTCTCTCTCTTAGATTAGGTTAGCGTTTGTAATATTTGGGAATTTTGTGGAGACCTCCCCTCTCCTCCATTTTCTTTGTGTAATTCCTCCATTAATGTAAGTTCTAGTTTACTATTCATTGTCATCTTCCTCTACTTTAAGCTTTGTTCTTTATTTATTTCATGCTTTATTATTTCTTACCTAGATTAATTATGTAGTTAATTTAATTAGTGTTAAATTAATTAGTTGTGTTTTAATTAATTAGTTAATTTATTTAATGCTTTTAATCATGCGTAGCGGCTAATTTAAATTAGGGTGCAATTAATGGAACTCACGTAGGGTTGATTTGTTGCTTCGCTTTGGTGATGGAGATTTACGTATTTATTTCGAGTGCGTTGTCCTAGTTATTACGCCTAGGAAATTTAACGGGGCATATCTTGTATGTCCCGTGCTTACGACCTTGCGCGCGTAATTTCCGGGGTATTAGTTGACGCCAAAATCTTATTAGGCTTTTATGCGAATTTAGGGGTGTGACAACTCTTAATTTAATTAATTGACGAAACGAGATGCAATCCTAATAATTCGCAGTCCCGTGTAGCCATTTATACGCGTTAACTCAATTTGAGGGATATTAGTCGTATCCTATAGTTTTTATTCGCTTTGTTAATTTTAGTTAAAATACACTCATGCCTAGTTTATCTTTCATTTCTTTTTAGTTAGAAAAATATTTTTTACACTTTTATTGAGAAGTAATAAACGATTTAAATTCTAGCAACTCGTCTTGTGGATTCGATACCCGGACTAGCTGCTATACTCCCTTAAAAGAGTGTAGTCATAGTTTATACATTGAGGCGGTGAATAGAAAACAACGATCAGCGTTTGACACGCGCTACTTTTCACCCTTAATCACTCGGCGTAGGCTCGTTGAAGATCACTCTCGCTCTCACTTGGGTCATCCTCCCCCTCACTCACATCGCTCTCACTGTCGAGGTGTCCCTGTGATGCATCATCCTCATCGTCGTGAGGAGAACTAGTAGTGCTCACATGACTAGCCATGAATGCGGTGAAGTTACACTCATGCGGTGACTCACCTCCCGAATCCACCGACTCGACCTCACTGTCGTCGCTAAGGGTAGCATTAAGGACATCTTTCCCTTTCTCTCTTTTCAGACGCGTGGCACACTCAAAGGCTCTATGACCCCTACCGTCGCACTCAAAGCACCTCTCACTTTCTTTCTTAGGAGGATCTTTAAAATCTTTTTCATTTTTTTTCAAACATATTTTTCTCAAATTTCTTTTTATCTTTAAAATTGCCATTTTTCTTAAATTTGAGAATCCTCTTGAAATTTTTTGCAAAAAGAGCCAAATCATCTTAGTCAAAATCACAATCAGAATTTGACGTGTTAGTCTCTTTCTTTCTAGATGACTCTACCTTCTTTCTTGTCGACCCCTCACTCTTTATCTCTTGGGCATTAAGTGCAGTTCCCTTATCTTTAGACCTTGCAATTTTAGGAAACATATCAATTTCATATGTTTGCAAGTCTCCTACAAGTTCCTCTAATTTTAGCGTATTTAAATTACCCATAGAATTTAGCACAGTGATTTTAGGGATAAAATGCTCAGGCAGAGATGAAGAATCTTTCTAACAACTCTAGCATTAGGAATATGTTCACCAAGATTAAAGCTAGTGTTAACAATGTCTGAAAGCCTAGCATAAAAATCATCAAAACATCCAGTTTCATGCATGGTGATGGTTTCAAATTGAGTTGTTAGATTTTACCATTTAGGCTCTTTCACAACATTAGTTCCTTCATGGGTAAGTTACAAAACATGCCATGCCTCTTTTGACGTGGTGCACGTCATTATACGTTTGAACTCATCAGGTGTGACAGACCCGAAAATGGCACTTAATCCTTTATAATTGAATGATGACCATTTAAATTCTTCTTCAGTCCAAGAAGTGACAGGTTTTAAATTGATCACATTATCAACAATGACGGAGGGAGGTGTCCACCCTCTTTCTACCAAAATCCAGACACGTTCATCGATAGCTTTTAATGTAGATCTCATGTGGGCTTTCTAATATGCATAGTTTGTCCGGTCAAAAATTGGCATTTTATTATATAATTTCTTCATAAAGAACACACTCGTTTTCAAAAATCAATTTTTCAGAAAATCGATATCTTAGAAAAATTTTGCGGAAAATTACACGGTAAAATTGTGTAACTGGCTCTGATACCAATTTGAAAGAGTGCGCGTGCGTTCAAATAGAAATATTATTTAATTAAACTCAGTTTTATCAGTTATGTCCTAAACATGCAGCTATATGTGGTTGAACAAGATGATGAAACATGCAAGAACATTCAAACACACACATGTGAGGAAAAATCCCCCAAAGGGGAAAAACCATTTATTTTCATTATAATATTGTAACATACAATTTGTCGGATTACAATGAAAATACAGTGACACAGAAATACCCGCAGGCATCGGATCTGTAGTCGGCGGCTGGAAGTTTCCCTTTTCAGGAGGACAGCAATGAAGAAGAACGGTCTTCTCCACAAGAGTATGAATAGAAACACAGATGTGTTCTTAGGTTGCAAACGGATTCACAAAGGTTTGGCAGAGTTTTGTGAATTAAAACATGAGTCTTGGGACTCAAAAAGGTGAAGACTTGAGGTATATGGACTCTCAAATTCGTCTATGCAAGTCTCATGAAACTGCTCCCCCGAAGTTGGCTTAAATAGGAAAACACATGAAGACTTTTGCAAACTAAAAATTCTGCCAGCGTACAGGGTACCCGAACCGGTTCGGGGCCCCTGCGAACAGGTTCGCCCCCCTCAACGGTTCGGGCTGGGTTCCGGGAAACTCGCTGGAAATGGGGCTTAAACACATAGCAGAAATTCTAAGTTTTTTCATGTAATTATCTCCATTTTCAACGGTCCATAACTTGTTCACCGTAGCTTGGATTGAGGTGTCGTTTCTTCCAGTGTCTTTAATATGGCAAGATCTTCAACTTTCTAGTTGACCGATCCTCTGAACGGTGGCTATAAAATTACCAAATTTCCCTTGAACTTCCCTATCAAGCCTTGTTGCACTGTTTTGACTTCTCTTGTGTACCACTTGCATTACGAGCCTGAAATCATGGAACGTGAAGTCGTTGAGGCAGATGAGGGACACATGATGGAGATAATAAATTCTTGATTCCCGGAATTCAGATTGAGGTCGATTGAGGCCGTTGTATGAGATCGTGTAGAGACGTGTCAAATGTAACGGCGTATGACATAAATAAATGAAACATTTCGGACATGATAAAAATGTCCTTACAAAATGGCCAAGTAAACTAAAGTCCCCGCTAAATAAGAGAAATAAAAAAAAGTCCCCGCTGAACAAGAGAAATAAAAAAATACAATGAATTTTATAAAGATCATGTCCATGATACCAAAATTGTTATGCTCTAATGGATGAGATTGAAAAACTCATTTGGTTTTAATTCTCGTATATATATATATATATATAAAGAGAGAGAGAGAGAGAGAGAGAGAAATTTCTTTGGATTATAAAGAACATAGTCTCAAATGGTTTTGGATGTCTAACATATTTCATGATGGGTTTTGATTCTCGAAACTCATTTGATTTGGAACATGGAAATCAAGGGTTTGATATTGAAGCTGAACTTAAATGGAACTTTGACTACAATGGAGATTTGTATTTTAATATCATATTAACGATACAGTCTTTTATAAATGTAGGATAACATAAGATTGGATGGAAGGCTTGGAGAGTCGAAATGGTAAACGGAGGGTTGTATTTATTGTATTAGGGTGAGGTAGTATGCAAGAAAAAGTTGTTAATAAACTTAGTAAATATTTTGGAAAGGTTAGTCTTTTAGTTAGGAATCTTTAAGGATGTTAACAAGCACAAAAACTCTTTTAGTTGGTATTTTTTTAAAGTTTTAAATGGATGAAAATAATTTAATTGGTAAACGTTTTCTTAGGTCATTTAATTGACTACAACTTAAGTTTTATTCAACTAAAACTCTTGGGTTTTAGTCAAAATCATGTTTGGTTAATTTCCATCCTTTAGGGAATGTTTGGGGGGCCTTAAGGTAGGTTTGGGGGAGTATGATTGAGAATAAAGATGTTAAAACACGTTAATTTACTTCTGTGCATTGGTTCCTAATTTAAAATAATAATCAAGTAATAAAAATAATGGTATTTGAGAATTATTGACTTATTTGAATCATCCAATGGGGGCTTTTAATATGTTACTTTCTTTGAGCATTATTTCTATAGGTTATATGATATGGTTCTGAACATTCTTGTCTGATGTTTTTTTTATGTGCTTAAGCTTTCAACTTCTCAGGTCGGATGCTATACTTTTCTATGATGATTTTGATATCATCTTTTTTGTGTATATGATTGATATGGATTGATGTTGATCTTGTATTGATTTGGATCTCCACCGAGTTACCTATCTGTTGGTATGGTTTAAATGGTTTGTGTGTTATTAGTAAAATATATCATAATGTGTCTAATTCTTGTTTTTATATCAAGTATAGTAGAGAGAAGATAGTGAAGTTTGATCATATATCGAGTGTTTGTATTCATGAAAAATCCTTTGAAATATATTTGTTTTGACATCATATTTTTCCAATTCCATCCAATTTTTTTCTGAAACACCTTGGCATAATTTTCTCAGAATATGAAGATCTAATTTCAGGTTTGTCTAACTTGCAAACAAAGGAATGGATTAAGCTCTCATATCATACTGATCTCAGACTCACTCTTCATCACTTTTGAAATAATAAGTGCATACTTTCCCATTGTAGGTCCAACAAATATCGTACATATAAATTTGATCTACAATGATGCGAGCCTTAGACATTCTCATAAAAAGTGTCCTATAAACCCCACCTCTCTTAAGACCACCTTTTAAAAGATATAAATTCAATCTATCACACAAATCTATTGGATCTTGTTTGAGACCATACAATGACTTATGGAGCTTAAACACATGATTTTAAAATTTTGGGTCTTCGAACCCTTTGGGTTACTTTACATAAACTTCCTCATTCAACTCACAATTTTATAACACATTTTCAACATCCATTGAAAAGGCATAAATTTAAAAAAACATGCAATAACAAGGAAGAGTCTGTAACACCCCCCTAATTAAATACCGGGTGGCCAGTCCCATACCAAATTAAAACAGAATATACAGTTGGCTCATTCTTAGTATCACTATCGAAAACATTTACAACTCACCCAATACCCAATTAAGTTGGTGTTAAAAACTTTCCAAATTTTAATTTAACAAAATCCATTTCCAGTTTAAGAATAACACAACACATTTTATTCTACAACACTGATAACCAAATAGATAACACAAAAGAATTTTAATGCAATTGGAATAAACATTCCCAAATAATATAAATCCATTACAGAAATCCCAACAATATAAAATGTATTAAAAAAAACCGAACACCATAGTATTTGATCCCGATAGAGAAAAGATAACTGAATCCTTTAGGCGACATGCCCTAACAAAGAATACTGCGAATCAAAAAGATGATAGGCGTCTAAGCAAAACTCCATAGCTCCATAGCCTATCATAATCCGCTAAGGTTGGCGTCCCTGCTGCTGGACACCGGATATAGAAGATACAATAGAAAAGAGAATATGCAAGGAAATGGGTCAGAGCCCGATTGTGAAAATGATTTTTAAAACAGCAAGTATTTAACAAGTGCAATAAAGTATTTATTATGTACATGTTAGATCCAACTCTCACTTACTATTCTCACCTCTCAACTAGAGGGCACACTTAACGTTTCCTATTAACTTCCTAGTTAATGATTCCTCTTTTCTAGTCTCCATATTATAATTCCATTCCCATATTATAACCCGTATGTCCCATACCATACGTTATATAAACATTCTTATACATTTTTCATTTATATGAATCGTTACTCATTGACATGAATCATTTCTCATTAATATGAATTAAGCTTTTCAATTCTATAAGAATAAACATTCATCAACTTAATTCCATTCTTTTTCTCGATTCGCCATTATCTACAACTATCACCGTAGATAGATTTAATCACAATTCCATTAATTATATATATATTCATATATAATACGGCACCCCGAGTCACAGCTGCGGTGCAATGCATTACTCTGCTATCATGTCCTATCATCGTTGGTCGCCGAATAAGAGACAAACGGTTCGGTAAGGATTTCAAGAACCACAAACAACAACACAATCATTGGAGGAGAACATAGTTCTCATACCCACGGGCCACGCACATACCTATGTTTCCATAGTCAGCGGACTTATCAACTCCTCGATAAGTCTTTCATAGACCTATGTTCTTGAGCGACAAATCAAAGATCCCATGGATTCATCAGGATATGATTGCCCTCACGCGCAAAACTCCCGTCGATAGCAAGTAAGCTAGGTATGTCATACAAATAATCATAAATCAATCAAATAGGCATTATCATACCTATTATATACTAACAACAAGGTACTCACATAACCTTAGATTATTCCCTTACGTAGCATTATATCTCATTAAATCCCACGTATTAAAATGTCATAACTTTACTTCTTAATTTAATTATCCCCGATCCTCACTCAATACTCAAGGTTCAAGTAGGTTTTTCCTCAATGTATATTCAGTAAGAAGTCACTAATATCCTACTGGCCCATAACATCAGTCTTCCCGAATTACTACGAGTTTAGGTCTGCTTTTAATTAATGTTAAAACCGATAGTTTCAAATCTCTTATAAACACCTCTTCTTTCACTTAGGATTAAACCCTCTTGTAAACTTAAGGATACCCAGGTATTATATTTAATCACCCCTACTGGTCCTATATTTAATCCTCATGCATCCCAATTAGAATCCAACAATTGAGTCTAGCAACCGAAATTCCATTTAATATAATTATCATTATTTTAATCAATTGAATCCCAATCAAATTCATTCAAATCTTATCAAGGGCTTACTGATATTTTCTAAGTCCCATAGTATCCAATTAATAATCACCAAAGATCCACAAAAGGTTTGGGATAAGAATCAACATTTAAAAGAAACAACTATAGGAATTCTGGGGAGGTCGATCGATCGAAGGCAGGGGGTCGATCGATCGATCCCTCAGGTCACAACCTATTTTTTTTTCATTTCTGCAACTACGGGTTTCACAATTTTTGTTCATTCAAACCTTCATATTAACATCCCAAATGACTTATAATTATTACTACATGATATATCAACATATATGAACGATTTCCAATACTCTAAACATCCTAGAATCATCAAGGGATTGGATTAAAAAGCATGTTTATCTCCTCTTTTCCAGAAAATTATAAAACTAATATCCTCAAGAACACAACAATGGTTTTCAGAGTTTCCTCCATAGATATATGATTATTTCGTGGATTATTATCATCCTACAACATGAGTTTACTTCCTATATCATTTCAATTTTTTAGAAATCCATATAACAACTCCATTATGTCTTCCAAACATGAAAAATCTTATGTTTTCATAATTATTCTAACATGAACAATATACGAACTTAAGTTGCAAATATCAAACACTTGCCTTTACTGATGGTCTGATCCTTTGGTGTAGTATATCTCAGGTTGATCTCCCTTTTTCCGATCAACCTCCGGTGGTGGTGGGTGGTGGTGACTCTTGGTCTTAGTTCTTCTCCTTCCCAAGTACGCTTTTCCCTTCCAATGCAACCTTTCACTCTCTCTAGGAAGATGACTTCTCTATTTTGTGTAGAGGAGATGAATAACCCACGTACTCTTAATCTAACAATACTTATAATAGGACAAAATCCGAAATCACTATTCATCCCCCTAGAAAAATTACCAAAATGCCCTTTTGGGTTGTCTATTCATTTCCAAATGACCCGAGACTCAAAATTAACATCCAAATAGACTTTTCTAACTATTTCGAACCTTCCGAACGTAACGACGCAGTCGAAATGACTATAAGGTCGATAAAAAATAAATTTCCTTTTTTAATTTAATAAATTAGTCCCGACACGTCCCATACCGCGTCTGAGTAAAAATTCAAATTACCGAATTTATATCACACCGTAATATCAATGACATCACATTCATATATTACCTAAATATCTTTAAGTAATATTCAGAATCATGCATTTTAATATCCACAATTCGGATAAAACCCAAATGAAATAATAAATAATAAAATCCAATTAATCCATTAATTTAAAATATAACCCATTTTAAAAGTCATAAAAATTATGGGGTATTACATACTTCCCCCCTTATAACAGAATTTCGTCCCGAAATTCAGGAATATAAGTCATACCGATAAGGTCAACTCCGAGTATAAATCTCACATCGCAAGAAATCTAAGACGTACCGCCCATATAGTACATTATCAAAAATCCCTATTAATGTTATACGCCCAACCTCACCATATAGTTCCAACTAAATCGAATATAAAATTTACCCAATCTTCCCTATACCATTCACGTATCCAAGTTCAGAAACATTATCCTTATACTTTCACAGTTTTGAAAACTACTACCATTTAACCATCCAGGGCGCCCATACACCCTATCGTACCACTTTCAATATAAAAAATTTTGCAAAGGTTATAAACTCACATCCCAAAGACCTAACTTATTTCGACTCCCAATGGTATTAGTTTCATGTGTGGGGTGTCTCGCAAGCGAAATCCAAACAAGGAACCCCCCCGATACACTACTACCTAAAGTTGTCAGTCATCGAAACTCCTCAGGTCCTTAGTCAATAGTATATAAAAATTTGGTTTATCGATTTTGAAAAAAATATCAGGTTTATCGATTTAAAAAAAAATTAGGTTTTATTGATTTCAAATAGAGTCTACTCATCTACTCTTCTCTAGAAGACGAGATGTTAGTTAGTAGTAGTACATATGCTCTTGTATACCGCAAGTCAATGCATGCCGATAGTCACATCATGCTCGGACATGCCCAAGTAAGTAATCCCATGATAAAAATCAAACCCACGTGATAACATGTAATATATATAGGTGTCCCACACCCCTCAGTGAGTCTACGTAAATAACAGTGTTATAGGCAAAGTTTAGCAACGCTTTTGCCCACACAATATCAATCGCTACAAAAATCAATATACGCCTCATAATTCCTTAGATAGAAAATATACCCTCATTCGCGGGTGGTTGTTGATTCGCTGTCTGATGGACGTTATATACACGCCCGTACTGACCCTGCTGCGTGGGTGCTACTAGAATGGGAGGTAGTGCTAGCACCGGAGCTGGAGCTGGAAGAGCAGCTGGTGGAAACACTGGTACCTGTGGCTCCTGTCGAGCATTTTGTGGCTGAGGGAATTTGTCTTTATCAGGACAATCTTGGCATTTATAGCCATACTTGCCACACACGTATCATTTTCCCACAAAGTTTCCACCACTTTGCCCCTGTTGACCCCGACCCTGCTGGCCATTACCTCCCTTCCCTTGGCCCTAATGAGCCTGTTTCTGGCCCTGATGGCCCTACTGTCCTTGCCCAATACCTCTATCCTCAAATCGAGAATCTCCAGATCGCAAACGCTTAGCATAATCCCCTGTCTGGGAACCCTGCTCACTCTGACGCTGATGACTCTGCCCTGACTGGGTCCCACTAGAACTGCCCCCAGTAGTCTTGCCTTGCAGGCTTGACCCAAACCCCCGATTGACACCCTGAGTATGAAAGCGGTTATCCTGGTAGTGAAGCATTGCAGCATTAAGAACATCTGCATACGTACGTAGTGAAAGATTTCCTAATAAATGCTGGCGAATCTTATAGTTCAACCCATCAGCGAACATTAGAATTCTCCTCTCCTCAGTGGGTACTTCAGCTGGTACCAAATTAGTTAATCTCGTAAATTCTTTCTCATATTCCGCCACCGTCTTCTCTCCCTGTTTAAAATCAAGTAGTTTCCTCCTCATCTCTGTCTGGATGATGGAAGGAAAATACTTCCCATCAAACCGTATCCAAAAGTCTTGGATAGTCATTGTGTCTCTCTCCTCCATAGTGGTCGTAGCTTCCCACCATTGCAAAGCTGACACTACTAGCTTGAATGTGGCTAGTATTTGACGTTGCACTTCAGTACATTCGAGCATTCTCAAGTGACATTGGATATCTTTCTTCCATTGGCTAGCAGTCACAACATCTGATCCTCCCTGAAACTCAGGTGGGTGCGCTTTCTAAAAGGCATCCCTCGCTTGTTCCCATGCAGTAGGAAACACTTGCCCTTGCGCGGGTGGCACAACTGGTACTGGTGCTGGAGCCTTCTGAATAGTAGCTAGAGTTGCATTGACTGCCTGAGCGATAATTGCAGCAACTTCGGCTGCAGTCATCGTACCCTGAGTTGGGGCGGGATGAGGAGCACGTCGAGGAGGCATCTGAAATGAGAGAACACTATCAGTTTTTGATATGACAAAATAGTTGAAGCACGTAGGCGTACATAAAAAGCAATAATCCTACTCATAGGGCTCTACATCAAAGAACGCTAAGCTGAAAACACAATAAGCCATACAGATCCTAAAGGACACTAGAACCTGATGCTCTGATACCACTTGTAACACCCCGCCTAATTAAATCCTGGGTGGCCAGTCCCATACCAAATTAAAACAGAATATACTGTTGGCTCATTCTTAGCATCACGGTCGAAAACATTTACAACTCACCCAATACCCAATTAAGTTGGTGTTAAAAACTTTCCAAATTTTAATTTAACAAAATCCATTTCCAGTTTAAGAATAACACAACACATTTTATTCTACAACATTGATAACCAAATAGATAACACAAAAGAATTTAAATGCAATTGGAATAAACATTCCCAAATAATATAAATCCATTACAGAAATCCCAACAATATAAAATGTATTAAAAAAAATCGAACACCATAGTATTTGACCCCGATAGAGAAAAGATAACTGAATCCTTTGGGCGACATGCCCTAACTAAGAATACTGTGAATCAAAAAGATGATAGGTGTCTAAGCAAAACTCCATAGCTCCATAGCCTGTCATAATCCGCTAATGTTGGCATCCCTGCTGCTGGACACCTGATATAGAAGATACAATAGAAAAGAGAATATGTAAGGAAACGGGTCAGAGCCCGATTGTGAAAATGATTTTTAAAATAACAAGTATTTAACAAGTGCAATAAAGTATTTATTATGTACATGTTAGATCCAACTCTCACTTGCTATTCTCACCTCTCAACTAGAGTGCACACTTAACGTTTCCTATTAACCTCCTAGTTAATGTTTCCTCTTTTCTATTCTCCATATTATAATTCCATTCCCATATTATAACCCCGTATGTCCCATACCATACGTAATATAAACATTCTTATACATTTTTCATTTATATGAATCGTTACTCATTAACACGAATCATTTCTCATTAATATGCATTAAGCTTTTCAATTCTATAAGAACAAACATTCATTAACTTAATTCAATTCTTTTTCTCAATTCGCCATTATCTACAATTATCACCGTAGATAGATTTAATCACTATACAAACATTCATTCCATTCATTATATATATATATTCATATATAATACGGAACCCCAAGTCACAGCTGCGATGCAATGCATTACTTTGCTATCATTTCCCATCATCGTTGGTCGCCGAATAAGAGACAAAGGTTCGGTAAGGATTTCACGAACCACAAACAACAACACAATCATTGGAGGCGAACATAGTTCTCATATCCACGGGCCACGCACATACCTACGTTCCCATAGTCAGGGACTTATCAACTCTCCGATAAGTCTTTCATAGACCTATGTTCCTGAGCGACAAATCAAAGATCCCATGGATTCATTAGGATATGATTGCCCTCACGCGCAAAACTCCCGTTGATAGCAAGTAAGCTAGGTATGTCATAGACATAATCATAAATCAATCAAATAGTCATTATCATACCGATTATATACTAACAACAAGGTACTCACATTAACCTTAGATTATTCCCTTACGTAGCATTATATCTCATTAAATCCCACGTATTAAAATGTCATAACTTTACTTCTTAATTTAATAATTTCCGATCCTCACTCAATACTCAAGGTTCGAGTAGGTTTTTCCTCAACGTATATTAAGTAACAAGTCACTAATATCCTACTGGTCCATAACATCATTCTTCCCGAATTACTACTAGTTTAGGTCTCCTTTTAATTAAGGTTAAAACCGATAGTTTCAAATCTCTTATAAACACCTCTTCTCTCACTTAGGATTAAACCCTCTTGTAAACTTAAGGATACCCAGGTATTATATTTAATCACCCCTACTGGTCCTATATTTAATCCTCATGCATCCCAATTAGAATCCAACAATTGAGTCTAGCAACCGAAATTCCATTTAATATAATTATCATTATTTTAATCAATTGAATCCCAATCAAATTAATTCAAATCTTATCAAGGGCTTACTGATATTTTCTAAGTCCCATAATATCCAATTAATAATCTCCAAAGATCCACAAAAGGTTTGGGATAAGAATCAACATTTAAAAGAAACAACTATAGGAATTCTGGGGAGGTCGATCGATCGAAGGCAGGGGGTCGATCGATCGATCCCTCAGGTCACAACCTGGTTTTTTCTGCATTTCTGCAACTACGGGTTTCACCATTTTTGTTCATTCAAGCCTTCATAGTAACATCCCTATTGACTTATAATTATTACTACATGATATATCAACATATATGAATGATTTCCAATACTCTAAACATCCTACAATCATCAAGGGATTGGATTAAAAAGCATGTTTATCTCCTCTTTTCCAGAAAATTATAAAACTAATATCCTCAAGAACACAACAATGGTTTTCAGAGTTTCCTCCAAAGATATATTATTATTTCGTGGATTATTATCATCCTACAACATGAGTTTACTTCCTATATCATTTCAATTTTTTAGAAATCCATATAACAACTCCATTATGTCTTCCAAACATGAAAAATCTTCTGTTTTCATAATTATTCTAACATGGACAATATACGAACTTAAGTTGCAAATATCAAACACTTGCCTTTACTGATGGTCTGATCCTTTGGTGTAGTATATCTCAGGTTGTTCTCCCTTTTTCCGATCAACCTCCGGTGGTGGTGGGTGGTGGTGACTCTTGGTCTTAGTTCTATTCCTTCCCAAGTACGCTTTTCCCTTCCAATGCAACCTTTCACTCTCTGTAGGAAGATGACTTCTCTATTTTGTGTAGAGGAGATGAATAACCCACGTACTCTTAATCTACCAATACTTATAATAGGACAAAATCCGAAATCACTCTTCACCCCCTAGAAAAATGACCAAAATGCCCTTTTGGGTTGTCCATTCATTTCCAAATGACCCGAGGCTCAAAATTAACACCCAAATAGACTTTTCTGACTATTTCGAACCTTCCGGACGCAACGACGCAGTCGAAATGACTATAAGGTCGATAGAAAATAAATTTCCTTTTGTAATTTAATAAATTAGTCCCAACACGTCCCATACCGCGTCTGACTAAAAATTCAAATTACCGAATTTATATCACACCGTAATATCAATGACATCACATTCATTTATTACCTAAATATCTTTAAGTAATATTCATAATCATCCATTTTAATATCCACAATCCGGATAAAACCCAAATGAATTAATAAATAATAAAATCCAATTAATCCATTAATTTAAAATATAACCCATTTTAAAAGTCATAAAAATTACGGGGATTAGAGAGTCTCACGCTTTCAAACCTTGGAACCAGGAAAAAAAGTTCTACTAAAAATATATTCCATCAATTTGTGAATAACCTTGACCAATAAGACATGTCTTGTTTCTCACAATTACACCATGTTCATACATTTTGTTTTTATAATCCCATTTCTTATCAATCAAATATTTATTATGAGGTTTTGGGGCCAATCCCCAAAGTTTAATCCTTTCAAATTGATTGAATTATTATTGCATTGTGTTTATCAAATTTTTATCATTCAAATCCCCTTTGATATCCTTAGGTTTAATGTTTGATACGAAAATATGAAAGTTAAGCTCATTTAAAATTTTATTTCTTGTCTTAACACAACTTTTAAAAGTGTAAACACTCATCTTGAATCTAAGCAGGAACCCATCTATCTCTCCCAACATGCACACAGTGAGAATCATTTCAGGAAGAAGTTCCCTCAAAGTATCTCGAAGAGGACTTAGGGCCAACATCCAAACTCTTAACCTCTATGACCTTCATATCTAAAACCTCTTTCAACCTTATCATCCAAGGTAACCATATGACACGAACCATCATGCATCACCACATTAAAACTCTCCGTCACCTTATTGCTTTCCAAATGGTAGACGTAATATGATTGTCTATTTTAAGAATCACCAATGAATACCCCACCCTCACTCCTGAAGTCAAACTTAATCAAATACTACCTATCATATAGGATATAACACTTTCTACCAAATAGCTTGTGGGAATCTTTTTATTTGTTTTCCTATTTGGCATGTTCCACAAACTTTGCTCTATGATTTTTTCTATCTTTGAAAGAAAACTAACTCTCTCATTTCTTAAAAACCTATCTAAATCTTAAATGTTGATGTCTGCTAGTCTTAGATGCCAAAATCAATTGATACTATCTTTTCATTTTGACCCATAAAATTCGAATGACTCACCAATACATATCAATTCTCAATTAATATCACCCCTCTCATCAATTCACCAATATACTATATTCTAACAAAATGCTCACCATTTCATAAGCCAATAAGGTGAATATCATCACATAGTTGATTTATAATAATTAAATTAGCCATAAGTGATTTTTTTTTCCAAGGAGGTTCGGTACCCCCACATGTCTTATAGATTAATAGAGAAATAGCCTCTCTAGGGGCAAAAATAGAAGAACATGCCTCTTCTAAATAGCGACATGACTTGAATCAACTCAAGAAAATCACAGGCTTAAAAGGAAATTAGGCTCTTTATAATGGAGAGCCATTACAAGAATAAAGGAATGCTAACTTGAACCCAACAGTGAAAGGAGATAAACCCCATTACACTTAGTCATTCTTGAAATTTGGAAGACCCCATGCATCTACTTTAATCAAACCATTTATGTGGTTTGGAAAATCCCCTAAATTATGAGAAAAGAATTTTTCTCCTTTCATGCTTCCCCTTTTGGCTAAGAAATCTGCTACTTCGTTTCCTTCCCTACGAGTGTGATTCAGCGTATACTTTAGCCTTTTTAATAGAGTCGTGATTTGATGAATTATCCATGATATTTTCCAAGGAATTTTTGACTTTCCTTGAAGAATATCGATCAGGACTTTTGAATCACTCTCTATAATAATGTCGTAGGGATTTAAGTCCATGAAAAACTCCAAACCAAGTTTTAAAGCGATGGCTTCTGCTTTTATGTTGGTAACTTACCCAATAGGAGCACAAACCATGTCACCATCTTGATTTCTAAGACTGCCTCCCGCTCCTCCACTTCCTGGATTTCCTAGAGCACTTCCATTTGTGTTCAATTTGAGAATTCCAGTAGGTGGAGTCATCCATTTAATTTGGATCCTAAGAGTTGAATTTTGGGTAATCTTTGAAGGCTTGTGAAGCTTATGTAATTGTCTAACCTGAAAAAAAATAGAGAAAACGTTAGGAGAGACAATCTCGTACCTGCATTTGTTCCTGTGAGTCCATAAACACCAACAGATCAGAGCTGGAATTAGAGTGCTAATTATTTGGTTAGGATTTTGTTCATGTGTCCACCAATGAAAAAGATGATTTCTAACTCCTCCTATTGTTCCCTTTACGCCATGATCTTGAGCTAATTAATTCCAAACTTTCGCTGCAATGTCTCCGGTCCCAAATAAGTGATCAACACTTTCCTCATCTGGATTGACAGTGACACAACAGTGACATTTCGATGGACCTCAAACTCCAATGGTTCTTATCTTGTCATCAGTTGAAAGGAAGTTGATAAGCATTTTCCACAAGAATATGAAGATTTTTGTCTGGATGAGGTTATGCCATATGAATTTATAACTGATCTAGGAGGGGTATTTGTCCCTACTTATCTCCCAAGCTGAAGATAAAGTGAAGATACCCGAAGGTTTAGGTTTCCATATGAGTCTGTCTGGACGGTCCACCCATATTTCCTTGAAACCATTGATTTTCACTTCTAGAGCTGTAGAGAAACTTATCTCTACCTTGGCCTTATCCCATTGTTTACTAGAATTCTAGAGCTTATTTATAGCGAGGCCAACTATTGGGTTAGACTACTTACAGTCTTCAACACCCCAGTTATCTTTGTAGAGACATATATCTCCACTCCCAAGAAACCACTACATTTTATCTTATGTTATCTCTCTCACATAGCACATTATATTCCACAAGTGGGCTCCACTTCTTCTTAGGGCTATGGTATGATGGCAATCATGACAATAGGCTGCTTTCATAAATTTAGACCAAAGAGAGTCAATTGATCTAAAGTGCCACCACAACTTCATACTTAACGATTTTTCAATATCTTAAAAAGATCTAATCCCTAATCCTCCTTCTTTTACCGGTCTTGAAATCTTTTCCCACAAGAACCAATGATGTCTTTCCTCTCCAATGTTGGATCCCCAAAAGAAGTTGGCCATGACACTATGCAGTCTTTTCATAATAGCCTTGGGAGGAGCTAAAGATGATAACAGGTATAGGTTCTTTGAGACAAGGACTGATTTAATAAGAGTTAGCTTCCCTCCTGTAGATAAGCACTTAGCCTTCCATCCAGATAAGGAATTTCTGACTTTGTCCACCATGTCTTCGAAGTAGAAAATCCTCTTTCTTCCACTAATTAAAGGGAAACCGAGGTAAATCATTGGACCTTTCTTAATCTGCATAGAAGTTATCATCTTTAGATTTGATTGGGAATTGGGCTTGATTTTATTTGAGACCACCATGAAGCTTTTATTTTTGTTCACCAGCTGCCCGGAGGACTTTTCATAGGAGTTCAACACTTCCATAAGCTTCATAATTTCCTTCTTTATCCCAGAACTAAATATGATCATATCATCTGCAAATGCCAAGTGATTAAACTTTGGACAAGAAAGAGGAATTTTAAATCCAACGTGCCCCTGATATTGGACTAGTTTATGTAGATTTCTTAAAAGCACATCAGCCATAATTACAAAGAGGCTTGGGGATAGGGGGTCCCCTTGCCTTAGACCTCTAGTGGCATGGAAAAATCCCAGTTTCTCCCCATTGATCATTATTATTATCCAATTATTTGAGATGATTCTCCAAATTAGGTCTAGCCATTGTTCACAAAATCCCATCTTCCTCATAACTTGGATTAGAAACTACCAATTAACTCTATCATAAACTCTTGGCCATATCAAGCAAAATTATGATGTTCCCTCCTCAGTTCTTTGTATTCATTCTAGACATAAACTCTTGAGCTAGAAGAACATTATCACGATTGCCTTTACAATCACACAAGACTTTTTATTATTATTAAAAGTAACCAAAGCTTCATTATAAACCTCAAAGGAATAAAAGAAAGGCTTTGCACCCATCATATGCCTCGAAGAACAGCTATTGAAATATTAATTTAATACATTTGAAGCTTTGTAAACCACAATGACCACAAAATAGCTATATTCTTCATTCGTAACCCATTTTTTGTTCACTTGAATACCTTTTAAAATATCACTCATTTATTTTTGAAGTTTCCTGAACTCATTCTCGAATTTCACATTCAATCCTTAAAAGTCATTTTTTCTTAAAAACTTTGAATATGAATGTAAATTATCTCTTTGAAAATTCAGGAAAAAATGATACACATTCCCTCTCATGGAACATATGGATCAGTTGAAGGTTTGAAATGGTTTAGGATAAAAGTTCAGGTTCCTTTTGTCCAAAAAAATTTCTTTTTGATTTTTGAAAAATCTCTATCTTTTAAAGTGATTTTCATGATTTGTAAATTGAGGATTTTGTTTCTTATAAACATTCCCTTGATATTCCTGCCTTTAAGTTTTTTGAAAAAATATTGGTTGAATGGAATTTAGATTCTTCTCAACTTTAGCAACATGTACATTTGTAACATTGTTATGCAAGACATTCTTTGCAAGTTCTATTCCTTCAGTACCAACTTTTTCATTTTCAACTTGAGTAGAATATTCTTGTTTATCATTCTTTTTCTCATGTGCAAATGTTGTAGATATGTTAGAAGAAAAATAAGAATAGTCAAGTCCAATACCTTTCATTCTATTTGGAATCATGGATTTTTCAATGAACATTTTGTTCAGATTTTCCAATATTTCCTCTAAAGAAATTTTCACGTTTATGGCATTAGAAAAATAATCTTTAAGATACATAAATTCTCTTCGATATCCTCTATCTTTAATTTCAAACATTTTCCCCTCCTTTTCAAGTGTTCATTTCATTTCAATGAGCTCACCTTTCAATTTCCAAATACAAATTTTTTTCATTAACATGATTTAACTCATGTTTGAGTTGTAAAATTATTTCCTCTTTTTATTTAAAAAGCCACTTTTTTAAAACATTTTGATTTTATTCGAAACTTTAATGTTGAAATTTGTTACTTTGAGTGACACATGAAACAATTTATTTTACCCATAGTTGATTTCACTCATTTCCTCATCATCACTCCAATCGTTCTCATTATGTGCAATCTAACAACTAGATTCACTCGAATTGTGTAAAGTATTATTATAAGGTGATGAAAGTCATGATGAATGCATGTTAAAAAACTCATACCCAATGCATAAAAATTCGATATATCCAAGGATACGCACAAACAAATAAACACAAAAAAAAATGATATAGTCAAGATGGTAAGACTAATTGAGTAACCGAGGTCTAATACCATTTGAAAATGCAAGCCTGTGAACATTATAATAACCCAAAGGGGAGGGGGATTGATAGGATATTATAAAAAATTTACCCAATTTCAAATTTGAGTTGTAGTCAAGTCCTAGCTTTAAGCCATTTTTAAATTTTGACATGTCATTAAATTTGAAAAACTCTTTTTACACGATACAAGAAGGAAAATCCATCAAGTGCACTAATAAGAATTAACCTGTTAATATTTCCATGTTCCCTTATTTTATATGAAATTCAACTGAACACCATATCTTAGACATGTAGCACGATTATCCTCCCTAGATCCACACCATATTCGACATCTTAAAATACATAAACCTCCACTTTCAATCATAGAGTATTGATCAAGTGGTTGTAAATTGGGTCATGTGTGGATAAAAACCTCTCAAATTGACATTGTAATGAAGATAGCATAGTAAATATTGGTATCACTAATGTCAAGTAGAGGAGAATATCTTTCATAATCCCATAAAAGGGTTTGCTCTACGTCCTTGCCTAATGTGTCTTTGTTAATATTGGTGAAGGAACTCATGGGTGTGCATGAGTTCATAGAGGAGTCTGAAACAAACTAATTCAATAGGTCCTTAGCATATTTATATTGAGATATTATTATCCCGTTATCAATTTGACTCACTAAGAGACCTAAGAAGAATGTGAGTTCACCAACGATGATCATCGCAAACTCACTCTTCATCTCCTCTTTAAAGATGTGAACATATTGGGAACATGTGGATCTAAAGAATACATCATTCGCGTAAACTTGGGAAACAAAGATAGCACCTGTCTATCCCCCTAAAAAATGTCATATTAACTTCCCCTATCTTGATTCAACGAACTAAGTGATAATAAGTTGGCCTTTCATACAAAGAACATGGTGCTTTATTCAAACCATACAAGGACTTCTATACATAAAAGACGTGTACCGTATAATTTGGGTCTTTAAACCTATTTTTTTATTCCACGTAAACTTCCTTCTGAATAATGCCATTAAGTAAGGCACTCCTAAGATCCATTTTCTATAACTTAAACCCTAGATGACATTCTTTGGCAATTAGTAAGCGGATGGATCAAGACTAGTAATAGGAGAAAATGTCTCGTCAAATTCTACTCCATCAATCTTTATATATACTTGAGCGACCAACCTATCCTTATTGGGAACTATGGTACCATTCTCATACATATTCCTTTTATACACCCATTTGGTACCATTCACACTAGTCTCGCTTAGTCAGGGGACAAACTCCGTGACATCAGTCTTATAAATTAAAACAACTCTTCTTAGATTACATATATCTAATGATCATCCTTGAGTTCTTGCTTCACATTCTTAAGATCTATTATGGTGATGTAGAAAAATATGATAAGCACATTCTCTAGTTGAACGCAAGTCTTGACACTTATTTTGGGATCACCCAATATATTAGAAGGGTTATGAGTCTTTCGAACCTAAGAGGGTGGTCCTATATATTAGGAGTAGGGTCCACCGAGGTGATGTGAGGAATAATGATATCATTACCGTGGGGTGCCTTATTCTCATACTTAAGGCTAGGATCAATAAACATAGTTGGCTCATCATCTCTAATCTTCACATTTATTGATTCCATACCCTTGGATATTTTTAAGGTCAAACACCCTATACTTTATACTATACGATGAATACCCTAAAAATATTTCGTCATCACTTATAGTGTCAAACTTTCCTAAGTGCTCACTATCCTAAAGGATGTAACAAGGACTCCCAGAAACGCGTAAGTATGATAGGCTAGGTTTCTTCCTTATTCACAACTCACATTGATTATAAAGTTTGTGTGGACGAAAATATACCCTATTGAACGTGTGGCATGCAGTAATGACGACATTGACCCAAAAAATATCGAGACCTTTCTTCTAAGAAGCATAGATTTAGTCATCGTTTTAATTGTTTGGTTCTTCCTCTCCACAATCCCATTTTGTTAAGGATTATGAACGACCAAAAACTCATGTTTGATTCCGACCTCATTAAAAAATCTATCCAATCTAGCTTCATTTAAATTAGGTACCTTTATCACTATGAATGCGATTAATATAGGCACCATGTTTACTTTATAGGAAACAACATTTAGTTCTGAGGAACTCAAAATCATAGGACTTTTATCTAAGAATTCAAATGATAGAATATCTCAAAAAGTCATCAACCATTACTAGCATATACTTATTACAACAAAAACTCTCTGTACGAGTGGGGACCATAAGATACATGTGTATTAACTCCCAAACACTAGAGATTGTAATAGTATAGAATATCAAATAAGCATGCAATAAATTCATCGATTGTTTCAGACTTTAGCATGCAAATGGTATCAAATTGTGTGGTGAGATTCTGAAGCTTGGAATCTCTCACTGAATTAGTACCCTTATGAGTGAGTTGGAGAATATCCCATGCTTCCTTAAATGTAATACACATCATAGTACTCCGAAATTCGCTGGGTGTGATTGCACAAAAAATCTCACTTAATCCTTGGGATTTAAAGTTACTCCTTTTAAAATATTCCTCAATTCATAAGTTATTGGTTTGAGACGAATGGCATAATCATTAGTCATAGTGGGTGGAGTCCACCATCTCTTAACAATAATCCAAACTCAATTGTTAATAGATTTTAGTATTGACCTCATTTGAGCTTTCCAATAGGCATAATAAGACCCATGAAACCAATTGACTCATCATACAATTGTTCCATATAACTACGAGGATTCATCTGCATAACTTGTTGGAATAAGATCTCATCCCAATTTTAAATAAAAGTCTTGAAAGAGTGCGCTTGCGTTCAAATTAAGAAATTATTTAATTAAACTCAGTTTTCCCAATTAAATCCCAAACATGCCTCTAGGTGTGATGAAAATATGATGAAATCATACAAGAACATTCAAACACACACATGTGAGGAAAAATACCTCAAAGGGGCAAAACCTTTTTATTTTTCACTATAATTTGTAATATATAGTTACACGGATTATAATGAAAAACAAGTGACACAAAAATACTCGCAGGCATCGGTTCTGATGTCGACGGCTGGAATCTCCCTCGGGAACTCTAGATAAGAAGCAATAAAGAAGAAAGATGGCTTCTCCACAAAGGTTGAACAAACACAAGGTTGTGTTCTTCGGTTACAAAAAGATTCACAAAGGTTTGGAAAGGATGTTTTGAATCAAAACATGGGTCTTGGGACTCAAAAATATGAAGACTAGAGTAATTCGAACTCTTAAAATCGTCTCCCAAAGTATTATGAAATAACTCCCGCCGAAGTTAGGTTTACCCTTCGGTTTGCAAAAGTTCACTGCTTTGGGGCTTAAAGGACTCAACATTTTTCCATGTCTTTTCTCAAAATTTTCTCCCTTTTCAAAGGATCATAACTTCTTAACCATATCTCGGATTGAGGTGACGTTTCTTCCAGTATCTTCGTTACGGCGAGCTCCTAAACATTCCAGTTGTTCAGACCTCCGGATGGTGGCTATAAAATTAGCCAAATGCCCTTAAACTTCCATATCTCGCCTTTTTTCACTGTTTTGACTTCTCTTGCGTACCACTTGCATAAAGTCCCTAAAATCATGGAACGTGAAGTCCTTGAGGCAGATGTAGGACACATGATGGAGATCTTAAATGCTTGATTCCCAGAATTCAGATTGAGGCCATCGTCTGAGATCGTGTATAGACGTGCTAAATGTAGTGGCGTACGACATACATAAATATAAGATATCGGACATGACAAAAATGTCCTTACAAATCTCCCCCTATGTCTATGCCGATACATACATAAAAATCTAAATTATCAAATAAAAAATTGCATATACAAATCTACCCTCCCATGAACCCAATACTGGAAATATACAAATGAATAAGTCTTCATTGTTTGTTCTTCAAATCTTCAGGAATCACAAATCTTTTCTCATCAGGGTGTGTAACATATGATCATCAATGTAGTACCTACACACATGAGATAAAGAAAAATACCAAGTGACATAGCGAGCTTGAAATGAGATAGACATAGAAAGCAATGAATGATGAAAGTATATGTCAAATATAAAAAAAAAAAAATTCAAACTCCCCCATAATATGATATGATAAATCTTTCTCCCCATTTTTATTATGTCCCCAAATAGACGGATGAGAAGAATAAATCAAACAATAAAAATCGGGGTGACACGGTATTCAAACCAAGGGATCAAACAAATGGCAGACATGCTCTTGCAAGGAGATGCTAAAAAAATCTTCACAAACTATTCTTGATTTTTCAAATTTTTCATACAAAAAAAAATAAGATACAAAAAAATATGAAACAAAAAATCACACCATGGATTTAAACTCAAACAACCAAGTCATGAAAATGGAATGAATGGGTGTGAACACATTCGATAGGTAAATCAAATCAATCAATCATATATGCACGATGCATACGTGTACTCCTAACGAATGAACATAAAAAAAATACTTAGGTGTAAAAATTGTTGAATTTATATGGCATCGTCTTATACAAATCAACAAATCACTGTCAAAATGATTTCCACCCCTAAACATAAAAAACTATTTAGCGCATTTTTAAGAATTTCAAGGACATGCAAACCCATTTTAATTCTCCATCCAAACTCCCTCATGCATATTTTTCTTTTGAGGTAATCTAAATTCTCAAACATTGGAGAATTGGTGCAAAAACCTAAATGGCCCATAATTGGCATGAATTTCCTTTTATTGCCTTTAAATTTTTCCGGGCTCTTTTAAACCTCTTTGGACCCCGGATAATAAGAATTCCTCCATTTTTAGGTCCAATTTAACGGTGTCTTAGTATTCGCAAAGGCAAAATGAACCTTTCGCAGCCCTTCCCCGTTGTTTAAATAAAGCACACAAAACTCACAAAGTGGTTCTTATATGCACAATTTCCTTATCAAAATTTATCGTGCTTGGTTCATTTTAAAGGACATGATTAAAGTGAAAACACCCAACCAACATGTGATAAGACAAGCAAAATAATCAAACAAATCCGTGCATGTGTGCAATAAAGGACATCATGAGTTAAACATGTAGGAAGTAACACTCAATTACATCTTAATGACTCCAAACCTTATAAAGGACAAGGATACATTGACCTATTATCTCAAAACACTATCAAGTAGTCACATGAAAATAATGGAATGATGTTGTGACTTGGTCATCCTAACTGTTCATCCATAAGAGGTGTAAACAAAATACAAAAATCTTTTTGAATTTTCTCAAAATTTTATCAAAATAAAATCTTTTTGTATTTTTTAAAATATTCAAAAAAAATGTATACATGCCATAACACTAGAAAACACATATATATAATGAAACCACAACTAGTGTATGACAAAACATCCAACACAATCAACCAAACAATCTCACATGGGGTGAATCACGTGCTATCAAACAAGAATCATGAACAAATAGACCATAAGCCTCTAAATCCGACTTCCTAACCCAAGTCGATGTGTAACGAGGTGTGCGGGTTTTAGGAATCGATGTGACTCTCTCTTTCAACTTCCTAGGTCCATTCAAAAGTTTGTAACAAAAACGCCTAAGATGACCTTGCTTATCGCAATGTGTGCAAGTGTAAACCGGGCGGAGAATGTTACCTAACGGTGGTCTTCTCCTCAAATTCCTAGGTGGTCCTCACCTCAAATTCCTAGGTGGTGCTCTCTGAATTTGCCTAGGTTTCTCTCTCACACGTGTGGGAATGGGTGTAACATATTTTTCAAAACCAATCCCATCCCTATCCTTTTTTATCTCGACAGTGCCTAAAATCTTATCAAGTTTTTCAGACCTAGACTCCAAATCAAATTTCACCTTACTCGAATTTCTGAAACTTTTCTCAAGTTCACCTATCCTAGATTCAAGAAAGTGCCTAGACTACTCGAACTCAAGAATATCCTTTTTCATAGCTTTCATCATGCTTCGAAGATCATCGCTCTCACCCTCGACATATCCCAGCTTCTCTCTCAAAATTTTCTCTCGTGCCCTAAGTTCTTCAACCAAAATGTCGTTATTATTTTTTAAGCCACGCTCTTGCAATTGAGCTTTCAATTTCAAATTTTCTATCTTTATTTTCAAAGCTTCAGCATAAAGTTTATTGAAAGTCGCTTGCAAGTTATGCTCATCTTCACTCAAATCTTCTTTTTCCTCCACACTTTTTTCTCCCTCACTCTCATCACTAATCACATGGATGAGAAGTTCTCGCGTAGAAGCATAAAAGACTTCTTCTTCAGACTCATTATTACTAAGGGTAGAAACACGATATGACGGTCTATTCAATTTCTTCTTTAAATTTGTGGTACACTCATCTAACGTGTGACCAACACCCTCATAACAAGGACACCTCTCAGAATCATTTTTAACAGAGGATATAAAGTGAAAATTTGTGTGAACTTTCCAATTCGGATTTTCAAAAAGTTGACATCTAAGATCATCAAAACCACCAAAAGCCATTTTTATGGAAAACGGGATCAAAACACAATAACTTAGTGCAACGGGCTTTGATACCAATTTGACGATGTGAGAAGTCAAATTGTATCAAAATAAATAAATCCTTAAAAAATTAGGATGACGCAATAAATTAGCGTAACCCGCTCTCATACCAATTTGAAAGAGTGCGCTTGCGTTCAAATTAAGAAATTATTTAATTAAACTCAGTTTTTCCAATTAAATCCTAAACATGCATCTAGGTGTGATGAAAATATAATGAAATCATGCAAGAACATTCAAACACACACATGTGAGGAAAAATCCCCCAAAGGGGAAAAACCTTTTTATTTTTCACTATAATTTGTAATATATAGTTACATGGATTACAATGAAAAACAAGTGACACAGAAATACCCGCAGGCGTCGATTTTGATGTCGACGACTGGAATCTCCCTTGGGAACTCCGGATAAGCAGTAATGAAGAAGAAAGATGACTTCTCCACAAAGGTTGAACAAACACAAGGTTGTGTTCTTGGGTTACAAAAAGATTCATAAAGGTTTGGCAAGGATGTATGAATCAAAACACGAGTCTTGGGACTCAAAAATATGAAGACTAGAGTGTAATACCTCGTAATTTTTATGACTTTTAAAATGGGTTATATTTTAAATTAATGGATTAATTGGATTTTATTATTAATTAATTCATTTGGGTTTTATCCGGATTGTGGATATTAAAATGGATGATTCTGAATATTAATTAAAGATATTTAGGTAATATATTAATGTGATGTCAATGATATGACGGTGTGATATAAATTCGGTAATTCGAATTTTAGTCAGACGCGGTATGGGACGTGTCGGGACTAAATTATGAGATTTCAAAGTAAATTTATTTTCTACCGACCTTATAGTCATTTCGACTGCGTCGTTGCGTCCGAAAGGTTCGAAATAGTCAGAAAAGTCTATTGGGACGTTAGTTTTGAGTCTCGGGTCATTTGGAAATGAATAGACAACCCAAAAGGGCCTTTTAGTCATTTTCTAGGGGGGATGAATAGTGATTTCGGGTTTTGTCCTATTATAAGTATTGGTAGATTAAGTGTACGTGAGTTATTCATCTCCTCTACAAAAAATAGAGAAGTCATCTTCCTAGAGAGAGTGAAAGGTTGCTTTGGAAGGGAAAAGCCTACTTGGGAAGGAGAAGAACTAAAACCAAGAGTCACCACCACCCACCACCACCGGAGTTTGACCGGAGAGGAACAACCACCTGAGATATACTACACCAAAGGATCAGACCTTCAATAGAGGCAAGTGTTTGATATTTGCAACTTAAGTTCGTATATTGTCCATGTTAGAATAATGATGAAAAGAGATGATTTTTCATGTTTGGAAGACATAATGGAGTTGTTATATGGATTTCTAGAAACTAAAATGATAGAGGAAGTAAACTCATGTTGTATGATGATAATAATCGACGAAATAATCATATATCTGTTGAAGAAAAATTTAAAAACCATTGATGTGTTCTTGAAGTTAATATGTTGATGATTTTCTGGAAAAGAGGAGATAAACATGCTTTTTAATCCAATCCCTTGATGATTCTAGGATGTTTAGAGTATTGGAAATCGTTCATATATGTTGGTATATCATGTAGTAATAATTGTAAGTCATTTGGGATGTTAATATGAAGGTTTGAGTGAACAAAAATGGTGAAACCCGTAGTTGCAGAAATGCAGAAAAACCAGGCTGTGACCGGAGTGATCGATCGATCGACCCCCTGCCTTCGATCGATCGACCTCCCCAGAATTCCTGTAGTTGTTTCTTTTAAATGTTGATTCCTATCCCAAATATTTGGTAGATCTTTGGTGATTATTATTTGGATATTATAGGACTTAGAAAATATCAGTAAGCCCTAGGTAAGATTTGAATTAATTTGATTGGGATTCAAGTGATTAAAATAATGATAATTAAATTAAAGGAATTTCGGTTGCTAAATTTAATTGTTGGTGTAACACCCCGTATTTCTGAATATTCCATTTAATTAGATTGGAGAATTAAATGAGAAAATGTCGGCTTAATTTAAATTACGTAAGAGTAGTAATTTAGAGAGTTTTATTTAAAAAAAATTAATTTTGGTATATTAATCGAGAGATAGATACCGATAAATATTGCCTCATTTTATTTACTTAGTGCGAGTGGTAAATAGTTACTTAACGCGTGTAGACCGTGTTGGGGTGAGAACGAGTAATATTTTTTTTAAGTGACTCAAATGATAATTTAGAGGTCACCGATGAGTCCGGAAGGGTCAAATTAGTCAAAATAGTATACCCGGGGGTACTAGTTGAGTCCCGGGGTAATTTTGGACTAAACCGAGACCGTTCGGGGGAGTTTTGGTCTTTTAACATAAGAGGGTATGGAGACCTAAGAAATTTAGAGTTTTATATCAGCCATATGATAGAGTAATTAGGGTTAGAACACCCATGACAACACCAATACCATTAGAGAGGAGACAGGCACTACTTTCTAAAGCAAAAAGAAGATTTGGAAAGGATTCAAAGGGATTTCTACCATTAACTTGTTGGGGAAGAAGGATTGAATGACGAAGATCATCAATCATCAACAACAACCACGAATTCAGACCCTACTGATCATAAGGCAAGTTGTTTATTGCAAAAATCTTAAAGTTATAATACCCATGTGTAGGGTTTTTGAATAGTTTTGTTTAAATCATTATTTTGATTGGAGAAAGATGATATTTATGCATGTTGGTAGAGGAATCGCATGTAGAATGATTTAACCTATGTAGAGGATTAATATTCAGATTAGACTTGATGATTTTTCGGATTAAAATCTGGATTTTGAATGAAAATATGGGAAGAACACCATAACTAGGGTTTCAAGAAATTTTGGGGTTTAATTCATTATTTCTTTAAAGGAATTGGAGTTTTGATGTATTTGACACGTTAGAAATCGTCATAGTATATGTGAAAATATGTTAGGATCATTGGGTCAAAGTTTGGTGGATTATAATGGAGTTTGAAGGTTTGTTAATGGAGGAAAAATCTTAACGAAGAAGACAACTGCGTCTGTCCCTGTTCGATCGACTGTGTCGATCGATCAAACCCAGCCGTCGATCGATCAACGCAAGCTGTTTCCCGAAAATTTTGTGTTTAATTATTAGTTGAGTTCGGGAATGAATGAGTATTCTAGGATTTACATTATACTTATATGGGAGTGAAAATAAGACCAGTAGGTATACTGTTGAGTTCCGATAAGGCCATTGAGTGTAGGGCTTGGATTACGAATCGAGGAGAAAAATCCGATTTAGGAGAGTATCGGGGATTTCGGAAATTGAGTTACGGGGCGAAGTAAATTCAATTTAAGTAATAGACCAGTAGGGTAAGAAATAACTACTGAAAATATATGTAAGGGGTAACTAGGACCCTTAGAGTTGTGTGAATACTCAAATAAATAAGATTAATGAGATAAATCGTGAGGCGAATATTGTACGGTAAATATATGAGATTAAAATATTACGTACGTATATGATTAATAGGTCGGGCGTGTACCTACTGAATTATGTGATCTTTTAGGTAGAGAGATTATACCTAAATTAATTATGTTAGAGTCGATGAGACATTCCGAACTAACATAATGCTATTATATGTTTGGGGTCGATGAGAAATGCCGAACCAAACTTTGAACTGGTGTCACGATGAGAGAGTCCCGAACCCGAATATGTGTATATATATATTTTAAAAATAATTGGGGTCGATGTATCATTCCGAACCAATTCTTACTTGGGGTCGATGAATCATTCCGAACCAAGAGTCCTTTACGTGTATAAAAGGGGCAAAATAGCAATGACTGATATTTAGTATATATTGTGTGTAAAATATATATACTTGATGATATTCTACTTCCGTGTGTTAGTAGATTGATATATTTTATGTACTTGAAGATACATACTGAATTGGTAAGTTAAGTAGTGAAACTTAATTATGAAATGAACCTTTAGATAGAGAAAATCTATTTAGTAATTCAAGTAGCGAAACTTAATTACTTAAGTGGGAAAGTTAAAAATTGTGAGAATTGTAGTAATTTTAGTAGTGAAACTAAATGAGAAGTCTTGAAAAATAACATAGATTAAATGTTACTTGGGAATTATTTAACAAACGCGTGATGTTAGTAAAACGGTTGTACTGTATGGGCGGTATTGGAACTTGGGTACAGATAAGTTCAGTTTACTACTTTGGTTTAGTTAGCTTGAAAAGTACGGCTAGATAAACTAAGTGTAGAACGTTAGTTGTGAACAAAAGATGAGGGGTGAGTTAACTCAAGAGAGTGTACGAGAACCTAACATGTGTAATCAATAATCGCATTTTATATTGTGATAAACGCTTGCAAAATATTTTCAAAATGTTTTGAGTACTAACTCTTGCTATAAAATATTTTCAAAACCTTTTAGGTGTCCAGCCACAGGGATGCCATGTATGATGATTCCATTCCAGAGACTCGGAGTTGTAGCACAGTGGATGCTTTCAGGATTTTGACTAGGTGATATCTCTCATTCAGATCTAGTACACGATCTCACACTATTCTATGTATGGACTTGATGTCCGGTATTAGTCTCTTATGTTAGTTTCAGACTAGTGTTTATTCTATTGTTGTTTGGGATTTTTAGCCGATGGTTTATTCGGTAATACTCTTGTTATGTTGTACTTTTACTTTGTTGTTTGAATTATAGTACATGATTATTTGTACTTCTTTCCGCATGGTTGAGTTATCTGTTTTAAGAAAGATATAATTTGGCACCGGTCTAATTTTACTTAGGGGATTAGTAATTAAAAAGTTTTCGACACTGATGCTAAGGATGAACCATTTGAGAAACCTGTTTTAATTTAATGAAGGCCTGATCACCCGATGTTTAATTAGGCGGGGTGTCACAGATTGTATCAGAGCATCAGGTTCTAGTGTCCATAGGATCTATACGGCTTACTACGTTTTCAGCGTATCGTTTGATTGATATAGAGCCCTATCTTAGGATGATTGTACTCCTCTACGTACGTAGTTCACGTTCTCCTGCTGTTTAGTAGACGTAGTGTTATATATACGAGTTCGATTGTGCACGGTACGTCGAATATGGTGGAAGGACCAGCATTAGCGTTGGAAGGACGACAGGAGGGAGGAGCTCGGCAAAGCATAGGATGTTCGAAGATGGCAATCATAGGACAGATGACCGTTGTCGAGGTCACTCCTAGCGTGTAATGGAAGTAAAATGTTGCAAGGGTTGTTGAGGCATAGCAGGCATTTTTTTCAAGTATTGCGACAGCAAAGTGGGATACAAATTTAGACCCGCCCAACGTAGTGATAGTGGGAGGGAGTCTGCAAAAATTTTTGATGAGGACAAGCCGTAAAATGTGATAAAACGGCAATTGTACTTGGTAACCAAGGGAAGTAGTATGTCCAGTGGTTTTGGCGTTTAGGATAGAGTAGAAATACTCAGAAGTGAAAATTTGAGTAAATTTTTAGAGACAACGTGGCGGAGATGCAAATCACCGCATCCGGACCGAGGGTCCGTATACAAATAGAGAGACCTTACGTATAGTATAACCACAAAGTTCTCTATTGTTGATTTAGAAGCAAAGAGAATGGAAATACCGGAACCCCCCACGTGAAAGCCTAGTAGAGGCCAACCGTGAGAAAGAGATTATCCATTGATGTGAACTTGTATCGATGAGATGGGTACGAGGGAAAAGAGCCCTTGAGAGAATGAACTCTCGAGTTATGACTCGCAACTTTTGGTAAAACTCTTATTGAACGACTTATGTATATGAAGACAATATGGTACATCTTACAAGGTTGGGGTAAATGCTCTTAGGGGGCGAAGTCAAGAGAGTTTAAAGATTTAGTCAAAGAGTAAGACTGAATGTAATGGGCTGGTGCAAGCCATAAGTGGAAACCCACTAGAGGATTTAATGACTAGATCCTAAGTCGAGACTGTTAAGCCCCATAGTACGTTCCTCTTAGTCGCAAAACTAAGGGAACCAGGATGATAGTGCTCAGAATCGAGGCTACCAAGTCCGAGAGGAGGGATACCCCAATCCGGTCAGTGGCCTAGAGTAAGGGGATTTTTGTAATGATATCTAGTGTGGTTGGTAGAGCCACGCATTCTAATTTAGCTTGAAGTTATTTGAAGAAATAATAACTCCAATAAGTTTTGCATTTCGGAGAGGACAAGCATGTTAAGTCCGGAAAACCATCTAAACCACCAGAGCGATGGTTAAGGAAGTATATGGGTTTTAGCCTCGAGTGAATGGGGTATAGGATGAATCCTCACCTGAAAAGGGTCGAGTTGTCATTATTCTTCAATATGTGATAGACTTCGGAGATTACGAACATCTCATAGTAATTGATTTCGGTGTGTGGAAACCTAAATGATGTGAGTCAAGGTATGTAGTATGACCGCTGAGCGGAGAGATCGAGCTCGCCGTTGTAATTAGTGCTAAAGACTTAGTGATATTATAAGCGCGGTGCCACTTGACTCCTTTAGAAATATTGGAGTATGGTTTCACATGTTGTCGAGAAATCGAATTTGAGCATATCGACTATGTGTTGTTCCGATAATGCTCAGTAAGAATACATGGGAAGAAGTCCCTTGTTTAAGTTCGGTTGAGGAAGGGAATACGACTGAATTTTTATGCACGTCAGGAGAAGAGACATTGTTAGATGCTAGGACATCAGTGGAGCCGGTAGTGTTGTGGAGAAACACTGAAAGTCTTACCTCACCACAAAGGGATAAGTGGGACTTTGTGGGCAAGGATTTGATTTTTATCCTATAGTGTATTGAGAATACCCACAAGATTGTAGTCACGTCGTGTAGACTAAGCAGGAGTTGAAGAAAAGCATGATACGGGTGCGACATTTGCAATGTTTTTGCAAATGTGCACGGAGAAAAGGGTGTATGGGCGCCCTAGTCAATTGGATTCCTTAGACATCCGAGATAGAGGGATGCGGAATATTTTTGTACGACGGTGGGGAAAATAGGAATCAAGTCGTATCGATGAAATGGGTTGAACGTCATGGGAGATTGACGATGATCCAAGATTATATGTGCTAAGAGATCCAACACACCCTATGGGATGAAAGTCGGTGGGAAACCGTTCAAGGTTATCTCTCGATATGGGAGACCTAACTGTGGTGAAGAAGTAGCGCAAGGTGCTACTTGACTGAGTGTTGTGAGTGACTCGTGTTACTAAAATGTTGATTCTTATAAAGTAACCAACCCAAAAAGTGCGCCAATTGCGAAGAGTGCACGGATTGTAAAGTATAATAAACCCGAAGAGAAAGGGGAATAGAGTACCACTTGAAGAAAGATGACGTAAGTGGGAAGCGATGTTGAGGAGAGACATAGTGAGATTGTCTCCAAATACACCTCTAGTTAATAGACAAGATAGACTCGTAATGAACAAACGGAATGTGGTAGTGAACCTACATTTCCAATGATGGAACGAGGAGGCAGATTTATAAATTATTGATGGGTTATGAACATCATAATTAAGCCAACATTTCGTTGGGGTAGCAAAATGGGGTGACCGGGATGGATTAGTATGTAGTTGATAAGGGAGAGTGCACAAGTGCACGATGCCGCTCTACATGATTGTGAATCAGGGTGAAATCCTAAAATTCCACCCTGTGAGAGATGGTCAGGAAGGAATAGCGTTAAAGTTTTATTTTGAGTATGTTGTGTTACCTACGACTCAAAATTAGTAAGAAAGAATGATGATACGCCCTTACGATAAGTGGAATTTTGGAGAAGCCCACTGATCAATCCATAAGTTGAATGTATGCCTATATGAGCATATTTATAGGTAGAGTGAGTGCCTATATGGACTGTACATGAGAATTAGGTTCGTGGGTACCGATTACGAACAATACATGTACTTTGGGTGTGGTTCGAGTAGACATTTCGAACTTTTAAGTCCTTAACGCGTGATATGAGGACATTCTATTGGAGTATGACATTTAGGGTATATGAATTGTGTAAAATATAGATCACAAATTGTCTACTCATGTGCGATGAGATATATGTACATATATTGGTGCTCGAAATGTGATTCCGAGACAAGTGATTAATAACTATTGGTGATCGAGGTGGAATTCCGAGCCAATAACCCCAAAAGTGTTATAGAAGGGGGGTGATTATAAAATAAGTGTTGATAGTATATGTTATGTGTACGATATATATACCTATTGATTTTTCCTACTTATGTGCGATAGTAAGTGTGTTTAATCTCTGTATTGGGGTCGATGATGTTCCGGACCAATACCTGAGGAATCGATTTGGGGTCGATGATTTTCCGAACCAAATCGATTATAAAGAAAATTGGCATCGACGAAAGGTCTGAACCAACAGGTGCATTACATTTACCTTGGGGTCGATGGATTCCCGTACCAATGTAAATGATAGGATTATTGGGGCCGATGATTTTGCCGGACCAATTTTCCTTAAAGTATATATTGTGTGTGATATATATACCCTATAATATTCTACTTATGAGTGATAGTAGGAACTTAGATGTTATATAGAGATATAGATCGAATGGGTAAATTAAGTAGGGAGAAACTTAATTTCAAGAATTAACGTTGGATTGGGAAATCTATGAGAAATTAAGTAGTGAGACTTAATTATGATATATGCGGCATGGGTAACGTGCGATAAGAATTTATTATAAAGCAAGGTATGTACTTGGGGCGACCGTTAGGATATGATGATTTGACATTGGGTATTAGAGGATGCAATTATGTCTAGGGTCCTTAGCCTTAATACCAGCCTTATCCTAATTTCGAGGACGAAATTCCTTTGCAAGGGGGGAAGTATGTAACACCCCGTATTTCTGAATATTCCATTTAATTAGATTGGAGAATTAAATGAGAAAATGTCGGCTTAATTTAAATTACGTAAGAGTAGTAATTTAGAGAGTTTTATTTAAAAAAATTTAATTTTGGTATATTAATCGAGAGATAGATACCGATAAATATTGCCTCATTTTATTTACTTAGTGCGAGTGGTAAATAGTTACTTAACGCGTGTAGATCGTGTTGGGGTGAGAACGAGTAATATTTTTTTTAAGTGACTCAAATGATAATTTAGAGGTCACCGATGAGTCCAGAAGGGTCAAATTAGTCAAAATAGTATACCCGGGGGTACTAGTTGAGTCCCGGGGTAATTTTGGACTAAACCGAGACCGTTCGGGGGCGTTTTGGTCTTTTAACATAAGAGGGTATGGAGACCTACGAAATTTAGAGTTTTATATCAGCCATATGATAGAGGAATTAGGGTTAGAACACCCATGACAACACCAATACCATTAAAGAGGAGACAGGCACTACTTTCTAAAGCAAAAAGAAGATTTGGAAAGGATTCAAAGGGATTTCTACCATTAACTTATTGGGGAAGAAGGATTGAATGACGAAGATCATCAATCATCAACAACAACCATGAATTCAGACCCTACTGATCATAAGGCAAGTTGTTTATTGCAAAAATCTTAAATTTATAATACCCATGTGTAGGGTTTTTGAATAGTTTTGTTTAAATCATTATTTTGATTGGAGAAAGATGATATTTATGCATGCTGGGATAGGAATCGCATGTAGAATGATTTAACCTATGTAGAGGATTAATATTCAGATTAGACTTGATGATTTTTCGGATTAAAATCTGGATTTTGAATGAAAATATGGGAAGAACACCATAACTAGGGTTTCAAGAAATTTTGGGGTTTAATTCATTATTTCTTTAAAGGAATTGGAGTTTTGATGTATTTGACACATTAGAAATCGTCCTAGTATATGTGAAAATATGTTAGGATCATTGGGTCAAAGTTTGGTGGATTATAATGGAGTTTGAAGGTTTGTTAATGGAGGAAAAATATTAACGAAGAAGACAACTGCGTCTGTCCCTGTTCGATCGATCGATCGATCTCGGACTATCGATCGATCGACTGTGTCGATCGATCAAACCCAGCCATCGATCGATCGACGCAAGCTGTTTCCCGAAAATTTTGTGTTTAATTATTAGTTGAGTTCGGGAATGAATGAGTATTCTAGGATTTACATTATACTTATATGGGAGTGAAAATAAGACCAGTAGGTATACTGTTGAGTTCCGATAAGGCCATTGGGTGTAGGGCTTGGATTACGAATCGAGGAGAAAAATCCGATTTAGGAGAGTATCGGGGATTTCGGAAATTGAGTTACGGGGCGAAGTAAATTCAATTTAAGTAATAGACCAGTAGGGTAAGAAATAACTACTGAAAATATATGTAAGGGGTAACTAGGACCCTTAGAGTTGTGTGAATACTCAAATAAATAAGATTAATGAGATAAATCGTGAGGCGAATATTGTACGGTAAATATATGAGATTAAAATATTATGTACGTATATGATTAATAGGTCGGGCGTGTACCTACTGAATTATGTGATCTTTTAGGTAGAGAGATTATACCTAAATTAATTATGTTAGAGTCGATGAGACATTCCGAACTAACATAATGCTATTATATGTTTGGGGTCGATGAGAAATGCCAAACCAAACTTTGAACTGGTGTCGCGATGAGAGAGTCCCGAACCAGAATATGTGTATATATATATTTTAAAAATAATTGGGGTCGATGTATCATTCCGAACCAATTCTTACTTGGGGTCGATGAATCATTCCGAACCAAGAGTCCTTTACGTGTATAAAAGGGGAAAAATAGCAATGACTGATATTTAGTATATATTGTGTGTAAAATATATATACTTGATGATATTCTACTTCCGTGTGTTAGTAGATTGATATATTTTATGTACTTGAAGATACATACTGAATTGGTAAGTTAAGTAGTGAAACTTAATTACGAAATGAACCTTTAGATAGAGAAAATCTATTTAGTAATTCAAGTAGCGAAACTTAATTACTTAAGTGGGAAAGTTAACAATTGTGAGAATTGTAGTAATTTTAGTAGTGAAACTAAATGAGAAGTCTTGAAAAATAACATAGATTAAATGTTACTTGGGAATTATTTAACATACGCGTGATGTTAGTAAAACGGTTGTACTGTATGGGCGGTACTGGAACTTGGGTACAGATAAGTTCCGTTTACTACTTTGGTTTAGTTAGCTTGAAAAGTACGGCTAGATAAACTAAGTGTAGAACGTTAGGTGTGCACAAAAGATGAGGGGTGAGTTAACTCAAGAGAGTGTACGAGAACCTAACATGTGTAATCAATAACCGCATTTTATATTGTGATAAACGCTTGCAAAATATTTTCAAAATGTTTTGAGTACTAACTCTTGCTATAAAATATTTTCAAAACCTTTTAGGTGTCCAGCCACAGGGATGCCATGTATGATGATTCCATTCCAGAGACTCGGAGCTGTAGCACAGTGGATGCTTTCAGGATTTTTACTAGGCGATATCTCTCATTCAGATCTAGTACAGGATCTCACACTATTCTATGTATGGACTTGATGTCCGGTATTAGTCTCTTATGTTAGTTTCAGACTAGTGTTTATTCTATTGTTGTTTGGGATTTTTAGCCGATGGTTTATTCGGTAATACTCTTGTTCTGTTGTACTTTTACTTTGTTGTTTGAATTATAGTACATGATTATTTGTACTTCTTTCCGCATGGTTGATTTATCTGTTTTAAGAAAGATAAAATTTGGCACCGGTCTAATTTTACTTAGGGGATTAGTAATTAAAAAGTTTTCGACAGTGATGCTAAGGATGAACCATTTGAGAAACCTGTTTTAATTTAATGAAGGCATGATCACCCGATGTTTAATTAGGCGGGGTGTCACAGTTGGATTCTAATTGGCATACATGAAGATTAAATATAGGACTAGTAGGGATGATTTAATATAACACCTGGGTATCCTTAAGTTTACAAGAGGGTTTAATCCTAAGTGAAAGAAGAGGTTTTTATAAGAGATTTGAAACTATCGGTTTTAACCTTAATTAAAAGGAGAGTTTAATTTGTAAAAATTCAGGAGTTATGACGATATGGACCCATAGGGTATTAATGATTTCTTACTGAGTATATGTTGAGGAAAAACCTATTTGAACCTTTTGTATTGAGTGAGGCTCGGGGATAATTAAATTAAGAAGTAAAGTGATGACATTTTAATACGTGGAATTTAAAGAGATATAATGCTACGTATAATCTAAGGGTAATGTGAGTACCTTGTTGATATTATATTATAGGTATGATAAGGCCTATTTGATTGATTGTTGATTTATGTGTATGACATAACTAGCTTACTTGCTATCGACAGGAGGTTTGCACGTGAGGGCAGTCATATCCTGATTAATCCATGGGATCTTTGATTTGTCGCTCGAGAGCATAGGTCTATGAAAGACTTATCGGGGAGTTGATAAGTCCGCTGACTGTGGGTACGTAGGTATGTGCGTGACCCATGGATACGAGAACTATGTTCGCCTCCAATTTGTTTGTTGTTGATTGTGGTTCAAGGAATCCTTACTGAACCTTTAGTCCCCTATTCGGCGACCTGCGATGATGGGACTTGATGGCAGAGTAATTCATTGCACCGCAGCTGTGACTCGGGGTGTCGTATTATATATGAATATATATATATATACTAGGGTATGCCCGTGCCTGAAGGCACGACGTTAATTTTTGAAAGTGTACATCATCGATAGGATCATACATCTATTTCTAGTTCACAACAGATAACCAACTTTTGAAGTAACCTATGGTACAAAAATATTAGTTTGAAAATTTTTTAAAAATGATTTTTTTTACATACATACACTGTGGTACGAACTTATTAAGTCAAAAAGTTTTTTCAAACATATAATTGTAAACCATTTTATGTTATGTAATTTTATTTGAGCATCACTAAACTTATCAAAAAAATGATTACCGTTTTCACCAAAAATGTTTAGTGTCGACACCATGGCATAATAGTCTTGAAGTTTTTTCGAAAAATTCAATATACACTTTTTTGATAAGTTTTATCATTTTTCTTTCTATATTAAAAGGGTTTATTTCACTTGTAATTGTATATATGTGCATAGTATACACGTGAAAAATAGTTCAAGTTTGTACCCATCATACAGTGGCATACAATTAATCACTATACAATAATAAATTTTAAAAATAGCTAAAGAGACCCCATATAATTCATTTTTTTATTGATGGAAAAGTTTGTGGATTCATAACATTACATGATAACAGAACCATTTATGTCGTGGATAATAGAGTAGAAACATTAAACCCCAAATTTAAGAAAACACTACAAAAAATGATAATCAACAATTGATTTTGTTATCATGTAATGTTATGATATAATACAAAAAAATGATTTGATGGATCACCAATTGATAACTCGCACCCTTAGCCACACATCATATAATCCAAAAAAATGATAATCAACATAACTAAATGTACATCCATGGGAGCGAACTGAAGGAATAATGGAAATGGGAATAAGTAGGTTGTAATATAAAAAATGTTCATTAAACAATCTTTAAAAATTTTGATTTCTAGACCCTCAATTTCTACTACTTGAATTGAAAAGGAAAAAAACAGAGAAAATAGTAACAGCTAGTCTTCAACACCACATTAGACATATAACTTCTAGGATTCATCACTGAGGTTTCCGTCACACGCCGGGTGAAATACAAAACATACATATAATTCAGAAGAAAACATAAATATAATTGCATAAAAATGGCAACTAAGACTTGAAAGTTGCAACTTAATTCAAAAGAAAAGAATATATAATATCCGTGATCTGTAGTATTACGAACAAAAAATGAGATGATCATGCTGTGTTGCTAAAAATTATCTTTTTAGTCGATACAATATCTCTTTAGTCAACACAGAACAGTATCTGTACAGGTTCGGGTACGGAACTTGGTGCTACCATATTCGAGACAAACATACGGCCTTGGAACATGTGGAACTTGGTGCTGTCGTGGGGAACTTGCCTTAAAATCCATTCAATGTCTTTCAACTTGTTACAGCCAAGAACTGTGACTTCAAAGATTTGATAGCGTCTGCATCTGGAACTTTACCAGCAACATGAATCCAAAGTCAGCCTCTTATCAGAGAGTAATAGCATAATACATAAGTGGATTCTCCTTGCTTTTTTGAGCAACTTCGACTTGGTACTTAAGAAGTAGATTTTTCGCAGCAAGAATAAATGTTTGATCAAGTTCTTAATCAGTTGCATATAGTTTCCAGTTGTGCTCAACCACTGAACTTATCTGCCTCGTGCATTCGAGGCTCTTAGGCCACTCAAAACATTGATCGAGACCACCGTGTTATGCCCACAATGACATCCTATATCCGAGGCCATGTAAAAACATCAGTTTAGTATATGAACATCTAAAACAATAGTTGATCTCATTCAAAATGAATGCATCAATAATATAAAAACTATAAAGAGGCCAAGTCGATTCACAAATTTGGACTACAACTAAACTTTACAACTATTCCTATCCAACAACATAGAGAATCGTATCATGAAATTGATTGAATGTTATTCACCCCCAAAAATGAGTTGATTAAGGGAAGTAATCTAAATATCTATTTTGCAGTTTAGTATATGGAAATTTCTCTGCTTCTCTGGTTATATATGCTTGAATCTGCTTAAATTTTCTTGCCTGATCATCCCTGCAAGATCTGTGCCATATTTGAACATCTGTTACAGACTATACATAATAAAATCCCTAATTTACTAGCTTAAATTTTTTTTGCAGTGTAGGTATTATGGATTCATTACTTTCTTCCATTCAATTATCTACTTCATGGCCAGTATCATATATATATAATTGTAGGTATTGAGGTCTAGCCGTTGTAGTTGGTAAAAGACTCTCAACCTTATTATGATATATAGACCCTTTTGTGCGAAACATATTTACACCCATTGATGTGATAGAGAACACAATATGTCTAAAAATAAGTTCAAAACTTAATTATGTTTAAAAAAAAGTCATCCGCTATATTTTGGAAAAAAATGTGTCCATCACTGAATATGTTCCTTCTTACCTCTTAAATCATTCGAGAAATCAACTAACTGCTAAAAAAAGGAACTGCTAAGACTAAGAAGTCTCCAACTACATAGAGAGACATACCTGCTTTGAAAAAGGAACAGCAAGTTCGAGGGAGCGCACTTTGAAATGACGGAACTGCAAAACCTTAATGTTTAGTGCAAAAGGTATAGATTTAGGAAGGGTAGAGAACCCCCACCACCGTGAAGTTTACCCCATTTTAGAAGGTAGGCCCTAATGGGTCCAGGTATGGGATCAGAAAACTTGTGTTGATTCTTTTGCCTGCACACAAAATTATGATATCTTAAATCTTCCCTTTGTTATGGATAGGAAAGATAATTATGTTTCAACCCTAGTGTGGAGATGTTGTTACATAAGAGGTTCCAAAGTTGAAACCTACATGCCATTTAGCTACTTATAAACATGTGGCAAGTGTACCTAGATGATAACGAACACAAAACCAAAACAGATTAGTAAGCCCTAAATGAACCTTAGATTTGTACAGGTAGAACAAAACGGATTAGGAATGTGACATACAATTCTCAAACGTATTGATTCTGCATAAACTGCTGAGTTAAAGATTCTACAAAAACTTCTCTAGATGAGAACCCTCCGTAGCTGATCTCCTTGTATAAAAATTTCTCAAATGTATTGATGGCCTGCATGATGTATTTGGAGATGGAACATAACGACAGTTTGGTAAAGCATATGAAAGTGCCATTGATTTTGAAGACTCATTCGCAATTGAACTTTAAACTTTACATCACCTGAAGAAAACAAATTGGAACTGAACCTCTAAATCAGGCCTGGACAAAGCAGCCCAGGACACAACACCTATAATCGGACCAACCTCTAAATCACCATTCGACGACTTATTTTTAACCACATTGTTGATGCACTCCGAGTACAGACAGAGATTACTGAGTACCAAGAGAGATTACTAAGTACCGACAGAGATTTACAAATACAACCATCCAATTTAATGAACATAAACTTTAGGCATCAATGGAAGGAGAAAAATGTTCCATAAATTTGAATCTATGAATTAGAAGAAGCCCAACAACCTGAAAAATGAAGACAATCAAATTAGAAAAAAAAAACATGAGCGTCGTGGAGTTCATTGCGAATATTTGAACTTGAAATGACCAAATCCCAAGCAAAACATTAAAACGAACATATTGTTCTAAGATGGTCTGACTGGAGATCAAATATCGCAAAGGAGGTAACTTGTATTCGAATATTTTTTATTTTTGCAATTTTCAGTTTCAAAATCAAATTGTAAAGTAAATTCTTAACAGTAAAAAATGTCTTACTGCATCTGAATGAAAAATGTTGCAATTATTGCATCTGAGACTACACAATAAAAAAGAAATCAAAAATCCATTGCAAAGCAAGGAAGAAGAATCAATTGAGAAAGTAAACTCGCTCAATACGTACTCACTCCGACTTAAAATCGCAACTTCACTTAACTTCTCTTGTGACATTAACACACGATTGTACGGACTTATATTCCAATCCAAACTCCAAATGAAAATTTGCTTACACATGCCTAACCTCAATATCATGTTTCTTACTGCATACGAACACGACTAATTTAAACACAACTAATGTGATTAATAATTTTTGCACCTGATCAAAGAATAAACAAAAAAAGGAACAACTTCATGTTAAAAATTCTATAACAGTATGATTGTGTCAATTCGTGGTTGTTTTGTTCCGTGTGTGTAATTTCTAAAATCATCACCCCAAATGCTTATTGGAACTATAGCTTTTATAGCTGACATGAGTCACACAATCACATCCAAATTGTTTGTATAATACTTTGAATTGCGAAATCACATCAATAGGATTTCAGTAGCCACAACACAGGTTATTGTATTCAAACTTACTATTTCAAAAACTGTAGGGTAAAAAAACCATTCTAATCCACCTCTCAAACTTCAACTTAGAACATAAGATAAAAGTAAAATATAAGATAAGTGTCCACGTAAAAATAGAAATTGATTATAGTGTTCATCGAGCTTCATCAAAGTTCCTGCTCCAACTGATTTTGGTGTCCTCAGATAGATTTTACCATGGAATTTCTGCTCCTTTTCATAAAATCTCATGTTTTTATCATGGTCCCCATTTCCTTTTCATAAAAGCTCATGATTCTAAAAGCATTTTGTCTAAGGACTCAGAGGGAAAAAAAGTCTAATTATGCACATCTATAAAGCATTCATGATCTATAGTTAAACTTTCAAAAAAGGAGCACATAAAGGCAAAAACATATTATAGTAAAAGTATCGATATAATATGGTATGAGGCATCCCAGTTATTTAGCACCCTACAACACCTCCGAGTTTATGACCGAATGCAAGATTTTCCCAATAGGCATTTAGTTTGACAACAAAGAATAATAACTACAACAAAAGAAGTAAACCAGATTGAACGTCATTGAAATATATATAAAAAAAATTCAAGTACTCCGATTACCTCACACCTTATTCTTGTGTACGCACCAAAGGCCGTAGTCCAACGATTAAAGTGTAATTCAAATCTTCATCTACAACAATAAAAAAGATTACATGGATAAATTAGAACCTAAAGACGACCAAAAGTTAAAGCGCATTCTTAAAAACCTTAGTTTTAAAGTGAAAAATATAAAATGTATATCAGTTCAAACTCCTGATCCAAAACAGTGTTCAGAAAATATGTGTTGAAGTGAAATTTAAAACCTCGTCTGACAATTTTAAAATTTAGTTCCAGATGAAAATAGAAAACTTGGTTGTTATATTGTATGGGGCTTGGGGTGCCTATGGTGCCACTTGCGGTGGCGGTGGCGGTGCATACTTTTTTGAAGATTGATACATAAGTCCTCCATTTTCTTTGATTGGGTCTGCATCAGTAAAACTGCTAATATTTGTAATCAACATTAGTTTAGGACACTAAACATGAATATATTTATAAAATAGATGTTATGAAGAAAAATCACACAATACGTGGTATGAACTCGTATATACCAACTAAAGCCCTATAATCGTATGGCATTACGAAAACTATTGAAAAAGAATCGACTGTGAAAAATGACTTCATGTAAAAAGGGCTAAAAATTTGACAGTATGTCATTTGTACACAATTATAGAACCTTTATAACTATGTACAAAACAACAATCATAAATTCGTAATTAATAGAACATTGGCATCAACTATTTGTCCCAATGTTTGCAAAACACAGACAATAGAATCCTAATTTCTAAAATATAAAAGAGAGGACCCATTAAAAATGCCACTACACGATTAAAAGGGAGGACCCACAAATTCAAATTAACAAATTCTTACCCAACGTTTATGAGATTCCTTTATGTTCCATTCACACATAACTAAGAATTCTGTAACAACTTCGCACATTTACAAAAATCACAAAAATGTACATTAGTTAAATGATGATGGATAGGAATATCTGCGGATAGGAAAGATGATCGCACATCAATTAAATGTACATCAGTTAAATGATAATCGCACATCTACATATAAATGAATCCACGATGTTAAAATTACAATGGATAGGAATATCTGCAGAGATACCTAGAATCCACACCTAATTCACGAACCAGTTCAAGACTACCTATGTGTGACACCTACAAAAGAGAACACATGCTTAGTAACATATCACATTATTCAACTAAAAAATGATAAAAAAACAGAAACATTTTTCACAACTTAAATAAAAAGAATTGTGAATGCTATTTATCAGTAACGAATTAGCAAATGGATGAGGTACATAGTTCCATATGACATTTGTTACAACTAAAATAAAAACAATTGTAAATGAACATAGGAAACAATTTTATAAATGAACATAGAAATCACACCATCTCGGCCAAGTATTGTTCGTATGGCTCAAATCAGAATCAAATAGAAGAAATGAAAATCATAATAACACAATCAAAATTGGGGAGTGAAAAATACCCAAAATCGCATTTGAAACCTAAAATCAAGAGGAATAAAAGCCCTAATTGAAGCTCCATTTGAAACCTAATTTGAAACAAATCAAAAGCCGCATTTGAAACAAATCGAAAGATGCATTTGAAACCTAAACGCAACAAAGAACAAACTTCAAATGATGTATCAAACATAGCTCAAAGGTAAACAAACTCATAGAATCCCTAAATGAACCTCCATATATAAGACGTAACTAAAATCGAATGTTAAATCAGAAACTTAGATTGAATTTTAAATCGAAGGTTAAAATATTTGAATCAAACACGAATATTACATTAATAACACAAATTAGCAAACAAAGTTCAAATGTAAAACTCCCAAATAAAACAAAAAACAAAAAAGTGGAGAGAACACACACAAACACGAAGTTAATTTAAATCGCAAAAAAAACACAATTAGTTTTAAATAACAAAGGTTATAGATATTTGGAATGAACGAATAATATAACTGCTGAAGGGTGGATCTGCAAATCGAACACTAATAAACAATTTTTCTAAATCCAATATAAATACAAATTATAATTACATAATACCCCAAAGCATTACATACCAGTGGTAAAATAAATTCATGGTCAAGTTTTATGAAAACATAAAAGCTAAGTCATACAATGGTGATATCTAAAAAAACAATTCAACCGCATGCCATAGAGAAACCTAGAAGGAAAAAATCAAGGAGTAACAAATATTTATCTCAAACCCAAAACATACATCTGAAAAAAAGAAGGGGATAGATAATGCGATTCGGGCGGCGGCATTAGATGAGGGTGGCAACGTGGCGGATGAGTGCTACGGCATGGAGACAGCATTGGATGAGTGAGGTTTTGGGGTTTTACAGTGTTAATGGCTCAGGTTTCGATTTGATGAAGATGTGGGTTTGGGAGTTTAGGAGTGTGAATACATTCAGGCGTAAAGTAAGAATGGTAGAATACTATTTTAGCCTCCGTTTTGAATTTTGATTTGGAGTGAAAAATAAATTTGAGTGTGAAAAAAGAGAGGGAACTCAAATGTTTAGGGGGTAAAAGAGGTAGTGGAAAAACAATTCATATGGATGACATCATAGTTTCAACTTGTGACATAGATAAGTTTTCTACTTTATTATATATATATATATATATATATATATATATATATATATATATATATAATGGATTAAATGAATGAATGAATGGGTATTTATTATGGTTAAATCTATCTACGGTGATAATTGTAGATAACGGTGAATAGAGAAAAAGAATGAAATTAAGTTAATGAATGTTTATTCTTAAAGAATTGAAAAGATTAATTCATATTAATGAGAAATGATTCATGTTAATGAGCAACGATTCATATAAATGAAAAATGTATAAGAATTGTATAATAATGTGACGTATGCTATGGGACATACGGGAATTATGATATGGGAATGGAATTATAATATGGAGACTAGAAAAGAGAAATCATTAATTAGGAGGTTAATAGGAAACGTTAAGTGTGCACTTTAGTTGAGAGGTGAGAATAGAAAATGAGAGTTGGATCTAACATGTACATAATAAATGTTTTATTGCACTTGTTAAATACTTGCTGTTTTAAAAATCATTTTCACAATCGGGCTCTGACCCGTTTCCTTGCATATTTTCTTTTCTATTGTATCTTCTATATCAGGTGTCCAGCAACAGGGACGCCAACCTTAGCGGATTATGACAGGCTATGGATCTATGGAGTTTTGCTTAGATACCTATCATCTTTTTTATTCACAGTATTCTTAGTTAGGGCATGTCGCCCAAAGGATTCAGTTATCTTTTTCTATCGGGGTCAAATACTATTGTATTCGGGTCTGTTAAATACATTTAATACTGTTGGGATTTCTGTAATGGATTTATATTATTTGGGAATGTTTATTCCAATTGCATTTAAATACTTTTGTGTTATCTATTTGGCTATCAGTGTTGTAGAATAAAATGTGTTGTGTTATTCTTAAACTGGAAATGGATTTTGTTAAATTAAAATTTGGAAAGTTTTGAACACCAGCTTAATTGGGTATTGGGTGAGTTGTAAATGTTTTCGACAGTGATGCTAAGAATGAGCCAACTGTATATTCTGTTTTAATTTGGTATGCGACTAGCCACCCGGTATTTAATTAGGCGGGGTGTTTCATAGAGTAATTAGAACTCTTAAAATCGTCTCCCAAAGTCTTATGAAATAACTCCCCCAAAGTTAGCTCTTATAGGAAACCAAAAGGAATTTCACGATTTTAAAACACTTGCCAGCGTCAGGTACCCTGAGCTGGTTCAATTGTACCGCAAATCGGTTCACCGCCCGAACCAGTTTGGCCTTCGGTTCGCAAAAGTTCGCTGGTTTGGGGCTTAAAGGACTCCGCATTTTCTCAAAATTTTGTCCATTTTAAAAAGGCCATAACTTCTTCACCGTAGCTTGGATTGAGGTGTTGTTTCTTCCAGTATCTTCATTGCGGCGATATCTTCAACTTTACAGCTAATTGGATCTCTGGACGGTGGCTGTAAAATTACTAAAATGCCCTTAAACTTCCATATCTTGCCTTCTTCATTATTTTGACTTCTCTTGCGTACCACTTGCATAAAGTCCCTAAAATCATGGAACGTGAAGTCGTTGAGGCACATCTGGGACATATGATGGAGATGTTGAATGTTTGATTCCCGAAATTTGGATTGAGGCCATCGTGTGAGATCGTGTAGAGACGTGCCAAATGTAGCGACGTACGACATACATAAATGTAAGATATCAGACATGAAAAAAATGTCCTTACAGGTCTCAATTATATAAACAAGTCATAGAGTAGGTTACACACACAAAACCAAATTATATTTAGAGCAAATTTTATCTTGATTAAATTAAGTGAGCATGAAAAATATTTGAATCTAAGTGAATATAAGCAAAACAATCACAAACAAAAAGAAGAGAAGATGGGGAAAAATCCCTTTAAAACAAAGATTACATTCAACATTGTTTCCCACCAGACAGACATATATAGACATAAAAAAATTAGAGTTCCACTAAGTGGCACAATAATGTCTTCAATCGAAGTAATCCACAATAAATAATACAGATCCAGTACCATCGCCCCCAGTAAGCTCATCTTGCTTAATATCCACCGAACAGCCTCACGAATCAGTATTTCTATCTGCTTCAACCGTCCAAAATTAACTCCACAAGGTTATGGGCATGGAATGTGTTATTCATAGTTCAAAAAAGTTATATTAAATCATCAAAGAGTTTAATCGAAAAATAAATTTTTTTATCAATAAAATAAGTAAAAAAAGGCTTATATTAAAATGCAGCTCTACATACCTCTATATAAGGAGAAGAATATCCAAGGGATAGGTATGAAAGATTGAATTTGAAATCGATAATTTTTTTCATACTCATGCAAACGAAGATAAATTACATTTGGAACACCTACACTTTCTCATTTAAACATACTTTAAATGATTGATCCAACTAGATTGCAGGGACTTCAAAAAGACACAAAAATTGAGCTCGTTCAAATGAAGTTTGAATCATTTTAATAAGTTATAGGAAGTCGTTCAATTGACTTAGAGAAAGTTTCAAAAAAAATATAATTAGTTTGGAAAAATGTTTCAAATTTTCAGAACTCTTCAAACACATCCTCGAAAAAAATTTCATAGAAACAATCTCATGAACTTTTTATGAGAATGTAATGATGATCTTTCTTTTATTGTTTCATTCAATTAGTAACTCTTCTTTAATTAAAGTCTTGAGAATTTTCATGATGGTGTAGTGGGGTGTAACGAGAAAAGACAAACTAAAATATATGATGAGAAGTGGTCAATATTGCTCCTAAATTTTGATTATTTAAATTGGTTAGTGGAGCCACAAGGTGAAACAATTTAAAGATTAGAATGATGATGAGGAGAGAAGGCTAGACTTATACATGCGACAAGATATCGGGTAAGATGCTACAGTAAGATAGGAAATGTATCAACAAAGAGTTACTTAGTATTATAAAAATGTTAAAGATCAAACCATTGAAAGTGGGGGACAACATTCTTAAGAAGGTGATTAAGAAAAAGAACAAGCTTCATCCCAATTGTCAGAACCCTAATAATATTACATAGGAAGTAGTTAAAGGAACATTTAGACTTGAAATTCCCGAAGAAGAAACCTTCACCAAACAACCAAATGTATATCATATGAGGAAGTATTACCACTACAAAAATGTTTCACATATGAACGAAAATAAGTTCAAGTTTCCCTCCCAACCTACTTGTTGATTTATTCTATGTTTCTTTTTATGATTAAGCCTCATATATGGAGTAAAACGGGAAACATTTATGGATCTTAACTCGTTGGAATTTCTCAGAATGTGACATAAATGAGGGAATGGATCCTGAAGTAGGATGAACCCAATAAAAATATGGCTCCTCTTAGGACAGAACTACAAATCATTAAAGTGATTATGGGGTTAAAAAATCCTCGTTTGAAAACACATAAGACGAGACACTACGGTTTAAAAAAGATGAAATAGGTCTTAGACAATTACATTAATGGTAAGAAGTTTTTACGTAATAAGGTCATCATAAATGGCTGTTGTAAGTGTTTGAAATCATAACTAAAAGTGTTAAATCAAGGGTAAATAAAAATGGTTTCCGAAATAAAGTCTCTCTCATAGAAGTGTAAGACTAAGGTATGACCGAAGCTAAAGATGAGACGGAAATACGAGATAATATATATGCGTTTGTTAATTGGCTTAGCTAATTTGACCATACTTAGTTTAAGAAAAAATTAACATGTATTATTTTAATTCTTTCAAATAGTATGACCAAATATAGTATAAGGACAAGTTAACATCTTCTTTCGCAATTTGTTTAGCTAATACAATAAAAATTGGTTGAAGGACAAATTCATGTCACCCCTAGCAGACCAAGGTTTGACTTCATACCTAAAGGGGACTTGAGTAATAAAGTAAAGGATATGGTGCTTAACTAAAATACTCAAGTAGGGCAACACACATTGATAAAACGAAAATGGAATAGAAAAGCCTATATGAATTGTATTAAAAACTACTATGAGTTAAATGTAATATCCTCAAATTGGGGAAATGTTAAGGTTACATGCCAAATGTTTAACAATAAATGTATTAAAGGCCATGCAGATTGGAGAAAATTTTGATCAAATTTGAAAAAGATCTAAGACACATCATCTCAATGGTGAGAATATTGATGGAATGATCGATAAGCGTAGTGTCATCTCCATCAAAACTGCCATTTGCGTCCAAGGGTTTCTCATCTACAATATTAACATCGGCCTCAACCACGTATTAAGATTCTTCCTGGGTATTAAAGCCTACTTAAATCGAATTCCCATTGGAATCGTAAATCTACTAACTACTGAACTCAATAGCAATGCCTAGGATAGTTTGGCTAGACTTGACCTTCATATCCACTTACCCTTAACATATGTCTTATATAACAATGTCTGGAAAATCGGTGGATGATTAATATTTGGTGATATAATATTTCTTAGCCTTCACCATTATAGCTACTACAAGATCATCTACCTTGTTTTTGAGCACATACTTAGTAATTTGGAGTGAAACTTAGTCATTGACCCCCTATATAATTAGGGTCCTAATCTCATTAGTGTGACACCCCGCCTAATTAAATACCGGGCGATCACACCTTTATTAAATTAAATCAAGGTGAACAGTTGGTCCATTCTTAGCATCACTGTCGAAAAATAAATTATTCCAATTTAACACCCTAATTAATTAAGCTAAGTGTCAAAACCATTTTCATATATACTTTCCAAATCTTATTTAAAGAAAAATCATTTATTTTATTAACAACATTCAATAAGTAAGAATCACACCACATTAAATTCTGCAACATAAACCAATTAATTTAATACATTCGTCAATCGAATGTCAACATACGAAATCTAAAGTCACACATCCAAACTGAATAAATCCCATAGTAACAATACTGGAAATAACTGAAATACAAAAGTCCAATAACAACGGAATAATGGAAAGAGCTACACATGCCCAACTAGATGAAGGTACTAAGAGTGGATCCGAATGAACGAAGTCGTCTAATCAAGAGACCTGCAACTCCCACCTAAGCTGCAGCGCGTTCCTTCCAAGAGATCCTAAACAAGACGCCCCTGTGGCTGGGCACCTGTGATACATACATATATATACAAGAGAGAGAGAGAGAAAGAGAAATGGGTCAGAGCTCGATAGTGTGTATGATTTTAAAAATTCGTTTAGCAAGTATTTAAATTGATACAGGCCAATGCAACAACATATTAGTTCCACACTCTCTTGAGAAATTCTCACCTCTCTTCTAATGTGCACGCCTATCGTACTAACCTTCCCAACGGATTATTTCGTCATATAACACCCTATCTCTCCCCCAATGATTTAACTTACCTTAAGTTATTCGAAAGATTTAAAAATGAACAATAATGTTGTTTAAAAAGGTTTCACTAGTATCCAAAATTCTCAATTTAACTTGATTAATTTATAAAGTTTCCAGTGTCATATTATACTTTCTCAACGCAAGTATTTCAATTTGAGTCATCAGCCATGTCCTACATATCAAATCACAGTAGGCAGTTCCAGATTTCATAATTTCATAAATATATATATATATATATATATATTTACTACTCGTATAATATATATATCATAATAGCACCCCAAATAAAACTATGGTGCGGGCATACTCTGCTATCCAATCCCCGTATCGCTCACACTAAGGGAAGTACAAGTTCGGAATCACTCTCGAACTGTATCAACATATAAACACAAACAAGATTGAGGCGAAGTATAGATTCCAAGTCTCTAAGAGGTCAGTACATACCCCACGCCTCTTAGGACCGTCTGAACTATCGATTCGATAGCCTGTACCAAGGATATCTATCTTCTAGGGTACAAGTCAATATTCCCCATAAAGGTCCCATCGAGATAAGACTGTCCCAGCGCGGTAACCTCAGGGATAGCAAGTAGCGCGGGCATGGTTTTCACATGTATATAATATATGCATACACAATCATATAAATATATCAATTTTATTATATTAATATAGGTTCCTCTCATCACCCAAAATTACAACATTTATCCTTACTTTTCACATTAAGTATTCCTTATAAGGGTTAGTCGCTAACCTTAACTCGAAGGGTTTCTCCAACCCATTACGTGACACTTGTGGACCCTATCCTCCCAAGTATAAAATTCATTAGGTGTCATTAATATGTTCCAACGTAACTCTCTTGCGCGCCTCACCCTTTAATACATAAATTTACCAACCCTAAAGTAAATACCCCATAAATACCATTCTCGTCGAATATTAAAGATCCCAACATTTATTCATATGCCCTACTGGTCCTCAATGTCTCCCAAATCATTTTATTAAGAATGCCTAAGAATTTAACATTTATTCATATGCCCTACTGGTCCTCAACTTTTCTGACTATCTCGACCCTTCCAGGCGCGTTGGCCCACTCAAAATGACCATACGAACAACTTATAAAATATTCACTTTTATTTATCAATAATTAGTCCCGACGCGACACGGGCGTGTCCCGGCTCAAATTTCCAAAATTGTCATTTTATTCTCTCGTGACATTCAATATAACCAATATAATATATTACTTTGCTCATTAGTAATATTCAACAAACTTCCCATAATTACTAACTCTCGTCACATTAATAATTATAACATAATAAATTTCCGGATTTTTATTAAATAATTCACTCACATTAAATTTAATAAATCCCCAAATTAATATAGCATAAAAATACGAGGTATTACAATTAGTCTTTTCATTTTTGTATGCTTCAAGTTTAGAATTTATCATCACTTTCTAAGCCTTTACTAGCATTTATAATGGTCCATTGATTTCTTTTTATGCAAAGCTAATACTAACCCATTGTTGGAGATCTACCATTAACATCAGTCTTAACATATAAAGAATAAATGAGAGTTTTAATAGCCATGTCAAACTTAGAGAAAATGAATAAATACATAAATGGGACGAACCTGAAGGACTTTATTTATAGCAACACTAACATCCTATCCCCCTTCCAAGTTCAAAGAAGACCTTTTATCACAATCGGGTATGTCGATGACTATGAAATCATTTACAATCACATAGTTAGCCTAGAGAGTGTTAAGGTCACCTTATTGGGGCGAGTAGTCCTCCTTACACGGGGAAATGTTATGCCACATCACCTGACCAGTTGGACTCTAAGTTGCCTAATTTATTTTGAATGACCATTCCTTTTCCTCTCCTACAAAGCGGGTTTGTTACTTTTAGGTTCCTTCTTTTTAGATTTAATTATTTTATTGGTTTCACTGAGCATCCGCTCAGCCCCTATCATATTGTTACGAACGAATTTAAGGATCATTACTTCCCACTCTTCTTTTTAAGAGCAGTTGCGTTATCTACACCAAATGTAAGCCATTAGTAGATAAATACATCATGAAACTAGAGGACAAACATGGTAAAAGGAAAGCAACTTATGAACTTATTTTAGAGGATGAGAAACGAAAATGACCTCAAACAACTTAAGTTTTGCTAAAGGGTATATCTCTTCCTATGCCCTAATGCCAAAATAAACAACGTTGGCCTCGGGCTTCCAATTAGTAGCAACAATACTTGAGTAACCCTAAAATGATATATAATCTAGGACTAAGGGTTTTACATGATTACAGAAAGATTCAATGGTATAAATTTCAATTTCAACTAGGACCCCAAGAATCCAATCTTAGAACAATATGATTCAAACTAGATATCAATTCGTTGTATTATTTCAATGGTTTATCTGTACTTAACATTACTCTAATAATTTAATAGAAATTATATCTCCAATTTAAAAAGGTTGGATCCAGTTTCAATGTATCCCAAGAACATGAATATTAATTGAAACTATCATGTTAATTTAATGACCAAACTAGTCCATTCATATCCCATTCAGATTTTCATCACATTATATTTTAATTCTAATGAATAATTGCATTATAACAAAAAAAATTAAAATACTACCATAAGTAGACTTTCCTTGATTGAGTTGATGGATATCAGGTCTAAAAGCCCCAATTCTTATGCAACAACCTATACTTCCCATATACGTTATATTACATCTACTCGTTCTATAGTTCTACAGAAAGATAAATCCCATCGAAAACGTATTCACCAAAAAATATATATACCTTATCAATATAAGACTTCATAAAAAAAACTATGAATTAGACAAATAGCCGACTTAATCCTAAATAAAAAACATATTACCCTTGTAAACCTAAACTTCAAAAATTTCCAAAAATACCCATAGAAAATTGAAAACATCAATAAACTATCACAATCACAACTTAATCTCAAAACAGAATTAAACCCATAACATTTAGAATTACTATATTTATAAATAAACCACCCTCATAAGTTCGTAATATTACATATTGTCCCTTAAAGCATTAAAAAAATACATGTAAAAAAACTAAATATGGAAATATAAACTATCTAAGGACCTAAAGCTCAAACCTAACAACTTACACGAAGCCACCTGCTGATGTGGAGCCGCCTAAGAATCCTAATAAAGAGTTTGTACACATGAAAATACGTGGACACCTTATACCTCCATAACATGTCAAACCTAATTTTTGTTAAATCGAGGAAAGAATACTCACCCAAAAAAATCAATGAACTTACCTCAACCAGATCTATAAAAACTCTAACTTACTGTTGTGCAAAACTCACTCCACAATTCAAATTCAAAGCTTAAATCGAGAGAGTTTTTGTATTCTATTATTTAATGTATAAAATCCAATTCTTCAAATTTGGTTGAGATTTTTTACTAATATAGGATCATTTTGATTATTTGCGTGTTATTTATTACATGTATATGACACTAAAGAATCTTAAATTTGAGAAAACACCATGGAAGATTGAGCTTTAATAGTGAATTTTATATTCTTGACTTTTAATAGGTTTCAAAATGGGAAAACTAAAGCTATGGTTCTCGAGAACCTTGATGCAATTCTTAGTTTTCATTTTAACACTTGTTGATACCCCAAATCAAAACTTGAGTTTTTTTCCGCTAAAAATATAAGATATGAAATTCTCGTTATAAAATTTAAATTATGAATTTTAACCAAAGAAATTCTATCCAATCCTTGCACTGAAACATTATGATAACCAAGCCATAATTTGAATTTAACCAGGAATCCACAAATGCTCAAGTCAAAGTTTGGCCATTCTTACAGAGACTCAATGTGAGAATACACTTAATCTCAATCCATAAAAGTTATCTAGATGGATTACTTGTGAAAAATAACTAAGTTTGGCTTTTGAATAAACTAAAATAGTATTCTATAATGGAAAATTTCAATTGTGAAAATTTTTAAATTCGAAAGTCAACTATCGAAGGTTGAATATGTTGTGTGGTACACAAGTGTCAATCATTAAATTCTATTTTTTTCTAAAATATTTGTTTAATTTTTAGTAAAAATATTAAATTATAACGCCATGTTTGGATAACCAAAACTCATTTAAGCATAAACCTTAAAATATGAATTAAACTATATAAAATTCCACTTTGCATGCAAACCCCTAGAATTCAAACTTTCAAATTTGAACCCCCCATTTTCAAATATTGGTTCTTTAACATAAATTAAATATTATATTATCTTACACTAACCTCCAATGATGTTTAAAACCCCATTTAATTTAAACTAATATATATTTTCAAATATAACCCTATGTTTTGTTTTCCTAAAACTTAACTTTCTTACATTATAGATTATGATAAAATAATGTCTTACATGCTTTAACTCATTACAAAAATCCTAATGCAAAGCCTACAAAAGAAGTTTCCAATTAAGCTAGTCCCCAAAATAAAAGTAGGTGAATTCTATTTCAATATTATATTGAGCTTATATATTGAATTATTACAATTGTTTGTATTACTGTTTCATAGTCCCCTAACTCTTGTTCTCATTTATGAACTCTTTTGTGTAGTTCATGAATCTAGTTTAATATTAATTCAATCTTTATATAAGAAATCCTTAACCCGATGATTTTTGTAACTCGTGATTCCAGTAAACCAATGATTTCATAAACATAAGATGATGTCCTTAAGCCCTAGTAGCATGCATTATAATTCAGTGAATATACTATCTTTATACCCACATGAGTTCTATTTGGCCTACAAGACTCAGGGTTTGGGTGCCTAGTTTTATTTATCGTATGAATGTTGCTTTTTGGATTCGGGTTCACTAGTGTTGCTTTATCTCCAAGGTTTTTGGATAGAATATATATCAAAAGATTTCAATTGATTATTCTCCAAATGTTTTTTATCAATGTTTTTATAATTGTATTGCTACGCATTTGAAGCCTTTATAAGTGATAAATCTAGGTTATCCAAAAAAGTCCAAACCCTTATTATCTTCATCTAAAAATGGCTTACCAAAGTAAATCAAACCTTCAAAAATAGACACAATTGTCAAAGTATTGAAAATAGAGTAAAATAGAGATAAAGAGAGATAAATGGTATTTAAAGTGGTTCAACCATGATAACAAGATGCAATAGAACAAGTTAGGGGGCATAAAGGTGTAAAAGAGGAGAGAAGAAGGATAAAAAAATAATATAATAGTTATGTAGAAGATTCCACAATTATGAGTGGCTCGGGTGATTAAAGTAGGCGCTCAACGTGTGTACTCAAATGAAGAGAGATATCGGAGAGAATTTGTGAGGGATTCTGCCTGAAAAAACTTGTGTCAAAGGAGGATGTGAGGACATTTATTTATTTTACTTAGAGGGTGTGTCATGTTCACGGTGAACGTGACTTGTTTATAAATGTGCATAAGTTAGAATCATTCGGGAATGAGGATATATCGATGCCATATTATTGTCCGTGACCTATACATTGGGGGGTGGGGGCTACTGAGTCTAGGGAATCACATCCTATTATTAACATTGTCATGATCCTTTTACATGGATGTGGTATGGAGTCTATGACATGTGAGTGCACTAGGTTGTTATCTTGAGTGTACAAAGGGGTAAGTGGAGTTATATCCACGATCTAGTCAGGTAATGTCATGGAATTCTCTTTAGGCTAAGGCTTGTTGTCTACAATTGAGTATATCTTTGCTATACTGGCGAGGACATCCAACTTACATGTCTTATGTTCACGGGTTGATATATTTTGTGTATAATATAATCCCTTTGAGCCTCAGTTCCAAAAGATAAGTGATTTAGTAATAGGGCTTTTTTTATTGTTCATAGAGTATTACCTTATGATCGTGGCCACTCTTGAGGAGGTTAAAGTTCGCACTTCGTTAGTGCTGAGGCATTATTAATGTCACAACCTACTAGTTCAGTCATTCTAAAATTCTAACAATTTGACTTTTTGTAATCCTTCATATAAATTCTATGAGCCTGCGTCTTCTTACCTTTATCAATACTTTAAGAGCAGAAGTTTTGTTCGATGTCTGATAAAACCATGCAATTAACGATGAGGCTTCCAAGCGATTTATAGCGAGGCTTTTTCTTAAATCCAGATTGGTTTTCACCCCAAATTTCTTGTAGTTTAATTGTATAATTTCTTGTACTTATCCCTATTTTATTTCCATGATTTATATTCCAGAAATAATTCTCCAAGTAGTAAAATGCAGAAAACTTTATTTTAATTTTTTGGGTTAGTGTTTGACTTGATCAATTTTTTAGGATGTTTGGGTTAACTATGCCTCTGATTTTTGCTGAAATCTCCCAAAGAGTGGAATTAAATTGTTTGGGATTTGTAAGTGTATTTGGTTTGACTAAGATTTTAAGGGTTGTTGGGTATTCGGATGTTTAGATTAACCGTGTATTTTCTGGATTTTCGATGATGATTTGGATTTTAAGTGTTGTTGGGTATCGATTAATTTAGGTGTGTAGATTTAGGCTAGTTTAGGGTTAAAAATAGGTTGAATGGCATTAATCTGGTCAATTTAAGGTTATTTTTGGCAAAGAACAAAAAATGTTATTCTTAGTTGTTCATGGTGAAAACACTAGTTTTTACCCCTTTGATATTATCGTACCATGTAAATGAGGAGCTTAAATGTTTGTCTGTTCTAATCACGACTTTGACTAATGGTTGCGATGAATTCCTGATGGATAATAATTTGTACATTTTTACCAGTACATTTCACTTGAACATTTTGACCTATTTTAGGTATTCAAACATAGTATTGGTCTCGTAAATTAGGAATTATATTCCACAGAAATATAGGAGTCCACAACTTTTGCCCAATTTTATGGCCTAGACTTAGGATCTCGTGTCTAGTGTCATGGCCTTTGTTCATGAGGTCATGGTCTTTTATACTTATTCTTCCATTATTTTGCTCATAATGGGCGGCCGATGACCCACTAACTAAGGACCTACTTATACTTTTATAGGTTCCTATATTGTCCTTATGCATTAGAATACATGGGAGTACTAGGATAATCTCTCTATAAGGCAAGTTTAAGTTCCTCCTCCCGCGGTGTTCCACATAAAACCAGTAAAAACAAGTGGAATGTGCAAACTAAAAGAGTGATTATGGTGTGTAAGCATTAATTATGACTTTGAAGAGTTTTCTAATTATATGGATTCCATAAAGGCTGTTGACGGTATCCATAAAATTGAGGAAGATACCTTCTCCACAAACAATCAAGTACAAGTTGAGAGAAGTTCCATGAACTCTTAGTTGAGTAATGGTTGTTAAAGTAGTAAAGAGTGTCAAATCTTAGTCATCCAACCGTGTTACTAAGACGACGAGTGATCTTACAACCTTTAATCATCCTAATATAATGAACGTGGCATAGTTATCTCGGCTAGCTGAGGCTTATGAATTCCCACAGGGGATTATTTGCACTATGCATTTTGTGATTTAGCGATCCTACATTGAAATCCCTAACGATGGTGTGTGATTACCCTTAAATGATTTCCTCCTTGATTTTGGCTTATGTTGCCTATTTATAAGTGGACATTTCTTAATGTAATGAACCTATATAATAAATAAGTCGATCAAAATGGATGGAAATCTAACTTAGCAGCCTAGGTGGTGTGGCAGAAAAAGTTTAGGAGGGTTATTATGACTGTAAATTTCTTTAATTTTTACAGTCGAAAAGGGAAATCTATGGAAATTTTGGGATATCACTACACGTGGATGTGTAATCGTAGTCAATACCTCACTAGGGGCAGACTTCTAGTTCTAAGAATGGAAAGGAAATTACTTTTCTTTCTTTTTTTATGATAAGTGGGAAACACATGCCAAGGAATTCGAGATAGAGAAACCCTTAGGGTTCCTCATATCCGAAGCGTCCCCCCTATTGAATATATAAGATAATTACATAACTTGTCCATGGCCTTTATATTTCATAAATGGAGTCATATTGAATCCGATTATTCTTGAAATTTCTGCATAAATTCCAAATGAAAAGGACTAAGGTTGTAGTCTTGATACCTAAAGAGATGAAACAATTTGTGCGATGGTTACCCCTACGGACTTGTACGATCATGGATACTGTAATGCCCACATTGCACCTATTAGTCTAGCACATAGAGTGTGGCCTAAAGTTTTTATTTGTCAATTTGTGCACTTACCTCTATAGACCGACATGAGGTGATGGAGAACGATAGGGAGTTATTTCTTTCCAAACTACACGAGCAGGAGGAGGAATCTAAAATTTGAATCAAGCCTCGGGAAAGGATAATAAAAAACACCGGGGAAACAAATAAGCATCTGGAAAAATTTGGCCATATTTCCTTAACAGAGTCACCTTTGCAGCCACTTATTCTAGTAGACGCTAACTCCTCCACCCCATAAAGTGAGGCCATTCTTACCCATATGTGGTATCATGTAAGGCCAAGGAACCTAAAATATCCATGAGATACCACTTTTTACCAGGCTACTAAGGCCACAATGAACCATATGTCAACATATGACAAGTTTTATAAGGTTTATAAGGACTCAAAAGGTTTCCATCAGGCTCAGGTGGAAATTTCCAATTCTTCCTTTTTTTATGCAAGAAAAAAGTCTGCAGGTTCTACCTTCTAGGATGATAGTCTTGGTTCCAAAGCTAAGATTGATGCAATGGATAATGCCAAAGTTGACACCAAGGATAATTTTATATAGACTAAAATTACTCTACAGTTTTTTTAGAAATGTGCCTAAGGGATTCAATAAGAAGGTTGGTCTGATAAATGTTAAGATCAAGGACCTAATCATAGAACATGTGTGTCCATATAGAAGATTACCAGTGATCAATGTGTGGCCTTGAAAAAAGTTGTTGATGATATTGTGAACAGTTTCAAGACCTCCTGAGACTTTTTCATTAGACATAATAAAGCGTATATCCATAACTATAATAAGGTGAGGCACATGGTTGTAAAAAATTATCTCAAATCCAATGAAAAATCTTTTCATGTAGGCTCACTAATGTTATGCACACTCACTGTGTGGAGGAGTTGTGAAAGGGTGATGGGAAGAAAAAGGAAGAGAAGTAACTACAACTCTTGAGGCTGAAGAAATGGAGACTGTTTTGTCGGATGAGGATGATGTTTTTCAGGATGAAGAGGCAGAGTCTTAGGCTTGTTCGATAGTTTTAATTCATGTTTTGATTGTATCAATTTTTATAAAAAAAATGTTATACTTAACTCAATTTTATTGAATGATTTTTTATTTTGTATCCTTATATGTCTTATTACATTATATATCTCTTTAAATTATAGTGTATGGTAGACCTTTTTGCTTATATAGACTTGGACTTTTTGTATGATGATTTGTTGTTGTCAAAATCCAAGATAATCAAGTCCCTTCATTTACCTACAAAATATAAGAAAACTCTTATAATGGTAAGTGAGTATGTCAATCCAACTTTATGGAGTGATATAAAGGAAAAGTCACGTAATCCAATTTCGAGCTATTTTTCTTATTTTTTTCTTGTTTTGGTTATATTAAAACATTTTGATGTGATGTTGGTGAATTAACTAAACTAAATGAGAAAAGGTAATTAAACTAGAAGGAAAATGTAAAGAAATAGTAAGAAGTGTGTGATGAAAGTGAGTGAAATATAACTAAATGATAGATATAAAGACAATACTAAAAAGTCTGCTAAAACAAAATCAACTAACTCAAATGAGATGTGAATAAAATGAGATAATCAAGTGAGATCAAATCAGGGAATGAAAATTCACCTCCACTTCAAGAATTAAATGTACATGATTATTCAAGTTTACTAAGTTCCCAAATATTTATCTATTTCATCAATTGATTCTCACCATTTAACGAAATAAACAAATATAGATTTAGTTAGGTAATTTGTCATCCCTATTACTCAAATGAAGAAATGATTTAGAGAAATTATATAAATCACTCGTTAGAGCTAACTCATATAATGAACTTTAAATCTCCAAAAAAGTAAAATATGAGTAATATGAAGATATAATATACTCGAACTAGTGGATCATCCTATCTCTAGTTTGAATCCAAAAATTAAAGATATACTAAATTTCAATCACTCCTCAAGGATGGTTCATCCTCTCTCGATGCTTAAAGACATGTAGGAATAACACTTTACTAAATAAATGAAACAACGTACACAAGATTAATAAATTCATCTATTTATATCCATTGAGGCTTCATTTCACTCCTTGAAATGAGTTACTAGCCTAGCATGATGAACAAACACAATTCAATGAAATAGAGATGGACAAAAAATTGAGCACAAATACTAAATTGAGATTTATAATCTTCAATCCAATAATTCAAACTCTATATAATTTTTTCCTCTAAAAATTCTTGTAATTATTTTTCACTTTTTCTCTCTCTATTCTAAAGTCTTCTTCTCTAGCTATCTTTTTGTTGTAGCTATTGGTTATTCTTTTATAAATGCACATGGATCAAGGGGGATTTTGGGATTGGCGGAGGTTGTAGTGTGCATGAAAGGTGTTAGTTGAAGGAGGGGTATGGGTAATGCACATGAGTGCATGTGGATAATGGGGTTAATGATGGTAGTTCAGGAACATGGGTATAGAGGTTTTAAAAAGACATGTGGGTTTGTATTTATTTGGTCAGAATCGGTTTTTAGGGTAAATGGGTAAAGGTAGTTATATGGCTTAGGATGGGAGATGGGTAGAGTTGAAAATGAATGGGACTCGTGTTTGGGTGTGGGGAAGCAAGGACTGCTTGAAGAAGGTGTGTTTAATAGTGGTAGTTGGGGCAATTTTGTTGTTAATGTAAATGGGTTTTGTGTCATGTGGTGGGTCGGATATGGGTATTTCCATGGAGGTGGATGATTGGATTCTAGGTTTGAATTGCTCCAGTTTGAATTTCGGGTTTGGGGGGTTTAAAGCTCGGGTTAAAAGATTGGGTTTTGGGTATTGGATGGACGAATTAAATGGATGGAGGGATTGGTTGTGATTAAGTGGACTGTCGTCGTTGAGATTTGAAATCGGGTCAGGGGGATATGGTAGCTCATGGGTTCGGCCGATTGTGGGTCTAGTGGGTTCCAGGTGTGATGTAACTAGGTTAAAGGAATTTAAGGGACTACCAAGGTGGGTCACCAGTAGAGGTTTAGAAAGCAAGGGTATGGGGAGGGAGAGCAGGTCGCCAGAGATATAAGGCGACCGGGTTAAAGGAGTAGGGTAGCTCGGGTTGAAAAAGATGTGACGAGTGTAGGATAGTGTATGTGAGGGTTTAGTGTATGTGCTTAATTTGTACTTAATAATTAAAATAATACTAATCTAACTAACAAATAAAACTAACAACATTAATAAAACTAAATATTAAAATCTATTAAAATAAAAAAAATTCTAACCTATTAATAAAATATTCAAATAAAATAATAATAAAACTAGACTAATAAAATAAAAAATTTAAAAATGAAGACAAGTAAAATAAAAGAACTAAAAGTCTAACAACTAAGAACACCTAATATATACATACACATACATAATGATACACACATGGTATTCGGGTTCGAGCTTGGGTAATTGGATGGGCTTAGGTTAGGAAAAATTTTTAGCCTTGAATAAGTGCATCATGTGCCGCAATCATCTTGAAATAAAGCTTTTGAAACTGCTAATGCGTTCAAGCCTACAAAATAAAAAATACTAATATAAGTCTAATTTTATTAAGAACTAGCAATCAAAAAGAGACTATTTAGGGTATAAAATATACACTTTTGGATTCTTATCAGCGATACTCTTATAATTCGAACAAAATTTAGTTTTAATTCCTTGGATTAACTATTCCCGCAACCTTAAAAAGGAAAATGACTATAGACTGTACTTTTGCGAACATGAATGGTTTGGTTCCCCAAAAGGATTTAGATAAAAGTCTTCATGTTCTAAGTAATTAAATAACTCTTAATGTCTTCTAGCTCTTATACTTAAATGGTCATGATTAAAATTATATTTTTTGGACCTTAGGGGTAGTGGTTCAACTTGCTTTAGATATTATCCCATGAACCTAAGGGGTATAATGGACACTCAAGGCTTTATTAATGATTGATATTTAAATGTGTGATCTTGATTTCTATCATGGTCGTAACCTTGGTATTCTGATCTTATTGAAAAGACCCAGATAACACTTTTCGAACCTTAAGGGTATAGTGGTCTCACTTGCATTAGACTTTACTCTACATACTTGTGGGCTACAGTGTCCCATAAGGCTTTGGTCAAAAAATTTTGGGATCCCCTCGAGGAATATTTTGAATACCCTTAGGCATTGAAGATATTTTGAATACCCTAACACATTAAGGATATTCTCATCCACCTAAGGAATTCTTCATATTCTGATCCACCAAAGGCATTATGTGCTTTTGAGAGTCGTCCCTATGTCATTGATAATATACCCGCTTTAATCAGAAAAAATCCATATAGAATATTTGACTAGAAAAACTAACATAAGGTTCTAGCCAACTGAGATCTCAGTGCGGACTAAGTATGATGTCTTGACTTAAATTTTTTTATTGGAGTTGACTCCGACAATATTTCATCCCCTAGGATTATGGGAATATCCACCTTCGTAGAAATTGATAGGGTTATTGGGTTATTTATTCTTATCTATTCGTGTTCTTCTGCTAATTAAGGTTTCATGGTCACTTCTGACTCTGCAAATATTGATATGGTTTTTGGCCATTTTTGCCTCTCTAACTACAGTCTTCTTGTGACATGAAAGATCACTACTTTGGTCATCTTAAGGAGATATTGTTGCTAGGTTCATCATTAAAAATATTAAATAAGAGTTTATAAAGGTATTAAAGTAAAATGTAAGTTTTCATTGATATTTATTTAGGAAATTAAGAATTTATATATAGGATATAACTTCACCATGCTTACGAAAGTACAAAATATTTAACTTTCCCATATCTTTCGAAAGGTTGTGGTTGATATTTAGTTAGTGGAAGTCTCTAGAATGTATGAATCATTGTACAATGCCTTATCTTGAAATCCTCTCGACCTCATTCTTTAGGCATAGACACTTGTTGGTCGCATGGCCAATTTCCTTGTGGAAATCACACCATTTTTTTTCATTTCTTTTAATAACTGGAGATTTAAGTTTCCATAGACATCTATGGAGGTTATCTTTTTTTATGTTGGATAAAATATCATATAGGTCATAATTTAAAGTGGTTAACTCCTCATTTTTCTTTTCTAGGTTGTCAACAGGCTTCATTCTCTTCCTTTACACTGATTTTTCTACACTCTTCCTCACAGAGGACACATACACTATATTCTCCTTAGGGTTTTTGCCCTTCACTATATTGGTGAATGTTATGGATTTATACATTAAATTTCCCTCCCTGAGTTGGTTAATCTGTCCCTGAAGGAGTTCCAGACCCTCATACAAATAATTGCTACAACTAATCACGTTGTCACATCTCCAATCTACCGATGGCCTAATCCTAAGATTCCTTCCATGAATCATCTCTGAGATGAGATTGACAGGTGATTTCGCACGAATATTCCATATTTATCCATATGATTTAATTTTGTTTCTACAGTCCTGAACATCACATTTATCCCATACATAGCTCATATTTTTTTCAACAAACCTTTTTGGCAGGTGTTTCTTATTTTGTGTATTTCTTATGTGTTTTACAGATAATTCATGCCAGTGGATGGATGAGAATAGAGCAAACTAATAAAAATAATGCAAGAAAGTAAAATCAAGGGCAATTCGATAATTTTTCATCCAAAAATCAGAGAAGGAGACCATAAAAGTCATAGAGCTCGAGTTCATGAGAACATAGGAAGAAACAACATCTCATTCCGAATTATAGTGAAGAAGTTACAACGATTTGAAGTTGGAGAAAAGTTCAGGGGTAAAAACTACAAATAGTGAAAATGCAATGCAATTACATGCGCAAAAACTAGTACCAAATACCGAACCGATTCATTATTTGGAACAAATTGATTCTCATACCTGATGGGTTCGGTTCGAACTGGTTTAGTTTGGCTCAAGGGTCCAATTTTCTGCGGGATTTTTTTATCTTTTCTTATTTTGAAGCTAGAGTGGTTAGGGTTCATACTTAGGGTTTTGGCCATTTTTGGACCTGATATAGTTCTTTTAGGAGTCTTTTTTTGACATACTTTACACATTATTAAGTTGGAAATTCATTGGTAATCTTTAGAGATACAATTAGTTGAAGCTTCCATCAATTGCAATTTTCGAATTTTTTACTTCGTGTGAAGATTCTATTTCCTGCACTTCAAATTCTCATCACTTTGTTATTTGATTTCTAATATTATCTTATTGATATTTCAATATGAATTATTTCATGATTAGTATGAATTGTATAGAAACCATTTCCATAACTAGATAAATTATTCATAGGCTGGGAAAAGTGAACCCAACCTAGGGTTTTCTATTTTAAATGTAAAATTTGTCATTATTAAATATTTAATTTCTCAACTTTGATGTATTGATTGGGACTAATATTGTAGGCCTATTAACTCAGTTTGTTTAAAGTAACTTGAGTGTTTGAGGATGCATTATATGTGCCGATGAATATATCAATCGTGCTAATTAATTTGTTGACCAATTATCGTGCGAGTTAAAGCCCAAACATATTTGGTGTTTCAATTTGATTTTTTTTTCTTTTAATTAATTAACTAATTTATATAATTCTATATTTATCTTAAGAATCCTAAGGTTCGGGGGATTCGATCCCATCCTCATTTTCTAAATTTGTTTTAAACCAAAACATTTCCTTGCTTCAATTGATTAAAATTTTCAATTTCATAGTTTAATTTGCCTAGGTAAAAGAAATAATTTCATGTAAGAAGCATCACCTTTTCTTTTATTTTTATGATTCCAAGCCTATAGTTAAGATACCAACCCTACTTTCTTCATTAGCACTCTATTCCCTTAGAATTTGATCTTGTCTTACCGGGTTTATTACATGAGCATCCTGCGTGCACTTGAGCCATAAGTACACACATAACACACACTTTTTGTTGCCTATCATGTTTTTGGCACCATTGATGGGGAGTCGATATTTAGTAGGTTAGGTTGAATTAATCTTAATTTGACTCTAACTTTTAACAAGTCAAAAAATCATAAATCCTAAAAATATATATAAAAAAAACAACTATCCAAAAAAATTATATAAAGAAAATTTAAAATAAAAATAATCTTGCCCAAGTCCTTGAATCCCCCGTCGTATAGTAACAACACTCCAAATTTCTAGATACAACCTCCAGGAACTCCTACATCCAGTAGCCATGCACATGGTATAATGTCTTAAAACTCCGATGAGGGTAGTGATTCTTCTAGTGTGAGTGCAATGTTGGATAATAAAAGTTTAAAAATGGGAGAGGGTGAGATTTCTTACCGCCCTATAAGAGACTTCATTATATTCGGAGCGATTCGTCGCTATGCATCGCATTCTCCTATAATGCAGGACAATTTAACTTTCGTAATGGAATCTTTAAAATTCTTCCTACTTTTGATGGAAAGAAGTTGAAGAAGCCATATCTCCACATGAATGAGTTCGAGGAGGCATACGAAACATTTAACATTCAATCCTACACCAAGACGTCGTACGTATCAATATTTCCCTCTTCTTGCTTAAGGACAAGGCCAAGATTTGGCCTTGGTATTTAGCATCGAACTCTATCGATACGTGGAGAGATATATAAGATAAATTTATCTAAAAGTTCTTTCTCTCCTAGAGGACTAACTCTATTAGAGTTAAAATTCAAACATTTAAGAAAAATGATAATAGTGGAGTGCTAGACACTAGGAAACAAATTCGTTGAATTTTTTTAGCTCGTGGGAGCAGAGTTACAATGGTGGGAGTTAGTGACTACCTATGATAAGAGATATGTTATTATAATCGAGGAATGTTGGGTGTGGTTTGATCGAAAGTTCTTTCCTCTACTGTTTAGACAGAGATACGAATGAAGTTTCTAGACTTATCACAAAAGGGTCGGACAGAGGCCGATTGTGAAAAAGAATTGACTTGTTTAATGAACTCTGTACCCATGAGGTAGGTATAGAGGAGAAAACAGTCCTTAAGTCAGATAATGGACTCACTAGTAAAAGTTGCCAGCACTTATGGGAAATTCATCTTTGTTGACCTATGTAAATGACATCAATGTTGTGCTTTTGCAATAATATTATCAACACTTCCATGTGAGGGGAGATAAGAGAGTTAGGAAATTTAGTCAGAAGGGTAAGACGGGATGTAACGGTTCTAATAAGGAACCACAAGCGGTTACCCAGTAGGGGATCCATTAAAATGATTTTGATAAAGGAAATTACAATAGAGTGATGGTGGATTCAAATAGGACTGTTTGGTCTAGTAGAATGTTCCATAGGGCCAGCAGAGCCAAGGGAACAATGAAGGTAACCATCAGGGTCGAGGCTAGTAGGTTCGACAGAAGGACAATCCTAATACAGCCGACGGGGAATTACACATGGAGATATTATATATGAGCAGAGAAAGACCACATACACTGATCTTATCCGCGATGAGTAAAAATGGACAAATTCATGGTGCCTAGAAGGGGCAATAGTTAAAATACTTTTCTGTTCATCTTATAAGAGAGTATTATGTCCAAGAACCATTTGAACGACCAGTGCTAGTGGAAATTAAAAGTATGAATTTTATCCCCGAGCGAATAAGATAAGTTTTATGTGGCATGAGCGGGTCACAGTATTTTTTGAGCACTAGATTCATGTGTAAGATGACTTTAGTGGAATTATCATTAATATTACTATAGTGTGTATATAGTTACCGCTGAGTAGTGGGGCTCTCCTTGGTTCCATCCACTGGGGAGCGGGTGTAAACACTGAGAGAATATGTTTTAATGGATTTACTCATTTTATAGATGTGCTATGCGAGTATGATCTTATCCTAGGTGTGTACTTGTTAGCTATGGTTTGAGTGATGGTGGGTTGTTACAGCAATGCTATCATGTACATTGTGCCAAGGTAGGATGTTTTGTTTTGAGATGTCTCACCTGAAAGAGGTTGAGCTTTGCATATATATTATATTATGGAGGATACTTCAGAGAGTATATTTGTCTCATAATGTTTGATCCCAGTGCGTAAGGGCTTAACTCATGTGATTCAGAGTATATCAGGTTTATCGTCGAGAAAATATATTGAGCTCGTTATTAATTTAGCAGTAAGGACATAGTGATAACTCTAGCACATGATTATGTAAATCCTTTAAAGATGTGGGAGTTGATTTTTAGACTTACACATTTGGGGACAGGATTTTGAGTGTCCCAGTTATATGCTTTGGGCCTATGGAACCCGATGATCATCAATGCTAAGGGATAATGCATTTGATGAGTTCCTTGTTTGAGTTTCCTTATGGTTCGTGACACGTATGAACCCTAATAAACGCTGGGAGTGGAGAGACGTTCATGGATGCTAGGGCATCAGTTTTCAATGTGTAGGGAAAACACTTTGAGTTGAGAGATATTGTAAGATATAAGGCCAATGGAGCCCGTAGTGCCGTGTAAAAAGAACTGTAATTTTTTCCTCACCACGAGTTGATGGGTGGGACAATATCAAGAAGAATTAAATTTGAGATTTATGGGATGATCAATAAAACATGTACGATATAGCCATGCTGAGTATATGAGACTCAGCTCGGAACAATTATGTTACATATGTGATGTCGGTGATGTTTGTGCAAACATGCACAGGATATAGAGTGTATCGGCGCCCTATTTAGTTTGATTTTAAACATCATTCAAGATAAGGGGAAGTGGTTATAATGTTTTGTAAGTACGCTTGTGTGCCAATAGAAACATAATTAAAAAGTAAAATGGACTGAACTTTGTTTAAGAAAGACGATGGTCCGAATATGTATGTGCAAGGTGGACTATCACACTCGAGATGGGTTGAAAGATTGTGGAAAGACATGTAAAAGAGATCTCTTAACAAGAGAAGACCCAATTGTTGTGGGAAAGTCGATCGGAGTATTAATCGGTCTAATGCATAGGGTGGCTTACGGATAAGCAGAATGTTGACTACTAAAAGATGAAAATGATCCAGGAAGTGCACAGTTTTACAGAAGAAGCATGGGCCATGGTTTTCGTATACCCCAGGAAAGGGGTGTAAGTTGTATCACATAATGTGAAATTTTAAATGCTAGGTACGGTGTTTAGTGCTACATAGTGAAGTCATCTTTGGGTGCACCACATGTAGATGGAAAAAGGTTGGTCCGAGATGATCAACCATATTTTTTTTTATCAATATGGCAATTCTAGTGACTAAATGGATAGATAGACTGATAGATTTGATTGTTGTGTAACCAACATCCTAAAAAGGTTAAGATTTCCTTCGATTTTGTGAAACGATTTTATTGGGAAGGAATAATTGTTATTATTTCGGGTGAGTTATGCCAAACATTTCTTTGAAAAAAGGGATTGCACCTGCATAAGGTATTGTTTAACATTATTGTGAATTCGGAAATGATCCTTGAATCCCACCTCTGATAGGGATTATCAGGACGTGATGGGGATGCAGTTTTATTTTGAGCAAAACATGTCACCTGTAGCCCAATGGTTAAGCGAGGGTGATTAAAATGTTAGTGAATGCAAGGAATGCTATTCTAAATTTTTGGGTAATGGGGAGGAGTAATTACCATTGGTGGAGTTGTGTGAAATAACTCATACCAGCTTATTTTTAGCAAGTAACTTTTTGAGATTTTGTGCATAAGGCCTTGGAATTTACCCTCTGGTTGATTAGAAATGAGGGGATAACAAGATTTTCGGGTCGAACGCGATTCAATATCTGTCGGCAAGGATTGAGTTAATCAGAAACAATTTTGAGTAATTCATAAATGTCGTAAGAGTTACGTCACCACTAATTAAAGTTTTAAGGAATGACATGAGTGGTCAGGTGTTATCATGGTTTATCTCAGGAAAGGAGTCTTGTGTCGCGGAAAATAAGGGAAGTTGGCACATATGGATATGAGACCTTCCATCAGTATTGAGATGATAGAGACAGTGATGTGTAGGCTCCTCTTATTGGAATATTTTTAGCAGGATCACAATGTGCTTTGGGTATCGTCATCAAGGAGAGGACTTAGGAATGATGGAGTGTATAAGTATGAAATGAATTAAATGGACTTATCGCTAGACTTGGGCCATAGTGGGTAAACCTATAGACAGGCGGGTACCACTAGTGTGTAGAAAGTGCGGGCACCGTAATGTTATCACTATTTGATTTTGGGTACTAGAGGATGTCGTGTGGTTAAGGATCCCAAGTTTTAGTACCAAGCATATCCGAATTTTGAGGATGAAACTCTTTTGTAAGGGGGAAATATGTAATACCCCATACTTTTGTGGGTATTTAAATTACACAAGTGCTTGTAATTTAATAATTTGAGAAATAAAGTGAATGAATTAAATATCAATTGGAGAGTATCATATTAATATTTATGTGTACTATATTTACTTGTGGGGTAAGTAAATGAAGTTATATTATTTTTATATCACATCGTAAGTGGGTAAAAGTGACGAGTTAATATTATCTTATTTGGGACACGCGTGGTGGTCGTGTTGAGAATAAAATGGTGATTTTTTATATGTGACTCAGATGGTGATTTCGAGTGCACGGTTGATTCGGAATGGGTCAAAATAGTCAACATTAAGTACCTGGGGGTGGTATTTGGGTTCTAGGGGTTTTTAGACTTGTCGGGACTCGCATTTGGGTACACGAGCCATTTTACAATTGGGTTAATACCCAATTTCGTGATTTTAACAAAAGAGGGTTGGGTAATGGCATATGACATCCATTTGATTTCTAAGAGAGAGAGAGAGAGAGAGAGAGAGAGAGAGAGAGAAGGGAAATGAGGGAAAAGAATAAGAGGAATCAAGATGCCATTTTTGGAACTATTAAACACACGAAGAGGAAGATCAAATCATCTAAATTTTGAGGAAAGTGTTCATCTTGCTTTTATATTATATGTGCATTTTAATTAATATTATAGTTGGTGATAAACATGAATTTTTGGGTTGAGTTTTATGTGAGAAAATGGGTTTTTGTGAAATGATTTCATAAAATTGACTCATGAGTATAACCCATGAAGTATGAAATTAAAACCTATGATTTGAATTTATAATTGATCAATTAAATCAAGAAACATATACCCTTATGGTGGATGTTGATAGGGTACGATTATATTGTGTTGGGATGATTTTTGGGAGTGATTTTGGTGGAGATATTGGGTGGAAAAGGCATAAAAGCCACGACAGCCCATCTTGAATATGCAGCAGGAGCGAATCGATTATCCTTATGTTTGAATTGATTTGGATCACTTTCTTAGTCCATATCATTAAGTTAGATCTTTTCGATATGAACGCGTGGCCGCCAACCTTGTATTTTTATAATTTTTTTTGAATTAGTTATGATTTTTCAATGAAAGGGTGCACGAGACTGACATCTTTTGGAGGAAATAAAACTCAGGTTAATTTGGGATGTCCGTGTATGAGGTAGGACTCGGTAAAGTATTTAGGAAAATTGTATTATCCTTGGATTAGATGGGAATGAATACGGGATATGGATTTATGAGTGTTTAGAATGAACGACACTCGAAAATATATGTCAAAAATATATAAACGAATTCGAATAAGAATTTTGGATGGATTTGTGATACGGGCTAGTGAAGCTTTGTAATTGAGAATAAAATATAATGATATATTTATATAAATAAGTAGGTGAATACTTATGAAATTTAATTGAACTTATATTCAGGATGGACAGGCTAGTGCTACGAGCAATATGCACAGTTAGTCAGATTTTGATATATACAGGTATAGAGACAGTATATATGTATATGTATATAAATATATCTATGTGTGTATGATATATTTATATGAAACATACCCCTCTAGTGCTATCATGAGAGGTTGAAAGATGTGGGTGAATCCCCTGGCTAGTGAATTTAGGGAGAGTATAGTCCCCAGGTCATAGCACCATATTTATGATTGTGTGATTTATTCGCAGTGAGGTAATTGTGGGTATGGTTATGACTCACTGTCGAAGGACTATGGCTTCCTCCAATACATTTGTGATTTGTTTTAACAAGTTGGTGTGAGAGTTCGACCACTGGTAACCAAGATGATGTGAGTATTCCCTGGATAATGATTGCATTGTAGAGATTCGCATCCAGTGAGATATTACTCCGTGGGATGGAGATTATACTTATATTAGTGTATGATATATAAGTACGGATATACCTGATGTGATTAGTATATTGTATATATATGTGTGTGTGAAAATATATAAATGGTCCAATTAAGGAATATAATGAGATATAAATTATATACATCCGAGAGGATAAAATCTGGAATGCTAAATGATATACGTATATAGAAAGATGAAAATATATACGAGTTAATGACACTAATGTGTCAATAGTAAGTATATAACTAGTGAAAGTTATTTGAAATAAATTGATAAATTATAAATGAGATTTATATTGAATAAACTGAGGCGAAGGCTTAAAATAAATTCTAAGTATATAATAATATACGCGGGGCATAAGGCGGAGAATGGGATTTCGATGATGGGTGATGACATTAGGATGGGTAGTGTAACTAGGTTGTTTAAAATACACGCGTTAGGTGTTCGCTTTAGATGAGGGGTGAGGAGTATCTCATGGGAGTACGACACCAATTTAAATATGAAAGATTGCATAATATATTTATTAATGATTTTTAAACACATCCTAAATATATTCGAAAGGTTTTAGGCTCTAACCCGTATGCAAAATATTTTCAAAACCATTAGGTGTCCAGACATAGGGATGCCTAAATGACTCAATATTCTAGTCAGACGATGTTGCAGTATCTATGGATGCTTTCAGGGATTGATTTGTTGCTTCTATCCATGAGATCTAAATATGAGATATTTCATAATTATATTCGGTCATGTTGCCTAGTTGTTGTTATTTATTTTATTTTCGTTGTTTTGCTTTCAATTATTCTGATTAATTATAATCTGAATTTTATCGAGAGTTATCAGTTAAATTTTATTTATGCTAGTTGTGTGAGTTTATTAATTTCATAGTTGGTGTTGATTAATGTAATTTTGTTTACGTAAGTTAGAAGTTTAAAATTTTGACATCAGGTCTAATAGGTTATTAGTAATCAATTGGTTTTCGACAGTGATGCTAAGAATGAACCATATGAGAATCCTATTTTATTTTAGTAAATGATTGGTAAACCGTGATTAAAATAGGTGTGGTGTCACATACACCTACCCACACCGGCGCATGCGCATGTCTCATATCCAACTTTACATACACCTAGCCACACCGGCGCACTCGCATGTCTCATCTCCAACATTAAAGTTGATGGGCCACGTATACCCCATGGACTCACGAGAAATTGACCTCCAGGAAACTCCCAACCCGATCCCACTTGGCCAATCTAATAACGTGCGGAACAACCTCCCTACCTAAAATGACTCGACCATCCGTTTGAGGCATGAGACTTTCACATATTTTTGGCTTGACATGGAGGCTAAAATAGGACTTATCCATATCTACTTCGAGAACAACACCTCTACAACACATTACCCCCCTGGACAACTTCTTTTCCATATGCCTTCTTCATTACCACCCTCTACCATCATTTTTTAGGGTAACAAAGCCCACATGCCAAAGCCAATCAATTCTATATTCATCAATTGAAGCAACAAGGAATCCCGCAATGCCCTACCTCCCCCTGTACTAATTATAGAGGATGTTGAAATAGGGGAGGTATGTAAAGAATCGGGAGAGGCCAAGGCCGAAGTAAGTGAAGAGGAAGAGGGGAGTTTTAATAAGGGTGAGTAAGTGGACGATGACCCAATGGACCTGGACACCAAAGGAGAATTTAATGAACACGCCTATAACACGACAATCATCAATAGTCGAATGGATCAAATTGAGGCCCATATCGATGGGTTCATCTCCGTTTGTTGAACAGTCTGGTCGACTAGCATCGGGATGCATAAATGATGATGTGGCTCTAATCCAATCTTTACCGCTTAAGCATGGGTCCGGGCTCCTAATTGCCCCACTACTTTCTGGACCCAAATGTTCGTGACATTTATTCCTTCGGCCTTTCTCACTAGGTGTAATACCCCAAAATTTTAATGACTTTTAAAATTTGTTATATTTTAAATTAATGGATTAATTGGATTTTCTTAAAAATTTATTTATAGGGTTTAAATCCAAATTTTTGGTTATTAAAATGAATGTGATGATTATTGATATTGCTGTGAGTTGTTAATTCAGTAATTTGAATTCTTAGTCGGACACGGTATGGGACGTGTCGGGACTAATTTGTTAGATTAAATAAGAAACTTATTTTTACATCAATCTTATAATCATTTCGAGTGCGTCGTTGCATCCGGAAGGGTTGAAATAGTCAGAAAAGTCTATTTGGATGTTAGTTTTGGGTCTCGGGTCATTTGGAAATGAAAAAACAACTGAAAAGGGCATTTTGGCCATTTTTAAAAGGGGGATGAATAGTGATTTCGGATTTTGTCTTATTTTAAATATTTGGAGATTAGTTTTACGTGGGTTCATTCATCTCTTCTACACAAAATTGAAAGGTCACCTTTTTAGAGAAAGTGAAAGGGTGCTTGGGAGTAGAGAAGATTACTTTGAAAGGAGGAGAACCAAGGACCAAAGGTCACCACCACCAACCACCACCGGAAGTGACCAAAGGATCAGACCTTCATTAGAGGCAAGTTATTTGATGATTGCAATTTAGTTTTTATATTGTCCATGTTAGGATAGTTATTGAAAAGATGAAATTTTTCATGTTTGGAAGATAAAGATAGAGTTGTTGATTGATTTCTGGAAAATGGAAATATATAGGAGTCAAACTCATGTTATAGGTAGATAGTAATTCACGAAATAATCATAAATCTGTTGAAGAAATTATGAGAATCATTGGTGTCTTCTTGAAGATATCATGTATATAATTTCTGGAAAAATAGGATAAAAAAAATAGGCTTTTAATCCAAACTCTTGATGATTCTAGGATGTTTAGATCATTAGAAATCATTTACGTATGTTGCTATATCATGTAGTAAGGATTATAAGGAATTTGGGTTGTTAATATGAAGGTTTTAATGATCAAAATTTATGAAACCCATAGTAAAAGAATTGTAGAATCTGGGTGTGGGTACCCAGAATTTAGCACCATGGGCCTGGACGAGTAGCCCAGTCCTGGCAGCCCAAAATCCAGGCCCTTCATCTTTTATGTTGATCCGATCTCCCCCCACGATCCCATAAAGGGAAATTATAGGGGAGATGGGAAACGTGGAGGAACCCATCACCTCCACTCACCTACATGTAAATGTATATATTAAACCCTAGGTCCGGGGCAAAAGGACAAGTTGTATTCTCTGTAATCATTCTCCAGAATATACAGAAATAATACTGACTGCACCACCGTGGATGTAGTCATATCTTTGCTGAACCACGTATATCTTTTGTTGTGTGATCGACATTTTGTTTTCCTTATTCTTTCTCGGTAATTGCTTCTCTCACATTTATTTGTGTTGCATAATAATTGTCACCACAATTGGCGCCGTCTGTGGGAAGCGTTCATCTTTCCCTGAGAAGGGCCCACACCAAGAAAGGAGTTTAAGATATCTGGTCACAGCAGCAATGCCCCCCAAGCAGGATATATTCAAGAGCCACCTGCTCCTCGCAGGATTAGGTCTGAAGTCCGGCGATCAGGTCAGATAGCTCGCTCAGAAAGGCTAGCCTTAGAGGCAAGTCAGGGGCCAGCAAGGTCCACACAGATATCCAGATTAATTGATGCATACGAGGCAAGGATCCATGAGCAGAGGGAGTCTTCTCGCAGATACGAGGTTGAGAATGCTCGCTTGAAAAGAAGACTAGAAAGACTGGAGAGGGAACTACGTCCTGATACCAGAAGGCGCCCATATAGCACTCTAAGCCCTCAGGCGAGCAAGTTTCACAGCCAAGGAAGGAGTCCTAGGCGATAATCTCAAAAGGTCGAAGGTGGCGAATCAGACGACGACTTTCGCGAACAACTGCGAAGAGCTCGCCGCTACCAGAGCCCTGTTCGCAGCGACGAGAACATACGAAACCTAGTCCGCAGATAAATGGACCAACATCTTGCTCGCCACGGAGCAAGATCAACCAAAGAACTCGCAAGGAGAGCTCTCAAAACCCAGATGAAGTCACCCTTCACAAGGGAAATCGAAGAGGAAGAGGATCCCAAGAAATTTTCCATTCTAAGGTTCAAGATCTACGACGGAAAAACTGATCCCATCGATCACATCCGGCAATATCAACAGGCCATGACCCTCTGGAATCACCGAGATGCCCTGATGTGCCGCATTTTTCCCTCGAGCTTGCACGATGTAGCACAGAAGTGGTTTGAAAGGCTTCCCCACCGTTCCATCAAGAATTTGAAATCTTTAGCCGAACTCTTTACGGCCCGATTCATTACCAGTAGTTCCCACCCCAAAAGGATGGATGCTCTGCTAACAATGAAGAAAACGCCTCAGGAAACCCTACGAGACTATGAGAAAAGGTACTGGGAGTTATTCAACGAAATCGAGGACTGCGCGGAAGAGGTGGCAGTGGCTTCTTTCAAAATTGGGCTTCTTAGCTCTTCCCTCCTTTACCAGTCCCTGACGAAGAAGGAGGCTATGACTATTGACGACCTAATGGCCCGGATCGAGAAATACGCGAAGGTGGAAGATGTCACCCGCCTTAATGCACGAGAAAACGGTCGAGCTAAGCTCACTACCAAGGGAAGTGAGAAGACTGAGAACCAGAAGAAAGGAGGAAAGAGTGGGGGCAAAAATGGCTCCAAAAACGGAGGGAACCCTGATGTGTCAAAATCATTCTAGGCGGTCAACACCGTCTTCAAAGAACCAATTTATAAAATTCTCGCGAAGATCAAGGACGAGCCGTTCATCAAGTGGCCCCGGAAAATGGGAGGAGATCCCTCGAAGAGGAACAACGCATTAAGATGCGCTTTCCACAAAGAGGGAGGACATAAGACCGAACACTGCAAAGCTCTTAAGTCTCACCTCGAGGAGTTGGCCCAGTCTGGGCACTTGAATGATTACGTGGAAAAAAGGGTAGAGAAAGTGGCTGCCCACAGAGAAGCGAGACCCGACAATGTGTTGGAGGATGACGCTGGACATGAGTTCTCAGTAATCCACGGAGCATCTGACATCAAGCAAATACAAGGGAACTCAGCTCGGATGGAAGTGAAAAAACTTATGGCGATAATGCAGGCCTTTCAAATCGATCCAGCAAAGTCCCAGTCAGGAAAGCGTAGACGAGCAGAGGACGTCAACTATAACAAGCATGTTGTTTTCACAGAAGAAGATCTGGTGGGACTAAGGACCCCACATCATGATGCTCTGGTCATTACACTGAGGATAGCCAACTTCGACGTTGACAAGTTGCTCGTCAATCAAGGAAGCTCATCCGAAGTAATGTACCTCGACTTATTCAGAAAGTTGAAGTTGAGCGTCTCCGACCTAAAGGAAGCTATTGTTCCTTTGGTCAGCTTCGCTGGAAAAATGACCATGCCCCTGGGCAAGATAGTACTGCCAGTACGTGCTGGAAATATCTCCAAGATGATTGAGTTTTTGGTAGTCAACATCGACTCGCCATACCAGGCCATCCTCGGCAGCGGATGGCTTCATGCGATGAAGGCAGTCCCCTAGACCTACCATCAGAAGCTCAAATATGTAACCAAGCAAGGAGTAATGGAGATCCACGGTGGCCAAGCCATGGCGAGAAGGTGCTTCATAGCAGCCATCAGGCCAAAGCCAGATAAGAAAGTCGGTCAACCTAATAAGAAAGATGAAGAAGGTGAGACGCCTTCCAAGTAGCAATTAAAGTACGGAAGACCCGGAGTGGAGGAAACCAGGCTCCTCCCCGCCGAGTGCGTTGTCGAGGACCTGATAGAAATTATGGCCGAAGTTGGTGACAGTAGCAGAGTTTTCTTGATTGGAGCATCTCTCACCAACGAAGAGCAGAAGGAGTTAACGACCTTGCTGAAATGCAACATAGATTTTTTTGCATGGGAACCGTACGAACTGCCCGGAATTGATCCTAGTGTGGTCTGTCATCAGTTGCACATCGACCCCACATTCAAGCCAATCACGCAAAAGGCACGGCGAACTGCACCCTAGAAGGCTAAAGCGATAGAAAATGAAGTTGAGAAACTGCTGGATGCAGGATCCATACGGGAAGTGCAATTCCCCAAGTGGTTATCCAACCCAGTAGTAGTTCCGAAGAGTAATGGGAAGTGGAGAGTTTGCATCGACTTTACCGACCTCAACAAAGCATGCCCCAAGGATAGCTTCGCCCTCCCAAAGATAGACCAACTAGTAGATGCCACCGTAGCTCACGAGCGAATGAGTTTCCTGGACGCATACTCAGGATATCATCAGATCCCCTTGTATGCACCAGACCAGGATAAGACAGCGTTCATCACGACAGTTGGTTTATATTGTTACAGGGTTATGCCTTTTGGGCTCAAAAATGCCGGGGCAACCTATCAGCGGCTGGTAACTAAAATGTTCAAGAGCCAAATGGGGAACACGATGGAGGTATACATCGATGACATGCTCGTTAAGAGCAAGAAGAAAGAAGATCACCTCTCGGACCTGTCAAGTACCTTTGAAACCCTCAGGAAGTACCCGATGAAACTTAATGCGAGCAAGTGTTCCTTCGGTGTCCAGTCAGGAAAATTTCTTGGGTACTTGGTCAGTAAGCGAGGCATAGAATCTAATCCAGACCAGATCGATGAAATCAATAGAGTGCAACCTCCTCGCACAATCCGGGACTTGCAGAAGCTCACTAGGATGCTCGCTGCCTTAAATCGCTTCATTTCCAGATCCTTTGAGAAGTGCAAGCCTTTCTTCCAGCTCTTGAAGGGGAGTAAATTGATAGAATGGAACCCATATTGCTCGCGAGCATTGGACGAGCTTAAATCCTACCTAAGCACTCCACCACTGATTGTCATACCACAACAAAATGATCTTTTATACCTGTACCTATCAGTATCCAATCATACCGTCAGCTCTGCGCTAATATGCGAGGTGGCAGGGATCCAACACCCCGTTTATTACGCGAGAAAAATGTTATTAGACGCCGAGCAAAGGTACCTACCATTGGAGAAGCTCGCCTTCGCCCTAGTAATAGCCTCGAGGAAGTTAAAGCATTATTTCGAAGATCACACTATTGTCGTCCTTACATCACACCCCCTCAAGGCAGTCCTAAGGAAGGCAGATTTGTCGGGCAGACTGTCTAAATGGTCAGTTGAGCTCGGTCGGTTTGACATCCAATTTCAACCAAGGACATATATCAAGGGACAGATCCTTGCTAATTTCATAGCCGAATTCACAGGCGAAGAACTCTCCGACCAGCCTCAGCCAACAAAGCAAAACAACCAAGCGACAGTGGAAAGATGGAAACTATTCATTGATGGAGCCTCCAACTCAAAGGGGCAGGGGTAGGCATTGTTCTCATCACTCCAGAAAACACAATCCTTGAACAAGGAATCAGGCTGGGATTCGTAGCCTCCAACAACGAAGCAGAGTACGAAGCCCTAATAGCAGGTCTCCAAAAAGCGTAAACTCTGGGAGCTAAACATTTGCAGGTGTTCGGCGATTCGCAACTAGTCTCCAACCAGATAAGTGGAGATTATAATGCGAAGGATGAAAGAATGGCAGCATACCTCGCCTTGGTAAAAAAAGTAATGGAGAGCTTCGAGGAGATCAACATCCAGCAGTTTCCTAGGGGGCAAAACAGTCATGCTGATGCCTTAGCAGCCCTGAGTTCGGTAGTTGACTCCAGCCTTAAAAGGGTCATCCCCATCGATTTCCTCATTTGTCCGAGCATCAACCACAACAGCAAGATGTCAAACGCGAAACAAATACTCCAGGTGGCATTAGCCCCCAGCTGGATGGACCCCTTAAAAAACTATTTAAAGGAGGGCACGCTCCCAGAGGACAAGAAAACTGCCCACTAGATAAGAGTCAAAGATGCTCGCTTTCACTTATCTACAGGGGGTGACTTGTATAAGAAATCCTTCTCCGGTCCCTATCTTAGATGCGTTCATCCAGGCGATGTCGAGCAAGTATTGCGCGAGCTTCACGATGGAATCTGTGGAAGTCACATCGGAGGAAGGTCTCTAGCCTTTTGAGCAATTAAGGAAGGATATTGGTGGCCATATAAGCAAAAGGACTCCGCGGTATACGTCCGAAAGTGTCTGAAATGCCAACTCCACGCTCCTATGGTCCACGAGCCCGCCAGCAACCTAAAATCCCTGACCAGCCCATGGCCATTCGCCCAATGGGGAATAGACATCGTGGGACCACTGCCCACCGCTCCTGACAATCGTAAATACCTGTTGGTCGCAACCGACTACTTCACCAAATGGATCGAGGCAGAACCATTGGCGAATATCCGAGAAATTGATATGATAAGATTCATATGGAGGAATATAATCACTCGATTCGGAATCCCCAGAACCATCATCACTGATAATGGGACACAGTTTGAGAGTGGCTCCTTTCAAGATTTCTGTAATGAACACGGGATCAGGCACAACTTCAGTTCGGTGGCATACCCTCAGAGCAATGGACAAGCAGAGGCTTCCAACAAAACTGTGATCGATGGATTGAAGAAGCGGTTAGAGCGAGCCAAAGGTGCATGGGCAACCGAACTACCCCACATCCAATGGGCCTACCGAACTACCCCTAGGCGAGCAACAGGAGAAATGCCATTCTCACTAACATATGGTATGGAGGCAATCATCCCACTAGAAGCGGGATTGCCAACGATGAAATCCGACCTTGTCGAACAAGGACAGAAGGAAGAGACACTGCTCGCTGAACTCGACCTGGCCGACGAGCGTAGAGAATTTGCACTAATAAAACTTGCGAGCTATCAGAAACAGCTCGCAAAACAGTACCACAAAAGGGTAAACCAAGAAGATTCCAAGTGGGGGACTATGTTCTAAGAAAAGTCCTAGGCAACGCGGTAAAGTCATCAGATGGCAAGCTAGGCCCAAACTGGGAAGGACCCTTTAAAATAACTAGAGATGACCTGCAAGGTGCCTATCATTTGGAAACGATGGAGGGCAGGGAGATACCACGAGCATGGAACGCAGCTAATCTCAAGAAATTCTATTTTTAGGAATTATGTTATTAAATCTTTTTATTGTATTTGTTATGTGAAAGGACAGTTCATTTCCCTTATCACTAATGAAAATCTCTTAGTTGATTACTCTCTGATTAGTAACAGTTGTTACACATCCCTTCCAAATCACAGGCACAATGGTCGACATAGCAGGGGAACACCCCTCGTCAGGTCATCGTCATGAAGCACGAAAGACCTCTTAGCATTGCCCCTAGAAATATATAAAGCCCTACAGAGTATTCTTAGGCATTAAACCTACTTTGGTTAAACAAAATCCTGATCGGATGAAGACATCCAATACCAGGTGTGTCCTCGCCAATTGCCTTACTTAGGCCTAAGGAAGTGTGACGACACAACCTAAAAGGTAAAGTGGGGCACAATGGTATTTTAATATTATACTGGACTGGGGGGACACTCGCATGACAAAACAAGAAGGATTATGAAGCAGCAAAAATATAGAAAGATTGGATGAACACGTTTAGTCGGTAAAATTGCCCAAAACATGAACTTTTCATTAATCTCTTATATTTACAAACAATGATAATACATGTTTAGTCGGCGAAGCTCGCCCAAAGCATTTACATTATCAAAAGGAACTAAAGAGTAACAACTTGCAAAAAATTTCAAGGGGTGGAAGCCTCCGAATAAGATAATCTGCCACTTTAGCTCTTCTTCCATCATCAGGAACGGGGGCTAGATCTTCCACGACCTCGTTTGCGTCAAACTCCAAAAGTTGCCGAGGAATAGCGTCGATGGGGATCCATCGATCATCCCTCCTGAATGGATTGGGCATCAGAGTGGAGGAGGACATCTCGTGAGGATACTATAACACCGAGTTGCTCGGGACCTGCATCTCTTTCAGGGCACTCAACCACCCCCTGATGAAAGAGAGCTCCTCAAACTCAGATAGTCTTGTTGGAGCATCCAGCCAGCCTTGATCATAAACATCAGCCCATGCTTGTCGAGGACCCTTCTTGAATAAATGCCGCAGTCGGGTAACATCCCTCTAGAGCCCAGCAATAATTACATAAGCTCGCCGGACATCATCGCGGAGCTCTTTCATCTCCCTATCGCGCTGTCCCTCGGCTTCCTTGTTCCTGTTCCTGTCCCTGGCACCCATACCAGCACGCGGGAGGGGAGGACGAGACCCATCTCGTGACGACGAGGAACCTTGCAGGACTACTGAAATGGTGCTCGGTGAATGCTCCTTAAGCTTTAAGACCTCCCGCCTCAGATCATCATTCTCCTGCTGCAGGAACTCCCCAACTTGGCTAATTTCGGTGGCCTCCAATAACTTTGCTCTCAGTGCACTGACTTCTTTTTGTACTGAGGCACCAATTTCTTCCATTTCCTAGAGCCTGTCCTTTAGCTTAGCCACTAGCTCGGACTTCTCTTTATATTTCTGATTCCTAGACCTAAGTGACTTGCAAAGTCTAACAAAGGCCTGGCGAACTTCAGGGCTTGCATTAGGACCAACGGTCCTGCCCAGTTGGGAAGTAGCAGGAATGTAGTCATCAACATCAACCAACTACAAGTAAAATAAAGATAGAGGAGAGAAAGAGATCAGCACAAGCAAAAGAAGAATCTTCTCATTTCATTAATAAAAGTCAAGTACATCGAGCAGAAACTTGGAAAATTACAAGAAAAAAGTATAAAAATAAATCCTAAGAGCAGATTAACTGGCAACCTCAGGCTGCTCAGCGGTGGCTGGCTGCTTCCCCTTGTCAGCAGTAGCAGAGGCATCCCCCTCTGCAGGGATGCCCTCAGTCGCCTGAGCAGGACAAACACCAGCAGGAACTGTCTCAGAGGGAAGATCAGCACCCTCGATAGCTGGGGCAGGAGCTTCTTCGTCCACAGTTGGCTTGGGACCCGGGTCATGCTCGTCAAACAGGGGAGACTCAGCATCTACACCAGCAACTAGAAGAGCTTTATTATATCCCTTTTTGAAGTTCAAACGGCGATGTACCCTATCTGAACCTCGGCATCTTCATAAGCAGCAGCCCACTCGGAGTTGTATGAATCCTCCTTGATGGTGGCTACCTGGGCCTTTTCCACCTTTAGCTGCTCGGTCAGAACCCTGTTCTCCTCCGGGAGATCCAGCTTGCTCGAGCAGACTAAGTCGTAAGCCTGCCTCAGCTCGCCCAGCTCCTTCACCACCGCATCCCTCTCTCGATTAGAGTTGACGAGGGCCAGATCAGAGGAAACTCGAGCTGCATCAACTGTCTTTAAGTCAGCCTCCAGCTAAGAACTCTTGGTTTCCAGAGCAGACTTCTGCTGCTCCAGCTCACCGTTCCTTCTCACCAGCTCATCGCGAGAGCGATAGAGCACAGCAAAGTCAGTCACAAACTGCCAGAAACTAAAGAGGAAATCAGAAAGGAAAAGCAACTAGAACTTGTTAAAAAATTGTAAATTGGAAGAGGATCTTACCAAGGCTAGCCTCTGGCTAGCTTGCAGGGCCAATTGATCAGACCCCAGCGCCCTCTGGCGATCTGCAGGGAGAACTGCCCTCTCAAGCAGCGCAGGAGCTAGCTGAGGAGAGATGGCAACCGAAGCCCCCTCGGGCAAAGCAGATACCGGGACTAAGGCTTGCCCTGCCTTTGTCCTGGACTCCATCTTTATCCTCTCCTCATCCTTCTCTTTCTCCATCCTCCTCCTCTCATCCATTCTCTTCTTCTCCTCCACCTTCTTCCTCTCCTCCTCCTTTTTTCTCTCCCTCTCTTTCACCTGCTCTTCCTCTCTCCTCTTCCTCTCTTGCTCCTAAGAAAAAGGCTGAGAACCAGTAGCCACGACCCCAGATGCAGACTTCTGTTTCTTTGACCTTTATGCAAGGAGCACGTGGTCATCATCATCATCATCTCTGATCAGGTTCTTCCTTGGAGGCATCTCTTCACCAGAACTGCTGGAAGTGCTCGACGATCCTCGAGCTTCAGAATTCTCCTCAAAATCAGAAGAACTGCTACTGGCAGAGCTCCTTTCACCCAAATTTCCTGGAGGTTCACTCTCGGAGCTGCTCTCTTATTCGTCCAACTGGATAGGCTCAGTAGTAGTCTCTCCAAAGGAATCAAACTCTGGTACACTATCCACAGGCCGTGCTATGAAGCTAGAACCTACGTTCTTGTACTCTAGAAAAAAGGCAGCAGACCTGGGATGCTCACCGTCACCCAAAGTCTCTCTAATATTCTAAGCTTTCACCAACTCCGAGATACGAACCTCGCTGAGAGCAGGCTCCAAGTTCTTTGACCTCGCTGTGGAAGAAAAAGCAAAAAGGAGTTAGAAAAGTCATAAATCAGCACAGATTGAAATAGCAGTACAATGTCTACCTATATATTCTTCCCCATAAAAGGGAACAGTAAACCTCTCAGACCTCGACCCTTCAAATTGGGGAGAAAATTGCCAATTTCTAACAAGGAAGCCCTCTTGCCAATAGTCCTTGTGGGAATCAGGTAGATTAACTACCAATACCCTGTCAGGACTCCTGGCTTTGAGGTATAGGACACCTGAGCTAGTTCGAGAAAAGGAGTAACAGAAATAGACCTCGGCAAGTCCTAACCTAGTGCCATACAACTGATTTATCCTATGCACACCATTCACTATTTTCCACACATTTGGCGAGCATTGTGCGGGGACGATATTGAAATAGCCAAAGAAATGCAAAAATAGATCATTAGGGAGGAAAGTAAGTCCCCCCTGAGAAAGCAACAAAACATGGATCCAGTGGGCATCCTCTATATCCCTTACATTCTTAGGAGGCGAGGCGCAAGACTCGATCTCTACCCACTCAGGGATGTTGTAGAACTTTCTAAACTTAGAGATTGATCTATTTCCAATCTTTGCCATTGGAAAGCACAAAGAAAAGCTACAAACCAAAGAGAAAGTACAAAGAAAAGGCACGAAAAACCTACAAAACAGAAGATCGATTCAAGTGATGAAGAAGCACGAGCTCAAGATGACTAAAAAGCAATGAAAATGGGGATTAAGAGCAAAGGGAACGAGGCGCTAGAGTTCTCAGAAGATGGAAGAGTGCTGGAAAGTCTAAAACGACGGAAAAGATGTGGTTATTCCAATGAGCCTTTAAATTCTAATCATAGTACACAGTAAGCGAAGCGAAGCGACTGCAGCCAAAATTAACTCCACATCTCCCGAGGAATTGCAACCCGGCCATTATGGCTAATCATTTAAATATGTTTGGCCCGTATACATGGCACAACAAATTTAGGGGCAATTGTGGGTATCCAGAATTTAGCACCATGGGCCTGGACGAGTAGCCTAGTCCTGGCGGCCCAAAATCCAGGCCCTTCATCTTTTATGTTGATCCGGGCTCCCCCCACAATCCCATAAAGGGAAATTATAGGGGATATGGGAAATGTGGAGGAACCCATCACCTCCACTCACCTACATGTAAATGTATATATTAAACCTTAGGTCCGGGGCAAAAGGACAAGTTGTATTCTCTGTAATCATTCTCCAGAATATAGAGAAATAATACTGACTGCAGCACCGTGGACGTAGGCACATCTTTGCTGAACCACGTATATCTTTTGTTGTGTGATCGACATTTTTTTTCCTTATTCTTTCTCGATAATTCCTTCTCTCACATTTATTTGTGTTTCATAATAATTGTCACCACACTGGGCTAATATCTGGGCGATCGATCGATCGACCCCCTACCTTCGATCGATCGACCTCCCCAGAATAGATGAAGTTGTTTATTTTTAATTCTTGTTCCTATCCCAAATCTTTTGTAAATCTTTGGTGATTATTAATTGGATATAATGGGACTTAGGGAAGATCAGTAAGCCCTAGATAAGAATTGAATTAATGTGATTGGGATTTAATTGATTAGAATTATGATAATTAAATTGAAAGAAAATTTGGTTGCTATATTCATGTGTTGGATTCTAATTTGTATGCATGAGGATTAAGGATAGGACCAGTAGGGGAAATTTGATAAATCACCTGGGCAGTCTTAGGTTTACAAGAGGGTTTAATCTTAGGTGATAGAAGACGTGTTTATAGGAGATTAGAAACTATCGGTTATAACCCTAATTAAAGGAGAGTTTAATTCGTAGTAATTCGGGAGATAAGATGATATGGACCAGTAGGATAATAGTGATTTCTTACTGAATAAATATATTGAGGAAAAAACCTACTTAAACCTTGAGTAATGAGTGAGACTCTGGAATAATTAAATTAAAGAAGTAAAGTCATATTAATACGTAGGATTTAAAGAGATATAATTCTACATATGCGAATTATCTTAGGGTAGTGTGATTACCTTGTTTATATTATATCTATAGGTAGATGATAATGACTATTTGATTGATTGATGATTTATGTGTATGACATACCTAGCTTACTTGCTATCGACGGGAGGTTTACGCGTGAGGGCAATCATATCCTGATGAATCCATGGGATTTTTTATTTGTCGCTCGAGAACATAGGTCTATGAAAGACTTATCGGGGAGTTGATAAGTTTGCTGACTATGGGAACGTACGTATGTGCGTGACCCATGGGTATGAGAACTATGTTCGCCTACAACTTTTGTGTTGATGTTTGTGGTTCGAGAAATACTTACCGAACCTTTAGTCCCCTATTCGGCGACCAACGATACTGGGACGTGATAGCAGAGTAATGCATGCACCACATCTGTGACTCGTGTTGACGTATTATATATGTATATGTATGATGATTTAAACGAATGTATGTATAGTGGTTAGATCAATCTACTGTGTGATACTTGTAGATAATGGGGAATAGAGAAAAAGAATTGAATTAAGTTAATGAATATTTATGCTTATAGATTTGAAAAGCTTAATTCATATTAATGGAAAACGTATATGAATGATTATACTACGTATGGTGTGGGACATACGGGGTGATGAGATGGGATAGAATCATATAATGGAAACTAGTTAGGAGGAACCATTAACTTGGAGGTTAATAGGAAATGTTAAGCCTGCACTCTAGATGAGAGGTGAGAATAGCAAGTGAGAGTCTGGATATTAACATGTACATAATAAATGTTTTATTGCACTTGTTAAATACTTGTTGTTTTTAAAATCATTTTACATCGGGCTCTGACCCGTTTCCTTGCATATTCCTTTTTCTATTATACCTTCTATATCAGGTGTCCAGCAGCAGGGATGCCAACCTTAGAGGATTATGACGAGCTATCGAGCTATGAAGTATTGCTTAGACGCCTATCTTCATTTGATTCATATTATGTAGTGTTCTTTTATTTAGGGCATGTCGCCCAAAGGAATTCAGTCATCTCTTTTCTATATGAGTCAAATAGTCTTGTACTTGTGTCATTTTAATACATTTATTATTGTTAGGATTACTGTATTGGATTATTATTTGGGAATGTTATTCCAGTTACATTTAAATTCTTTTGTGTTATCTGTTCAGTTGTTAGTGTTGTAGAATAATATGTGTAGTGTTATTCGTAAACTAAAAATGAATTTTGATGAAATTAAATTTTGGAAAGTTTTTAACACCAGCTTAATTGGGTATGGGGTGATTAGTAAATGTTTTCGACGGTGATGCTAAGAATGAGTCAACTGTATATTCTGTTTTAATTTGGCATGGGATTGGCCACCCGATATTTAATTAGGCGGGGTGTTACACTAGGCTCTCATGGATGTCTACTTTTCATAATGTAGTGTCGTTGTATTTCATTTTTTATCTATTAAAAAGATGCTATGTAATATTTTATCACTTGTTTAATGAATTCTATGTCTTAGTTTTATATTGTCCATTTGCATTTTAAATTTTGCTTGTTTTATATTTCACACTCTTTCTCGTGTCATTAAGATTTTAATCATTTTCATTAAGAACAATTCAAAAGTCTGGGGGGGGGGGGGGGGGGGACTGATATGCCCCAAGCGTCACCTTGGCTCAGAGACATCAACCTCGACCGAGGTCATGGCCGACATTGGAAAAGCCTTGAATCCGTAACAATAGCCTCGGCCATAGCAAGGTCGGCCCCGGCCGACACTACCACCAACCTCATCATGGGGACACTACATGTATCATAATGGTAAGCATCTCTTCAGTTCACCTGGGAATGATAACCTCGGCCAGGTGTAGGCCGAGGTCGCGAGAAGCCATACTTCTACCAAGGTCGACCTCATCAGTAAATCAGCCGATGTCCCAGGCACACACCAACTTAACCTCGGCCCAGGCCGACCTCAATATTTATCTCGGCTGCATTCAAGGCCGAGACCATGGTGACTCATCTCGGACTAGATGGACAACTGGACCTTACCAGCCTCGGCCTATTCTAGGCCGAGGTCATGACTAAGCATGGAGGCCGAGCTCATATTGACACGCGCGGATAAGGACACGTGGACACAAATCAGTTATAACAAATCATTCCCCACACGTGGGGGGAATATTTCTTCATCATTCTCTACATGTGACAGTGGCAGATGTCTTCATCAGATTGGCTGGATCAACACACACATGCTCATTTCATGCATGGGGGTACATTACACCCCCTCGGTACTATATATAGAGGTCATCCTCTACCTTGCAAGGGATCCGAAGTTAGTAACCCTAGCTGAAACTTTGTTCAAATTCACAGTAGAGAGAGAAATCTTGAGAGTTTGTATCTATGGCCATTAGAGCCCTCATACAGTGATATTAATCACACACTTGCACAGTGGTCGTAGGCCTGATTGGCTGAACCACTTATATTCTGGTGATCTTCCTCTTCTCCTCACCTCCTTCTACTATATGCCTTTATGCTGCCATTGTTAACATTGAATTGAGCTTACAAACACCTTGAAGGGTGGTCCTATTTCCAGCATCATCATTTTGGCGCTGTCTGTGGGAAAAGAAGAGTTATCACTTCCTCCTCTTCAGCTTAACCTCATCGGAGACTCTGGTGGTGAACCAAGCACCACCCCTTGCGTGGAGTTGCTTCACCATTGAAAGAGGTCCTTTAAGGTATTAAGCTCATCTGCTACTCAAACTCTTCAGTGTTAACCCATGGCACCAGAATTTCCACCGCCTCTTCCGCCGCCTGGTGGGGGAGGGCTCAGTTCCAGCCAGGCACCGCCTCAGTCCGAAATGGCGGAGGTGGCCGCGGCCTTGAAGTCTTTGGCTGCAACACAGCAAGCTATGCAAGAGTAGTTTGCACAGCTCAACCAAACTATGATGAGGCCACCTGGAGTCTCACCGGAGATGATCACTCCGACGGTTGTCCAGCCTCATCCTAACACCAGGGGACCACCCCAGGCACCAATGAAGGATCAACCTGCACCCCAGCGGAGGAGGGACATTGTTGACCCCAGACGCTTATGCCTGGGGAGGCAAGGAAACCCCTGCCCGGAGGACAGGTATGATGATCTAGAGGCGAAAGAGGTTCCAGAAGATTGTTGGGAGTCGTATGAGGTTTTGAATAATACTGTACATCCTCTTCAGCAGAGCCGAGGTTGTGTCGACCGAAGAGGTGAAGAGGCCCAACAACGAGGATCAGCCTTTAATCGATTGAGCAGAGGGTCAGCCTTCGAGAGGTTGGGCCCAGTGAATGACCTAAGACAGAGGTTATCAAGGTCAATAAGTGAAGCTGGCTCATAAAGAGGAAACTGACAAGGTCGTCCTGACCCAGGCCGACCCCGTGCGGGGAGGGGCAGCGACCAAGAAGAGGTCAACAACCGACGTTGTGTTGTGGCTGGGGAACCCTCAGTCCATCCCTTGGAGGTGGCTGGGGATAACCTCGGCCAGGCCGATGGTAGGAGACCATGGAATGACTCTATCCAACGTCTTGAGGAGAAGATAGGAGACCTCATCAAAAGTAGGGACCCATTGCAAAGGGGTTACTCAGAAGGCTCTCCATTCGTGGCTAAGATAGTGAGTTTTCCGACCCTTGCAAAGTTCAAACCACCGGTGGTGTCTCCCAAGTATTATGGTAGCACCAACCCTGTACATCACATTGAGATATATCAATCGGCGACAGACATCTACTCAATACCTGATGAGATGAAGTGTAGATCCTTCTCTGGGACCTTGACAGGAGCAGCACACAGTTGGTTTACTTCTCTTTTGAAGAATTCAATTGAGAATTTTAAGGGTTTGGCTGAACGATTCATTCACAACTTTGGCTTTGGGGTAAGACCTCAAAAGAAGACCACTCATCTACTGTATGTCAAGTAAGGCAAGGATGAGAGCCTAAGAGACTACATCGCCAGGTTCAACAAAGAGAAACTAGAGGTTAAAGATTATGAAGAAAATATAGCCATGACTGCCCTTATGGGAGGTTTTTAGAAAGGGAAGTTATTGTGGAAACTTGAGAAAGACCCTCCCAGATCCATGGCCGAACTACTGGCAACTACGGGGAAAGTCATGAATGCCGAAGAAGCAATGGCCGCCAAGTATGAGGATGAGAGCCGCGGTAGAGGATGGAAATCCCAAAGAAAGAAAGATAGAAAGAAGAGTTCAGCCGATGACAAGTTCGCTCACTATACTCCTCTAACTGTGAGTTGTGAGCTGTGAGCATATCCTCAACGAGATCAAGAATGACAGGACTCTAAGATGGCCAGAGAAACTGAAGGCCCCATCGCATAAGAGGAACAAAAACTTGTGGTGTGAGTTCCACCAGGACCATGGCCATGTTACAGATAGATGCTTCGCCTTGAAGGAAGAGATTGAAAAGATGTTAAAGTTCGAAAATTTGAGGAAGTATGTTGATGGTAAGGCTCCTAAAGGGGGAAGAGATGACCCTAAGAAGAGGAGAAACGACAGATGCCGTGACAATGTCCCAGCTAGAAGAGACAATGATTCAGAAGGTGATGATGAAGACTATCCGGACCTTTCACCGAAAGATGACAACACCCCGGTGAAGAGGGTTGGCATAATCTCCTTTAGTGTTGACACTATATGCGGAGGACTCGCCGGAGGTGGCTTTGAAGTGGCTGACAGGAAAGCTCATGTGGCAGAGGCCAAGCCAGTGCCAAAAATTAAAGTTGTAAATCTAACATCTTCCGATACAGCGTAGAAGAGAAAGAAGGTGGACATGGACACTCTTATAGTTGGGTTCTCCCGACTCGACTTCAAAGCTATTTTAGACCCCCCACGATGACCCTTTGGTAATAACAATAAGGGTGAATGGGTGCGAGGTGCATAGGATCCTCATGGACGGGGGGAGTTCAGCAGACGTGATGTTTTGGCCTTGCTTCAAGAGCGTAGGTCTTAGCAGAGCTAGGATGGTACCCTATCATCATCCTTTAATGGGCTTCAGCGGTGAAAAGGTCCACCCATTGGGCATGTATGAGATGGACGTACGGATGGGTGACGAGTGGCCGAAGAGGTTGACCAAGAAGATAAATTTTTTTGTAATGGACGAGAACATCTTCTCGGCCTATAACCTCATCATAGGAAGAGTGGACCTTAAGGAGTTTGAAGTTGTGCCGTCGACGGTTCACCAAATGCTAAAATTCCCGACCCTCTATGGAGTAGGGGAAGTGCAAGGTGAACAGACTATAGCACGAGAATGTTACTTCAGCAGTTTCTGAATCGGCTATCAGTGCAGCCATAGTGCGGGAAGACGTTGGAATCCAAAGGCCTGTGTATTTCAACAGTGTTGATGCAAAAAACTGGACCGAATCCCATTTTTATGATCACAGATAAATAGATAAAAGCAATCCAATCATACATATGAGAGACAAAGATTTTTAAAGTGGTTCGGCTATAAGGAAAAGCCTACGTCCACTGTTATTTTATTCCCAGGGGTTTACAATAGCACAATATGGTGTAGAGAGAGAAAAAGGTGTGGATCTTATGTATGGTGTCTCTCATCATTGTCGGATCTCTCGGATCTCCTGTTGTCCGATCCCCCTTTTTGGCTAAGGGAATACATGTATTTATAGTGATGGGAGATAAAGAGATTCATTGTATGTAGACATTTATACATTATGTCTACATTCAACGAATCTAATTGTTGAATTGCTTGGTATGCTATGTGTTGTCATCTACAGTATAAATGTACATTAATGCTCATTAAATGCGTAGTTATCCTTTGATCTTCCCGGTTGGTATGCCGACCAACTCTCCTCGGGTGCCGACTAATACTCCTCGGGTGCCGACCAACTCTCCTCGGATGTCGAATATTGCCATGTAGGATGACATGTGTCCTTTTCTAATTGGTCCTCGTAGATGGAGAATTTTTGCGTTAACAGAAGCCCCCAATGCTCCATGCTTGATGGTTTACTTGAAAGGATGGAGTATTTATTCTGCAGTGTTGCTTGGTGCACGTGAAATTCTTGATCTACCTTCTTGATTTGTTCAACATAAAGTGCATTATCTCCTGGACGACATATGATGCAGGCTGATCGATGGTTGCTAATTTTTCTTTTGAGGAACTCGGTGTGCTATGTATCACCCCTGGGAATTTGGATGCAGCCATGCCATAGTATGAAGCTTGTAGCTTGTCATAATCTTTAAGTATGTTGATTGATTTGCTAGCCGACCGACTGCTGACTGTGCCGAGTAACTGAATGATAACTTCACGTGCTTGATTCTTCTGATTTATGCTCCTCTGAATACTTTGTCGAGTAACATACTAGATTTTGAACCCAACTCTTCAATCTGATTAGTACCAAGCTAGTGGTGGACTTCGAGACATTTTCATACAACTTCTTCTTCAATATTGGCCGAGACAGTAGTAGCAAAGATCTCAGTGCTGTAGATGCTGAATTTGACTTCTGACTTCAATAGCATGTGAATAATAACTTCTGAATATGCCTCCTGAACGTCAATATGACTCTTGAACTTCAATAGCATGTGCATAATAACTCCTGAATATGCCTCCTAAACTTCAATCGCCTCCTGAACTTCAATAGCATGTGCATAATAACTCTTGAATATGCCTCCTGAACTTCAATAGCCTCATGAACTTCAATAGCATGTGCATAATAACTCCTGAATATGCCTCCTGAACTTCATAAGAAAAATTATCTCCTGAGCAACAAAAATAACTTATGAATGATAATTAGTTGGGGTTGAATCTGATGCTCGACTGCATGATGTTATAAGAATGTGCCACCGAATTAACAACTGGATTTTTAATAGAGCCCCCAAGTGTGGAATATGATCTTTGAATGATTTCTCGGCCTTATAGTATGCTATTTGACAGATCTCCCTATTTTGCATAGACAATAAGATTTGTTCCATCTGTTGTTTGCTGTTTGACCAACCGGAGTTGATGGAGATTGATTCCCGACCAACCTGAGTTGGTGGATTTTTTCTTCCCGACCAACTTTAGCACTTTTTGGAAAATATTTTTCTTCCTAACCAACCTGAGTTGGAATTTTTAGGAATATTTTGTTTCATAACCAAACCGAGTTGGCATTTTTAGGAATATTTTGTTTCCTAACCAAACCGAGTTGGCATTTTTAGGAATATTCTTGTTTCCTAACCAAACCGAGTTGGCATTTTTAGGAATATTCTTGTTTCCTAACCAAACCGAGTTGGCATTTTTAGGAATATTTTGTTTCCTAACCAACCTAAGTTGGCATTTTTAGGAATATTTTTTCTTCCTAACCAACCTGAGTTGGCATTTTTAGGAATATTTTGTTTCCTAACCAAACCGGGTTGGCATTTTTAGGAATATTTTGTTTCCTAACCAAACCGAGTTGGCATTTTTAGGAATATTCTTGTTTCCTAACCAAACCGAGTTGGCATTTTTAGGAATATTTTGTTTCCTAACCAAACCGAGTTGGCATTTTTAGGAATATTTTGTTTCCTAACCAACCTAAGTTGGCATTTTTAGGAATATTTTTTCTTCCTAACCAACCTGAATTGGCATTTTTAGGAATATTGATGATGGAGACTTCCTCGAAGCTGAATATATATAGAAAGAATAAATTTTCCGAGCATTCGTCGGCGTTGAGTCTTGTACCTGTAAAAATTAATATCTTGCTCTACCATATGTGTAGGCTCAATTGATTAGTCATGAGAATAATTTAATCATCCAATAAATATATGATAGGTATATGTTTGAGAAATAAAAATATTAATTTCAAAAAATGAAATAATATATGTTGGTTGATATGTCGAGGCAAAATTGATTGATGTCGAACAATACTACTTTTCCAGAGATTTACGAGAGCTTTCATCGGGATTGAATCTCGTCCCTATGAAATTTTAATAAGCTGCCCTAGCACCTGTCGAGACTAGAGAAAATAATTATTATCATGAGAATAATTATTCAGCCAAACAATATGTGTTGTGTATCAGCATAAAATAATAAAAATTTCAAAATATGAAATAATATTTTTGTGCCACACGTGTATTTTATGACCAAATTTTAATAAAAATGCTAGGCATTTTAATTTTAAGTAAAAGACCAAATATAAATTGGTTTTTTAGAAATTATTTATCACTTTAGGAATTATTTGAAATTCAATAAATGCTCAAATATAATTTTTTTGGTCTTGGAATATTTTTCACATAAAGTTTATGTGGATTAGAAAATAACCAAGTATGCATTTTAATTTTTCTCCATGCAAATTTTCAATTAGGAATTTCATGTTTTGAATTAATAAAGGATAAGGATAAGAATAAGGGGATAGTCTTGTCCTTTGGCAGCGAAGTAGTGATTTTGTCAAAATCAAAATGAGAGAACCAAACGAATCATCAATTTTCAATTCTGGTATTAGCTTTCTACTGCCTCCGGCCAAGGTTGAGATGTTGCTGATCAACAATTGATTTTCTCGACCAACTATATACCCGCCGACCAACAATAGGTACATCCGAGTAGAAATAGATGTAGCCGATCAAAGAATGGGAGCTCGGGAACTCCTCAAATTGCATAATATCCATCACCGATCATAATGAAATGCCTCCGACCAACATTTGATTTTTTCGACTAGCTATATATAGTGGACCAACACAATTGGTGCTGGTGATGTTTATTGTTGTAGTACTGGTTGTCGACCTGCTCTCCAATAATCATTCAGCCATACTTACAATTATGAGGTGCCCCGACCTTTTACAGCCGACCTATGCCAGAAGTTTTTCAACCGTTCTTTGTTGATGACTGGAACTGGTAAACTGAAATTCGGTGGAGGATTGTTTCCGACTTGATGCCGACCAAGTGTACGAGAACTGTCGAGTAGAAATAGATGCCATCGACTAACAAATAGTAAGTCGTGGAGCTCCTCTTGATGTATAATACATGATAAAAGGATAACTGTTGGGGGTGAATCTTGTACATGAGGCATTTAATAAGTTGCTCGAACACCTGTCGAGATTGATTCTCATAGAAATTATCATTAGCAAAATTTTGCAGCTAAATATCATATAATATGTATCAGCTCGGACATAAGGCAATAAAAATTTCAAAATATGAAATAAAATATTTTGTGCCAAATGTGTGTCAATGTGAGCATTTTTTTATCAACTAGATGTCATAAGGTTTGATTTGGGCTTTTTATAAAATAATTTTATTTTTAAATAAATGCTCAAATATGGGATCGAAAAATTTATTCTAAGATAAAGTTCAGGGATATATTTTATTTTATTTTAAAACATTTTTTGTTAGAGAAGTGTAAGAAAAATAAATAGGTAGCAATGGTAATAATTTTGACTTTGTCAAAATTAATAATCTGGGCAAATAAATTTGTCATCCCTCCATTCCAGCATTCCTCGTCAATTGGTGATAACCATCTCTGACCAGTGGTATCGCCGACCAGCATCGTGTGACATCAGTGTTGGGATGCCTTCGTTTTGATCCGCCGACCATGTACATACGATCAAGAAGCCTTTGTTTTGGCTAAAACTTGTTTCCGACCAACTTTGGCCTTTTAAGTTGTTAACCAACTATTTCTTTGTTATCAAAAGTAGATGTCGACCAGATGTTCTTATTTTGAAACGACCACCGAGGTATTGCCGATCTACTCCAATGTTTCTGATGAATCTTCACAGCCTACCACCGACCAATAAAAATGGTCTGGTGAAATTCTCGATCAACAAATAGGTTCACCAACCAATTGCATACCACCATTAGATGTCTCCGAAAAATAAAATTTCACCTAGTTTAGTTGGTCGGGAGGCATTTCAACCTGGGTGAAGCCCTCCACCGACCAATATATAACTGCTACCAACTAGAATCAGGTGCCTCCGACCAGAAGATTTTTTTGACCGTGATTGGAAAATTTGGTGAAGATGTTCGTGTTTTCTTCGCAAATGACCACCGACCAGCAAGGATAGTTCGATAAATAAATTTTGGTCGGGTAACGACCAGATGTCGCCGACCAACAATAGATGGTTCCGACCAACAAAAATGCTGTCGACTAACAATACTTGTCAATGAGATATACCGAGGAGATTACTTCTTTATTCCGATTAAGTAGAGCAAAAATTCACATAGTTTTTCACCGACCAGAAATACTCATCCGGCGACCTTCTTCTGGATTTTTCATCCTCACACAATTGATGCTAAACAGTAGTTGCATAATAATGGGACCTTTGAGCTCAAGGCAGGCAGACTTTGAATCGGAGAGTAATATAATCCTAGGATTGAAATTTTTTTTTTATCTGAAACCGAATCAAGTTGTGAGGTGGATGATCGTCCTTGAATTGTAGGTTATTTTTTTTATGCCGCCCAGTTTCATTATTTTTGTTGCTTTAGACGGTTGAGGTCAAAACGATTGATATGAATTTAATAAATCCAAAATTTCTTCATCTTCCTGGGAAAGTTTCTCCATTGCCCTTTCTTGAGCGACTGCTCATTTTTCAACTTCTTTACGAAATTGGGTAAAGGTTTTTCAGGAGAGAGATGGTTATTTTGGGTTTCCTTCCTATTTTCCATTTGTGGAGATAAAAATATACGCTGGATGATAAAAATCATTACGAAAATTATACCAAAAATCAATCATCGAACCAATAAATCAATCTTTATCAGAATTAATAAATCGTAATGAATCAAAATTCTTAGATCTAAGAGATAACCAATAGAAATCATCAGATCTAAGAGAAAATATGATCAATATCCAAGAGGAAAAAGAATGGTTTTGAATTTTTACTCCCTTGTAGAAGATGTGAAATATGTGAATCAACATATGTCAAATCTTTTTCCTTGATGTAACTCATTACATAAACGTGTTTGCCCATAATATTTTCAAGAAGAGTCATAGATGCTTAACGTTCATGATGAAAATTGTCTAACACTGAATATAAACATATATATATATATATATATATATATATATATTTATGAATCAAATTGATGAGAACTCTTAAAGCAGATATGGGTCAGAATTGTGATTATCGAGAGAGAGAAATTGTTCTTGATTTTAACTTTTCCCATTCTCTAATTAAAAATATGATAGGAATTTGAATAGACAGCAAAGATCTTACAAAATTTATAATGAAAATTATCAAATCTTACCACCGTCATATATATTGGTATATGTAATCATTTAAAATATTTATTCCATGATATAAAATTGAAACTTGAGAATCAAGCAAAAAGTTATGATTTATGAAATCCATTATTTTTCAGATTTCTAACTAATATTAACCTAACAATTATGATTTTAAAATCATGATATGCAATATTTTGCAGATAAAAATTGGACAATTAATTTATGTATATAAACATAAAAATTATGATTGAATCAAAAGATGTATGTATAATTGATTATACGTAGAGAAAATAAAAACTTAGCTTTTGATGGAGAACGATGCTTGTAACACGGTTCCCACAGACGGCGCCAATCTGTTGATGCAAAAAACTGGACCGAATCCCATTTTTATGATCACAGATAAATAGATAAAAGCAATCCAATCATACATATGAGAGACAAAGATTTTTAAAGTGGTTCAGCTACAAGGAAAAGCCTACGTCCACTGTTATTTTATTCCCAGGGGTTTACAATAGCACAATATGGTGTAGAGAGAGAAAAAGGTGTGGATCTTGTGTATGGTGTCTCTCATCGTTGTCGAATCTCTCGGATCTCCTGTTGTCCGATCCCCCTTTTTGGCTAAGGGAATACATGTATTTATAGTGATGAGAGATAAAGAGATTCATTGTATGTAGACATTTATACATTATGTCTACATTCAACGAATCTAATTGTTGAATTGCTTGGTATGCTATGTGTTGTCATCTACAGTATAAATGTACATTAATGCTCATTAAATGCGTAGTTATCCTTTGATCTTCCCGGTTGGTATGCCGACCAACTCTCCTCGGGTGCCGACTAATACTCCTCGGGTGCCGACCAACTCTCCTCGGATGCCAACTAATACTCCTCGGGTGTCGACCAACTCTCCTCGGATGTCGAATATTGCCACGTAGGATGACATGTGTCCTTTTCTGATTGGTCCTCGTAGATGGAGAATTTTTGCGTTAACAAACAGTAAAGCCCTTCAAGGGTCTGAACAAAATTACCCTCGTATGGAAAAGTTAGCCTATGCCCTGATACATGCTTCAAGGAAGATGAAGCCCTACTTCGAAGCCCATTCCATGGTTGTCCTCACTGACTCACCACTAAGACAGGTCCTATATAAACCTGAAAAATCTGGAAGGTTGATGACTTGGGCCATTGAGTTGGGGGAGTATGACCTTACCTACCAACCTAGGACAGCCACCAAGGGGCAGGCCCTCGCAGACTTTGTTGCTGAGTTCACATGGGAAGAGGCCGAGGGAGAAAATGACCTGGATGGTGCTGAAGGGTCAAACGGTAGTGTCTTCCGAGAGATGGAAGAGACAACACCAAACGTCTTCCAAGGCCAGGAAGAGGTCGCATCCAAAAAGATAAGGGGCAGAGTGGCGGAGAACGAAGAGGATCGGTACCTCTTCAGGCAAGGAGTCATGTCAGAAGGGGCCTTCTCATCAAATACCGGCATTTGGAGTCTCTTTGTTAATGGTTCCTCCTGTGACAGTGGAAGCGGTGCAGGGCTGATACTCTCAGCACCAGAAGGTGCCAACATTGAATACGTTTTGAGATTCAACTTCCAAGCATCTAACAATGAGTCAGAGTATGAGGCCATGATAGCAGGCCTCTCATTGGTAAAGACACTGGGAGTAAGACGACTCCTACTTCATAGCGACTCAAGATTAGTTGTCAATCAAGTCTTAGTAGTCTATGAAGCCAAAGATGAAAGGATGGCTAAGTATCTTAAAAGGGTGAGAACGATGTTAGAATATTTCGAAGAGACAAAACTGAAGAGAGTACCTCAGCAGAATAATAGCCACGCAGATGCATTGGCAAGGTTGGCTTCAGCGACTAAGACAGGAGTTAAGAGGACAGTCTCGGTCGAGGTCTTAGGAAAAGAGACCATTGAGGAAGAAGAGGTATGCAACCCTTGACTCAATTTGAACTTGGGAGACTCATGGATGGACCCCCTCATAAGATATATCAAAGAAGGAGAGCTACCCAAATCCAAGCTAGAGAGGAGGAAATTGAGATATAGGGCTGCCAAGTTCTCGATAGTAGCAGACGTCCTGTACAAGAAAGGATTTATGTTGCTTCTCCTCAAATGTGTGCATCCCACCAAAGTTCCCCGGATCTTACAGGAAGTTCATGAGGGTTCTTGCTCCAGTCATATAGGAGGAAGACCCTTGGCCAAGAGAATCATTACACAGGGATACTGGTGGCCAACCTTGGTCAAAGATGCTGCAGCTTATGTAAAAAGGTGTGATAAATGTCAGAGATTCACCACTATTCCTCATCAACCACAGACATCAATCACCTCTCCATGGCCATTTGCAGTATGGGGGATTGACCTAGTAGGACCCCTACCGAGAGCTGCCAACAGTTATCGGTTCCTAATAGTTACCATTGACTACTTCTCAAAGTGGGTGGAGGCAGAGCCGATGATAAAGATCACAGAACAGAAGACTTTCCAATTTATTTGGAGGAACATCATATGCAGACACGAACTCCCAAACACTCTCATCTCAGACAATGCGACCCAGTTCAATAACTCCTCTTTAGGGAAGTCTTGCGTAAGAGTTGGGATAAAGAAGTTTTTCTCATCTCCTGGCCGACCTCAGGCAAACGGTCAGACCGAGGTCACGAACAGAACAATCCTCAAGGGAATCAAGAAGAGGTTAGAAGAAGCGAAGGGAAGATGGACGGAAGAGGTCTACGCTGTGTTATGGGCCTATAGAACCACGGTAAGGATGCCTACAGGAGAAACACCATTCATGCTAGCACATGGCTCAGAGGCCGTCATACTAACAGAAGTGGGACTCCCAACTCATAGGGTTCAGAACTATGACCCCGATAAAAATGGGGAAGAGAGGAGACTAGACCTAGATCTGATCTAAGAGAGAAGAAAAGACGCAGAGATCAGGCAAGAAGCTTACCAGCAGAGAGCAGCAAAGTTTTATAATCAGAGGGTGAAGTCAAGGCCCATTACCGTGGGAGACCTAGTAATGAAGAATACCTTATAAAAAATAAACAAGCTCCACCTAAACTGGCATGGTCCCTACAAAGTGACAGAAGAGGTTGTGTCTGGCACCTACAGGCTGGAAAACCTAGAAGGGGAACCTTTTGCTAACCCATGGAATGTTGATCACCTAAAGAAGTACTACATATGATGTTACAAAGAGTTATGTAAATGTACCATCTTATTACGAAGATGTTATTAATAAAAGATCAGTTCCCATGATGGTTCTTGCTTCATTGAGCTCTAATATTAGAAATTATGAGGATTACATCTTAGGTGATGACCTCAGACCCTTATAACATCATTCAGTGGTGACAAGGTCTGAGGTCAGACACCATACTTGGATGACCTCAGACCATTAACATCATTAATTTGGTGAGATTAATTATGGGGATAACATATTAGTTGATGACCTCAGACCTTATAACATCATGATTTGGTGACAAGGTCTGAGGTCAGACACCATACTTGGATGACCTCAGACCCTTAACATCATTAATTTGGTGAGATTAATTATGGGGATAACATCTTAGTTGATGACCTCAAACCTTATAACATCATAATTTGGTGACAAGGTCTGAGGTCAGACACCATACTTTGATGACCTCAGACCCTTAACATCATTAATTTGGTGAGATTAATTATGAGGATAACACCTTAGGTGGTGACCTCAGACCCTTATAACATCATTCAGTAGTGACAAGGTCTGAGGTCAGACACCATACTTGGATGACCTCAGACCCTTAACATCATTAATTTGGTGAGATTAATTATGGGGATAACATCTAAGTTGATGATCTCAAACCTTATAACATCATGATTTGGTGACAAGGTCTGAGGTCAGACACCATACTTGGATGACCTTAGACCCTTAACATCATTAATTTGGTGATATTAATTATGAGGATAACATCTTAGGTGATGACCTCCGACCTTATACATCATGATTTGGTGACAAGGTCTGAGTTCAGACATCATACTTGGATAACCTCAGACCCTTAACATCATTAATTTGGTGAGATTAATTATGAGGATAACATCTTAGGTGATGACCTCAGACCCTTATAACATCATTCAGTGATGACAAGGTCTGAGTCAAACACCATACTTGGATGACCTCAGACCCTTAACATCATTAATTTGGTGAGATTAATTATGAGGATAACATCTTAGGTGATGACCTCAGACCCTTATAACATCATTCTGTGGTGATAAGGTCTGAGGTCAGACACCATACTTGAATGACCTCAGACCCTTAACATCATTAATTTGGTGAGATTAATTATGAGGATAACATCTTAGGAGATGACCTCAGACCCTTACAACATCATTAAGTGGTGACAAAGTCTGAGATAAGGCTACTAATTTAGTTCGAGCAGACATCACTGCATAGATTTCAGAGCTAAAACATCGCATGCCAAGCATTCAACAAAGTAAATGAAGTAAAAACCCTCCTCAGAGGTTGTCATTCCAATTGTAAAAATTCAAAAAATACAAGTTTTAAATGTTCCTCAGGGGCTACATTCAATTAGGGGTCACAAAAAATATCAGAGCTTCATAATTAAACCTCAGGGTTAGAAGGGAGAGTGCTGGTGTCCTCTGTCTGGTCTTGTTGGACGACGTTGGTCACCTCGGCAATGTCCTCTCTGAGGCCAGCTCCTTCTATCTATATACCGTCCAGAGTGGCAGTCTTTGTAGGAGAAGTAACCTCCTCTTCAACCTCCTGAAGGGATTAAGCAAGCTCAGGGTTGGCAAAGCCGAGACCTATGAAATCAGAGGCCTTCAAACTTCCTTCCTCCTTCTCCTTGACAGTTGCCCATTTGATAGTAGCTTTGATACCTCTTTTAAGGTACTCAAACCCGAAGCTCATAAATTCATCAGAGGCTTTATAATCAACAAGTATACCCTCAGAGGTGTCTTCAACAGCTGCCTTTACTGCAGAGTCAACCTTCAGCTGAAGGACATCGTCCTTTGCCTTCAGAGCGACAGCATGGTCCTTCTTGAGCTTGGAGATCTCTTTCTCCAGCCCCTGCACCTTCTTCTCAGACTCCTTAGACTCAGACTTCAGGCGGTCTATTTCGGCGTTCAGAGTGCTTTATACATTCTCGGCCTCTTGGCCCTTCTGGATGAGGGGTAACTTCCTCAGAGTCCAGTTGGAGAGATGATGCATAGTGGCCAGGCCCTGCAAATTATGTGATCATATATATGAGTTGAAGATCAAATCAGAGTTTACACTTGGAAAACTATAAAGAAGTCTGAAATCATACCTGAATAGACCTGTGGAGGCTGAATTCAACCAGAAGTGGCGTATCCATTGACCGGCATAAATGTTTATCGGCCTCGATCATGGCAGAGACGATGGCATCCAGCGCCTGCAGACTGTGGCCTATAAGGCTGTCATTGATTTTTAGTTGCTCTATACGAGCAGCCAACGCGTCAGCAGAGGATATGGGGATGGAAGTGTCCCCACCTTTTTTCTTCTACCTCTGATCCTCAGGGGCATGTTCGGTAGAAGCTCTCTTCTTAGTGGCCTGATCCTTCGAGGTTGAGGGAGCTGGAGGAGGAGCATTCAGACCTTCCTTTTTAGCAAGCTTGGTCAGACTCGGCGCTGCCATTTACCAGAATTCATCTGATATGCCCTTCGGACACTCCATAAAAAAGAAAAGTCTGAGTTAGAAGATCATACATGCATAAACTCAGAGGTATAACTTGAATGAAAAACACTTACCAAGCTCTGTAAGAGGGCTTCCCCCAAACCAGTCTCAGAGAGGTACTGGGGGTCATCAGATGCTCAAATTTGACGAGCAGACCATACATTCCCTGATCCTGAAGGTCCTTGACCTTCTGAAGGTTTTGCAGGCTCAGACTAGGGTCAGCCTTGGCAGACATTATGACCTTAACCCATCTTAAGGGCATCCTAGGCTCTAGAAGGGAAGAGGGAGCACATGGACCAAATTCTCATGGCCCTGAAGCAAAGAAGTATCGAGGCTTCCAGTTATGGTTGGAAGTCTAAGTTATCTAGAGCATCTTCTTCTCAGGCTTTTGAGCTATAAAATGATAGTAACTCGGATGATTTTTGGCAGATGAAGGGACATAACATCCTACAAAGATCTGGACTGGAAGGTCCGAGTGGTGAACAACCCTCCATAGGACTATGGCCCCAATTATGACCCTCCAAGCATTAGGTGATAATTGGGAAGGGGCCAAATTGATGTAGGCTAGGATGGACCTAATGATGGGGATGGATGGGAAAACGAAACCCTAACTTGAACATCTGCTCATACAAGCAGATCTCACCATCTCGGCCGTGGTAAGCCCTCTCTTCCCTCAGAGGTCTCCTAATCTTTATGGAGGGGCTGATGGAGTATAGATATCTGATGCAAATAAGGTCTACCTCAGTAACTGAACTCTTAATCTCGGCCGCCTCAGAGGCGTCGACATCACTCTTGACGTCATTATCATCGTCATTGTCTAACTCAACATCGAACTGAGGAGACGTCGGGTGATTACTTGGGAACCTCTGAGCGAATTCAGCCCCGGTGACGGTCGATAGAGGAATGGCGTCAAGTATTGGTGGAACAGCCACACTCGGTGCAACAATCTCAACCTCTGAGGAAGAGGACGATGTGCTTGAATTTTTATGGGACAAGGCCCGACTAGAGACCTCGGCTTGATCAGGGGCCTGATCTTGCTGAGTTGTGAAGTCTATGGCCTCTTGGAAAGAGTCCACAGACATAGGGTCTGAGGTGGAAGACTCAGACTCAGCCATCGGTATGGGTTCAAAAGGGACCTCTGATTGGCTAACTGTTTCCAAAGGTTTAGGGTATACTACCTTTAGGGGTGGTGGAAAGATAGGTCTGAGGGGGAATTCCTGTGACCTACGAGCCTCCTCCTGTGCTCTTTCTATTTGCCTAATTTTCTCCAAAGTCTTCTCTCTGAGAGAAGGTAACTCCTCTAGAAGTTGGTAGAGGGGTCTGAGCATCAGAGGCAGACCCTACACTTATAACTCCCCTAAAACAACAAACAAAAGCTATTTTGTTTGTGATTCAACTAAAGATCAAACTATAAAACTTAGAGCAAGAACTACTCGCCAGAAAAAATGGAACCCTCACCGGAAACCTAAGAAACTCGCCAAAAAATGCAAAAGTAATAAGATTGCAGGAAAAATGAAGAAGAAAGTATGGCAGAGGTTACCTGAGGATGAAATGGTAAGGAAGAAGGAAGAAGATGCAAGGAATCACCACCAAAGGCTTCGAACCAAAGCTTTTCTAGAGAGAGAATGCTGCTAAAACAAATCGTTCCAGGAAAGAGAAATGAGGAAGAAGGGGGGAGAAATGGGGGTTTAAACCCTTAAGTATAGAGGCACGTTTCACAAGGACCATCATTGCCTTGGGAGCCCCAAAGGACGGCTGACAACACATGCTTGCCAGCCAAGCCACACTTCAGCAATGGACAAGTGTCAAATGAACATTGGCACATAGGAAGAAGACCTCGGAGGTGTAGAGATCCCACAGTCACCTGCTCGCACATGTAACTAAGGACTGGGAGGGTGATTGATATGCCCCAAGTGTCACCTCGGCTCAGAGACATCAACCTCGGTCGAGGCTGTAAGGACATTTTTGTCCATTAACATTGTATATGTCGTACGCCGTTACACCGTTGAGGAAATTCAAAGAATCATATGCTCATCAACGGATCCGAATATCAAAAGGAGAAAAGGAATCAGGGGAACAGACCGGACCGATCCGGCCCAGATAAAAGAACCGATCTGGTTCATCCGAACCGATCCGCCTAAAGGGACCGGACCGATCCGCCTGCTGAGGTGAGGCCAGTATACCCCGGATCCATAACGAACCGATGAAGCCAAAATGACGAACCGAACCGAGGCCAATCGGATGGATCCGTCTTCAAAAAAAAGAATCGATCCGATGTCACCGGACCGATCCTCCTAAAGGGACCGGACCGATCCGACGAGGATAATCTCAAACAGATCGTGTTCAGATCATGTTCCGAATTTTAGGGCTCAAGTTCTCCTATTTAATCCCACTACGGGAAGTGGTTTTTCCAAGACTTCTACACACGATTTTCAGAGCAGAGAAAGCCCTAAGTCTTTACCTATTGAGTACCAATACTCTAGGTATTTTGATTCACACAAATTCCATACATTTGTGAATCCTTTTGGTAACCCAGGAACGCAGTTTTGCAGTTCAACCCTTTGTGGAGGAGACCGTTCTTCTTCTCCATTGCTGCCCTACTGGAAAGGGAAAATTCCAGCCGCGACTACAGAATCCGATACCCGAGGGTAATTCTTAGTCAACTTGTATTTTCATTGTAATCCGATTGTAAGCCATTTTCTTACAAATTATAGTGAAAATAAATGGTTTTGCCCCTGTGGGGGATTTTTCCTTAATTATGTGTGTTTGAATAACTCTTGCATGATTTCATATTGTTTCAATCACACCTAGTTGCATGTTTAGGGTTTGTTTGGGTTAAAAGGTGTTTAATATATAACTTGATCATTTGAACGCGAGCACACACGTTCTCAAATTGGTATCAGAGCAGGTTACGCTAATCTATCGCGTATTCCTTTTCCGCAAAATTTTTCTAAGATGTCAATTTTCTAAAAAATAAATTTTTGAAAAAGTGCTTGTTCAAATGGAGAAGTCATATTATACAATGCCTGTTTTTGACGGGACAAATTATGCTTATTGGAAAGCCCGTATGAGGTCGGCTTTAAAAGCCATTGATGAACGTGTCTGGATTTTGGTTGAACGAGGGTGGACTCCTCCCACCGTGACTGTTGATAATGTGACCAACTTGAAACCTGACACTTCTTGGACTGATGAAGAATTTAAATGGTCATCTTTTAATTCTAAGGGTCTAAGTGCTATTTCTGGGTCTGTCACGCCTGATGAGTTCAAACGCATAATGACGTGCACCACGTCAAAAGAGGCATGGGATGTTTTACAACTCACCCATGAAGGAACTAATGCTGTGAAAGAGTCTAAGTTGCAAAATTTGACAACTCAATTTGAAACAATCACCATGCATGAATCTGAATGCTTTGATGAATTTTATGCTAGACTTTCTGACATTGTGAATACTAGCTTTAATCTTGGTGAACATATTCCGAATGCTGGAGTTGTTAAAAAGATTCTTCGTTCTTTGCCTAAGCGTTTTATCCCTAAAGTCACTGTGCTAAATTCTATGGGTAATTTAAATACGCTAAAATTGGAAGAACTTATAGGAGATTTGCAAACTTATGAAATTGATATGTTCCCTAAAAATGCTAAATCTAAAGATAAGGGAATCGCACTTAAAGCCCAAGAGAGAAGGAGTGAGGGGTCAGCTAGAAAGAGGATAGAGTCATCTAGGAAGAGAGAGACTGACACGTCAGATTCTGAGTGCGATTTTGACTTAGATGATTTGGCTCTTTTCGCAAAAAATTTCAAGAGGATTCTCAAATTTAAGAAAAATGGCAATTTTAAAGATAAAAAGAAATTTGAGAAAAATAAGTTTGAAAAGAAAAATGAAAAAGATTCCAAAAATCCTCCTCTCAAAGAAAGTGAGAGATGTTTTGAGTGCGATGGTAGGGGTCATAGAGCTTTTGAGTGTGCAAATCGTCTGAATAGAGAGAAAGGGAAAGTTGTCCTTAATGCTACCCTTAGTGACGACAGTGAGGTCGAGACGGTGGATTCAGGAGATGAGTCACCGCATGGGTGTAACTTCACCGCATTCATGGCCAGCCATGTGAGCACTCCTAGTTCTCCTCACGACGTTAAGGATGATGCTTCACAGGAACACCTCGACAGTGAGATCGATGTGAGTGAGGGGGAGGATGACACAAGTGAGAGCGAGAGTGATATACAACGCGCCTACGCTGAGTTATATTCTGAGTCTTTTAAAACTAAAAAGCGTAACAAAGCGTTAGTTCTTAAGATCTCCAGCTTAGAGGAAGATTTAAGGAAAGCGAGAGAAAGAGAGTTCTCCACCTGCACCGCCCTGAGAGAGAGAGAGAATCTACATGTGTCGAGAATGAGAATTTGTTTAGAGAAAGAGAAAGTGTTTTAGAGAAAGAGAGAGGGGACTTGATTAAGCAAGTGGCTAGTCTTACGAGTCAGCTCCATTCCTCCGTGGAGACTCGAAAGAAACTTGAAGCCCTTGTTGCCCAGCTGACTCATGATCTTGAGAAATCACGGGAAGTCAAGGTACAAATCGAGAACAGATCTGGGAAGATGGAAAAGATACTCCTCGGCCCCGCTTTAGGTTTTGGTGATCGTCAAGGAATTGGTTATGATGGTGCCTCCACGTCCCAAATTGCACCTGGACCAGTTCCTGAGTTTACTACAACTCCTTATGGTCACCGTCAAAAACCTCGAAGGAGAGTTCTACCAAGAAAAGCAAACCAAGGTCCGCCTTTGACTGTGCTCTTTTGTACTTATTGCAAAAGAAAAGGCCACCTTAGGGAATCTTGCTATAGCATGGGTCGAACACGACGTACTACTGCCCCACCACGTCATACTGATAAATTTTCTAGTCTGAGAGAGCGAGTTGAGTTCTTAGCTGCCACAACTCAGAGTTTGATGAATGAATTCCAACGGATGTCTTTGCCGTTAGTGAATGCTTCTCACATTCCAGCTAAAACCAACAACAACAAAGTCAAACAAAAGGTCATCTCTACTTGGGTACCTAAAAAGGCTAAAAAGGCTTTTGTTGTTCATGTTGCTCTCAAAGCACATAATACCTCACAATGGTATTTTGATAGTGGGTGCTCCAGACATATGACAGGTGATGCCTCATTTTTTTTAACTCTTGAGGATTGTCAGGATGGCAGAGTCACCTTTGGAGATGGGAGCAAGTCTAGCATTATAGGACGTGGTACTATCGAGTTACCTGGATTTCCTAAGCTAGAAAATGTTTTGTACGTCAAAGGTTTGAAAGCAAACCTTCTTAGCATTAGCCAGCTGTGCGACACTGACTTTGCAGTAAAGTTTGACCGGGATGCGTGTAAAGTCTACAATCAAGCCGGTAAACTTTTGATGCAAGGGGTGAGGACCGAGGATAATTGCTATGGGACTGAGCCCACATCCTCACTTGTCTGCAACAGCGCCACGATCACTCCTATGGATCTGTGGCACCAACGTCTAGGTCACGTGAACGTTAGAGATCTTAATCGTTTAGCTAAAAAGGACCTAGTACGTGGCTTACCATCTCTTGGAAAGACAACTTCGACCATTTGTGGACCCTGTCAGTTGGGAAAACAAATTCGTAGTCCTCATAGGAAGTTGCATTCCATTACCACCTCTCGTGTTCTTGAGTTGATTCACATGGATCTTATGGTTCCTACTCGTACTGAGAGTCTAGGTGGTAAGAGTTACATCCTCATGATGGTAGATGATTTCTCCAGGTACTCCATTGTAGGTTTTCTGAGAGAGAAATCCGATGCTGTAGAATTTTTAACGACCAAGTGCCGTGTTTTACAAAATCAACATGGTGTCACTATTAATAGGATGCGTAGTGATAATGGCACTGAATTCACAGAAGAAAAGGTAGACCTTTACTGTGATAGCCTCGGGATCAAACATGAGTTTTCTGCTGTGAGAACTCCTCAGCAAAATGGGATTGTTGAGAGGAAGAATAGAACGATCCAAGAGATGGCTAGATCTATGCTTCTAGGTCGTAAAGTGTCTAGGAGATTTTGGGCTGAGGCAGTGTCTACTGCATGCCACACGGTGAATAGGGTTTATCTGCGTCCACACACACTTCAGACTCCTTATGAGTTGTGGACTGGCAAGAAGCCCAACCTGGCATATTTCCGTGTTTTTGGGAGTAAATGCTACATCCTACGGGATAGAGAGCAATTAGGAAAGTTCGACTCCCGGAGAGACGAGGGAATATTTCTAGGATATTCATCAACTAGCAGAGCGTACCGGGTTTTTAACCTGAAGAGCTCTAAGCTTATGGAATCAATAAACGTCACCGTGCAAGATGACGAACCTTCGACGGTTATTGATCCTAACCTTCAGTGTGAGGATGAGGAGTGTTCTGACAGTGATTTACCTGTTCCTCTCTCATAATCTGTGGACCCTACTCCTGCGCTAGGGGACACACCTGCTTGGGTTCGCAAGAGTCATGACCCATCTGCCATTGTTGGCGATCCCACTCTAGGGGTCAAGACTCGTGCTCGGCTAGAGAATGTTGTTAGCCATCTTTGCTACACGTCCAAAGTCGAGCCCAAGAACCATAAAGAAGAACTCAAGGATGAACACTGGATATCTGCTATGCAGGATGAGTTGCTTCAGTTTAAAAAGAATAATGTCTGGGAATTAGTCCCCCGACCTAGTGAGACTAATGTTATAGGTACCCGGTGGATTTTCAAGAACAAAATGGATGAAAATGGTACCATAATCAGAAATAAGGCTAGGTTGGTCGCTCAAGGCTACACACAGATAGAGGGTGTAGACTTTGGGGAGACATTTGCTCCTGTTGCGAGGCTTGAGTCCGTCCGTCTTCTGCTCGCCATCGCATGTCATCTGCACTTCGAGGTATATCAGATGGATGTCAAGAGTGCCTTTCTGAATGGCATTCTACAGGAAGAGGTTTATGTGGAACAACCAAAAGGGTTTGAAGACCCTCAGCACCCGGAGCACGTCTACTATCTGAGAAAAGCCTTGTATGGTTTGAAGCAAGCACCCCGTGCTTGGTACGAGAGGCTTACTTCCTATCTCTTAGCTCGTGGCTTCAAGAGAGGGGGAGTAGATATGACTTTGTTCGTCAGGAGAGATGACGGTGCTATTTTGGTTGCCCAGGTCTATGTGGACGACATAGTCTTTGGATCCACATGCTCCCAACATGCTCACCACTTTGAGGAGGAGATGAAAAGTGAGTTTGAGATGAGCATGGTTGGTGAGCTTACATTCTTCCTTGGTCTCCAGGTTCGTCAGCTAGAGGATGGGATGTTCATCTCCCAATCCAAGTATGCTAGAGACCTAGTGAAGAAATTTGGTTTAGACTCCGCTAAGCATGCACGTACACCTATGAGTACCACTACCAAGCTTAGTAAGGACACTACAGGCAAGGACGTAGAGCAAACCTTGTATCGGAGTATGATAGGTAGTCTTCTCTACTTGACTGCCAGTCGTCCCGACATAGCCTTTAGTGTTGGAGTCTGTGCGCGATATCAGGCGTCTCCGAAAGAGTCGCATTTACTTGCTCTAAAACGTATCATTAAATACGTGAGTGAGACTCTCTCATACGGTATTTGGTATTCCTTTGATACCGACGACCGTTTGTTCGCCTATTCGGATGCCGATTGGGCCGGGGATGTAGATGGTTGTAGGAGCACTTCTAGTGGGTGTTTCTATTTTGGTTTTGCTCTTGTCTCCTGGCTGAGCAAGAAACAAAATTCCATCTCTTTGTCCACTGCGGAGGCTGAGTACATAGCCGCAGGGAGTTGCTGCACACAACTCTTGTGGATGAAGCAAATGCTGGAGGATTATGGGATATTACAGGACACCATGATCATTTCCTGTGATAACACGAGCGCGATACACATATCCCACAATCCAGTTCAGCATTCGTGCACAAAACACATCAGGATACGTGAGCACTTTATTCGTCAGTTAGTTGAGGAAAACACTGTATCCCTGAGTTTTGTTCCCACCGACCGTCAGTTAGCCGATATTTTCACGAAACCTTTAGATGCCCTTAGATTTGAGAGTCTTAGGAAGTCTTTGGGGATTTGCACAGTTGACTGAGGGGTTGGTCTATGTCTAGAATAGGATGCTTTTTCATGATCATATCATATGCTTCCTATTGCTAGTCTGTTTATATGTACCATTACTTAGTTGTACAGCTTTTCTTTATTCTTTTTGCTGTTTATATTGCTTTTGAAAAAGTACAAAAAGATTTTATTTTGATAAAATTTTTGAAAAAGACCAAAAATATTTTTGTGCTTTGGATGCGCATTTAAGATAGCCAAGTCACAACTTCTTTCCATTTATCCATGTGACTGTTTGATAGAGATTTGAGAGGATACATCATTTCATCCATGTGCTTTACATTGTATGGAGTCTCTGAGATGTAATTCGTGATATCTTCCTACATGTTTGACTACTATATCCTTTATTTCACACATGCACGGCTATATTTGATTGTTTCACTTATCAATCTCATGTTGGCTTGAGTGTTTCCATCTCAATCCTGTCTATACAATGTATAAAATGCGATAAAACTTGACAAGATTGGAATGCATGTAAAAACCGTTTTGGTGAGACTGTGTGTTTTTTAATAACGGGGAGGGGCTACGAAAGGTCATTATCTTTCCTTTACGCAAAAGCCACCGTTAAAAAGGACCTAAAAAATGGAGGAATTTTAATATCCGAGGTCCAAACAGGTTAAAAGAGCCCGAAAAAATTTAAAAGGCAATAAAAAGCAATTCATGCCAAATATGGGCCACTTAGGTTTCACCATTAATTCTCCAAAGTTTGAGAATTTAGAATGCCTCTATTCAATATAATATCTGAGGGAGTTTGGTTGGAGAATAAAAAAAAAAAAAACGGGTTTGCACTTCCTTGAAAATCCTGAAAAAGCATAAAATCATTTTGGACGTTATTGGTGTGAAAATCATTTTTGAGCTTTGATTTGTTGATTTGATTGAGTCAATATCTTATATTGTCATTCTTTTACACCAAAGGAAGCATTTGAGTTCATTCGCTAGGAATATCCAATATTCATCGTGCACATATGTCATGTTTGTATGCATTGATTTTCCTATCGAATTTGATCACACCTCTTCATTTACGCTATCATCGACTTGGTTGCTTTGTGTTCATTCATGGTGTGATATTTTCCTTGTGACATCCCGCACTTGCTTATTTGATTTATTTCTCTCATTTGTCTATTTAGGGACATCATAAAAAGGGGGAGAAAGAATTATCATCTTATGGGGGAGTTTTGAAATTTTGAGTTTTGTTCATAAATTGGTACATATTTCAAACTCGATATGCCACTTGGTATTTTGCTTTGTCTCATGTGTGTAGGTACTTCTTTGATAATTGAATTGCACTCCCTGATGAGAAAAGCGTTGAGATTCCTGAAGATTTGAAGATCAAACGATGCAGTCTTATTCACTTGTACTCTTTCCAGTTTTGGGTTCATGGAAGCGTAGATTTGTATAGGCATTTTCATTTCTTTGATAATTCGGATGTTTGTTTTTATGTATGTACCGGCATAGACATAGGGGGAGATTTGTAAGGACATTTTTGTCCATTAACATTGTATATGTCGTACGCCGTTACACCGTTGAGGAAATTCAAAGAATCATATGCTCATCAACAGATCCGAATATCAAAAGGAGAAAAGGAATCAGGGGAACAGACCGGACCGATCCGGCCCAGATAAAAGAACCGATCCGGTTCATCCGAACCGATCCGCCTAAAGGGACCGAACCGATCCGCCTGCTGAGGTGAGGCCAGTATACCCCGGATCCATAACGAACCGATGAAGCCAAAATGACGAACCTATCCGATGCCAACCGGATGGATCCGTCTTCAAAAAAAAAAGAACCGATCCGATGTCACCGGACCGATCCGCCTAAAGGGACCGAACCGATCCGACGAGGATAATCTCAAACAGATCGTGTTCAGATCATGTTCCGAATTTTAGGGCTCAAGTTCTCCTATTCAATCCCACTACGGGAAGTGGTTTTTCCAAGACTTCTACACACGATTTTCAGAGCAGAGAAAGCCCTAAGTCTTCACCTATTGAGTACCAATACTCTAGGTATTTTGATTCACACAAATTCCATACATTTTTTAATCCTTTTGGTAACCCAGGAACGCAGTTTTGCAGTTCAACCTTTGTGGAGGAGACCGTTCTTCTTCTCCATTGCTGCCCTACTGGAAAGGGAAAATTCCAGCCGCGACTACAGAATCCGATACCCGAGGGTAATTCTTAGTCAACTTGTATTTTCATTGTAATCCGATTGTAAGCCATTTTCTTACAAATTATAGTGAAAATAAATGGTTTTGCCCCTGTGGGGGATTTTTCCTTAATTATGTGTGTTTGAATAACTCTTGCATGATTTCATATTGTTTCAATCACACCTAGTTGCATGTTTAGGGTTTGTTTGGGTTAAAAGGTGTTTAATATATAACTTGATCATTTGAACGCGAGCACACACGTTCTCAGAGGCCATGGCCGACATTGGAAAAGCCTTGAATCCGTAACAACAGCCCTCGGCCATAGCAAGGTCGGCCCCGACCGACACTACCACTAACCTCATCATGGGGACACTACATGTATCATAAGGGTCAACACCTCTTCAGTTTACCTAGGAATGATAACCTCGGCCAGGTGTAGGCCGAGGTCGCGAGAAGCCATACTTCTACCAAGGTCGACCTCGTTATTAAATCAGCCGACGTCCCAGGCACACGCCAACTTAACCTCGGCCCAAGCCGACCTCAATACTTATCTCGACTATATTCAAGGCCGAGACCATGGTGACTCATATCGGACTAGATGGACAACTGGACCTTACCAGCCTCGGCCTCTTCTAGGCCTAGGTCATGACCAAGCATGGAGGCTGAGCTCATATTGACATGCGCGAATAAGAACACGTGGACACAAATCAGTTATAATAAATCATTCCCCACACGTGGGGGGAATATTTGATCATCATTCTCTACACGTGACAATGGCAGATGTCTTCATCAGATTGGCTGGATCAACACACACATGCTCATTGCATGCATGGGGGTACATTACACCCCTTAGGTACTATATATAGAGGTCATCCTCTACCTCGCAAGGGATCCAAAGTTAGCAACCCTAGCTGAAACACTGTTCAAATACACAGTAGGGAGAGAAAGCTTGAGAGTTTGTATCTATGGCCATTAGATCCCTCATACAGTGATATTAATCACACACTTGCACAGTGGACGTAGGCCTGATTGGCTGAACCACTTATATTCCGGTGATCTTCCTCTTCTCCTCACCTCCTTCTACTATATGCCTTTATGCTGGCATTGTTAACATTGAATTGAGCTTACAAACACCTTGAAGGGTGGTGCTATTTCCAGCATCATCAGGGACAAGTGTGTCTTTTAAACTTCACAAATTTTAAAATGCCCAAAAAAATTAAAAATTTTCAAAAAGTCAAAAATATTTTTCTTTCAAAATAAATAAATATTTCATTTTAATATCCATAGAAATATCACTAAATTCTTGTTTGAAGTGTCAATTTGTAAGAATCCATTACACTAAGCCAAATTGATCAAAAATGGAAATTGAGCGAAAATTGACAACTTATACAAATAAATGTGGAGATTTTAACCTAGTGAGATTTTTATGCCTATTCTCATTTTTGAGTAATTAAATCAATCCAAGCTAAAAATAACTCAATTGTTATTTCAATAGTAAACTTGAATTTGATTTATAAATATTTGTTTGATCGGTTACAAAAAATGAGTGGAAATGTTGTTTTGAAAATGCACCTAAAAATGTTTCAAAATAAAAATTAATCTCGAGACGCATATCGTAATATGATTAGTAATTCGGGCCTATGAACTTAGGCCATCATTTGTTCACCCAAAACTATTATCCATAAAAAACTCATGAAAAATATCCTTTTTGAAATCCAACGTCAGCCAAAAAATGATATCCCATTTTTGTTTATTAACCCTAAAAATCAAAATTGGCATCGAGTTGTGAAAATCGAAAAAGTCATAAATCAAGTCCAAAATGTACATAAAAGGGGTAAAAAAATAGGAAAAAAAACTCAAATAAAATAAGATTATAAAAATAAAGAAATAACGAAAATGGAGAAAAATATGAAAAGTAGAAGGAAAAAGAAAACAAATAAGGAAAAGCCCAAAAAAGTACTAACGGGCACAAGAAAATTTTCAAACTCTAATAATTTCCAAAAGCTTCCATCATACCCCAAACAACTTAGCTTGAAAAATTCCTAAGTGAGATCAAATAACGACGTCAAGCATCGTGTGGGGAGCTAAAAATACAAAAAGATAATAAAGAGACCAAACGGTGTGAACAAACAATGATGTTTTCTCGTTTTCCAATGACTATATTTCGTTCATGAGATCTTTTCACCATAAAATTTCTATCTTTCAATTTTGTGCATGAGCTCGTGTTCAATTATAATGACTCTTAATTTCACTCACATCAAGAGAAAAACCCACAGTCCAAGTGATTTGTTTGTGAGTGCATCCCGTGGGTAATTAAATCAAAGAGAATTTTTAAAAAGTATCGTAATGATCAATCAATGGAAGTTAATTTTCATCTTTGCATGCACACGCACACACACACTATGAATTAAGATTTATCGAATAAAAATTTATTGTGATTATGTTTCTAGAATTTAAATTATACAATTTTTAATTATTTTAATGCTTTATTTAGTTGTACAATGTGGTACAAAATGAATTTTGTGGATAAATTCACTATAAAACCTCACGAGACACCACTCATCCTACTTGGATGACCTAGGGGTTTAATGACTTTTGTCATATCCTAAATGCATTCGCTTATCCGAGAAAAAGGTGTCACATCCCAAAGTTTTTAAGAGGTATTCTTGGACCCTATTTGTCATTCTTTTACATTGTTCGGGACTATCAACGTTCTATGTTAGGGGGTTTTGATGACGCATAATTATTCAATATTTATCCCCTTAATTTCGGTATTTTTCGATCCCAAACATCCCATTTATCCCAGGTTTATCTCATATTTGTTCTACTAACCTGTTTGGAAAATATTTCGTGTTTTTTGTATTTCTCATATGTTTTAGAGGTAAATCGTGCAAATGGATGAAAAAGAAAAGTCAAAACATTGAAAGATTAGTGAAAAAGAAAAGTCAAGGGAAAAATAGTAAATTTCCAGCCACAATCGAGAGGAGGAGACAACAGAAAAGTTGAAGATCTCAAATTCACGATAATGTTGGAAGAAACAAAACCTCAATTCGAGATACGGTGAATAGGTTATGACCAAATGAACTTGACAAGAAATCTAGGGGCAAATAAACAATCAAGGAGAAAAAGAGCAAAGTTGAAGAATAAATACCTGACCCAACCTGTTCGGTTACCGAACCGATTCGAATTTGGAGAGCGTTTCGTTTGGTTTGAGGGTTCAATATCTGGTAGGATTTCTTATCATTCCCTAGATTTTTTCTAATGTAATTTGGATCTTATTTAACCTATTTGGACAAATTTTGGTAAATGTTTTAGACTATTAGGAATCTAATTGACATTATTCTAGTATTAGTTATGCAACCTATGAACCACAACTAATTAGAGAAAAATAATTGCACTTTTCATCATCGAATTCATTCAAGATTTATTCTTTTTTTTAATTTCTTACTTTAGTGTGAATTCTTGCATGCAATTTGATATCTTCAAATTCGGTAAAATAATTTCAGCTCTTTTCTCTTATTATTCAATAATTATTTCTTTCATAATGATGATTAATTTATTAGAGAATGAATATATGTCTAGGTAAACTCTTAGCGAGTTCCCTAGGTTTTTGATGCTAAATATAAAATTCAAAATAATTAGGTGGTTAAGTCTTCGAGTTTGAAAATTTAATCGAGACTAATATTGTAGGTATCTTAACTTCATTTGTCGAAGGCAACTGGAATGTTTAAGAATACAATATTTATGTCGGTAATTTTATCATTCACAACAATTAATTTGTTGACTAAATATTTTTTGGATTAACACCCACACATGTTTCGTGCATCGAATGACTTTCATCTTTTCTTTCAATTGAGTAAATAGTTTTTGAGAATTTTATAATTAGCGGATCCTGTGGTTTGGAGAAATGGATCCTCACTTCGTTTTCCCAAAAAAATTTCAAAAACCAATGATCAAGTTCTTTTTTTTAGTTTAAATTTATCTTCCCTAGTTTAATTTACTTGGAGAAATGGAATTTTTCCTGAAAAACAAGAATCACCTTTTCTTTCTTCCTTGAGTAGAAATCAAGATCTTAGAAGCCAACCCTACTTTCATCATCATTTTATGACATATACCCTTTCAATTTGACCTCGACTTACCTACTTATTACTTGTGCGACTGGCTTGTACTTGAGCCGTAAGTATACACGTAGATCACACATTTTATTTCACGCCGATAGCACGTTTGAAAGGTTGACTGTAACATTAAGAGGAAATATTCACTAAACTAAATTCTACAAATAGTCATGGTAGGTAGGTCACAAATTTCGTCCGTGACCAGCTGGCCATGACCCATAGCCTTGACTATCTCAAACTTAGGGGCGACCCGCTCCATGAACTAGTGTGGTCATGGAAGTACTTAGATATGGCTACGTCTTTGTGCCCTGACCATAGTGGGTCCAGACCTTCATCAATGACAAAGGTGTGACAATCATGGTGCAAAATTCGTGCCAAAATTCCCTCATGTGTGGTCACAAACCAAGGCTAGGACCATGTCTATGACAATGCCAAAAATCTAACAAAAAGGGTCATGTGTTTGGGTTGTGACCAGTTAAAAATAGTCACGCCTGTGAGTCAAGGACTAAGGCTATGACCACTGCTATTTCAAAGCCTCTGTTCACAGCTGATGATGTGTAAAAAAACTTGGTCATAACAGTGGGTCTCGACTTTAGGCCATGAGCAATGTCCTTACATATTTCACCTGAAATCTCTCTCTCTCTCTCTGTCTCTCTCTCTCTGTCTCTCTCTCTCTCTCACACACACACACACATAAACACACACACGCACACACAAACACACACATTCTAACATTTTTTTCTTCCTTTCTCTCAAACCCTAATATTTTCGACTTCCTCTCTCTCTCAATCACCAAGGTAACATTCGTATATATTTGGGTATTTGTATATATGTCTTTATTTGTGCATCTATGCATGTATACGTGTGTGTGTGTGTGTGTGTATAATTCATGTATGTGTGTGTATACTGTGTGTGTGTGTGTATATGTTTGTGCAGTGTGTCCGTGTTAACATTATTATTGACTATATGTCTAAAGTGCGTGATATCGATTATTTACTTATTTCGCAAATTTCTAATTTGAAAACTTATTTAATTAGAGTCAATCTTTGATCCAAATTAATTAAACCCTAATATTGAATCTATGTGATAGAAATCAATTATGCAAATCTAACAATCGCAAATCGAGTTTTAGGAAAAAAATCTGTAAGGTAAAGCATTTATTTCACTATATAAAGAAAATTATAACTTACAATTACATAATGAAATATGCAATGAATTTATAGCAGTAAACCCATAAAGACCGCAACCTAGTATCCAACAAATATTCCCTCGAGAACCTTAATGATCGCAGTCATTAGCAAGCAGCTCCCGCAAGAACTATAAATCAACAGTAGATATGGCACTCGACAAAGATAAACTTCCAAGAAGTATTTTGGGCTCCATAAATGATTCACAAAAGAATTGGGATGTTTTGTAGAATAAAAAACAAGGTTATTAACCTTAAAATATGAAGACTAAAGGTCTGCCAAAAAGTAGTTTTCATGTAACAAAAGTTTTAATGGAAAAGGTCTTTAAAGCAAGTATTTATAGATGGACAAAAATCTAGAGGTAGCGCATGTCGTTAGACGTCGTTCGAATGACATGTTCATATCGTTTGAACAACATATGATGCCATTACTAATGATCTTAAAAATGACCTTTAAAAACACAAAACAACACGGGTTCATTTGAAGCAAACAAGAAATGAACCTTCAAATGTCATTGGATGTCGTTAGAAGATGTCGTTTAAATGACCTGTCAATGTTGTTTGAATGACAGGACCATAAAATATTATTTTAAAAATGCTCGTGTACAGGTCTTAAAAAATTAACGTTGATTTAGAAAAAATGCCTCGATTTATAAGAACAGTTTGAAAAAATATCCCAATACTAAAGTAAAGCATTAACTAAACTTAAATGCATTCTTTATGAAATTGTACCTCATGTTGCACATATGTTGAAGATGCTTGAAATTCAAATTCGTCTCATTATCGTATGAACGTGAACTTCTTCGACAGTTGTAGCAGTATACGATATACTCTATATAACTATGGAATATGGAAAATATGTCCTTACAATTGTCCCCCTATGTCTATGTCGGTACAAAATAAAAATATTTGAATTATCAATCAAAATGCCTATACAATTATAATACACTCACATGCAACCCAAAAGCTGGAAAGATACTAAAAATGCAAGTCTTAAAAATAATATCTTTTGTGTCTTCAAGTCTCTTTGCTTTTCTTGCGCTTTTTTTTGTGTGCTTTCAAAATAATCATCAAAGTCCTACAGACAATAAACAAAATAAATACCTCCATGACGTATGAAGTTTGAAATGATATAATGCATAAATAATATGGGGAAGTACACAATACGACAAGAAAGATGCTCAACAAATATATGTTAGCGATGCATAAAACGTAACAACACGAGTACGAATATTCAAATCAAAATGCAAATCTCAAAGCATTTATCAATATAATTTCTCAACAACACTTTAACTGGGTCACCAGGCCTCACCACATCCGTATATGCTTTATCAAACCATAGCCCGGGAAACAGAAATTTTGGCGGGTGCCCAACATCCGTGCCATATTAAAATTTCATGACAACATGCTCATCAACAATATAATGATACCACATGAATCAAAATAATTTCAACAATTATTTTCTAGATTTCAATGAATTTCACAATTCAAATATGAGTTCAATTAAACAAGAATTCAAAGAGAATGACACTCGCGAGATTTAAGGAGCATATTGTGTAAAACCCCATACCTCAAACGATGATGAGAAACTTCAAATTTCCACCATAATTTAAACTCGCACTCTCCGATAATTCATAATTCGTATGTCCCCCTTTTTATTTGTTCAAAATAGACGAGGAAAAGAAAAAACTAAGCTTGGAGTATGACGACAAGCATAGAAATAGCAAAACAATTACGCTCACGCAATGATATACTAAAAAGGATCTACAAACAATTTTTTATTTTTAAAATTTTTCAAGCAATGAAACTTTACAAAGACAACACACACCATTAATTTACATTAAGATAACCAAATCGTGGAAAGGGAATGAATGGGTGTGAACTAATTCGATAGGAAAATAAACTCAAATGGTCATAACAAATGTGCATGATGAATATTGATACTCCTAACTAATGAACTTCAAAATCGTCCTTAGGTGTAAAAATTATTGAATTCAAACGACAACGACTCAATCAAATAAAAAAATCAAAGTCTAAAATGATTTCCACACCAATAATGTCTAATATTATGTAATGATTTTTCAAGACATTGTGAGGACGTGCAAACCCGTTGATATATTTCCAACCAAACTCCCTCATATATAACAATGATCATATTTTTCAATTCAATTATTTTGGCCTTGGCTACTTTTTACAATGCCACACTTTTTAGGTTCGATTTAAATAGTGTATTTCTCGCAAAGGGTATTATCTCCTTTCGTAGCCCTTTTTCGTGTTCACTCATTATATTTTCATAATAAAGAAATTCCTCACGGGCAACTGTTCTTACATGCACTCTTTTCATTGCCAAGTTTTATTGCATTTGGTTTGTTTTAAAGACAGGATTGGGATGAAAACACTTCGACCAACATGTGATAGACAAGCACAATAATCACATAAATGCATGCAAGTGTGTATTACAGGAATCATGAGTCAAACATATAGAAAGTAATCTCAAATCTCATCTTGATGACTCCAAACATTATAAAGCACATGGATGAAATGATGTATTGTCTTAAAACACTATCAAATAGTCACATGAATATGGAATGATGATCATCCTAAATGTCAATCCATAAACGGTGTAAAATGAAATACAAAAATCTTTTTACCCTTTTCCAAAAAGTTATCAAAATAAAATCTTTTTAGGTTTTTCAATTTTTTTTACAAATTAAAATCTTTTTGTATTTTTCCAAAAAATTTCAAAAACAAAAAATAATTTTTTTTTGGGTTTTCAAAAAATATATCAAAATGAAAAAATAAATACAAAAGTGATACACACTAACAATAGGCATAATGTATCATCATGAATGTAATCCTATGCTAACAAACAAGTTTAAACATCTATCAAATCATGTGAAGTCTTGATTAAAAACTTAACCTGCACTCGAATATGTTAAAACTCTCTCATGTGATGTGCGGGATCATGCAAAGTATCATGCGTGGGTGCGTGCGTGGCAAAAATCTATGTGACACACTACCCAATTTAAAACATAATTCCCTAAGTGTCCTCTCTTCTTACAATGGGTGAAAACATACATGGGCATAAGAACACCTTTCTTAAAGCATCTAGGAAGCACTCTCCTTTCGATTAATGGATTCCTAGGTGGGTTAGGTTGATAGCCATATGAATCTATTAGAAACTCGGGAACTGTCTTTGGTGCAACATGAGAAGTAGACGCACCGTCATGACCAATTCCTAGTCTCTCAACATTACCTAAAGCGGGACTGAGGAGCATCTTTCCTACCTTCTTAGATGTATCCTCTATAGTAACCTTGAACTCCCAAGCATGTTTGAGATCCCTCTCGAGTTAGGATACACTATATTCAAGTTCACTCTTTCTCGACCTACGATGATCAACTGCTCACTTAAAGAAACCCTCACCTTATCGAGTTGAATCTACCACGCCTCAAATCCCCTCAAAACTTCTATCTATCTTCCCAAGTCTAACACCTTAAGACCTAACTCTTTATTCAACTTCTTCATCTTTAAGGTCTCAACGTATAATTCTCTAAACACATTTTAGAGATCGCTTTCACCCTCACATTCAATCTCACTCTCACACTCACTCAAAACACTCAAATCATCATCTGGTCTCTCATGTAAAAAAGTTTATTCATAGTCATGGGATAAACTAGGTGTACTCACGTTACTTTCCATAAAGGAAATACACACACAATATGATGACTCATCCCCGAAATCCTTCACCTCTTCGTCACTATTGCTAAGAGTAGTTTGCATAGAAACTTTATTACACTTTATCTTTATCATAGTGGGACATTCAAATGGTTTGTTCCCTTTCCTCTCACACTCAAAGCATCTCGCCTCTCCATATTTATCATTATCACCGCTCTAATTGGCCTCTTCTTTCTTTTAATTTTCTCAAACATCCTTTTATTGGAAGAATCTTCTTTGAAAAAATTGAGAAACTTTTTAAATTTTTTCGCAAACATGGCCACATCATCAAAAGTAAACTTTCCATCATACTCGGACTCACAAAATCTTTATTTCTTCTTCTTCTCCTTTTTCCTTGACACTTCCTTTCCTTTTCTAGAATGTGCCTTAAGTTAAATCCCTGCATGCTTAGGCTTAACGGTTTTGGGAAACTTGTCAATCTCATAAGTTTAAAGGTCTCCTATGAGTTCTTCTAACCTAAGTGTATCTAATATTCCTAAAGAATTTAAAACAATGACCTTAGGAATAAAACGGGATGGGAGTGACCTCAAAATCTTTTTAACAACCCCCATGTCCTTAACTTTCTCACCCAAAGTAAAACGTGTGTTAACTATCTCTGACAACCGAGATTAAAACTCATCAAAACACTCGAACCCTGACATCGCTACAATCTCAAATTGGGTGGTTAAAATTTTAAACTTAGATGCTTTAACCGCATTGGTACCCCCATGTGTTAATTTGATGATATCCCATGCCTCTTTAGACATGGCGTATGTCATAATGCGACGGAACTCGTCAGGGATAACAGCTCCAGAAATAGCGCTCAGGCTATGGGAGTTAAAGTTACTCCATTTATAATCATCCTCAATCAAGTCTGGCATAAGTTTGGGATTGGTAACATTATAGACAGTGACAGTGGGAGGAGTCCACCCTCTTTCACAAACAATCCAAACATGTTCATTAACAGCCTTTAAATTAGATTTCACGTGGGCTTTCTAATAGGCATAATTCGTTCCATCAAAGATGGGAAGACGATTATATAAGTTCTTCATTGAAAAATAACAAAAAAAATTCAAAATTAGATTTTAAAAAAATCGATATCATAAAAATTTTGCGAAAAAATAGTCACTCAATAAATTAGAGTAACCTGCTGTGATACTAATTTGTAAAGTGCATGGTATCGATTATTTATTTAATTTACAAATTTTCAATTTAAAAACTTATTTAATTAGAGTCAATCTTTGATCAAATTTAATTAAATCCTAATCGTGCATCTATGTGATATAAATCAATTATGCAAATCAAACAATCAAAAATCGAGGTTCAGGAAAAAAACCTTTTGGGTAAAACCTTTATTTCAATATATAAAACAGATAGCAACTTACAATTACACAACGAAATCTGCAATTAATTTACCGCAGCAAACCCACATAGACCGCAACCTATTATCCAGTAAAGATCCTCTCGAGAACCTCAATCACCACAATCGCAGCAAGCATCTCCTTGAAGAACTACCAATCAAAATTAGAGATGGCACTCCAAAAATATAAACTTCTAAGAAGTATTTTGGGTTCCACAAATGATTCACAAAAGAATTAGGTTGTTCTGGTGAATAAAAAACAAGGTTTTTAAACTCAAAACATGAAGAATAAAGGTCTACCAAAAGGTTGTTTTCATGTATCAAAAGTTTTAATGAAAAAGGTTTTCAAAATAGATATTTATAGCTAAAAAAAATCCAGAGGTGACGCGTGTCGTTAGAAGAAGATCGAACGACATGTTCATGTCGTTTGAATGACATCTGATGTCGTTACTAACGACCCTAAAATTGACCTTTAAAAATAAAAAAACAATACGGATTCGTTTGAAGCAAACAAGAAATGACCCTTCAAATGACATTGCATGTCATTAGAAGTTATCATTTTAACAACATGTCAGTGTCGTTTGAATGACTTTGCCTTATCATTTGAATGACAAGAGCGAAAATATTATTTTAAAAATGCTCGCCTACAGGTCTTAAAAAATTAATTTTGACATAAAAAATTTGCCTTTGTTTTATAAAACATGTTTCCAAAAATATCCTAATACTAAAGTAAATCATTTGCGAAACTTAAACACATTCTTTATGATATTGCAACTTATGTTGAGCATATGTTGAAGATGCTTAAAATTTGGATCCATCTTTACGAACGTATGGATGTGAACTTCTTTGATCATTGTATCGATATACGGAATGCTCTATGTAAACTATGGACTATGGAAAATATGTCCTTACAATATGATAATACCCACAAATGTTTATTCTGAAAAGATACCCATATGCTGGTTCAAATTTGAAGGTGATTTTAGTCTTCAAATTTTGTGGTTAAAATTGAAGGATCAATTTTTGCTGTAAAAGTTTAGACTAATATATTCTGATTTTTTTGTTATTGTTAGTCATTGATGTGTGTTAACATTATTATTGAATATATATGGAATTTTTAGATATAAAGTAAGAAACCCCCGAATTACCGTTGTTTATTACTAACTCAGCCCCCACTCATTAGGATTCATGGCTTCGTCACTCTGTGTGTGGGTGTGTGTGAATGTATGTTAATGTCTCTTTATTTTAATACTAATTAAAATTAAACTCCTAATTTTCTTGTATATTTTAATGTGTAGTTATTTTAACCGTAATTAAATTTGAAATCCTAATTTGTATGTTTATGTTAATATGTGTTTATTTTAACCCTATGTAAAATTGAAACCCTAATTTATGAGTATATGTTAATATGTATTTATTTTAACCCTGGTTAAAATTGAAACCTTAATCTTCATGCATACGTTTATGTTTATTTATTTTAACCCTCGTTAAATTTCAAACCATAATCTTTATATATATGTTTATGTTTATTTATTTTAACCCTAGTTAAAATTGAAACATTATTCTTCATGTATTTGTCTGTATATTTTTTTAACCTTAACTAAAATGGAAAGCCATAATTCTCATTTAGTCTATGACGTTGTGTTGCAGACGTAGCAGCCAAGCTTCAAAGATATACCATGCCATAGTTGGTTCACATTTCACGTGTTCACTTGGTTTCCTGAGATTCTCTCTGGTATGAATGCATATTTGTGCATGGATACTCAAAAAATATTTTTTAAGGATATTTTTTTTGTTGAAATGATTTTCAAACATGTTTTTTTAGATATATCGTGTTTAGAGTCGTATAGAAGAAGAGGCGTTAAGGCTTGTGGGGAACGAGTTGTTGCGTAAGACTGAAATCTTCCTTTGTAAAATCGTATCATAGTGATTTTCTAGCTTGGGTCGTCTGAGGTTTTTTTCGTTGTGGTTTCCTCGTACATCGGCATGTTTTGTGGGCATTCTGTACGTATTCTTGCTTAATCACACTAGATACATGTTTAGGGTTAAGAAGATAAATTTGGCTTAATTAGTTTAGTTCACAAAGTCGGTGTTTGATAAAATTGGAAAAGATTTTTGAAAAGAAAAATTGTTTTCACCTAAAGGACCCACATAGAGGTACCTTTATCACTTTTACATTGTTTGGCTTTCACATTGGTGAGATCAAACATGCACGGGGTTAAGAAAAGGGTAATGATGAATCAAAACCTTAATTAAACTAAGGTACCCTTATACCTCATATGCTAGAATTAATATTTATTAATTAATTAGAGCCCTTATTTGTAGGACTCATATTCACGCCCTTGAATATTTTTCTCAGAAAAAATGAGGCACAGTGATAATCACTGGAAACAATAGTAATAGAGGTTTCATTTGGACCGCACATACACCTCTTTTAGTAGTGTCCGTCTTATAAAGCGTACTCCAGTTTATAGTTTATGGGAATAAGAAGATCGAACAATTTAAGTACCTTGTAAATCATGGAGTTGATCTCCAGCAAGAGTACATATGTAATCGTATTCTATTTATCATAACTGAAGGCTAGAATGATGCTACAGAGAGTATGTTCCATACACATAATCCCAATGTAGCCTTGACCTTGCTTGACTTATTATAAAAGGAAGAAAAAAAAATCTCCCATTATAGATACAACTGCATAAAAATCATTGATATAGAGTGTAATGTCTCGTGCCATATGCACATAAAATTGAATCATTCCAACAAATTGAAAATTATGGGATTCCAAGTTCTTGCCACGAATATTTATACATGAATCATAGATAACCTTCCTCCTAGTTGGCCATGGGCAAAAATTCATAGGTTTTTAAAAACTAGTATCGAATGGACGGAGATCAGACACCTTGAACATAAGTCTTACTTTGAAAAGGTATATATATATAGTCATAAACTTTATTAGTTAGTTATAATTTCGATATCATAAAAATTTTGCGAAAAAATAATCACTCAATAAATTAGAGTAACCTTCTCTGATACTAATTTGTAAACTGAATGGTATCGATTATTTATTTAATTTGCAAATTTTCAATTTAAAACTTATTTAATTGGAGTCACTCTTTGATAAAATTTAATTAAATCCTAATCGTGCATCTATGTGATATAAATCAATTATGCAAATCAAATAATCAAAAATCGAGGTTCAGGAAAAAAAACCTTTTGGGTAAAACCTTTATTTAAATATATAAAAGAAATAGCAACTTACAATTACACAATCAAATGTGCAATGAATTTACCGCAGCAAACCCACATAGACCGCAACCTATTATCCAGTAAAGATCCCCTCGAGAACCTCAATGACCAGAGTCACAGCAAACAGCTCATTAAAGAGCTACCAATCAACAGTAGAGATGGCACTCCAAAAAGAGAAACTTCCAAGAAGTATTTTGGGTTCCACAAATGATTCACAAAAGATTTGGGATATTTTGGTGAATCAAAAACAAGGTTTCTAACCTCAAAAGATGAAGACTAAAGGTCTTCCAAAAAGTTGTTTTCATGTATCAAAAGTCCTAATAAAAAAGGTATTCAAAACAGGTATTTATAGCTAAACAAAAATCCTGAGGCGGCGCATGTCTTTAGAAGTAGTTCGAACGACATGTTCATGTCATTTGAACGGCATCTGATGTTGTTACTACCGACGTTAAAACTGACTTTTAAAAACACAAAATAATACAGATTCATTTGAAGCAAACAAGAAATGACTCTTCAAACGACATTGCATGTAATTAGAAGTTGTCGTTTGAACGACATGCCAGTTGATATCTAACCTTTTGTGTATATGTCATTGTGGGGTAAAGACGGTCAATCAAAAATCCCTTTTGGTACCAACAAACACACTAAAAATATATATTGGCAAGTAAGGGGTCAATCCGTGCTCCTTAATGTGGACAAGAGCAAAATGAAAACAAATATGATTTTTTTAAAACAATTTTTAAGGGATATTTATACTACTAATTATTAACTAAAATTAAAACTACACTAATAAATAAAGAAAATGATAAAGTGAGCTAAATGTGAGGAGAGAACAATTATGAGATAATTCAAGGGATTAAACTTCACCACTTAACCTATTTTATTTTCATTAATTAGTTTGTTTATTTGAAATACCCCAAAATAGATATAAATTCACAAATCAGCTCTCGTTGCAACTGTGAAGTTACATATAGTCATTTTAAAAAATTAGTATTTAAATTTCACATACTCACAAAAATTAGATTTAAACATTTTCTAAAAAATCACCCGCTAGGGAAAATTCACTAAAAGTATTTTAAATCATAAAAAAAATTACAATTTTAGAGTAAAGAAATTCAAACTATAATATTATTCAAAAATTGCCTATCTATATTTTAATTAATGAATAAATATTATAATATGAATTTTCAATTTTCTCTCGAAAATAATTCACCCTCTCTCAAGCCGTAAACATAAATTGTAAAATTTTAATATTAATATTCAAAGGGGCATAATAAATAAACAAACCAAAAACAAAAATAATTAAGTTAAGGGTTCCATCTTACCCCTTGAATGGGATATTTAGCCTCTCATTATGGTATTATTACATATAAAATGTAAAAATGACACAATATGAGGCATAACATAAATAAACTAAGAGAGAACAAATAAAAATCAGGTGTCCTTAAATTTCCATTGCAATCCCAAACTTTGACATGAATAGTAACCCACAAATTTGAGTTTCACAACTCTAAAATTAATGCCACTCAACTCACAATTTGTATCTTACAAAAATTATCTCCCTCACACTCAAGTAAAAAAAAATTATAAAAGAAGAAAATAAAAATTATTACAATGCTACTCCTAAATTTACACTAAAAATGAGCTCCAAAAATTGAGCTCTAAAAAAAATCTCCTCTCTACACTACACTATCCCATCGTTTTCTTGTGTCTTCTCCCCCATTTTAAATTGAAGAGATGGTCTTGTTAATGGCATTGGTCAAATTGAGTGGATGGGTGAGGTGGACTAGTGGGGCATTTGCAGATTTTGGGGGAATGGTTTTTGACTTTTGGAAATAAAGAAGTGGGTGTGAGGATATTGGGGATAAAAATTTGATTTGGGTTAAAAGTGGTAGTTGGGGGTAATAATGGAAAAGAGGGTTAAATTGGTTTTAACACATGTGGGTTAATTGTTTGGTTGGCATTTGTTTTGTTCTTGGCAGGTAAAAATCGATATGGGTTAGAAGTGGGTTTATGGGATGTCGGTTTTCAGACCGGGTTAAGGTAGTGGCCTTGGGGTATTTGGGTTTGGATGGTTCCAATTGGTAGAGGGGTGAAGGAGAATCATATTGGTAGTTGAGTTCGATCGTAGGTGGGTTAGGAGGTGGTCGGGGTAGAGGTCCGGTGGGTTTGAGTTTTGGGTTCGGTAGCGCTCGCCGGAGCTATTTGGTTTCGGTTTGTGGGTCTCGCTGGATAAGGGGGGCTGGGCGCGGGTATGGTCGGGGTATGGTGTGGAAATGTGTTTGTAGTTGGGTAATGGGTGATTTGGATGGTTGTTTTGGTGGGTGTTAATGGTGGTAGAGGAGAGAGAAAGAGTGGAAGGTTGACCCCATTAAAAAAAAACTAATAAAATAAAAACAAGTAAAATAAAAATAAAAACTAAACTAAACTAAACTAAACTAAAAATAAAAATAAAACTCTCTTAAAAACTATAGATAAATAAAAACAACACGACACACAATACAAATTCTAAAAACTAAACACAACTCAAATAAAAACTAAAAAAACACAAAAATAATAATAAACTAACTAAAAACTAAAAACAAACAAAAATAAAGGAGAACAAATACTCGACGTACTAAAATAAATAAATAAACAAATAATATAAAAATAAATAAAATATATTAAAAATAAAACTCAAATAAAAATAAAAACTACAAAAGAAATAAAAATAAAACCTAACATCCTAAAAATATAAAATCTAGTAAAACTAAAAATAAAGAATACAATTAAAAAATAATAAAAATCAAAATCAAAATAAAACTGCACTAGGTAAAAAGAAATTGAAAAATATGCAAATAAATTCTAAAAATCCTAAATAAATCTAAAGTAAATCCTAAAAATAAAACGGCTCCAACTAAAAATAAAAACAAAATTAAAAAGGCATAAACTAAACACACATGGTCTTCGAGGTAGGTTTAGGGACTGGTTTAGGCTCGGGTAAGGTTACGGAACAGGGTATTAGCTCCATTCTTGATACAATTTGCCTTGAAATAACACTTTTGACACCGCAACTCAATCAAGCCTGCACATTAAATATTTACGCACATAAGACAGATTTTATTCAAGACGAGCGACTAAAATGCTTCTATCCGGGGTATAAAATAGACACTTTTGGGTGCTTATCACCAGTGTTGTTTGAACGACATTGACTTGTCATTTGAATGACAGGAGAGAAAAAAATATTATTTTAAAAAGGCTCGCCTACAGGTCTTAGAAGAATAATTTTGACTTAAAAAAATTGCCTTTGTTTTATAAAACAAGTTTCCAAAAATTTCCTAATACTAAAGTAAAGCATTTACGAAACTTAAACACGTTCTTTATGATATTGCACCTCATGTTGAGCATATGTTGAAGATGTTTAAGATTTGGATTCGTCTTTATGAACGTATGGATGTGAACTTCTTCGGTGGTTGTATCGGTATACGGCATGCTCTATGTAAACTGTGGCCTCTGGAAAATATGTCCTTACAATATGATAATACCACAAATTTTTATTCGGAAAAGATACCCATGTGCTGGTTCAAATTTGAAGGTGATTTTAGTCTTCAAATTTTGTGGTTAAATTTGAGGGATCAGTTTTTGTTCTAAAAGTTTAGACTAATATAATATGATTTTTTTTGTTAGTAATTAATGTGTGTTAACGTTATTATTGAATATATGTGGATTTGTTAGATATAAAGTAAAAAAACCCCGAATTGTCATTGTTTATTACGAACCCAGCCCCCACTCATTAGGATTCATGGCTTTGTCTGTGTGTGTGTGGGGGGGGGTATTTATGTATGTTAATGTCTCTTTATTTTCATACTAATTCAAATTGAACTCCTAATTTTCATGTATATTTTAATGTGTATTTATTTTATCCCTAATTAAATTTGAAATCCTAATTTGTATGTTTATGTTAATATGTGTTTATTTTAACCTTATTTAAAATTGAAACCCTAATTTGTGAGTATATGTTTATGCTTATTTATTTTAATCCTAGTTATATTTGAAACCACAATCTTTGTGTTTATTTATTTTAACCCTAGTTAAAATTGAAACCTTATTTATCATGTATATGTCTGTATATTTATTTTAACCCTAACTAGAATGGAAATTCACAATTCTCATTTAGTCTATGACGTTGTGTTGAAGACGTTGCGACCAAGCTTCAGAGATATACCATGCCATAGTTTTGGTGCACATTTCACGTGTTCACTTGGTTTCCCGATATTCTCTCAGGTGTGGATGCATATTGGTTTATGGTGTGACACCCCGACTAATTAAATACCGGGTAGATACTCCTTTATCTCATTAATACAGAATATCAAGTTGGTTCAGATCTAGCATCACTGCCGAAAATGTTTTAAACAATTACTAGCCACCTAATATTTAAAAAGTGATTTGCCAAATTTTATTTAATTAAATTAACATGCAGCCAATTAAATTAAGCTAACTATACAACATCCACATCATAACCACAACAGAATAAGAATGGAGTAAATAAAAAGAGTCTGGAGTAACACTGGAATTTACTATTTTACTCTACCATCGCTGGAATCGTCGGCTGGATACAAAATATCTGGCTGATCTTCTTACTCCAACTGTTTTTTATCTATGAGCGATGCTCGTGGAGACTACTTATAATGTCCCGCTCAACACCGACTTTTACTTATAATTTCTCCCATACAATGGTACTTAATAATTCTTTTCTTCCTTCGGCGTATACCCAAAAATTTCGACCCCGTGCACTTTTCGCCACGATGTGCACTTCTGGAATCTTTATACCTTATTGACATCATCATTCTATTTACGTATAAGTCACCCTCAACATTCGATTGGGTGGAACTCCGCTCTAAATTATCCCTAATAGTTAAATATTTGTCTTCCCAAGGGATACCCCCTTTTTTAAATGGCTTCCCACTGCCTTTCCACCAAGTTCGGACGTGCTACTCTGATTGCATGCGAATATACTGATTATCATCCTTATCTTACGACGTTTAATCCATCCTACCAGTACCATTTTGTAATATTAGTTCCACAAGCATAAATTTCACCCATCTATTTCCATGTCTCTTCTTTCGGCGATCTAGACACTTGCAAACCAAGGTGTCCGTACACCCTATAAACCGTGCATACGCGTCTAAATGTCATATAAGCTTCATACATACTCTTAATTCTTTATTGCTCCTATATTTGCAACGTGGCTATACTACTTGGGCATTCTAGATTACCCCAGAATTTGAAATCCTAAATCCTCTTTAACATTATTCCATCCTGCAACCCGCCATAATAAAAAAAATATTTTCCGTACTTCCTCACCACATAACTGGCTCTACTGGCCTTATATCGTAATTTATCCTATTAACTTTCCGTTATAACTACATACTTCCATAACAACTGAGGTACCGAACTCACGGACGAATGGCCAAACATCTCCCTACTACCAACCTTACGTTAAGTTTCGTGCGTATGCCTCAAAAAGCGAAATCCAAATAAGGAACCCCCTCGATACACTACTACCTAGCATTGTCAGTCATCAAAATCCGTTAGGCCCTCAATTCATAACACGTTCCCCTATATTCCCGTCTCTTGACACAAAAGTTACGTCTCTTTTCGAAGTTACACTTAAACAAGGAATTTCCTCCAAAAGACATTGCCAGTTAACATCGGTGGAAATCGCATTCCATAAACATTATGCACATATAATCGGGGCTCTTGAAATCATGTCCCTAGACATAGAACTATGAGTCTTAACTCCCACGTCTCTTAAGGGGTCATATAACAAAGAGCTCTTCTTATTACCAAGTCCTGAGCGTTAAACATAATAACAAGCTAAATCTTTCCGCTGAACAGTAAACCCAGTACACTTGAAATCATATCAATAAAGTCCCTACACATACCGGGATCGAATATCTCGAGACCATTATAACTTTTGAAGTCTCTATAATATATCTATATATATAACTATATAAATGCAAGCCCATCCCTCTCACCGATGACGTCTCACTATAACAAAACATTCTACACAAAGGTTACCCCGATAGACTTGCGACATTCGCCCACTGTCAGTCTAAGCATTAATACAAAACCATAATCAGGATAATAGTATACTCAACACTAAAATGAGTAATTTCAATAAAGTATATACCATTATCGATACACCTATTCATCCTCCGCGGATAACACTAAAGGTACCCCCACTATAACAGGAAAAAATATCCACGTAAATAATAACGTTGCCGATATAGGCATTAAACTCGTCTCTAATGAGAATACAATAATAATAAAAATTTAGTAACTCGTTCATGTCACATAAAATACGCCTCATCCTCTAAGTATAAAATTCATGCTTCTACCTTACCAATCACACTGGTTGCATAAATGGTCCTTGGATATAACACACCTGTCCTAACAAAACTGAAAATTACAATAAATATTGCTTTTGCTAGGCATCATACCCTTATCCCTTTACTCACTTTGACAAAATTTAACGCAGGGGTTTTCACTCCCACAAAACACCTTTACACATACTACACTTATCTCCGGTCGTACTGACCATGTTAGGGTTGTCCTTTATTGGACTTTGGTAGTCTCGACTCTGATGACTACCTCCGTTGTTCTCTTAGCTTTGATGGACATAAGGAACATGCTACTGCCTTCAACAACCCTTACTCAACTCACTATTTCTTGGTAAAAAATCAGCTATCCAAATCGTTTTAATGGTTCCCCTGATGGGTCTTCCCCTTGTGGTGCTTCACCAACACCATTTCACCCAATCTTACTCTCTGACTAAATTCCTTCTTGTAGCTCCCCACACAAGGAAGCATTAACATACATATTAACAAAATGCGACATTGTTACCATGTGCATTACCCGTCCAAGTAGAATTTCCACAAGTGCTAGCAATTTTTTTTCCTATGAGTTAATTTCCCACTTTAAAATCCTCTTCTACAATGTACCTAATTCATCCGGTGCAAGATTTGTTAATCACTTAAATTCTTTTTCACAAAGGGACCTCTGTCCGACCCTCTTGTGTGAGTTCAGAATAACGTTCGCATCTTATCCTGAACATCTGATGAAGGAACTTGCGATTAAACTGTACCTAAGATCCTTCCATTGACACAACATTCCACTTATAAATGTGGTGGTTGACTCCTACCTTAAATACTTCGCTCCGATAAGCCAAGAAAAATTCTTATCCCAAATTATACTTTCGGTTAGCCACACTCCGACACATGCCCAAGCCTTTGGATATTTTACCTTCGTTGGCTAACACAAGCCATCTCCGCATTTCTATAATTTCCACTGCAAGTTCTCTTCAATGTTTTGTTTGACTCCCTTCCAATCTAATCTTGTTCGGTGAGTCTAATTTGACCCCCCTTTCTACTATAGTGGTACATGTAAGTTATATGTTGTGCCTTAGCCGTCTTTACCATCTTGGCTTTCCGTACCATAATAAGGGTGAACTCAACTACGGTCATCATTCTTGAGTATACTCTATAACCTCAACTCAGCTTTGTCTTGCAGTCCGCCCAACTTCCCTTGTCTGACATACTGCATTATTTGACACACGAACACACCCGAATGCAAATAAAATTTACTATTACATGGATCATAGCAGGAGAACGAAATCTCACCAAAGGAATCAACAATTCTAAACATAGGGCTCTATATCAAAGAAAGCTATGCTGGAAGCATAATAAGTTGTACAGATCCTAAAGGACACTAGAACCCGATGATCTGATACCACCTGTGATACCCCTACTAATTAAATAATTGGTAGCTACTCCTTTATCTCATTAATACAGAATATCAAGTTGGTTCAGATCTAGCATCACTGCCGAAAATGTTTTAAACAATTACTAGCCACCAAATATTTAAAAATTGATTTGCCAAATTTTATTAAATTAAATTAACATGCAACCAATTAAATTAAGCTAATTATACAACATCCACGTCATAACCACAACAGAATAATAATGGAGTAAATAAAAAGATTCTGGAGTAACATTCCCCTGAATAAACCAAAAACTAAATAAATCACAAAACAAAAGTCTGAATATATAAATAAATCCAAATCTAAAATGAAACTGAAAGTCTAAGAATACTATCTCTAAATGGAAGTGGGTGACATGCCCTAACAGATGAGTAACCCTGAAAAGAATCAAGTGCAGAATGTGAAGGCATCTAATACCGAGATCCTGCAACTTCCACAGTAGCTATATCACGTCAATGTAATGGAACTCCTATGTTTAGTGTCCCTTTAGCTGGGCACCTAAAAAGTTTTTTTACAAAAATAGATTTGGAAGGAAACGGGTCAGAGCCTGAGGTGAAAATAGTTTAAAAAATATAGCAAGTGTTTAATTTTATTAAACAGTAAATATTATATACATGTTAGTTGCTTACTCTCACATGAGTTTCTCACATCTCAACCAAATAAGTCATTCATAGTCCTATGTCCTTAAGGTACCAATCTAAATCCCCCCCATAGGCACACAAAGATCAGATGGTCCTTTTCTGAAAGTCAACCTCTCGTGATAGCAAGTATGGTAGGTATGTCATACACATAAGAAATCCATACACTAGGCATTCACACAACCTAAGTAATCGTATATCGATATAGGTATTCTCACATTCCATCTTATAAATCTTATACGTAGTAAGTTTATCCCGAACGTTCTATGTAATATATATATATATATATATATATATATATTTAGCTCGATAAGTCTCTCGTCGTATAAATTTGAGTACCTAGACCTATCCTAAAAGTTTACTAGGTCTCCTATTAGTTTCTAATGTAACCTCAGTAACTTAAAGTCCCTCCGTTACTGTTCCTATCCTTACCTCATCATTCATTCCCATTTTAGTCTCAATTCGAATGATTTCTACCCGTACCTCACTCGTCAGACTCTCGTAAGTGATAATATTCAATTCCATAAGGTAAACCATTTTTTCGGGCATCAATTAAGACCCTGCTGACCTTAACTATGTCCCACAATACTATATTAATCATCCTAAGAATCATTATAGGTTTGGGATTTATTTTAAACTTTAAAGGGGGGAACTTTCAAAAATCAGGAGGGGTCAATCGATCGAAGGCAAAGGGTCGATCGATCGAAATAGTCGATCGATCAACATTCTTGAGTCGATCGATCGATTAAGCATGTATTTTCTAAGAAATTCTTTATACAGTAACGGGTTCTCCAAATTTACACCCCAAATCTTCCATTACGACGTCCCAAACTCCCAACCAAGTATACTACTCATTACACCAACATGTTTCCACAATTTCCAACGTTTTAGAATCATAAACCATAATGAATTAATAGTTTCTTGGATCAAAAGTAGGGGTGCAACCGGTACTGGTTTTTACCGTACCGTACCATTTTAGTTCGGAAAAAAATGGTTTTGGTTTCATATTATGACATACCGAAAACCGATTTTACCGAAACCGAAAATACCGTCAAAAACTTGGTTGGTTTTGATTTTGGTTTTTAGATACAAAAAACCAATTTACCGAATTTACCATACCGATATCGTACCAAAATTACCATACCGAAATACCGTACCAAACTTTTTGTGCAGTGTCAAATTATTTTGGGTAACATACTAATTCTATTTATTTTATTTCTCATGAGTTAGTTTTTATATTCTCTTTGAATTTAAATTTATTTATTTGAGTATTTGGTTTAAGTGTTAAATAATCATGTTAATTAAACATATATTTTGTTTAATTAATCAAATATTTAACAAAAATGAATTAGGCAGCATTTTGTTAAAATAAAAAGAGTCGTTTGTTTTGTTGGTTATATTTCCGTTTTGCCCTTATTTCTTTTGGGCTTTATATTGTGGTTTGTGAAGAGATCTTTTTTTAGTGTTTCCATTTCATTTTTTTACCTCTTTCTCTCTCAAAAAGTGTGGCCGTCATTTTTGTTTGAGCTCTCTCTCTCTCATTTTTTTTCTTCTTCAACCTTGGATTGATTTTGAGAAATAATTTTTGGGGGATTTTTATTTGAGAACACCATTTTTTTGTTTTGAGATTTGGCTTTCGATTTGGTGTGGTTACTTCGTTTTGAGATCGAGTTTCCGATGACAATTTTTTTGGCGCCAACTGTATTCGGATCTGAGTTCCCTCCGTATTTTTCGGTGATTTTTTTTCCCGACGAGTTGGCTTTTTCGCTGAGTTGGCTTTTCCGACGAAGGTTTGTTTTTTCGGTGTTAGAGGTGTGGATGATTATGACTTTCTGGCGAACATTTTATGAGGTAACAACTCCCTCATTTTTTAATGCTCATCATCTTGGCTCACTCTCCTCAAGCACCAGCTCCCTCATCTCATCACACTCTACTTCGGCTTCGGTAGAGGCAAACCGATTAGTTTGATCTCATCTCACTCTCATTCTTCTCTGACGGAGGTAAATCGATCATTTTGGTCTCGTCTCACTCTCCTCTGGCTCCGATAAAAGCAAACCGATTAGTTTGGTCTCGTATATGTTTAAATCTATTGTTCCAAATGCTACAAATGCTAGAAATTGTACCTGTTTGTGTATGTTTCTAATTGTTCCAAACAACTAGAAATGCTAGAAATTGTAACAGCTAGAAATGGGTATATCGAAATATATGCCAGATTTACCGAATGTATAAACCGATTCGAAATTCTAGTATTTATCGGGAAAAAACCGAATTGATACCGAAATTACCAAAACCAAAAAAACTCGAAAATACAAAAAAAATGAAAAACCGGTCGGTTTGGTTTTGGTTTTTGGTTTGATGTACCGGTCGGTAAATTGGTACGGTATGGTTTTACCATATAGAATGTGGTTTCGGTATTGGTAAGGGGTCGTTACCGACCATACCGTACCGATTGCACCCCTAATCAAAAGTCGCAAATATTCCTCCAAACCTAGTTCTTCAAAATTTCTTCAAGAACATCGAATTTCTCAACATTAATTCGTGAATTTGCACACATGGATCAAAATTTCGTTGTCTCTACATACCAGAAGTCTTTCTACATGCGAGACCTACCCATATTTAATTTTTAATTCTCCCAATTTATAAAATTGTCAATTTTCCAAGTCTAGTCTCCAATTCTAAACTACATGGATAATATATATTTTCTCTATCATAACAAGTTAAATAACTTTCCTGGGAATGAAGATTATGATCCTTTAAAGACGATAAAGGTTGGTTCTCTATCTTTTTTCGATAACAATTCCGATGATAGTTGAGGTGTGTGGTGGTTATGGCCTTGGAAACCCTTGAAACTTCTCCTCTCTTCTCACGTTGCCCTCTATTTGGTTTTGACAGATAATGGCCCTAAGGTTGGCTGATAAACAAAGCCTAATTTTCATAGGAGTTGATCTTCAATTTATAAAGAATACTCCAATTTATAGTTATGGGAATAAGAAGATCAAACAATTTAACTACCTTGCAAACCATGGAGTTGATCTTCAGCAAGAGTAGATGTGTAATCGTATTCTATTTTTCATACCTGAAAGCTAGAATGATGATATAGAGAGTATGTTCCACGCACATAATCCCGATGTATGCTTGACCTTGTTTAAGTTATTAGAGAAGGAAGAAAAAAATTCCCGTTATCGATACAATTGCATAAAAAAGCATTGATATAGACTGTGATGTCTTGTGCCATATGCACATATAATTGAATCATTCCAATAAATTGAAAAATATTGGATTCTGAGTTCATGCCATGGATATTTATACATCAATCATAGATACCCTTCCTCCTAGTTGTCCACATGAAAAAATTCATAGGTGTTTAAAAAGTAATATCGAATAGATGGAGATCAGACACATTGAACATAAGTCTTACTTTGAAAAGGTATGTCTGTATATATATATATATATATATAGTCATAAACTTTATTAGTTAGTTATAATTTCATATTAGTATAATTATTTAGTCACTTATGGTTTTTCACTTTTGTAGATTATGTCAAGAGGCAACGACCAAAATTTACCAAGTGACAAGGTGTCACACCAATGAGGATCCTCATTTCCTGCACAACAAGAAGAATTCTCATTACTAATCATTGAGTAATTCACAACCTCACCTTTGGTTCATTACCTTACTCTAAGTATGACTTCAAGCACGAGTATGCAACAAACCCCTATTGCTCTAACTCCCCCATTCAGCTCCCCTAACACCTCTCGCTTAAAAGAAAAGAATCCCATTAGGTTCTCCATTCTCGAGAATAACTCCACAGGTGATAAAAATGACTTGCTGAGATTTAAAGCCTAGTGTTTATCACTAGGAAAAATTAATGTTGGAGTTGGGGGAGTAGACAATTAGAACCTTGTTGATCAGGCCATCAAGATGACATATACGATCAATTCTGCAAGTGGTTTACATTTCACGACAAGTCAAAGCATAAGGTTCTTTACCGGGTTGCTGAATAATTAAGGACATACCGGAGAAACCTTCGATAGGGACATATCTTGAAGGACGCATCGAGCTCCAATATTTTGGCTCTGAAAGACAGGGTGCCTCCCAATGTTGAAATGCTAGTGGAGCAGTAGAATGTACTTTTGGAGAATGAGTCGATCGACAAGAATCTTGTCCAGAATGATAAGAATAAACAAAAAAGGGCAAAAAAACTGATCTCCACAGGTTGGGCTCCAAATCTTATGAGAATTAATGGTAGAGTAGGACAAAGGATGGTCCAAATGCCGAAAATAACCAAATTAGGCCAACTTATGCATTCATGCTCGACGGGACAAAGATAATAAATTCCCACTGCACTTGGCTAAGAATTTGGAATCAATAGAGGTCATTAGCACTCAGTCAAGTTTAAGATCTTTTGATAACATGGAAAATGATGCCCTTACCCAGACCCTTCGAAAGGAAAAAAAGGGGAGAACAAGAGGTGTTGGATTACATATTCCCAAAGTAAAATTAAAATACATTGCACCTCTCGCGGACAAACTTTCTTTGGTCCAGAATCATATCTTGACCCAAGAGGAATAACAATTTAGGATTGATGGGGATGTCCAGGAGATTAAAAATAATATGGGACTCTTAATGAATCAAATTGGCAAACTTGTGACTCTTTTTATTGAGGGTTATCGACCCCCAATGCCTTCTAAAGGTTTCCCTTTACCCTCTTCCTCAAGGTATCCGCTTTCCTCCCTCTAGAAGTTTCCCCTACCAAATGCCGCCTCCTTCAACATTCCCCTCCCAAATGCCGCCTCCTTCAATGCTACCCTACTCGTTTCCACCTCTTCCAACAGTCCCCTTCCTAGTGACTCTACCTGTCATAGGTCTGGGATCATCATCAACCACTCAAGGCGACTGTGGTAAAAAATTCTATTTCAAGGACCTGGCCAATAGTAGGAATGTTGACGTGTGCCCACTTATCTCCATAATTATCGAAACTAAAGTACACGGCTGACCTTTAGAGAAGGGTGAAGCTCAAATAATGGTAGATGTAATATACAATGACTGTGGAGATGTAGCTATGAACGTTGATAGCAGGGAAGGGAGAGAATTGAGGCATTATGAAAATTCTTTTACCACTTGGCCAGTTTATATGTTGGTCAATTTCTTTTAATATTTTTTTTATTTCTGTTGTAATAATATTATTTTTTATTTCAGTTATAAGAATATTTTTGGCTTGAGTTTTAATAATATTTTTTTCATTTCAATTATAATAAATTTTCTTGGCAAATTTGCTTAATTTAGGGTTAAAGTTGTGACAATTCGGTAATCATATTAATTTCTTGAATGCATCATGACATTTGAATTAATTTATCAACACATGACTAAAATTTGAAGATTATAAAATGGATTTGTCCCAATATAAAGAGTGGATGGGGGAGACGAACCGAATAACAAATAAATACGTAAATGGCGTCCAAGAATTTATTAAATATACTTACAAAAATCCTAAAAGTCATAAGACTCTGTGTCCATGCACCCGTTGTATGATTGGAAATAAAACTCATTAGAAGAGATTGAGTTGAAATTAATAAAGTGGTGAATTTATCAAGACTATAAAATATGGACAAACCATGGCAAAAAAAATGTACCTTATGTTTAGAAACAATTGTCGATACCCGATCGCATGACGGAATACCAAAAAGTGTAAGTGGTAAGTGATTCACCAACACATCCTCCTCTAATTGACTTAATTATGATGATTACGGATTCCATAACCATCAAAACCACCAGCCCATGGATACGGATAATGCCCATTATTAATAAGCAAATGAACAATTTGATTCTAAACTACTACGAGATCGATAATACATACGATTGAAAGCCGAAGTGACTAGACAATTTTATAGAGTTTGCGATGAAGATCACTCGGCATTATATGCAATGATTTGTTTTCATAATTTGAAGTGTCATTTTGGTTTTTATAGACACAATGTAATCGAAATTCTTAAGTGGGTTAAATAAATTCTCCCAAAAGATGACACATTAGCAGACAATTATCCTACCGTGAAGAAGAGCTTGGAGGGTTTGGGTTTAAAATATAAATATGTTCATGTAAGCAAGTATGATTGCATATTGTACTGCAATGAGCACTAAGAGAAGGATGAGTGTCCAGTATGCAGTGATCCTAGATATGAGGTTTGTGAGAATGGAAAGGATAAAGCTGCAAAATATCACAAGTGCTCATAAGTCTCATAAAAGATTTTGAAGTATTTTTCACATGGGCCATGGTTAAAATTGTTTTTCTCTGTACCGTGGATAGAGGAGACCATAGCATGGCATGCTCGCTATGAGTTAGGTGGGAATTTGGTGCGTCATCAGGTTGATTCACTCATATAGAAAATTTCAAAAGAACAATACCATGAATTTAGAAAGGAACCGCGCAACATCTGTCTTACAATCTCATCTAATGGGTTTAACAGTTTTGGTAATTTAAGTACTAATAAAAGTTATTGACTAGTTCTCATAGAGATTTTAAGTCTTCCATTGACGCTGTGCATGAGAAAGGAGTTCACATTATTATCTTTGTTGATACTCATGCGAAAGGCTGCCGACGATGATATTGATGTATTCTTATCCCCATTAATTGAATAACCTAAATAATTATGGTATAAAGGCATGACGACATTTAAATCTCATAAGGTTAAAGAATTCACACTTAAAGAAATGGTGATGTGGGCGATCCACAATCTTACTGCTTATGGAACCTTGTCCAGTTGTAATGTTCATAGTTATTATGGATGTCTCATATGTGTGGAGGAAAAGGAAGACAGTTGGTTGTATCATAGTGTTAAGATGAGTTATAGGGGTTGACATAGATTTTTACTGACCATTCACCCTTTCAGGAATTATAGATCTTACTTTTTGCCTATCAATTACGAGTGCAGGATGCCACCTGCTCATCTTTCTGGTCAGTAGATTGAGGAGAAGGACACACTTGTGACTCAGGGAACTAGGTATGTAGGAAAAAACCCACAGTTTATAAACCTGAAATGTAAAGCTAGGGAGGATCCGAACGACCCTAGTAAAGCGGAGCCATGATCCAGACGATCAATATTTTTTGACTTGTCATATTAGAAAGATCATCGTGTAAGGTATGTGATTAATGGGATGCACATAAAGAAGAATGTTATAGAATATCTCATAAGAACTTATATGGGTGGATCTCATTCAAAATACGGAGATTAGGCCCGTTGCGATCTACAAGATATGAAAATAAAGATAAAACTGTGGGGAAAAAATGATCCTATAATTGGAAGAAATTTTATCCCCCGGCTGCTTTCACTTTCCCTACTAGTGAGAAAAAGATCCTCTTAGCTCTTAGACATATTGTTCAACTTGAAGACTCCAACGGGTTATTCTAGTAATTTACGTAGGATAGTAATCTACCAATAAAATGACTTGAAATAGTGTAAGTCTCGCGATTGGCACGTAATCATCTAATTAATCCCTTTGCTATTAAGGCATTGCTTCTCTGAACACAAAGATATCTATTGGGAAATTATGCAAATCAGTTTGCAATTTACAATACTTTATCCAAAAGTGGTAGACATAAGGAACATTAAGATAAGAAATCAACTTTAGCCAAGGTAGTTTGTGTAGTAAAGAAATACTTTCCTCTGTCGTTCTTTGATATCAACATCCATCTTCTTGTGCATTTATGCAATGGAGATATATTATGTTGTCCCATTAGGTATCATTGAATGTATATTTTCAGAGATTGAGGAAAGCCTTAAAATATTATGTAAATAGTACATGGTATATTGGAGGGTCAGTTGCTAAAGAATTCGTAATTGTTAAATCATCCTTATACGCTAGTAAACATAAGCCAGAACAAGAGGTAAAGAGTTTCAATCCTTATGGAGAAGTATTGATCGAGGAACTTGATGAGTTTGAGGATAAATTGCCTTTTGGAAACACTAAAGAGGTTAAACTCACAAATCTACAATATGAGCAAGAAGCTCGTTATGTCTTTGAATCGCAAAATGAAGTCGAAGAGTGGAGACAGTGAGTATCCACTAAATTATTCTTCTTTGATTATATGTATTTTATATTTTATGATATAAAGTCCACAATTTACCCACAGAGATTACGAGAACGAAATAGCCCAAAATCAAAGGAGAAATTGCATGACAACTGATTTAAGGGCATGGGTATCAAAAGTGGTAACTTTCACATCTTATGTGTGCGGTTATTTATTCATATGTGGGAAAAACATTCCTTAATACAAATTAATTGATAAATGCAGCTTCTAAAACCAGGTGATGTCTCTTCAAGGCTTGCATGCCTTGCAAAAGGTCCTAGTATCTGTGCGAAAGAGTTTAAGAAATTTTGCACCAACGGTTTTGATTTCATTTTATATCCATATGTGGAAAAACTTTTGACATAAAATAGTGGAATTTAAATGTCTTCCTTGACTACTTGTATCGCTAGCAATAACGATAAAAATCCAAAAGATATGGATCTGACCTATTATGGCATAATCCAACAAATCCTGGAACTCGATTACTTAGATTTCAAAGAAATTGTATTCTATTCTATTTGGGTGAAGGTGGAGGATACTATGAATGCTTTCAAAGTTGATCCTGACTCCAAACCTATTATGCTAGATTTATTAAAGATTAATAGTAAAGACCGCATAGTCAATGAGCCTCCTATTTGTGCCTTTCAGAATGTAAAGAAGGTATTCTACTACAAGTGCATAAACCATAACAATTGGCCTATTATTGTTCATGCACTAAAGAATATGAATACTCAAATAGACGCATTAAAGGCTACAAAAGAGTTCCAGTCAGCTCTTGATGACAACCTTAATATGAAGGATCTTTTAGTTTATTTAGAGGAAAATTGAGTATCAAAACATTATTTTATCATTGTCAATCTTATTTGTATCCTATTATGATATTTACACTATATTACCTACATTTTATGCTCGACCAATATCGGAAGTTAACTTATATGACTCCAAATCAATATTTGTACATGCTAGTGATGGAGAGTCTCTAATCTTATTTATGGAACAATTTTCATTTTCCTTCCTACAAATATTGATTTATATTCATTAAGTTAACAATCCATAATATGTTCTATTCAATCAAATGTTGTAGGGCATGAAGACCTTTCACGAGAAGCTCAGTTTGAGAATAGAGTCTCCTGAACCCAACTCAATTTCCACATGTTTCTATACATATACATTTGTTGATGAGTGTCATTGATACAATCTTCATAAAATGAAGATAAATTAACATCTGATATGGGACAAAATTAATCAAATTTTTGAAATTATAAATTGGTGATGAGGTTGTTATATTCTGGAAATTATCCTTGATCAAACTCAAGGATATTTGTGGATGGGAAATTTAAATTTTCAGAAATTGCCTATCCATAGATGTCCTTAAGTTTGAGTAAGGATAATTTTCAGAACTAAACAACCTCACCACCAACTTAGAGTTTCCAAATTTTAAGAATATCAGTAATGTTGATTTCTATCTCATGTAGGAATTTCATTTTATCTTCTTTTTATGAAGATTTTATAAAAGAAACTAATCAGTAAATGTACATGTACAAGAATGCGTCGGGGCCTCTAGGATGCATTTGGTCTAATCACACATTCATAATATTGGCCTTCTTGGATCGTAGGAGCCATATATTCTTCACTTTAATTGACATTTTTATATAATTGATATGTATTGTCATTTAAATCTTCTACATGACATAAGGAGTACATGATAATTATTGGTTTAGATTGGTTTGGCTATTGGATAAATATTGATCATTGGTTTGTTATTGGATAGTATGTTTGAAGGAGAACGGGATAATTGGAAGGAGTACTGGATAATTATTGGTTTGGTGGATAATATGTTGGATAATTACTGGTGGTTGTAGCACTTAGGCTTGAAAACTTGTCGCAGGTGGGAGGACCCCACCAACCACTCTAAATTGCACCACGAGCGGCACGAATACCTCATGAGCATATAGCGAAACACGTAGCAAGTGGTTGCACATTTATGGGACTCCCAGTTTGATAATAGGACTCGAATTTGAAAATAGGCACACTTAGGCTTGAAAGCGTGCTGTGAGTGGGAGGACGCCACCAACCCCCTCACCTCCACCCCCACCCCACCCCACCAAATAGCACCACAAGCATCACAAACACCTAGTTCGCATCCAATGTAAAACATAACAACTAGTCGCGTAGTTGCGGGACACTTGGTTTGAGAATAAGACTGAAATTTGAAATTAGGAACATCAAGGCATTAAAATTCTCTGCGCGTAGGGGGACCCAACAAACCTTCCTGAACAACATCACTAGCATCACAAAAACCTCATCCACATACAACGTAACATGTAGCAACCAATCGCACAGTCGCGGGACTCCCCATTTGAGAATATGACCCGAATTTGAAAATAGAAACACTTAAGCTTCAAAATGTTCCACGAGTAGGGGGACCAAGATAAACTCACCCCATCCTTCCAAATAGCACCGTGAGTGGCATGAACACCTCGTGCACATCCAAACTAACACATAGCAACCATCCGTGCAGTCGCGAGAGTCCCGGTTTGAGAATAGGACCCAAATTATAAAATAAGCACACTTAGGCTTGAAAATGTGCCACGAGTTGGGGGACCCCACTAACCCCCCCTAAAAAACTACACGGAGAGTGGCATAAACACCTCGTACTCATCCAACATAGCACGTATTGTCTGGTCCCAAAGTTTTTGAACTCCTGATTTGAGAATAGGAACCAAATTTGAATGTAGGTACACTTTGGCTTTAAAACGTGCCGCGAGTGGGTGGAGTCAACTGACCCCCCAAACGGCACCACATGTAGCACGAACACCTCGTTCGTGTACAACATAACATATAGAAACTGGTCGCATAGTCATAGAACATTCATATTGATAAGAGAATTCGAATTTAAAAATAGACACACTTAACCTTGAAAATGTGCCTCGAGTGGGGGAACACCACCATCCTCCCCCAAAGGACATCGCGGGTGGCATGAACACCTCGTGCGCGTACAATGTAGCATGTAGCAACCCGTTCCGCAGTTGCAGGACTAGAAATTTGGGAATATGAAAAAATATTGAAAAAAGGCACACTTAGGCTTGAAAAAATGGCACGAGCACCTTATGCGTGTCCATTGTAACACGTAGAAATTGGCTACGCAGTCACAGGACTTTCGATTTGAGAATAGCATCCAAATTTGAAAATAGGCACACTTTGTCATGAAAACGTGCTGCGAGTCCCCCCCCCCCCCCCCCCACCACAAACTGAAAGGCGAGTGGCACGAACATATCGTGCTCGTACAACGTAAAACATATAAACCAATCGCACAGTTCCAAGGCTTCCGATTCAAGAATAGGACCCACATTTTCAAATAGGCACACATAGTCTTGAAAACGTTCTGTGAGTGGTCAGACACCGCCAACCCCCTCCCAAACGGTACCGCGAGTGACACGAACACCTCGTGCGCATCCATCATAACACGTAGAAACAATCCGCACAGTGTAGGAGTCCTAGTTTAAGAATAGGACCTAGATATGAAAGTAGGAGCACTTATGCTTGAAAACGAGTCACGAGGGTGGATGCCACAAACCCCACCCAAATGGAACTACGGGTAGCACGAACACCTCATGCATATCCAACATAACACATAGCAATCATTCGCGTAGTGGTGGGACTCCCGGTTTGAGAATAGGACCCGGATTTGAAAGTAGGAACAATTAGGCTTGAAAACGTGCCACGAGGGGGAGGATGCCACCAACACCACCCCCAAATTGCAACACGAGAAGTACGAACACCACGTACATGTACAAAATAACACGTAGCAACTGGTTACCCAGTCGCGTGACTCCTGATTTGAGAATAGAACCTGGACTTTTAAATAGGAACACTCAGGCTTGAAAACGTACTTCGATTGTGCGGATGCCACAAACACCCCACCCCACCCCCCCCCCCCCCACCCACAGACATAGTGTCATTGCGAGCGACACAAACACCTTGGGCACATCCAACGTAACACATAACAACCGACCGCAAAAGCATAGGACTCCCAATTTGAGAATTGAACCTCAATTTGAAAAAATGGAAACTTAGGCTTGAAAAACTGCTGCAAGGAGGCAGATGCCATGAACTCCCCCACCCCCCAAATGGCACCGCGAGCAGTGCGAACACCTCGTGCACATTCAAGGTAAATTAGCAATTGATTGCATTGTCGCATGACTCTTGATTTTATAATAGGACCTTAATTTTAAAATATGAACACACAGGTTTGAAAATGTGCTGCGAGGGGGAGGATGCCACCAATCCCCCCCCCCCCCCCCCCCCCCCTAAACGTCACCAAGAATAGCATGAAGACCTCGTGCGCGTCCAACATAACACATAGAAATCGATAGCCTAATAGAGAGAATCCCAATTTCAAAATAGGACCCAAATTTGAAAATAGGAACATTTAGGCTTGAAAACTTTCCTCCAGGGGAAATAAGCCCCCCCCCCCCAAAAAAAAAAAAATGGGCCCACGAGCTGCACAAACACCTTATACACATCCAACTTAAAATGTTACGACAGGCACACATTTATAGGACCCTCGGTTTGAGAATAGGAACCAAATTGGAAAGTAAGAACACTTAGGCTTTAAAGCGTGCCGCGAGTGAACGGATGCAACCAACTCCCCCCAGCCCCGCCAATTAGCACTGCGAGTTGCATGAATACCTCATGCGTGTCCCTCGTAACATGCAACAACTAGCCACATAGTCACAGAACTCCCATTTTGAGAATAGAACCTAGATTTGTATGTATGAAAACTTACACTTAAAAATGTGCCATGAGGGGCAGACTCCACCAACCCCCTTCCCCAAACGGCACCGCGAGCAACACGAACACCTCATGCAGGTCTAGCGTAACACTTAGGAATCATCCGCCCATCCGTCGTCTCGGTTTGAGAATAGAACTTGGATTTTAAAGTATTTGTAAACAACAAATTCTAGGACCCATTAAGTCTCGCCTTAGGTCCCTATCACCTCCCCATTGCACTACAAACCCTAGGTCATACTCTGAGTACCGATCTAGAGGCCATCGAGCGCTCCCATGCCCCGTTTGACTCTAGTCAACTCTATCATCAGAGAAAAAGATAGTTTAATCATCTAATGAATCTGAAACCCATTTCCAATGGTCTCCCATATGCACGTATTAGCATAATTGTTCAATCGAATGAACCATTTTACTATCGAAAATCAATCTTGAGGCCACCAGTCGCTCTCGGGCCTCGATTTGACGCCAATCAACTTCATTAACGGAGAAAAAGATCTTTGAATCTTTAGAGATAACTGGAACCCCTTTCTAAAGGTCCACCCCATTCACGAAATAGCATAACTGTTCAGACAAACGATCCGTTTTCCCATAAAACTGATCCGAAGGCCAATGGGCGCTCTCGGGCTCCGTTTGACCAAGTTACACTCATTACCTCGAACGAGACTGAATGAATGTATGCAGGTTATTGAATACCCTTTCCAAAAGTCCACCTCATGCATAATTCTGACTTATGGAAGGGACGAATGATCAGTTTTACTCCAAGAGGTCACCGGATGCTTCAGAGCCCCGGTTGACCATGGTCAACTTTTCGAAATGGGTGAAGCTCTTTGGAATGTTGAAGTACCTCACCTAACCTTTCCAATAGTCCCTCCCATGCAAGAATATTACTTACCATGAGGACGAACGATTTGTTTCTGTCCGACGATCTCTCATTCGAAGGACCGATGTGCGCTTCTGAGCCACATTTGACCTAAAGTCAACCCTCGGACCCGGGAGAGGTCTCAAGGACTCTTGACGTTCTCTAAATTACCTTTCTAACGGTATGCCCCGTGTATGATTCGGATCAATGGATTACATTCTATGACCATTATTCTAAAAAAATCTATACGAGACTACCGATTGGCAGGTCCATTTCCTAACCAATCGGCACTGTGCCAAGGGTTACTTACCAATTGGTAGGGATATGATAATCGGCGACCTCCTTAACCTATAAATAGAGGGCATGAACTCAATCCTAAGTCACACCGCAGATCCATCAGCATCGGTGATCTTGGTAAAATTTCATTCAATCTTACATTCCCATCCTTTTCATACACAATTTAGCAAAATCTCATTATCTCTCATGAAATATTCATCTCACATTCAAGGGAGTTCATCCAATATCAAATATCAAGCTTCAAAGAAGGTCCAAATCCTTCCATATCTCTTTAAATTTCTTGTTTTTGCATAAAATTCATTAGATTAATAATCTAGTTCTACTTTAGTTCATACACACTGATATCTTACAATTTTATTAGTATATTGCACATACTTTATTTTCTATAAAAAAAGACCAAAACAAACAAAAAGAGGGTTACACCATAAATTCCGAAGGCGATTATCCATCACACTTTTTCAAAACGAAAACACATTTTTCTATGCGTGCACATATAATAAAATCCCGTTCGAATCTATGGGATAAACCTACCCCTATTCCGCATGTGAACTAAGTGGACTTCGATGCCTTTATAGGCTCCGTAGACATTTCAGATTAAAATTCGAGACTCGAGTCCAATTTTCCAAATATCCAATTTCCTAATTTTTTAAATTTTCCTAAAATCCCCCATTTCCAAATTTGCCATATTTTTACATCATTTAATACATATTATGTTTGTAATCTTCGTTAGTGTTTTATCCAACGCATGTTATCATTTCACCATAAAAATCAACATCGCGATAAATGCATAAGTTGTATTTTCAATATATTATTTTGGGAACAATATATGGATGACCTCACTATATATCCTTTGTGGTATGAGTTGGGCGATTCCGATCTCCATTATATATACATGCACACACACTTCATGGTGAATTAAAGAAAAATAATAACACAGGGCCATGGGAGACCGAAAGGGTGGGATGGGTGCCTAACACCTTCCCATTCCCTAACTTAGTCCACAAACCCTTTGAACTATTGGTTTCGTAAGGATCACCTTTTCTTTGATGCCGCTCTCTTGAGACGACAACATACTCGTTTAACTATTTTGTGCACAATAGGTCGGTGACTCCATCTCTTTACATTTATTTTACACCGACGATGGCCGAGCATTCTTAGATCGAGAAAGGGCGCGAGACCTTATCATCCCCCTTTTTCTTTCCCCGACCCCATTCATGGGAAGAAGGAGAGATGAGAGAAGAGCAGAAGGGGCACGCGAAATCAGCATGTCCATAGTGGAAACTCCGCTGGGAACAATTTTCATATGAGGGATAGACTCTGTTTGCATAGGTGTTATGTTTTTCTTATGTGCGTATGCACCTACCTGTATGTTCCCATTTTTCCCTCTAGTTTTTTATGCACATAGATACATCAGGCTTATATCACTACTGACTCATACACTTGTAGATACTCTGCATGTACACTTCACACCACGTGCACCTAGGATCACTTATATCCACATGTTACACACATAACTTAGAATATCCATGCTTAAGTGTGTCAGTAACGCACACCTCGACTTATCACACTTGTATATATCCCTTCTTACTCACACTTATTACACACCACTAGTTGATTCATGATTAGGTTCACTACCACACACTCACTTATAGATATTCACACATATCCATGCATAGTATAATCTTCATGCTATATGTTAGATTTACTTTTTTATACATTATCCCCTGCTTAGTATATACTCTCTCCATAAGATACTAATCAAGAATCATACATTTTGCACACTACATCCCGAAAGAGAATGGCTATTGACCAAATTTTATCCTGTAACTGGGGGTCACTTCGCAATGGACGCTGATCCAACATGTCACAGTTAGCCTAAGTGATATAACTCTCACCTTCCATTGGCAAAGTACCTTCGACGTATATTGAACTGTTTCCCCTGTATCGTACCGTTTGACCGAAGTCATGATGGGAGGTATATCGTAAGGAACTAGTTCATGCACGTCTAGTATATCGAATTCACTCTCACATGTATTGTTGATAGATGGCGTTTTGTCGTGGCCCGAGAGTCACCTACGCGCCGGTCGTTTTGAATTCGGCTCACCTAAACTATAAAACAAACTAAATTATGACTACACTCAACTAATGAGTATAGTGGTAAGTCGAGTATCGAAAATATCCACAGAGACGAGTTGCTAGAGTTTATACGATTTAATACTGCGAAATAAAAGTGTAAAAGATGATTAGAAACAAAATAAAAGATAAATAAAAGGGAAATATTAATCTAGGCGAGTGTATTGAAACTAGATTAGCAAAGTGAGTAAAAAATATAGGTTGCATCGAATATCCCTCACCCGAGTTAATTTGTGTAAAATGGATACATGGGTCGAAGAGTTATTTAGAATGCGTCTCATTTCGGCAGTCAATTGAACCAATGGTTATCACCCCCCTAAATCCGCATAAATGCCTAATAAGATTTTGGCGTCAATAAATATCCCAAAAATTGCGCACGCAAGGTCGTAAGAATGGGACATACATGATATGCCCCGTCAAATCTCCTAGGCGCAATAACTAGGACAATGCACCCGAAATAGACCCGTAAACACCATCACCAAAGCCAAACAATGCGTCAACCCAAGTGAGTTCCATCCAAACACAACCTAATTTAAATTAGCTAGAAAGCATCATAAAAACGCAGTAAATGAAAGCGTGTAAATAAACGTGATAAATCTACACTAGAAAGCGAGTAAAAAAAGCATGTAAACCTAAATTAGAAAGCATGGAAATTAAACTACGGAGCAATAAATTAAGGAATTCAAACTATATTAATGGAGAGGATGATGAATAGTGAACCATTCAACCCAAATGGGGTGTCAAACCAAGAACAATTGAAGAAGAACTCTCCAAAACCCTCAAACCCTAAGCTAAAATCTATCCTAAAACGTTAATATCCGATTATTACAACAAAATTGGTATTTATAGTAAGTTGGAATAAGTAAAGAAAAGAAAAGAGAAAAGAAAATAAAAGGAAAAATATCTCCTGGAAATAGGGGATTGATCGATCGACCCCTTTGGTCGATCGATCCATGGTTGATAAAATATCCCACTATCGAGAAGGATCAATCGATCGAACCCTTTGGTCGATCGATTGATCAAGCAGGTATCAGCACACTGCATTGCTATTTTGGGCTGCTTGGATTTCTCGTCCGTTGAACTCGTCGTAACTTCTTCGTTCTGAATCGGAATCGTACACCGTTTGCATCCACGCGAAGCTTACGAAGAGGTCTACAACTTACATGTAGATGTTAGGCCAGGTGCCCAAGCTGTGAAAAGACTAAAATTACCTTGAACGTGCGATCGCGTACAGAAATAGAGCAGAATGTGTCTGAACTTCACACTTAGCATCCAAATACGTATAAAAGCTCAATTAACCCTTGAAAAACATGTTAACGTAGAAATCCGAGGTTGTCTGGTTAACGAGCATAAATATAGGGAATAAGATACCCGAGGGGGATAAAATGCATCGATTCAAGGGATGAAATACGCAATATCTACGTATGATCACACCCCCTAACTTACACATTCTTAGTCCCTAGCAATGAAATAGGATGCAACAAGAACTATAAGCAAACCAAAAGTAGGAGATAGTACAAAAGTATGGTATAAAAGAAAAAGGCCACTTTCGCGGGTGATTCGATTGTATTTAGCGTATGCAATAAGCCGTTAAACCCCTAGGTCGCCCTAGTGAACGAGTGTCGTCTCGTGAGGGTTTTCAGAGATGGTACCCACAAACATCACATGGTTTCCTCAAAATATGCCGAAACCAACATGCGATAAGCCCAACAATAGCGAAAAAGATTTCATACGCATTATTAGCAACATGAATGAATTCAAGCAAAAGTCCAAATCATTTACATTATAGAATGCACCTCATAGAATTGAAACCTTAAAATGTGGGAGGGGGAGTGAGCACATGCAAAGTGTGATTTAGCAAAAACATAAATAAACCGAATACTAATCAAAGCAAGCATATATTTAATCCTCATGGGCATTACACTCATCAAGTGAATTCACTCGAAACAGGGAGGCAACACACGGAACATGCGGGCATAAAGATTAAATGTAAATGGAAACTAGGTCCCGCACATGTCACAAATGAAGAACGCTATATATAAACTGAAAAATTGTAATCTCAATGAAAGGATACCACACACTAAAAGAGGAAAAATGCATTTTCATACATTATCAAAACATTTAAACTTTTGAATTACATGCACTAAATATCACATAAGACTTCAATAGGTTTGTAATGTAGGCTATGCTAGGGTAAGAAATGAAGGAATGTATATACGGATTCAAAGTGTTCGGAATGAAAATTCGGGATAATGGGAAAATTCAGGCAATATCAAAATTGGAAAACAAGTTCCAAAAAATAATTAGATATAATAATTGGTGAGTAATCACAGCTTATTGAACTATACACAGCATTTACAACCTTCTTTTTTCTTTCTTTTCTTCTTTTTCTCCTGTTTTCTTTTGCTTTTTTCTTTCTCTTTTTCATCACTTTTTTCTTTACTTTTTCTTCTTTACTTTTTCTTTACTTTTCAAACTATCATATGCCTAACAACATCATTCAATCCCAAGTAACAATGCAAACAATGGTATGGAAAGTGTATGTATGGGCTAAAACTCCAATTTAGAGTTGTTTATGGGAATGGGGTTATGAAACGAAAGGCTATATTTAGGCTCAAAGGGGTTAACGAGGGTAAACATATAAGGGTGAGGTCAAGGCTAATATGGGTGATATAACAAAGAGGGCCTATGATCATTTCACAAAGTTTACACAATTCTCGAGTCAAAAAAATATATGAAAATCATGCTCAAGTAACACATTTCAAGTAAGAACTCAATTAATGAACAATCAAATGAACGAATAGAGAGATTACCGACGAATTCAACGTTTTCAATGAGAAAAGAATAGTGTATACACTCACAAACGATAAAAGGTACAAATCGTACAAGGTGTAAGTATATACAATGCAACAAAAGATTACCGAGTTATAAAAATCTTAAACCATATCAATATAGCAAGAAAAGTGCTTGTGCTCACGGGATTAAAGTTTAATTCATGAAGTTATTCATAATATCAATAATCAAGGACTAAAGTATAATAACTTCTAAAATCGAGAACATACATCATTGGGTTGTCAATTGAATTGGGCAATTATTAAAATTTATCATCAAAAACAAAGGCAAAATGCCCAACAAAGGAGAAAAAAGAAAGAAAATATTTTTGAAATTTTCAATGTTTCTAAGAAAAGCATACTAAGTAACTAACATGCGAGAAAAAACATGGACTAAATAAACAAATGGATAGAATATCCCACACCCCCTAACTTAAAACTTGACATTGTCCTCAATGTAAATTAAGAACCAAGTCAAAGAGAGGAAAAGAGCAATATTACCCAAAATTGGAGCGATCCCCATAAGAACAAGTCCAACGAATCTACAAAATAAGTTAGTACCGAGCATAGCAAAAAAAATAACAAAAAGTTAACTAATTACACTAGACTAAATTAAAAAGAAAGAAAAAATAAAAATAAAGAAAGAATAAAAAACTAACTATATAAAACCTACTATTTAGACTTCACACTAACTATACACTAGAAGTCTAAATAGTTGAGGGTCCACCGCAAAAACGATTTGACTTTGGAGGATAACCGGTGTACTCTCACATATAAGAATGCCTTCCAAAAAATATGAATTTCGTTTGAACAACGAAAGGCATGTGTAAGGCGGATGAAAGGAACCATCGCCAATTAAAAGTTTTGGAGGGACGATGGGGGGTTTGGATTGAACGGGTGACAAAAACATGTGGGGACCGAGAAAAGCCGAATAACCTCCCAACAATTTTGAAATTGGAATAGGAGGTGGCACACATGAAGACAAAGACGCGATTGTGGAGGGCGACTCGAGCAAGTACTCCTCATCGGTGAAAAGGTTTAAAACATTAAAGTTTGAAACCGAATCATCGGTTACTTGTGACGGTGTGATAACAGAGAATGAAAATGGGGTGAAAGAAATTCAAACTTATTAGATGAATCATCATCGCATGAAGATTGAGTTTTCAAGGAAATAATATCAGTTTCAATGAAATGTTCTTCTTTGGGGGGCCAAAGAAGAAATCATTTCATTGAAAATAGATATTACGTCATTTTCATCCTCACTTTAAATATCTATTATGCAATGGGCAAAATCTAGAACGGTTTGCTCCAAAGTAGGCAAAAGTACCTCATTTGGTTCAAAACATTCTTCGACTTCGAAAGTCTCGGAAGAAAAATCGTCGTCGAACTCAAATAATAAATCCAACTCATGTTCCCAACAATGATTTTCTTCCCGATAACGATTTTCAATTTTCTCATTTTCATACATACGCAAGCCCTCACCGAATGTCATAGGACGAGGTGCGGATACATGAAAGTGGGAGCGTTGAAAATTACCATCGAACTTAAACGAAAATTCATTATTATAAGAATTTTGAAAACTATTCGAATTCGTTTCAAAATTCCTATTATAAGGAGGTAAAGGCCCAAAATCATTATCATCATCATCAAAATTCAAATAACCCAAGTTTTGACTTTCGTTATACTCGCCCAAAGTAATATGTGAATTTGCAAATTTTTGGGATTCCAAGTATTGACCGAAAGTCATAGGACTATGAGCATTTTGAGAATCATAATAATGATTACCAAAAGAATTGGAATAAGAAATGCTTACCCCAAAATTGGCTCGAAATGGCGAATTCCACAAAGTAAGTGCGTGCGGGAAATTCAAGCGTTTCTAAGTGCTCAAATGTGGAAGTCCTGCAAAATATTAGCAAATAATACAAATAGAAAGAAAATACTATGAAATACTAAATCAAATAAAGTCTAAAATAAACTCATCCCCGGCAACGGTGCCATTTGATAGACGGGGTTTTTCCGCGGCGCAAGAGTCACCTGCGCGCCCGTCGTTTTGAATTCGGCTCACCTAAACTATACAAAAACGTAAATTACGACTACACTCAACTAGTGAGTATAGCGGTAAGTCGGGTATCAAAAATATACACAAAGACGAGTTGGTAGAGTTTATACGATTTAATACTCCGAAATAAAAGTGTAAAGGATGATTACAAACAAAATAAAGGATAAATAAAAGGGAAAGATTAATCTAGGCGAGTGTATTGAAACTAGATTAACAAAGTGAGTAAAAACTATAGGTTGCGTCGAATATCCCTCACCCGAGTTAATTTGTATAAATGGATACATGGGTCGATGAGTTATTTAGAATGCGTCTCATTTTGGCAGTCAATTGAACCAATGGTTATCACCCCCCTAAATCCGCATAAATGCCTAATAAGATTTTGGCGTCAATAAATATCCCGAAAATTGCGCACGCAAGGTCGTAAGCACGGGACATACATGATATTCCCCGTCAAATCTCCAAGGCGCAATAACTAGGACTACGCACCCGAAATAGACCCATAAACACCATCACCAAAGACAAGTAATGCGTCAACCCGAGTGAGTTCCATTCAAACACAATCTAATTTAAATTAGCTAGAAAGCATCATAAAAATGCGGTAAATGAAAGTGTGTAAATAAACGCGATAAATGTATACTAGAAAGCAAGTAAAGAAAGCATGTAAACCTAAATTAGAAAGCATGGAAATTACACTGCAAAGCAAGAAATTAAGGAATACAAACTATATTAATGGAGAGGATGATGAATAGTGCAACATTCAACCCAAATGGGGTGTCAAACCAAGAACAATTGAAGAAGAACTCTCCAAAACCCTCAAACCCCAAGATAAAACCTATCCTAAAACGTTAATATCTGATTATTACAACAAAATTGGTTTTTATAGTAAGTTGGAATAAGTAAAGAAAAGAAAATAAAAGGCAAATTATCTCCTGGAAACAGGGGATGGGTCGATCAACAACCCCTTTGGTCGATCGATCGATGGTTGATAAAATATCCGACTGTCGAGAAGGATCGATCAATCAACCCCTTTGGTCGATCGATCGATCAAGAAGGTATCAACACACTGCATTGCTATTTTGGGCTGCTTGGATTTCCCGTCCGCTGAAATCGTCATAACTTCTTCGTTCTGAATCGGAATCGCGCACTGTTTATGGCCATGCGAAGCTTGTAAGGAGGGATACAACTTCTGTGTAGATGTTGGGCCAGTACCCAAGCCGTGAAAAGACTAAAATGCCCTTAAACGTGCGATCACGTACAAAAATTGAGCGGAATACATCTGAACTTCACACCTAGCATCCAAATACCTATAAAAGCTTAATTAACCCCTGCAAAACTTATTAATGTAGAAATATGAGGTTATCTGGTTAACGATCATAAATATAGGGAATAAGATACCCGAGGGGGCTAAAATGCGTCGGTTCGAGGGATGAAATACGCAATATTTGCATATGATCAATTATCCCGCGAGGTATATAGTGAGTCAATTCACGTACACTCAGGTATATCAAATGGCTTGTCCACACGTACCGATTTCCCTCAAAAGCAACACATATATCATGGAAGTCATGCCAAAGTGGGGAACCCCTCCAATTAACCCACCAATTGCATACCATCATAGACGCGTCAAATCTAGGAAACTCATATTTAGTTTGTAATTTTTACCTGAAACTCTACCGAAATGACGAGTCGGCATGCCGCCCAAATTTTCCTGGAATTTTTAAAACAGGACCCTGCCCATGAGCCTGGTAACAAGTCCAATCATATTTTTACATATTTTTCAAAATCAATTTTCTGAGGCTCGGGTCCCGCTCGGCATTTATTTTTTGCATTTAGGTAAACCTAATACAAATGAGGACATAATGAGAATAATAGTAGTCTTGCTGAGAATCATCTCTCTTTTTTACTCTTTATTTACCAAAAGCGTCAAAAACATTTTCCCCTCTTTTATTAAAAATGCCAAAAGCATTTTCCTTTTCTTGTGCCAAAAATATTTTTCCTCCTTTTTACCCAAAAAACATTTGTCCCTCTTTTTCCAAAAATGTTAATAACATTTTCATCCTCTTTTAAAAAATAAAAAAATTTCCTCTCTCTTTCAAATATTAATTTGATTTTTTCTCCCTTTAAGGTCAATCGTATACCTGACCTTTGGCCTGGCTCCTTATTGTTTTCGATCTTCCAGCGAACGGCCCTGAGGCTCTGTCAGTTCCCTTGCAACTTCTTTCGAGTCTAGAATCCATCTTCATCTTTTTTCCAAGGAGAACATAGACCAAATACCGAATGTGCATCTATATTTGATGACAGTCCTAGCCCAACTCACTACCAAGATTGACAACCTTCAAATCGAGGTTCATGAGATGAAACAAAATTGGGTCCCTGTTCTTGAATAGCTCAAGGTACTCTTCCCTCATGCTATGGGTTCACCCTCACCCGAGCCTATTTAGGTCCCCTAGGAATATCAACATGCTCCACGTGCTCCTCCTACTAATGGGTCGCCTCCAGCCCAACTACTTATGTCGAATCTTGCCCATCGAGGATCTAACTTACCCATGATCATTGATCCTAGAGAGGAAGAGTTGAACAAGGTCAATGAGGACCTCAAGATGTTGACCAAGAAGTTTGACCATGTCCGTATCTTTGGGAACTACATAGACGACACCCACATGTCTCCCTATCCTACAGTAACGTTGCCAAAAAAAATCAAGATGCCTAACATCGAGAAGTTTGGGTGTAGTGGACCCCCAATTATTCATCTCCGAAGCTATCACCAATCCATGAATATCCTAGGCGCCTATGAGGAAATAATGTCCCAAACTTTCCAACAAACTTTGAAAGACAACGCTCTTCTCTAGTTTTTATCTCTCGAGGAATCAATAATCAGCAGTTGGGAGGATGTTGACCGTGAGTTCATGTCATAAGACAAGTACAATGAAGTGTTTGAAGTCAGACGCCATGATTTAGAGCTACTCAAGAAGAACCCTGGTGAATCAGTCAATAACTTCAGAGTAAGATGGACAGAGATAGCAGCCACCATGACCAACCGACCTTCCGAAGAGGAGCAAGTGTGCATTGTGAATAATAACTTCTTGCCCCATGTTCGAGCGATGATAGGAGGATAGTACTACCCTCATTTTTTGGCCATCCGATATATAGGAGTGGAGATAAAAAAAAGTGTTGCCAAGACAAAAGTTGAACCGAAGAAATCATCTGGGCAATTTACTCCCAGAAAGTATGAAAAGCTTGCCAATACCGCAGTTTCAACCATTGACAACATCTCTCAGCCTGCCACTTCATGAGCACCAGAAAGTCGTCCTAACGCAGTCAAGAAAGAATACACCGATCTTCATACTCTCCTCTCCAAAGTATACCAGGACCTTTTAAGTGGAAAACTTATCAAACCATTATACCATCGCCCATTACCAAACCTTCTTCCTAAACATTTCAAACTAGATGCCCGCTGTGACTTTCCCGAAACTTTCGCCCATACCACTGACCAGTGTTTCCACCTCTAAAATTTTATCCAAGGTTCGATCGATCGAGGTGTCATCTCCCCTCTAGCCAATCCTAAACCAAACACTACCCACAATCCACTCCCAATTCATACAAATTCCATATTCCTTAAAGAAGACCCGTAATTTGATCCATCTACCCAGATTGTACCAAGTAAATCACCCATCGTACCCATATACTCTGCTAAAACTCTCCAAACCTTCCCATATTTTCTCCTACACCCTACCAACTTTATCGATCAGGCCCTATCACTCCTTACCACATCATGCATCTCTGTCCGTACCTATTCTGGAGGTAAAACAATGGAATTGTCATAAGTGTTGAACCAGTTCCTAGAGTTAGGGCTGAAATTGCCCTCCCAGATGACCATTGGCTACTAGAGATTCAGTGAAGTGTTCTTCGAAGCTCGAAAATGGGCCCCAGAGTTTGATAATTGGGTGGTATCGATCGATGAAGTCGGTCTAGATGATATCATCCATACAATGGATGACTTTTTTTGATAGACCGATGATATTTGTAGTATGTCTGAGCTACTTGATGCTTTGAAACTATAAGGGAACCTGGTCTCTTCACCTCTACATCTCCCTGTCGAACAAGAGGATCTATACGAAAAGGCTATTGAGGTTGTGGAGTGTATTGACTTTTCATGGAAGGATGATGTCATTGCCACCAGATAGGGGGACGAATTTTAGGATTCAGATGAAGAGAGAAGTCCAAAAAAGACTATCCCTATAGTCATCATATGTGGAATCATATCGTTTGAGGAGCTGCTAGGAGAAATCAACAAGGTGGATGACTAACTAGGAATGATGAGTAAACGAGGTTTCTATTTTTCCCCTATTTTATGAACCATATGACTCGATCAGGTAGGCATTACATAGTTCCAAACCTACCACCATTTGCGATCGATAAGGGAAAAGGTGTTGAGAATCTTCATATACCAAAAATGACCCTCGAGGAGAGAAAGATCCTCGATCAATTGAAGAAGACCCAAGATAACATCACTATGTAGGGACTCTTTATGTCTTCCCAGATACACAAGAAGATACTCATTAGACCCACAGCTCCTCCTTTAACCATGCCAGAAGAAGTAGTGAATCTAGTAGGATCCTTGGCATCTACTAGAATGCTCTCCTTCTCTAAAGAAGAAAACCCAGAGATTGGGCCAAACCATAATTATTCTCTCAATATCTATGTCAAAGTCATGAGAAAGACTATATTTCTCTCTATTATTGATAATGGATCACCTCTTAATGTCTTCCCGTTGAGGACTGTCAATTATTTGGGACTATAAGTGAATGACATTACTCTAACCTCCACCACGATGCACGCCTACGATAATACGCATCGAGAGGTGAGGGGATCTATAAAGCTTAGAATAATGGGTGGCCCTATAAATTCGGCTATTGAATTCTAAGTCATCCATATCCTAGCTTATTTCAATTTATTTCTTGGATGATCATGGATCCATAGAATTATGTGTGTATCTTCTTCCCTTCATCGGAAACTTAACTTCTTCACTAATGGGCAGGTCATCACCATCTTGGGCCATAAGATAATGCTGAGAATGAAAGCCCCAGTAATTCAGTATTTGAGATACAATATGGGGAGAATGATATGCTTCTATCAGGTCTCTGATTTGAACCACTTTTACTTCCAAGGGGGGATGATTTCAAAGATAGGGTTTAACCCTCATGGTAATGTTAATGTGATCCCGATGTTCAAGAACATGCACTTTATGCCTAAAATGGGGCTGAAACGAGGAATCTTTCAACTTGTAGACACTGGGGCTGACACTCAGCATGATCCACTCAAGGGCTCCATCATCGGATCTATCCCATCTAATAAAAGTTGTTGATATACCTCTCCTCGAGTGGCATGATGTTCCTGTGCCACCTACTTAAATTTAACCCAACCCAAATGTTTATCCCATTTCATCTTCTTTTATCATTCCTCCATATTTTGATGTAATTGAGACCTCCTTCGATGAGGTTCTCAATATTGTTTTTCCTAACAATGAAATAAATGAAGATTTTGAGTATTTTGTTGTGCCTTAGATTAATTATCTCGATTCTAATCAAACTCTTGATGATGATCATTTTTCAAATGAACAATTCTTAACTGATCTAAATAAATTTAATAACAAACAAAATAATCACATTCAAGTTAATGAAGATGAAACTGTTGTTATTAATCTTGATTCTAGTAGCCAATTGTGCAAGATTGGGATAAGGGCCACCCTTGATGAGCATGAGTGCACATAACTCAAAGAATTACTGAAGGAATTGGTGGACATCTTTTCATGGTACTACGATTATATGCCCGATATTGATCCCGAGATAGCTCAGCATAAGATTAAAACTTTCCCCAAATGCAAACCGATCAACACAGAAACTATGAAAGATCCACACGAATGGTCGCTCAAGGTTAGGGAAGAAGTTGTTAAATAGTTTAACGTTGGTTTCATTCACGTGATCGAATATCCGACATGTCAAGATAATATCATACCCATGCCAAAATCAGGAGGAAAGGTTCGCATGTGTGTTGACTGCCGAGATTTATATAAGGTCTCTCTAAAGGATGATTATGCGTTACCCAATATCGATATGATTGTGGATAATATAGCTAGTCACTCTCTGAAGTCATTTTTTATGGTTTTTCCATATATAATCATATTAAGATGAACCCAGATCATCAAGAGAAAACTGCATTCATCACCCCTTAGGGAACCTTTTATTACACCACTTTAACATTTGGTTTAAAAAATGTAGGGGCTACCTATCAAAGGGCTTCCACAACCATCTTACATGATCTGATACATAAAGAAGTCGAGGTTTATGTGGATGATATGATTATCAAATCAAGGATTATAGAAATCATGTCCATGCTTTTTAGAGGTTTTTTAAGCGACTACGACAATATCATATGCGACTTAATCCACATAAATATATCCTTGGCATTACCAAAGGAAAGATCTTAGGATTCATGATTAGTGAGAAAAGGAGAAAAGAAGATCCTGAAAAGCTGAAAGCCATACTCGAAATGCCACCATCACGAATGGAGAAAGAAGACTGAGGATTTCTTAGAAAGTTGTAGTATATCAGCCAGTTCATCAGCTAGTTAACTTCCATCTGTGAACACATCTTAATACTCCTCCGAAAGGATTCAACCAAAGTCTGGAATAAAGCTTGCCAAGAAACCTTTAACCAAATCAATAAGAACCTAACTCGACCTCCGGTACTCATGTCGCTACTGCTCGGTCTTCCCCTATTCCTATGCATAACTTTAATATATATCGTAGGTGGGGATTTTGTACACCAACACCTTGAAGAAGCCACCAAAGAATGAGCCATTTACTATTCTAGTCGCAAGTTGACTGGATACAAAGTTAACTACACTTCTTTGGAAAAAGCAGGAAAGTTATGGCACTACATGCTCGCCTTTCCCATCAAAATTGCATCCCAAATGGATCCATCAAGTACCTACTCGATAAACCTGCCCTGTCTAGATGAATGGCATGATGGTTGATGCTGCTAGTCGAATCAGATATTGTGTATGTCACACAGAAAGCCATGAAAGGAAGAGCCATCTATGACTACCTCGCTGACTACCCTATGGAAGAAGTCGATGTATGTATTTTTGAGTTTTTAGATGAGAATATCCTTTATACCTCCTAAGAAGACCTTCAATGGAAAATTTTCTTTGATAATACTGTTAACAAGAAAGGGTATGGCACTGGGATACTCCTAATTTTGACTAATGACTCTCACACTCCCATTGCCATCAAGATGGATTCCTCTGCACCAATAACATAACTGAATACGAGGTGTGCACAATAGGCCTCAAAGTTGCTCTCAAGAAAATAATTCGATACCCAAATGTCTAAGAGCATTCAGCCCTCATCATCGATCAAGTGCTCAGAAGATGGAAAGTCAAGGATGAGAAACTCTTACCCTTCCATGCCCACCTAAAAGAGCTAGCCTCCTAATTCCAAGAAATCACCTTCCACTACTTGCCCCGAACAAAGAAAAACTTAGCCAATGCCTTTGATACGTTATCCTCCATGGTTGACATGCCTGAAGTAATAATGATGGCCCCCTTCCTAGTCCAAAATCAAGATAAACCAACCTATTGCTACCATATTAATCTCATCATAGAAGAAGATCCTGATATAGCCGATTATCGATAATATGATATTTGGTGCCTCCTCAAGCATGGTAGGTACCCCCAAGGTTCTAATAAGAAAGATCAAGCAACCCTTCTCAAACTAGCTACCCAGTACATCGTATGTGGTAAAGCATTATTCAACATAAACTTTTATGGAACCCATTTGCACTGCATTGCAGGGGCTGAGATTGAAGAAATGATGCAAAAAATCCATAATGGGCACACTAAGCATGAACAACTTCAAAGTACCAACAGAACTTAATGAAACTAGGGTTTGGGGGAAAGGACAAAGCCCCTGGGTTTTCATAACGGTGTGAATCTAGTGCCCTCTTCAATGTCACACACATTTTTGGGAAAAGGGGCACAATTGATTTTCGAGCAATCATGAATATTACATCTCTTCCTAAATTCTTCTACTGGTCTACCATCAAGTATTGCCATGAATACATAAAGAACCCTAACTACAGTTACGTGAAAATTCGATGAAGAAGAAAGATGAGAGAAAATAAGCTAACCTTACAAGAATCAATGAAGCTCTGTGGAAAAGAAAAGGAGAACGGAAGAAGATGAATGTTGCAAAGCTTAGCGAGCAAGAAAGAAGGTGCACTGAAGTGAATTCACGGGGTAATGTATCTCTGGTTTGAAACCCAACGACAATGATTACAAACAATCTCCCACACAATTTTTGGCAGTTCAAATGCCTGCTCGGACAACAGCACTCAAGCTCATTTAAATGAATTACAAGTATGCCATGATGTTTGGCTCATGACCAGCGTACCCTTAACAAGTCCATCAAATTAATCAAAATGCCCTTCCAGATCAAAAAAACGAAGATTTCAAGTCAAAGGTTTGTAGTTTAGTTAAAAAATATTGGCCCACAACCAACAAGGCCCAAAATTTTTAGGGGGAATTATGGGGACACATTTATTATGGTCCATGAGAGTAGACGAACAAGCCCAAACTGTCTAAGAAGTTGCCCGACCCAAATAAGGCATTCGACCAACAAGGTGCGTGTTTAATATTTACTATAACACTTACGGATATACTCAAACCAATTACCAATAATCTCGACTGAGATATTCAGGTGATACAAGATATATCCAATGTGTGAAATGAGTTCCTTGTGCAACTCAAACTCTATTCTTTATACGCCTATAAAATGTACACCCTGACCTAGGGCAAAAGGATGTAACCAGAAATATTGAGGGACACTATAATAAAATCAGTAACCTCTCAATGGACGTAGGCAAATTGTCGAGCCACATATATTGTTGTTATGTCTATGATCCTTTACTTTCTACTTTTTGTGATTATTTTCGTGGGGTTATTTATTGTGATATTTTCTGTACTCACGGGTGATTTGTGCATAAGATCGAGGTGAGATTCTGTTGGGACAATTTAGATATTGTGATTAAAAATAAAATCAAAGAGTTTTATAAAGAATTGAAAAATAAAATCATTATTTAATTTTAGTCTACTTCTCAAAATATAATTGTTACCTCATATAATTATCGCAAATATGAACATCATATTATGTAATCCAAATATTTAGTGCACAATAAAACAAACAATATTACCCCAATTGTTTATGAAATTTGTAGTAGACGATTCTTAGGTTGAGTCGCGGACTAGGTCGCTCTATTTAAGACGTTTTGCGGCTCTACCTTCGTTGTGCAAGTACTGTACAGTCATGTTGTCCCCAGTATAAAATAAGCCCATAATCACCTTTGTCTCATATAACCATGCACTGTAGTTATAGGGCATACTAACACCCATTCTAAATTTATTGCCCAATCTCACAATTTCAGTTTGAAAGAAATATTTTTTCATAAAAAAAAAATTCAAAACGAAAATATGAGAAAGATACTATTTTTTTGTTTTGTATTTTCTGTTTGTTCTCTCCTCTTTCTCCTATTTTTTTGTCAAACCAAGCTCGCAAAAATTACATGCTTGTCAAACCAAGCTCTCTTTTCTTGCCGTACCAAACTCAAGCTCTCAATCTCTCTTAAATAATTTTGGTTGGATGAGGGAGTTATGATTAAAGGTTAAAAATGGGTACACAAGAGGGACGTAGTGGGTGAGTTAGTGGGCAAGGTAAAACAAAGGTGGGGATAGTGGGTAGACCATTCGTCCCCCACTCGTGATTTTAAAATACACACGGACAACAATCCCCCACTTGGATTTTAAAAACACAATCATCGGTAACAATCCCCTACTTAATGTATAATATCAATGGCAATCAAGTTAAATGAAGCTTCTTCATTTTCACGAGAATAATAGAACTTGCAACATGTATAACTAAGTTATATCGATGAATCTTGGCTATTAAAGACATATATTCATAAATTATAATGATCTAAATATCCCTTCAAAAGAGATGTATACTCCTTATTATCTTAAAGTTATAAGATAAGTCTATTATAAACTATTCTAGTTCATTCCAGGGGATATAACCAAACATCTATGACATGACTTCTCTAAGGATTTTTGGAATCCTTTTCAATAACATAAGCAAGCTTTTATTTTTAACTCACAACTCAAAAAATTATGAGTTATCTTGAACACCAAAGTTTTAGATTCTATTAAATGTTTTTCAATTATAGTTGAGGGGTACTCATTTGAGTGTCCCCACTATTCTCAAGGTATAGCATTAAGAAGGTACATGTAATGTGCCCCCACTGTATCTTCAATTCATAAAATGGAGTCTACACTTATATAGTTTCAACATTAAATAAGAATTAATGTTATTTCTTAAATTAATACATGCTTTATGCTTTCAGGTACAGTCGAATAAAAAAATACATGTTCATTCGTTCTAGTCATAAATTTAGATTTTCAAGGGTTTGAAAGTCACATATAGATTACACAATCTATTTCATAAAAAAAATATAATATACAATTTTTCATATATTATTTTTCACAGTGTATAAGATAATATTTCATATTAGAGTTTAGACCTACATTCCAAATCATTCAACTAGAATATCTTTACCAAAGTAAAGATTGCATTTGCACCAATTCTAATGAAATCCTCCAATTATTATCATTTCGACATATGAATTATATTTACTCAATACAAAGTCTGACATATGAGATCTTTACTCGTAATATTAGACCTCTCTAGGTCTAAATCCATACATAGATCAAACAACCTATTAAAAACATAACATGTTTGATTTCATATGTAATACATAAGGTAAAATGTATATGTCTTGAGTTTTAAACTTTCTCCAAAACATAGCATATGGTCAAAATTACTTTACCCAATTAAATTATTTCTACTCCAGTATGAAGCACACCAATTGATTCTAACATAGTAAAATACAATTTTATTATATACCTTTTTTAACTCATATAAATGAATAATATGAAGACTTATTCAAATAAAATTCTAGTGGTTGCGCTTCAAACTCAAAAGTTGTATAAGTCCTTATATCCTTTCAAGATAATTCATCTTACATAAATTTGAGTCCAAATTTTTTCTAAGTACTTCATAAATCCTTGAATAAGAAATTTATAAAGGCTTTCTAATATTTTCAATCCGTTGGGAACAATACATGGTACATTTTTCTAAGAAAATGTTGTTGTCCAAAATATTTGTTCAAAAGGGAAAACTTCAAGTTTGAAATTTCACCACGACCAAACCGCTTAGTGAGAATTTATGAAATTTTCCAGAATTCATCCTTTACGAGTCTGGTCTTATACAAAATTGGAATCACTCAACAAACTTGTTTTACTTCAAGTTGTCCAAAAAATATGCATTGTACATCACACTTGTAAAAATCATAATAAAAGATATACAACTTATTTTTCAGAAATTCCAAAGCTCAATATTCATAATCTCATCATACTATACGCATGCCAAAATTCACGAAATTTTAGTATATATATCATAAAAACACTGTGAGATGATATTCCAACAAAATTCATAACAAAAAATTCAAAAAAAAAATTGTCGATCACTTTAGTGTGGTTGACAAACACAAACTACACTTTCATATTAACACTTTAAAAAAATATTTGAACAAATTTCTATTGTAGTAAACATAGCGCAAGGCGCAAATATCTATTATCTACCTTTCGAATCCTTATATCAAATTTTTATTTCATTTCAAATATCAAATTTTAATTTGATTCCATATAAAAAAAACATTTTTTTTCATATAACAAATTTTCATTTGTTATCAAATATCAAATTTAAATTTGGTTCTATATAACAAATTTTATTTGTTTTCAAAGATCAAATTTCCATTTGATTCCATCTAACAAATTTTCATTTGTATTCTTAACCGTAAGTAGTTCTAAATGAATTATCTAAAAGTTATACAATTTCATTTCCAACAGCAACCTCTTATGTTAAATAAGATTTCACACTCATAACTAAAAAAATGGATTGACCTATTTTAAAAAAAATCATGAAGGGGTTCATTATTGTTCAAATTTCAATTTCTTACAAAATTATTGATCGATTCAGGATTGACAAAAATACTGAAATTTATTTTTCTACTTCGCAAAATATAATATTTAGGAAGTTCGGGCTAAACTGTAATTTCTAGAAGTGAAAGTTAAAATTATAATTTCTAGACATAGAAACATTGTTGTCCTTTTTTTAATGTAGGCATCATAAAAATAATCATATACGCCCATAAGATTTATATTTCGATCTCCGTGGCAGATATAAAACGTCTTAAAATTGTTGGGACAATTTAGATATTGTGATTAAAAATCACATCAAAGAGTTTTAAGGAGAAATCGAAAATTAAAATCATTATTTAATTTTAGTCTACTACTTGAAATTAAATTGTCACCTCATACATTTATCACAAATATGAATCGCATGTTATGTAATCCAAATATTTACTGCACAATAAAAATAAATTATATTACCTCAATTGTTTATGAAATTTGTAGTAGACGATTCTTGGGTTGAGTCGCGGAGTAGGTCACTCTCTTTAAGATGTTTCGCGGCTCTACCCACTTTGTGTAGGTAGTGTACAGTCACGTCGTTCCCATGATAAACAAGCTCAGAATCACGTATGTCTCACATAACCATGCATTATAGTTATATGGCATACTAACACCCATTCGAAATTTATTGCCCAATCTCACAATTTCAATTTGAAAGAATAAATTTTTCATTAAAAAAAAATCAAAACGAAAATATGATAAAGATACTATTTTTTTTTTTTTTTGAATTTTCTGTTTGTACTCTCCTCTTTCTCCTTTTTTGGTCAAACCAAGCTCTCAAAAATTACATGCTTGTCAAACCAGGCTCTCTTTTCTTGCCATACCAAACTCAAGCTCTCTTAAATCATTTTGGCCGGATGAGCGAGTTATGAATGAAGGTTGAAAATGGGTACACAAGTGGGAGGTAATGGGTGGCTTAGTGGGCAAGTAAAAACAAAGGTGGGGATAGTGGGTAGACCATTAGTCTCCCACTTTTGGTTTTAAAACACACACGGACAACAGATTTCGCGTGTGATTTTGAGGCATCTAAGAGTGATCAGTCGGTGTTTTCTAAAATAGAACAATATATCCATTTCATGAAGATCGGGACGACATGTGACATCTGAACCTTTATGTAATGCCCAACCTTGATGACTATGGATTTTGTCTAGTAAGTAGTATGCTAGAGAAAATTAGTTACAATCACAATACAAAATCAATTATAATAATACAACATAAGCTAAGTCTTAATGATTACTTACACCACACCACACCTAGACTTGGGCATTTATAATGGATGTCATCGTAAAATGTTACCTGAAAGGGAAACCTAAAATTCAACGTAAGCTAAATCTTAATGATTACTTACACCACACCACAATACAACATCAATTATAACAATTTGAATGCTCACAAAGTTCACGTCGGTAAAGGTACAATGCTAATTGTTGATTTCTAAAAATGGAGTAGGTACAAATTTATAATCACAAACAATATAAAAATAATCAAGCAAGACAAACACACAACAAAAAAGGTTTTTAAAGTGCTTCAACTATGAGAAAATCGTACGCCCATTGTTGTTAGTATCTCTAGTGGGTACAATAGCTCAGAGTTGAGTATGTTTGTGTCTGATTGAATCGTCCCTTTGAGCTAAGGGAGATCGTGTATTTATAGTGGTTAGGAATCCAAGAGATGGAATGCCTTTATATATCTAGGCATTTACATATGTATACGCTAAATAAGACTGTTGACATTCATATATTCGTGTACAAAGAGCTGTTAGTTATTCCATCTGAATGACTTTTGTTATTCTTGAGAGTCCGTATCCTTGAGGTTGGTCGGTCGGTTGGTCGATCAAGTGTCTATAGAGCCGACTAAGAGAATAAGTAATGTGAGAACTACCACATAGGAGTACAGGTGTCCATTTATCATTGGTCCACATAGATTAATAATTTTTACGTACAAGAAAAGCCTTTAATACTCCATTCTTCATGATTGATCGAAAGTATGGAGTATTTGTTCCGAAACCTTGCTCAGCGTGATATCTAGGAGTTGGTCGGCAACCAACCTCATGGACTTGTAATTTTTTTACCAGTTTAATAGGCGGAGGCATTTTTGTAAATAATTTGAAAAATAACCAATCGGTAAAGGGTATATTGGTCCTTTCGCGTCTTTGGGAACCGTGCAGCCACAAGCAGTTCAATCGTTTATGAAGTGCAATGAACAACCTATATAATGTTAATCCAGTTTTACTTTAATTAACGTTTCACTTACTTCGCATGCGATTCCAATTTCAAATCAAACTACGTGAGGAACTCATGGGGAGCACCCCGGAATCCAAGCATACATAGCTACTGGCGTAAAATAAAAGAGAGTGCTTACCAGTATAACGCTCTTAAAATACGAAATCGCATCCAACATGCTGTAACAAAATGAGTGAGTGAGTTGAATGCTCAGTGGGAATATACAAATGCAGTATAGAATCGAACGACATAAAGAAGACTCTAACACGTTATATATACATGTGCATGCAACTACTTTGCATACATATATAAATACATTTATACTTAATGCGTGAAACAACTTTACTTCCAAATCTCTTATTTGTCCTGATTAATTCACCTTCATCATGTAAAAGCCATTATTTTTTCATTTTGACATTTATCCCTTTATTTAGCACTCACGGTTAAACACTTGGAACAACTACACTTGGTTTGACCAATAGTCGTTTCTTTACAAACTTGCCCTTTTCATTTTAACCAATTAACATTAGTATTTTCATTGAAAATTATCCTTGCAACACATGCGACCACCGTGTTAGAAAATACTTATTTAGCCTTTGAAAACCTTTCACGAATTTATGTGTTTGTAAAGAGAGATGGAAAGAGAAAGAGAATATGGCAGGTGTTGTTGGGCGAGGGGCAGGGGACGAGGGTAACCGGGGGGAGGGGGTACTGGGGGCTGGGGGAGGGGCGGGGCTGGGGGTTAGAAGGGAGGGGATAGGGGGAGAAGAAGAAGAAGAAGAAGAAGAAGAAGAAGAAGAAGAAGAAGATAGAATTTTAAAAAGGTGCAAATGACCAAAATAACCTTTAATAAGTCACATGCCACTCACATGCCTAACGTTTCACGCCAAAATCTAACGAATTTGGACGGTAGGGGATTATTTGTAGTCATTTTCAAAGTTAGGGGGTTAATCGAAAAAAATTGAAAGTTGGGGTGACAAAGTATTGGGGGGGTCAAAGTTCAGGGGGCCTAAGTGTAATTAACCCAAGTGTATAAATGGGTATTCGAACTCAAAGATCAAGTGTCGTGAAAAATGATAAATAAAGTTGTTTTTAAAAGGTGAATTATTAGCCACTAAAACGGGAATAAAGAAAAATGCTTAAAAGCGGTTAAGAAAGAAATTAATGAAAAGGGGTAACAACGACGTAACGAGTAAAAAAGACCTCGAAGGTAACCTGAAAATTTAAGGAGAGCCCGGAGCCCTAGGGTGCGACTTAATGGTTGACACAGTGGGAATCAGTGAAAGGTCATATAACACTCGTGGATTGGTACCCCGATTAATCAAGTGAAAAGACAATTTTGAGCACGACGCTCATTAATGCAAAATCAAGTTTATGAAACTTCTTCGAAAAATACGAAAGTACGTTAATGGCTGAATTAATGGGAAATGGGTGGTAAAGTAGTAAAGATTAAATGTGAGTGGGCTCACCGTCCGGGTTGCATGGTCATAATGTCAATTGCATGGTTACGATAAAACTTGAACGAGAACACTTAATCAAATGAAAGGTGATTTCATAATTGCTAAAATACATTGTAAATGTATATAGATATCCGTTTCTATACTATACTCTGTTAGTATTTCTCATAGTGGGCGCAAATTCATACCCCGCCATTTTCCACCCCCACCCCCAAGTACTTCAGGTAGAGGAATTGGCAAGGATAATGGGAAAGAAAATGAGAGTTATCCAAGACTATAAAGCTCTTATCACTATTTTATTGTACTTTAATTTCGAACAATGGTTTTTATCATTTGCCTGTAACGCATGGAGTTTAAGTTCGCTTGTAATAATATTGGGTAAATGCAAATTTTATTTTAATAAATATTTATTTCATGGAATCGCAAAACTCTTTTATTTAAAGTATTCCTAAGAATTTCATAAGCTGGGCATCATTTCATTAATTAAATTGCACATATTTTGCGACACAAATCAATTAAGTAAGTGTTTATTTCAAAATAAATGGGATTTTCTTAAATGAAATCGAAGTATAAAAAGCTTTCAAATGACCTCATCTCTATGGTTCATATATGTAAATATGCGTTCTTCTAACACCAAAGAACATGGGATTGATAATGCACGTGTCAGGGGTTCAGTTCCCACTGACACCAATTTGTGGATTAGAGTCGATAAAACTCCATATCGTTGTTTGCGGTGGTTAAATTGGGGATGATATTTGTGGTGATGAGGTGTTACGCTTATTGAGTGATTGCTTTAATTTACATCATTGTTAAATCGAATTGAATCTCCCATGCTCACGTAGTAATTAATTAACCAAGATAAAATATGAAAGCACACCTAAGCCAAAATAAGTTTTACTTGAATTGTTTGATTTTGTTGAATTGATAATAGCCTCAATTGATTTTTTGTAAAACTAAAATCCCGTGGTAATAAGAATTTTAGTTTGACAAACGATTACGCATTACCATCCTAATCGGTTTAAGCACACGAGGCTTAGCCCTTACACCCCCAACATATTTTAAAAGCATAAACCTAAGTTTAAACAAACTTCTACTCAACGAAAGTTTGAATTTGAGCCAAAATTCTCCATATAAACATAAACATCTCTGTAAACATAAGATTTAAATTCCATAAACCACAAGTACTCTAGCATGTTCATCTCTTGTCATTGTGGCTATCCAATCCAATATGCATTGATAATCCGTACTGATTAAAACATTCAAGATATAAAGAGTCCTTTTCAATAATCATACAAAATCACATAGGCTTCCCTTCCTTTATATTCGTCCAATCCTCACAATGATTAGATAAGGATTCATCACCCCTGTTCATAATCTCTTATTTCTCATTCAATAGAGTCTTTTATAATGCCATCGTAACCAATCATGTTAAACAATACTATCACACTCTAATCATGCTTAATATATAATTAAGGAGATTAATATCTTTTGATCATGGATTTGATATCCTCAAACTTCACACAACTTTACTACACTTCGTATGAAAACAACACATGAACAATCCCCAAAATCAACATATGAACATATGCTTTCTAAATCATGAAATAGATTATTTAAACAACCTTCAATCCGTACAAATCGAAACAAATACTAGATTATAACATAATCTTACCTCAAAAACACTTACATAATTTTCTAGGAATTTTCGTCAATTGATTTCCTCGCATTCTCCTTCCCGCACCTATTCTCTCTCTCCATAGGCAAATTTTCAAGCTCTCAACTCTCATTTGGTCCCTTCTAGTTCTCCCCCAAATATTATACATTAAAAGATTATTTTTCGCCACATGTTGTGGGGCGCAAAAACTCCAAGAAAGACAAAAAATTGCCTCTTTTGAACAGCTCTAGATGCAACTTTTTCGCCAGCCGCGAAATTCGACTTTGACATACACAAATTAACAACCATTTCACTAATCACCCAGCATCATTTCTTGGCCTTCCTTGGTTCGACGTCCACTAGCACCTTTAGAAGAAGAAGCGAAAACAGCTGCAGCAGCATCAACTCTGGAGACCTTTGCATGTCCTGCTATTATGCCCCAGCAAGCCACACTTCTTGCATTTCCTTTGCCTTTGCCTTTTCTTTTCGGCCTCAGCATCATCTCTCCGATTTTTTGTAGGCCTACCAGGTGGTCTCTGAAGTTGGGGTGGTGTAACAGGCTGCATTAGACAAATGCCCACATTAGGTAGTGAACCAATGCAATAGCTTCTCTCATAATTACCGATTTATGAAGATTCCACGCTGAATTAGTTGTCCGTCCGCTCTTGGTGGGTTATAATTTTTAAGTTCGTGGGGCGTCATGTCTAGTTTTTAACTTAATATTCATCTACATAATATGGCACCATGTTGCAACTATTCATCATAAAAAGGGGTCACGATTCGCCCACGACACTTGCTTCTAACGGCTCAGACGAAAGGAAGAAGGGAGAACAAACATACCGCCTCTCGCGCATCTCTCATTTCTCTCCTAATTTGAACTCCACTTTAAACACTGCACTATGTAACCCAACCATCTCTCACACGCCTCCTCCTTCTCTCTTCTTTATTTTCTTTAACTCCATCTTCTCCTCTCCATCTCCATCTCAAGCCACCACCGGTGCCGTTGGCACCTAACAACTGCTCCTCTCTCACATTCTAAACGCAACGCCATAAGCTCTCTCATTCCATGCCGAGCGACCCTTAAATCAGTGAGTTTTTTTGGTTTTCCTTTTTTCTTTCAGATTCTTCAGTTTTCTTTTATTTTACGCTTTCCTTATTGGGTCTTGCCGGTGTACAGGCTCTTCTGCTCAAGAGGAGAGAGCAATATCTCACTCCATTAGGCGCCACCACTACGAGTCACCGGGAGACATCAACGCCGAATAGCTGTCACATTCCACTTCTACCCCAGGTACCTCCCCCCACCCATCCCCACCCCAACCCACCTCCTCTCTCCTTTCTCTCTCGCTCGAGGTCAAATAAGTATATTCTTTGGTTTGAAACTAGGTTTCATTCTTACAATTTGAAACAAGGAGGTGTGGAGTTTGGGTCTTCACTTTTACGATTAGGAGTTTCCCAATTAAGATATTTTGCTTATTTCTCATAGATCTCTTTCCTCACGCAATAGGATTGAGGCGAAATCCCGCGTCACTCTCCCTGTCTCTCGCAATATCTACCATTCATTAACTTTTGTAAGTTATGAAGATGGGTTTAGATTTGTTAGTTTCTCTTTTAATTGAATTTTTCAAATATATGGTTTTCAATTGAAAGATGATTATGAAATGGATTAACTGTGGAAGCTTCTGGGATCTGTCCATAGGCCCTAACTCAATGATTACCTGCAATTGTCAATGTAGTGAGCCTTGAATTGATTTGTGGAGGAGGTTGTATGGAACCTTGGTTATGTCAAAGTCCCTATCTACATCTACTACTATTGTCAGCTTTCTCTCTTCTTTTCAATCTCTGATCATTTCTTACAAATGGAAAACATTTGTGAAAACATATGTGCCATGTAACTTCAAATAGTTTCTCGAAGGGTTTGTGCTGCCTGCTTTTGTTTGTGATAGTGCGGAAGTTTTTTTCTTTTCTAGACACTTCATTCTTTTAGGAGTATTTATATAACGGTGGCGTACACTGTTTGATTCAAATTGATTGATAATATCTTCATGTGTAAACCTCTATAACGAAGTTCATGACATCCTGGCAATCTTTGTACCGAGTTTTCAAACTCTTAAAAGGTAGAATGGCGTGAACAGGTAGTTCCTCTATAATGAAGTTCATGACATCCTGGCAATCTTTGTACCGAGTTTTCAAACTCTTAAAAGGTGGAATGGCGTGAACAGGTAGTTCAAATCCTTCTTTTTAACATGTTCAAGTTTTCTACATCTCACTTTGAATTTCTGGTAAAAAGAATCATATGTTTTTTGGTTGTATATCACACTTTCCGCATTTTAACCGGTAGCGCATTTTTTGGATGAATCTTTCGCAGAAAAAATTACTAGGTATATTTTTTGTTACTTCTTGAACAAATAATTTAAAGTTGTGCCTATTTGAGGATGCATTTTGTTGACGCCTAGCTATTGGCACTGAAATTGTTTGATGAAATGATTGTGAGACTGTCTGTGGGTTTTGAGATACAATTTTTTCCCTCATTGAATCCCCCTTTTTTTTTTTTCTTTGTTATGCGCTCCATGCAAGGTTGTTAAAATGTGTATCGGAGCCGTATCGTTTTCTCAAAAAATGTGTATCGTATCATGTATCGTGTCGTAAGATACATTTTGATTTTCAATAATTTATACATTAAAATTTGTGCGTGTAGTATCTAAAAATAATATAGAAAACACAATAATTATTTAGCAATCGCAGCCTTTTATTTTTCCCTTCACCAACTTGCGTGCAATGATCATACACCAAATCTTTTTGTCTTAGCATTCTATATTAACATTAAAAAAATAAGGAATAAGTAATTTAACCCATTAACTGAAATATAATAATATTCTAAGCAGTCACTATGGTCTATTTTCTATTAAACACAATATTTAATAATTTATATAATAATCATAGCCACTAAGACCAATTATACTTATTATATAATAATATAGTGACTTTGCACAGGACATTAGCCCACACATAAATAAATTAATTTGTTGGGAACAAGAAACAAAGGAAGAAAATAATAAATGAAAAAAAGAGAGGAGGTTGCAATCAATGGAAATCAACCCTCACCTAAGAAATAGAGAGGAGTATGTGATTTGGTTCATAATTAGAAATCCTAGCAAAGCTGTAATGGTTTGTAAGTTCTTCTCCTTGTTTTTTAAAACCCTCGAAACTTCGCTAAACCAAATCCCAACTCCCAAATCCCTTTTACAAACTCCCTCAACTTGTTCTATTTTTTTTTTTTTTGTTAAAAAAGCAAAGTGGCGTTGTTTAGCTGAAAAACAAAAAAGGTAGGTATCGACGATACGATACGATACGTCTGATACAGATGTATCGATCGATACTTATTTATCACCGATACTTACAAAAAACGATACATTCACCGATACAACACGTTTTGCCCACGATACGATACGTCCGAGACGTATCGTGTATCGACTGATATTGACAACATCATTGGCTCCATGTATTTCTTTCTTTATTTCCTAAAAAAAACTTCGTTTCTTTATCATGTATTTTGCAGTTTCATCTAATTCCTTGAGTTGGGGATGTTTAGATGCGTAGACACGGGAATGTTTGGGAATGGTTCATATGAATCATTACTTTTGATTTCCATTCATGACTTCTACTTTTCATTTCTGCATCTCTTACTTTTGAGCCCGGTATCAATCTTTGCTTTTGCTTTTGTTTGTGATCTTTGTATGTTTCTTTTTTTGCTTTCTTTATTATAGCCATGCGTAGTTTTTTGCTTTCATGATTGAGTGATGAAAAATTTCTCTGATTCTTTATGCTTCTTTTGCTCAGTTCATACGTGAATCTACCCGGTAGCCTATATATTAGGTCTTATTTTGAGGCAAGCCTACAACCCCACAAAATTTGAGGTACATCTCCAAAAATTTTGTTACAAAATGGGTATGAAGTTTATGGTTGGGATTTACCACATCTCCTAATTTTTTGTTACAAAATGGGTAAGATGTTTATGGTTGGGAATCATTAGTTGTGATTTACCAGGTATCTTGGAGTTGCATATCATACTCCAAGTTCGGTGCTTTTAATTTCTTGGGGTTCTGTTTTTCTATTTTGTGGTTTTAATCTTATTTTGTTTTTTAGACAGATTTCCCATTTTTTATTTTAATTGTCAAATCCCATAGTTCAGGTTAATTGGGTTCACCTCTATGTATGTTGTGTGTGTACTCTGAAATTTTGAATGTGGATGTGTCTCCCTTTCATTCAAAAGCATGCTTGGCCCAAATTCAATGAAAATTCTTTCTGCGGGCTTGTGTCCCTTTTCCATTGAGTTGTTTTTCTTAAATAAATTGTATACACTGCATTCTTAAGTTTATTTAAGAACTATTTGTGAAATTACAGGAACCAAATGGGGCATTACATAATTAAGGATTTGGAATTACTTGGTGTTGGAGGTTAGTTGTAGTTATGTTTTTGGTTTAACCTCAAGGTCTACTCAAAATGAGTTTGCATGTTACCCAATGTTCTGAGCATCATATATGAACTTATTTGGCAATTGTGGGTTTTCTTTCATATGATTTTTGTCATGGCCTCATTTCTTATTGATTTACTTCTCATCTACAATTGTTTAAGTTAGTCTTTCTTATTGGATTTTGGTCAGGGTTTCTTTATTTTCTTTCATTCTGTTCTATAATATTGAATCTAATTTTATGTTACTTTGTTACGTCTGTTCATATTTTCTTCTATCTAGTGTTTGCAGTGTTTCTTTTCAGATCTTCTACCACATAGTTAACTTGAACTACCGTAGGAATAAAATGTGCTTATAGGAGTTATATCACGTCACTTTAACAACGCTTTACTGAGTTGATATTAGATAAATGTCATTACATGTGGTCTTTAGCTTAAAGAGACGATCTGAATTCTTCTGTTATAATGTGATGTGATCTTTGTTTCATTTACAGGCGATGGCCATGTCAAACTCAATACCTTCATATTTATTAGCGTTGGGCAATTTCCTTATACATTAATAAATAATGAATTGAAATAAACAATGCATCTATTTTGGTCATTCTTTATGTATTTTTCAAGTGATGCACTGTAAGCTTTGACCTATCTTCTATTTGTAACTTATTTATTTTTCTTTACCGTTGACTTTACGTACCAATTTTGAACCAGAGACGTGGTTGACTCTAGCATTACTACTCACACGCATTCTCATTATTCCTGACCGAACCATTAACTAAAATGAGCTCTGGTGGAGCAAGGGATTCCTGCTAATATGGAGGCTGTCATGTTATCCTTCTGTTAGTTTTGATTTTTTTGTGTGTGGATAAATTTGACATGTTACTTGCACCACTTCGTTTTGTAAAGGGTGTTCTGCTTTACAAGTTCAAAGCTTTTAAATATTTGTTTATTTTTTCATGAAGGTTTCTGTTATGGATATGACATTTTATTACTTTCCCAATTTTATGTTTTTACACATTCTATTGAAGAAAATCTGTCATTTTTAGTTTTAATATTTCTATGATATCGCTCGAGAAATATGGTGAGCAGGCCATCGGCACGAGTAAGCTGCTAGTCCGTATATATGCCAATTAGCTTCATATTTGGCAAGAAGAAAAACAAGGTAAATGACAAGCAGATCAAAGAACAAATGTGTTTACCTTTGGTTTAAGCCTGACAAGGATAACCTTTATATTGTTTGTGCATATTTTCCTAAACACCGTGGCTTGAAAGGTTTTTTCATCATAATCAACCTTGGCACGAAATGTAATTGAAAATTTTCTCCCCCCACAAAGCATTGAATTCGCCCTCTTAACCCTCACAAACTCATAGTTTGTTCCCTGCCAATAAAAAAAATTTGAAATGCAAAGCAAAATTAATAACAATAATAATAATAATAAATATGAAAGGTGGTCAACTAAAGGGAGATTTTGTTTCAACCCATATTTGTTAGTGTTCGTTTGACTTAACCACCCATAATTAATCCATATTTAGACTTAACCACCCACGTTTAGCATTAGACATATTTAGTTTAACCACCCTCGGAGTCAAAGCTCCTTATTTTTTGGACCAAAAATAAGGAAAGTCGACTCTCAAGGGTATGTCTAATAAAAAACAACTTGGGCGTTAAGTCTAAATATGGATTAATTAAGGGGGGTTAAGTCTAAATAACCCTATTTTTTATCCAGCCACCCTACTAATAAATGCACATACTTTTTCAGAATAAGAACATTGTGTTAGAAATAATTGAGAAAACCAATTACCAAATAAAAATTTGTCAGTAAGCTCCATATCAATATAAACTGATTATCTCCTCATTAACGGCTTCCAAGATGTATCCCTTAAGGAGATAATTTGATATTATGCTAACAACAAAAGCTACAGTATGAAAGGATTTTTATTTGGGAGAAAGAAATCAACTTTATAAATAGATTGCGACTGTTTAAATAAATAAAAGAAAACTTACTGTGCAAAACTCATTATAGCAAGTATACCTTTTTTTAATATGTGGCTTTATCACTGAAGAGGGTTAAGTAAAAATGAGGGTTGAAGTTAAAATACACAAACGAAAAAAATACATATAATATAATTTATGTTTAAAAAAGGACAACATACATACATTTTGCCTGTTGTACTCTTCCATTGCAAGTTTTGCATATTCACATATGTCCTTTTTAGAATGAGCCTCGGGAATCGGAATTACCATGTTAGCCGCTCGTAGATAAGCAAAGTTATCAACCTTAAAACCCTAATAACACATGGGGTGAAATAAATAGCCAAACATATACATATCTACAATAATCATACTAATCATATTTTAGTTGCGTACATCGCTAGCCACTAGCTGCTGACGGTACATGGCCATTCCCTTATGTTTTCCAACTTCTTTCCTGCACGATGCCTTCTGTTCTCTAGTGGAATTTTTCTGCTGCTGATTAATTAAATAACATAGCTAAAAATATCAAAGATACATAAATTAAAAAGGCATTCTTAAATTATATGAGATATCATACTTACAGAGCTATCTACATTGTCGCCATTGTCCACTAATTTCTGTTTTTTCTCTCCACGACAAGCCATCGAAGTCATTTCCTGTTCTTCCTATTGTACTGCAGATTAAATAAATAGACATAACTAAAATGTTAGGTAAGAGATGACACTTGAAAAGCCTAAATAATAATAAGGATCAATTGATGACCAATCCAATATTCCTCCCTTGAGGTGCAAACGGATCCTATTGACTTTTATTTAATGTCATAGGTCCTATTTTGACTACTTAACAGCTATGAAGCACAGATACTCTCGGGAGGTCGCGAATTTTTGTTGGACACGTATAGGATACAGGATACGTTAGGATACAGGATACGTGAATCCTAGAGTATCCTAATTTTTATTTATTTGTTAAATGGCTGGGATACGTTAGGATACGCTGGGGATACGTTAGGATACATTTTTAGGATACGTTTTTTTTATTTTTTTAGCTGTGTTTTTTTTTTTAACTGTGTTTTTTTCATTCTTTAATTATTTTTCTTCCTTTACTATGTTTTTTTTAATTGTGTTGTTTGTTTTTCATTCTTTGCTTGTGCTGTATTGTTTTCTGATTTTTTTCTTAACTTTTTTTATGTTTTCATTCTTTTCTTTATCTATGTTGTTTTTAGCTGTATTGTTTTCTTTAACTGTTTTCACTCTTAACTGTGTTATTTTTAACCTTTGCATCTTACTGTTTGAATCTTTTTTTATGGTACTTGATGATGTGGTTGACGGAGATGATGATGCCGTTTATGGTACTATGAAGCCGGGATGCTCTAGGGAGGCTTCTCTCTATCTTATTTTATGCTGAGGATATTATCTTTATTTTTGTCTTATGTTTTTGTTGGAACAACCTTTTATGTTAATGATGTTTTATTGTAATGGTGTTTGTTTGGTGACAACAATCATCATATTTGAGCACTTTAAGATAATGGTGTTTAATGCTTTAGTTTCATTTTATCAAGTTTATCATTAATATATTTAAAATAAATAATAATTATTTAACGTATCCTAGCGTATCCGTATCCTACATTTTGAAAAAATCACGTATCTCGTATCCCGAATCGAGTCGTATCCCGTATTACGTGTCGAGTCCGTGCTTCTTAGCTTAACAGATAAAATGACCAACCCCCATATCCCGCAACCGGCGTCGACCACGCTCCATCATTTTCCCAAAAAAAAAAAAATCAACCTTTAAAATTCCGTAACTTCAAATTTACATATCCGAAATTCACAAAATTAGTATATTTAGAAACTACTCATAAAACTCTTTCAAACAAAATCTATATTTGATAATTAATTATGAAAAAAATGAAACAGATAAATTTCTTATTTCAATATTTTCTTCCAATCTTTAAAAATTCATATATTCATATTTGCATATCCAAAATACACAAAATTAGTATATTTCAAAACTACTTATCGTAGACTTTCAAACAAGATACCTATTCGACATTTAGTTATGAAAAAATAAAACAAAACAATTTATTGTTGGTCTGAACTACTCACTTTTCGATGTTTAGCATTCGGCTACAACAATGGTGCCTGCAGTCGCTGATTAACAAATGAGAGAGAGAGAGAGAGAGGGTGAGGCAAGAAGAGAACAGTAGGGAGGGTGGGGTGGGGTGGGGGTGGGGCTTCTATTAGAGAGAGATAGAGAGAGAGTTTATGTGTGTCAGAGAGAGTGATGGGAAACGTGGCTAGTGGTACCACACCCGCCATGAGCACCAATAGAGATAAGAAATTATTTTGTTATTTGTTTACTCTAATTGGCTACAATAAAGGGGTATGATTGGGATGCCAACCCATCACCCAGTCAATTGTTTCCTTCAATATTTATTTCCTACTTTAGATATAATCCTTGCTCCCTAAGGATTCATTAGCCCTATAAATAAAGGCCTCCGCTCTGGTAATCAGGACATCAATCAATACTATTATTTCTTCTGTTATTCTATCAAATGACTCAAACCCTTATTTGTGAGTTGTGGTGTGAAGTTTCATTCCGTTACATCACGTGGTATCAGAGTTGATTCTTTCACCATGCATTCCCATCTATGAAGCACGGACACGTAATACGTGTTTCGACACGCGACACGCAACACGTGATTGATCCAAAAACTAAGATACGACACGCTATCATACATATAATAAATAATATATATTTAAATATATATATTAATGAAATAAAACAATTTTTTTCCATAAATACATTATTAGGGCATTCTTAACATGAAATTAAGAAAATGGACCATACAAAACAAAATTCAAACACACTTTGAGATTAAGAATCATAAATAACGCAGAATCATCATCACTTGAGTCAAAGCTGGCTTGTGGCTTCCGGGAGAGTGTCCATGCTTCATAGGTGTCCGATAAGTTGTCGAACACGGACACGTTAACTTCCGGAAAAGTGTCCGTGCTTCATAGCTTCCCATACAAGGTCGATGTCAAATATGGAGGAACGTATGGCGAAGTTGATAGCCGAGTTCCTAGGCAAAAACCTCCAGATATGGAGTCTACACACTGCCGACTTGTCGTCGATTCCCCACCCACCCACCAGCCGACCGCCACCGCACGGCAGCGTGGGTTGTGCCACTGGTCCCAGTAACATGGCTGCGAATCCTCCCCGAGACGGGATTCTACCAGTCGAAGCAAATCGCACCTCCAGCCAGTCCGCACCCCTTCGCAGACCTTCCCCCGCCTCCTGCATCCCGCCTCCGACGCACCATCCAGCAAACCCCTTTTATCGATTCCCAGATACAAGGAGATCTATCCCTAACAGAAAAGGTTCAAGGCAAACAATCCTTATGTCCACCACCAATTTTGAACGTTGATTCCAGCGACATAGGGTCAGAAGGTTTGGTATAAACCACCCCAAGCTTTGGTATGTGGGAGTTTTTCCAGTCACTCTCTCGTTGGCAGCTTTCACGCCCGCAATTCAGCCCACGATGGCAATTATGTTGGGCACTCCTGGGGGAGTGGGAATGGGGAGATGGGGATGATGATGCCCGATACAAGCAAGATCCACGAGCTAATCGTGGAGCCAAAAAGGTTTGTTTTCGTTGCGAACTAGAGAGTGCCCACCACATAGCCCCAAATTGCAATTATCATCCACCACCAGGCCTTTGGCAGCGTCGCAAGGCTATGGGGAAGCCACCCATTCTGACGTGGAAGAAATGAAGTGGCACCTGTAGCGTGCGTTCATTCCCTTAAGGTATGAGAAAGAATTGTTCATGCGGGTTCAAAATCATCGTCAAAACCTATCTTCTGTCATGGAGTACACGGTTGAATTTCACCACCTTTACACCCGGGCCAACCTTACGGAGAGAGAAAAAAAAACTCTACATAGGTCTCTAATTTAAAATCAAGAATGAGTGCAGCCTAAGAATGTACCTTCACACATGACAAGACAGTTGATTTTGTTCAGAAGATCGAGGAATATTTGAACAAGGTGGAGAAAAAGCAAGTGTTCAGACCAGTCCTAGGGTAACCCCAACAGCATGGGCAGAAAATGCAGCAATAGCCCCATGTGGATAAAACATTAGGTGCTATGTTAGTGACGTATTTGGACAGAGACTCTCTGATTGTCCCAAGAAGAAAAAGGCCCCAATTTTGCTTTCTGAAGGTGCCGCTCGTGATGGGGTTGAATTTCCTAAAGGGGTCCCAAAAAATGTCGCAGAATAGGCGCTCATTACTGTCTACATCCCTCTAAAAACAGAAGGCATTCCTCTTGAAAGCTTTAGGTCAAGCCTTTTCAAAGGTGGGAAGAATGATAGGAAATGTGGCTAGTGGGTCCACTACCCAGCCATGAGCATCAAGAGAGAAGAAGATATTTTGTTATTTGTTTATTTTAATTAGCTAGAATAAAGGGACGTGATTGGTATGCCAACTCGTTACCCAGTCAATTGGTTCCTTTAATATTTACCTAGTTTATGTATAATCCTTGCTCCCCAAGAATTCCTTAGCCTATAAATAAAGGCCTCCACTCTTGTAGTCAGGACATCAATCAATATTCCTATTTCTTTTGTTGTTCAGTCAAACCCTTATTTGTGAGTTGTGGACGTCAATCAATATTATCATTTTCTTATGCACTGCAAAACCCTTATTTGTGAGTTGTGGTGTGAGGCTCGGCTGTGTTACATCGTCGGGGGGGGGGGGGGGGGGGAAGTAGGGGTATTGTTGTCTAATCAAATGAGAAATTTTAAAAAATGGAACCTCTGACTTCAATAAAAATGAGACGCGACCTATTACAATATTGGAACTCGATTTAGGACCTATGGCTTATTAATTTTATGATAGAAAAAGAAGTTTTTATAAATCAAGGAAGCGATAGAGGAAAAGAGAAAAAATTGATGTCACATCAATGTTGCCCGCCTAATGTAGCGAAAAACGTGAAAATAAAAGAATTATCCTTGAATCCGCAAGGCGCGCTCAAAAGAGAGGAAAACTCAAAGTTTATAATTGAAGATAAGATGATTTGAAATTCTAGCTCATTTACTAAAGGGAAAACTAGGGGTGGAAGCGGTACGGTTTGATCGGTAACGACCCCTTACCAATACCAAAACCATAATTTGGATGGTAAAACCGTTTGTACCGAATTTACCGGCCAGTACATCAAAACCAAAACCAAAACCAAAACGGCCGGCATATCGGTAATTTCATTTTTTTTGTTTCGGTAATTTCGATTTCATCCCGATAAATACAAAAATTACGAGCTGGTTTTATGCATTCGGTAAATCTTGTACAAGTTTTATATCGTGATTTCGGTAAATTTGGTTTTAAGTTTTGGTACAACAATTTAAACTCACTTTATCCGATTTATCACCAAAAATATACATATTGAATAACGCAACAGCAAAATCAGATTTATCACAAAAGAAAAGCAAACCCAGATTTGAAATCTATTTTGTTAGCATAAAAAGAACACACAACGATAACAACAAATCTATTTTGCTATGGGTATCTCACTAACATAATTTTTTTTTAAATCAGATAAGTTTTTAAGTTTTTAACATAATCAGATATGTGTGTGTGTTCCTGCTTGTTTGTGCGTGTGTGTTCCTGCTTGTTTGTGCGCGTTTGTCTTGTGGTTGACAATCGGAGGGGGAAGGGGAGATCGGAGGCCGGTGGGGAAGACAGAGAGGGAAGGGGGATATTACCTTTTCCGTGTGTGTGAGGCTTCTTTGCTCGGCTGATTTGTTGTCAACGTGAGAAACATGAAGCAATATTTAGGGTTTGTGTCTTTTATATTAAGAGGAATGGAGGATCTTGATACTTTAGAATATATATATTTTTTAAATATAAAATTTATTTGAGAAATGGTATAATAATATCTGTTAAGTTTGGTATCATATTTTGGTACGGTATATTGGTACGGTAATTTGGTAAATCGGTTTTTTATATTTAAAAATCAAAACCAACCAAAAATTTGGCGGTATTTTCGGTTCAGGTAAAATCGATTTTTGGTATTTCATTATATGAAATTAGCGCTCTGTTTCGATCGGATCGAATCGAAAAATGCCTCTTCAGAGAAAATGTTGATTTTTTTCGAAATAAAATAATTATTCTGATTTTCGATCTGATTTTTTCAAAAAATTAAAAAAAATCCGAATTTGAAAAAAATCGAAAAATCGAAAAAATTCAAAAATTCACAAAATATATTAAAAATCCAGAAATTTCGAAAATTCCAAAATTTCAAAAAAATAAATTATGGATTTTCGATTACTCAAAATTCTTATTTTAAAGGAATAAAGAAAATGGTTTAACCCAACATAAAAATACATGAGGATTTAACCCATTTTTTCATTTCTCTAGAAGTTAGGAGGATACTCTCCTTTTATATAGCACACATTTTGGAGCCCTCTCCCTCTTCTACCCGATGTGGAATATGGGAAACTTTCAAAAAATCGAAAAAAATAAAAAAAAATAGAAATCATAAAAAAAATCCGAAAAAATCGAAAATAATGGGAAAAAAATCGAATCAGCATAGTTTCGAAAAAATTAGATCGGGAAAATCGGAAATTCAGAATTATTTCAGATCCGATTTATTTTGGAGAAATCGATAATCGGCAAACTAAAATTTCCTTCCAAATTCATTAAAAAAACGAATCGGAAAAATCAGAAGTTCGGAAAAAAAAAACACAACCCTATATGAAACCAAACCATTTTTTTCATCCCAAAACGGTATGGTACGGTAAAAAACCGTAACGCTTCCACCCCTATAGAAAACACACTTTTGACATCTTAAGGGGATTAAATGATAATATAATGTTAATGAAAGACATAAAAATGAACCCTAACTAAGGGGAAACAGACGTTGGACAACTCTAGAGAAAGAAGGAACAAAATGAATACAAGCGTTTGAAAATGGAGTAAATTCGTAGCTTCAAAAATGCAGAAAATCGATACCCTCAGTAGGGGGGGGGGGGGGGGCGAACTGCCAATTCCTAGCAAGAAAGCCATCTTGCCAGTAGTCCTTGTGGGAATCAAGTAAATTTACTACCAATACCCTGTCAGGACTCCTGGCCTTGAGGTAAAGAAGACGAGAACTAGTTCGAGAGAAGGAGTAATAAAAATAGACTTCGGCGAGCCCTAATTTAGTGCCATAAAGTTGATTTATTCTATGGACACCATTGATTATCTTCCATACATTGGGCGAACACTATGCAGGGACAATGTTGAAATAACCAAAGAAATGAAGGAACAAATTGTTTGGAGGAAAAGTAAGCCCCCCTTGAGAAAGCAACAAGACATGAATCCAATGAGCACCCTCTATCTCTCTAACATTCTTAGGGAGAGAGGCGCACTCAATCTCTACCCATTCTGGGATATTATAGAACTTCTTGAATTCAGACACTGATCTATTACCTGTCTTTGACACTTGTAAACCCTAAAATCGCAAATTCAGAGAAAACTCAACAAAGAAAGCACAAAGAAAGAGCAAAGAGGACTTACGAGATGAAAGATCACAAGCCCAGATGATGAGGGAGATTGAAAGCGAAGAAAATGAAGGCCTAAAGAAGAAGACACAACACTTAAAACTCGTAGAAGATGAGTGAACGCAAAGAAATTTGAAACGACAACTATGGAATGCTACTCCAAATAGCTTTTAAATGCTCCCAATCATCGCGCACAGGATTTTAGGCTGGTGTGTTTTATCCAGTCTCATTTGACTATTCAGACATTAATTATTCATTGAGTGGACTTAATGTAGTTTATTATTTAATTCGAATTGTTGCATGTTGATTTAAATTAAAAGTTTTTTACACTAGCTTGATTAATTATTAGGTCATTAATAAAGTAAATATTTTTCGACAGTGATGCTAAGAATGAACCAACTGGATATTCTGATTTAGTTTAATAAAGGACTGATCACCCGGTAATTGGGCGGGGTGTCACGTTATGGGTCAGCAAATTCTTCTACATATGTTCCGTGTTAAAGAACAATAAAAATCCACAAACCCAATAAATGAAAATCGAGATGGAGAAAATGATATGGATCAAATAATAGATAAAATTGATTACCTAATCAACTAATCGGAATTGAGAGTAGAGATGGCAACGAGCTAAGTTTGGGAAAATCCATCCCCGACCCCGATCTCGTTTTTCCCGCCCTCGCCCCATTTAAAAACCCAACGGGGGGCCCGAACCCACCCCAAACATTTTTTATGATACTTTTTTAACTTATTTCATGCAAAACGAATTTCATTTTTTTAAAGGTTTCTAATATAAGAAAAATGTCATTGTTTTTTTATCGTTATGTTAACAGTAAAAAATGAGCAGATTAAAAAAATTAAAAAAAAAAATCAAATCCATATACCATACATACAAATCTCAAAGGTGTCTATCAATCAATATGTATATATGCGTGTTTTGTTTGTGTGTAGCAATATGTATATATGTGTGGGCGTATACTATAGAATACCGTTATACGGTGGGGACCGACCGTTTCCCCAATAAACCAATAAGATCGAGCAATTGAATGAGAGAAAGATAAACATCAAATATAAACTTAATAAGATTTTTATAAATTGATCATTTGTATCATGTTTGAGAACACACAAAAACAAATTTCATATAATGCTAATGCGGCGCTGTGGTTTAAGGAGTTATGAGGGCATTTCAAAGAAAAGATTTAAATTATGTTAGACAAACACATATGAATTAGTCATAAAAATAAAAAAAAAATTGCCTTCCATAGAAACAAACAAACGCTAAAACACATCAACTATTGTGATCAGCACACAAAACAAGTAATCAAGTTTTTTAAAAAGCATAATGCAATCCTACGATTATAAAAAATCGTGACTTTATCCCCAAGGAGGACCCAAAAGGCGTAAGCCTCAAATTATGGTACTGAGCCTTTACCCCTCAAGGCGATAAGTTAGTGCCTTGTTTTAAGGCTAACCTCGTAACGCCTACAGTCCACGGAGAAAACCTCCCTACGGTCGGTTGATGAGTACCAAAATAAAAATTAAAAATTAAAAAAAGGAAATCTCAGATCTATACCGGAGGTTTGGTGCAAAGTCCGGCGAGCAGGCGCTATATCGACCGAAGCTTGGATGCTTCAAGCCAACGCTGAGAAAAGATGGGTTTGATTTGTGTTGTTTATAACATCTGCTACCTTAGAAAGGGGGCATATGACAAACAAGTAATAATAACCCAAACATGGCTATATTAAAATAAATAATAAATATATATGACGGTATTTTTGTAATCAAACCCTTAAACGTGAGCGGGTTTGAGTTTTTTTTTACTCCATTAGGGTTGGGTTTAGAGAGAGATTAATGTTAGGGATGACAATTTTACCCGACCCGTAAGAGCCCTGACCCAACCCGATCTTAACGGGACGGGTTTTAAAACCCGATTAATAAAATATGAGCGGGATGGGTTTTAAAATAGGGTAATAGTTACAAATTCCGATTCACTTGGTCAACGAGGCAAGAGATTCTTTGACTGAGTCAATAGTGTCAAATGTTCTATTTTGCCAACTCAGCACATTAAAATAACAAATACATTCTTAAAATATCTTTGACACTTTTTACCTTATTTTTTGCCCAAAAAAAACCATCAAATCTTTAAAAGTCCATAACTTCAAATTTACAAATCCAAAATTCACAAAATTTATATATTTGGAATTTACACGTTAAAATCTATCAAACAACACCGATATTCGACATTTTTTGACGAAAAAATTGAAATAGATAAATTTACAATTTCTGTAAAACCTCTATTTTTCCGGCGAAAACTCTTATTCGCCAGCTCGGGCCATGGTGTTGTCGGTGCGAACCAGAAAAATAAAGTAATAGACAAAGAGAGAGAAACATTCCACCGAGAGGTGGGGTGTGTCCATAATATACCATGTGCATATGATCTTCGGAGCAACTAAAAGAGACTTGCTCTCATATTTCTATTCATTGATTCGAAACCAAATTTGTTTGTTTATTCTCTTAACACTAATTGGGTTTCGATTTCTTATGCATATGTTTTATCATTGTATGGCATTTATGTGTATATGTATATGTGGTCGTTAGAGTTTCTTTTTGCTTATGTTTCAAATGCAGTGTTGTAAGCAACGTTTTCCTTCATATGTTAAGTGTTTATAATAATGCCTCTGAAGAGGAGCTAAGCGTTAATAATTTGATGAATTTTATAAGTCATGAGTTTGTCAGGTGTTGTACCCCATGTATTGTCACTTCTTTGATTACGCTCATTTCTAAAGTTCTGCCCCTTGGAGCTCGGGTTATCAAGGGTTTCATTACGGGTTGATTATACTAGTTTTCTATCTTGTAAAGTGACTATTTTTTAATAAACTTAAATATGTTTCTCTCCATAGAAATTGGATTATAAAACGCTACTAAATTTTTTGGATTGGGAAATTTCATAACTGAACCTTTGAACTTTTATGCTGCTGGCGCAGACTATAAACAATAGGAGAAGTATAAATCTAGATACTTAACTAGAAAGTTATCTTTTGTTTTTCTTCAAGTATCTATGTATTTTTCCAGTACTTTGATTATTTTCTTTACTAATTGTGAGTATTGGTTGGATAAAGTAGTACCTCACAATCTAATTTCTAATGATGAAAGTATGTTTTATGCTTTAATCGTTGGGGATGCGTGGGTATGAGGATGAGGTAGGGTTTGACTCAAGTTAGCATATCAGAATAGGGTGATGTGGGGACCCATTTATTATGGTCCATGAGAGTAGTCAAATATGCCCAAACTGTCTAAGAAACTGCCCGACTAAAATCAGACATTTGATCAACAATATGCGTGTTTAATATATATATACTGTAACACTTACGGATATACTCAAATCATTTACCAATAATCTCGGTTGAGATATTCAGGTGATACATATTATATCCAATGTGTGAAATGAGTTCCTTGTGCAACTCAAACTCTATTCTTTATATGCCTATAATTTGTACACCCTGACCCGGGGCAAAGGGATGTAACCAAAATTATTGAGAGACACTATAATAAAATCAGTAACCTCTCTGTGGACGTAGGCAATTTGACGAACCACGTATAACATTGTTGTGTGTCTGATCCTTCTACGTTTTGTGATTATTTTCGTGGAGTTCTTTATTGTGATATTTTATGTACTCACAATTGGCGCCGTCTGTGGGAATCGATTTTTATTAGTACTAAAACCTTTAAAAATAGAAAGCTCGTGATGTCTCACCACAACAACAATATTCCCCAAGTTGGCGATGTACAAGAAGACCCAGTTCCTCCTAGGGTTATATCGAAGATTCGCCAGCAATCAAACCCCAGGTTTCGCTAAGAGAGGCAACTATATGAATAAAGTCAAGGTCCTCCTAGGCCTTCGCAGATATCTAGGTTGGTCGACGCTTACGAATCCAAGCTTTGAGAGCAAGATGAGGCCACGCGCCTCCAGGTATAAGAGAATGCTCGCCTTAAGAGACGACTTGAAAGAATGGAGAGAGATCTCCACATAAATACAAGGCAGCATCACGACATGACTCATATTCCTCATGTGAGTAGTACTCACAATCGAGGAAGGAGCCTCAGGCACAACCAGGATAGAACTGGGCGTGACAGGTCGGAGCGTGGTCATCCCGAGTGATGCCACAACAATATTAGAACTTTGGTCTGTAAGGAGATGGACCAACATCCAGTTCATCAATTATTTAGATCTACTAAGGAGCTAGCTAGGAGATCTCTCAATACCCAAATGAAGTCTCATTTCTCAAGAGCAATCGAAGAGGAAGAACCCTTAAAGAAATTTACAGTCCCTATAATCAAATTTTACGACGGGAAAAATGATCCCATCATCCATGTTCGGCAATATAAGCAGAGTATGACCCCGTGGAGCCACAACGACGCGTTGATGTCTCAAATATTCCCTTCTAGCATACATTACGTAACACAGAAGTTATTCGAGGAGTTGCCACACTGCCCCATCAGGAATTTCAAGTCCCTAGCAGAGCTTTTTATAGCTCGCTTTATAACTAAAAGCTCTCATCCCAAAAGGATGGATACACTGCTTACGCTGAAGAAGAAGCCATAAGAGAGTCTTCGCAACTACGCTAAAAGGTACTGGGAATTTACCAATGAAGCGAAGGACCACTCGGAGCAAGTTACAGTTGCATCCTTTAAAATTAGTCTGCTGACCACATCATTGCTGCACCAATCCCTAACTACGAAATAGGATAGTACCATCGACAATCTTATGGCTCGTATTGAAAAATATGCGAAGGTCGAAGATGTAGTCCATCTTAATGCAGGGGAGAATGGTCGAGCAAAAGCGAACAAGGGAACATGATACTCTTAAAAAGGGAAATAAGAACGGGGGCAAGAATGGCTCCAAGAATGGGAGCAAGGTTGATCCCTCCAAAGCATCCCAGACTCGTAATACAGTCTTTAAGGAACTTATTTATACAATCTTGAGTAAGATCAAGAAACAACCATACATCAAGTGGCCCAGAAAGATGGGTGGCGACCCAATGAAGAGAAATAATGCGCTGCGATGCGCATTCCACAAGGATGGAAGCCATAAAATTTAACACTATAAGGCTTTGAAGTCACACCCACTACACTAAATACCATGAATGGTCACCCCAGTGTGGTCACGACACAAATTCCTGACCAGCTGGTCACGACCCAAAACTGTGACCACATAAAATTTGGCGTGACTATATCCATAACCCAGTGTGGCCACGGATGCTCTTCGAAGTGGTCATGGACCAAATCCCTAACCAGTATGGGTCACGGACTTAGGTCGCGACCAGGTCATGACTATCATGGTGCCAAATTTGCGCCAAATTTCCCTCCACGATTGGTCACGGTTGGGTCACGACCTAGAGCTGTGACAAAGGTCACAATGCACACCTAATGGCTCACGGCTTTGGGTCGTAACCAAACCAATTTGATCACGCGCGTGAGTCACGACTTAGGGTCGTGGCCCCATTATTACCTACGCGCTGATGTGGAAACAATTTAAAGGTCACGACTCTAGGCCGTGATGAGGTTCCTTATACCCCCCCCCCCTTCATTTCATTTCTTCTTGCGTTAATTTCTCTCTCTCGACGATTTGCATTCTCAATCTCAATCTCTCTCACAATATCAAAGGTAATTTTTTATTTCTGTGTTAAACCCTAAATTTTTTATTACTGTGTTAAACCCTAATGTATATGTCTGTGAATATGTGTGTATTTTTGTGTATGTGTATGTGAATGTGTGTACGCGTGTGTGTATGTGTATACCTGTGTATATGTGTATGTATATTTATGTGTGTGTATGTGTGTGTATATTTGTATATGTGTGAATATGTATGTATATGTGTGTGTATGTGTGTATACTTTTTTTTAAGTAAACGTTATTGTCATTATTTACTGCATTATTTATTGGGTATTAACATTGATTGGGTATTTATTTATTAATATTGATTGAATGTGGTTACTTAGGAATTAAAATAAATTGCGACACATAAGGGTATTGTCATTTAGGGCCTGAAATTTATTTAGAGTTTGAAATTAATTGAGTATTATTAGTATTGACTGAATGTGGTTACTTAGGGATTAAAATAAATTGCATTATTTACGGGTATTGTCATTTAGGGCTTGGTATTTATTTAGAGTTTGAAATTAATTGAGTATTTTAGGTTATGTACCCTAATTAAACTAATATACTCAAAATACTTTCCATTCTTAAAACCTTAATCAAACTAATATACGCTAATATACCCTTATACCTTAATCGTAGGACTCGTATTCACGCCCTCGTATATTTTTCTCAGGAAAAATGAGACACGATGATAATAACTGGCAACAAGAGTTGGAGAGGTTGAAATTGGACCTCATACATAACTCTTTTATTGGTGAGCATCATGTAAAGGGTACCCCTATTTATAAGTGTGGAAATAAAAAGATTGAACAATTTAAATACCTTGTAAATCATGGAGTTAATCTCCAACAAGATTACCTGTTCGATCGTATTCTGTTTTCCCTACCAGGAAACTGGGATGACGTTATACAAAATATATTTCACACACATAATCCCGACGTAGCCCTGACCTTAGTTATGTTATTGGAGAAGGTGAAAAAAAATCCACCCGTTATGGATACAACAGTGTGCGTACAGAGAGCATTCACATAGACTGTGATGTCTCGTGCCATGTGCACGCTAAATTGAATCTTTCCAACAAGTTGAAAAGGATGGGATTTTGACTTCATGTCACGGATAGCTACACATCAATCATAGATACCATTCCTCCTACTTGGCCACGTACAAAAATTGATTCATCCAGTTGAAAAGGTGGGAATTTGATGCGTTATCCAGTTGATTCACCCATTTGGCAAATTTCAAATGCACAACACCGTGAATTTTCAATGGAACCGCACAACGTTCGTCTTGCAATCTCAACCGATGGGTTTAACCCTTTTGATAATTTAAGTACTAGACGAATTTATTGGCCAGTGCTCTTGGCGTCTTTAATTCTCCCTCCGACAGTATACATGAGAAATGAGTTCATATTATTATCTTTGTTGATACCCGTGCCGAAGGCTCCCAGTGATGATATTGATATATTCTTACCACCATTAATTAAAGAACTTAAAGAGTTGTGGGATAAAGGTGTGACGTCGTTCGACTCTTATAAAGGTGAAGAGTGCACACTTAAAGCAATGGTGATGTGCGCGATCCACGACCTTTCAGCATATGGGACCTTGTCCGGTTGTAATATTCATGGTTATTATGGATGTACCATATGTGGGGAGGAAACTGAAGCATGTTGGCTAAATATAGTAGAAAGATGAGTTACACAGGTCATCATAGATTTTTGTAGACCAGTCACCCTTTTAGGAACGACAAGTATAACTTTTTGCCTGTCGGTCATGAGCACAGAACGCCACCTGCTCGGCTTTCTGGTCAGCATATCGAGGAGAAGGCGATGAATTCAATTACGGGGAATATGTACGTAGGCAAACACCCCCAGTTTGTAAACCTGAAGCATAAATCTAGGGTGGATCCGAACGACCCTAGTAAAGCGAAGTCGTGGTTCAAGCAATAAATATTTTTTAATTTTTCGTATTGGAAAGATCATCGTGTTAGGCATGTAGTTGGTTAAAAAATGATCTTACAATCGGAAGAATTTCTACCCCTAGTTTACTTTCACTTTGACTACTAGTGAGAAGAAAATCCTCTTGGGCACGTTGTTCAAATTGAAGACTCCAAACATTTACCATCATCCACCTGCTAATGCATTTATGCGATGAAGCTTTGTTATGTGGTCCCATTAGGTATCGTTGGATGTATCCCTTTGAGGGCTTGATGAAAACCTTCAATGATTATGTAAATAATACATGGTATATTAGAGGGTCAATTCCTGAAGAATACGTAATGGTGTAATCATCGTTATACGTTAGGGAACATATGCCAAAACAAGAGGTGAGGAGGTTCAATCCTCATGGAGAACGAGTGATCGAGGAACCTGATGAGTTTGAGGACGAATTGTCGCTTGGGAACCCTAAAGAGGTAAAACTCACAAATCTAATATATGAGCAAGCAGTTCGTTTTGTCTTTGAATCGCAAGTTGAAGTCAAAGACTGGAGAGAGTGAGTATCTACTGAATTCTTCTTCTTTAATTATATGTTTTTTTATATTTTATGATCTAAACTCAACAATTTACCGGTAGGAAGTACGATAATGAAATTGCCTAAAATCAAAGGAGAAATTGTACGATAACTTATTTTAGGGCATGGGTATCAAAAGAGGTAAATTCTACATCTTATGTGTGCGGTTTTTTATTCGTGTGTGGTAAAAACCTACCCTAATACAAATTCATTAATAAATGCAGCTTCTAAAAAAGAGGTGTTGTCTCTTCCAGGCTTGTACGCCTAGAAAAAGGCCCTAGTTTTCGAACGAAAGAGTTTAAGAAATTCCGCACTAATGATTTTGATTTCATTTCATATCCATATGAAGAAACGCTTTTGATGCAAAATAGTGTAATATCAATTGCTTCCTTGACCATCTGTATCGCTAACAAAAGCGATAAAAATCTAAAGAATATGGTGCTAACCTATTATGGGATAATCCAACAAATCTAAGAACTTGATTACTTAGATTTCCAAGAAATCGTATTCTATTGTGATTGGGTAGAGGTGAAGGATACAACGAATGCTTACAAAGTTGATCCTGACTCCAAACTTATTATGGTAGATTTATCAAAGCTGAAGAGTAAAGATCGCTTAGTCGACGAGCCTTTTATATGTGCCTTTCAGAACGTAAAGAAGGTATTCTACTCGAAGTGCATAAATGATGGCAATTGGTATATTGTTGTGCATGCACTAAAGGGTATGACTATTGAAGTGGATGATTTAAAGGCTCTAAAAGAGTTCCAGCCAACTCTTGAAGACAACCCTAATTTGAAAGATCTGTTAGTTGATTTACAGGAAGATTGAGTATCAAAATATTATATTATCCCTGTCAATCTTATTTGTATCCTATTATGATATGGACATTGTAATAGCGCTTGACTTTGATGTATGAATGTTTAGTTACTTTTATGAATGTAATTTCGGCCCAAATCTCTCTCTCATTCTCAAAAGTAAACCCTATTTTTTGTATTTGTGATTTAAACCCTAATGTATATGTGTGTATTTATGTGAATGTGTGTGTATTTCTGTGTACGTGTGTATATGAATGCTTAGTTACTTTTACGAATGTTTGATTGTATGTTAGATATTGACCTTGTTATTGGATAGTATGTTAGAAGGAATGTGGGATAATTATTGATTTTGTTTGGTTTGACTGTTGTATAATTATTAGTTGTTGGATTGTTGTTGGATAGTATGTTGGAAGGAGTATAAAATATTGATTGGTTGTTGGCTTGTTGTTAGTCTTAAGCTGTTGGTACCGTAAAAGATGTTGGCACTGCTTACGAGGCCGTTTGGGGGGGGGGTATTTCGGGGTTTCGCCCTCTAACGGCATGTTTTCAAGATTTAGACTAGATATTTTTAAATTATTGTCATATTCTCAAACAGGGGTGCTCGTGACCACGTGAAAATATAATTTCGCAACTGCCATAACTTGTAAATCCACAATAATATAATTTCACAACTATCATAGCTTGTAATTGAAGCAGAGATCGGTACCGCTTAGGTCACAAAAATCTTTGTGACCCGACCTTTGATTTCCTTCACACAACGATCACTTTCTCGCACATATTAAGTCTTCTCTTTACAATGGAAATTCCCACCAATAATATGGCATATGAGAAGGAGAGGGTGAAATCAAACTATAGTTGCATAACAAAATCGTCACATTCCTCACTCTCCTCAACAAAATCAAACTCCACCAACTAAAATCAGTTATGGGATGCTATAGTTGTAAAAAGTTAGGGCACTGGTCCAAAAATTCTCCATACAACACTCCAAAAAAACTAGCAATAAATCGTAAGAACTGACCGTGCGGTCACGGGATCCCTGGTCCGAGAGCACGACCTAATTTTTAGAATATCTACACTTAGGCTTGAAAACATGCCATTAGAGGGTGAAACCCCGAAACACACCCCAAACGGCCCAATGAGCGGCACCAACACCTCTCACGGGAACAATGTAACTCGTAGGAACAGATCGCGTGGTCACGGGACCTCGGGTCCGGGAGCACGAACCACAACGCAATCGGTTCCAACGAGTTATATTAGTCCCGTGTGAGGTGTTGGCGCTGCTCACGGAACCATTTTGGGGGTGTTTCGGATTTTTTCCCTCTAATGTCGTATTTTCAAGCCTAAGTGTAGATATTCTGAAAATTTGGTCGTGCTCTCGGACTGGGGTTCCCGTGACTGCACAGTCGGTTCCTACGAGCTACCGCTAGTTTCGTTGGAGTTTTGTCTGGACAGTTTTTGGACCAGTGCCCTGGATTTTTACAACTATAACATGTGTTCCAATTACTGGTTTTAGTTGGTGGAGTTCGATTTTATTGAGGAGAGTGAGAGTTCGATTTTGTTATGCAATTATAGTTTGATTCCATGCTCTACTTCTCAAATGCCATACTGTTTGTGGGAATTTCCATTTTAAAGAGAAGACTTAATATGTGCGAGAGAGTGACCGTTGCGTGAAGGAAATCAAAGGTCAGATCATAAAGATTTTAGCGGCCTGCGTCGTACCGTACTCTACTTTAATCACAATGACGCGACTAAGAATGTGTCTCAGAAGTGCGTACTCTCTAAGCTCAAGTGCAAGCCTGTCGCTCAAGTAATAATCCGATAAGTCGGGTATCGATCCTCAGGGAAATAAGACAACGGAGTTGTGACGACGTGGACAGACGAGTGAATCCTAACTCTGACTCTAAAGAAAAGGAAAAGATGATTTGATTGGTGAAATAACTACAACTATATGCAATTTTGAAAATAATTAACTAATGAACTAAAGTATGAATGTAATGCAACTACTCTAAAGTACCTAAAAATACTGATGATAATTGACTTAAAACTTGACTTATATGATGAGAAAAACAGGACGGGAATACAATCCCTTAATACTAGTGTATTGAAGGTATAAAACTAATCATAAATTTAAGTGATTAATTAGACTCAGACTTTAGTACTCCCAAGCATTACATATATGAGGTTCAAGCCCGCGCCATACGAAATCAGAGGACGAGTAAAGCGGTAATGCGCGATAGTGACACTCGCATTGCATTCTAAAGCCTCCCGGTTACCCGACAATGGTTGTGTTACGAGGCAATACGGTCATAATAAATCATTAAATTTAGAGGATTAATTTTATACACATGCAACTAACACATCAAGTTCAGTTCATGCATCCCTACCCTTTTAAATCTAGTCGGACATGTTAAACTGAACGATGCATGAATTAACTACATTGCATGTAAGATAAATCATAATGAAACTATATTGAAATATGCAAATAAGTGTTATGAACCCAGAAATTATTTGAATCAATTAAGAGAAATAACCATGCAAGAACAATAATAAGAAGAATGAAACTTGGATTAAAACTTGAAAACAAACCCGGAATGAATCAATCTTGAAGCAAATAATTCAAACTATGTTCCTAGGTGTTCTTCTATCTTTCTCTCTACCAAAAACTGATGAAAACTATGAAGAACTGACTTTTCTAAGTCATTAACCTCATACAAATACGTTTTAGAAGGAGTTGTAACAAAATGGAACTCTTTGGACCAATCAGAATTGAGGAGCAAATTTGCGCATCAGGACCCCCGAACCGATTCACAGGTACCCCGAACCGGTTCGACCTGGGTTTCGGGATTTTTCGCTGGCTTTGGGTGCCTTTTTCCTCTTTTCAACACTTCGAATTTTTCTCATTTTTCTTCTTTTCTTCTTGGATTTTTCCTCAACTTCAATTGATCATAACTCCTCAATCGTAACTCGGATTTGGATACCGTTTCTTTCAGTGTTCTCGTTATTCCGAGATCTTTGACTTTCCAGTTGGCCCCACATCCGGGATCAGGCTGTAGAATTACAAAAATGCCCTTGAACTTGCCTTCTTAGCCTTTCTTTCATTGTTTCGCTTTCTCTTTTGCACCGCTTGCATAATTAACCTGTAAAACACATAGGAGAAATACGAAATACTTGCCAACGAAGGTTAGTAGCATAAATATGATTTAAATCCATATCGATTGCATCACTCGGGCTCACAAAGGTACCGAAATTAAGGGGATAATTATACAATATATATGCCTAATCGAACCCCCCTAACTTAGAACTTTGCGCGTCCCGAGCAATGTAAAAGAGAAAGAATAAAGTCACAACTCCTCTAAACATATTATTGGGATATAATACCTCTTTCGCGGGCAAACGATTGAATTTAGCGTATGCAACAAGCCTTTAACTAGGTTACCCTAGTAGGACGAGTTGTGTCTCGTAAGGGTTTGCAGAGAATATAGCCACCAAATTCGACTCAAAGAAAAACCAAAATACGCAAAAATTGTATAATTCAAATTTTCCCCAAAATAGTCATCATCAAATCATGATCAAGAGTCTCAAATCATAGTGAGTGTGTGCGAAGCCGAAAATTTAACCGCGAATTTCCACCAATTGACCATTACGTTACTTATCGGAAAATTCATTTTGATTTCAAAATCTCACGGGATGCTCTCACAAACGAATCACTCGAAATGTGGTTATTCTCTCGGTGTGCGTGTTATAAGAGTAAATATATTGGAACCAAGTTCACGCACACAAGTAGAAAGACGAAAACTTTATAGTGATTGGATCTCATCAACGGAATACGATTTGAAAAATGGGAACATTGCCTCTTATACATACGTTTATCTCTTTTATTATCTTTTTGTGTCTTAGTTCTCCACGCGGTAACCAATTTCGCAATTTTGGACTCGGTTACGACTTTTATGGGTTGAAGGTGTATTGGGTAATATTGGGAAAGGTTAAGAATTTCGGAATTAGAAAACTTTCTTATGATGTCCGTTAGTGCTTTTTCGGGCTTTTGCTCATTTTTTCTTCTTTTTCTATTTTTTTTCTTTCTTTATTTTTCACGCTCTTCTTTTCTTGCTATATTTTTTTTCTCTTGCCCCTTTTTGTTGCACTTTTCGGACTTAAATTCTAACTTTTTTCATCTTTCACAATTCCGGGCTATTTGGGTTTTTCGGGTTATCAAACGAAAAGGAAAAATATTCGGCTCAATTTTGGGTTACAAAATGGATGATTTTTCACAACTTTTTATGGCTAATATTTTTGGGTAACAAACGATGGCCTACTTCATTGTCCAAAATACTAATTGCGTTACCATATGCGTTTTGAGATGAATTTAATTTGGAGATTTCTTTGGCATGTTTTTCAAGGCTATATCACACACGTTTCTCAAAACTGATCAAAGTGAAAGACTTGAGATTCTCGACGACTTATTAAGCGTTGAAAAGAACTTTGAGTTAACAATTAACTCGGATTGATTTATAATTTTCACAAAAATGAAAGGCTCGAATCTCAACGGGGTTGTTAATCTCCATACTTATTCTTTAAGTCGTCAATTTTCGCTCAATTTCCATCTTTGGTCAATTTCGGCTTTGTGTATTGTGTTTTTACAATTTGAGACTTTAAAGCGACTTTTAATGACATTTTTGAAAAAATTGAATTCTAATTTTTATTTTTTTTGATGAAAAATAGTTTTGGATTTTTAAAAATTTTATGATTTTTTCTGAAATTTTGGGCATTTTTGAAAAATTGTGAAGTTTTAGAAAAACGCACTTGTGACCCCCTAACTTAGACTTTTGCTTTGTCCTCAAGCAAAAAGGACTAAAATCTAACTCAAAGCGAATTAAAAGTGCGAAAAAATAAAACAAACAAATTAAAACATAAATGCGTAATTTTATTATAACAACGGAGAAACATGTGTTACAATGGAGAGGAGAGAGCATACAACTTAACAATCAAAACAAACACCATTACACACAAACATCCACAAACGACGAGGGCTTCATTGGGAATGAGGATTTGAGGGCCCGGGTGCATTGGGATCATATGGATCATAGAAGAAAGGCGGAGGGGGTCCACCCAAGTTGAGCTCGTAAAGATGGGCTTGGAGACGGTGCATCATACTTGTGTCCCTCCGATAAGTCGCTTGATCCTTTTGATAGGTGGATTGATCTTGATTGTATTGGGTGATGAACCCGTCAAGGCAGGATTCCACCACCGAAAGGCGCCTATCGAAATTTGCACCTGGGGACTCAAAGTCAGAATCGTCCTCTTTTCCTCATACTCCTTTTCATCCTCCCCCACGTCCATCATTGGGGCATCACGTGCTTCTTCCCCCGCACCCTCGTCGAGAATGGGACGGTCGGGGTGAGCCACTCGCATTTGGTGTTCTCTTCGAGTGGTAGAGGTGCTTACAATGGGGCAAGGGAGTCGAATTTGCTGCCCCGGGTCTTCCACCCCGGCATCCATCAAAAGTTCCGTAATGAGGCGGGCGTAGGGGAGTGAGGCTTTGCCCCACTCATCGTAGGCGGCATTGATGATATCTGCGTAGAAGAGTTGCGCTAGATTTATCGTGATTTCTGGGTCTAGGAAATGTTAAAGGTAGTTGGCGTGTCGTAGTCGGACCACCGAGTCATTGATGGTTTGGTGGATTGCTCCACAAGCAATTAGGTTCGTGAATCGCACCGTATCCGATAGACTTCCTATGGGAAAAGAATCCCGCACCCATTCCTCCTCGGGTGCCATTCGAGCAATGCATTCTTCTACGGTGTGGGGAGCACCATTTATGGGGTATCGGAATGGCACGGGGAGGACCACCCCTTTAGCACGCATTTTGTACGCGATGATGGCGGCGAAGAACGAAATTCGGAAGGTAGGCCTCATGAAGCGTAGATGATTTGCGAACTAGTGTCGCATAAAATTGGCGAATAGCAACTTCAAACACGTGATTGCTCATAGGAGAGAGGAAGGAGCACCACCCCCCACGATCGAAAAGGGCGGTGACGTCGCCGAAAAGTTACTCCCAATTGATAAAGCGTTCGATGTGGATTGGGCGTGTTGTCGAAAAATAATGCTCGGCCCAATGGCATTCTTAGACGCACTAAAACACCCTCCTACCCTTGTCATCAAGGATGGTGGTTTCGTCATATTTCTTAGGGTAAAAATTGGCTTGGCTGGGACGCGGCATGGTGAGAGAGAGAGAGAGAGAGAGAGAGAGAGAGAGAGAGAGAGATTTTATGGTATGGAAGAGAGGAACATTAAAATGGAGTGAGGGAAATGGAGAGGGGTGAGTGTTAATTTATAGGTGTGGAGGATTGGATTTTGGTGGGAAAATGGAATGGGATGAGAGGGGGGAAAGAATTTGGAAGAGGGAATGAAGGGAGGGAAATTTAAGGGGGTAAAATTTCGAAGGGGGGTGTATTGAGGGAAGGGGGAAAAGGGGGAAATGAATCTGCCAGGTACCCCGAACCAGTTCGCCCCCCGAATCGATTCACCTTGGGGTTCGGGGGAGGGTGATGGCCAGAAAGGTTGGGTTCCCTCTTCTCTCAAAAACTAAGTGTTGTCTCCTATCTCCTCTCGTACGTATTGCCCCTAAAAATGTTCTAGACCCTCGGGTGACCTAAAATTGCCTTGACCAACCCTTGAAATACATGAAAACTCTCTCAAAAAGTGTGCTAACTCAATCCCTCTCATGAACCGTGCTCCGGACTCCTAATTAACCTAACTCAAGACTACTATACATAAGAATTCACCCCATACGCGTCGGGGGTGCGACGACCTCTCATTTTCAGCTCAAATGACCCCTTAAACGGGGTCCGACAACCAAACGGTGTCGACTTCTTCCATACACGCCTCTAGATACGACTTTAGGCGTTGTCCATTTACCTTGAATGTATTTCCCCCTTTTAAATCGTCTAATTCCACATCTCCGTGAGGCAATACATTCTTTACAACGAACGGGCCAGACCATTGTGACCGCAACTTGCCCGGAAATAGATGAAGCCAAGAGTTATAGAGAAGCACTTTTTTATTCGGGAAGAAACTCTTTGCGTCGAATGATGTTATCGTGAGCGAGTTTCATCCTTTCTTTAGAAATTTTTTCGTTCTCATACGCATCATTGCGTATCTCTTCTAACTCATTTAATTGAAGCTTGCGAGCTTCACCAACTTTATTCATGTCATAATTCAACTTCTTAATCACCCAATACGCCTTGTGCTCTAATTCAACAGGAAGATGGCAAGGTTTGTCATACACAAAGAGAAATGGGGACATGCCGAGCGGATTTTTGTATGCGGTACGATAGGCCCATAGTGAATTGTTCAATCGAAGTGACCAATCTTTTCGGGTGGGATTGACGGTCTTCTCGAGAATGTTCTTGGTCTCCCGATTTGCTAGTTCGTCCTGCCCATTTATTTGTGGGTGATAGGTCGTTCCAACCTTGTGAATGATGCCATACTTTCTCATGAGCTTCGAGAAATGGCCTGTTGTAAAAGTGCGTGCCATTATCACTGATTATTGCTTTCGGAGCACCGAAGCGGGAAAGTATGTGTTCCTGTAGGAACTTAATCACCACTTTACTATCATTTGTCTTGGTAGTTATGGCTTCTTCCCATTTAGAAACATAGTATACCGCGACAAGGATGTATAGGAAACCAAAAGATGGAGGAAAAGGGCCCATGAAGTCAATACCCCAACAGTCAAAGATCTCAATAATGAGTATCGTGGATAATGGCATCACGTCTCATCGGGTAATCTCCCCCATCCTTTGACACCTATCGCAGGATTTGCAACAATTATTCACATTCCGGAATATTGTGGGGCAATAGAGGCCTCATTGAAGAATCTTAGCGGCCGTCTTTTTTGTCAAAAAGTGACCACCACAAGCTTTCGACTGCCAGAATTGGATGACTTTTGGGATCTCGTCATTCGGTACACATCGTCGGATGATTTGGTCGGCACAATTTTAAAAAGGAAAGGATCGTCATAGAAAAACATGCGCGACCAAGTAATAAACCTCTTCTTATCTTGCGGTGTCCAATCGGGAGGGACGACTCCCATAATAAGATAGTTCACGATATCCACAAACCAGGGCAAAGAAGAGGTAGCAAAGAGTTGCTCATCCGGGAAGTATTCATCTATGAGTATTGGATCACTAGGTACGTCGGACGAAAGCCGTGATAAGTGGTCGACAACGACATTTTCTACTCCTTTTTTGTCTTTAATGGAGAGATTAAACTCTTGGAGGAGTAGGATCCACCTTATGAGGCGCGAATTTGTGTCTTTCTTCACAAGTAGGTATTTCAATGCCGCGTGGTCGGTGAAGAAAGTGATGGGAGAACCGATAAGGTAGGATTAAAATTTGTCAAGAGCAAAGACTACCGCTAGCAACTCCTTCTCCGTGGTGGAGTAATTGAGTTGGGGTCTGGTAAAAGTCCGGCTAGCGTAGTAGATGACACGAGCCTTTTGTCTTTTCTTTGGCCTAAAACAGCCCCTATCGCATAATCGCTAGCATCACACATAAGTTCGAATGGTAAGGACCAATTCGGAACTTGCATGGTGGGAGCGGACACAAGCATGGTTTTCAATTTTTCAAAAGCGCTATGGCATGCTTTCGTCCACTCAAATGGGGTGTCCTTCATGAGAAGGTTGCTTAAGGGTCTAGCGATGGTGCTAAAGTCCTTAATGAACCTACGATAAAACCCCGCGTGGCCCAAGAAGGAGCACACATCTTTGAGAAATTTAGGTGGGGGTAGATCGGCTATGACATCTATCTTAGCTCTATCAACTTCAATCCCCTTGGATGAAACTATGTGGCTAAGAACTATTCCATCAGTGACCATAAAATGGCATTTCTCCCAATTAAGCACTAAGTTCTTCTCCACACAGTGGGCAAGTACTTTTTCTAGGTTTTCCAGACAAAGATCGAAAGAGGTGCCAAAAATGCTAAAGTCGTCCATGAACACTTCAAGTCCCCTCTCAACCATGTTGCTAAATAGACTCAACATGCATCTTTGAAAGGTCGTGGGTGCATTAAACAAGCCGAATGACATACGTTTGTAGGCAAACGTACCAAAGGGGCAAGTGAAGGTCGTTTTCTCCTAGTCAAGTACATCTACCTCAAGTTGGTTATATCCGGAATAACCATCAAGGAAGCAATAGTAAGGGTGGACCGCTACTCTCTCAAGCATTTGATCAATAAATGGCAAGGGGAAATGGTCTTTCCTAGTTCCCGCATTGAGTTTTTGGTAATCAATACAAACGTGCCACCCTGTGGTGGTACGTTGGGGAACTAGCTCTACCTTAGCATTTTCAATCACAGTCATGCCCGACTTCTTCGGGACAACTTGAATAGGGCTCACCCACTTGCTATCCGAGATTGGGTAGATAATCCCAGCATCCAATAATTTAATGATTTCGGTCCTCACCACTTCTTTCATATTGGGGTTTAACCTTCTTTGCATTTCTCTCGAGGGCTTGACATCCTCTTCGAGATGGATCTTGTGGGTGCAAATCAAATGACTTATCCCTTTCAAATCAGTAATGCACCAACCAAAAGCACTTTGGTGCTTCCTCTGAATCTTTAACAGTTTACCCTCCTACTCTTCATCTAGGCTAGAGGAGACAACAATAGGAAATGTCTCGTCCTCTCCTAGGTATGCATATTTAATATGGGAAGGTGGTTTCTTCAATTCGAGGGTCAGAAATTTATCGCTGGAGGGAACCATGCGTGCCTCCCTTGGTGGTAACTCCTCGAATCTAAAAACCCAACTTACATCTCTCGCGTCCTCGTTCGACGCTCTCTTATCAAGTAACTCTCTCAACTCCTCAACTTCCCTCTCGAATTCAGTGTACGTTCTCTCACACTCGTGGCTCGACACTAAACAGGACCCTAGGGCGTCTCCATAATAATTTTCCTCAAAATACTCCTCTACGATCTCGTCGATTAGGCTCACCGCGTGAAGATCATCTTCTTCCCCCGTATGTTGGGCTATATGGAAGATGTTAGTCTTTAAGGTCATATTCCCAAAAGTGAGTTGCATTTGCCCATTTCGAGTATTGATGATTGCGTTAGCCGTAGCTAAGAATGGGCACCCAAGAATGATGGGAACATGATTGCTTGAGGCGAAGGAGGGCTCCGTGTCCCAAATAACAAAGTCGACCGGGAAGTAGAAAGTGTCAACTTGGATGATCACGTCCTCCACTATTCATCTTGGGATCTTCACGGTTCGATCCGCTAATTAGAGAGTTATCTTTGTGGGCTTCAGGTTGCCCGGATCAAGTTGCCTATAGATGGCGTAAGGGAGGATATTGACACTTGCTCCCAAGTCAAGTAAGGCTTTTTCAATTTTATTTTCTCCAATGATGCTGGAAATGGTGGGTGCACCGGGATCTTTGAATTTTTGTGGGAGATCATTAAGTAGAATGGAGCTCACATTCTATGCAAGAAAGACGTTTTTCTTTACCTTCATCTTCCTCTTCACTATTAACAAGTCTTTGATGACTTTTGCATAAGCTGGAATTTGCTTAATGGCATCGAGGAAAGGTAAATTTAGCTTTACTTGCTTTAGCACGTCTAGCACTTCATCACGGGGGTTTCCTTTGTGGGAAGGAATCAACCTTTGAGGAAACGTGTCGCGGTGGGTGGTTTCACTACTACATCGGGCTCACTAGTGCCTTCTTTATCACTCTCATTCAAGGGGACATCTTCGGCCTCTTTTGTGCCGGGCAAAATCTCCTTGTCTTTGGTTGCGTCGTGTGGGGGAGGTGATAAATCAATAACTCTCCCACTACGAAGAGTGGTCACAGCTTGACATTGCTCCTGATTTTCTGTAGAGGTGGAGCTAACACTAGTTTGACCTCGTGGAGGCCTTTGGCCCTGGGCAGGAAACTTGCCCTTCTCTTGGATATTCAACGATGATTGCATTTTTGAAATATTTGCATTTATGTCACTGATCATGCGATCATATCTAGCATTGGCTGCATTCTGGGTATTAGTAAATTGGTTCATCGTATCCTCGAGATTTCTCCGCGGTGGAGTGATATATTCCTCTTGAGGTGGTGGTGCTTGCACATGTCCTTGCATGTGTGGAGCTTATTAAAAGTGCGATGGTGGAGGAGGGGCAACATGTGAATTAGGATTCATCGCAGCATGTTGTTGCCCATAGATAAAACCAGGATGGTTTTTCCATAAAGGGTTGTAAGAATTCCGTGCGGTGCACCTAAATTACCCTTGAATCCTCCTATACCACTTACTTGCTCTTGAAGCATAACTTTGTAGGCAGGTATCGTCGGGCATTCCTCTGTTGAATGTCCCGCCTCACAAATAGCACACACCCTCTCAATGGGGTTCGAGATGGATCCAGGTGATCCTCTTGCATATCCCTCAAGTATTTCTCTCATTCCATTCTTAAGTACATCGAGTCAACTGCCCATCATAGAATTCTTTTCTATGTGAAATAGGTCGGACGTTGATGGAGCGGTAGTCGCTTGGCGAGTTCAATTTTGAGCACTAGGGTCAGATGTATCCCAGGATTGGGTCGTCTCGACGACATACCTCAGGTGAAGCTCAGCATCGTTGGCGTCTAATTCAACAAATGGATCATCGCACATGGCTTCAATGAGTTGCTTGGAATTTATGCTCAGACCATTATGGATGAAGGAAATGATTTGCAGTTTATCAAATCCATGATGGGGGCATGAAAAAATTAACTCATTGAAATGCTCGTAGCATCGATCGAACGACTCATTTTCTAATTATCAAAAAGTTTGAATTTGAGCCTTGATGGAGTTCGTTCAATGTGGAGTAAAGAATTTCTTGAGAAATTTAGATTGCAACTCATTCCGGGATGCAATCGAGCTTGGAGGTAAAGACTATAGCCAGGTCTTAGCCTTATCTTTTAGCGAGAATGGGAAGAGTTTGAGGCAGATCACCTCTTGTGTGCAAGTTTGACCATTGAGGGTTTCACACACATCCTCAAATTCCCTGATGTGGAGATATGGCTTTTCAGAGTCCATCCCATGATAGTGGGGGATCATCTGGATCATTCCATTTTAAAAACAAAATTGCCCTGCATTATACGGGAGTACAATGCATCCCGGAGTGACAGTGCGCTTGGGATATAAGATTTCTCTCAAAGGGTGATACAGGGCTTCTTGCTCACCGACGGCTGCACTACCGTGTTGTAACATGTATCTCTCTCTTAATGACTCGGTATCCTCACTTGGTATGCTCGGGGCGTGCTCTGAAGTGTGTCCTACGAGGGAAAACGGAGTGTTATGTGAGATTGAGTGTGACGGTGTGGGAGGTGGAACCCAGAATTGTGGAACGTTAGGAGTGTGAGGGCTATCAAGGTCGTACTCACCTATCGAGATTTCGTGAATGCGGATTGGAGTATTATGGGGAGTTGGAGTGAGTTCAGAATTTTGCATTAACGGGCTTATGAGAGATGATGATGAAGATTTTTGTGCTTTTGATATTTTTGATTTTTTTTTTGTATTTTCAAATTTTTTTTACGTTTTTGGATTTTTGGAAATTTTTTTGGTAAAAGTTTTGGATTGAATCGATCTAATCCTAAGTCTACCTAAATCCCCGGCAACGGAGCCAAAAACTTGACACGACTAAGAATGTGTCTCAGAAGTGCGTACTCTCTAGGCTCAAGTGCAAGCCTGTCGCTCAAGTAATAATTCGATAAGTCGGGTATCGATCCTCAAGGAAATAGGACAACGGAGTTGTGACGACGTGGACAGACGAGTGAATCCTAACTCCGACTCTAAAGAAAAGGAAAAGATGATTTGATTGATGAAATAACTACAACTATATTCAATTTTGAAAATAATTAACTAACGAACTAAAGTATGAATGGAATGCAATTACTCTAAAGTACCTAAAAATACTGATGATAATTGACTTAAAACTTGGCTTATATGATGAGGAAAACAGGACGGGAATACAATCCCTCAACCCTAGTGTATTGAAGGTATAAAACTAATCATAAATTTAAGTTATTAATTAGACCCAGACTTTAGTACTCCCAAGCATTACATATATGAGGTTCAAGCCCGCACCATACGAAATCAGAGGAAGAGTAAAGCGGTAACGCGCGGTAGCGACACTCGCATTGCATTCTAAAGCATCCCGGTTACCCGAAAGCAAACGAGATCTACAATGGTTGTGTTACTACGCAATACAGTCATAATAAATCATTAAATTTAGAGGATTAATTTTATACACGTGCAATTAACACATCAGGTTGAGTTCATGCATCCCGAACCTTTTAAATCTAGTCGGACATGTTAAATTGAACGATGCATGAATTCACTACGTTGCATGCAAGAGAAATCATAATGAAACTATATTGAAACATGCAAATAAGGGTTATGAACCCAGAAATTGTTTGAATCGAGTAAGAGAAATAACCATGCAAGAACAATAATAAGCAAAATGAAACTTGGATTAAAACTTGAAAACAAACCCAGAATGAATCAATCCTGAAGCAAATAATTCAAACTATGTTCCTAGGTGTTCTTCTACCTTTCTCTCTACCAAAAACTGATGAAAACTATGAAAAACTATGAAGAACTGACTTTTCTAAGTCACTAACCTCGTACAAATACGTTTTAGAAGGAGTTGTAACAAAATGGAACTCTTTGGACCAATCAGAATTGAGGAGCAAATTCACGCATCAGGACCCCCGAATCGGTTCGCAGGTACCCTGAACCGGTTCGACCTGGGGTTCGGGAATTTTCGTTGGTTTTAAGTGCCTTTTTCCTCTTTTCAACACTTAGAATTTTTGGATTTTTCCTCAACTTCAATTGATCGTAACTCTTCAACCGTAACTCGGATTTGGATGCCGTTTCTTTCACTGTTCTCGTTGTTCCGAGATCTTTGACTCTCCAGTTGCCCCACCTCTGAGATCAGGCTGTCGAATTATGAAAATACCCTTGAACTTTCCTTCCTAGCCTTTCTTTCATTGTTTCGCTTTCTATTTTTCACCGCTTGCATAATTAACCTGTAAAACACATAGGAGAAACACGAAACACGAAATACTTGCCAACGAAGATTAGTAGCATACATATGAGTTAAATCCATATCGATTGCATCACTCGGGCTCACAAAGGTACCGAAATTAAGGGGATAAATATACAGTATTTATGCCTAATCACACAAGCTATGTCAATTGCAGAATTATATTTTCTCGTGGTCACGGGACCCCCAATTTGAGAATATGACAATAATTTGAGAATATCCACACTTAGGTTTAAAAACATGTCTTTAGAGGCCGAAACCCCCAAATATCGCCCAAACGGACCCTTGAGCGGCGCCAACACCTCGCATGGGACTAATGTAACTCATAGGAATCAATCACGTGGTCACAGGACCATCGGTCTAGGAGCACGGACCAATTTTTTGATAATATCATCGTGCTCTCAAATCGGGGGTCCTTTGACCACGCTGACTTTTATAATTTCTTGGTTAACATTATGGTCGTGTGAGGTTTACATTACGTAGGTTTTAGAATGTCTAGAAAATCGAGAAAATTCTGCCCAATTTTTTTAAATATATTTGAAACATGTCACGGTCCTAAGTCGTGACCATTTTTAATAGTTATCACGAATTAATAGGGTCACGGATTAGGGTCGTGACTATATTTGTAAAGATAAAGTAAGGGTCACGCCCCAGAGTCCTAGCCATTGTGGTGACCATCGTGACATTATTAAGGATGGGTCACGGATGAGGTCCGTGACCAGGGTCGTGATAAGTCTCATATGTTAAGTGATGGGTCACGGTTAAAGACCATGACTAGAGCCAAGACCAGTCTCATACATTAATGGATGGGTCACGGCTAAAGGTCGTGACCAGGTTTATGTTTGGGTCACGTATAAAGTCTGCGACCATATGCCATAACCCCTAAGGTTTGTGGTGAGGGACTGGACCATATATGTTAATGGAACCTCTAATTCCAAGGGGACTAGAGTGGGGATCACACTTGTTAACCTCCAAAAAATACTACCATCGAGCAGGGATTCAAATTGGGATTCGAGTGACATACTGCCCGGCGATAAGAGGTCGTCCCATCAGGTAAGAGTAAAGGTTGCTCGTTTTTATCTCGACCTCGAAGGGAAGCTTTATAAGAAGTCATTCACATGCCCTTATCTCCAATGCATCCACCCACAAGGCATCGATCAAGTACTTAGTGAACTTCACGAAGGCATCTGTGGGAGTCACGTAGGCCGGAGATCATTGACCTTTCGAGCATTTAAAGAAGGTTATTGGTGGCCTCATATGCATAAAGACGTAGGTACTGACATTCGCAAGTGTGAAAAATACTAGAAACACTCATTTATGGCCCACCAGCCTGCTAGTGACATTAAATCCCTCACAAGCCCATGGTTATTCGCACAATGGGGATTAGATATAGTGGGACCACTACCTACCGCATTAGGAAATTGTATATATCTATTAGTTGGCACAGATTACTTTACCAAATGGGTATAGGCAGAACCACTGACGAACATTCACGACTCTGATATGACCATGTTCATCTGGAGGAACATTATAACACACTTTCGGTACTAAGGATAATCATCATCGACAACGATTTGCAATTCGAAAGTGGTTTCTTTCAAGATTTTTACGACGAATATGACATCAAACACAACTTTAGCTTTGTGGCGTATCCCCAAAATAATGGGTAGGCAGAGGCTTCCAATAAAACCATGCTCAATAGATTGAAAAAGCGGATGAAAAAAGCTAAGGGTGCTTGGGTGGACAAACTCCCTCATATTCTATGGGCTTATCGTACCACTACAAGGAGACCAACTGGGAAACCCCCTTTGCACTCACTCACGGAATGGAAGTTGTCAATCCCCTAGAAGCAGGTCTCCCTACTATGAGAACCACATTGGTCGACCAAGGCCTTAATGGTGATGCATTACGCACTAAACTTGACTTAACAGATGAACGAAGAGTATTGGCCTTGATCAAATTGGCCTCCTACCAGCAGCAACTGGCCAAACAATACAACAAGAAAGTCAATCCGAGAAAATTTCACAAAAGAGATTACGTCCTAAAAAAAGTCCTCAGTAGTTCCGTGAAACCATCAGATGGCAAGCTGAGACCAAATTCGGAAGGGCCCTTTAGAGTAATAAGGTATGACCTACAAGGAGCATATCACTTGGAAATGCTAGAGGATAAAGATACCAATTGCCTGGAATGAAGTCAATCTCAAGAAGTTCTACTTTTAGACTTCCCTATCTTATAAGCACATTTTAATTTAAGCAAAAATTTATTTTTCAGACTGATGTCGCTTGATAGTCATTATTTTATGAATAAAGGTCGTTCGACCCTCACATTTTCACTATCATATATTGGTTCCTAAGTGTTTCTTAATTGACGCGACTGAAAATGTGTCTCAGAAGTGCGCTCACTCTAGGATCAAGTGTAAGCCTGTCGCTCAAGTAATAATCCCGGTAAGTTGGGTATCGAATCCACAGGGAAAAAGGACAACAGAGTTGTGACGACGGGACGAGACGGAGAGATCCTAACCTTGACTCTAAAAAGAAAAGGAAAAATTGATTTGGTTTTTGGGATTGATTAAGCTAAATGCGATAATGAAAATGAGCAAAGATGCAACTAAATTAATCTACCAAAATGGAGAATGACTGATGATTTCAAAACCTTTTTATTTTAACTAATGAGAAAAATAGGATGGGAATACAATCCCCCAACCCTAGTGTAGTGCGGTGATAATGTTAATCATAAATTTATCCGATTGATCAGACCCGAAATTTAGTACTCCCAAGCATTATGTATACGAGGTTCAAGCCCGCGTCATACCTAATCTGAGGATGAGTAAATCGGTATCGCGATAATGGCATTCAAATTGTACTCTAAATCATCACGAGTACCCAAAGGTAAACGAGATATAAAGATCCAAAATTATTATGTAATTATGCAATACGATCAAAACCAATCGTTAAATTCATCGGATTAACGTTATACACATGCACTAACACATTAGGTTGGGTTCATGCATCCCAACCTTTTAAACCTAGCCGGACATGTTAAACTGAACGATACATGAAATATTAACGTTGCATGCAAACAAACTCATGATAACACTAGATCAATATACGTAACGAAGTACTATAAACGCATAAATTCATTCAAAGCATACAGAAAAATTACCATGCAAGATGACTAATTATTATAAAAAGAAAGCGTGAAATATAACTTGAAAGCAAACCCAAAAATGTCGTTTTCTTGTAGCAATTAATCAAAGTAATGTTCCTAGATGTTCTCCTCCCTTTCTCTCTATCAAAAACTACTCAAAATTATGTAGAATGGCTGTTCCTAAGTTGTTACCTACGTTTTCCACTCTTTTGGAGAGTTTTAACCTAAAAAGGATTCTTGAGAGCCAATCAGAATGGAGGAGAAAATTCGCGCATCAAGCCCCCCGAACCGGTTCGCATGTACCCCGAACCGGTTCGCCCCCCAAACCGGTTGGGCCCTGGGTTCGAGAATGTATGCTGGAATGGGGTGTTACACTTAGAATTTTTCTTGCTTTCTTTTCTTTCTTCTTTGGATTTTTCTTCAACTTCAACTGGTCATAACTCATCAACCGTAGCTCGGATTTGGGTGCCGTTTCTTCCAATGTTCTCGTTGTTCCGAGCTCTTCAACTTTCCAGTTGACTTCTCCTTCCGGATCTGGCTGCAAAATTACCAAATTGCCCTTGAACTTGCCTTCTTAGCTTTTCTTTCATTGTATCGCTTCCTCTTTTGCACTGCTTGCATAATTAACCTGTAAAACCAATTAGAGAAGCACGAAACACGAAATACTCGCCAACGAAGGTTAGTAGCATAAATGTGCATCAAATCCATATATGTTACATCATTCGGGTTCACAAATACACAGAAATTAGGGGAATAAATATACAATATTTATGCCCAATCATTAATCTTAGTAATTTGTATCTTTTCCAAATAATAAACTCCCTTACATAACAGAACTACTATAGATTACAACAAATTGTTTAACTTGTTTTAATCAATGAATCTCATACGTCGACCAGAGCCCATAACGGTTATAACAAATCAGTGAATAAGTTGTAAATATTACAACCCTCACGTCTTTGTAAAAAACACAATGGACCTCCAAACAATGACAAAAATCCCTACAGGGAATCCTTAGGAGCCAACTCAGGTTGGTTGCCAACTTTTGTTGGTTGCAAAAACCTGCTCGGGAAGATTGTCCATTAACCAAGTACATTATCGCCATCATCTTATATAGGCCTAAGGGAGTGTGACGACACGACCTAAAAGGTAAAATAGATGGAATGATATTATTAAAGCATATTGGATTGGGAGAATGTTCAAACAGATATGATACTAACACTTAAAACTTATTTAGTCGACTGAAAAGTCCAAGATTATTAGAACTAAGTAACAATTCATCTTAGCAGCATAAGGCCTAAATTGGTAATTCAGTATTGTTTGGTCGACAAAAACATCAAGTAATCGATGAGCAACCGCTTCTTCAATAACACAAGCAATAATTATCAATACATGTTTAATCAGCATACAGTCAAAATATGGGGTAAGATTAATAAAGTTTTATAATGAGATATAAGGTTATAATTACATCAAAGCCTGAAAAATACATAAAGACCTAAGATAGACTGGACGACGAGTAATATACTCTGCTACAATAACTCTCTTACCATCGCATGGTTTGGGGGTGAGCTCTTCTACATCTCGATCGAGGTCATGCTCCAAGAGTCGAGGAGAAATGATGTCAGCTGGAATCCACTCGTCATCCTTCGGGAATGGGTTATGGTGATAGGCCGCACACTCAATTTGGTATTTATACCATAGTCTGGATTATTTAGGAGCCTTCACCTCCTTGAGGGAACTTAGCCATCCTTTGAGTAAAAGTAACGTCTTCTGCCTCCTTAAGCTTTGTTGGGGCCTCTACCCTACCAGCATTATAGCCTTCTCCCCAGGCTTCTTGGGGTCCCATCTTGAATGCATAAATTAGCCTCTTGACATCCTCTTGACATCCTCTTTAAGCACAACAAAAAATGCTTTCAGACTAGCAACCTCCTTCCTTAAAGCATCATTCTCGGACTTAGGGATAGCAACGGGTCGGTTAGGGGTCGGGGAAAGCATCCCCATCCCCGTTAGAAATATCATTCCCCATCCTCGCCCTGTTCCCCGTTATAAGGGGATCCACATTCCCGTTTAAAACGGGTATCGATTTCCCCGCAGGGAACCCGTGTCTTTTTTTTTTCTTTCGTTTAAAGCACCTAAGTAAAAATTACATTCATATTACATCCTAATTAGAAATGATTAAACACAACTAAAGTGTAATAGTTAAAAATCCAAACTTTGCAACTCCAAAATCTCCAAAATATTTTATAGTTTTACCACATAACATACAAATCAAACAAAGTGCATTGTTTCAACATAACAAATCAACAACTAGTATACTAAATCACTAACAAAATAATGAACAAAATAAATTCGTAATATGCTCCTAGCCTTGCTTGCTTCTTCATATATTAGTCGTGTTAAACTTTCCCTTAAATCAATCACGTCAACCATTTATCAAACAACTTTCAACCTACACAATTAGTTCCCAAAAACATGTCTATCACCTCAAAAAATATTTCCAATCTCTCACTAATTTCACTTCATAATAACCAATCATCTTTAAAAGGGTTGCATTTGTATTGGAACTCACTTAATTTCAAGCGACCAAAAACATCTCTATAACTCAAGGCAGTGTGGAGCATTATATAGGTTGAGTTCCATCTCGTTTTACAATCTAGGGCAAGTTTCTTATTGCATGAGATTTTTAATTGACGATCTACTTTTTCAAATTTTTCCCATCTCTTTTGAGTCGATGTCCACTAAGCTACACTTTCACGTACTTGCTCAATTGAATTACCAATTGCATCCAACCAATCTTTCACAAAAATATTAAATATGCGTGCAGAACAATGCATGTGAAAGATTTTACCTCCCAATAATAAAGAGTTAGAAGGTAATTTATCTAACAGAATGTTCACCATTGCATCATTAGTACTATAATTATCTAAAGTTACTGTAGATAACTTCAGATCGAGATTCCAATCCATCAAACATTCAACCAAAGCCTCGAGAAGTACCTCCGCGATGTGGGGCCATGGAAAATATATAAACCTACAAACACGAAAAAAAATCAAATGAAAAACAACACTATATAAATGATAAACAACATTATTTAGTTAAAAAACACTATTTAATTGAAAATAACACTACTTAGTGAAAACAACATTATTTAATTAAAAAACAACATTATTTAAATGAAAAACAACACTACCTAGTCAAAAACAACATTATTTAATTAAAAACAACACTATTTAAATGTAAAATTACCACACAATTCGACTTTGCAATTTCCACGAATCGTCAATAAAGTGTGATGTCAGGACCAAAAATCCTCTCTTTTGGGTAGTGGAAGTCCACATATCCCTGGTGAATGCAAATTTTCCACGATTCTTTCTAAGCAACTCCATTGTTTCACATTTCTCAAACTCTTAAATTTTGAATATATCATTTTTTACGGTGTTACGAGATGGAACATTAAACAATGGTTGAAAACAACTACTCATGCAAAGCGGTCATTTTAGCAAGAGAATCTCTTGTCACTTCTTGGTCAAATGAAAAATTAATTAGTTGAGTCTTTCCATCGGGCCTCCGCGTTTGATTCAAAATTGCCTTTTTAATATCCATTGAGTTTCGTCGAGGACAAGAGTTCAAATGATCCCCCAAATGAGATGTTCCGTTTTTACGCGAACGTCAAGTTTTTTTCACAATATCTATAAATCGCTTTATCTTGTCCATTGATTTTTTCAAATCAAAGTGGTCCCATACCCATGACCATCGAGGTCGGTCTCTATTTTCATTAATAACATCGGTATCACGGGACTCAATCTCACGATTTTCATTATCATCATCCAATATATTAATTGGTGTTTGATTAGAACCTCCTCATTTATTAGAGGAGTACATTGTGCATCCATCGTTTGCGTTGGAATCTATTTTGATGTAGACATTTTTACATGAACAAACTTTTAAAAATTTACAATTAAGTATACATTATTACGTTATCTGTTAAATCTAAAAAAAGTAGTATATCTGATAAACCCCAAATTAGTAACCAACATGTTCTGATAACAAATCTCAAAGAGAAAATAAATCTCAAAGAGAAAACACTAGAAAATAATAACACAGTCTCAAAGCTGGAACAAAAAAACACAGTCTCAAAGTCCTCATATGTCTCAACTTGAAATAAAACTCCCAAATATCAAATCGGTGACAAATCTGAGAAATTAAGGTTCAAAATTAACAATTAGGGCTCATCTTATCGTGAATTAACAACAATAATCGTAGTCTTAAAACTGGACGAAATCAACAACAACAATCGTACCAATAGTCGTAGAAGTAAAATAGAAGGATCGAAATCAACAATAGAGATATAACCCACTCATCGTAATCAATAATCGTAAAATAGAAGTATCGAAATCAATAGCAACAACCGTACCAATAATTGTAATCAACAACAACAAAAATGGATGAAACATAACACATAACACAGTCTCAAAACAGGGATATCGTCACATACCCTACAAGATGGTAACAACAAAGAGAACTCGAAACCATGATGTCGTGGAGATGAGGGAGAACCCAAAATCATGGGAAGATGAGTCTGAGTCACCGGCATAGGCGTGGGAAGATGAGGGAGATGAGGAGTGGGAAGACGAGGGAGATGACTGAGGGAGATCGAGGGAAGATGAGATGAGGGAGAGAGGCTAGGTTTAGAAAAATACAAATGATTTTATACTTATATATTTATTATAATATAAACACACACACACACACACACACACACACACACACACACACACACACACACACACACATATATATATTATATTAATCATCCGGGTATCCCCACGGAGACCAGAGGGTATACCCAAAATTGACCCGAATTTTTTCGAATTTTTTTTTATAGATAATGCACTTTTAGGACTCAAAATAATATTGGTTGTGGATATAGACAACAAACATTTTGTTTTCATTTTTAGTCCCTATTTATAAATTAACGGCTGACGTGGCATGTTGTGATTGATTGACGTTTTATGGATATGGTTCCGCGCCAGTGACTTTATCAAAAAATAAGGACTAAAATTATAAATGAAATGTTTGTTGTCCTATTTATAGAATACATATTACAATATGTCCTAAATTTACAAATCCCCTTTTTCTACTACCCGAATCCGCCCTGATCCTTGAATTTTTGGGGATTTTTTTCTAGTATCCGCGTGGACCCGAATTTTCGAGGAAAATTGCCATCCCTACTCGGACTGAAGGAATTGGCCCACTTGGTCGACCTCAGTTCTCTCTAAAAGTTTGGCTCTCAAGGAATTTACTTCTTGTACGAAGGCACCTATCTCCTCCATCCCTTGAAGATCGTTTTTCGATTTGGCAATCACCTCAGTCTGGTTCGTGTACTGTTCGTTCCTCGCCCTTAAAGATTTACAAATATTTACAAAGGCTTTGCGGGCCTATACTGACATTTGATCTAAGAATCTTCCCCAGCTGGGAGTTATGAGAAATGTAACGACCTAAATCAGCAGACTACAAATGACACGAACCAGACCATAAGCAAAGTATTAGCACATGCAGAAAAGAATAAATTCCATTCTCATTCATTATAAAAATGTGGCCAAAGGCCAATACATTAGATTCCCAAAAACAGTTACAAATTGGTAAAAAGAAGATCGTACAAGGAAAAGACAAAATCGTAGTCTACGAGCCTTGATCAGTCACCTGATCATTTTCAGCAATGGCCTTTCCCTTGTCAACGACCAACTGTCCCTCACCATCACCATCGACCACAACAACAACCTCTCATCCTTTCTTGAAGGACACCTTGCATATATAGGCCAGTTGCCCTTCAGCATCATCATCATCATAATCTTTGTTAAAGCCATTGCGGTAGCTCGCATCCTTTTCTTAATGGATCTCTTTCTCCAGCTTGCCAACCCTGTGGAATAAGGCTCCGGTTGATTCCACCAGCTCGGTCGTCTCAGCGACTGCCACCTTATGAGTCGCCTCGAGCGTGTCATAGGCCTTGGTCATCCTATTTTTCTCTCGTTCCCACACCTGGCAAGCTTCAACAAAATCCACTTTTTGCCTATTTCTCTCTTTTGGAGCCATCAGTATGGTCGTCTAGGAGGGTGGTGATATTAGATAGCAACTGCAGATGGATTAAAGAACGGATAATATTAACAGGGAAAGTAAGGAAAAAAAACATCATAAGAGACTTACCAAGGCCATCCCCTGGGCAGTTTTAAGGGTAAGCTGGGATGATCCCAACTTGGAAGAACGCTCCCATTCAGCGGCGAGCATAACCCTCTTCAAAAGGTCAGCGGCAAGGGAAGGCACATCACCCACACTAGCCCCCTCAAGGCTTGGGAAAGAAGGGACCCTGGAGGATTATAGAACTAACTTCCTCTTGCTCTCTCTCTCTTCTCATCTCCTCTTTTTTTTCTTATCTCTCTCTCTCGTTCTCTCTCTACTTCCTCTCTCTTCTTCTCTTTCTCTTTTTCTTTTTCTTTACCCTTATCTAATGGGCTAGAGCCAATGCCTTTGGGGGAATCAGTTGAAGATTTTTCAGAGATGGGATCCAATCAGATAGGATAACCTGGTCATCATCATCAGGGAGCTTTAATTTTCTCCTCTTTATCAAATGAGCTATATCTTCTTATACTTCTTTTTTTTTTCTTATTATTATTCTCCCTCTTCACTCCCCTCCTCTTCTTCTTCTAAACTTTCTTCTTCTAAAATAACTGGCTCAAAAGGACCATGCCCGAAAGCTCTCAAGTCAGTTACCTTATCTACATGATGATTAATAAAACTGGTTGTAGTATTATTGTATTCCAACAGATAGCCTACCGACCTGGGATGCTCACCGTCAAATAGCCTCTTTATGATGTTCCTGGACTTGAGAATCTCATCAACATTGATCTCGCAGACGTCTGGCTCAAGGTTCTTTTCACGAGCTATAAAATGAAAAAAGAAAGGGCAACTATCAGAAAATAAAAGGAAAAAGAAAACGAAGACCAAATGATACAATAAGATAAAAATGCAATGACCTATGCGCTCCTCTCCAAAGTCTGGGATTGCTGGCCCTCTTTGCCTTTCGCCTTCGCGACCAGGAAGACATTATCAATTTTTGAATATAAAGCCCTAGCCCCAGCAATCCTTGTGCGAATCTGGAAGATTCACCACCAGGACTCGATCAGCCCTCCTGGTCTTGAAATAAAAAAGGCAATCATTTATCCTCGACCACAGGTAACAGTAGAAGATTTCAACAACACCTAAATTTGTATCATATAGGGAATTAATTCTGTGCACCCCATTCACTATCTTCCATACATTGGGGGCACACTGAGCATGAACTACTTCAAAGTAACAAAAGAACTTTATAAAACTAGGGTTTAGGGGAAAGGACAAACCCCCTGGGTTATCATAACGGTGTGAATCTAGTGCCCCCTTCAATGTCACACACATTCCTGGGAAAGGGGGCACAATCAATTTTCGAGCAATCATGAATATTACATCTCTTCCTAAATTCTTCTTACCATCAAGTATTGCCATGAATACATAAAGAACCCTAACTACAGTTACGTGAAAATTCGATGAAGAAGAAAGATGAGAGAAAATAAGCCAACCTTACAAGAATCGATGAAGCTCTGTGGAAAAGAAAATTAGAACTGAAGAAGATGAATGTTGCAAAGCTTAGCGAGCACGAAAGAAGGTGCAGTGAAGTGAATTAATGGCGTGATTGTATCTCTGGTTTGAAACCCAATGACAATGATTACACAAAATCTCCCACACAATTTTTGGCGGTTCAAATGCAAGCTCGGATGACAGCACTCTAGCTCATTTAAATGAATTACAAGTATGCCATGATGTTTGGCTCATGACCAGCGTACCCTTAACAAGTCCATCAAATTTATCAAAATGCCCTTCCAGATCGCAAAAACGAAGATTTCAAGTCAAAGGTCTGTAGTTTAGTTAAAAATTATTGGCCCACCACCAACAAGGCCCAAAATTTTTAGGGGCAATTGTGGGGACACATTTATTATGGTCCATGAGAGTAGATGAACAAGCCCAAACTGTCTAAGAAGCTGCCCGACCCAAATCAGACATTCGACCAACAAGGTGCGTGTTTAATATTTACTATAACACTTACGTATATACTCAAACCAATTACCAATAATCTCGACTGAGATATTCAGGTGATACAAGATATATCCAATGTGTGAAATGAGTTCCTTGTGCAATTCAAACTCTATTCTTTATACGCTTATAAAATGTACACCCTGACCTAGGGTGTATATTTTATACGCCTATAAAATGTACACCCTGACCCAGGGCAAATGGATGTAACAAGAAATATTAAGGGACACTATAATAAAATCAGTAACCTCTCAGTAGACGTAGGCAAATTGCCGAACCACGTATATTGTTGTTATGTCTGTGATCCTTTACTTTCTACTTTTTGTGATTGTTTTCGGGGGTTCTTTATTGTGATATTTTCTTTACTCAGAGGTGATTAAGATCGAGGTGAGATTCTGTTGGGAAAAGTTAGATATTGTGATTAAAAATCACATCAAAGAGTTTTATAAAGAAATGGAAAAATAAAATCATTATTTAATTTTAGTCTACTTCTAAAAATTAAATTGTTACCTCATATAATTATCGCAAATATGAACATCATATTATGTAATCCAAATATTTAGTGCACAATAAAACAAACAATATTACCTCAATTGTTTATGAAATTTGTAGTAGACGATTCTTGGGTTGAGTCGCGGACTAGGTCGCTCTATTTACGACGGTTTGCAGTTCTACCCTCGTTGTGCACGTAGTGTACAGTCACGATGTCCCCAGGATAAAACAAGTCGATAATCACCTCTGCCTCATATAATCATGCACTGTAGTTATATGGCATACTAACACCCATTCTAAATTTATTGCCCAATCTCACAATTTCAGTTTGAAAGAATAAATTTTTCATAAAAAAAAATTCAAAACGAAAATATGAGAAAGATACTATTTTTTTGTTTTGTATTTTCTGTTTGTTCTCTCCTCTTTCTCCTATTTTTTTGTCAAACCAAGCACTCTTTTCTTGCCATACCAAACCCAAGCTCTCAATCTCTCTTAAATAATTTTGATCGGATGAGGGAGTTATAATTAAAGGTTAAAAATGGGTACACAAGTGGGACGTAGTGGGTGAGTTAGTGGGCAAGGTAAAGCAAAGGTGAGGATAGTGGGTAGACCATTCGTCCCCCACTCGTGATTTTAAAATACACACGGACAACAATCCCCCACTTGGATCTTAAAAACACAATCATCGGTAACAATCCCCTGCTTAATTTATAATATCAGTGGCAATCAAGTTAAATGAAGCTTTTTCATTTTCATGAGAAAATTTAACTTGCAACATGTATAACTAAGTTATATCGATGAATCTTGGCTATTAAAGAAAACGTATATTCATAAATGATAACGATATAAATATCCCTTCAAAAGAGATTTATACTCCTTATTATCTTAAAGTTATAAGATAAGTCAATTATAAACTATTCCAGTTCATTCCAGGGGATTTAACCAAACATTTATGACATGACTTCTCTAAGGATTTTTGGAATCCTTTCTAATAACATAAGCAAGCTTTTATTTTTAACTCGCAACTCAAAAAATTATGAGTTCTCTTGGACACCAAAGTTTTAGACTCTATTAAATGTTCTTCAATTATAGTTGAGGGGTACTCATTTGAGTGCCCCCACTATTCTCTAGGTATAGCATTAAGAAGATACATGTAATGTGCCCTCACTATATCTTCAATTCATAAAAAGGAGTCTACACTTATATAGTTTCAACGTTAAATAAGAATTAATCTTATTTCTTAAATTAATACATGCTTTATGTTTTAGGTATAGTCGAATAAAAAAATACATGTTCATTCATTCTAGTCATAAATTCAGATTTTCAAGGGTCTGGAAGTCACATATAGATTACACAATCTATTTCATAAAAAAATATAATATACAATTTTTCATATATTATTTTTCACAGTGTATAAGATAATATTTCATATTAGAGCTTCAACCTACATTCCAAATCATTACACTAGAATATCTTTACCAAAGTAAAGATTGCATTTGCACCAAGCTCAATTCTAATGAAATCCTCCAATTATTATCATTTCGACATATGAATTATATTTACTCAATACAAAGTCTGACATATGAGGTCTTTACTCGTAATATTAGACCTCTCTAGGTCTAAATCCATACATAGATCAAACAACCTATTAAAAATATAACATGTTTGATTTCATATGTAATACATAAGGTAAAAAATATATGTCTTGAGTTTTACACTTTCTCCAAAACATGGCATATGGTCAAAATAACTTTACCCAATTAAATTATTTCTACACCAGTATGAAGCACACCAATTGATTCTAACATAGTAGAATACAATTTTATTATATACCTTTTTCAACTCATATAAATGAATAATATGAAGACTTATTCAAATAAAATTCTAGCGGTTGCGCTTCAAACTCAAAAGTTGTATAAGTCCTTATATCCTTTCAAGATAATTCATTTTACATAAATTTGAGTGCAATTTTTTATTAAGTACTTCATAAATCCTTGAATAAGAAATTTATAAAGGCCTTCTAATATTTTCAATCCGTTGGGAACAATAATTGGTACATTTTTCTAAGAAAATGTTGTTGTTCAAAAGGTAAAACTTCAAGTTTGAAATTTCACCACAACCAAACCGCTTAGTGAGAATTTATGAAATTTTCCAGAATTCATCCTTTACGAGTCTGGTCTTATACAAAATTGGAATCACTCAACAAACTTGTTTTACTTCAAGTTGTCCAAAAAATTACGCATTGTGCATCACACTTGTAAAAATCATAATAAAAGATATACAACTTACTTTTCAGAAATTCCAAAGCTCAATATTCATAATCTCATCATACTATACGCATGCAAAAATTCAAGAAATTTCAGTATATATATCATAAAAAACTAAGATGATATTCCAACAAAATTCATAACAAAAAATTCAAAAAAAAATTAGTCATTCACTTTAGTGTGGTTGAAAAACACAAACTACACTTTCATATTAACACTTAAAAAAAATATTTGAACAAATTTCTTTTGTAGTAAACATAGCGCAAGGCGTAAATATTTATTATCTACCCTTCGAATCCTTATATCAAATTTTTATTTCATTTCAAATATCAAATTTTAATTTGATTCCACATAAAAAAAATTATTGTTTTTCATATAACAAATTTTCATTTGTTATCAAATATCAAATTTAAATTTGGTTCTATATAACAAATTTTATTTGTTTTCAAAGATCAAATTTCCATTTGATTTCATCTAACAAATTTTCATTTGTATTCTTAACCGCAAGTAGTTCTAAATGAATTATCTAAAAGTTATACAATTTCATTTCCAACAACAACCTCTTATGTGAAATAAGATTTCACACCCATAACTAAAAAATTTGATTGACCTATTTTTAAAAAAAATCATGAAGGGGTTCATTATTGTTCAAATTTTAATTTCTTATGAAATTATTGATCGATTCCGGATGACAAAGATACTGAAATTTATATTTCTTCTTCGCAAAATATAATCTTTAGGATGTTCGGGCTAAAATGTAATTTCTAGAAGTGAAATGTCAAAATTATAATTTCTAGACATAAAAACATTGTTGGCCTTTTTTTTTAATGTAGGCGTCATAAAAATAATCATATACGCCCATAAGATTTATATTTCGATCTCCGTGGTAGATATAAAACGTCTTAAAATTATTGGGAAAATTTAGATATTGTGATTAAAAATCACATCAAAGTGTTTTATGGAGAAATCAAAAATTAAAATCATTATTTAATTTTAGTCTACTATTTGAAATTAAATTTTCACCTCATACATTTATCGCAAATATGAACCGCGTGTTATGTAATCCAAATATTTACTGCACAATAAAACTAAATAATATTACCTCAATTGTTTGTGAAATTTGTTGTAGACGATTCTTGGGTTGACTCGTGGAGTAGGTCACTCTCTTTAAGATGTTTCGCGGCTCTACCCTCTTTGTGTAGGTAGTGTACAGTCACGTCGTTCCCATGATAAAACAAGCTCAGAATCACCTATGTCTCATATAACCATTCATTATAGTTATATGTCATACTAACACCCATTCGAAATTTATTGCCCAATCTCACAATTTCAGTTTGAAAGAATAAATTTTTCATAAAAAAAAATCAAAACGAAAATATGATAAAGATTTTATTTTTTTTGTTTTGAATTTTCTGTTTGTATTCTCATCTTGCACCTTTTTTGGTCAAACCAAGCTCATTAAAATTGCATGCTTGTCAATCCAGGCTCTCTTTTCTTGTCATACCAAACTCAAGCTCTCTTAAAGAATTTTGGCCGGATGAGCGAGTTATGATTGAAGGTTGAAAATGGCTACACAAGTGGCAGGTAGTGGGTGGCTTAGCGGGCAAGTAAAAACAAAGGTGGGGATAGTGGGTAGACCATTAGTCTCCCACTTGTGGTTTTAAAACACACACGGACAACAGATTCCGCGTGCGATTTTGAGGCATCTAAGAGTGATCAGTCGGTGTTTTCTAAAATAGAACAATATATCCATTTCATGTAGATCGGGACGACATGTGACATCTGAACCTTTATGTAATGCCCACCTTGATGACTATGGACTTTGTCTAGTAGGTAGTATGCTAGAGAAAATTAGTTACAATCACAATACAAAATCAATTATAACAATACAACATAAGCTAAATCTTAATGATTACTTACACCACACCTAGACTTGGGCATTTATAATGGATGTCATCGTAAAACATTACCTGAAAGGGAAACCTAAAATTCAACATAAGCTAAATCTTAATGATTACTTACACCACACCACAATAAAACATCAATTATAACAATTTGAATGCTCACAAAGTTCATGTCGGTAAAGGTATAATGCTAATTGTTGATTTCTAAAAATGGAGTAGGTCCAAATTTATAATCACAAACAATATAAAAATAATCAAGCAAGACAAACACACAACAAAAAAAGATTTTTAAAGTGCTTCAACTATGAGAAAATCATACGCCCATTGTTGTTAGTATCTCTAGTGGGTACAATAGCTCAGAGTTAAGTATGTTTGTGCCTGATTGAATCGTCCCTTTGAACTAAGGGAGATTGTGTATTTATAGTGGTTAGGAATCCAAGAGATGGAATGCCTTTATATATCTAGGCATTTACATATGTATACACTAAATAAGACTGTTGACATTCATATATACGTGTACAAAAAGTTGTTAGTTATTCCATCTGAATGACTTTTGCTATTCTTGAGGGTCCGTATCCTTGAGGTTGGTCGGTCGGTTGGCCGATCAAGTGTCTATAGAGCCGACTAAGAGAATAAGTAATCTAAGAGAATAATGTGACACCCCGACTAATTAAATACCGGGTAGCTACTCCTTTATTCAAATTAATACAAAAAGTCAAGTTGGTTCAGTTCATAGCATCACTATCGAAAAACGTTTTAATAATTACTAGCCACCTAATATTTAAAAAGTGAGTTGTCAATTTAAATTAAATCCGATTAACATACAATAAGTATTAAATTATGAAATAATGATATCATAACCACATTACAGCCACATTACAATAATAAAGAAATAAATGAATCTGGAGGAACACTCCCCGAAAATAATCCGAAATAGTGAATAAAACTGTACAAAGTCTGAATCATGAATTAATTACATCCAACACTGAAATGAAACTGAATAGATAAGATGTCTATAAAAGAAATGGGGCGACATGCCCTATAGATGAGTAAATCTGAAGTAGAGTCAAGATAGAAAGTGGAGGCGTCTACTATTGAGGTCCTGTAGCTTCCACAACAGCTACATCACGTCACTGGAATGGAACTCCTACGCTTGGTGTCCTTGTGGCTGGGCACCTAAAAGGTTTTACACGAAAATAGATTTGAAAGCAAACGGGTCAGAGCCTGATTGTGAAAACAACTTAAAATACAACAAGTGTTTAATATCATTAAACAGTGAATATAAAATACATGATAGTGTGTGCACTCACATGAGTTCCTCACCTCTCAACTAGCTGTGCACACTTATCGTACTCGTACCCGTTCTAGTTATTCTACTATCAAACTAGTCCAATTCGTTACCTGACATTACTTTACAATTAAAAGTTCATTTCTCAATGTCTTAATATAAATTGGAGGTCTTACTGTTTTTACTCAAAATTAGTTATAATAATTTATAAGAATTTCTCCATCTTTAACTCTACTAAGAATGTTACAATTATTCACACTTACACTTTCATAAACGATTCATCTCAATTATCAGTATATTAATCTCATTATAATCATACAATAATGGCACCCCTAGACTAAGCTGCGGTGCAACCACCTAGTATTTAAAAAGCAAGTTGCCAAATTTTAGTTAAAGCCTGATTAACATGCAACAAGTGTAATGAAGAATAATAACACCATTCACCATAATGAAGTAATAGAATAACCAACGCATGATATAAATAAATCTGGAGGAAAAACTCCTCATAACACAATCCCACAACTGAAGTAAATAATGAAATACTGAATACTGAATGAATACATGCTAAAGTCTGAAAAACTGAAATGGAAATGTATCTAATAGAATTTGGGCAACATGCCCTACAACTGAGGAATACTGAATAAGGAATCCAAATGATATAAGCGTCTAAAGGAAAATCCCTGTAGCTTCCACAAGCAGCTACAACTCGTCATCAGAATGAGAATCCTATGCATGGTGACCTTGTGGCTGGGCACCTAAAATGGTTTTACAAAAAGATAGATTTGAAAGCAAACGGGTCAGAGCCCGAATGTGGAGATATTTTAAAAACCTGCAAGTGCTTTAAAAACATTTAAAACAGTATATGCAAAGTACATGTTAGGACGTGCTCTCACATGATATACTCACCTCTCGTCTAACTGTGCACTCCTAACGTTCCTGTACCCATTCATGTGTTATCTCATAACTACCTAAAGAGTTTCTAACACTTCTACTCGGTTCACGTTTAAGTCCCAATCTTAACAATTAAATAGAGGGTTCTACATTAATTCCCGGATTCCCAATTATTAACAAAACCATTTATTGATAAAAGTTCTCTTTTTATCTTTTCAAAACATTACCATAACTATACTCACAATTTAACATAGTAAATTCCTTCTCATTTAACCGTATATTTTCACATCATAAATATACAATACAAGCACCCAAAGGCTAAGCTGCGGTGCACACATACTCTGCTATCCATCCCGGTACATCACGTACATAAGGGTCACGCATTTCGAATCTCTCAGGAATCGTTCAGATAACAACATCACAAGTAATGGAGGCGAACACAGTCACCATCACATGGGTTACGCACATACCTACGCTCCCACGATCAGCAGACTTATTAATATCACAATAAGTCCTTCTATGACCTATGTTCATCGAGGTAACCAATCTAAATCCGTGCAACACAAGGATAAGAAGGCCCTAAGCGAACGTAAACCTCCCGTGATAGCAAGTATGGTAGGTATGTCATACACATAAGATTATATACTAAGCATTCACACATCTTAGATATCTCAATATTAATAAAGGTATACTCTACGTCATTATACCATTATTCCAAATTTCATATATTTCAAGTATCCCGATAATATATAAATTAATCTTGGGAGATGATTTAGACCCATAAATTGGAAGTTAAAAGCTTGGAAATATGTTAGGAATTGCATGTAGTAATATTCTGGACGAAATTTATGTTCTAAACAGAACCTTTGATGATTTAAAAATGGAGTTAGAAGAAGTTTAATGATGTTCTTGAATGGAAGAATTCTGGAAATTATTTTGATGTAGTTTTGATCTAAACTAAGCCTTTAAATGATGAATTATGGAATTTAGAACGTTAATACTGTTGTAGGATGATAGTATGATGTTATAGTAACCTTGTCTTGGAGTTTCATGTTTAAAAATGGAGTTTTGGGACGAAACTGTAACTGCAAAACGAAGCAGTCCGTAACAGACCTGGTGCGTTCGATCGATCGATGTTCTTCGGTCGATCGATCGACCACCATCGATCGATTGAAGGTAAAGGTCGATCGATCGACCTTCCCAGACTGAATAAAGTTTTTCCCTAATTGAATTTTAATGGTGTTAACCCTTGGATAATATTATTGGAGACATTGTGAATACCCTTAACCTTAAGGAAGACCAGTAGACATGATTATGAGATTGGACTTTAATTGGAATTTAATTTGAGGATTATTCTAAATTAATGAAATTCGATAAGTGAAATAATATTTGGGTTAATAGTGCAAATTTGAATAATTTGATGAAATAAGGTTTGGGGCAGAAGTAAAGACCTTAGGTGTAAAGGCGTTATATGTGAGAATAATGGGAACTTAATAGTCTATTTGAGATAGGTTTTAAGTTTAAGAAACTACGACGTGAGACGTGTCGACTATTTAATTTATATATTATCCGAATACTTGAAATATATGAATTTGGAATAATGGTATAATGACGTAGAGTATACCTTTATTAATATTGAGATATCTAAGATGTGTGAATGCTTAGTATATAATCTTATGTGTATGACATACCTACCATACTTGCTATCACGGGAGGTTTACGTTCGCTTAGGGCCTTCTTATCCTTGTGTTGCCCGGATTTAGATTGGTTACCTCGATGAACATAGGTCATAGAAGGACTTATTGTGATATTAATAAGTCTGCTGATCGTGGGAGCGTAGGTATGTGCGTGACCCATGTGACGGTGACTGTGTTCGCCTCCATTACTTGTGATGTTGTTATCTGAACGATTCCTGAGAGATTCGGAATGCGTGACCCTTATGTACGTGATGTACCGGGATGGATAGCAGAGTATGTGTGCACCGCAGCTTAGCCTTTGGGTGCTTGTATTGTATATTTATGATGTGAAAATATACGGTTAAATGAGAAGGAATTTACTATGTTAAATTGTGAGTATAGTTATGGTAATGTTTTGAAAAGATAAAAAGAGAACTTTTATCAATAAATGGTTTTGTTAATAATTGGGAATCCGGGAATTAATGTAGAACCCTCTATTTAATTGTTAAGATTGGGACTTAAACGTGAACCGAGTAGAAGTGTTAGAAACTCTTTAGGTAGTTATGAGATAACACATGAATGGGTACAGGAACGTTAGGAGTGCACAGTTAGACGAGAGGTGAGTATATCATGTGAGAGCACGTCCTAACATGTACTTTGCATATACTGTTTTAAATGTTTTTAAAGCACTTGCAGGTTTTTAAAATATCTCCACATTCGGGCTCTGACCCGTTTGCTTTCAAATCTATCTTTTTGTAAAACCATTTTAGGTGCCCAGCCACAAGGTCACTATGCATAGGATTCTCATTCTGATGACGAGCTGTAGCTGGTTGTGGAAGCTACAGGGATTTGCCTTTAGACGCTTATATCATTTGGATTCCTTATTCAGTATTCCTCAGTTGTAGGGCATGTTGCCCAAATTCTATTAGATACATTTCCATTTCAATTTTTCAGACTTTAGCATGTATTCATTCAGTATTCAGTATTTCATTATTTACTTCAGTTGTGGGATTGTGTTATGAGGAGTTTTTCCTCCAGATTTATTTATATCATGCGTTGGTTATTCTATTACTTCATTATGGTGAATGGTGTTATTATTCTTCATTACACTTGTTGCATGTTAATCAGACTTTAACTAAAATTTGGCAACTTACTTTTTAAATACTAGGTGGTTAGTAATAATAAAAATGTTTTCGACAGTGATGCTATTAACTGAGCCAACTTGGCGTTTTGATTTAATTTAATAAAGGAGTAGCTACCCGGTATTTAATTAGTCGGGGTGTCACAGGTGGTATCAGAGCATCAGGTTCTAGTGTCCATTAGGATCTGAACGGCTTATTATGTTTCCGCTGAGCTTTCTTTGATGTAGAGCCCTATATTTTAGGACTGTTGTATTCTTTTGTTTATGCTACGTTCTTCAGCTATTTTAAAGTTTATAACTGCGAACTTATAGACTTTATTCTTATTTCAGAATGCCTCCACGACGTGCATGACAAGTTCCCAAGAATGCGACGCCAGAACCACAACCAGCACCGGTTCAGGGCATGATGAACGCCGCTGAGGTTGCAGCTATTGTAGCCCAAGCGGTAAATGCCGCCATTGCCGTTGTTCAGCAGGCACCGCCTCAGGCGCCGGTTGCCGCGCCAGTGCAGACTAATGCATTCCCGTCTGCTTGGGAACATGTACGTGATGCTTTTCAGAAAGCGCATCCGCCAGAGTTTGCAGGTAGCTCAGATGTGGTAGTCTCGAGCCAATGGAGGAAGGATATACAGCGGCACTTGAGGATGTATGAGTGCACGGATGTTCAGAAGCAGGTGCTAGCTACTTTCAAGCTAGTTGGATCTGCATTGCAGTGGTGGGAGTCTATTACCACCGTAGAGGAGAGGGATACTCTCACTATTCAGGAGTTCTGGGTGCGGTTCGACCGCAAGTACTTTCCGTCAGCTGTTCATACGAAAATAAGGAGGAGATTGATGAGTCTGAGGCAGGAGGGCAAAACCGTGGCCGAGTATGAGGCCGAGTTCACTAATCTGTTGAATATCGTTCCTGATGAGATACCGACAGAAAAGAAGAAGCTTGAGAAATTCACCGACGGGTTGACATGGAGGATCCGTCAGCATCTGTTAGGGAACCTTTCGTTGGCCACTTATTCTGATGTGGTTAACGCTGCTTTATTACACTGCCAGGATCACCGCTTTCATATGGCTGAGGGCAAGAGATCGAGAGAGTCTAGCCATCAGGGCAGGACTGGAGGACATGGTGCCGGTGGAGCACAATCTGTTCAGGGGCAGAGACAGTTTGAGCAGGGTTCCCAGCAGGGGGATCATAAGAGGTTCCGTTCAGGGGGTTTCAGGAACAGTCAGGGAGGATTTTGGAATGGCCAGCAGGGTCATAACGGCCATCAGGGCCAACAGGGTCAAAATGGTCAACATCAGCAGTTTCAGCAGGGCCAAGGGAGGAACGGTAACGGCCACCAGGGCCGGGGACAGCAGGGGCACAGAGGAGGGAACTTCCCTGGGAAGTGTTTCGTTTGTGGCAAGACTGGCCATAAACGCCAGGACTGTCCTGATAGGGGCAGGGCCCCGCAGCAGCAGCAGGGAGCTCGCCAGGAGCCACAGAGGCCCATGTTTCCCGCCGCTCTCCCCGCACCACCATAGATGGCAGCATTGCCACCCATTCCAGCAGTCCCAGTTCAGCAGGGGCAGCTACAGTATGGACGTGTCTACAACGTCCACCAGGCAGCAGTCCCACAGGCACCGCCCGCGATTGAGGGTACGTTTTCTATTCATGGCACTATGGGTCGGGTACTGTTTGATACGGGGGCTACACATTGTTTTATAGCTACACATTTCGCGAAGGCTTTAGGGTTGTTAGCCACAGCGGAGAGCACAGTTACGTGTGTCGACTCACCTTTGGGGAGTGGGTCGCTTATATTCTTTATATGTCAGGGAGTGGGGGTAGAGATTGGTGGTTTGGTATTACCTGCGGACATGTTGGTTTTAGATATGCATGTTCACGATGTGATTATCGGTATGGATTGGCTCGCTGATTATAGAGCCATGATAGATTGCTTCAGTGGGAGCATTATTTTTGCCATTCCGGGGCAAGAGATGTTTGTAGTGGCGATGCCTCGCCCAGAGGGAGGCTCGACCGCCCATTTATATTACATTGAGGAGGATACCTCTAAGGAGGTTGTGATTCCTTTAGATTCGATCCCAGTTGTCAGGGAGTATTCTGATGTGTTTCAGGAGATACCAGGCCTACCCCCCAGTCGAGAGATAGACTTCGTTATAGACTTGTTACCAGATACGAGACCTATAACACGCGCACCATACCGTATGGCTCCAGCTGAGATGAGGGAGTTACGGGATCAGATTGAGCAGTTGTTGGGTCAGGGGTTTATTCGGAGGAGTACTTCACCGTGGGGTGCCCCTGTGTTGTTCGTGAAGAAGAGAGATGGTTCACTGAGATTGTGTGTGGACTACCGGGAGTTAAACAAGGTCACGATACGGAACAAGTATCCGTTGCCTAGAATCGATGACCTATTTGACCAGTTGAGAGGAGCTTCTTGCTTCTCAAAGATTGATTTGCGATCTGGATACCATCAGTTGCGTATCAGGGAGGAGGACGTCTCAAACACTGCGTTCTTATCGAGATATGGTTCCTACGAGTTTCGGGTTATGCCATTTGGTTTGACCAACGCTCCAGCAACATTTATGGACTTGATGAATAGGGTGTTCAGGGATTTCCTAGACCAGTTTGTCATTGTCTTCATCGATGATATTTTGGTTTACTCCCAGACAGAGGAGGAGCACGCCGAGCACTTGAGACTAGTTTTGCAGACACTGCGCCAGAATGAGTTGTATGCAAAATATGAGAAGTGCGGGTTTTGGCTGAAGGAGGTTCAGTTTTTGGGGCATATTATTTCCGACCGGGGAATATCGGTTGATCCGGGGAAGGTATCCGCGGTGAGGGAGTGGGGACAGCCCATGACACCGACAGAGATCCGTAGTTTCTTGGGCCTAGCATGATACTACAGGAGGTTTATTCGGGGTTTCTCCACGATAGCGGGTCCCATGACACACCTAACCCGTAAGGGTGTGCCGTTCATTTGGAGTGATGCCTGTCAGTTGGCATTTGATGAGTTGAAGGACAAGTTAACCTCAGCACCTGTGTTAGCATTGCCGAGACCGGGAGTTGAGTACCTTGTTTACACCGATGCGTCCTTACAAGGACTTGGGGGTGTACTGCAGCAGGAGAGTCAGTCCATAGCTTATGCTTCCCGTAAGCTTAAGCCTCATGAGAAGAATTACCCTACCCATGACTTGGAGTTAGCGGCAGTGGTATTTGCTCTTCGTATTTGGAGACATTACCTTTTGGGGGAGAAGTTTCGATTGTTCATGGATCACAAGTCCCTACAGTACCTATTCACGCAGAAGGAGTTGAATATGCAGCAACGGAGGTGGCTTGAATTCGTGAAAGATTATCAGTTCGATATCCAGTATCACCCGGGCAAGGCTAACGTGGTGGCATACGCATTGAGCCGTAGACCGGTAGATGAGGTGGCAGATGTGTGGAAGGCAAAGTGAAAAGAATTGGGACACCAGGATGCAGTGGCCCGATCATTCATGTCTGTGATGACTGTTACACCACAGATTGTCACGAAGGTGGTGAAGGCACAGGCAAATGACTCGTTCTGTCAGGAGCAGATAGTTCGATTATTGGCAGAGGGAGCCGAATCCTATACCGTTAGCTCAGACGGGGGATTACGCTTCAATGGGAGATTGGTGGTTCCGGAAGGGGAGGAATTGCGGCATGAGGTGATGGCAGAGTCGCACGGCTCACGATTCGCGGTACATCCCGGAGGGGACAAAATGTACCAAGACATGAGACGTCAGTATTGGTGGAGCGGGATGAAGAGAGATATTGCCGAGTTTGTCTCAAAATGCGCCACTTGTCAGCTCGTAAAAGTGGATCATCAGAGACCGGCAGGACTGCTACAGCCGTTAGAGGTCCCGATGTGGATGTGGGAGAGCATCTCTATGGACTTTATCACGGGGTTGCCTACGTCGCAGAGAGGTCACGACTCCATTTGGGTAATTGTGGACAGGTTGACAAAAGTCACTCATTTTCTACCCGTAAGGACAGACTACACTGCGGGACAGTATGCCCAGCTCTTTATTGCAGAGATAGTGAGACTTCACGGTGTGCCCTTAAATATCGTGTCTGACCGAGACAAGATATTTGTTTCACGGTTTTGGGAGAGCTTTCAGCAGGCCATGGGCACGGAGTTGCGGTTGAGTACGACGTACCACCCGCAGACCGATGGGCAGACCGAGCGCACAAATCAGATGTTGGAGGACATGCTACGTATGTGCACCATTGATTTTGAGGGTGGATGGGAGCAGTATCTTCCACTGGTGGAGTTTGCTTACAACAACTCCTACCAGTTCACCATTGGCATGGCACCATTTGAGGCATTGTACGGTAGACCTTGTCGTTCCCCAGCATGTTGGTTGGAGGTGGGGGACAACAAACTACTTGGGCCGGAAGTGATTCAGGATACTTCGGCAAGGATAGAATTGATTCGCAGTCGCATTCGGGTAGCTCAGGACAGACAGAAGAGTTATGCTGATGCGAAGAGATTCTTCAGAGAGTTCCAAGTGGGGGACCAGGTTTTGCTCAGAGTATCTCCTATGAAGGGGATTATGCATTTCGGGAAGAAAGGGAAGTTGGCACCGAGATATGTGGGACCATTTCCTATTATTGAGCGGATCGGACCAGTTGCGTATAGACTTGGGTTACCGGAGTATTTACATCGGATTCATGATGTGTTTCATATTTCCTCGCTTAGGAAATACCTTAGAGATAATTTGGCTCATTCTCTCATTGCTGTGGAGGACATTGATCTCCAGCCAGATAGCTCCTACGAGGAGGGGCCGATTGCTATTCTAGACCGAAGTGAGCGGAAACTGCGGTCAAAGATAGTTCCGTTAGTGCGTGTTCAGTGGCGACATCATAATGTCGAGGAGTCCACATGGGAGCGCGAGGATGAGATGCGCGAACGTTATCCAGAGTTATTCTTACCAGGTACTTTCTAGTTCCGAATTTCGGGACGAAATTCAGTTATTAGGGGGGAAGTATGTAATACCCCGTATTTTCTGTGATATTTATTTTTGGGGATTAATTGAATTAAATGTTTATTAATTGGAAATTAATCCGGATAAAAATATTAACGAGATGTGAGTTAGTATTTTATTATAATGTGTATACTTGGCATTATATGAATATTGGTAATATTGAAATTGTCACGTGATTGAAATACGGCAATTTGGAATTTTGTTGGGACGCGTGTGACCGCCGCGTCATGGTATTTTATTATTAAATTAAAAAGTGAATTTTAGTTCCATTAACCGTATGGTCATTTTGAGTGCGCCAACGCGTCCGGAAGGGTCGAGATAGTCAGAAAACACTAGCCGGAAGTTTAGTTTGGGTCCCGGGGTATTTTTGGGCCATACCGGCATCATAAAGGGTATTTTGGTAATTTGTATTTTTGGGAATTAAAAAGTGACGAAAATAGGAATTACAATCTGACTATTTCTTTAACCCACTTAACCCACTAACTACACTATGTGACAATATGGGCTATGGGAGAAGTTGATATACAATTCTAACTTACCAAAAACCATAACACACCTCCATACTCCATTGTCTTCAACCTTGGGAAGCTTGAGAGAGAGAGAGAAGGAAGAGAATTCTGCAGAAAAACAGAGGGAGAGCAACTTAACTTCAAGATTCTACACCAAATTCAGAGATAAATTAAGGCAAGTGATTTAAACTCATTTGATTCAAGATATGTTTTCATGTTTAGGAATTTTCGAAATTAATCTTGGGAGATGATTTAGACCCATAAATTGGAAGTTAAAAGCTTGGAAATATGTTAGGAATTGCATGTAGTAATATTCTGGATGAAATTTATGTTCTAAACAGAACCTTTGATGATTTAAAAATGGAGTTAGAAGAAGTTTAATGATGTTCTTGAATGGAAGAATTCTGGAAATTATTTTGATGTAGTTTTGATCTAAACTAAGCCTTTAAATGATGAATTATGGAATTTAGAACGTTAATACTGTTGTAGGATGATAGTATGATGTTATAGTAACCTTGTCTTGGAGTTTCATGTTTAAAAATGGAGTTTTTGGACGAAACTGTAACTGCAAAACGAAGCAGTCCGTAACAGACCTGGTGCGTTCGATCGATCGATGTTCTTCAGTCGATCGATCGACCACCATCGATCGATCGAAGGTAAAGGTCGATCGATCGACCTTCCCAGAATGAATAAAGTTTTTCCCTAATTGAATTTTAATGGTGTTAACCCTTGGATAATATTATTGGAGACATTGTGAATACCCTTAACCTTAAGGAAGACCAGTAGACATGATTATGAGATTGGACTTTAATTGGAATTTAATTTGAGGATTATTCTAAATTAATGAAATTCGATAAGTGAAATAATATTTGGGTTAATAGTGCAAATTTGAATAATTTGATGAAATAAGGTTTGGGGCAGAAGTAAAGACCTTAGGTGTAAAGGCGTTATATGTGAGAATAATGGGAACTTAATAGTCTATTTGAGATAGGTTTTAAGTTTAAGAAACTACGACGTGAGACGTGTCGACTATTTAATTTATATATTATCGGGATACTTGAAATATATGAATTTGGAATAATGGTATAATGACGTAGAGTATACCTTTGTTAATATTGAGATATCTAAGATGTGTGAATGCTTAGTATATAATCTTATGTGTATGACATACCTACCATACTTGCTATCACGGGAGGTTTACGTTCGCTTAGGGCCTTCTTATCCTTGTGTTGCCCGAATTTAGATTGGTTACCTCGATGAACATAGGTCATAGAAGGACTTGTTGTGATATTAATAAGTCTGCTGATCGTGGGAGCGTAGGTATGTGCGTGACCCATGTGATGGTGATTGTGTTCGCCTCCATTACTTGTGATGTTGTTATCTGAACGATTCCTGAGAGATTCGGAATGCGTGACCCTTATGTACGTGATGTACCGGGATGGATAGCAGAGTATGTGTGCACCGCAGCTTAGCCTTTGGGTGCTTGTATTGTATATTTATGATGTGAAAATATACGGTTAAATGAGAAGGAATTTACTATGTTAAATTGTGAGTATAGTTATGGTAATGTTTTGAAAAGATAAAAAGAGAACTTTTATCAATAAATGGTTTTGTTAATAATTGGGAATCCGGGAATTTAAGTAGAACTCTTAATTTAATTGTTAAGGTTGGTAATTAAACGTGAACCGAGTAGTAGTGTTATAAACTCTTTAGGTAGTTATGAGATAACAGACGAATGGGTACAGGAACGTTAGGAGTGCACAGTTAGACGAGAGGTGAGTATATCATGTGAGAGCACGTCCTAACATGTACTTTGCATATACTGTTTTAAATGTTTTTAAAGCACTTGCAGGTTTTTAAAATATCTCCACATTCGGGCTCTGACCCGTTTGCTTTCAAATCTATCTTTTTTTAAAACCATTTTAGGTGCCCAGCCACAAGGTCACCATGCATAGGATTCTCATTCTGATGACGAGCTGCAGCTGCTTGTGGAAGCTACAGGGATTTGCCTTTAGACGCTTATATCATTTGGATTCCTTATTCAGTATTCCTCAGTTGTAGGGCATGTTGCCCAAATTCTATTAGATACATTTCCATTTCAGTTTTTCAGACTTTAGCATGTATTCATTCAATATTCAGTATTTCATTATTTACTTCAGTTGTGGGATTGTGTTATGAGGAGTTTTTCCTCCAGATTTATTTATATCATGCGTTGGTTATTCTATTACTTCATTATGGTGAATGGTGTTATTATTCTTCATTACACTTGTTGCATGTTAATCAGACTTTAACTAAAATTTGGCAACTTACTTTTTAAATACTAGGTGGTTAGTAATAATAAAAATGTTTTCGACAGTGATGCTATTAACTGAGCCAACTTGGCCTTTTGATTTAATTTAATAAAGGAGTAGCTACCCGGTATTTAATTAGTCGGGGTGTCACAGGTGGTATTAGAGCATCAGGTTCTAGTGTCCTTTAGGATCTGAACGGCTTATTATGTTTCCGCTGAGCTTTCTTTGATGTACCAATCTAAATCCCCCCGTAGGCACACAAAGATTAGATGGCCCTGATCGAACGCCGACCTCCCGTGATAGCAAGTATGGTAGGTATGTTATACATAGATAACCACATATACTAAGCATTCACACATCTTATATATCTTAGAATATTAATAGAGGTATATTTTACATTCCTATACCGTAATTAAATGTTGCACATTTACAAATCCCCGAATAATATACATTAAAGTTGTCAACCCTTCTCACGTCGTAATATTAGGTACTTATTTCTTAACCCATAAATGTAATTCGATTTACTACAAAATCCTAAGTTTTACTCCTCTACGTACTCCAATATCACAACTATACCCACTAGTCAACAAGGAAAGGTTAACACTCAATTAAATAAGTCTAATGGAAGTTCTAAATAAAATCAGGCCTAAAAAGGCCATTCTGTCAACTCGTTAGAAATCTCGTTCGAACGAGGTTGTTCGAACGAGGGTTGTTCGAACGAAGGTTTCGAATAAACTCGTTAGAAGGGATACTGTCATCTCGTTAGAAATCTCATTCAAACGAGGTCGTTCGAATGACCTGGACAGGCCTTCTAACGAGATGGCAAAAAACGCCTAGAAATTTGCCAACTCGTTTTTCTTCATTTTTCTCTTCTCTAATTTCATTAAAAAATCATCCCAATAACGTTTTAATGTTTTTAAACTACTCTAAGTCCTCCTAGGTCGCTTCTTAACATATTTTTGGGGTCAAATCCTCTAATTCAACATGCAATTATCATAAATCCTCAAATTTTACCCCAAACCCTATAAACATGAACCCATAACTTTATTGTACATAAATACTCATCATTAATCCGTTTTTAAATCCTCAAAGTTACGTTTTTGGATATCAATTACGTCCATAGTCATTCTACATGCAATTCCTAACCAAGATTAAGAGTTTCTACAACGATCCCATTGGGTTTTCATGGAGGAAATATTCATTGCAATTAATGACATCAAATCACTTGCCTTAAATCCGATGTTCTGATTCGTTGTTGATGATCAAGGTTGGCTCTCTCTCTTCTTTCCGGTCACAATTTCCTTTCAAAATGCTGGTGATGGAAGATGGTTTGGTGGAACCTCTTTTAACTTCTCTCTAACTCCTCTCAAAACTCCCGTAGCCCACTCTCTTTCCTTTTGCTGGTAATGGCCTTAGTGGCCTCTTTAAAAATATAAAAATAAACTCTAAAATTCGTGGGTTTTAATTCCTCAATTTTTAAAATTACCAAAATACCCTTCTAGGTTGTCGGTTTGGCCTAAAAGGCTCCGGGACCCAAACTAAACCCCCGGCTAGTGTTTTCTGACTATTTCGACCCTTCCGGACGCGTTGGCGCACTCAAAATGATCATTCGGTTGATAAAAATACAATTTACTTTTTAATTTAAATAAATTCATTCCTGACGCGACTGACACGCGCGTTCCAACTAAATTTCCCAAATTATCGTATTTCTGCCTCTTGACAATTTAAATATTTTCAATACTCATATATTACCATATATACTCAGAAATATTCAATTTTAACATCATAATCAAATACTAACTCACATATGGCTAGTATTTATATCCGGATTAATTCCCAATTAATTCTCATTTAATTCAATTAACCCCTTAAATACAAATCAATAAAATTACGGGGTATTACATGCTTATCCCCTAATAACAGAATTTCGTCCCGAAATTCAGAACTAATGAATACCTGGTAAAAATAGCTCTGGATAACGTTCGCGCATCTCATCCTCGGGCTCCCATGTGGACTCCTCGGCATTATGATGTCTCCATTGCACGCGTACTAATGGTACTATCTTCGACCTCAGTTTCCTCTCACTGTGGTCCAGAATAGCAATCGGCCCCTCCTCGTAGGAACTATCGAGCTGAAGATCGATGTCCTCTAAAGCAATGTGAGTATGGGCCAAGTCGTCCCTAAGATATTTCCTTAGCGAGGAAATATGGAACACATCATGAATCCTATGCAAGTGCTCCGGTAACCCAAGTCTATACGCAACTGGCCCAATCCTCTCGATGATAGGAAATGGCACCATATATCTTGGTGCCAGTTTCCCATTCTTCCCAAAACACATAATCCCCTTCATAGGAGATACTCTAAGTAACACCTGGTCCCCGACCTTGAATTCTCTGAAGAACCTCTTGGCATCAGCATAGCTCTTCTGCCGGTCCTGAGCTACCCGAATACGTCTCCGTATCATCTCTATTCTTGCCGAAGTGTCCTGAATCACTTTCGGCCCAAATAGTTTGTTATCCCCCACCTCTAACCAACATGCTGGGAAACGACAAGGTCTACCATACAACGCCTCGAATGGATCCATGCCAATGGTGAACTGGTAGGAGTTATTATAAGCAAACTCCGCCAGTGGAAGATACTGCTCCCAACCACCTCCAAAGTCTAGAATGCACATACGCAGCATATCCTCCAACATTTGATTTGTCCGCTATGTTTGCCCATCAGTCTATGAGTGATATGCCGTACTCAGCCGCAACTCCGTACCCATTGCCTCCTGGAAACTCATCAAAATCGTGAAAAAAATATCTTGTCTCGGTCAAACACGATATTAGAGGCACCCCGTGAAGTCTCACTATCTCCGCAATGAAAATCTAGGCATACTGTCTAGTAGTGTAGTCTGTCCTCACGGGTAAAAAATGAGCAACCTTCGTCAACCTATCCATAATTACCCATATGGAGTCGTGACCCCTCTGTGATGTAGGTAACCCCGTGATAAAGTCCATGGATATGCTCTCCCATATCCACATCGGAACCTCAAACGGTTGTAGAAGTCCTATCGGTTTCTGATGGTCCACCTTTACTAGCTAACAAGTGGCGCATTTAGAAACGAACACGAAAATATCTCTCTTCATCCCGTTCCACCAGTACTGTCGTCTCATGTCTTGGTATATCTTATCCCCACCAGGGTGTACCGTGAATCGCGAGTCGTGCGACTCTGTCATTACCTCGTGTCGCAAGTCTTCCCCTTACAGAACGACCAGTCTCCCGTTGAAGCGTAATCCCCCGTCTTAACTAACGGTATAGGACTCGGCTCCCTCTGCTAGTAATCGAACTATCTGCTCCTGACAGAACGAGTCTTTTGCCTGGGCCTTTGTCACTCTCGTAATAATCTGAGGTGTAACAGTCATCACAGACATGAATGATCGGGCCACTGCACCCTGATGTCCCAACTCCTTCCACTTAGCTTTCCACACCTCGGTCACGTCATCTACTGACCTACGGCTCAACGCGTCTACTACCACGTTAGCCTTCCCTGGGTGATATTGAATATCAAACTGATAATCCTTCACAAACTCAAGCCACCGACGTTGACGCATATTCAGTTCCATTTGCATAAAGAGGTATTGTAGAGACTTGTGGTCTGTGAACAACCGAAATTTCTCCCCTAGGAGATAGTGTCTCCAAATTCGAAGAGCGAATACGACTGCCGCTAACTCCAAGTCATGGGTGGGGTAATTCTTCTCGTGAGGCTTAAGCATACAGGAAGCATAAGCTATAGCCTGACTCTCCTGTTGCAGTACACCTCCAAGTCCTTGTAAGGACGCATATATGTAGACTAGATACTCAACTACCGATCTTGGCAATGCTAACACAGGCGCTGAGGTCAACTTGTCCTTCAACTCATCGAATGCCAACTGACAGGCATCGCTCCAGATGAATGGCTCACCTTTGCGAGTCAGATGTGTCAAAGGACCCGCTATTTTTTAAAAACCCCTAATAAACCTCCTGTAGTATCCTGCTAGGCCCAAGAAACTACGGATCTCAATCGGTGTCGTGGGCTGTCCCCACTCCCTTATCGCGGATACCTTCCCCGGATCAACAGATATCCCCTGGTCTAAATGATATGCCCCAAAAATTATACCTCCTTCAGCCAAAACCCACACTTATCGTACTTCGCATATAGCTCATTCTAACGCAACGTCTGCAAAACCTGTCTCAAGTGCTCAGCATGCTCCTCCTCTGTCTGGGAGTAAACCAGAATGTCATCAATAAAGACGATGACGAACTGGTCTAGGAACTCTCTAAACACCCTATTCATCAAGTTCATAAACACGGCTGGGGCATTGGTCAAGCCAAAAGGCATAAGCCGAAACTCGTAGGAACCATATCTCGTCAAGAAAGCAGTCTTCGAGACGTCCTGTTCCCTAATACGCAACTGATGGTATCCCGATCGCAAGTTGATCTTTGAGAAGAAGGAAGCTCCCCTCAACTAGATGAATAATTCATCGATTCGGGGCAACGGATACTTATTCCGTATCGTGACTTTATTCAACTCCCGGTAATCTACACACAACCTCAACGATCCATCCCTCTTCTTTACGAACAACACAGGGGAACCCCACAGCGAATTACTCCTTCGAATAAACCCCTGACCCAACAACTGCTCTATCTGATCCCTTAGTTCTCTCATCTCTGTTGGAGCCATACGATAAGGGGCGCGGACAATTGGCCGAGTGCCCAGCGTCAAATCGATAACAAAATCTATCTCTCTACTAGGAGGTAATCCAGGAATATCCTGAAATACATCAGTAAACTCCCTACCAACTGGAATCGAATCGAGTGGTATCACCACTTCCTTAGAGGTCTCCTCCTCTATGTAATATAAGTGAGTGGACGATCCTCCCTCAGGACGAGGCATCGCCACTAAGAACATCTCTTCCCCGGGAATGGAAAAAATAATACTCCTACTGAAACAATCAATCATGGCTCGGTACGCAACTAGCCAATCCATACCAACAATCGCATCATACTCAGTCATCTCTAATACTAACATATCAGCAGGTAAAGTAAATCTCCCGATCTCTATACCCACACCTCTACAAATAAGGGAAATCACAGAACCCCTACTCAACGGTGAATCTACACAAGTAATCATGCTCTCTGCAGTGTCTAACAACCCCAAAGTGCGTGCAAATCTCGTGGCAATGAAACAGTGTGTGGCCCCCGTATCAAATAAAATACGCCCCATAATCCCCTGAATAGAAAATATACCCTCAATAGCAGGTGGATCCTTTGGGACTGCGGCCTGCTAGAGTTGATAAACTCGCCCGTACTGAAGTTGTCCCTGCTGTACTGGGACTGCTCAGATGGGTGGCAAAGCTGGCATCTGCGGTGGTGCTGGGAGGGTGGCAGGAAATAAAGGTCTCTGGGGCTCGTGTCGAGCACCCTGCTGCTGTTGTGGGGCCCTGCCCCTATCAGGAAAATCCTGGCGCTTGTGGCCAATTTTTCCACAAGTGAAACACTTCCCCAGAAAATTCCCCCCTCTCGGACCCTGCTGCCCACGACCCTGGTGGCCGTTGCCATTCCTCCCCTGGCCGTGCTGGCCCTGATGAAACTGCTGCTGTTGGCCATGCTGACCCTGATGGCCGTGCTGACCCTCCTGGCCCTGACGAAAACCTCCCTGACCATTTCTGAAACCCCCAGATCTAAACCTCTTAAAATCCCCCTACTGGGAACCCTGATCACCCTGCCTGTGCTGACCCTGAGCAGATTGTGCCCGGCTGGCACCATTCCCCCTGTCCTGCCCTGATGGCTGGACTCTCCTGATCGGTTACCCTCTGACAAGTGAAAGCGGTGGTCCTGCCAGTAAAGCAGTGTTGCGTTAACCACATCAGAATAAGTGGCCAACGAGAGATTACCCAACAAGTGCTGACGGATCCTCCAGGTCAACCCATCAATGAACTTCTGAATCTTTTTCTCCTCGGTCGAAATCTAATCGGGAACGATGTTCAAGAGATTAGTGAATTCGGCCTCATACTCGGCCACGGTCTTCCCCTCCTGCTTGAGGTTCATTAACTTACTCCTCATTTCGGTGTGAACGGCTGATGGAAAATACTTGCGATCGAACCGCACCCAAAACTCCTGTATAGAAAGGATGTCTCTCTCCTCCGTGGTGGTAATGGACTCCCACCACTGCAACGCTGATCCTACTATCTTAAAAGTAGCCAGTATCTGTTTCTGTACCTTCGTGCACTCATACATCCTCAAATGCCTTTGAATGTCCTTCTTCCACTGACTGGACACAACGACATCGGAGCTACCTGCAAACTCCGGAGGGTGTGATTTCTAAAAGGCATCACGAGCACGTTCCCAAGCAGACGGGAATGCATGAGCCTGTATAGGTGCTACTACCGGCGCCTGAGGTGGTGCCTACTGCACAACTGCTAGAGCGACATTTACCGCTTGGAGCGGCAACCTCTGCGGCATTCAAGGAGCCCTGAACTGGTGCAGGCTGTGGCTCGGACTGAGCATCCCTGGGAACTCGCTGTGCACGTCGTGGAGGCATCTGAAATGAGAGTAAAGTCTTATAAGTTCGCAGTTATTATCTCAAAATAGCTGAAGAGCGAAACATACACAAAAGAATACAACAATCCTAAAATATAGGGCTCTATATCAAATAAAGCTACGCGGAAACATAACAAGCCGTACAGATCCTAAGGACACTAGAACCTGATGCTCTGATACCACCTGTGACACCCCGACTAATTAAATACCGGAGAGCTACTCCTTTATTCAAATTAATACAAAATGTCAAGTTGGTTCAGTTCATAGCATCACTGTAGAAAAATGTTTTAATAATTACTAGCCACCTAATATTTAAAAAGTGATTTGTTAATTTAAATTAAATCCAATTAACATACAATAAGTATTAAATTATGAAATAATGATATCACAACCACATTATAGCCACATTACAATAATAAAGAAATAAATGAATCTGGAGGAACACTCCTCGGAAATAATCCGAAATACTGAATAAAACTGTACAAAGTCTGAATCATGAATTAATTACATCCAACACTGAAATGAAACTGAATAGATAAGATGTCTCTAAAATAAATGGGGCGACATGCCCTATAGATGAGTAAATATGAAGTAGAGTCAAGATAGAAAGTGGAGGCGTCTACTATCGAGGACCTGTAGCTTCCACAGCAGCTACATCACATCACTGGAATGGAACTCCTACGCTTGGTGTCCTTGTGGCTGGGCACCTAAAAGGTTTTACAAGAAAATAGATTTGAAAGCAAACGGGTCAGAGCCCGACTGTGAAAACAGTTTAAAATACAACAAGTGTTTAATATCATTAAACAGTGAATATAAAATACATGATAGTGCGTGCACTCATATGAGTTCCTCACCTCTCAACTAATTGTGCACACCTATCGTACCCGTACTCGTTCTAGTTATTCTACTATCAAACTAGTCCAATTCGGTTCCTGACATTACTTTACAATTCAAAGTTCATTTCCCAATGCCTTAATATAAACTGGAGGTCTTACTGTTTTTACTCAAAATTAGTTATAAGAATTTATAAGAATTTCTCCATCTTTAACTCTACTAAGAATGTTACAATTATTCACACTTACACTTTCATAAACGATTCATCTCAATTATCAGAATATTAATCTCATCATAATCATACAATAATGGCACCCCTAGACTAAGCAGTGGTGCACATATACTCTACTATCAAATTCGGTACATCACGTACATAAGGATCACGTATTCCGAATCTCTCAGGAACCGTTTCGACAAGTAACAAACACACATAATGGAGGCGAACATAGTTCACATCACATGGGTCACGCACATACCTACGCTCCCATGATCAGCAGCCTTATTAACTCCTCAATAATTCATTCTCTGATCTATGTCCTCGAAGTACCAATCTAAATCCCCCCGTAGGCACACAAAGATTAGATGGCCCTGATCGAACGCCGACCTCCCGTGATAGCAAGTATGGTAGGTATGTTATACACAGATAACCACATATACTAAGCATTCACACATCTTAGATATCTTAGAATATTAATAGAGGTATATTTTACATTCCTATACCGTCATTAAATGTTGCACATTTACAAATCCCCGAATAATATACATTAAAGTTGTCAACCCTTCTCACGTCGTAATATTAGGTACTTATTTCTTAACCCATAAATGTCATCCGGTTTACTACAAAATCCTAAGTTTTACTCCTCTACGTACTCCAATCTCACAACTATACCCACTAGTCAACAAGGAAAGGTTAACACTCAATTAACTAAGTCTAATGGAAGTTCTAAATAAAATCAGGCCTAAAAAGGCCATTCTATCAACTCGTTAGAAATCTCGTTCGAACGAGGTTGTTCGAAAGAGGGTCGTTCGAACGAAGGCTTCGAACGAACTCGTTAGAAGGGATACTTTCATCTCGTTAGAAGTCTCATTCGAACGAGGTCGTTCGAATAACCTGGGCAGGCCTTCTAACGAGATGGCAAAAAACGCCCAGAAATTTCTCAACTCATTTTTCTTCATTTTTCTCTTCTTTAATTCCATTCCAAAATCATCCCAATAACGTTTTAATGTTTTTAAACTACTCTAAGTCCTCCTAGGTCGCTTCTTAACATATTTTTGGGGTCAAATCCTCTAATTCAACATGCAATTATCATAAATCCCTAAATTTTACCCCAAACCCTATGAACATGAACCCAGAATTTTATTGTACATAAATACTCATCATTAATCCGTTTTTAAATCCTCAAAGTTACATTTTTGGATATCAATTACGTCCATAGTCATTCTACATGCAATTCCTAACCAAGATTAAGAGTTTCTACAACGATCCCATTGGGTTTTCACCAAAACTTTCAAAGCATAAGGTTTCTACACTAAACATGGAGGAAATATTCATTGCAATTAATGACATCAAATCACTTGCCTTAAATCCGATGTTCTGATTCGTTGTTGATGATCAAGGTTGGCTCTCTCTCTCTTCTTTCCGATCACAATTTCCTTTCAAAATGCTGGTGATGGAAGATGGTTTGGTGGAACCTCTTTTAACTTCTCTCTAACTCCTCTCAAAACTCCCGTAGCCCACTCTCTTGCCTTTTGCTGGCAATGGCCTTAGTGGACTCTTTAAAAATATAAAAATAAACTCTAAAATTCGTGGGTTTAATTCCTCAATTTTTAAAATTACCAAAATACCCTTCTAGGTTGTCGGTTTGGCCTAAAAATGCCCTGGGACCCAAACTAAACCCCCGGCTAGTGTTTTTTTACTATTTCAACCCTTCCGGACGCGTTGGCGCACTCAAAATGATCATTCGGTTGATAAAAATATAATTTACTTTTTAATTTAAATAAATTCATTCCTGACGCGACTGACACGCGCGTTCCAACTAAATTTTTCAAATTATCGTATTTCTGCCTCTTGACAATTTAAATATTTGCAATACTCATATATTACCATATATACTCAGAAATATTCAATTTTAACATCATAATCAAATACCAACTCACATCTCGCTAGTATTTATATCCAGATTAATTCCTAATTAATTCTCATTTAATTCAATTAACCCCTTAAATACAAATCAATAAAATTACGGGGTATTACAAATAATTTTTACGTACAAGAAAAGTCCTTAATGCTTCATTACTGATGATTGATCGAAAGTATGGAGTATTTGTTCCGAAACCTTGCTCGGCGTGATATCTAGGAGTTGGTCGGCAACCGACCTCATGGACTTGTAATTTTTTTACCAGTTTAGCAGTCGGAGGCATTTTTGTAAATAATTTGAAAATAACGAATCGGTAAAGGGTATACTGGTCCATTCGCGTCTTTGGGAACCGCGTGGTCACCAGCAGTTCAATCGTTTATGAAGTATAATGAACAACCTATATAATGTTAATCCAGTTTTACTTTAATTAACATTTCACTTGCTTCGCATGCGTTTCCAATTTCAAATCAAACTACGTGAGGAACTCATGGGGAGCACCCCAGAATCCAAGCATATAGAGCTACTGGTGTAAAATAAAAGAGAGTGCTTACCTGTATAACGCTCTTAAAATACGAAACAGCATTCAACATGCTGTAACAAAATGAGTGAGTGAGTTGAATGTTCAGTGGGAATATACAAATGCAGTATAGAATCGAACGACAAAAAGAAGACTAACACGTTATATATACATGCGCATGCAACTACTTTGCATACAAAAATAAATACACTTATACATATACTTAATGCGTGCAACAACTTTACTTCCAAATCTCTTATTTTTCCTGATTAATTCACCTTAATCATATAAAATCCATTATTTTCTCATTTTGCCATTTATCCCTTTATTTAGCACTCACGGTTAAACTCTTGGAACAACTACACTTGGTTTGACCAATAGTCGTTTCTTTACAAACTTGCCCTTTTCATTTTAACCAATTAACATTAGTATTTTCATTGAAAATTATCCTTGCAACACATGCGACCACCGTGTTAGAAAATACATATTTAGCCTTTGGAAACCTTTCACGGATATATGTGTTTGTAAAGAGAGATGGAAAGAGAAAGAGAATATGGCAGGTGCTGCTGGGCGGGGGGCAGGAGGCAGGGGACGAGGGTAACTGGGTGGAGGGGGCACTAGGGGCTTGGGGAGGGCTAGTGGTGAGGGTTAGAAGGAAGGGGATAGGGGGGAGAGAGAGAAGAAGAAGAAGAAGAAGAAGAAGAAGAAGAAGAAAGAGAGAAAAGAAGATAGAATTTAAAAAGGTGTCAAATGACCAAAATAACCTTTAATAAGTCATATGCCACTCACATGCCTAATGTTTCACGCCAAAATCTAACGAATTTGGACGGTAGGGGATTATTTGTAGTTATTTTCAAAGTTAGGGGGTTAATCGAAAAAAAATGAAAGTTGGGGTGACAAAGTATTGGGTGGGGGGGGTCAAAATTAAAGGGCCCTAAGTGTAATTAACCCAAGTGTATAAATGGGTATTCGAACTCAAAGATCAAATGTCGTGAAAAGTGATAAATAAAGTTGTTTTTAAAAGGTGAATTATTAGCCGATAAAAGGGGAATAAAGAAAAATGCTTAAAAGCGGTTAAGAAAGAAATTAATGAAAAAGGGTAACAACGACGTAACGAGTAAAAAGGACCTCGAAGGTAACCTGAAAATTTAAGGAGATCCCGGAGCCCTAGGGTGCGACTTAATGGTTGACACAGTGGGAATCGTGAAAGGTAATATAAAACTCGTGGATTGGTACCCCGATTAATCAAGTGAAAAGGCAATTTTGAGCACGATGTTCATTAATGCAAAATCAAGTTTATGAAACTTCTTCGAAAAATACGAAAGTACGTTAATGGCTGAATTAACGGGAAATGGGTGGTAAAGTAGTAAAGATTAAATGTGAGTGGGCTCACCGTCCGGGTTGCTTGGTCATAATGTCAATTGCATGGTTACGATAAAACTTGAACGAGAACACTTAATCAAATGAAAGGTGATTTCATAATTGCTAAAATACATTGTATATTGTGGATACCCCCTGAATTTAGCACCATAAGGCCTGGACGAGTAGCCCCTCCTTAACAGGCCCAAAGCCCAGGCCCATCACCTTTTGTACTCATCCGATTACCCCACGATCCCATGAAGAGAAGTTGGAAAGGAGCACGATCCCATGTAGGGGAGATGGCTAATAAGAAGGAACCCATCACCCCCACTACTCCAACAAATACATGTATAAATTAAACCCTAAGTCCGGGGCAAAGGACAAGTTGTATTCTCTGTACTTATTCCTCAGAATATAGAGAAATAACACTGACTGAACCACCGTGGACGTAGGCACTTCTTTGCTGAACCACATACTCCCGCTGTTGTGTGATTGGCCTTTTATTCGTCTTTTCTTGGTTGTTACCTCTTTCATATTTATTTGTGTTGCATAATAATTGTCACCACAATTGGCGCCGTCTGTGGGAAATGTTTATCTTTCCTTGAGAAGAGCCCACGCCGAGAAAAAAAAAATCTAAGATGTCTGGTCACAGCAGCAACGCTCCTCAAGCAGGAGATATTCAGGAGCCACCCGCTCCTCGCAGGATTAGGTCTGAAGTCCAACGTTCAGATCAAGGGGCTCGCTTAGAAAGGCCAGCCTCAGAAGAAAGCCAAGGACCAGCAAGGTCCACTCAGATATCCAGATTGATCGATGCATACGAAGCAAGGCTCCACGAGCAGAGGGAGTCTTCTCGCAGGTATGAGGCTGAGAATGCTCGCTTGAAAAGAAGACTGGAAAAACTGGAGAAAGAACTACGTCCTGACACTAGGAGACGCCCCTATCACACTCCTAGCCCTCAGGCGAGCAAATCTCGCAGCCGAGGAAGGAGCCCTAGGCGACAATATCAAGGGTTCGAAGGTGGCGACTCAGCCGACGACTTCCGCGAGCAACTGAGAAGAGCTCGCCACTATCAGAGCCCTGCTCGCAGCGACGACAACATACGGAACCTAGTTCACAGAGAAATGGACCAACATCCAGCTCACCGCGGCACCAGGTCAACCAGAGAACTCGCCAGGAGAGCCCTCAAGACCCAGATGAAATCGCCCTTCACAAGGGAAATTGAAGAAGAAGAAGCTCCCAAAAAGTTTGCTATTCCAAGGTTCAAGATCTACGACGGGAAGACTGATCCCATTGATCATGTCAGGCAGTACCGGCAGGCTATGACCCTCTGGAATCACCGAGATGCGCTGATGTGCCGTATTTTTCCCTCGAGCTTTCATGACGTGGCCCAGAAATGGTTCGAGAAACTCCCTCACCGATCCATCAGAAACTTCAAATCCCTGGCCGAGCTCTTTACGGCCCGGTTCATCACCAGCAGCTCCCATCCCAAAAGGATGGATGCTTTATTGACAATAAAGAAAACTCCTCAGGAGACACTTCGAGACTACGCGAAAAGGTACTGGGAGTTATTCAAAGAAGTCGAGGACTGCGCAGAAGAGGTGGCAGTGGCTTCATTCAAAATTGGGCTACCTAGCTCTTCCCTCCTTTACCAGTCCTTGACAAAGAAGGAAGCAACCACCATTGATGACCTGATGGCCCGGATTGAGAAATACGCAAAGGTGGAAGATGTCACCCGCCTTAACGTAGGTGAAAACGGTTCAGCCAAGCTCGCCACAAAGGGAAGTGAGAAAGTTGATATCCAGAAAAATGGAGGAAAGAATGGGAGCAAGAATGGTTCCAAGAACGGGGGGAGCCCTGACGTTGCAAAGTCGTTCCAGGCGGTCAACACCGTCTTCAAAGAACCAATTTACAAAATTCTCGCGAAGATCAAAGATGAGCCGTTCATCAAATGGCCCCGGAAAATGGGAGGAGACCCATCGAAAAGAAACAATGCGCTGAGATGCACCTTCCACAAAGAGGGAGGACATAAGACCGAGCACTGCAAGGCTCTTAAGTCCCACCTCAAGGAGTTGGCCCAATCCGGACATTTGAATGACTTTATGGAAAGGAAGGTAGAGAGAGTAACTGTCCACAAGGAGGCAAAAGCCGACAACGTATTAGAAGACGACACCGGACACGAATTCGCAGTAATCCATGGAGTATCCGATGTTAAGTAAATCCAGGGCAACTCAGCTCGGATGGAGGTAAAGAAGCTGACAGCAGTAATGCAAGCTTTTCAAATTGATCCAGCGAAATCACAAGCAGGAAAACGCCGGCGAGCAGAGGACATCAACTACAACAAGCATATTGTTTTCACGGATGAAGATCTTGTGGGAGTGAGGACCCCACATCACGATGCCTTAGTCATTACACTCAGGATAGCCAACTTTGATATCGACAGGCTGCTCGTCGATCAAGGAAGCTCATCCGAAGTAATGTACATCGACCTGTTCAGAAAATTAAAGTTGAACATTGCCGACCTAAAGGGAACCACTGTTCCTCTGGTCGGCTTCGCTGGAAAAATGACCATGCCTCTGGGCAAGATAGTACTACCAGTGCTCGCTGGAAATGTTTTGAAAATGATCGAATTCTTGGTGGTCGACATCGATTCACCGTATCAAGCCATCCTCGGCAGGGGATGGCTTCATGCAATGAAGGCAGTCTCCTCGACCTACCACCAGAAACTCAAATATGTCACCGAGCGGGGAGTGATGGAGATACATGGCGACCAGGAGATGGCAAGAAAGTGCTTCATAACGGCCATTCGACCAAAGCCAGAGAAAAAAGATGTTCAAACCAGCGAGAAAGTGGAGGAAGGTGCAATCCCTTCCAAATAGCAATTAAAATATGGAAGGCCCGGAGTGGAAGAGACCAGGCTCCTCCCCTCCGAGCGTGTTGTAGAGGACCTGGTAGAAGTAATTGCTAGAGAAGGCGACAACAGCAGAGTCTTCCTGATCGGGACCTCACTCACTGACCAAGAGCGAAAGGATTTGTTAACCTTACTCAGAAGCAACATAGATGTTTTCGCTTGGGAACCCTATGAGCTGCCTGGAATCGATCCCAATATGGTCTGCCATCGGTTGCACGTCAATCCCACATTCAAGCCAATAGCACAGAAGGCACGACGAACTGCTCCCGAGAAGGCCAAAGCAATAGAACAAGAAGTCGAAAAACTGCTGGATGCAGGATCCATACGGGAAGTGCAATTCCCCAAATGGTTATCCAACCCAGTGGTAGTTCCAAAAAGCAACGGGAAGTGGAGAGTTTGCATAGACTTCACTGACCTCAACAAAGCCTGCCCCAAGGACAACTTCCCTCTTCCGAAAATAGACCAACTAGTAGACGCCACTGCAGCCCACGAGCGAATGAGTTTCCTGGACGCATACTCAGGCTATCACCAGATTCCCCTGTACGCACCAGATCAGGATAAAACGGCGTTTATCACGACGGTTGGTTTATACTGTTACAAGGTCATGCCTTTTGGGCTAAAAAATGCAGGGGCAACCTATCAGCGGCTGGTTACTAAAATGTTCAAGAATCAGATGGGAGACACGATGGAGGTCTACATCGACGACATGCTCGTCAAGAGCAAGGAGAAGGAAAGCCACCTCTCGGACCTGGCAAGTACCTTCGAAATCCTCAGGAAATACCGAATGAAACTCAACGCGAGCAAGTGCTCCTTCGGTGTCCAGTCAGGAAAGTTCCTTGGGTATTTGGTCAGCAAGCGTGGCATAGAGGCAAATTCGGACCAGATTGATGCAATTAAACGGGTGTAACCTCCTCGCACAATCCGCGATGTACAGAAGCTCACTGGAATGCTCGCTGCTCTAAATCGTTTCATTTCTAAATCCTCCGAGAGATGCAAGCCTTTCTTCCAACTCTTAAAAGGCAGCAAAACGGTAGAATGGACCCCAGGTTGCTCACAAGCATTATACGAGCTCAAGTCCTACCTAAGCTCCCCACCACTGCTTGTCATACCACCGCAAATGGACCATTTGTACCTCTACCTCTCTGTATCCAGCCATACTATCAGCTCAGCGCTAATGTGTGAAGTTACAGGGATCCAACATCCAGTCTATTACGCGAGCAAAACCTTACTAGATGCCGAGCAGCGCTACCTGCCATTGGAAAAGCTCGCGTTCGCCCTAGTAATGTCCTCGAGGAAACTGAAGCATTACTTCGAAGCTCACACGATCATTGTCCTTACATCACACCCCCTCAAGGCTGTCCTAAGGAAGGCGGATTTGTCGGGCAGACTGTCTAAATATTCAGTCGAGCTCGGTCGGTTTGACATCCAATTTCAACCAAGGACAGCTATCAAGGGTCAAATCCTTGCTGACTTCATAGCTGAATTCACAGGCGAAGAACCCTTCGACCAGCCTAAGCTAACAGAACAAAACAGCCAGGCTACAGGGGGAAGCTGGAAGCTATTTGTTGATGGAGCCTCCAACTCAAAGGGGGCAGGAGTAGGAATTGTTCTCATCACTCCAGAAAATGCAGTCCTCGAGCAAGGAATCAGGCTGGGATTTGCAGCCTCCAACAACGAAGCAGAATACGAAGCCTTAATTGCAGGTCTCCAAAGGGCGCAAACTCTAGGAGCAAAACATTTACAGGTATTCGGAGACTCGCAACTAGTTTCCAATCAGATAAGTGGAGACTACAACGCGAAGGATGAGAGGATGGCAGCCTACCTCTCCTTGGTAAGAAACTTAATGACGAACTTTGAAGAAATCAACATCCAACAGTTTCCCAGGGGGCAGAACAGCCACGCTGACGCCTTGGCAGCCCTAAGCTCGGCAGTTGATTCCAGCCTTAAAAGGATAATCCCTATCGATTTGCTTAGCTGCCCGAGCATTCACCCCAACTGCGAGCTGACAAAAGCGATACAAATACTCCAATTGGAACCAGCCCCTAGCTGGATGGACCCCTTAAGAGACTATTTGAAGAACGGAACGCTCCCAGAGGATAAGAGGACTGCCCACCAGATAAGAGTCAAAGCTGCTCGCTTTCACCTATCCACGGGAGGTAACTTGTATAAAAGATCTTTCTCCGGCCCCTACCTTAGATGCGTCCACCCAGGCAATGTCAAGATAGTGCTTCATGAGCTTCACGAAGGAATCTGCGGAAGTCACGTTGGAGGAAGGTCTCTAGCCTTCCGAGCAATAAAGGAAGGTTACTGGTGGCCATATATGCAAAGGGACTCCGCAGTATATGTCCGCAGATGCCTAAAATGCCAGCTTCACGCCCCCATGGTCCACCAGCCTGCCAGCGAATTAAAATCCCTAACCAGCCCCTGGCCTTTCGCCCAGTGGGGAATGGACATTGTGGGACCACTGCCCACCGCTGCCGGCAATCGCAAATACCTGTTGGTCGCAACTGATTACTTTACCAAGTGGATCGAGGCAGAACCACTGGCGAACATCCGAGATGCTGACATGATGAAGTTCATATGGAGAAATATAATCACTCGATTCGGGATCCCCAGAACCATCATCACTGACAATGGAACACAGTTCGAGAGTGGCCCTTTTCAGAACTTCTGCGACCAGCACGGGATCAGGCACCACTTCAGCTCAGTAGCTTATCCTCAAAGCAATGGACAAGCTGAGGCTTCCAACAAAACAGTGATCGCTGGGTTGAAGAAGCGGTTAGAGCGAGCAAAGGGCGCGTGGGCAACCGAGCTACCACATGTCCTATGGGCGTACAGAACGACTCCTAGGCGAGCCACAGGTCAAACGCCATTCTCACTAGCATATGGTATGGAAGCGGTCATCCCATTAGAAGCAGGATTGCCTACAATGAGATCCGACCTTTTCGAGCAGGGTCAGAACGATCAGGCTCTGCTCGCTGAACTCGACTTGGCCGACGAACGCAGGGAACTTGCCTAGTAAAACTAGCGAGCTATCAGCAACAGCTCGCGAAGCACTACAGCAAAAAGGTCAATCCGAGGAAATTCGAAGTTGGGGACTATGTCCTAAGAAAGGTCCTGGGCAACACATTGAAGCCATCAGATGGTAAACTGGGCCCAAACTGGGAAGGACCTTATGAGATAATTAGAGACGATCTGCAAGGTGCCTATCATTTAAAAACGATGGAGGGCAGAGAGATACCACGAGCATGGAACGCAGCTAATCTCAAGAAATTCTACTTTTAGGAGTTCTATTGTTAGATCTTTTATTGTACTCATTATGGGAAAAGACAGTTTATTTCTCTATTCACCAATGAAAATCTTTCAGTTGATCACTCTCTAAAAAAGTACCAATTATATCTTATTGCACATCCTTTTCAAATCACAGGTATAATGGTTGACATAGCAGGGGAACACCCCTCCTCAGGTCATCGTCATGAAGCACGACAGACCTCTTAGCATTGCCCATGGCAATATATGAAGCCCTACAGAGTATTCTTAGGCATCAAACCTACTTTAGTTAAACAAAATCCTGACCGGATGAAGACATCCAATAACAGGTGTGTCCTCACCAATTGCCCCACTTAGACCTAAGGGAGTGTGACGACACGACCTAAAAGGTAAAGAAAGGGCACAATGGTATTCTTAATACTGGACTGGGCGGACACTCACATGACAAGATAAAGATTGTGAAGCTGCAAAAATATAACAAAGATTGGATAAACACGTTTAGTCGACAAAATCGCCCAAAACTCAAACTTTCCATTAATCTTTTATATTTACAAACAATAATAGTACATGTTTAGTCGGCAAAAGCTCGCCCAAAGCATTTACAATTATTAAAAAAAATTAATATATCAAGAAGGTGGAAGCCTCCGAGCAAGGTAGTCAGCAACCTTAGCTCTCCTCCCGTCATCAGGAGCAGGATCGAACTCCTCAACAACCTCATTTGCGTCCAACTCTAGTAGTCGTCGGGGAATAGCATCGATGGGAATCCATCGATCATCTCGCCTGAATGGATTGGGCATCAGAGTAGAGGGAGACACCTCGTGCCGATACCACAATATCGAGTTCCTCGGGACCTGCAGCTCTTTGAGAGCACTCAACCACCCCCTGATGTAGGAAATCTCCTCGAACTCTGATAATCTTGTGGGAGCATCCAGCCAGCCCTGATCATAGCCATCAACCCACACTTGGCGAGGGCCCTTCTTGAATAGATGCCGCAGTCGGGTGACGTCCCTCTGGAGCCCAGCAGCAGTTACGTAAGCTCGCTGGACATCGCCGTGCAGCTCCTCCATTTCCCTCTCACGCTGCTCCTCAACTTCCCTACTCCTACCCCGTGTACTCCTACCAGCACGCGGGAGGGGAGGCCGAGCTGCTCGCGACGAGGAAGAGTCTTGTAGGATTACCGAAGCGGTGCTCGGCGAATGCTCCTTAAGCTTCGAGACCTCCCGCCTCAGGTCGTCATTCTCCTGCTGAAGAAACTCCACGACTTGATTGATCTCGGTGGCCTCCAGTAACTTTGCTCTCAGCTCGCTAACTTCTTCTTGCACTGAAGCTCCGATCTCTTCCATTTCCTGGAGCCTGTCCTTCAATTTGGCCACCAGCTCGGACTGATCCTTATATTTCTGGTTCCTTGACTTAGCAAACCTGCAAAGCCTAGTAAAAGCCTGGCGAACTGCAGGGCTTGCATTAGGACCCAGAGTCCTACCTAATTGGGAGGTAACAGGAATATAGTCATCCACATCAACCAACTACAAGTAAAAGAAAGAGAAAAGAGAGGGATCAGCATAAACAAAAATAAAGTCTTTTCATTGATAATGAGCGAGGTTACATCAGATCAAAAAAAGAAAAAGTTACAAAGAATCCCTATCACTTAGCAACCTCGGTGGATGGACCCTTGTCTTTATCAGCATCAGCAGGGGCATTACCCTCTGCAGGGGTATCCACTGCCTCCTCGACCAAGGGAGCATCAGAAGGAGTCGACCGAGAAACAGGATTGGTGCCTTCAGCAGTTGGGGCTGGGTCCTCATCCACGATCGGCTTTGGCCCTGGATCATGCTCGTCAAAGAGTGGGGATGCAACATCCACCCCAGCGGCCACGAGGGCCTTGTTCCACCCTTTCTTGAAGTTCAGACGGCTAATATAGCCTATCTGAACCTCGGCGTCTTCATACGCAGCAGCCCAGCCAGAATTGTACGAATCTTCTTTAAGAGTGGCTGCCTGGGCTTTCTCCGCCTCCAGCTGCTCGGAAAGAACCCTGTTCTTCTCCACAAAGTCCAGCTTGCTCGAGCAGACCTGATCATACGACTTCCTCAGCTCGCCGAGCTCCCTGACAGCATTATCTCTCTCGCGAGCAGAATTAGCAAGGGCCGAGGCAGATAAAGCTCGAGCCGCATTAGCAGCCTTCAGATCGGCCTCCAGCTGAGAACCCCTGGCCACCAGAGTAGACTTCTGCTGCTCCAGCTCTCTGTTCCTTCTCAGCAGCTCGTCGCGAGAGCGATAGAGCACAGCAAAGTCAGTCACAAACTGCAAAAAACAAGGGAAGGATCAGAAAGAAGAAACCATCAAAACGGATTAAAAGAAGTTGAGAATTAGAAAAGGAACCTTACCAAGGCAAGCCTCTGGCTAGCTTGCAAAGCCAGTTGATCGGACCCTGACACCCTCTCATGATCTGCAGGGAGGACTGCCCTCTCAAGCAGCGCAGGGGCAAGCTGAGGAGAGGTGGCCACCGAAGCCCCCTCAGGCAAAGAGGATACTGGGACCAAGGCTTGACCAGTTTTGGTCCTCAGTTCCATCTTCCTCCTCTCCTCCTCCTTTTCTTTCTCCCTCCTCTTTATCTCTTCCACCCTCTTCCTCTCCTCCTCCTTTTTCTTCTCCCTCTCTCTCGCCTGCTCCTCCTCTCTCTTCTTCTTCTCTTGCTCTTGAGAAGAAGGCCGAGAACCAGTAGCTACGGCCCCAGAGACAGTCTTCGATTTCTTGGACCTCTGTGCAAGAAGCACATCATCATCATCATCATCATCTCGGATTAAATTCTTCATGGGAGGCATTTCTTCCCCCGAACTGCTGGTAGTGCTCGAAGAACTGCTTCTGTCAGCATTGCCTCCACCCAAATTACTCACAACACATGCAGGCTCACTCTCCGAGCCGCTCTCTTCTTCGTCCAATTGGATGGGCTCAGCAGAAATCTCTTCGAAAGAGTCAAAGTCCGGAACACTATCCACAGGTCGGGCTATGAAGCTGGAGCCCGTGTTCTTGTATTCAAGCAGAAAAGCAGCAGACCTAGGGTGCTCGCCGTCACCCAAGGGTTCCCTGATGTTCCAAGCTTTCACCAGTTCCGAGATACGAACCTCGCTGAGAGCAGGCTCCAAGTTCTTTATTTTCGCTGTAAAAGAAAAAGCAAGGAGAAGTTAGAAAAATCACAAAGTCAGCAAAGGTTGAAATAATAATCTGACATCTACCTATATATTCTTCCCCATAAAAAGGAACAGTGAACCTCTCAGACCTCGACCCTTCAAATTGGGGGGAAAGTTGCCAATTCCTGATAAGAAAACCTTCTTGCCAGTAGTCCTTATGGGAATCAGGTAGATTTACTACCAATACCCTATCAGGGCTCCTAGCCTTAAGGTACAGAACACCTGAACTCGTTCGAGAAAAGGAGTAACAAAAACAGACCTCGGCAAGCCCTAACTTTGTGCCATACAATTGATTTATCCTATGCACGCCGTTCACTATTTTCCATACGTTAGGCGAGCATTGTGCAGGCACAATACTGAAATAGCTAAAGAAGTGCAGAAACAGATCATTGGGAGGGAAGGTAAGTCCCCCCTGGGAGAGCAACAGGACGTGAATCCAATGTGCATCCTCTATATCCCTAACGTTCCTAGGCGGCGAAGCACAACACTCATTCTCTACCCACTCAGGAATACTGTAGAATTCTCTAAACTCAGTTACTGACCTATTTCCAATCTTTGCCATTGGAAAAATACAAGAAAAACTATAAACTCGAGAAAAAAAAGGCACAAGAGACTTACAAGACAGAAGATCAGGTCAAATGGCGAAGAAGCGACGAGAGTGGAGACCGAAAACAGAAGGTACAAAGCTTAAGAGTTCTCAAAAGGTAGAAGATTGCTGGAAAAGGCTGAAGCGACGAAGAGAAAATGTGTCTTATTCCAACAAGCTTTCAAGACTAATCATAACGCACGGATAGCGAAGCGGGTGCCGCCAAAACAACTTCACAGTTTTCGAAGAAATCGACCATCATAGCTGATTATTTAAATTCATTGGACCTGAAGAGATGGCCCAACAAATTTAGGGGCAATTGTGGATACCCCCTGAATTTAGCACCATAAGGCCTGGACGAGTAGCCCCTCCTTAACAGGCCCAAAGCCCAGGCCCATCACCTTTTGTACTCATCCGATTACCCCACGATCCCATGAAGAGAAGTTGGAAAGGAGCACGATCCCATGTAGGGGAGATGGCTAATAAGAAGGAACCCATCACCCCCACTACTCCAACAAATACATGTATAAATTAAACACTAAGTCCGGGCCAAAGGACAAGTTGTATTCTCTGTACTTATTCCTCAGAATATAGAGAAATAACACTGACTGAACCACCGTGGACGTAGGCACTTCTTTGCTGAACCACGTACTCCCGCTGTTGTGTGATTGGCCTTTTATTCGTCTTTTCTTGGTTGTTACCTCTTTCATATTTATTTGTGTTGCATAATAATTGTCACCACATATATGTATATAGATATCCGTTTCTATATTATACTCTGTTAGTATTTCTCATAGTGGGCGCAAATTCATACCCCGCCATTTTCCACCCCCACCCCCAAGTACTTCAGGTAGCCGAATCGGCAAGGATAATAGGAAAGAAAATGAGAGTTATCCAAGACTATAAAGCTCTTATCACTATTTTATTGTACTTTAATTTCGAACAATGGTTTTTATCGTTTGCCTGTAACGCATGGAGTTTAAGTTCGCTTGTAATAATATTGGGTACATGCAAATTTTATTTTAATAACTATTTATTTCATGGAATCGCAAAACTCTTTTATTTAAAGTATTCCTAAGAATTTCATAAGCTGGGCATCATTTCATTAATTAAATTGAACATATTTTGCGACACAAATCAATTAAGTAAGTGTTTATTTCAAAATAAAAGGGATTTTCTTAAATGAAATCGAAGTATAAAAAGCTTTCAAATGACCTCATCTCTATGGTTCATATATGTAAATATGCGTTCTTCTAACACCAAAGAACATGGGATTGATAATGCACGTGTCAGGGGTTCAGTTCCCACTGACACCAATTTGTGGATTAGAGTCGATAAAACTCCATATCGTTGTTTGCGGTGGTTAAATTGGGGATGATATTTGTGGTGATGAGGTGTTACGCTTATTGAGTGATTGCTTTAATTTACATCATTGTTAAATCGAATTGAATCTCCCATGCTCACGTAGTAATTAATTAACCAAGATAAAATATGAAAGCACACCTAAGCCAAAATAAGTTTTACTTGAATTGTTTGATTTTGTTGAATTGATAATAGCCTCAATTGATTTTTTGTAAAACTAAAATCCCGTGGTAATAAGAATTTTAGTTTGACAAACGATTACGCATTACCATCCTAATCGGTTTAAGCACACGAGGCTTAGCCCTTACACCCCCAACATATTTTAAAAGCATAAACCTAAGTTTAAACAAACTTCTACTCAACGAAAGTTTGAATTTGAGCCAAAATTCTCCATATAAACATAAACATCTCTGTAAACATAAGATTTAAATTCCATAAACCACAAGTACTCTAGCATGTTCATCTCTTGTCATTGTGGCTATCCAATCCAATATGCATTGATAATCCGTACTGATTAAAACATTCAAGATATAAAGAGTCCTTTTCAATAATCATACAAAATCACATAGGCTTCCCTTCCTTTATATTCGTCCAATCCTCACAATGATTAGATAAGGATTCATCACCCCTGTTCATAATCTCTTATTTCTCATTCAATAGAGTCTTTTATAATGCCATCGTAACCAATCATGTTAAACAATACTATCACACTCTAATCATGCTTAATATATAATTAAGGAGATTAATATCTTTTGATCATGGATTTGATATCCTCAAACTTCACACAACTTTACTACACTTCGTATGAAAACAACACATGAACAATCCCCAAAATCAACATATGAACATATGCTTTCTAAATCATGAAATAGATTATTTAAACAACCTTCAATCCGTACAAATCGAAACAAATACTAGATTATAACATAATCTTACCTCAAAAACACTTACATAATTTTCTAGGAATTTTCGTCAATTGATTTCCTCGCATTCTCCTTCCCGCACCTATTCACTCTCTCCATAGGCAAATTTTCAAGCTCTCAACTCTCATTTGGTCCCTTCTAGTTCTCCCCCAAATATTATACATTAAAAGATTATTTTTCGCCACATGTTGTGGGGCGCAAAAACTCCAAGAAAGACAAAAAATTGCCTCTTTTGAACAGCTCTAGATGCAACTTTTTCGCCAGCCGCGAAATTCGACTTTGACGGCAAAGAAGTGGCAGTCAAAAAGGTACATGGTCCCCAGAAATTCATTATTTTCCCCCTAAAGTTTGCAGCCGGCGAACCGATAGCGAGTTGCCGGTGAAATGGCTTCGATGTTGCAAAAAATGGTTGCGAAAAAGAACACAATAAACACCCCAACTCTATCCCTAACATTGAAGTCTCCTATTTTAGACATTCAAATACACTTTCTAACATGATATGAACATGTACTAACCTCAAACAATCATGGCATACATGTAACTTTGAACAACAATTAAAATAAAATGAAAGACAATATTTCAAATTCTAGTGCCCTGACATATATCATTCACAAAAACCATTGCTCAAGTCATCCAGAAAAAACAACTGTTAATGGCATCCACAACTGTTAAGTCTAACCACAACCAACTGATTACATGCATCCACAAATTGTTCATAAACTTAGTTAACTATACCAAACATACACAAATTAATAACCATTTCACTAATCACCCAACATCATTTCTTGGCCTTCCTTGGTTCGACGTCCACTAGCACCTTTAGAAGAAGAAGCGAAAACAGCTGCAGCAGCATCAACTCTGGAGACCTTTGCATGTCCTGCTATTATGCCCCAGCAAGCCACACTTCTTGCATTTCCTTTGCCTTTGCCTTTTCTTTTCGGCCTCAGCATCATCTCTCCGATTTTTTGTAGGCCTACCAGGTGGTCTCTGAAGTTGGGGTGGTGTAACAGGCTGCATTAGACAAATGCCCACATTAGGTAGTGAGCCAATGCAATAGCTTCTCTCATAATTACCGATTTATGAAGATTCCACGCTGAATTAGTTGTCCGTCCGCTCTTGGTGGGTTATAATTTTTAAGTTCGTGGGGCGTCATGTCTAGTTTTTAACTTAATATTCATCTACATAATATGGCACCATGTTGCAACTATTCATCATAAAAAGGGGTCACGATTCGCCCACGACACTTGCTTCTAACGGCTCAGACGAAAGGAAGAAGGGAGAACAAACATACCGCCTCTCGCGCATCTCTCATTTCTCTCCTAATTTGAACTCCACTTTAAACACTGCACTATGTAACCCAACCATCTCTCACACGCCTCCTCCTTATCTCTTCTTTATTTTCTTTAACTCCATCTTCTCCTCTCCATCTCCATCTCAAGCCACCACCGGTGCCGTTGGCACCTAACAACTGCTCCTCTCTCACATTCTAAACGCAACGCCATAAGCTCTCTCATTCCATGCCGAGCGACCCTTAAATCAGTGAGTTTTTTTGGTTTTCCTTTTTTCTTTCAGATTCTTCAGTTTTCTTTTATTTTACGCTTTCCTTATTGGGTCTTGCCGGTGTACATGCTCTTCTGCTCAAGAGGAGAGAGCAATATCTCACTCCATTAGGCGCCACCACTACGAGTCACCGGGAGACATCAATGCCGAATAGCTGTCACATTCCACTTCTACCCCAGGTACCTCCACCCACCCACCCATCACCACCCCAACCCACCTCCTCTCTCCTTTCTCTCTCGCTCGAGGTCAAATAAGTATATTCTTTGGTTTGAAACTAGGTTTCATTCTTACAATTTGAAACAAGGAGGTGTGGAGTTTGGGTCTTCACTTTTACGATTAGGAGTTTCCCAATTAAGATATTTTGCTTATTTCTCATAGATCTCTTTCCTCACGCAATAGGATTGAGGCGAAATCCCGCGTCACTCTCCCTGTCTCTCGCAATATCTACCATTCATTAACTTTTGTAAGTTATGAAGATGGGTTTAGATTTGTTAGTTTCTCTTTTAATTGAATTTTTCAAATATATGGTTTTCAATTGAAAGATGATTATGAAATGGATTTACTGTGGAAGCTTCTGGGATCTGTCCATAGGCCCTAACTCAATGATTACCTGCAATTGTCAATGTAGTGAGCCTTGAATTGATTTGTGGAGGAGGTTGTATGGAACCTTGGTTATGTCAAAGTCCCTATCTACATCTACTACTATTGTCAGCTTTCTCTCTTCTTTTCAATCTCTGATCATTTCTTACAAATGGAAAACATTTGTGAAAACATATGTGCCATGTAACTTCTAATAGTTTCTCGAAGGGTTTGTGCTGCCTGCTTTTGTTTGTGATAGTGCGGAAGTTTTTTTCTTTTCTAGACACTTCATTCTTTTAGGAGTATTTATATAACGGTGGCGTACACTGTTTGATTCAAATTGATTGATAATATCTTCATGTGTAAACCTCTATAATGAAGTTCATGACATCCTGGCAATCTTTGTACCGAAACAAAGGAAGAAAATAATGAAGAAAATAATGAAGTTAATTTGTTGGGAACAAGAAACAAAGGAAGAAAATAATAAATGAAAAAAAGAGAGGAGGTTGCAATCAATGGAAATCAACCCTCACCTAAATTGAAGAAGAAGAAGAAGAAGAAGAAGAAGAAGAAGAAGAAGAAGAAATAGAGAGGAGTATGTGATTTGGTTCATAATTAGAAACCCTAGCAAAGCTGTAATGGTTTATAAGTTCTTCTCCTTGTTTTTTAAAACCCTCGAAACTTTGCTAAACCAACTCCCAACTCCCAAATCCCTTTTACAAACTCCCTCAACTTGTTCTATTTTTTTTTTTTTGGTTAAAAAAGCAAAGTGGCATTGTTTAGCTGAAAAACAAAAAAGGTAGGTATCGACGATACAATACGATACGTCCGATACAAATGTATCGACCGATACTTATTTATCGCCGATACTTACAAAAAACGATACATTCACCGATACAACACGTTTTGCCCAAAATACGATGCGATACGTCCGAGACGTATCGTGTATCGGCCGATATTGACAACATTGACTCCATGTATTTCTTTCTTTATTTCCTAATAAAAACTTCGTTTGTTTATCATGTATTTTGCAGTTTCATCTAATTCCTTAAGTTGGGGATGTTTAGATGCGTAGACACGGGAATGTTTAGGAATGGTTCATATGAATCATTACTTTGGATTTCCATTCATGACTTCTACTTTTCATTTCTGCATCTCTTACTTTTGAGCCCGGTATCAATCTTTGCTTTTGCTTTTGTTTGTTATCTTTGTATGTTTTTTTTTTGCTTTCTTTATTATAGCCATGCGTAGTTTTTTGCTTTCATGATACATTACCCTTGAGTGATGAAAAATTTCTCTGATTCTTTATGCTTCTTTTGCTCAGTTCATACGTGAATCTACCCGGTAGCCTATATATTAGGTCTTATTTTGAGGCAAGCCTACAACCCCACAAAATTTGAGGTACATCTCCAAAATTTTTGTTACAAAATGGGTATGAAGTTTATGGTTGGGATTTACCACATCTCCTAATTTTTTGTTACAAAATGGGTAAGATGTTTATGGTTGGGAATCATTACTTGTGATTTACCAGGTATCTTGGAGTTGTATGTCATACTCCCAAGTTTGGTGCTTTTAATTTCTTGGGGTTTTGTTTTTCTATTTTGTGGCTTTAATCTTATTTTGTTTTTTAGACAGATTTTCCATTCTTTATTTTAATTGTCAAATCCCATAGTTCAGGTTAATTGGGTTCACCTCTATGTATGTTGTGTGTGTACTCTGAAATTTTGAATGTGGATGTGTCTCCCTTTCATTCAAAAGCATGCTTGGCCCAAATTCAATGAAAATTCTTTATACGGGCTTGTGTCCCTTTTCCATTGAGTTGTTTTGCTTGCATAAATGGTATACTGTGCATTCTTAAGTTTATTTAAGAAATATTTGTGAAATTATTTAAACCAAATGGGGAATTACATAATTAAGGATTTTGAAATACTTGGTCTCGGAGGTTAGTTGTAGTTATGTTTTTGGTTTAACCTCAAGGTCTACTCCAAATGTGTTTGCATGTTACCCAATGTTCTGAGCATCATATATGAACTTATTTGGCAATTGTGGGCTTTCTTTTATATGATTTTTGTCATGGCCTCATTTCTTATTGATTTACTTCTCATCTACAATTGTTTAAGTTAATCTTTCTTATTGGATTTTGGTCAGGGTCTCTTTAATTTCTTTTATTCTGTTCTATAATATTGAATCTAATTTTATGTTACTTTGTTACGTCTGTTCATATTTTCTTCTATATAGTGTTTGTAGTGTTTCTTTTCAGATCTTCTACCACATAGTTAACTTGAACTACCGTAGGAATAAAATGTGCTTATAGGAGTTAGATCACATCACTTTAACAACGCTTTACTGAGTTGTTATTATATAAAGAGACGATCTGAATTCTTCTGTTATAATGTGATGTGATCTTTGTTTCATTTACAGGCGATGGCCATGTCAAACTCAATACCTTCATATTTATTAGTGTTGGGAAATTTCCTTATACATTAATAAATAATGAATTGAAATAAACGATGCATCTATTTTGGTCATTCTTTTTGTAATTTTCAAGTGATGCACTGTAAGCTTTGCCCTATCTTCTATTTGTAACTTATTTGTTTTTCTTTATCGTTGACTTTACGTACCTATTTTGAACCAGAGACGTGGTTGACTCTAGCATTACTACTCACACGCATTCTCATTATTCCTGGCCGAACCATTAACTAAAATGAGCTCTGGTGGTGCAAGGGATTCCTGTTAATACGGAGGCTGTCATGTTATCCTTCTGTTAGTTTTGATTTTTTCGTGTGTGGATAAATTTGACATGTTACTCGCACCACTTCGTTTTGTAAAGGGTGTTCTGCTTTACAAGTTCAAAGCTTTTAAATATTTATTTATTTTTTCATGAAGGTTTCTGTTATGTATATGAGATTTTATTACTTGCGCAATTTTATGTTTTTACACATTCTATTGAAGAAAATCTGTCATTTTTAGTTTTAATATTTCTATGATATCGCTCGAGAAATATTGTGAGCGGGCCATCGGCACGAGTAAGCTGCTAGTCCGTATATATGCCAATTAGCTTCATATTTGGCAAGAAAAAAAACAAGGTAAATGACAAGCAGATCAAAGAACAAATGTGTTTACCTTTGATTTAAGCCTACAAGGATAACCTTTATATTGTTTGTACATATTTTCCTAAACACCGTGGCTTGAAAGGTTTTTTCATCATAATCAACCTTGGCACGAAATGTAATTGAAAATTTTCTACCCCCACAAAGCATTGAATTCGCCCTCTTAACCCTCACAAACTCATAATTTGTTCCCTGCCAATAAAAAAAATTGAAATGCAAAGCAAAATTAATAACAATAATAATAATAAATATGAAAGGTGGTCAACTGAATGGAGATTTTGTTTCAACCCATATTTGTTAGTGTTAGTTTGACTTAACCACCCATAATTAATCCATATTTAGACTTAACCATCCACGTTTAGTATTAGACATATTTAGATTAACCACCCTCGGAGTCAACGCTCCTTATTTTTTAGACCAAAAATAAGGAGAGTCGACTCTCAAGGGTATGTCTAATAAAAAAAACTTGGGCGTTAAGTCTAAATATGGATTAATTAAGGGGGGTTAAGTCTAAATAACCCTATTTTTTTTATCCAGCCACCCTACTAATAAATGCACATACTTTTTCAGAATAAGAACATTGTGTTAGAAATAATTGAGAAAACCAATTACCAAATAAAAATTTGTCAGTAAGCTCCATATCAATATAAACTGATTATCTCCTCATTAACGGCTTCCAAGATGTATCCCTTAAGGAGATAATTTGATATTATGCTAACAACAAAAGCTACAGTATGAAAGGATTTTTATTTGGGAGAAAGAAATCAACTTTATAAATAGATTGCGACTGTTTAAATAAATAAAAGAAAACTTACTGTGCAAAACTCATTATAGCAAGTATACCTTTTTTTAATATGTGGCTTTATCACTGAAGAGGGTTAAGTAAAAATGAGGGTTGAAGTTAAAATACACAAACGAAAAAAATACATATAATATAATTTATGTTTAAAAAAGGTCAACATACATACATTTTGCTTGTTGTACTCTTCCATTGCAAGTTTTGCATATTCACATATGTCCTTTTTAGAATGAGCCTCGGGAATCGGAATTACCATGTTAGCGGCTCGTAGATAAGCAAAGTTATCAACCTTGAAACCCTAATAACACATGGGGTGAAATAAATAGCCAAACATATACATATCTACAATAATCATACTAATTATATTTTAGTTGCGTACATCGCTAGCCACTAGCTGCTGACGATACATGGCCATTCCCTTATGTTTTCCAACTTCTTTCCTGCACGATGCCTTCTGTTCTCTAGTGGAATTTTTCTGCTGTTGATTAATTAAATAACATAGCTAAAAATATCAAAGATACATAAATTAAAAAGGCATTCTTAAATTATATGAGATATCATACTTACAGAGCTATCTACATTGTCGCCATTGTCCACTAATTTCTGTTTTTTCACTCCACGACAAGACATCGAAGTCGTTTCCTGTTCTTCCTATTGTACTGCAGATTAAATAAATAGACATAACTAAAATGTTAGGTCAGAGATGACACTCGAAAAGCCTAAATAATAATAAGGGTCAATTGATGACCAATCCAATATTCCTCCCTTGAGGTGCAAACGGATCCTATTGACTTTTATTTAATGTCATAGGCCCTATTTTGACTACTTAACAGATAAAATGACCAACCCCCATATCCCGCAACCGGCGTCGACCTCGCTCCATCATTTTCCCCCCCCAAAAAAATCAACCTTTAAAATTCCGTAACTTCAAATTTACATATCCAAAATTCACAAAGTTAGTATATTTAGAAACTACTCATAAAAAACTCTTTCAAACAAAATCTATATTTGATAATTAATTATGAAAAAAATAAAACAGATAAATTTCTTATTTCATTATTTTCTTCCGATCTTTAAAAATTCATATATTCATATTTGCATATCCAAAATACACAAAATTAGTATATTTCAAAACTACTTATCGTAGACTTTCAAACAAGATACATATTCGACATTTAGTTATGAAAAAATAAAACAAAACAATTTATTGTTGGTCTGAACTACTCACTTTTCGATGTTTAGCATTCGGCTACAACAATGGTGCCTGCAGCCGCTGATTAACCAATGAGAGAGAGAGAGAGAGAGAGAGAGAGAGAGAGAGGTAGAGGCAAGAAGAGAACACTAGGGAGGGTGGGGTGGGGGTTCTATTAGAGAGAGATAGAGAGAGAGCTTATGTGTGTAAGAGAGAGTGATGGGAAACGTGGCTAGCGGGCCCACACCAGCCATGAGCATCAATAGAGATAAGAAATTATTTTGTTATTTGTTTACTCAAATTAGCTACAATAAAGGGATATGATTGGGATGCCAACCCAATACCCAGTCAATTGTTTCCTTCAATATTTATTTCCTACTTTAGATATAATCCTTGCTCCCTACAGATTCATTAGCCCTATAGATAAAGGCCTCCTCTCTGGTAATCAGGACATCAATCAATACTATTATTTCTTCGGTTATTCTATCAAATGACTCAAACCCTTATTTGTGAGTTGTGGTGTGAAGTTTCGTTCCGTTACATCACGTGGATTCAGAGCTGATTCTTTCACCATGCATTCCCATCTATGAAGCACGGACAGGTAATACGTGTCTCGACACGCGACACGCAACACGTGTTTCGACACGCGACACGCAACACGTGATTGATCCAAAAACTAAGATACGACACGCTATCATACATATAATAAATAATATATATTTAAATATATATATTAATGAATAAAACAAATTTTTTCCATAAATACATTATTAGGGCATTCTTAACATGAAATTAAGAAAATGGACCATACAAAACAAAATTCAAACATACTTTGACATTAAGAATCATAAATAACGCAAAACCACCATCACTTGAGTCAAAGCTGACTTGTGGCTTCCGGGAGAGTGTCCATGCTTCATAGGTGTCCGACAAGTTATCGAACACGGACACGTTAGCTTTCAGGAGAGTGTCTGTGCTTCACAGCTTCCCATACAAGGTCGATGTCAAATATGGAGGAACGTATGGCGAAGTTGATGGCCGAGTACCTAGGCAAAAAACTCCAGATATGGAGTCTACACACTGCCAACTTGTCGTCGATCCCCCACCCACCACCCGACCGCCACCGCACGGCAACGTGGGTGGTGCCACTGGTCCCAGCAACATGGCTGCGAATCCAGCCCGCGACGGGATTCTACCGGTCGAAGCAAATCGCACCTCCAGCCAGTCCGTACCCCCTCGCAGACCTTCCCCCGCCTCCTGCCTCCCGCCTCCGATGCACCATCCAGCAAACCCCTTTTATCAATTCCCAGATACAAGGAGATCTATCCCTAACAGAAAAAGGTTCAAGGCAAACAATCCTTGTGTCCACCACCAATTTTGAACGTTGATTCCAGCGACATAGGGTCTGAAGGTTTGGTATAAACCACCCCAAGCTTTGGTATGTGGGAGTTTTTCAGATCACTCTCTCGTTGGCAGCTTTCACGCCCGCAATTCAGCCAACGATGGCAATTATGTTGGGCACTCCTGGGGGAGTGGGAGTGGGGAGATGGGGATGATGATGCCCGATACAAGCAAGATCCACGAGCTAATCGTGGAGCCAAAAAGGTTTGTTTTCGTTGCGAACTAGAGAGTGCCCACCACATAGCCCCAACTTGCAATTATCATCCACCACCAGGCCTTTGTCAGCATCACAAGGCTATGGGGAAGCCACCCATTCTGACGTGGAAGAAAATGAAGTGGAACCTGTAGCGTGCGTTCATTCCTTTAAGGTATGAGAAATAATTGTTCATGCGGGTTCAAAATCATCGTCAAAACCTATCTTCTGTCATGGAGTACACGGATGAATTTCACCACCTTTACACCCGGGCTAACCTTACGGAGAGAGAAAAAAAAACTCTATATAGGTCTCTAATTTAAAATCAGGAATGAGTGCAACCTAAGAATGTATCTTCACATATGACAAGATAGTTGATTTTGTTCAGAAGATTGAGGAGTATTTGAACAAGGTGGAGAAAAAGCAAGTGTTCAGACCAGTCCTAGGGTAACCCCAACAGCATGAGCAGAAAATGCAGCAATAGCCCCATGTGGATAAAACATTAGGTGCTATGTTAGTGACGTATTTGGACAGAGACTCTCTGATTGTCCCAAGAAGAAAAATACCCCAATTTTTCTTTCTGAAGGTGCCGCTCGTGATGGGGTTGAATTTCCTAAAGGGGTCCCAGAAAATGTCGCAGAATAGGCGCTCATTACTGTCTACATCCCTCTAGAAACAGAAGGCATTCCTCTTGAAAGCTTTAGGTCAAGCCTTTTCAAAGGTGGGAAGAATGATAGGAAATGTGGCTAGTGGGTCCACTACCCAGCCATGAGCATCAAGAGAGAAGAAGATATTTTGTTATTTGTTTATTTTAATTAGCTAGAATAAAGGGACGTGATTGGTATGCCAACTCGTTACCCAGTCAATTGGTTCCTTTAATATTTACCTAGTTTATGTATAATCCTTGCTCCCCAAGAATTCCTTAGCCTATCAATAAAGGCCTCCACTCTTGTAGTCAGGACATCAATCAATATTCCTATTTCTTTTGTTGTTCAGTCGAACCCTTATTTGTGAGTTGTGGACGTCAATCAATATTATCATTTTCTTATGCACTGCAAAACCCTTATTTGTGAGTTGTGGTGTGAGGCTCGGCTTTGTTACATCGGGGGGGGGGGGGGGAGGAAGTAGGGGTATTGTTGTCTAATCAAATGAGAAATTTTAAAAAATGGAACCTCTGACTTCAATAAAAATGAGACGCGACCTATTACAATATTGGGACTCGATTTAGGACCTATGGATTATTAATTTTATGATAGAAAAAGAAGTTTTTATTAAATCAAGGAAGCGATAGAGGAAAAGAGAAAAAATTGATGTCACATCAATGTTGCCCGCCTAATGTAGCGAAAAACGTGAAAATAAAAGAATTATCCTTGAATCCGCAAGGCGCGCTCAAAAGAGAGGAAAACTCAAAGTTTATAATTGAAGATAAGATGATTTGAAATTCTAGCTCATTTACTAAAAGGAAAACTTTTGGTGGAAGCAGTACGGTTTGATCGGTAACGCCCCCTTACCAATACCAAAACCATAATTTGGATGGTAAAACCGTTTGTACCGAATTTACCAGCCAGTACATCAAAACCAAAACCAAAACCAAAACCAAAACGGCCGGCATATCGGTAATTTCATTTTTTTTGTTTCGGTAATTTCGATTTCATCCCGATAAATACAAAAATTACGAGCTAGTTTTTTGCATTCGGTAAATCTTGTACAAGTTTTATATCGTGATTTCGGTAAATTTGGTTTTAAGTTTTGGTACAACAATTTAAACTCAATTTATCCTATTTATCACCAAAAATATACATATTGAATAACGCAACAACAAAATCAGATTTATCACAAAAGAAAAGCAAACCCAGATTTGAAATCTATTTTGTTAGCATAAAAAGAACACGCAACGATAACAACAAATCTATTTTGCTATGGGTATCTCACTAACATAATTTTTTTTTAAATCAGATAAGTTTTTAACATAATCAGATATGTGTGTGTGTTCCTGCTTGTTTGTGCGTGTGTGTTCCTGCTTGTTTGTGCGCGTTTGCCTTGAGGTTGACAATCGGAGGGGGAAGGGGAGATCGGAGGCCGGTGGGGAAGACAGAGAGGGAAGGGGGATATTACCTTTTCCGTGTGTGTGAGGCTTCTTTGCTTGGATGATTTGTTGTCAACGTGAGAAACATGAAGCAATATTTAGGGTTTGTGTCTTTTATATTAAGAGGAATGGAGGATCTTGACAATTTAGAATATATATATTTTTTAAATATAAAATTTATTTGAGAATTGGTATAATAATATCTGTTAAGTTTGGTATCATATTTTGGTACGGTATATCGGTACGGTAATTTGGTAAATCGGTTTTTTATATTTAAAAATCAAAACCAACCAAAAATTTGGCGGTATTTTCGGTTCAGGTAAAATCGATTTTTGGTATTTCATTATATGAAATTAGCGCTCTGTTTCGATCGGATCGAATCGAAAAATGCCTCTTCAGAGAAAATGTTGATTTTTTTCGAAATAAAATAATTATTCTGATTTTCGATCTGATTTTTTCGAAAAATTAAAAAAAATCCGAATTTGAAAAAAATCGAAAAATCGGAAAAATTCAAAAATTCACAAAATATATTAAAAATCCAGAAATTTCGAAAATTCCAAAATTTCAAAAAAATAAATTATGGATTTTCGATTACTCAAAATTCTTATTTTAAAGGAATAAAGAAAATGGTTTAACCCAACATAAAAATACATGAGGATTTAACCCATTTTTTCATTTCTCTAGAAGTTAGGAGGATACTCTCCTTTTATATAGCACACATTTTGGAGCCCTCTCCCTCTTCTACCCGATGTGGAATATGGGAAACTTTCAAAAAATCGAAAAAAATAAAAAAAAATAGAAATCATAAAAAAAATCCGAAAAAATCGAAAATAATGGGAAAAAAATCGAATCAGCATAGTTTCGAAAAAATTAGATCGGGAAAATCGGAAATTCAGAATTATTTTCGATCCGATTTATTTTTGGAGAAATCGAAAATCGGCAAACTAAAATTTCCTTCCAAATTCATTAAAAAACGAATCGGAAAAATCAGAAGTTCGGGAAAAAAAAACACAACCCTATATGAAACCAAACCATTTTTTTCATCCCAAAACGGTATGGTACGGTAAAAAACCGTAACGCTTCCACCCCTATAGAAAACACACTTTTGACATCTTAAGGGGATTAAATGATAATATAATGTTAATGAAAGACATAAAAATGAACCCTAACTAAGGGGATACAGACGTTGGAAAACTCTAGAGAAAGAAGGAACAAAATGAATACAAGGGTTTGAAAATGGAGTAAATTCGTAGCTTCAAAAATGCAGAAAATCGATACCCTCAGTCGGGGGGGGGGGGGGGGGAGAACTGCCAATTCCTAGCAAGAAAGCCATCTTGCCAGTAGTCCTTGTGGGAATCAAGTAAATTTACTACCAATACCCTGTCAGGACTCCTGGCCTTGAGGTAAAGAAGACGAGAACTAGTTCGAGAGAAGGAGTAATAAAAATAGACTTCGGCGAGCCCTAATTTAGTGCCATAAAGTTGATTTATTCTATGGACACCATTGATTATCTTCCATACATTGGGCGAACACTATGCAGGGACAATGTTGAAATAACCAAAGAAATGAAGGAACAAATTGTTTGGAGGAAAAGTAAGCCCCCCTTGAGAAAGCAACAAGACATGAATCCAAGAGGTACTGGGAGTTATTCAACGAGGTCGAGGACTGTTCGGAGAAGGCAGCAGTGGCCTCCTTCAAAATTGGGCTACCCAGCTCTTCCCTTCTGTACCAGTCCCTAACGAAGAAAGAGGCCACAACCATCGACGACCTGATGACTCGCATCGAGAAATACGCCAAGGTGGAGGATGTGACCCAGCTCAGCACAGGGGATAACGGTCGAACTAAGCTCGCTGCTAAAGGCAACGACAAAGCTGAGAACCAGAAGAAAGGAGGAAAAAATGGGGGCAAGAATGGTTCCAAGAACGGAGGTAAGAACGATGTGTCAAAAGCATTTCTAGCAGTCAATACTGTCTTCAGAGAACCAATTTACAAGATTCTCGCGAAGATCAAAGACGAGCCATTTATTAAGTGGCCTCGAAAGATAGGAGGAGATCCCTCAAAGAGAAGCAACGCGCTGAGATGCGCTTTTCATAAAGAGGGAGGACATAAGACTGAGCATTGCAAGCTCTTAAGTCCCACCTCGAAGAACTGGCCCGGTCTGGGCATCTGAACGAGTTTGTAGAGAAGAAAGCAGAGAAAGTCGCTGCCAATGGGGAAGCAAGATCTCACAACGTACTCGAAGATGATTCTGGCCATGAATTCGCAGTAATTCATGGGGCATTTGATATGAAGCAGATTCAGGGGAATTCATCTCGAATGGAGGTAAAAAATCTTACAGCAGTAATGCAAGCTTTTCAGATCGATCCAGCAAAGACCCAATCAGGAAAACGTCGGCGAGCAGATGACGTCGACTATAGCAAACATATCGTATTTACAAATGAAGATCTGGTGGGAGTAAGAACCCCACACCATGATGCCTTGATCATTACGCTCAGGATTGCCAACTACGATGTCGACAAGTTGCTTGTCGACCAAGGAAGCTCATCCGAGGGAATGTATCTCGATCTGTTCAGAAAATTAAAGTTGAGCATCGCCGACCTGAGGGAGGCCACTGTCCCTTTAGTTGGCTTCGCTGGAAAAGTGACTATCCCACTAGGAAAGATTATGCTACCGGTAAGGGCAGGAAGTATCTCCAAGATGATTGAGTTTCCGGTAGTCAACATTGACTCGCCATACCAAGCCATTCTCGGTAGAGGATGGCTACATGCGATGAACGAAATCCCCTCGACCTACCATCAGAAACTCAAGTATATGACTGAGCGAGGATTAATGGAGATCCATAGTGATCAAGCGATGGTAAGAAGGTGCTTCATAGCGGCCATCCGCCCTAGACCAGAGAAGAAGGCCGAGAAGCCCAATGAGCAGGTCGAGGAACAAGAAGGTCTGATACCTTCAAAATAGCAATTAAGGTACGGAAGACCCAGAGTGGAGGAGACCAGGCTCCTCCTCTCTGAGTGGGTCGTGGAAAACCTGGTGGAAGTTACAGCTGGTGGTAGCAAGAATGACAAGGTATTCTTGATTGGATCTTCTCTCACAGATCAAGGAAAAAAGGAATTGACGATTTTGTTGAGAAGCAACGTAGATGTTTTCACATGGGAATCATACAAGCTACCTGGAATTGATCCCAGTGTGGTTTGTCATCGGTTGCATGTCGACCCCGCTTTCAAACCTATTACCCAGAAGGCACGGCGAGCTGCGCTCGAGAAAGCAAAAGCTGTAAAAAAAAAGTTAAAAAATTGCTAGATGCAGGATCCATACGGGAGGTCCAATTGCCTAAATGGTTATCCAACCCAGTAGTAGTTCCAAAGAATAACGGGAAATTGAGAGTTTGCATCGACTTCACTGACCTTAACAGGGCTTGCCCTAAGGACACTTTCCCCCTCCCAAAAAAAGACCAAATAGGAGACACCATGGAGGTCTACATCGACGATATGCTCATCAAGAGCAGAAATAAAGAAGGCCACCTCTCAGACCTATCGAGAACCTTCGAGATCCTCAGGAAATACCTAATGAAACTCAACACGAGCAAGTGTTCCTTCGGTGTCCAGTCAAGAAAATTTCTTGGGTACTTGGTCAGTAAGAGAGGCATCGAGGCTAACCCGAATGTAATCAACAGGGTACAGCCCCTATGCACAATACGAGACGTACAAAAACTCACCGACATGCTCACTGCCTTGAACCGTTTCATCTTAAAGTCCTCCGAGAAATGCAAACCATTCTTCCATCTCTTGAAGGGAAACAAGAGAGTAGAATGGAATCAAGATTGCTCGTAAGCATTAAATGAACTCAAGGACTACCTTAGCTCACCACCCCTGCTCGACATACCCCAAGAAAGAGACTCCTTATACTTGTACCTCATCGTTTCCAACCATGTCGTGAGCTCTACGCTGGTGTGCGAGAAAGTAGGAATACAGCACCCCGTTTATTACGCGAGCAAGACTCTATTAGAGGCTGAGCAGTGGTACCTACCACTAGAGAAGCTCGACTTTGCACTTGTAGTAGCTTCAAGAAAGTTGAAGCAATATTTTGAAGCTCACACCATCATTGTTCTTACATCGCACCCCCTTAAAGCAATCCTAAGAAAAGTGGATTTGTCGGGCAGACTGACTAAATGGTCAGTCGAGCTCGAACGATTTGACATCCAATTTCAACGAAGGAATGCAATCAAGGGATAAGTCCTTACTGATTTCATAGCTGAATTCACAGGCGAGCATCCTCTAGACCAACTTTAACCCATAAAGCAAGGAGGGAACCACGCAATAGAGGGAGTTTGGAAATTATTTGTTAATGGAGCCTCCAATTTAAAGGGGGCAGGAGTGGGCATTGTGCTTGTTAATTTAGAAGATACAACCCTCAAACAGGGAATCAGGCTCGGATTTGAAGCCTCTAACAATGAAGCGGAATATGAAGCTTTGATAGCCGGCCTCCAGAAGGCACACACTTTAGGAGCGAAGCAGTTACAGGTGTTCGACGACTCACAATTAGTCTCCAATCAGATAAGTGGGGACTAAAACACAAGAGATAAAAGAATGACGACCTATCTCACCTTGGCTAAGAGGCTAATGGTCAGCTTCGAGGAAGTCAGTGTCCAATAATTCCCCAGAGGATAGAATAGCCATGCTGACGCCCTGGCAGCCCTGAGTTCGACAATTAATTCTGACTTAAAAAGAACGACCCCATCGACTTCCTCGCTCACCCGAGCATTAACTAGAGCGATAAGCTGCCAGGCGTGGAACATGTGCTCCAGATTGAGTTAGCACCCAGTTGGATGGACCCTTTAAGGGACTATTTGAAGGTTGGTGCACTTCCAAGCGATAGGAAGACCCCTCATCAGATAAGATTCAAAGATGCTCGCTTTCACTTATCTTCTGAGGGAAAACTGTATAAGAGATCATTCTCCGGCCCTTACCTACAATGTGTTCACCCGAGGGATGTTGAGAAGATTCTACACGAGCTCCATGAAGGAATCTGTGGGAGCCATATTGGAGGAAGATCACTAGCTTTTTGAGCTATAAAGGAAGGCTACTGGTGGCCATATATGCAAAAAGATTCAGCAGTATACGCTCACAAGTGTAAGAAATGTCAACTACACGCCCCTATGGTTCACCAACCTGCTAGCGACCTAAGATCACTCACCATCCCCTGGCCCTTCGCCCAATGGGGAATGGACATCTTAGGACCACTTCCTACCGTCGTCGGTAATCGCAAGTATCTGTTGGTCTCAACGGATTACTTCACCAAATGGATCGAGGCAGAGCCATTGGGAAACATCCAAGATGCAGATATGATGAGATTCATATGGAAAAACATAATTACCCATTTTAGAATCCCCAGAACCATCATCATTGACAATGAAACACAGTTCGAAAGTGGCCATTTCCAGAGCTTCTGCAATGAGCACGGGATCAGGCACTATTTCAGCTCGGTGGCGTATCCTCAGAGCAACGGTCAAGCTGAAGCTTCCAAAAAAATAGTGATAGATGGGTTAAAGAAACGATTAGAGTGAGACAAAGGCGCATGGGTGAATGAACTGCCACATATTCTGTGGGCTTACCGCACTACCCCACGTCGGGCAACGAGGGAAACCCCATTTTCACTAATATATGGAATGGAAGCGGTCATCCCGTTAGAAGAAGGCCTACCAACTATGAGGTCCACCCTTGTCGACCAGGGCCAGAATGATGCAGCATTGCTCGTTGAACTCGACCTAACCGATGAACGCAAAGAACTTGCCTTAGTGAAATTAGCGAGCTATCAGCTACAGCTCGCAAAACACTATAAGAAGGTCAATCCAATGGCATTCCAAGTTGGTGGCTATATCCTAAGGAAAGTCCTTAGCAGCGCAGTAAAACCATCAGATGGCAAGTTGGGGACAAACTGGGAAGGACCATTCAAGATAACAAGAGATGATCTGCAAGGAGCCTATCACTTAGAAACGCTGGAGGGCAGAGAGATACCCCGAGCATGGAATGCGACAAATCTTAAGAAATTCTATTTATAGTTTTTTCTTTCGCTTGTTTACCAGATTTATGAAAATGGCAACTCATTTACTTGTGATTAATAAAAGTTGTTTGGCAGTTGCATTCTATGAGGTGTTAGTTAACTAATATATGAACTTTATAACTTGCACAACCTTTCCAAGTGGCAGGCACACTACTCAATACACGATAGCAGGAAAAACACCCTCCTCAGGTTCTCGTTATGAAGCACGAACAACCTTTGGCAATATATGAAGCCCTACAGGAGATCCTTAAGCAATTTAGCCAAGTCAAATTGGTCACCAAATAATGTATGGTCAACAAAACCCTGATCGGATAGAGCATCCAACACCAAGTGTGTCCTCGCCAATTGCCATACTTAGGCCTAAGGGAGTGTGACGACACGACCTAAAAGGTAAAGTAAGGCAGAATGGTATCTCATAAGCATACTGGACTGAAGGGACACTTACTCTACAATGCAAACCTACCAATCTAGTCGGCCAAGAGAGGCCCACGATTATTAAGCAAAGAATAAGTGATGCAAAAAATAAGGAACACTTGTTTAGTCGATGAGTTCGCCCAAAACATAAATTTTATATTACTTCATCACAACAAAAATGAACAGCCCGTGTATAACCGGCGAGATCGCCCAAAGCATCAATACTATATTGCTTCATGTGTACAGAGTTACAACTAGTAAAATCTTAATGAGGCTGAGGCCTCTGAACAAGATAATCAGCCACTTGTGCTCTTCGACCGTCATCCGAATGAGGAGCTAATTCCTCCTCGACCTCATTCGCATCTGACTCCAATAGCTGCCGAGGGATAGCATCGATGGGGATCCACTGATCATCCCTCTTGAAGGGGTTAGGCCTTAAAGTGGAAGGGGAGATCTCATGACGATACCAGAGTATTGAGTTTCTTGGAACTTGTAGCTCCCTTAGGGCACTCAACCATCCCTTGATAAAGGCGAGCTCTTCAAACTCTGTCAGCCTCGTCGGAGCATCCACCCAACCTTGGTCGTAACCATTAGACAATACTCGCTGAGGTCCTCTCTTAAACAGATGCCTCAGCCGTGTGACATCCCTTTGAAGCCCAACAGCAATAACGTATGCTCGACGAACATCTTCACGAAGCTCATCCATTTCCCTAGCCGGACTTCTCACATTTGTACCAGCTCGCAGAACGATCGATGGGACAAAACCTCGTATCACCGGAGGAACGTCGCTCGGCCTTGCACCAGCTGGTGATGAGGAGGAACCCCTTAAAACGCTCGGCGCAGTGCTCGGCGCATGCTCCTTGAGGAGTAACACTTCCCTCCTCAAAGACTCATTTTCCTGTTGCGGAATTTCTCCAACTTGGTTAATCTCAGTAGCGTCGAGGAGTCTTACTCTCAGAGTATTCACCTCCTCTTGAACAAAAGCTCTAACTTCTTCCATCTCCTATAACCTATCTTTCGGTTTAACAACGAGCTCCGCCTGCTCTATAAAACGCTTATTCCTCAATCACGGCGATTTGCAAATTCTCACAAAGGTATGACGAACTTCGGGACTCACATCAGGACTAAGCATTCTCCCCAATTGAGAAGTGGCTGGTATATAGTCATCTACATCAATCAACTACAGGCCATAAAAGAGCAGTAAAGGATAAAATGAATCAGTACACTGAGGGAAAAAACCTTCTCATTTCATTAATACATAAAAGGATGAGAGTACATCGAGAAACAGAAAGGAACATTACAATAAAAAATATAAAAACAATCCTAAGGATAGATTAACTGGCGGCCTCGGTTTGTTCAGAAGAAGCTGGTTGCTTCCCCTTATCAGCAGTAGTAGGAGCATCTCCCTCAGTAGGGACAACTTTTGTCGCCCGAGCAGGTAGGGCATCAACAGGAACTGACTGGGAAGAAGGGCCAACACCTTCGACGGCTGGGGCAGGAGCTTCATCCACGATAGGCTTTGGGCCTGGATCGTGCTCATCGAACAAGGGAGGAAAAGTAGATAAACGGGTCAGAGCCCGAGTTTGAAAAATATTTAGCAAGTGCATAAATGCCTTATTTATTTTTTTTGAAAAAGGTTTTATCTCATATTTAAGTTTGGTATCGCACTCCCATGAGATACCCCTCACCTCTCTTCTATTAGTGCACACCTAACGCACCCTAACAACATACCCTAGTCAAGCTATCCTGCCTAACTAGTCTAATTTATCCGACTACTAGAAACATATACCGCCCGAGTACTAAGGGCTAAACTTCTCCCAATTCTCAACACTGCTCTCAATTCGTGCGTGGGGTGTCTCACGAAGCGAAATCCAAACAAGAAACCCCCCGATACGCTACTACATGGTCGGGTTAATGATGGAGATCCATTAGGCCCATAGCACAAAACTAAGTATACATATATACTTATTGTGACACCCGCCTAATTAAATACCGGGCAATCACTCCTTTATTAAATTAAAATCAAGGTGGACAGTTGGTTCATTCTTAGCATCACTGTCGTAAAAATACTTTTCCAATTTAAACACCCTAAATAATTAAGCTAAGTGTCAAAACCATTTTCATACATACTTTCCAAATTTTATTTAAAGAAAAATAATTTATTTTATTAACAACATTCAATAAGTAAGAATCACACCACATTAAATTCTGCAATATAATCCAGTTAATTTAATACATTCGTCAATCGAATGTCAACATACGAAATCTAAAGTCACACATCCAAACTGAATAAATCCCATAGTAACAATACTGGAAATAACTGAAATACAAATGTCCAATAACAACGGAATAATGGAAAGAGCTACACATGCCCAACTAGATGAAAGTACTAAGAGTGGATCCGAATGAACGAAGTCGTCTAATCCAGAAACCTGCAACTCCCACCTAAGCTGTAGCGCGTTCCTTCCAAGAGATACTAAGCAAGACGCCCCTGTGGCTGGGCACCTGTAATACATACATATATATACAAGAGAGAGAGAGAAAAAGGAACGGGTCAGAGCCCGATAGTGTGTATGATTTAAAATTCGTTTAGCAAGTATTTAAATTGATACAGGCCAATGCAACAACATATTAGTGCGACACTCTCTTGAGAAATTCTCACCTCTCTTCTAATGTGCACACCTATCGCACTAACCTTCCCAATAGTCTATCTCGTCATATACCACACTATCTTTCCCCAATGATTTAACTTCTCTTAGGTTATTCGCAGGATTTAACATTTAACGATTCAATTGTTTGAAAAGAATATTTCAATTAATAACCATAGTTCTCATTTTTAACTTTATTAATCAATAAAGTTTTCCAGTGTCATATTATACTTTCTCAAAATAAGTATTTACAATTTGAGTCATCAACCATGTCCTACATATCAAATCACAGTAGGCAATTCCAGATTTCAGAATTTCATATATATATTAACTACTCGTAAAATATATATAACAAAACAGCACCCCAAATAAAACTATGGTGCGGGCATACTCTACTATCCAAACCCCATATCACTCACATTTAGGGGAATACAAATTCGGAATCACTCTCGAATTGTATTAACACATACTCAAACAATATTGAGGCGAAACATAGATTCCAAGTCCCTTAGGACCGTCTGAACTATCATTGCGATAGCCTGTACCAAGGATATATATACACAAACATAATGAGGCGAAGCATAGACTCCAAGTCTCTAAGAGGAAAGCACATACCCGCATCTCTTAGGACCGTCTGAACTATCATTCTGATAGCCTGTACTAAGGATATCTATCTTCTAGGGTACAAGTCAATATCCCCCATAAAGGTCCCATCGAGATAAGACTGTCCCAGCGCGGAAACCTCAGGGATAGCAAGTAGCGTGGGCATGATTTTCACACATAGATAGTATATACATACACAATCATATATCTATACTAATATTACCATATCAATAATGGGTAAATTCTCAATTCCCATAATTACGACATTTGTAATTATTTCTCATTATTTAGTTATCACGTATAACCATTCACATCTTACTTTAATTTGAGGAACATTTCCACTTACTACACAACGCTCATGGATTCTATCCTCCCAATTATAAAATTCAGTAGGTATACACATTTGTCCCAAATAACTCCCTTACATGTCTCTCTCTTTAAATTATAAATTTACCGACCCATATGTAATTATCCCAAAATACAATCTTTGCCCGACATCAAGGGTCCCAAAATCTATTCACATGTCCTACTGGTCTTCCCTATCTCCCAAAATATTTTATTAAGGATGCCCAAGAATTATCTCATAATAAATCGAATTTAACTCATTTAAAAAGAGAAATAGGAGTCTGCCAGGAGGGGTCGATCGATCGAGGTATGGGGCTCGATCGATCGAAGCTCTGGGCTCGATCGATCGATCAAGCAGGTCTGCGAAAACTGAAATTCTACAGTTACGGATTTCATCTCCAAACTTCAACAATTTCCATATTTTTTAATCCCAATTGTCCCAGAATTTGTACTACTAACATCCTAACATGATATCATACATTTTCTATGTAAACCATGTCAATTTACGTCACTAAACATGGATTAATCATACCATAATTCATTTAAATATACAAGAACCCTAGAAATCTCTAAATCATGGTTCCAATCTGTTTTTCCAGAAATTCCGTCTTATACTACATTAAAATTTCGTGGATTATTCTTCTACATCTCCAACAATTTCCAGAATAAGGTTTAAGTCATCACTACATGCAAATTCCTAACACAATTTAGGTTTTCTTCAATGAAATTCGTCCTTAATCATCCCTACACTTATATGAAGGATGCACCAACGAAATAAGAAAGATAAACACTTGCCTAGGATTTTTGGTGTTCTGATTTGCAGATGTTTTTGGTGTGGTCGCGTAGCCCGTTGCACGATCTACGTGTTGGTGGTGACGGCGGTGCAATCAGAGGTGTTCTTGGCCTAGAACTCCTTGGAGAGCTTCTCCTCTTCCTCTCCAATGGTCGTCATTAGTATTTCATTGTGTTAACCCTAGAAGATGAAACTTTCCATCTGATATAACCCTATAAAATTCGTGGGTTTAATTACCCATAAATGTGAAATGTCCAAAATGCCCTCCCGGGGTACTAATTAGGCCTAAAAATGCCCCGAGACCCAAACTAAACCCCCGGGTACACTTTTCTGACTATCTCGACCCTACCGGACGCGTTGGCGCACTCAAAACGAAAATACGAACAACTTATAAAATATTCACTTTTTTTAATCCACATTTAGTCCCGACACGACACAGGCGTGTCCCGACTTATATTTTCACAATTGTCATTTTATTCACACATGACAATATTATAAAAATAAATCTCATATATTACTATACTCATCCAGTAATATGCAACAAATAATATATTCCCAATAATTACTAGCTCTTGTCACGCTAGTAAATATTTAAAAAACATTTCGGATTAAAATTCAATTAATTTATCTCAATTAAATTTAATAAATCCTTAAATTTAAAAGCCATGAAAATACGGGGTATTACATACTTCCCCCCTAATAACGGAATTTCGTCCCGAAATTCGAAAAATAAGGCCTATCAGATAGCACAATTCTGGATATCCTTTTCCGTACACAAACTAACTACACATTACGGCGCTCAATCACTATAGCCCTTTCTTCACATCAACATTATTTTACATTCTCATTGGAGACACTTCACATTGCACTCCCAACTGACAACATTTGAATAGGTTACGTCTATACGTTATAAATTCCATTATCTCACTATCATTAGGAGGCCGCACCTCACTACATGACAACTATTCAGATTTATTCATACACAAAATTCCCATTCTGAGAAGATCATACGAACATTTGACCACTCTTGACTGCCTAAAACAGTCGTGGAATTCCACCATGGTTATCGGATATTTTCTCGACCGATCCAAAAATTCTGATTATCTACTCTCCTCTAAACATACGGAAGGAGAATAGTCGAGGTTCTTCCATAACAAAACCTTAATAAGTACCTCGTACGCGACAAACAGGTACGAGTGCTTCTACAGAGCATTCTTGAAATCATCGTACCAAGATTCCAAAATCTCCTTCACGTGGCTCCACTAATCTTTAATCACCATGCGCTTATTCCCTGGCTAAGGGTGATACATCCTACTCGAAATGAAATCTTATCTTCGCTGGTTCCTGAAATCCCATATCAAAGGTGGGATTCATCAATCTCATCCTAATTCAGAAATTTATACTGCGCCGGACCATGCACTGGCGCGATCCTTCCTTTCAAAGGAAGTCTGGGGCATACTAGTTAATATTGTAAGCCAGCCCAAAGGAATATCAATCACTTCCTTCTCGGCGACTTAATTCACATGTTCGGGATAAACCCTTGATCTTGTTTTGAGGATGGCAACCCATCCAAGAACTTTACCGACTTTACCAACCTCTTCCAATTTCAGGAATTTTTGATAAACACAAAATTCTTTGGTTGATTCTCCTCTTTTAACCAAACCTTACCTATGGGCAGTGCATGTAGAGACTACTCACTACGTCTCACTAAACATCGATTCTTCCCTTGAAATGTCTCACATTAAGTGACACGTAATACTCCCCTTCCTTCCTTGGAGTATTCCGAAAGTTCCGACCCGTGCTCTTCTCTCCACGAAGTGCACTTCTGGATCCCTTATACTATACTAACATCAATACTCTTTGTATGCGCAAGTCGCTCTCACACTTGACTAATAACAATTCCGCTCCGGGTGTGCTTCATAACAATTAAATTCTACTCTATTCAAGGAATACCAATTCTTGAATGGCTTCCCACAACCTTCCAATCAAGTTAGGGGGTGCTATTCTAATTGCACACTTATGTATGGATTATCGCCCCTCATGTGACGTTTAGTCCACTCTATCACTTCCACTTCGTTATACTAGTCCCACAAACATATATTTCACACGTCTATTACCACGTCCCTTCGACTCGGACTATTTTAACTGTAGTTAACCAAGATGCCCACATTTTTGCAACACTCCGACCGTCCTGGGAGAGCGAACGGCGTGCTACTCATCTGTAGGACTAACTAAATTCAACGGAATAGAAGGAATAGGGCATTCAAATTCCATGACAACAAAAGAGGAATAATAATTCTCAACCTTCCTCAGATAAGTACAACAATTTTCCCAAATAGGTACAACAACCAAAATAAATCACTAACGCTCTATTCATCAAAATAATTACAGGTCATCTCTTTTGTATAATATAAAGTTCTTTCCAGGTAATCCATGCTAACAATCATTCCAACTCTTTATTCACCTTGTGTTCTGTACGCGGTTATGACATTTGGGTACTCTCAATCACCCTAGAAATCAAAATTCTTAAATTCTCCTTATCATCGTTCCACCCCTCAACTCGTGGGGATAACTTTCAATGCATTCCTACCACAAAAATCCGGCTCCAATGACCTTAAAACAAAATTCAACTTCAAAATTACATACATAATTACTTGATCCCATTTCGACCAGGGTACCGAACACATGGAATAGTGACCAAACGTCTCCCTATTTCCAACCTTACGCTAAGTTTCATGCGTGGGATGTCTCGCAAAGCGATATCCAAACAAGGAACCCCCCGATACATTACTACCTAGCATTGTCGGTTATCGAAATCCGTTAGGTCCTCCATCCATAGTATATACCCCTTTATTCTGTCCCTTGACAGAAAAGTTACAATTTCTCCCGTAATTATGCTTAACAAAGAACGTTTCACCAATTTCACTATCGTCCCGTATTGGTTGATGGTAATTACATTCTATAAACCTCGGATACATACGATCGAAATTCTCTAAATTTCCTTTTTTTAACATTAGGGGTATAACTCTTAATTCCCACATCTCTGAAGGATAAATATAATACTGCACTCTTCCTGTCACTAGGTCCGGAGTGCTAAACATAATACCGAGTCAAGTCTTTTCGCTCAACGGTAAATCCCGGTACATACTGAATCATACTGACAAAGTCTATACATACATTGGTATCAAATATCTCGAGCCCACTATCTCCTCCGAAGTCTCTAGGATAGATAATATAAGTGCGAGTCCAACCTTCTTACAGGTAAAGCCTCGCCAAAACAAAACGTGTTGCACTAATGTAACTACTCCGATAGCCTTGCAATAAATGCTCACTATCATACTACCCATTTCTATAACATTTTAACAAAGATAATATCATACTCGTGTATCGCATCACTACAACGAGTAGCCTCAATAAAGTATAAAACACTGTTAATATACTCATTCATCCCCCGCGGATAGCACCAAAGAAAAATCCCGCTATATTAAGGAAAAATATTCACATAATGGTAACATTTATAATGATATCCATTAAACTCATCTCACATGCTAATCTAGTAATGAACAAAATATGGTGGCTCGCTCGTGTCACATAAACACGCCGCATCCTCTAAGGATACAACTTATACTTCCATCCTGGCAATCGTCTTGACTGCACAAATGGTTTTCGGACGTAACACGTCTGCCCAAACCAAAACAAAATTATTTTAATCGTTGCCTTTTACTAGGCATCGTATTCTTGTCCTTTTTCTCATTTTGGAACATATTATCGTGAGCGGTCTCACTCCGCACAAAATACCTCAGCACATAATCCACTTACCACCTGTCCTACTAACCAGGTTAGGATTGTCCTTCTCTCGGACTTTAGTAGACTCCATTCCTGTTAGCCATCCCGGTTGTTCCCTTAGCTTTTTAGGCCATAAAGATCATGTTACTATCTATAATAGTACTTACTGAATTTACATCACTTGATAAGAATTTAACTATCTGAAGCATTTAAATGGTTTTCCTGATGTGTATCCACATCCTTTTGTGGTGCTATACCACCACCGTCGTATTCAGTCTTATTCTCGACTAAATTCTTCGATTCCTTTAACTTCCCCCATAAAGAAGCGTTATCATCTATATTGACAAAATATGACATTGTCAACCTCTGAATCGGTCGTCCATCAGAATTTCCTCCTCGAGTATTATCAACTATTATTACAAGTTGGTCTCCCACTTGGAGTCGTTTCCTCCACTAGTATCTACCTCTTTCGATACAAAATTTGCTAACGATTAGGATTCATATCCACAATTGGACTTCTGTCATGCCCTCCTGCGATGAGTTCAGAACCACGTTTGCTTCTCATCCTGAACAGTTGAGGAAGGAACATACGGTCAACACTGTACCTAAGGTTCTCCTATAGGCATAGCATTCCACTTCTAAAATTGGTGGTTGACTCCAACCATTATAATTTCGTCCCGAAAGCCAAGAAAATTTTCTCTAAATTTTCACTTTCAGTTTGCCACACTCCGTCCTATATTTAAGCCTTTGGATACTTTACCTCCTTTGGTAAACACATACAATTTTCGCGTTTCTAGAATTTTCCACTGACAGTCTCTACACGTTTTTGTAATACGTTGGGTAAGTTTACCCTCACACCTCATTTGACTATAACAACATTTGAAAATCATTGCTGCACCTTAGTCGCCTTTCTAGTTGTGGCTTCTCGTGCCATAATGGAGGTGACCTCGACTACGGTCATCATCCTCGGATATATTTCATAATCTCAACTGAGCCCTGCCTCCTGATGTACGCTTAACGGTCCTCTTCTGACATCCATCATCGCTCGGCACACGCACACATCCGAACGAAATTAGAATTCACTAGTGTATACACATTATAGCAGGAGAACGAAATCTCGTCAAAGGAATCGACAATCCTAAACGTAGGGCTCTACAACAAACAAAGCAACGCTGAAAGCATAATAAGCCGTATAGATCCTAAGGACAATAGAACCTGATGCTCTGATACCACCTGTGACACCCCGCCTAATTAAATACCGGGCGATCACTCCTTTATTAAATTAAAATCAAGGTGGACAGTTGGTTCATTCTTAGCATCACTGTCGTAAAAATACTTTTCCAATTTAAACACCCTAAATAATTAAGCTAAGTGTCAAAACCATTTTCATACATACTTTCCAAATTTTATTTAAAGAAAAATAATTTATTTTATTAACAACATTCAATAAGTAAGAATCACACCACATTAAATTCTGCAACATAATCCAGTTAATTTAATACATTCGTCAATCGAATGTCAACATACGAAATCTAAAGTCACACATCCAAACTGAATAAATCCCATAGTAACAATACTGGAAATAACTGAAATACAAATGTCCAATAACAACGGAATAATGGAAAGATCTACACATGCCCAACTAGATGAAAGTACTAAGAGTGGATCCGAATGAACGAAGTCGTCTAATCCAGAGACCTGCAACTCCCACCTAAGCTGCAGCGCGTTCCTTCCAAGAGATACTAAGCAAGATGCCCCTGTGGCCGGGCACCTGTAATACATACATATATATACAAGAGAGAGAGAGAAAAAGGAACGGGTCAGAGCCCGATAGTGTGTACGATTTAAAATTCGTTTAGCAAGTATTTAAATTGATACAGGCCAATGCAACAACATATTAGTGCGACACTCTCTTGAGAAATTCTCACCTCTCTTCTAATGTGCACACCTATCGCACTAACCTTCCCAATAGTCTATCTCGTCATATACCACACTATCTTTCCCCAATGATTTAACTTCTCTTAGGTTATTCGCAGGATTTAACATTTAACGATTCAATTGTTTGAAAAGAATATTTCAATTAATAACCATAGTTCTCATTTTTAACTTTATTAATCAATAAAGTTTTCCAGTGTCATATTATACTTTCTCAAAACAAGTATTTACAATTTGAGTCATCAACCATGTCCTACATATCAAATCACAGTAGGCAATTCCAGATTTCAGAATTTCATATATATATTAACTACTCGTAAAATATATATAACAGAACAGCACCCCAAATAAAACTATGGTGCGGGCATACTCTACTATCCAAACCCCATATCACTCACATTAAGGGGAATACAAATTCGGAATCACTCTCGAATTGTATTAACACATACTCAAACAATATTGAGGCGAAACATAGATTCCAAGTCCCTTAGGACCGTCTGAACTATCACTGCGATAGCCTGTACCAAGGATATATATACACAAACATAATGAGGCGAAGCATAGACTCCAAGTCTCTAAGAGGAAAGCACATACCCGCATCTCTTAGGACCGTATGAACTATCATTCTGATAGCCTGTACCAAGGATATCTATCTTCTAGGGTACAAGTCAATATCCCCCATAAAGGTCCCATCGAGATAAGACTGTCCCAGCGCGGAAACCTCAGGGATATCAAGTAGCGTGGGCATGATTTTCACACATAGATAGTATATACATACACAATCATATATCTATACTAATATTACCATATCAATAATGGGTAAATTCTCAATTCCCATAATTACGACATTTGTAATTATTTCTCATTATTTAGTTATCACGTATAACCATTCACATCTTACTTTAATTTGAGGAACTTTTCCACTTACTACACAACGCTCATGGATTCTATCCTCCCAATTATAAAATTCAGTAGGTATACACATTTGTCCCAAATAACTCCCTTACGTGTCTCTCTCTTTAAATTATAAATTTACCGACCCATATGTAATTATCCCAAAATACAATCTTTGCCCGACATCAAGGGTCCCAAAATCTATTCACATGTCCTACTGGTCTTCCCTATCTCCCAAAATATTTTATTAAGGATGCCCAAGAATTATCTCACAATAAATCGAATTTAACTCATTTAAAAAGAGAAATAGGAGTCTGCCAGGAGGGGTCGATCGATCGAGGTATGGGGCTCGATCGATCGAACCTTCGATCGATCGAAGCTCTAGGCTCGATCGATCGATCAAGCAGGTCTGCGAAAACATAAATTCTGCAGTTACAGATTTTATCTCCAAACTTCAACAATTTCCATATTTTCTAATCCCAATCGTCCCAAAATTTGTACTACTAACATCCTAACATGATATCATACATTTTCTACGTAAAGCATGTCAATTTACGTCACTAAACATGGATTAATCATACCATAATTCATTTAAATATACAAGAACCCTAGAAATCTCTAAATCATGGTTCAAATCTGTTTTTCCAGAAATTCCTTCTTATACTACATTAAAATTTTGTGGATTATTCTTCTACCTCTCCAACAATTTCCAGAATAAGGTTTAAGTCATCACTACATGCAAATTCCTAACACAATTTAGGTTTTCTTCAATGAAATTCGTCCCTAATCATCCCTACACTAATATGAAGGATGCACCAACGAAATAAGCAAGATAAACACTTGCCTGGGATTTTTGGTGTTCTGATTTGCAGATGTTTTTGGTGTGGTCGCGTAGCCCGTTGCGCGATCTACGTGTTGGTGGTGACGGCGGTGCAATCGGAGGTGTTCTTGGCCTAGAACTCCTTGGAGAGCTTCTCCTCTTCCTCTCCAATGGCCGTCATTAGTATTTCATTGTGTTAACCCTAGAAGATGAAACTTTACATCTGATATAACCCTATAAAATTCGTGGGTTTAATTACCCATAAATGTGAAATGTCCAAAATGCCCTCCCGGGGTACTAATTAGGCCTAAAAATGCCACGAGACCCAAACTAAACCCCCGGGTACACTTTTCTGACTATCTCGACCCTACCGGACGCGTTGGCGCACTCAAAACGACCATACGAACAACTTATAAAATATTCACTTTTTTTAATCCACATTAATCCCGACACGACACAGGCGTGTCCCCACTTAAATTTCCACAATTGTCATTTTATTCACACATGACAATATTATAAAAATAAATCTCATATATTACTATACTCATCCAGTAATATGCAACAAATAATATATTCCCAATAATTACTAGCTCTTGTCACTCTAGTAAATATTTAAAACAACATTTCAGATTAAATTTAAATTAATTTATCTCAATTAAATTTAATAAATCCTTAAATTTAAAAGCCATGAAAATACGGGGTATTACATACTTCCCCCCTAATAACGGAATTTCGTCCCGAAATTCGAAAAATAAGGCCTATCAGGTAGCACAATTCTGGATATCCTTTTCCGTACACAAACTAACTACACATTACGACGCTCAATCACTATAGCCCTTTCTTCACAGCAACATTATTTTACATTCTCATTGGAGACACTTCACATTGCACTCCCAACTGACAACATTTGAATAGGTTACGTCTATACGTTATAAATTCCATTATCTCACTATCATTAGGAGGCCGCACCTCACTACATGACAACTACTCAGATTTATTCGTACACAAAATTCCCATTCTGAGAAGATCATACGAACATTTGACCACTCTTGACTGCCTAAAACAGTCGTGGAATTCCACCATGGTTATCGGATATTTTCTCGACCGATCCAAAAATTCTGATTATCTACTCTCCTCTAAACATACGGAAGGAGAATAGTCGAGGTTCTTCCATAACAAAACCTTAATAAGTACCTCGTACGCGACAAACAGGTACGAATGCTTCTATAGAGCATTCTTGAAATCATCGTACCAAGATTCCAAAATCTCCTTCACGTGGCTCCACTAATCTTTAATCACCATGCGCTTATTCCTTGGCTAAGGGTGATACATCCTACTCGAAACGAAATCTTATCTTCGCTGGTTCCTGAAATCCCATATCAAAGGTGGGATTCACCAATCTCATCCTGATTCAGAAATTTATACTGCGCCGGACCATGCACTGGCGCGATCCTTCCTTTCAAAGGAAGTCTGGGGCATACTAGTTAATATTGTAAGCCAGCCCAAAGGAATATCAATCACTTCCTTCTCGGCGACTTAATTCACATGTTCGGGATAAACCCTTGATCTTGTTTTGAGGATGGCAACCCATCCAAGAACTTTACTGACTTTACCAACCTCTTCCATTTTCAGGAATTTTTGATAAACACAAAATTCTTTGGTTGATTCTCCTCTTTTAACCAAACCTTACCTATGGGCAGTGCATGTAGAGACTACTCACTACGTCTCACTAAACATCGATTCTTCCCTTGAAATGTCTCACATTAAGTGACACGTAATACTCCCCTTCCTTCCTTGGAGTATGCCGAAAGTTCCGACCCGTGCTCTTCTCTCCACGAAGTGCACTTCTGGATCCCTTATACTATACTAACATCATTACTCTTTGTATGCGCAAGTCGCTCTCACACTTGACTAATAACAATTCCGCTCCGGGTGTGCTTCATAACAATTAAATTCTACTCTATTCAAGGAATACCAATTCTTGAATGGCTTCCCACAACCTTCCAATCAAGTTAGGGCGTGCTATTCTAATTGCACACTTATGTATGGATTATCGCGCCTCATGTGACGTTTAATCCACTCTATCACTTCCACTTCGTTATACTAGTCCCACAAACATATATTTCACACGTCTATTACCACGTCCCTTCGACTCGGACTATTTTAACTGTAGTTAACCAAGATGCCCACATTTTTGCAACACTCCGACCGTCCTGGGAGAGCGAACGGCGTGCTACTCATCTGTAGGACTAACTAAATTCAACGAAATAGAAGGAATAGGGCATTCAAATTCCATGACAACAAAAGAGGAATAATAATTCTCAACCTTCCTCAGATAAGTACAATAATTTTCCCAAATAGGTACAACAACCAAAATAAATCACTATCGCTCTATTCATCAAAATAATTACAGGTCATCTCTTTTGTATAATATAAAGTTCTTTCCAGGTAATCCATGCTAACAATCATTCCAACTCTTTATTCACCTTGTGTTCTGTACGCGGTTATGACATTTGGGTACTCTCAATCACCCTAGAAATCAAAATTCTTAAATTCTCCTTATCATCGTTCCACCCCTCAACTCGTGGGGATAACTTTCAATGCATTCCTACCACAAAAATCCGGCTCCAATGACCTTAAAACAAAATTCAACTTCCAACTTACATACATAATTACTTGACCCCATTTCGACCAGGGTACCGAACTCATGGAATAGTGACCAAACGTCTCCCTATTTCCAACCTTACGCTAAGTTTCAGGCGTGGGATGTCTCGCAAAGGGAAATCCAAACAAGGTTATCGAAAAGATCGTACGCGGTTACGCAGTTGGCGCCCACGCGACCGTATCGAAAAGATCTACAACTTTCGTGTTTTGGCCGAGAGCTAAATCAGTTATCTTCCTGGCCGAAATGACCCCACGAACTACGGGTTTACTATTCATCATCTTCCCCAAAATCCCAAACTCCATTTTTGTTGTTTCTAACCTCATCCAACAACTAAATAAACATCTAATCTATGTTTTACAACGAACACATAAATTAATTTGGGGTATTAAACCATTTCCTTTAGTTTTAAACCCTAAAATCATTAAAAACCTCAACTTATCATTTAAACCCATTTCAATCCATTTCTTCACTCCATTTACATGGATTTAGCACTAGAAATCATTAAGAGTTTACATTACATCAATATGTAAACTCATATCTAAGTTTTCCCAATTTTATTTTAGGGTTCTTCCAACTATGATATGAAATAAATGCATAATTGAAATAAAGCAAGTAAACACTTGCCTGGAGGATGAAATCCGACGACCTCGAGTCGAATCCGGCGGAGTTTGGACGAAATCCACCATTTTCTCCTCTTTTATTCCTTCCTCTCTCTTTTCTCTCTTTTCTTTCTATTCTCTCCCTCTCTCCCTCTTTATAAAGAAAGAAAAAGGGTTTAAACCCTTAAAACCCAAAAACGAACCGTTTACTCAATTACGAGCCCTTTTAACTCTAAAATTCCTCGAAACTCAATTTCGACAACCGGACACTCTTTTCCGACTATCTCGCACATTCCGAGACTCACGGCGCAGTCGAAATTCCCATCTGAGGTACTTGACCGCAAATCACTATTCTAACCCAAAATAACTTTATGCGGGTTTTCAAATCAAAATCTTACCTTTTTGTCGCTTTACTTCACGGCGACATATAATTAAAATACTTCGACATATTAGATCCCAAAAATAATTACAACATCCATCGAAAATCATCTAATCCATGAAAATTCCAAAAATCACTATTCACGATAATTTCTCCAAATTCCAATTTATACTAAATTATGGAATTTAATGTCTCCAAAAAGGACGGGTTGTTTCATACTCCCCCCTTACAACGGAATTTCGTCCTCAAAATTCAGATGCAACCAATGCTACCTATACTAACCTAGGATCGCTTCAAATCCTAATACCTCAACATTCATGTCTTGATGACTTGATGCTAGCATGCATTATTTTGTAATTCAACACTCATGTCTCTTTTTTTTTCTCTCATTCTCTATGACTTTCCTATATGGTACACAATGTGAATGCTAAAAACAGAGTACTCAATGTCTCCCATATTTTAAAGATTTCCTCCTCTCATGAATGAGGTATATACTTACATCACATAGTAGTTATCTATTTTTTTACCTTTAGTTATTTGTTTTTTAAATTTAATCGGCTCTGATTTGAGTTATACTAAAATAAAATAGAAAATATTACAATCGTACTAAACAAATGTTCGGTCATCTATAATCTTTTTAGTCTAGTATTTTGGATTTTCCAATTATGGTGCGCTGAATTTTACATAAGGAACTGATTTAAAGTTTATGGGATGAGGAAAATAACACCTACCAACTCTATCAACCGATACATTTTGGTTATTTCCTATGCTATTATCCAAATAAAAGAACATAATTTACTCTAATTTCTAGTGATATTTGTAGCTTCTTGTCAAAGTAGTCTTGGAGACCGAGCACAAGCTGTTAACAGAGGTCGTGAGAAGAGTGACGAGGAGAACAATAGTTTAGGTGTGTGGCTCAACCGTCTAACAATCATTGGGTTTGGGGTGGCTATTAGCGTTGATGTAGCGACGCGAAAAAGGATTTATAAAGGTATTTCTCGTGATTCTGTGATTATATTAATCCTCCCTGATTTGTTTTGAGGATTCAAAATCTCAATGAGCTTCACAAGTTGATTTGGATCCATCTTACCACTCACCTTGATTACAAGGGGATTAATGATTCCTCTTAGGAACTCAACATGGGCCCCATCCAGTTGACGGGTTCATTTTCGACCCAGAAAATGTGCAGAGCAGTCATAGTACAAGCCATAAGTTGAATCCATCCTAGTAAGAGATTGCTCATAAGGCAGAAGCAAGCTCTCGTGTTGAACTTTAGACCGATTGAAAATTAGGGGAACTTGAGCATCTTGAACTTATTGATGGTTGCTTCTATTTCTTTTATTTGATTTCTGATGCAACCTTGGGATTTTATGTTTATTTATCGAATAACACGAGTTATAATTTTAGCACAAACATGGCATCGCACGATTTTGTTTCAAAAAGGCAATGCCTCAAACACAACTTATTTAGAATCAGTGCCCACATGGTTTGAATTACACCTACAAATCACAAAAGGTGTTTCATAGTGCGCTCGAATTATAAAGTTGGGTCATGTGTTTTATTTGAGTGGATTGATCCGAAAACACCTCTGAGATTGAAATATTTGAGCAATTGTGTGTTACGAAAAAGTAAAATTGTGTAAAACAACAGCAACTAGAGAATGAGATGAATGAATATTTGAAAAAAAACTTGATTCACAAGGGATGAAACATGAGAAGTTGGTGGCAGATAATATCAATGATATATATTCAATACTTACTCACGTATTGGGTTTCTCAATTGTGTTGCGAATGATTTCTTATGTTAAGGTATCACTTATGATTACTTATCGGTATTTAATTTATATATATTGAAAGATGTAGATAGAATGTTGATAGTTAACGGAGTTCGAATAAAGAATGTATATCTTAGTAAAGGGAAGATATTTACGAACATGAGCATTCACAAATTCATTCACGAATATGTTCTCTAAATGCCAGTTGTAAGATTGTTCGACCATTAAGTTTTCAAGGTTCTTCTTATCAAGCTGTTAAATCAATTGGAGCCCTTATGTGTAGGTCTTTATCTTGTAGCAATTGGTAGATGATATAGGTATTAGTTACCTATTGGTTTTAAGCCAACCATAATTTTTGACTAAGTATATCAGGTAGGTTTCACAACTGTCGTGCATTCATCACTTTGGTTCAAACCATGGCTAATATCTTTATTGCTTAGAATGGTGCTAATATCTCTATTCCTGATATCTCCCACATATTGCAGATATCTCTATTGCTCGTTCTCGATAATCCCATCTTCCATTTCTCAGAATAGTGCTAATAGTTGCATTAACCAAGATACCAGTGTTGAGAAACTAAAAATTGAAGCAGCTGGATAAAAAATTCACTCCTTGGATCCATGAGTCAATGCCAAAATAAAGTATCTCTACCATCTCCAAAAGTATAGAGCATATGAGGTTTGGTCACCAATCTACATTTTAGAATAGACCTCCATATCCACGAGCATTCACTTGGAACTTCCATAGTCCATTTTTTTTTCATTTTAATAACATTCTTCCACATCCACATTGACCAAAGATTTTCACTATTTTTGCATAATTCCATAAGAAGACCACAACAAGTGAAATAGCTCTATGTGTTCAGATGCCTCTATGTGTTCATAGCCCTTTTCTCATAGGTGAAATACCTATTATTTTCCACAATAAATTTCTTATTTAACAAAACGTTGTGAATGACACCATCCCCTCTCACAAAAGCAGAGGCACGTCGTGTATCATAGAGTACCCTCTTTTCCAAGTTGTACCATGTTATTGGCAAACCTGCAAACTTATTTAGCCTTAGCAACAGTAGTTGTAATGCGGTCGTGCTTCACCAACTGCGAGACCATTGTTCTGAGCATAGAAAGGCGTTAAACCGAGAGACGATTCATCTTCCTCAACTTGGTCATTATGCTTCAACGAACTGCGACAGGCCTATGATTTAGTCTGCTCGAGCAAGATAGCGGTGGTGGTGGAAAAGCTGAAGGAAAAGGAGTCCGAGGCAGCCACCATTAAGGAAGATTCATATAATTCTGGGTGGGCTGCCGCATATGAAGATGCTGAGGTTCAGATAGGCTACATCAGCTACCTAAATTTCAAGAAGGGATAGAACAAGGCCCTCCGGGATAACGGAGTGGATGTTACTTCTCCCTTGTTCGATGAGCATGATCCAGGCCCAAAGCCTGTCGTAGATGAAGCTCTTGCCCCAGCCATCAAAGGTATTTACCCCGCTTCCTAGTCAGTTCCGGTTGATTCCCTTCCTGCTCGTGCGACAGAATTTATCCCTCCTGAGGGAGATGCTCCTACTGCCGCTGATAAGGGGAAGCATCCTGCTTCTTCTGAACAAACCGATGTCGCCAGCTAATCTGCTCTTAGTATTTCTTTTATATTTTTTGACTTGTTTGTAATGTTCCTTTCTAATTCTCAATGTACTCTGATCCTGATGTATGAATGAAATGAAAAGACTTTTTCCCTCAGTGTATTGATTCATTTTATCCTTTACTTCCCTTTTATGGTCTTTAGTCGATTGATGTAGATGAATATATACCATCTACTTATCGACTAGGAAGAATGCTTGGTCCTGATGTGAGTCCTCAGGTTCGCCAAACCTTTATAATCGCCAAAGGATCCCCTGTAGGGCTTTATATATTATCGGCTTAGGAGGGTGATACCCTGCTTAATTACTTTGAGTAAGGTGCCTATTATTTGGAATGGCTGTGCAAGTTATAAAGTTCTCAATACTTAATAGAATGCAACTGCCAAACATCTATCATTAATTTACAAGTATATAAATAAAAAATGATTTGCCAATTCCAAAGATTTGATAAGAGAGCCAATAAAAAGAAAAGAAAAAGCTAGAAATATAATTTCTTTAGGTTGGCTGCGTTCCATGCTCGGGGTATCTCTCTGATATCTAGCGTTTCTAAGTGATAGGTTCCTTGTAGATCGTCTCTTGTTATCTTAAATGGTCCTTCCCAGTTCGGCCCTAGCTTGCCGTCCGAAGGTTTTACTGCGCAGCCAAGGACTTTCCTTAGGACGTAGTCCCCAACCTGGAATGCCCTCTGATTGAACTTATTGTTATATTGTTTCGCGAGCTATTGTTGATAGCTCGCTAGCCTTACTAGGGCTAGGTCTCTGCGTTCGTCAGCTAGATCAAGTTCAGCGAGTAAAGCTGCATCGTTCTAGCCTTGGTTAACAAGGGTGGTTCTCATCATTGATAGACCATTTTCCAAGGGGATGATTGCTTTCATTCCGTACATCAGTGAGAATAGGGTTTCCCCAGTTGTTCGCCGTGGGGTAGTGCGATAAGCCCATTAAATATGCGGCAGCTCACTCACCCATGCACCTTTGGCTCGCTCTAGTCGTTTCTTCAGCCCATCAATCACTATTTTGTTGGAAGCCTCGACTTGATCGTTGCTCTGGGGGTACGCCACCGAGCTAAAATACTGCTTGATCCCGTGTTTATTGCAGAAGTTCTGGAAAGGGCCACTCTAGAACTGTGTTTCATTGTCAGTGATGATGGTTCTTGGAATTCCAAAATGGGTAATTATGTTTTTTCCATATGAATCTCATCGTATTTGCATCTTGGATGTTTGCCAGTGGCTCTGCCTTGATCCATTTGGTGAAGTAATCCGTGGCGACCAACAGATACTTGCGATTGGCGGCGGCAGCGGGAAGTGGGCCTACGATGTCCGTTCCCTATTGGGTGAAAGGCAAGGGGCTGGTGAGTGATCTTAGGTCGCTGGCAGGTTGGTGAACCATAGGAGCATGTAGCTGACATTTTTTGCATTTGTAAGCGTATACTGCCGAATCGTTTTGCATATATGGCCACCAGTAGCCTTCCTTCTTAGATCGAAAAGCTAGTGATCTTCCTCCAATATGACTTTCACAGATTCCTCCGTGGATCTGGTGTAGAATTTTCTCGACATCCTTTGGGTGAACACATTGAAGGTAAGGGCCGAATAACGATCTCTTATACATCTTTCCCTCAGGAGATAAGTGAAAGCGAGTAGCTTTGACTCTTATCTGGTGATCGATCTTCCTATCGTTTGGAAGTGCGCCATCTTTCAAATAATCCCTTAAGGGGTCTAACCAACTAGGTGGTGATTCAATCTGGAGCACATGCTCCATGCTTGGAAGCTCATTGCTCTGGTTGATGCTCGAATGGGCGAGGAAGTCGATGGGGATCGTTCTTTTTAAGTCGAAATTGATTGCCGAACTCAGGGCTGCCAGGGCGTCGGCATGGCTGTTCTGACCTCTGGGAAACTACTGGACACTGACTTTCTCGAAGATGGACATTAACTTCTTTGTCAAGGTGAGGTAGGCTGCCATTCTTTTATCTCTGGTATTGTAGTCCCCACTTATCTGATTGGAGACTAATTATGAGTCGTCGAACACCTATAACTTCTTCTCTCCCAACCTCTGTGCCTTCTGGAGGCTGGATATCAAAGCCTCATACTCTGCCTCATTATTGGAGGCTTCAAATCCAAGCATAATTCCCTGTTCGAGGAAGGTATCTTCTGGAGTAACAAGCACAATGCCTACTCCTGCCCCTTTGAGTTGGAGGCTCCATCAACTAATAATCGCCAAACTTCATTTGTTGCATGATTCTCTCTTTGCTTCATGGGTTAAAGTTGGTCGAGAGGCTGCTTGCCTGTGAACTCGACTATGAAATTATCAAGGACTTGCCCTTTAATTGC